>OY728156.1:1088580231-1090980231 GCA_963277665.1 Viscum album | reverse complement strand
GCACCATTACGTTCATAATGGTGGGTTTAACGTAGGCATGATTTAAGTATTTTCAGTGTAATACGCTAGTGGGAAATCCCGAATATGGCATAACTGTAAATAAAATAATTGAATAAAATAATTTTATATTTCAATTTCATATAACTCATGAACGGTGACTTGGATTAAAATTGTGTGACTATCGCTAAACACATGAGGATATTATTTCCTTAGGTCAATAATAAAATTTGGTGATGAGAGCCTACAGTGGTAGTTTGTTTTTGGCATGAAATAAAATAATTAACAATTACACATTTGATAAATTCAATAACTCCTAAACAGTAACTCAGTTTGGAAATATGTGAGTTACATTGACCTCATTAGGGAATGTTTCCCATTGTCATATCCCAACCTTAATTGACACAAGTTGAGGGTGATTTTTAATAGTTTTTTAACTTTTTTTAGGTACATTAAATAAACACATGGGTGGCATATTCTATCTTTTGAACTACTACTCAGATTAAAAATCAGTGGGCACCGTTGAATCTGCAGCACCAGGATTTGTTTAAGAGAGGATTACCTTCGAGTGTAGTATTTCGGTTATAAAAGATAGTTTTTTAGATTTTATAGAAATAATTAAATAAAATTGTGATTTCTATTTTTTTCTACCACATGTAGATTGGATGTGGTGGGGACCACGGTGGTAGTCAGACATTACATATAGGATATTAACTACTCATTTACACATAGGAAGCATAAATACCCTTTGTGCTGTTAATGTGGTGTAATAATTATTTCAATTAATCATCCTATTTAATTCCTCAGTGTGTTACTCAAAATTCTCCCCCCACCCCCCACTATTTAAATGGGGCTTGGGGTAGAGTTTTTGGCACACCTTCATCAAGTGAGAGACCTATAGTGATGTGATGTGATACCATCCACCAACATAGATAGAAGACTTGGTGGCAACAAACTAGGATCAACAAACTACAACAACATCATCGAACACGGAATCTTCTTCCATCATTGCTACATCTCTAAAGAATATCGAGGTCTAGATTATCTTTTAATTAAAGAAATTCACATGTTTCTTATACTCAATCATGAATTTGTGGGTGGTCATTGAGGGGAATTTGGATAGTTTCTGTCCATATTTTAATGTGATGTATAAAATTCCACTACTTGTTATAATAATAAAATAGAGGGCACAAGACAAACTAAGAAGGATCAGAACCTCCATTGCATGTTTTTTTTTCATTACGTAAATCAGAGATGGGTTGTTTTAAAATGATGGAATAATTAAACTAAGATGAACTTAATGAAGGAGTTATCTTTAGAGGACTATAGGTAGATCCCAAAGGGAAAATATACCATCAGAGCTCACCCAGGGGCCCATGGAAGAAGCATCGGCACCGAAGACCGGTGCCGGCAGACGAGGGTTGTGGCCGAAAACCATAGGCTGTGGTGGAAGAATGGGACTGCTCGACACTGCTATGGTTAGAAAGGTGGATAGAAGAGGCTGAACATGGAGGTGGAGACAGTGTGCCATCACATTCCGTACTGAAGGGTGCCATGATGATAAAGGGGACCCGCTCTCTACATGTATTGTGGGTCACGGGGAGACACCACTTGACAGTACCAATAATTGAGTTGAATGACTCCTTTGAGAAATTATGGAGAAGCAGACCATGCAACCCTGTGTGGGACACCCCAGCTAGCAGGCCTAGCGTACCCTAGCCCAACCCAGCCACGGTGGGCCTAGCGGGGTTGGGTCGAGTCGGTCTGACCGGGTCAGACCAGACCCCGACCCCTCTTGGGTGTGGATAAACATAAATGGCCATATCATGTGAACCATATGTCCTTTTGATGAAACTTCAACGACTTTGGGATCCATTGAGTGAGATATTTCTTTTTAGGTACTCCACATGTATTTCAAATAAAGGTGGTGTTTGGCCGGGATGGATCATACTCAAATCCAACTGGGCACCTTGCATAAAAATACCTATAGTTTACTAACCTAGAGCCTGATTGATGTGATGTTTGTTGCGTTGGAACCCATATGACATGACAGGTCATTAGGTTACTTCCTTGTGGATATTTTTGGTGGTTGAGGTATGGATGATAACTAGATGAGATAAACCCAGGTGTTTCTTATAGTGAGAGTAAGGATGGATACTCCCTTGATGACTCATGTCATGGGTATTCCTTACACCTCTTCTCAAAGAGATAAGAGACTCCCCACATCATGAGTGAGGGTTCATTTACCTCTAATTGGTTTTGCAATATATTGAGTCAGCTCTCTCCAATTGGACTGGTTTGTGGGTCCTCTATACGTAACTCACATAAAGTTAGGTACTCTCCTATCTGGTTGGGTGTGGGTTCTAAATGTTTCGAGTAGGTAGTCCCCAGTCATCCCAGTGTGTGTGTCCTCCTAATGCAGTGATACAATTGGCTCAGTAATCCCCTTATTTTCTAGGATGTGGGTCCTAATTTTTGGGGTTGGTACTCCCCTAACGTACAAAAGCACAGGTCCCCACACCGAAAAAACCATAGTTGTACTCCCCTACAAGGTAGGGTGTGGGTGATCACATATATAATCAGAAATCCCCTGTCCTTTTAGTGTGGGATTCGTCTAGACTAGGATCAGTACCCCCATTACCTACTTGGGTGTGTTTCCCTCATAGAGAACAAACTACAAGAGTAGTACTCCCCATCCCGGTATGGTGCGGGTCCTCACTTAGAGATTAGTACTCCTATGTTTATGATAAGTATCAAGGAGTAGTTATTTCTGGGTAGTTGGAGGTCCCATGACTACAGGACAAAGTGATGAGTAGTAGTCCTCTTTACATGGATTCCCATTGTGTTTTCTCGGTCCCATGACTATGACTGTGAGACCTCTAGTGTTGATGACATTAGAAAGTTCAAGAATAATGTTCCCCATGGATCATGACCTTTCAGACATTCCATCTCAAATAGTTGAGTTGTACCTAATAAATTAAATCTCTGAGAAGGGTTCCATCAGGGATGGAAAGTTTATGAAGCATATACTCTTGATCATTGAGTTACGCTTTGAGCCTTCTTTGGAAATACTACAAAAGACTTGATGTCAGTGCCTTATCATTCTTTTTTAATGAGACGAGTATATCAAGTTTGATCTGTGTCGTCTTCTTTTTTAATTTTGACTGAGATAATTCTTGTGAATTACCTTGGTGGAATTATGAAAGACAATCGGTGGTCTTGGGTTACATATTGTGTATTGTTATACTAACCCCAATAGAGGCTACACCCCCAACCAGTTCTGCCTTGTATAGACAACGAGAATCTGGGCTGAGACAGCAAGAGCTAGGACCAGGTGGTACACAGAGCTGGTAGTTGATGTGGTGGGTTGTGGAGATGATCTGTACCTACCCTTTAAATAGGATCCTTGGTGAACGATCTCAGAGATTTTTTACCTATTCTATTCTAGTTCTATCTGTTTAGTAGGGCGTGTATTCCAACCCCTTTACTTTCTGTACATACAATTGCACATTGTTGTGGTTAATTTTTGTCGGTTTAGGAAACTCTTCTGTTGAGATTTTCTTTTTCATTTTGTACCATTCATTTGTGTGAATAGGATTTGAAGAAATGCCTTCCCAATTTTGGGATACTCATTTCTGGTGGTAGTCTCCAACCCATGGCCTATTGAAGATGGGCTTGGGTTAGTCAAGGTACAAGCCCCTGGGGACTCTCCGTGACAATATTTTCTCCATTGTATTCTGATGGTTTTTTGGATTTAATGAATAATCCAATTAAAAAATCCTATTCAATCCAGGCTTGAAGTGGATATTATCTATTTTTAAATCTTCATCAATGTCATTTTTAAAATTTAATTGAATGTGACCATAACAGCAGTCTATGGGTCACAATTTATAATTCTATAGACCACCAAAATGTTCAATTATTATTTTTATGTGTATTATATTCTATAGGAAATCCCCATTCATATATGAGATTCAGACCAAAATGTATAATTTGAAATTCAGTGCCTGTTGTAGAAGTGCCTATGGATCTGCATTAACCGAGTAATCACAATCTCCAACATCATAAAGAGAGGTGGTCTTGTTGATAAATTATTTTTGATGATATCTATACCTTTTTCACATCTAGAAAAGAGATACCTATAGTTCTACCCACAATAGAATGGATTATAACTACATCATTCTATTTTCCTTCATTGTTCACAGCAACGACTCCTCACAAATAATGATCTAGATTCTGAAAATGATGGGGGTGAAATGTCCTAAGAACATGAAATGTATCACAAATGAAAAAGGGGGAGAGTTACTAGAGAACCCTTGTTGATCATGATTTTAGTTGTATATGTTCTCCCATATCTCCTTGGATACCATTGTTTCTATCCTTCAACATTGAATTTTCTAAATAACATTATAATTAAAAAATGGATGACTTATAGTGTTCCATGAATTTTATTGATATTTATAACATATTAGTTATTTTTGATTATTTATGAATATAATTTACCTTCTATTTTGATTTTGATAAAGTCAAACTATTTGAATAGTTTTCAAAATGACATTAATGGTATCATTTGTTACTAAATATATTAGTAAAATATACAAATTAATAAAATTAATATATTATTCCAATTGATTGTGATAATATATATAATATAAACAATTTTAACTTAGGATTTAAATTTCTATTTCCAGTATCATTCCAGGCTCCTAAATACAGAAAAAAATTTAAAGTATTTTAATCATAAAAAAAGTTAATACGAGATAAAACTAGGATATAATGATTATAAAATCAACCAAATATGACTACATAATATCTAATGAGAAGATTTATACTAATATTCATCATATCTTATTAATATATAAATTTCTTTTAACATGAAAATAAAAATTATTTATTATTTCATTAACAAAATATGTAATTTAATTGGTGCCCCTCCCCTCACATGTAATGGGGTAGCTCATCTTCTCACTTATTTAAAATATTTGAGACTTATATTTAGAAAATTCATTTCCCAGTACATCACATGATTTCCTCTATTTTCTAGCATCCCATGTTCTACTATTAAAAAAAATTCTTTCATGGTTTAATGTGTAATCCAAAAGAGATATCTTAAAGAATAGGTAATCGTCTTAACAAAAAATTTGGCATTTTTTCATCCATATAAATCATATTAATATATCATAACCATCCTAAAATTAGTAATAAAATGACTATAATATAGTGAAATGTTACTAGGATTATTGGAAACATATTTTCCACCTAATATCTTTCATAAGGAATAATAAAATATACCACGTGTGTATGCACACATTACCATTAACATGTCTCCATGTTATTCATTTTTTAACACCTTTTTAATGGATTTTTATAAATATATACCAAAGAATATATATTATGTTATATGAATTATGATGTTTCATAAAATATAATATATCAGTTAACTTTTTATCCTTCTTCCAGCAAAAATGACAGTATTGATCATTCGTATGTGTGGATTACCACATCCACAGAACAATATGAATCATTTATAATGTATTACCTTAATGGATGATTATAAACAAATAATTATATTGAATATATTATAAATTTATTTTATGTCTAAAATTATAGAAATTACGGAACAATTTCAATTATTCAATGACTGAAATTACAAAACTAATTTTTTTAAAAACGAATCATTTGACACTTGAAAATGAGTATTTTAATAAGAAACTTTTCATAAAATACTATTAAATATTTAAATTAGGTCATTTCTGATTATATAACTAGTAAGGTGGTTCTCTTATACATGTATAATACATGTAATTTTAATATACATTTTTTTAAATTAATTATAAATATTGTATGTACTAAGGAAATTGTTTATTTTATAATATTATCTATATTCAGGATTAATTATGATTATATTTCATATGGGTGATATATTTGAAAATTATTTTCTATTCCAAATATATTTTCACTTGTTGTTATATGTAGAGAATGCATTATTTCAATTTATATTCCTTTATGTAGAAGATAGACAAACATAATCTTTTTATTAATAAACAATATTATATATTAGAGCTGAGGTATTATTATTTAAGGTCTACATTATCATTAAAATATTTCCTTATTTTTTTATTATTCACCAATGATTGAATAAAAAATGTAAATCATATTTCTAATTTTATAAAAAATATAATTTTAATATTCTATTCATTTTTTGAACAAGATACATTTGACTAATGTTCTTTATGAAATCATTATTTAATCATACACTACATGAAATAATATTTTTCAAAATGACTATTCATTTATTTTAGGATTCATTTATTCATTTAAAATGTTATTTTTATGGAATATTTTCCCATAATATTTGATAAACTTTTAGATTTAAAAATATTAATTTCGAAATGAAAGGTTTTTTTTACAAAAATACACTAGTGATATTATAAAATCATTTTAATATATTGATATATATGTTGATGAATATTATGTTTCAATAATTATTTAATATAATGATACTTTCATATATATTTATTTGTATATATTATTATAATTTTATTGGGGAATGTTTTTAAATTCAGTATCTATTTTTATCTATTGGTAAGGCATGTTGATTGTGTTTTATTGTTTCTTAATGTAATAGCTGAATTGGACTTATTAAGTGATGTTTGGGGATTGAAATTACATTTACCCTCAATGAATATTTTTTTCATGAGAAAAAATATGTTAATTATTCTGAATTGTAATTACACATTCAGGAATATTTTTTTTGGCATGAGGTTTCAACGATTTGTTTATTATGTCGGTTATTTATCATTCCATCATTATGAAATTAGTTTATATATTTACACATAATTATTCAAAGAGTTTTTATATATATAGTGTAATATTTCAAACTTATTTCATTATTTGTATTTCATTAATTTTTCATCATTTAATCATGCAATATTATAAATAACTTTTTATTATATTATAGCTTATATTGTACGCATTCCCTAACAAGGCATCTGAGATCATTCTATTCTTATGTTACCTTTCCATAGGATTATGTAAAATACAGTATCAATTATAGATAAATATATTCTATAGTTATTAATTATATTCTCAATGAAAATTATAATGTTTATTATTATGTTTCTAAATGTAAAGTTATATTACAACATGTATCTAGCTATGTAAGACTGGTAAACTAATCTATCCCTTGGGATTTGATCACTTGAATCTAGTAAAAATATAAATAAGTAACCATAAGCACCAATCTAATAGGTTATATGTTTTTATAATTATATACAAAAATCTATGACCCAACACTGAATTTATATCTGATCACATTCTATGTGGCATTCCTATATTATCAAAAGATTATCATTATACGGGAAAAATGATACCTAGCATGTGTCCCTCTCGACTACATGAAATTTTGTGTCCTAATATATGAGTTCCTAATTTCCTTATTTACAATTACAACCATATCAAAATCTACAATCATCCAATGTGACCATTCCATCCATTATACATGGGAAATACCATGGTTCTAACCTTGTACCATAAAATCATCCATTTCACCTTTGTGAGGAAAAATTCATCGGTATTTTAAAACCAGATCCTTGATGTCATCCATTTCAATGACATGATATTTTTTACTGGACATTATTTCATTGTATTTTTGAACCACTACTCATCAATTGACCATATACATTCAAACCATTCATTAAATGTTGACTGACCGTGTATAGTTCATGATATTGAGTCATCAACCATGGAGTGTTTGGGTGGTGAGTATATGAATTGAGAAAATAAAAAAAGGATAAATGGAATGAAATATGCGACCAATGGTGTTCCACTAACCCAATATTTTATTCTATGAGTGATTTTTATCAAAATAAATATATCTGGAAATTTCTATAGTAATCATGTAGATATAATTATTGTCAATTTTTTATATAAATATGTACTCCTCCATGTATATGTATCCTAAAATGTTCAATAACATTAAAAAATTAAAATAATATAATTACATGAAAATAACATAATTTTTATTTTATAAATCATACATTTAACCATTTTTTCAAAATAAAACTGCCAATGATTCTATAGGTTCTTTTCATTATTTTTATATTATCCCTCATCTTGTTTGATATCAAATCCACCTCAATTTCTTTGAGTCACATCCCGTCACACTTCTCAATACAAAATATTAGGGTTTTGTCAATTTAATTAGTGGATAACCCAAATCATAAATAATAAGAAGTATATTTTAAATATGTGTTCCATCTAAAATCTAAAATTTATTTTATGTACAAAAAAACTATGTTCGTAGTCGAGCTCCCATGTGTATAATTTAAAAATTACATATTAAAAAAACTCATTCTCGAATTAATTGTGGAGTCAATATTTTTATTCAAGATATCATTTAGTACATTTAATCATATAAAATAATTGAATAAGTAATCATTTGTTCATTAATATTAAAGATATATTGAAATTAAACATGATAAATGTTCTACAAAAATTAATATATGGGGCTAATGGATTTACCCAATGAAAAATGAAACTATGATACGAACCTTTAATGTCGTATTCTATGGTCAATTTAATACCCTCAAACCCAATATACCAAAGATGGTGTCATACCTTACTAAATTTCAATAGATACATGATTCAAATACGAAATGATAGATTAGTTAAGCAGTATTGGATGACAGATTGCATATATAAAATATACATTAAAATTTAAAATATAAAATAATAAAATGAAATCTTTTAAGAACCCTATTATTATCCTATTTTTACCCTGCATATCAGAGATAATAAACTAGTATGAAAACAAGAAAAAAAACATAAAAAATGGGTGAGATCAAATGCTTAGTAATTGTATGGTACAATAGAATCTATCCTCAATAAATGAAAAAAAATCAACATTGAATGATAGAAAATTGATAGAACACGCCATTCAATGAAATGGATGGCTAATAAATTATATGGAAAGACTAATAAATAAAACACATTCTATTCAATCAATAGTATAAAAATAAAATACATCTATTTATTTTTTCATAATAAAAATATTATTGATAAAAATTGATATGAAATATAATTGAAGAAAATTATTTAATATTAGATGGCATGTATCTGGAACAAAAAACCATTATACCAACAAGATCCATTCGGAATCCAATTTAAACTACACTAATTTATATAACTAATTCATCTGATTGGACCATCGATGCATCAAGGGGATATCTATAAGGGGGACCCACCCCGATCTTCTAGTCCAAATCATTCATCATATGTTGAATAATCGATTTAATAAACTATTTATAATCAAAGTATCCCTGACCAATTTGTAATATATGAATTATTATCCCAAAAAATATTGAAAATTATCAAATGAATCATTTATTAATATGATGATAAAGAGACTAATGATATTTTATATCAAAGGGAATGTACACCAAATTGACTAAATAATTTATGAATATGTAATATATTATATAAATAAAATTTATATGTTAAAACCACTTACCATATTCTTTCAATAGGAAAATGATCCCTAACCACATGAATAATGGATTTAATAGTGTTACAAACTTATTAAATATTCATTTAAAAATTATTATATCATATATGGTCATCTTATAGTACCTTATTAACCATTAGTTAACAGTATTTTATTATCTTTACTATTTCATGGGTTAATTTTCTAGTTTCTCGATTTTGTTTTAAGTTGTTATGAGTTGTTCATATTGATTAGATCATGGATCCATCATCACCCGATGAAAAAATTTATATATTATATATATATAGTAGGTACTTATAATAATCCATAAATATTGAATACTCTTAATGAAATTAACCATTCGTGGAGATGAAAGGTCATACGTATGCATGAACGCAGCTTTCATTTCGTTATCATAAAAAATAATTAAAAGTAAATGATATATTTTTATATTATAACTATGTTATCATGTTTTTTCAAATATTTATCATGTTATTATTAAAATCTTCATTTATATATTCCATGTATAGTGTGACTATGTCACTCCCGGACTTTTAAATTTATTATTATTTTATATTTTTATCAGACTTTAAAACTTTCTATCGTGTTGCAGTCCAAGAATGTTTGAATATTTTTCACTTTTTTGATGAATGAATGTGTTGCCCTTGACAACATCGGATGTATGGGCATAGCGTGTTCAAAGCCGTGCAACCTTTCTCGGGTCACCGTGTGGCCTCCCTCATGTACAAGGCAAACAAATAAAGTGAGTTTTAATGAGTTTGTTTAATAATTATAATAATGGTTACTGTTGTTTTTATTATTACGGTTAATAATATTATTATCAAGTTTATTATAATTATTAAGTTATGAAAAATAATAATAATAATATTACTATTATTATTAGATTTCGTTAAAATAATTATTATGATCATTATTACTTGTTGATATTTTTATTTATTTTGCATTCATCTTTCTTCTTCTCTATTTTCTTCTATTTTATTTATCACTTTTACTATTATTATTATTATTATTATTATATTAAAAAATGAAAAAACTTATTCTACCCGAGCCCCCCAGTTTCTGTTACCCACGTCGCACACCGCCCCTGTGCTTCCCATTCGCATCGAACGCCCCCCCCTTCCCCTGAACTTGTCATCGCCGCCGCCCTGCTGCTCCTCCGGTGAGCCATCCTGCCGCCTTGTTGTTCCTCTCAGCGGACCGCCTCATCCCACCCTGCTCCATTCAACAAACCGCAATGCACCAGCCGAACCCAGCGCACCTCCCTCTCCTAGCCATCCTCTCTTGGACGCACCCCCTTTCCAGCACTGCTCACCTCCAGCGCGACCCTCGGGTAGTCCCTTATTCCCCCTTGCTCGAGTTTTCATTTTGGTGTTTTTTATTTTGGGGTATCGGTTTTCTTTTCCAGTTTTTAGGGTGTAAATTAGGGTTCTAATCTTGGGCGTTGTTGTTAGATTTCGTGTTTTAGGGTTCATCCTTGTTTCCTTTTGGTGAGAAAATGGTGTGATTGGTGTTTTGCACCGAAATTTGGATGTTTCGACAACGAAGGTAAGTATTCCCGCATATACTTGTTGTTTGGTGAATTAATTCTCTTGTTTATTTAATTTGGCATACTCATTTATTTGATTACTTGGTGCGAATGTAGTTTTACATGAGGTTCGATATGATTTCAATGTGTTTAGTAGCATGTTTATTTGATATGAATGTTTCTATTTTGTGGAAACCCATTTGGAGCCTTTTTTTGTGTTTATAAACTTTGGTGTTGGTTAATTAAGGCGCGCAAGGGCTGAAAATTTTGTTTTATCATGTTATTGGTGTGTCTTTTCCCTTAGAAGATGTCTTTCAGTGGGCATTTCTGTTCAAAGTTTGGTAATACCGCTTACGGTTGATTCTTGATAATTTTGATTTCATCGGTCGATTTGGGGTTCAACTGGGTGAATTGCATGGTGCAGATTTTGTTTTAGAAAAGGTTCATTATGATTTTGGTTTAAAAAAATAGTTTTTCTCACTTTAAATTAGGTGGTTTCTCAAGAAAATAATTGTTCTTATTGAGTTTATATTGTTTAATTAATTTGACATGTTCTTTTACTTTTGCACGTGGTGCGAAGTTGGTATTTGATAAAAATCAAACAGGTCTTTAGTTTTAAAGTGTCTTATTTTTGGGAATTTTGGTATGGTCCATGTGTTAAGACTTGGTGTGTACGTTGGTAATGTTTTATATATTATGAAAATGAATTATTTCATTATGCAAGTGATGAGAAACTAATTTTTGAAAGAATTTGATATGCGTTTGGGTTGGAATGAGATTCTTAATGTGATTTTGTGTATAGTTTTTGTGTAAAACCATGTTGTGCCTCTTGAAGGTGTCTTATAAATTGTACGAATTGTTTATATAGTTTTTCAAATGGTTTGAATCACATTTTCAATGGATCTTATGGTGAAAATGGATTTGGGTGTAGGTTTTTTAAAGGGAAATGCATAATTTGGTATGTTTGGGTTGTTGTGTATTTCTAATGTAAATCGTAAATGGTTTAAACAATGAAATGCATGTTTTGAAAAGGGTTCCAGTTTATGTGACAATTTGGAAAGGCCGTTGGAAATGGTTAAATTGGTTATGTGCTTTTCTATTAATAAATTAAATGGGTTTAATGATTTATGCAAGCAGTGTGAAATGCATTTTCAAATGGTTTAGTGTGTGTTTGAGGACTAAAGAGTTTTTTTGGTGTAATTTTTTTTTTCTAACCTTGAAGTGTTAAATAAAATTTTTAATTGTTTTATTAATTTCTGTGTGTAGTGCATTGGGCCTTGCTTCGTTGGTTTTGGGCCGTGCGTGTCAAGGCATCCTAAATGTACATGCATAGGGTAAGAAATATACATATATATATACCCTCATTGTACATATTCCCTCATGGCGAGGGGAATAAGTGCAATGAAGCTAGGGGTGTGTATATATATATGTATAAATGCATGTGTGTGTATGTGCCAATTGTCGGTTCGAGTCTCCATCTACAAATAGCGACAAGTTTGAGGTAGGTCCCCTAGGCCTAAGATTTTAATTTTATGTTCATAATTTCTTAATTGTTTTAAAAATATGTTTTAAACTATGCTATATACACATGCTATAGAATCTGATTGTGGTTTCTAGAAACTATTATGCCTTGTATTGGAAAATTGAAATTTATTTCAAACGCCATTGGTCTTAAGTGAATTTTCTTGAAAAATTGATTTCTTAAGTGGTTTTGAGTTGATAAGGGGTATTTCCAAAGGTGTTTGGCCTTTTTGGCCGGTTGATTGTAAAAAGTGTTCCCTATATGTAATTAAGCCAGTTTGGCATCTTAAGAATTTTTTATGAAAAAGAAAAACCTCTCTTGAGGCACGCCCCCTTGGTTTTAGGAAAAAATGATTTTTTTTAATTGAATGTGTTATCATGTGCCTAATTTGATGCTTATTCATTGTGTGATGTGAAATAGGGGGAATGCACTCAAGGATGGAGAGCTATGGTGAGATGTTGAGTGAGTTTTAGAAAACAAAATCGTTATGTACAGATATGTTTTCTTGATAAAGAAAACTTTCCACCAGTTGAAATAGAGCACAATGGGAAACCTGGGTATCTTGGTGGCTGACCAGGACTAGTACGCTAGATGACACGGTATGTGTTCTTCTCGGTTTGTATAGAAGGATTGATGAAATAACACTAACTAAACATATGAATTTCTGAGGTTCGTGGTCTTCTAAGCCACGTTTTCTGAGGGTTGTGGCCTTCTAAGCCACGTTTTTGGAGGGTCGTGGTCTTCTAAGCCACGTTTCACTGAGGTACGAGGACTCTATGTTCCCACTTGTTCTAGCTACCTATAGGGATTACCCATGGTTCTCATTTTGTGTCATGTTGATAACAATGTGACATTCTTTTCAGGTGTTTCATACTTGATGTCTTGTTTGTAAAAACCACATTTTAATCCAAACTGGTTTCCTTTCATTTTGATATGTTAATGCATGTTTGAAACCTTTTTTGAAAATGAGGTGGGAGTAAAATGATTTACCTGAAAATGCAAACTCGTTACTTGAATATGAAAAGGAGAAACATTATTTTACTATATCTTATTTTCAAACTGGCATGATTGGATTTCTCACTAAAGGTGAGGGCATAGGATGTGGTTATATTATGGAATTTCTACTGAGCATCTCGGTGCTCATGCCTACTCTACTTTTCAGTTGCAGATTTTAGATTTGGGTCGTTGTTGGGAGCGAGTGTGTTTTACGCTCCGCGTTGAACCATGAGGTCACTTGAGGTATGCCACGTCGCTTCTTTAATTTCCTTTCTCCGCTACGAAGTTGTTCAGTTTATTATTCTTTATTTATATTCTTGTTCAGTTTATGTTTATTTATCATGTTATGGGCCAAACCGTTCCCAACAGGTTTTTTATGCCCAGCACTAGTTGCCAGCCCGTGGGGATCGGGAACGCCCTTTGGGCCATGTCGCGGACCGGGTCGGGCGCCGGGTCGGATGACGGCCCGACCTAGTTCATGACAAAATGGTATCAGAGGAGGCCCTTGTTATTTGGGGTGTCAAGTAGCTTGGTGATTAGGTGTGTCGGGACTCGAGAGGTAGGTGCGGGAAGGACGTCATGAACCCTTGCCCATCCCAAGAATCGAGTTGCCAGGGGTAGTTCGGGATTTGAATTTTCTTCTTTGGATTTGTATGTGTGGATGAGGAATGACCATTTAAGTGAGCCAGTGTTACGCGGCGGACTTGCATGGAGTAGCGACCCATGTACAGCCCAAGCGCAAGGTTCATGATGCTTCATATGGTTGGTGCTCGCTTGGAGCATGGTCTGCTAAGCCATGTTACCGGGTTGGTATAACCACTAGTCCATTATTTTTGGATGTTTTAATGTGAGATATGTTTAACCTTCATTTTTTTGGTTTGAGTACATCTAAAAAATGAAAATGGATTTTTGTGAAGGTGTTTTCAAAAGGGAATATGGTTGTTGGAGTGGAAATATGGTTTTTAAAATGGAAAATGTTTTGGAATTCTGAAACGTGTTTCTTTAACGATAAGTCACTTTTTCAAATTGGTTGGGGATTTTTTCTGTGTGCTTAATGGTGTGTTTTGGAAATGAGATGTGTCTTGAATCGACCCTTGGTATTCCTATGAGTGATCACACATTGACGTGCGCATGTGGAATGTGGGGAAATTGGCGATGTGAGTGGATGGGTTCTTGAGCTAGCACAAGGATACATATGTGTGAGACATCGTGGAATACCAATGGTGGGTATTTATGTTGTTCTGTTTTCTGAAAAAATGGTTTTCAAAAAGGGTTTTTTCAAATGATTAGATAAGTGAGTGAGAAATTGATTAGCGTCAATTTTTTGTGTTGGGTATTCTTTTTTTTGTGGGTTCTTGGTTTTGACGTATTTAATTGTGGTTGGAATAGTGATTTGTGTTTGAGCTTTCATTTGTGATTGAGGTGTGGAATTTTGATTTGTGATGAGTTTTGATTCGGATTTGTGCCTCTTGTTTTTGAGTATGCTGCCCAGAAAATTCCCAGAAGATTCTAGTGAGCCTCTTCTAGTTGTTGGTTCTACCCAGACTCTTAGTGGAGTGGTGGAATTGAAGTCTATTTGTTTATTTTCCAGCTTCTGTGGTGATCGTCATCTATCGAAGGTAGCGGACTGGCATGGTGAAATCATTGGTATTTTCAGGTTATTGGGAAACATAGAGAAGATCCGCTAGCGGCTTCGTCAGGAGGAGTCTCGACAGGATAATGTCAGCTCCTGACTGCGGGGCAGCATATGCTTCAAGACATCAGAGCTCCAGCCCCAGGTCTCGGAGTGAAGCCTTTCACGTAGTCAGGAATCATTGGGTATGGGGCACCTTGGTCTAATTTTTTCCTCCAATACTGAAATGGGGACAGTCTGAATTTCCCTGTTGTAGATCTCCCATCATTGATGGTTCTATTTTGCTGTAAGATGTGTAAAGGTCTCTTTTTCTTGTTGCAGTCTTTGTTCTTTGGATACCCAACCTTGGTTGTAATAAGGCACAGTGGTCTCCATTCCTTGTAATTATAGTATTTTTGCCTCCTCAAATATGAATTTTGACGTTTTTCTCTCCCATGTGGCTCGCTCCATTGGTAACCATTTCTTGTTTTAGGATGTGCTCATTTTGGATACATATGCATCTTGGGAGATAATGAATAGGGGTTTGGTCCGCTACTCGGTTTGGGGTCTTTAGTCGATGACCCCATGTGGTGGGGGTATGGTTTATGTAGAGCATCCATGGGTTGGTTCATCCTGGGTTTCTTGTATTAGTCTGTGCTAATTGGCTTTTGCTGGTTAGTTCTTAAATGGTGGGGAGACACACCACAAATCGTTTCGTGCCTTCTTCGAGGTTGGGTCTGGGTGGCGGTTCCCTCTTAGATCAAGTTAGCAGTTCCAGAGTTACCCCCATGCTAAGAGTCTCGATGTTGGTTGTGCTAGTTGGGTTCTAATGATGGGGAGAACCCTCCTCATTTTTTCGATGGATTTTATTGTTTTGTTTTCCCTTAGAGTTGGTCGGGTGTGACTAATGGAGTGAAAAGTCACACCGAGTTCGTGTTTTGTTGGTCTCATTCAGTTTCAAACTCAATATCGATTCCTCGTTTGGCTGGGTGACATTATGGGGGCAGAAAGTTATTGTGGTGGGTAGAATTGTCACACCCGGACTTTTAAATTTAATATTATTTTATTATTTTATCAGACATTAAAACTTTCAATCGTGTTGCAGTCCACGCCTCTTTGATATTTTTTCACTTTTTTTATGAATAAATTCTTTTCCCTTGACGGCATCCGATGAATCAGAAGATCATGTTCAATGTCGCGCGACCTTGCTCGGGTCACCGTGTGGCCTACCTCATGTACAAGGCAAATAAATAAAGTGAGCTTTAATGAGTTAGTTTAAAAATTATAATAATGGTTACTGTTGTTATTATTCTAATGGTTAATAATATTATTATTATCAAGTTTATTATAATTATTATGTTATGAACAATATTATTATTATTATTATTATTATTATTAGAGTTCGTTAAAATTATTATTATGTTCATTATTACTTGTCGATATTATTATTTATTTTGCATTCATCTTTCTTCTTCTCTCTTTTATTCTATTTTATTTATCACTTTTATTATTATTATTATTATTATTTTTGTTATATTAAAAAAAGGAAAAAACCTATTCTACCTGAGCCTCCCACCACAATTTCCCTTACCCCCATCGCACACCCCCATGTGCTTCCCATTCGTAGCGAACGCCCCCCTTCCCTTCCCCTGACCTTGCCGCAGCCGCCACCGCCCTGCTGCTCCTCTAGTGAGCCATCCCGCCACCTTTATGTTCCTCTTGGCAGACCGCCTCATCCCTCCATGCTCCATTCGACGGACCGCATCCCACCAGTCGAACCCAGCGCACCTCCCTCTCCTAGTCGTCCTCTCTTGGCCGCACCCCCTTTCCGGTGCTGCTCACCTCTGGCGTGGTCCTCGGGTAGTCCCTTCTTCCCCCTTTCTAGGGTTTTCATTCTTGTGCTTTTTTATTTTGGGGTTTCGGTTTACTTTTTCAGTTTTTAGGGTGTAAATTAGGGTTCTAATCTTGGTCGTTGTTGTTCGATTTCATGTTTTAGGGTTCATCCTTGTTTCCTTTTGGTGTGAAAATGGTGGAATTGAAGATTCACACCAAAATTCAGACATTTCAACACTGAAGGTAAGTGTTCCTGCATATAAGTGTTGTTTGACGAATTAATTCTATTGTTTAGTTAATTTGGCATACTCATTTATTTGTTTACTCAGTGTGAATGTAGTTTTACATGAGGTTCGATATGATTTCAATGTTTTTAGTACCATGTTTATTTTATATGAATGTTTCTATTCTTTGGAAACCCATTTTGAGACTTTTTTGTGTTTTATAAACTTTGTTGTTGGTTTATTAGGTCACGCAAGGGCTACAAATTTTGTTGTATCACTTTATTGGTGTGCGTTTTCCCTTAGAAGATGAATTTGAGTGGAATTTCTATTCAATGTTTGGTAATACTGTTTACGGTTGATTCTTGATAATGTTCGTTTCATTGGTCGATTCGGGGTTCAACTGGGTGAATTGCATGGTGCGGATTTGGTTTTAACAAAGGTTCATTATGATTTTGGTTTAAAAAAAATATAGTTTCTCACTTGAAATTGGGTAGTTTCACATGAAAATAATTGTTCTTATTGAGTTTATATTGTTTAATTAATTTGGCATGTTCGTTTACTTTTACGCGTGGTGCGAAGTTGGTATTTGATAAAAATCAAACAGGTGTTTAATTTTAAAGTGACTTATTTTTGAGAATTTGTGTATGGTTCATGTGTTAAGCCTTGGTTTTCACCTTGGTAATGTTTTATAAATTATGCAAATGACTTATTTCATTATTCAAGTTATGTGAAACTAGTTTTTGAAAGAATTTGATATGAGTTTGGTTTGGAATGAGTTTCTTAATGTGAATTTGCGCATATGTTTTGTGTAAAACCATGTTGTGCCTCTTGCAGGTGTTTTATAAATTGTACATATGGTTTATTTAGTTTTTCAAATGGTGTGAATCACATTTTCAATGGCACTTATGGTGAAAATGGATTTGGGTGTATGTTTTTAAAAGAGAAATGCATAATTTTGTAAGTTTGGGTTGTTGTGTTTTTCTAATGTAAATCGTAAATGGTTTAAACAATTAAATGCATGTTTTGGAATTGGTTTCGTTTTATGGGACAATTTGGAAAGGCCTTTGGAAATGGTTAAATTGATTATGTGTTTTTATTTTAATACTTCAAATGGGTTTCATGAGTTATGGAAGCAGTGTAAAATGTATTATCGAATGGTTTAGTGTGCGTTTGAGGTCTAAAGATTGTTTTTGGTGTAATTCATTTTTGTGTGCTATCCTTGATGTTTTTAATAAATTGTTTAATTGTTTTATTAATTTATGTGTGTAGTGTGTGGGGCCTTTCTTCGTTGGTTTTGGGCCATGTGTGTCAAGGCATCATACACATACATGCATAGGGTAAGACTTATATATATATTCCCTCTTTGTACATATTCCCTCATGGCGCGGGGAATCTGTGCAATGCATCTAGGTGTGTGTATATATATATGTATAAAATCATGTGCATGTATGTTCCAAGTGTCGGTTTGAGTGGCCATCTACAAATAGCGACAAGTTTGAGGAAGATCCCCTATGCCTATGCTTTTAATTTGGAGTTCATAATTTCTTTATTGTCTTAAAAATATGTTTTACACTATGCTATATACACTTGCTATGGAATCTGATTGTGGTTTCTAGAAACTATTATTCCTTGTATTGTAAAATTGAAATGTATTTCAAATGTCATTGGTCATAAGTGACTTTTCTTGAAAAATTGATTTCTTAAGTGGTTTTGAGATGATAAGGTGTATTTCTAAAGGTGTTTGGCCTTTGGGCCAGTTGATTGTAATAAGTGTTACCTTTATGTAATTAAGCCCGTTTGGCATCTTAAGAATGTTTTATGAAAAATAAAAACCTCTCTTGAGGCACACCCCCTCGGTTTTAGAAAAAAATGATTTTTTTTAGTTGAATCTGTTATCATGTGCTTAATTTGATGATTATGCATTGTGTGACGTGAATGAGGGGGAATGCACTCAAGGAGGGAGAGTCATGGTGAGATGTTGAATGAGTTTTAGAAAACTAAAGTGTTATATACATATATTTTTTCTTGATAAAGAAAACTTTCCACCAGTTTAAATAGTGAACAATGGGAAACCTGGGTATCTAGGTGGGTGACCAGGACTAGTACGCTAGATGACACGTCAGGGGTTCATACCGGTTTTTCTAGCAGGATTGATGCAACAACACTGACTAAACATATCAATTTCTGAGGTTCGTGTGTTTTTAAGCCACATTTTCTGAGGGTCGTGGCTTTCTAAACCATGATTTCTGAGGGTCGTGGTCTTCTAATCCACGTTTCACTGAGGTACAAGGTCTCTAGGTTCCCACTTGTTCTAGATACCTATAGGGATTACCCATGGTGCTCATTTTGTGTCATGCTGCTAACAATGTGACTTTCTTTTCAGTTGTTTCATACTTGATGTATTGTTTTTGAAAACCAAATTTTAATCCAAACTGGTTTCTTTTCATATTGGAATGTTAATGGATGTTTGAAACCTATTTTGAAAATGAGGTGGGAGAAAAAAGCTTTACTTGAAAATGCAAACTCGTTACATGAATTTGAAAAGGAGAAACATTATTTTATTATATCTTATTTTCAAACTGGCATGATTGGATTTCTCACTAAAGGCGAGGGCATAGGTCGTGGTAATATTATGGCATTTCTACTGAGCATGTCGGTGCTCATGCCTACTCTACCTTTCAGTTGCAGGTTTTAGATTTGGGTCGCTGTTGGGAGCGAGTGTGGTTTACACTCCGAGTTGACCCACGAGGTCACTTGAGGTATGTCACGATGCTTTTTAAATTTCCATTCTTCACTGCCAAGTTGTTCAGTTCATTTTTCCTTTATTTATATGCTTTTTCAGTTTATGTTTATTTTTCTTTTTATGGTCCAAACTGTTCCCAAGTCGTTTTTTATGGCCGGCTTGGTTCATGACAGACTAAATCACCTCAGTTTATGGTGGTGCTAGTCCACCCTTCCCCAATTGATGTTATAAAAATTAATTAAAATTGAAATCACAATTTTATGTGTTATAAAAAAACAACCATCGTTTAGTGAGGTGATAGTTCTTCGTATAGATAAATAGAATGTTTTTATCTGTTAGATGGAAGTGTGTGTAATTGTAAGTCATAAATATAGAATTAAAAAAAATATCAGAATATTGAAGAATTTATTTTTGTTATATGGTCGCATAATGCAGATATTTTAGGCTTATTATAATGGAAATAAATCTACAGGAATCTTTGAGGAACATTAGATCATTTATGGGTAACTCCTTTTTGTTTATATAGAAACAATTCTTTGGTATTATTTTTTCCCGTATTTTGGCATCAAGTATTACATGATGTTTTTTGGGAGCATATTTGTTATGGTTTCTTCATATATAAAAGGACCAAATTATTGTCTTGAGTTGGAAAAGAAGGTAACCTTTTATAATTCTGGCTAAGGGCATTTTTAAAAATCCTGATCATATTTAAATATAGTAAGGCTATTCTAGGAGAAAACCTATAATAATATCCTATAACTGAGTATTTAAATACATTTAAGATCATATATTATCCCATTTATTATTATTTAACATATATTACATTTTTTCCAAATTTAATAATATGTTAATTTAATGAAATATCATTATTGTAAAATTTGATATTATTCTTATAATTTTACTTTAAATATATTAAAATATAGTGAGAATTAAAATATAATGATTTAAAAAATCAGTATTATCTCATATAGTTATATCAAAATAATTATAGAAATTAAATAATAAAAAATATATCAATATTAATGTTATTAAGAGCAATTATTTAGTTTTTATATAAATTAAATAAATATTGTTTTATCATTTAAAAATGAATTTAATGTAATAATATGTTTTTTAAACTTTTTAAGAAGTTATATAATGAAAATAATTTCATTATAGTAAAAATAAAAGAGTTGTTTTGTTAATATCATGATATTGTAACTATCTGAACACAGAAATGATATTAAATACAAATAAAATGAATATTTGTAACTACCATTAATATAAATAACATATGAGTTTTTATAATGTTGTAGTGTCCATTAAATATATAAAATTAAATATTATCCTAATAAGGGAAGAATCCAATTCATCCAAAAATTATTCAACATTTTTAAGTCAAATTAATCCCCTTATCTTTTGGGATTAACCTTTATATAAAATCTTTAAATCCTACCATGATGACATATGTTTTTCTTCTTAATGGGTATTATATTTACTCTAAATTGAAAATAGAATCATAAATGAGTCATGAAATTTATTATTAAAATTTTCTCAATAATGTTCATAAAAGTAATATTTTTATAAATTTTAAATCTTTTTTAAAATATTTTTTTCTAAAATAAAATAAATGTCTATTTTGACACTTTTCATTTCTTAAAATTTTAAAAAATATATATAAATGATATAAAATTGAAAAAAAAATTAATAAATCAAACATATTTCTATGTCATATATTTATTTTTAGGATGACATTAATTATATCAAATTTTTTATATTAATTTTTAATTACATCTATATGAATTTACAATTAGTTAAACAAACATTGAATATTCATTGTACTAGATTTCAATTTAATTCTTAATTCCCTAAACATAAAAAAATTATCATGATGAATATAATATTTTTACCTTTCCAATTAATATTCTTAGTCTATTATATTTTATTAAAAACCATATATACAAATGTAATACTTATTAGAATAACAGGGAATATATACTGAAAATTCCTTGAATAAAATAGTATAAAAAACATAAAGTAAACTTAGTGGCCCCAATAAGACATAAAATATTGAAAATGGTGATTTGGTTCAAACATAATATATCAAATCAAATTATGATATTTTAATGGGAATTTAATAATAATCGTAATATAATTTTTACCCTAAATAACATAATATACCCTTAACCGTTCTAATTATAATATTACTATATTTACGATTCATATGAAAAAATATAAGAGAAATCTATTTAAATAATTTGTACCCACTTATTCAAAATATAGAGTCAGTTTATAAAAGTAACAACATTTCAAATTTATATGTTCATTTAAATTAAATCTCATTGATGGAACAAAAAATTATTTTTTTAAAGATTAAATCTAAAAAAGTATTAAATGTTTTTATATTAAAATAAAATTTAAAATAGATTCAAATTTAATTAATTTGAATAATTGATAAAAATATATAATTATACTTTTAATCGAATTAAAAATACAATTTAAAACATTAAATTGTTTAACTGGGAATTTTGTTTTCAATTACAATGAATCATTCTATCATTGTTCGTTAGAACATGAAACATTGCAAAAATATCAACAAATTCAACCTAAGTTCTTTTTTAAATTCCAATTTAAAATATTAATATTTTTATTTTAAATAAATTATATTAATGATAAAAAAATGTATTTTTGGAAGGATTTCAATTAAAAAGGGGTAAAACCCTTTATAAAATATAGGTTTTTAATGTGTAAAATTGGATTTATTCATACAATTTGCATATAAAATCATTCGGAAGAATGTAAGAACATTTTAATAAATATATAATATATAATTTTTTTTAAATATTTAATAATATTATATCCTGAAAACAAAATGGTTGACATTGAATAATAATATTTAATAGTATATAATAGATCTTTTAAGCCTGGTATTGCCTGAAATACATAAAATTATATTTTTAAATAAAATATACATTAAATTATTATTTTGTTAAATTCCCCACTTATATAATAAATTTATTCATAGGAATTTTAAATTCCATTTTTAAAATCAATATTTGATATTTTAAAATTACTTTGTGTGAAATCCATATCAAATCTTGGTTAACAAAACATCCCAATTATATGAGAGAATTGGAAATTAAATGGTTAAAACAAAATTCGGATTTAAAATATGTTGTTATTAGTGGAATTTGAGAAAATTGAAATGGAAGTGATAAATAAATATCATTTTATTAGAAAATCAGGGAACTTTTTAAAGACTACTGAGTTCTCAGAATGAAATGTAAATTATTAATAATTTTTGCACAAAATAATCCTCCTATAGATGAGGGATTATTTTACTATATTTATAAAGAACTAAATTAAATAAACATACTTAATTACATTCCATGACATAAGTAAAATATCTTTACTTTGTAGGGGTACGATATTTTTATAATTCATTTATTAATGAATGATATGGATATTGAAGATGAAATTTATACATAAAGGTTATTAATAAAAATATTTATATGTTGTTCATTAAATCTGAAAATATTATAAAAAAAATAGTTAGAAGAGGTTATTTAATAAATAATAATTTTAACTCAAATAATAATATACATGTTATATTTAAACCACTCCAACCATAATGCTCGACCAAATTACATGTGAGAAAATCAAATATCCAATATTGTTTCTAAATTTAAAAAAAAATAACATTACATTCCAAAAATAATGTAATGTATCTCTAATTATCACATATCAAATATTTTGTCACATGAAAAACCATAATGAAATATTTCATGCTTCCAAATCATTAATGAATTCATATTTTAGTAATATTTTTATTTATCTCATGACTTTTATAATCAGAGAACCATTGTTGAATTAATTCTTCATTAAAAAATCAAAATAACATTAGTAATTGTATATCATTATTAAACCAATATCTATTCTCCATTTCCTATTTTCTTGATACATACTTACTTTTATTTTTCATTATTAATATCTACATAATATTCTGAATAACCACAAAATGTATTACCATGTTGATTTTAAAATTGAAAAAAATATAGCACAGTGAGAGAATCAGTAATCTTAGTTATATAGTCATTAATAATCACATATAGTATTTCTAAATCCTGAAACATTCTCAATCGTATAATTTTTAGGTATAACCTAGGTTATATGTGGTATTATCAAATCTATATGATAATAAAATAAACATATATTTTTCCTTAAATTTATTCTTTGGGTTATGTTTTATAATACATGATTTCCTAAATATAGTTCCCTTGGATAAAACTATACATTCTATGATACCAACAATTACGCCCAAACCCTATAAACCTAGAGTCATTGAATAATTTTATTTCATTATAATAGATACATTATTGAAATCCTAGAGGACCAAGGAGATTATAATTCATTCAATTGTAACTACATACATCAACCTTATATTATAATTTTAGACATAAAATGAAACATAAGAAATCATGGGAGGCCACCATTATTCAAGTAGATTAACCATGAATTTCAATCATAATAAACCTCATTGAAAAATATGGTATGAAAAAATAATATTTGGTTGAGATCAAATAACCAGTAAGAGTATGGTTCAAAAAAATTTATCCTTAATAAATAAAAGTAATGCAATATTGAATAGTAGAATACTAAGAACACATTCCATTAAAAAAACTAGATGAGGAAATATAATATGGAAAAAAATCATAACACATCATAATTAATAAATAATATGAAAATATTATGATTCCATTGAATTTTTATTATGAAATTCCTATGTATAATAATTAAGATGAATTATAAATGAAAGAAATACATTATTTTCGGATGAAATTTATCTAACACATAAACCATTATACCATTATGATACAGTCCCAAGATAGTTTAAACTAATTTGAATTGTCCAACAAATTCATCACCTTAAACTATAGATTCATTAACGTGCTATCTATATTCGGGGCCCAGCAGTGTCTACCAGTCCAAATTAGTCCACACATGTCAAATAATTGATTAAATAAGATATTTTTAGACCACATGTGTCCCTTAATTATTTTGAAACATATGAATCATAATCCTAAAAAAATCAATCAATTATCAAATGAAACATCAAATGTCAGGATGGAGACGATATTCATGATATTATATATCTTATGGGAAGAAAACCATATAAAATAAATAAGTGGTAAATAGGACATAACTTGTAGAAATAAAAGAGAGATTATAAAAACCCTTAAATTACGTTTCCTTGAGACAATTGTGATTTGACCTCAATAATAATGGATTTAAGAGAGTTAATAAGTAATTAGAAAAATATATTATTATTTTTGATATCATATATGATCATTTTATAGTATCTTATTAACCATTTTTTATGATTTTATTTTTTTCACTATTTTGAGTTTTTATTACGTAGTTTCGGATGTTTGTTTTTAATTGTTATTTATTATTCCTATTAATTAGATAACTATTTTATTACCAAAAAAACATAATCCATTTTTATATATAATATTTATATATTATTTATATATGTATTTATTATATTCTATAATAATTTGAGATATGGATTGAAATGCAGCATTGATGTAGACGATATGTCAAACATAGAAATGACCTCTATTATAATTTCATTGGAGTATTAAAAGAATAAAAATTAAATTATATATATATATTTTTTATTTTATTATTGTATTTATTTCATATATGTATTATATTATTTTTAAAACCATTTATTATAAATTCCATGTATAGAGTTATCGAATCACATCACTATGAGGAGACAATAGTCATCATTCCCATAAATGATGATATCATTTTTATTAAAAATGTATTGAATAATGGTATGTGTTGTCATAGAATTATAGATGAATAATCACATAATTTACCTCATTTATAACATTGATAAATATAATTTTCATGATTATTCCAACCATGATATGTGGTAATAGAAAAAATGAAAAATCATCGTTTCATGATACGGTAGTGTTCCATATACATAAATGTTATGTTTTTTAAACATTATATATAATATCCTAAAAATATAGTAATAAATATATAATTAAAAAATATCCTTATATTGAGTATTCTGTTATTATTACATAATTATGTAATAAAATGTGTTTAGGGTTTGAATAATGGAAATAAAATGAAATTGATACTTGAAAATTATTACCTCATTTTTAAGTAACTCAATTTAGTTTATACAAAAATCCTTCCATGGTTTACATTCATCCAATATTTATGCTTCATGTATTTGGTGATGAAAGTTATCTACTCTTTGGGTAGGTTTTAGTCGAGCTATTTGGCTCAATGTAGTGTGAGTAAGTGAGGAAATGGGTCCCCTTTTATAATTTATGTGATTGGAATATTCAGAATACCTCAACATATTAAAATATAATAAATCCATTATAGAGAAAATGACGTACAAATGGATTATACATGAATATTATAAAAGAAATTATTTCATAACATATCATATTTTATATTATTTAACATTCTATTATATTTTAATAAATTAAAGATATATTAATTCAATAAAATTTCAATATTCTAAAATTTATTAACATTCATTTAATTTGACTTTAAATATAAAAAAAAATTGAATTCAAATATGATTTTTTAATAAATAACTTTTATACACAATTAGCATATAAAATTCATTTGAATCATTAATGTATCAGTAATATATCAAAATTTATAATTTATAATTTATAATTTTATTTTTCTTTAAATTACATAAATACTATTTTAGCATTGAAAACCCATTTCAGGTAATTATACAATTTTAAAAAATTTCTATTAATCTTTTTTTTTTTGATGAAACTAGTATCAATAAAATTGTCATAGATATTCATTTAATTCATATCCTGATATTTTCGTAATTTGAACACATAAATGTTACTAAATATAATGAGATTAACATTTTTAACTATTATTTACTTAAATTACATATAAGAGATTATCATGGAAAATATTCCATTAAGATACTTTAATTGGATCATAAGGTGATAGGGGACTAATAAAATTCATCTAGAAAAACATTATACTAGTTTATGTTTTGTTTTTACACTAATCATTTGAAATTAACCCTTATATAACATCATTAACTTCTAACATGAATACATGTGTTTGTGTTACATAAGGGTTACTGTAGTTAATTTTTGTTATAAAGAACCATAAATGTGTCATGGATATCATTTTAAAAATACATAAATAATTTGGACAATTGTTCATTTTTTAATAAAATTTTTATCATTTAATAAAATATTTTTTATTCTAGAATATCATGAATGCCAATTTTAACACTATTCATTACATGATTTTTAATAATTCTATATAAAATTAATATAAATTTGAATAACAAATATAATAGATCCCTAATATTTCTAGGTCATGTATAAAATTCTTGGATGAAATTAATTATATAAAATAATGAGTATTTTAATACTTCTAATAATATGTATTTGATATGTTCATTAACTAAACAATCACTACATCATATTTGTGCTTGATTTTAATTTAATTATTTATAACCTACAATTAAAAATAAACTATCATTATTATGTTAAAAATTATATATTTCAAATAAATATTTATAGATAAATATATCTTCTTATTAACCACATATTAAAAAAAATTATTATTAGAAACAAGAGTAAGACATATTGGAAATGAAGTAGATTAAAATACTATAATAGACTTAAAATCAGCCAAGTGGATCAAAAAGGCCAAAAATCAATATAATTAATATTTTGGTCAGTAGTCATCCATCCAATAAAAAATTTACAATTTTTAAGGTAATTTAATATTACTTATAATATTAAATTTACCATTAATAGCTTTATTTACCCTTATTTGTCACAATAAAAATAAAACTAAATTTACTATTCATATACAAAAAAATAAAAGAATAAAATTTAAGTTATTTTTACCCAATGATTAAAAATATTTACTACATTTTATAAAATTTAATGACATATTTTTTTTAAAGAATTTAAAATTCAACCAATTGACGGCTGAGAATACGAGTTTTTAATTTTAAAACATAAAGAAGATTGAAATGTTTGTATATCCAAATTCAATGTGAAATTTATTAAAATGGATTAATTTATACTAGATAATAAAAATTTTATCAAATTATACATTAATAACATTTACAAATACAATATATAACATTGAATTATATATACAAAAAGTTTTCTTCAATTAATATTCAATATTTTATCACTATTCATCAAATAAATAAACATCTGGGAAAATAAAAAATAGTAAACCAAAGAAAATATTTATATTCATAATTAAACTAATAATATTATTTTTCTATATTATGTATTTTAATATTCCAAAATTGGATTTAATATATGTTTTCAATAAAAATACATTTAATTTTTCTTTAGAAAATATAAGTTTTAATGCATAAAATTGGATTCATTCTTATCTTATTCATGTCATATCAATTTTCTGAATTTAAAAACATACCATTAATTATATAATATAAATCATACATAATTTATTAAATTCTATTAATACTTTCCACTTTAATGGATAGTGATAAAATAATAACATTTTATAGTTTATCATGGTTCATTTAAGTGTGTTATTTCTTGAAACACAAGAAACTAAATACAAAAAAAATCCATAAAGTATTGAGGTGTTATATTAAATTTACCATTTTAAAACATATAAAAAACCTGGTACTTTAAATAAAAAAATGATACATGTCCCAATTGTTGAAAATCTTGGTCATTGTGTGATTTAAATGGGATAATTAATATTAATGGTTTGGGTGAATTCATTTGTGTTCCTAACATATGGAAATGTATTTTATTACTATTTTTCATGTTCATACAATAAAATAGAGCTATGGGATCCACTGAGGATAGTGAAATATATATGTATTGAACAATCATACTAGCAATAACTATATTAATAAATTATTTCTAAACAATTTTAATGTTATTAAAACCAATCATTACAATGGTATACCTATCAGATGGTATTTAAACCATCATATTTATTATTATAAATGAGATTAAATGTTTTTTTTAATAATTTTTATTCAAATTGGAAATGTATGTCAAGCACATTCATGATTAGTTGTTTTTATAATAGTGGATGATTATTAATATCCTCCTTAGAAAAAAATTTTAATGAGATACGATGTCAGCCCCATCCATTGGATGTTCTTGGAATTTGAAAGAATTAAAATTCAGGTTGGGATATAGTAAGGATGTTAGATTTTATGCCTCCCTATCTTTTGTTGGTACGTTATATAAGATATTATACTCAACCATTTAACTCCAATATCATGAGATTGATTTTTTTACTATTTTATCATATATGGTGGTGGGATATTATTGCAACTGATTAGATGTCATAGTAATGTGATGTGTCTAAATAAATAAACATGGTTGATGTTAGTGTGGAATTAGATGATATAAAATATAATTAATTAAACTATATGGTTATATGATTTTTCATATGATTCCAAATATATGGGTTAACATAATTAAAAATTATTACTGATATTAATGATTACAATTTTCATTATGTTATATTAAAGTTGGATTGTGGGTGGGCATTATATTGACCCTATACACATTCGAGGTTATGTTAACAAAATATATTGATGCTGGTAAGACTATGAATAAGTCAGTATCATTTTAGTTTCTTGAGAACCAAATTATTTTAGGGGTTTGTGTATATGATTTTTACAAATTTTATTTAATTTAATATATCATGAACCATTCCCTCAAAAGGTAACCCTCCTACACCAATAATGTGGAAATAGAGATAATGAAGCTTGGTTTTTAACTCTAGTATCGCATGGTATGATAACTAAAAAAAGTTTATATAATATGAAACAAGGGATACATTAACTGGAAAAATAATTGAGAAGTAAGAGACAAGATTAGAAAACCACCTGATGTCTCCTTCTTATATTATTTAATGAATAAAAGCTTATATGTGAAGTGATGTCATACATAAATTGATACAATTAAAATGTGGATAATATATATATAATTCTTGACAACACTAATTAAGCTCCAACAACTCAAGATGATATATGTAAGCCAGTAATGTTTATCTCGATCACCAACCATATATTTTTAATAGTAAAAACAAATAATATATATATATATATATCGGGTGAGTATAACATTAATATACAAAAGGAACCTCCACAATACCTATAATGAATAATGTGAATAAAGCATAAGGAATCCAAAGTGATAGAAAAATAATATTAACTCATCATAAAAATATAAATATTATTCTATTTACATACCCACAATTAATAACAAACCAAATAATAAAAAAATTATAACCACAATATTGTAAACAAACACACACACAGATATATATATATATATATGTGGGTACCCCAAAACCACACTCGCACTAGTTTTTGTATCTAGAACTCCAGCATAGTACATCATATTCCATCATAATTTACATAAATAATCCCTCCCCAAGACCATAGGTGATGTACATAACCTGATATTTAGCTATCTCACATGGAAAAATTTGGTTGGTCATGTGAGCTGCAGCACATCTCCCCATAAACCAGACGCATATGACTGAGAATGAGGGTATGATGAATATAGTAGATAAATTATACAATATAGTAAAATGTAATGATATAGAAAAAACCAACCTTAATCAATACATATCATTTTAATTTAAATAGGAGGAACTATGTAACATACACTAAATAAGGTACCAATAAACATAATATAGTGAAACATGTCATGAAAATAATAAATGTATCTAAATTTCAAGCTGAATATAATAAAAATAAAATAATGAACATACACAAATAATATTAAATGAACATTGTCTTATACCCCATGTGGTTTATTTCTCTATAATCCACACCATATAATAGGAAACAATCGCAAAACAAGGTCTCATTTCCTTGACCAGACCTACGTCCATGTAATATGGTCAAGTACCAAATGGTGGCCTGAATAGTGTCTGAGTAAAGCTCAGTGGTCCAAATCAAAAATTTCTGAAAAATAAATTGTTATAAAAAGTTTGTGTAATAAATATATTACAATTTCTGTTAATTTATAAATCAATACAATACATAAATCAATATACTTTTGAACAATGTCATAATGTTTGAAAATGTTGCACAACCAAGACATGTATAATCGTAAACTATGACATATTCACAAAAATGTGAAATGGCATTTGATAAATAATTTATTCCTTTGAGAAAGTATTTATTTATAATAATTTCATCATTTGCGGGGATAATCCATCTATACAATCATCTCAACATCAAACTGGTCCACGCTGACTATTTTTGAATTTCAACATCAAATCATGATAATCCCTCTATATACACATTTTAGTATTAAACATAGCCATTAATTTTATATAATTATTTTAGAATCCACAGGAATATATATAAATATATATATAAAATAATTTTAGTATCAATGTGGGCTAACAACACTATATAAGCATTACAAAATTTAACACAGAAAGTGGTGACATCAATGATATCACTATATCACAACATATGACTCAATTTTTAATTATGAAAATTAAAATTTTTAAGTCAATTAAACATTCATTTATATATTAGATATTCATAATGTAACAGTCCGAGATTTTATGAAAAATATTCTTTTTAATTTTATTAATGTCTTGTGTTTTACGCTACATCAAAAGGAGCTTTCACAACACACATCCTTGACTTTCCTTGCATTACACGCAATCACGACCTTCCTCGATAGCGTGTGTAGTACGCAATAACGAGTTTCATTAAACAACAATATGCTATTAAAATATTATTAAAACTAGCCATTATGAATAGTAATAACCACTCTTTGAAATTTTGTATATTTTATTTTTCAAAATGGAATTAATTTCTGGATTCTTAATATCGAAATTAGTTTAGGGTGAAATTTTGGTACTTTTCGGATAACTTTCATATTCTGATGAATAGTGAAAATTACTAGATTATAATTAAAAACAACTTTTTTATTCGAAATAATTAATAGTGATAAATCATTAAATTGAGTGGTTTTAAAGTATATTTAGAATATATTTTTACAATTTAATACGATGTTGGTCATTGGATTTAATTTCACATTTAAACGAGACATAATCATGTGTCAATCTTTTGGTAGATATTGTTTCTTAAAAACACGCTATTTGTTTTAACAGCGGGATTTAATTATAAAATTAATTAATGCAACTTCTATGTTATGAATTTAGTAAAATAGAATTCATTTTTGAATTCGGAATATGAAATATAGCTTAGGGTGAAATTTTGGTATTTTTCTGAAAACATTCAATTTTTGATTAATAGTGAAACCACTAAGTGGTAGGTTAAAAACTGAATTTTGCATAAAACATAATTTTAACGCTTCTGTGAATGAAATTTCTAAAATCCGACAGACACGGTTAATATCAAGGACTAAAATGTGGTTCAATGAGATGAAAATAGTTTTTGGTGAATAGTAACTTTTTACTTTTTTTACCACGGTTAATAGTAAATAGGGTAACTAAGGGTAAATATGATATTACTATTACCCTAAAACATGTCCTAATTCCATTGTATAAGTGTTATTCGACCAAAAAAAACCTTATGAATATAATATGACCATTTAGGTCCACTTGGATTAGATTATGACATTTAATTTTATTTTATTTAATGAATAGTTAAAATAGTTAAAATCAAAGTTTAATAACTAAAACATTTTTAATATGGGGTTATACATAAGATAAATTCGAATATAAATATTCATTAGAAATCTAAAACGGTTTCCTACATAATGATATTTTATTTATAATTTTTAGACTTTAAATAAATTCATTTATTTATGACACAACGATGATGCAGTAATTAACCTTTTAAGGAAATATTAACATAATTGATGTTATAAATTCTCAAATGAATGTAATTTGAGACTTTTTATGAATTCCACTAAAGTTCTAGGTTACTATGATATATTAGTGTTGATTTAATCAATTTGGTTCGAACATATAATTCTGTTATGACTTTCACAAAAATCATATATCAAATAGTGTAAAAATTGACACAAAATAGTTTTTAAATAAAATATTATATTATTAATTGTTATTTTATTCCTAAAAATCTAAGGTTCGGCAAAATGACTTATATAAAGATATATGTATTAATAATAAATAATTTGGGGTTATTTTTTCATGTTATAGTAAGTGTATTAACCATATAGTGAAAGAAAACAAAAAGACACGGTAAAAGTTAAATTATTTAACTTAGAGTTAAATCTAATTGATAAGGTTAACATAATACCCTAAACTTGTATAAATATTATTGGATGATAGGATTTCGACCCATCCCCACTTTAGCTTCGAAATAAGACCCTTTGGAACCATTATAAACCGATTTTGACATTAATATAAAATAATATTTTGAGGTATTCCTAAGGTGCCCCTCTCCTCCCTTATAAAAAGACACCTCCTCCCCCTCCTCCTCACACCAATTTGAGCACTCAAGCTCGGCCAACCCCTTCCAAAATCTCTTCTCCACTTCCCTAGCAACATTCTAGAGGTTCTGGTCTTCCTCAAAGACCAATTTTAGTGCCCTAAGAGGAGGTCTCAAAGAGGCGCTTCAAAGAAGAGGTAATTATCGTTACCAATTCTTTCATCTTTATTTCTTCTTCCACTTCTTCTTCTTAGGTGGTTTCATTATGAAGTAATAAAATCAGTATCACTCATATACTGATATGTTATTTTAAGTATGAAACAACCCTATTTCACCATCTATCTATCCTACGGAAAAAGAAATCACCGCGCGTGCGTACGTACGAAATACCGTCTCCACGCCGTGGTGTAATCTATTTTCCACCACCACCTTACATGGATGGGTATAATGGTGTAAAGAATAACTATACATAGTTATTAAAACATCATATTGATTCTGATATATTGTATAATCCACTCCAATTCAATTCAATAATTATGGAAATGATATCATCGCTCGTGCGTACGTACGGACTACCGTCTCCACGACGCGATGAGATTCATTCTTAATGATTAACCATTCATGAATGATTATAAAGTATATATAATAAGTACTAATGAAATATATGACATAATAATGATACTGGATTTATGTATATATATATATATATATATATATTTATGTCATCTACTTACTTCCATTCAAGACAATAAGGAAAGAAAAACAGCGTTCATGCGTACGTACGGACTACCGTCTCCATGAACGGTGTTTTTCATTTCATTTATCTATCTATTATATATATATACATACTGAATATATATGATATATAAATCATATTTTATATTCTGGAAGTATGTAAATCATGATATAAGTAATAATAATGTCAAGAACAACAAGTCAAAACACCTACGATAAATGAATCGATTTTACCCAAAACGCTTCTTTAACATGGAATTTACAAAAGAACGGGTAATATAATGTCATAAGTGAACCATATATGATATCATAACAATTAATATGATTCTGTAATAAGTCAATGACATTATTTAAATCATTATACAGGAGTTTCGGACACATACGAAGCAAAACAGTCCTAAGGTAAGGGAAATATCACAATCTCATTTTTATCCGAGATTGTTTATACTTTGGTATTTACTAGGGTGTATTTTATCATCCACATACATGTTTCTTCAATATGTAATATTATTTCCATCCACCTACAATTGTTTAAATCCAATTTTACCCTTCGGTGAGTTTTTAGTAAAAGATATGAAAGGAATCTTTTGTCGTTTTCATTCGAGGTAATTTTTGACTTTTCCGACAAAAGTACGAAGAATGTTTTTTTAACTTATACGGCATGAATGGATTTCTAAAAATTTATTTCCAAGAAGCTTCCTTTACAAGTATTCATGTTTATTTTTAATCAACTTCTTTTAGTTTAAAATTGTATGACATGTTAAGAAAGGAAATGTGTTTTTGAAGTAGAAAGGATATTTTCCTCAAGAATGAAGTTCAAGTATTTTATAAAAATCATTTTCCATCTAAGATAATAAAAGGGTTCTGTTTTTATCCCTATTATTACATGGATTTGATTATGTTGTGATGGAAACATTTTTATGAATTCCTTTATCTTATATGAATTGTTTTATGATGTCATGTTGTTTAAGAATCCGATTTTTATTACGTGGATTACGCTATGATGTATGGTTTATGATTATGTGGCACACATAAGAAAGGATTCATTATAAGATGGGTGGGACCTATATCTCCCTCCAATACATTGGGTAAAGATTTTATATCTCATGAGATAGACATGGCTGGAACGGTAGGTTATACCGGTTCAGTGAAACAGGACTGGAATGAGGGTGACTCGGTTCAGAAAGGGACTTTGTCCACTAAGATAGTCTTGGCAATGAGTCATGACTAACAAGAAATGATTTTCCATGATTATGTGTGTATTCCACAATGTTTCATGTTTTATGTTATGATTATTGGGATTACATTTCACTTCTATGATTTATCCCATGTTATGAAATTATGCACTCTTTTGCAGGTTAAGATTTCCAAAATGTTATGTTCTTATGAATATGATGTGATTGATATTTATTTTGTTTACCCTTACTGATCATTTGAGCTCACCCTTTTATGTTTTCTTTTCCCCAGGATATAAAGAAAGGTTTTAGGAATAAAAAAAAGAAGATATTTAGGGGAGATATTGAAGATCTGTCACCAGGATTAGAAGATTATATTCCGAGTTTCCAAAGACACTAAACTATTACGAGCCTTGTGTGTATGTACTAAATATTCCGCAAATGTAATGTAATGTCAATGTACGTCAAGTTTCGGGTCTCTACAGTTGGTATCAGAGGAAAGGTTTAGTCAACCTTTGGAAACTAGGATGCGAAAACATTAGTGAGATCCCTAGAGATATTTCTACGGTATGTCTAGGGATGTCCCTAAGGTTAAGTATATGTATAGGTTATAGTACTAGAACTATGCTAACGATCATAGAATTAAACCTAAGATGTTAGATATTGAAGGTACTTCCCCTTTATTATGTTTTTTCCCTAGCATGATTTTTTCCTCTCACACTATTCTTTTTGGGTTTTAGACGATGGCTGGAACTCGAAGTAACCGTGTTGATCAATGCAATGGAAAATGCAATGATTGTCCTCCTGAACAAACAAATGTTATGGTAGATAGAGTGCAAAATCTTATTTCTATAATTACACAAGCTATAAAACATTCTGGACTTCCAAATGAGCAGATAAGGGAACAATATTCTATTGAGTCCTTCATGAGGCAACGTCCACCTTCTTTCAGTGGGTCTTCTGATCCACTTGTTGCTGAACAATGGATCAGTACCACTGAAAATATATTTTCAGTTCTTCAATGTTCTGAACATGATAAAGTCATCTTAGCAGTATATCGTTTGGAAGGTGAAGCTGATCAATGGTGGATTCTTATCAAGAATACAAGGCAAAGAGATGAAATTGAGTCCATGGAATGGGACGAGTTCAAGAACTTATTTTTCAATAAGTACTTCCCTCATATTCTTAGCACAAAGATGGAGAAAAAGTTTCTTGAACTAAAGCAAAAAGATGATGAATCTGTTGGTATATACGAAGTGAATTTTACAAGACTTGCAAGGTATGCATCTAGCATTATCATCCAACCTGAAAGTAAAGTTGATCGATTTTTCAGTGGCTTAAAACCAAGTCTTTAAAGGGCATTAGCTATAAGAGACTTCAATAGCTATGAAGAAACTGTGCGTTGTGTTATCAAGGTAGAAATGGAAGTTGGTGTTACATATCCATCTCATGGTTTTGACAAGAAACGAAAGATGGAGTTCAAGGAGAAATCTCAGAATAATTGTGAAAAGAAGATGAATGTTTCCTTATGCACAAAGTGTGGAAAGAAGCATGGTGGGGATTGTCTTAAAGGGACTAGAAAATGTTTTAAGTGTGGAAAAGAAGGTCATCGAGCAGCTGAGTGTCGAAGTAATGGAAAAAGGGTTTCTAATGATGTGAATAAATCAAACACTGCAGAGAACACACCACCAACACATCAATGCTTCAAGTGCAAGGAAATGGGTCATTATTCTAATAAATGCCCTAATCCAAGGGTTAGTGATGATCAACATGAGTAACCACTGAAGGAAAAGGACAAAGGGAAGTCACATGCGATCACTATTGGCAATGTTGAATATGACAACGATGTGGTGGAATGATTAAGTGTTTATGTAATGGGATTCCAAAATAATGTTGTATCATTGAGTATTGCAATATTTATTGATGTGGTATTCAAAGTGATTTAGATATTTTTTGGAAATAAGATGATATGCACATAATGAAGGGAAAACGAGATAATGAAATGTTTAATAGTATTCATGAGCTCATGATTGATATAAGGACTAAGGGATATCATGGTTTGAGTATATAGAATTTTGAGGATTTTGGTATGTGGAAAGTGTTAACTTTAAACTGCATTCATGTTTTGACTAAGGTATTCAAGTGAATACATTATTAAGGACTTTGAATGTTTAGAATGTGACCAACAAGACATATCCTATGGGGATCAATGATGGTATTAAATCTCTGGTAATTGTTTTCACTATATTATGAGAGTGGACTGCAGTATTATGGGTAAGCCTAAAGATTGGAATGGATTATGATGGAATAAGTTAGTATTGTTTAAGGATAGAAGTTTTTTTCAAAATTATTGATGGGATGTTATAGTAATATAGTTTTAGAAAAAGGATAACCTACAGGACGGGCGACAGCCCATCGCGTCGGACAAGGCTGTGGGAATCGAGCCCACAACTGAAGTGCGACTAGCCTTTATCGCCTTCCACTGGCCTACAAGAAGTCCCTGTTTAGTAGAAACTAGTTTTATTATATTAAGTTGTATGAAATATGATGTATAAGTCCATTTTAGGAACCATATATGATTAATCTCACTATAGATCGACTTATGTATATAATTTTTTTGCTAACCTTTTGTTTGAGACAGATGGAACGACCCGTCATTCTACCACATGATCTGCTAACACATCACGAATAACTAATTCAACTTCATTTATTTAAGAGATGAAGTGGAAATTGTTAAAGGCATGAACAATAGTGATATTGTACCAAAATAAAGTAAGTATTTTTTCTAATTCAAATTCTTTAACATTAGGGAAATGATCTTGAAAACCAAAAATGTTGTCCTAGTGATCTTATACCTGAGGAATCAGATGGTACCTTAGATCGTCACAAATTTATGGATTTTTGATTACTGGATTTTCCATACCCATGTTCTCTACCACTCTCCATCAGAACATGATGGTTAGATTTCTCTTCCATATACATATTTTCACCTATGTGGAGACCCAGTGACTAGTTTATTTGGGTAACTGTTACATTTCATACTTTTGTTTTTAAAGATTGGTTTTGATATTCCTTTTTACGATGTGGGTTTCTATTAAAGAAACATTCGAATAATAAACCATTTATAACCCCGACGAATTTCGAGGGAGAAATTCATTTTAAGGGGGGTAGAATGTAATAGCCCGAGATTTTATGAAAAATATTCTTTTTAATTTTATTAATGTCTTGTGTTTTATGCTACATCAAAAGGATCTTGCACAACACACATCCTGGACTTGCCTTGCGTTACACGTAATCACGACCTTCCTCGAGAGCGTGTGTAGTACGCAATAACGAGTTTCATTAAACAACAATATGCTATTAAAATATTATTAAAACTAGCCGTTATGAATAGTAATAACCACTTTTTGAAATTTTTTATATTTTATTTTTCAAAATGGAATTAATTTCTAGATTCGTAATATTGAAATTAGCTTAGGGTGAAATTTTGGTACTTTTCGGATAACTTTCATATTCTGAGGAATAGTGAAAATTACTAGATTATAATTAAAAACAACTTTTTTAATCGAAATAATTAATAGTGAAAATCATTAAATTGAGTGGTTTTAAATTATATTTAGAATATATTTTTACAATTTAATATTATGTTGTTCATTGGATGTAATTTCACATTTAAACAAGACATAATCAAGTGTCAATCTTTTGGTAGATATTGTTTCTTAAAAACACGCTATTTGTTTTAACAGCGGGATTTAATTATAAAATTAATTAATGAAACTTCTATGTTATGAATTTGGTAAAATAGACTTCATTTTTGAATTCGTAATATGAAATATATCTTAGGATGAAATTTTGGTATTTTTCTGAAAACTTTCAATTTCTGATGAATAGTGGAACCACTAAGTGGTAGGTTAAAAACTGAATTTTTCATAAAACATAATTTTACCACTTCTGTGATTGGACTTTCAAAAATCCGATAGACACGGTTAATATCATGGACTAAAATGTGGTTCAATGAGATGAAAATCATTTTTGGTGAATAGTAACTTTTACTTTTTTTTACCACGGTTAATAGTAAATAGGGTAACTAAGGGTAAATATGATATTATTATTACCCTAACACATGTCCTAATTCTATTGGATAAGTGTAATTCGACCAAAAACAACCTTATGAATATAATATGACCATTTAGGTCCACTTGGATTAGATTATGAAATTTAATTTTATTTTATTTAATGAATAGTTAAAATAGTTAAAATCAAAGTTTAATAACTAAAACATTTTTAATATGGGGTTATACATAAGATAAATTCGACTATAAATATTCATTAGAAAGCTAAAAAGGTTTCCTACATAATGATATTTTATTTATAATTTTTAGACTTTAAATAAATTAATTTATTTATGACACAACGATTATGCAGTAATTACCCTTTTAAAGAAATATTAACATAATTGATGTTATAAATGCTCAAATGAATGTAATTTGAGACTTTTTATGAATTACACTAATTTTCTAGGTTACTATGATATATTAGTGTTGATTTAATAAACTTTTTTCGAACATATAATTCTGTTATGACTTTCACAAAAATCATATATCAAATAGTGTCAAAATAGACACAAAATAGTTTTTAAATCAAATATTATATTATTAATTGTTATTTTATTCCTAAAAATCTAATGTTCGGCCAAATGACTTAGATAAGGATATATGTTTTAATAATAAACAATTTGGGGTTCGTTTGGTATGTTATAGTTAGTTTATTAACAATATAGTGAAAGAAAACAAAAAGACACGGTAAAAGTTAAATTATTTAACTTAGGGTTAAATCTAATTGATAAGGTTAAAATAATACCCTAAACTTGTCTAAATATTATTTGATGATAGTATTTCGACCCATACCCACATTAGCTTCGAAATAAGACCCTTTGGAACCATTATAAATCGATTTTGACATTAATATAAAATAATATTTTGAGGTATTCCTAAGGTGCCTCTCTCCTCCCTTATAAAAGGACACCTCCTCCCCCTCCTCCTCACACCAATTTGAGCACTCAAGCTCGGCCAAAACCTGGAAAAATCTCTTCTCCACTTCCCTAGCAACATCCTAGAGGTTCTGGTCTTTCTCAAAGACCAATTTTAGTGCCCTAAGAGAAGGTCTCAAAGTGGCGCTTCAAAGAAGAGGTAATTACCGTTACCAATTCTTTCATCTTTATTTTTTCTTCCACTTCTTCTTCTTAGGTTGTTTCATTATGAAGTAATAACATCAGTATCACTCATATACTGATATGTTATTTTAAGTATGAAATAAACCTATTTCACCATCTATCCATCCTACGGAAAAAGAATTCACCGCACGTGCGTACGTATGGAATACCGTCTCCACGCCGTGGTGTAATCTATTTTCCACCACCACCTTACATGGATGGGTATAATGGTGTAAAGAATAACTATACATAGTTATTAAAACATAATATTGATTCTGATATATTGTATAATCCACTCCAATTCAATTCAATAATTATGGAAATGATATCATCGCTCGTGCGTACGTACGGACTACCGTCTCCACGACGCGATGAGATTCATTCTTAATGATTAACCATTCATGAATGATTATAAAGTATATATAATAAGTACTAATGAAATATATGACATAATAATGATACTGGATTTATGTATATATATATATGTATGTCATCTACTTACTTCCATTCAAGACAATAAGGAAAGAAAAACAGCGTTCATGCGTACGTACGGACTACCGTCTCCATGAACGGTGTTTTTCATTTCATTTATCTATCTATTATATATATATATATATACTGAATATATATGATATATAAATAAAATTTTATATTCTGGAAGTAATTAAATCATGATATAAGTAATAATAATGTCAAGAACAACAAGTCAAAACACCTACGATAAATGAAACGATTTTACCCAAAACGCTTCTTTAACATGGAATTTAAAAAAGAACGGGTAATATAATGTCATAAGTGAACCATATATGATATCATAACAATTAATATGATTCTTTAATATGTCAATGACATTATTTAAATCATTATACAGGAGGTTCAGACACATACGAAGCAAATCGGACCTAAGGTAAGGGAAATTTCACAATCTCATTTTTATCCGAGATTGTTTATACATTGGTATTTACTGGGGTGTATTTTATCATCCACATCCATATTTCTTCAATATGTAATATTATTTCCATCCACCTACAATTGTTTAAATCCAATTTTACCCTTCGGGGAGTTTTTAGTAAAACATATGAAATGAATCTTTTGTCGTTTTCATACGAGGTACTTTTTGACTTTTCCGACAAAAGTACGAAAAATGTTTTTTTTAACTTATACGGCATGAATGGATTTCTAAAAAATTATTTCCAAGAAGCTTCCATTACAAGTATTCAAGTTTATTTTTAATCAACTTCTTTTAGATTAAAATTGTATGACATGTTAAGAAAGGAAAAGTGTTTTTGAAGTAGAAAGGATATTTTCCTCAAGAATGAAGTTCAAGTATTTTATAAAAATCATTTTCCATCTAAGATAATAAAAGGGTTCTGTTTTTATCCCTATTATTACATGGATTTGATTATGTTGTGATGGAAACATTTTTATGAATTCCTTTATCTTATATGAATTGTTTTATGATGTCATGTTGTTTAAGAATCCCATTTTTATTATGTGGATTACGCTATGATGTATGGTTTATGATTATGTGGCACAGATAAGAAAGGATTAATTATAAGATGGGTGGGACCTATATATCCCTCCAATGCATTGGGTAAAGATTTTATATCTCATGAGATAGACATGGCTGGAACGGTAGGTTATACCGGTTCAGTGAAACAGGACTGGAATGAGGGTGACTCGGTTCAGAAAGGGACTTTGTCCACTAAGATAGTCTTGGCAATGAGTCATGACTAACAAGAAATGATTTTCCATGATTATGTGTGTATGACACAAAGTTTCATGTTTTAAGTTATGATTATTGGGATTACATTTCACTTCTATGATTTATCCCATGTTATGAAATTATGCACTCTTTTGCAGGTTAAGATTTCCAAAATGTTATGTTCTTATGAATATGATGTGATTGGTATTTATTTTGTTTACCCTTACTGAGCATTTGAGCTCACCCTTTTATGTTTTCTTTTCCCCCGGATATAAAGAAAGGTTTTAGGTATAAAAAAAAGAAGATCTTAGGGGAGATATTGAAGATCTTTCACCAGGATTAGAAGATTATATTCCGAGTTTCCAAAGACACTAAACTATTACGATCCTTGTGTGTATGTACTAAGTATTCCGCAAATTTAATGTAATGTCAATGTACGTAAAGTTTCGGGTCTCTACACATAATTTATATGAATATCCCATATGTTATTAAAAATATAATTATGTATCGATAAATCACTTTAATCCTCATGGATTGATAAACTCACTGTCATCCATTAGAAAATTATTTATTTATCTCGTGTCTATCCACACAATAGTTAGCCACAGTCCATGATGAAATAACATTGAATCCAAAGGTATCCAAGGAATACACTGATCAATGATTTTTCATAATTAATCATTCAATTAAATAATTCACATGTTGTGTCTATGAAATAACAATATATAACATATATAAAAATTTAGAAGACAATAAGGATTGGTTTATAGAACATATATTAACTAATGATAATTTCATTTATTTAAATGGGATTAATTATTATGAAAAAGGGCACAAAAGATCATTATAAAAACTAATTTCATACAATATCATGACCAAAAAAATAACTATATAACTATATTTAAAGTTAAATTATGGAAAACCTAAGAAAAATATCACAAGAAATTTATTTCTTAAATCAGATATCTGGAATGGTATAAGAGACTCAAATATCACATGGAAATCAAATAATGTTTGAGAGAGTATGGTTGTATGTAGTGTGATGAGAAAAATTGTCATTTAAAATTTTAAATCCAATAATAAATAAAAATACAAGGTGTGTAGCCATCTTTCCAATCATTTATTTATTATATAAGAGTTAAATGAATAAATTTGTCACCTCAAGTGAATTAAAACCTATGAAAACATTACATATAATGTAATGTGGTTTCAGTACATGTAACCATTTGATTCCAACAAATATTTCATGTAATTTACTCTTTTATTAGTGACATCATTGTGGAATTTACATGCCGTGTAATGCATTTAAATATATTGTAATTTCTGTAAAGGATGTTTCAAATACAAAATTATATAGAATATCTAAAACCATCTCTAAATACCTCTAAACTAATGAAAACCCCATATATGTCCATTTAACAGGTTTATACGAAATCTCCATTAATTAAAAAAAACATACATCTCAAAAAATTAGGACATTTTTATCTACCACGACCATTATATCCTTATGATATTCAAGTAACTATGTTTAAAGGTTTGTAATTCCCTAATGAAATAATTAACATCAAACACAATGAGGGATAAAATTGGAAAAATATGTGCTCTAAAAACCAGAAATCATAAAAATTCTTCCCCATTTTCTTCTTCAATAATCATAGGTGGTTTTCTAAAGACATGTCTAGCCACTATTGTAGAATTTCAAACATATTATCCATGTTCTCATCTAGAAAATTCACATTCTGACATTACACACAAACTATAGGTATAGTAACGTACTAGATATACTTCTCACTATTGATTACAATCATTATTGGGTTATTCTCATAGGAATCATCTACATAAATATCGATGTATTCAATCTCTACAACATGAGAAGGGCTGCGATGATATATATCAAGTTGTAACTTGTTAAATTTTTCATGTATGGAAATGTATGGATATGGAATGGATACTAGGTATTCCAATAAACCTACCCCTTATAATATATCAAATGGTATGAAAACCCTGAGCAATATTATTCAATGTGTCTGGATATGACATTTAAAAAACCTAGAAAACACACGATGGAATGAGATATGGACAGCCTCAAAATCGAGAGGTTATATATGATGGTCAAATTAATTTATATTCCTTACATTATAGGTTCCCAACATCCTCATTTTTAGTTAACCCAGATCAAAAATCACCATATCGGAAATCACTTGCACAAGGCCTGGTCCAACACGTTATTTCTCACCTTCTTCCTAACAACAATGTGGTTACCTGCATGACCTTCCATATAAAGGATAAAAATTATCAATTTAGATCTATTCCTAGATATATTTATTATATGATAAAAAAGTTGTTATATTTTATTATCTCATGAAAAATCAAATTCAAAACATAGACTTTTAGCCTATCATCTAGAATTTGAATAGTATTATTAGATTGACCATCAATAAGATGATGATATGTTTTGCTCAAAGAAACCAGAAATACTAGATCATTTTGGTGACCCTTCTGGGACAATGTGTAACATTAGTATACTTATAAAAAAAGGATACTCATTATAACACCATGAATGTGAACTATATCATAAATTTAAATACTACCTAGAACATCAATAGTGATTTTATCCCAAATATACATGAAGTGGGATAACATAATTAGTTAATCTAATATCACTAACACTACAAAATTACTATGGGCATTCCTAGGTAATACTATTAAAAAATTCATAATGACATCATCCCATTTCCATATATTAATTAGAGAAGACTACAATAGCTAGGAACCTGGTGCTCAGTATTGACATGATGGCAAGTAAAACAATGATCCACACATACCACAACCTCCAAATTCATTTGTAACCATCACTATTGTCTACAGATATTATGATACAACATTGTCATAAGAATATTTACCACCAATAATGAATAATTAAACTCTTTCATCATATCCCCCTTTTTTTTATTCAACCCATACACATTCATGGAAAATAAGTGAACTACATTTTCCATGTGACCTTCATGATTTCTTATCCCCCCATATAATTTGTCCCATAGAGAAAATATTTTCAGATTAGACAACTAATCTATATTTATCTAATGATGTCACACTTGTATGACAGATTTCAAGGTTAATGCTTCTCACCCATATGACTAATGATCATAAAAATTCATTGTTTTAAAATATCAATCATCTACCACTAATAGGAAGACTCCAACACTAATAATGTGTACAACTTATTTATCAAATAATCAGTGATGACATTTCACATTTCTAGTTTACAGGACCTCCAAATTAACAATGATTATATATACTCAGCCAACCTAATCTATCAAAGGATTGTGTACCAATGATAAATTATGTACCTGATGCTATTGAGAATCATATAGACTAAAATATTCTCACCAAAAAGATCATGTCTCCAACCACATAGGTCATGAACCATTATAGCTAAATCTAGAACATGAGTAGATGGATAGGCTCAAAATGACCCTAAAACAACATTTAATGACATTGATGTAAATGGATAGGCCCACAATGGAGATTGGAATTAATATGAGGAATCTTAAAAACACCCTACACGCCATGCATGAAAAATTATATTGGAAAACAATAATGGAATAGACCCTTTGTGGGATGTTTGTGGGAGATGATTTTAAGAGGGAGATAATCTTTTCTTCAAGTAATTCTTCCATACTCTGGTAAGACATCGTCCAATATATTTAGATTATTTCAACCCATTCTCATTTAATATTGTGGATGGTATATATTTCATTTTAGTTCCATAACTAGTCCTACTCCAATTTTATATTTCCTTGGTGTCTTATCCTTGACCTCTCTTTCGAGGATGAATTTATATTTTAGATTTCTATTAACATCATTCTAAACTAGATCCATCACGACACCATTAAACTAATTGACATTAATAAAAATCCAGAAAAGTTATTCTTCTTATAGTCACCCATAGCTTCAATTAGAGATAATAATTTTCACATAATACTAATACATAATGGGAACACTAAAGAGTGGGGATGTACTTTTGAAAAAATAAAGACCAACAAAATATGAATTATTATGATAGAGAATCAGAAACCATTAGGTGACCACTTATGAAAATATCCAACACCTTAGTATTTGTGTGGACTATATATCTTTTTATTTTAATTGAGTTAGGGAACCTACTAAAAATCACCACTTCATTAAAAGTGATAAATATCATTCTATTTTGACCACCTCCACTGAATTCATTAGATTATCTTCCCATTATCAATAATGCCTCCCCTTCATTGATATATGTATATATGATGTGGGTATGGTTGGAATATAAAAAAAAGCAAAGGCCATGGTTCTATCTGTAGTATTATGTTTCGTATATATGGCATTTATATAATATTTTTTATTTGAACATCAATTGGGGGACCTCTAAGTTATTCGATCAAAAAATATCCAGCTAGACATGAGATGATTATCAATGAATTTGGAGGATTACCCCACTCTTATAAAATTTTTGGCTCAATGATCACCACATATTTCTACCCCTGGACCCTCTTATGGAAATTATTTGACATGGAACCTATTTCATTGGGTCTCAAGCTTAACACTAAAGAATCACCTTTTACGGGGTTCTTTTTGTGGTAGAAACATTCAGTGAGACTTCTAGGGATCGATCCTTTTGCATTCAATGAATTCATAGGACACAAACATTCCCATCAAGCTAAAGGAAATGCTTTCACCACCATTCTTTGAATATTCATCCAAAAAAACATTTACATGTAGTTAGTGTAAATGGATTATCATGTTCTTTATGAATCCCTACGTTGTGTGAGTATCCCCATAGGTGAATAACATAAATCTACAAAAGGGGAAGAAGCATGGTGAACTCTGAGATGGAGATCCTAAAAAATTGTTAGGAGGGTAATATTATTATATTCTACATAACATCATTAGTGGACCTTGGATAAAATATCACTTTATTCTCTCCCATGAATTCCTCACCCCCCCCCCCTTAATGGATTAAACATTATTTGTATAGATGACCAGGAGATGAATTATTTCGGGCCCTCATAAACTAGTTTGTAGTTTTTCTGTTTATATTCTACACAGATTATTTTCTATTTATTTTTAATATGAATGATATAATTTTATTTGATCAAGGACATGAATGTTATGGGTTCATTATTTAATCCAAAAGTCCTAACATCAATCACATAAACATTACACCAACTCCTAAATGAAATCAGATATGTTTTCTATGGTTTCTTCTCCAAATGGGGTATATTGATATTAAATATATCATATTGAAGATCATAACCCCTCCCCATTGAACAAAAATATTAATGATACATGGAAAATGATATTGGTTCATGAATATCATTTGGTTCACTCAATCATAGTACACATATATGTATTATGTTTCATCACCTTTATGGAATAAGAAATATTTATCCCTATGGATACAGACTAGTTTTTTTGAAAATATAATCTTCTAGGTCATAAATCATGACCTTCAACACTCGAAGATCAAATGGTTCCAATTTATAAGGGGGACATAAACATGTTCTTCACCCGATAGCAAATTGATCGTAATGTCAATCACCGACTTCGGTGGTAAATTTTAGAACAAGTTTGAAAAAAACTATAAATGTTCTTGAATAGGCTGAAAATATTCCTCCTATATTCCATCATCATTTGGATAAACAAATTTTATTTGATCTACGATAGAAAGAAATATGCACTGAATAGATCATCCATGACTAACATAATGACCCCAGTCTCTATAGTGATAAAAAATACCTCCTTTTATAGATAAACATATTAAATCTCCTCCAATTACACTGAATATGATCCTATAATATTAATAGATATTCCATACCAATAATAAAATCAAAACACATCATTTAGAGAAAAAATGGGTCCCATAAGAATCACTACATTCTGATCTCTATAAAACATGCCATGTATTTTCTGATATCCTCTCACTGCACTCCCAACGTTGTCTCATTGGTCAAAAAATAATCCATGAAGTTCAAAACCATTACTAAACATCATTAATAAATTTTAAATAAAATTTAATTTTTTGATCGAATATTAGTAAAAATTATTATGTGGTATATGATACATGAATCATATCAGTTAAGGTAAAAGGTACACCATCTAAATAGTTGGAGTAGTCAGCATATCATTTATCTGACTACCACCACTTTCCTAGGATAGAGTATAACTCTCCTATTCTATTCCCTTTCCCTTGTAATTCTATTACTATATTGCGTTACCATATCCTCTACCTTATCTTGAATATTCTATAGAAATCATCCAATTTTCCTATTGGGGGATTGCTGAGTCCATACCTAAATTGTGCAGTGGTCCTAATCATCATCCACTACTCTGATATGATAACATCTTAAATGCATATTGACATGAAAAAACTGATGGACTCAAGGAACTATATTGCAAGTTTCATTCACTGAGGTTACTTCTTTCCCCCCATTACACTCTAATATTACTATAATATAACATGGTCTTGATATTCTTACTCACTTCAATGACTCTCTACACCATTATTTACAAGGAAATTACTTCCATATTGGTGATTCTTGAAATTTAAAAAACACATCCTAGTTCCCGCTTCTAAAATATACAATATCATGCTCAGGTCCTCCAAAATATTACATTCTATAGTGAGTCCCTAATTAATCAAATCAATAAAATTACACATGTGAATGAAATTCACCATTGGAATAATATCATAGAAAATACTGTTTAGAAGAATTATTTCCATGTAAATATAATTAGTTTAAAAAGATAGCACAATGGGTTTTAATTCTGTGATGCATATGGTGTAGTACATCAATGGAATTCCCTCCCATATTAGATGACTGAACATGAAATCCCTCTAATAAATAAATGACTCTAGAAATAATTTGACCAAGAAAATATTTATAAATTACATTAAAGATAACTCCTCTTACAGTTCATATTTGTCTACAATATCCCATCAATGATTTATTAACCCAAGAAGAATATATGAAAAAATCATTACCCTATTATCCATGTGTTTGTTTAGGTTCTTGATGATTATATAGAGTAACATGATTTTGAACAAAACATCATGGAATCTACCCTCCCTAAAGAAAATAGTCGGATGCTATAGTTGAATCTCTATCAGCATCACTACCATCGAATGTATGATGTGAACGGTCACCATTTCCATGGATCACATGTCTGTCAAGAAGTTTTCGTTAAGATATAATTCCATTTAATACATAAGAGATACTAGAATATCTATCTCAGCTGCATTTGAAGCATACTGATTTCCACTCTCAAAACTCTCAACATGAATATGAAGAAGATGTGTTATTTATACAAGATAGAAAAACTCCATAGAACACCAGATAAAAACAAATTCATCCTCAATAGGTGAAGTAATCAAAGAACCGTTGATTTCAAGTCTCTATAAGCATGGATTAAATGTCTTTTATCATGACATAAATGTTCTTTCATTCCATTTACCAAATATAATTGTAATATTATCTCACAGTTCATGAAGGGAAATATATGAATTAAATATGTCCCAATAATGAAGAAATCATGCAATGATATATTTCTGTGTTCCTATCTTTAGTCTTGCATAAAAATATTGAACCATAACAGGACAAGATTATAAATCAGAATAAATAATTACATCACATTATATGTGAATCCCACAAGGTGAAATAACATCAACTCTAATAAGTGAACAAAATGAACAACAATACCATCTTACGAAAAATAGATGTTTTATTTACAGGTGTTATCTACAACCATGAACAAACTCACTACCATGTCTTGAAACATCAAACACTCCTTTAAACCATTCCAAAACTGTAAATAACATGAAAATAAACACATGCTATTATGATACAAATTTGTGACATTCATTGATCTCAAACTCCCCCACATGTCGCAATCTGATTTGTTAATGTAACCCATAAATGCCTCCCCATATGCTAGAGGATACAGACTATTAGTGGGGAGTTATTAATATAGTGGGGAGCCTATACCCCCTACTACAGAGTTACAATATATTTGATGAAATCAAGATTCATTAAATATCCTTGAAATAGAAATAATAGAAATAGTGAAATATAAAACTGGGAATTAAGATGAGGAACCAATATGCTAATAATAATGAATCATGTAATGAAAATATGAAATTTATCTAAATGTATAACTAAAAACAATAAAAATAAAATAATCAGTTGAACTTATGTATTTTAAAGGACCCAGTTCTGGAGCCTCTAGTTAATTCTATCTCCTAACTTCATCCCATTCAACATGCAATAATAAGCAACAATGTCCATTTTCCTTTTCGAGTCATATATCCATGTACTATGTTGGGGTACCAAATGATAACCAAAATACAGTGTCTGTAAAACTCAGTAGGTAAAAAAACATGTTTAAATATACTATTCAAATAAAATGTTCATGATGTGATATGATAAATAGTTTTATTAATTTATTAACTAATACAATACATAAATCCACCAGATTTGGCACCATGTTAGGATATCTATGGGAATGAATCACAATAATGACAAAAATATAAATAAACAATCACATAAACATGTAACTTTGAATTGGAATTTTTATAATAATTTTATCCTCTAGTCAGATCCCTATGTATAAGCAATTCAGAATTAACTAGTCCAAGCCCTATGTACAGGTATTTTAGCATCAATAATGGACTAGCCATTTATATATCTATTTATCTAATAAAATATAATATTTATTCTATATAAGTATTCCAATAATAAACTTGTCCAATCCCATATTATATTAATTTCATCTTCACCAATAATATCTCTTTATATAATTGTTTCAGCATAAAACGGGTCCCATACCACTATATAAGTGTTGAAGATGAAACATAAAAATTTATAACAACAAAGATATCACAATATCAAATTATAAGACTTAATGTTTAATTAATATGATTAAAATGTTTCATCTAATTTCACATTTGTTTGTATACATAAAGACCATAATTTCTGTCAATATACAATAAGAAATTACTAATGTGATTCTATTTCAATAAATCTCCTAAAATATAATTTCATGTTAAAATAAATTTAAACCATTATACAATTAATTATTTATTTGGGGCCTTCTCTCCCAAGGGGTTGAATTAAGACACGTCACATTAGTATTTAATCTAAAGGGATCTAAGTAATAATCCAGTCTATTAATTTTCATCGTTAAGAATTCAATTAATTATTTTGGAAATTTATTTGGAACAATCATATCATTCCACAAAATTAACATTTAAGAAGACCATTGGGGTTGTTTTAGACCACCTTCCTTAGTCGATAATCAATAAAACACAACCAATGAGAAACCCCAATGAGATCATTAGTGAACAAGAGCCCAAGAAGGTGCTTAATCACACTAGATCGAGATGAAAAACCATTCAATTATAATCAATAGACTTACCCCATGAATATGGATGACAATGGGATAAGAGAGGAAAATGTAATAATAATGTATCATTTAATATCCATTTCATTAACAATATTTAATGTATTGAATATGAAACTACAAAATCACCATGAAATCAAAAAGGTATTGAATGGGTAATGTTTCATGTTGTTAAATGATACACGATAATCTCTAACCACATTAAAAATATTTATTGATAAAAATACATGGAATCATACCCTATTTCAAATATTGATTCTCTAATTTTTCAATCTCACAAAAATTCATGTCACCTACGGTAAATTAAACCATACACGAGCATTATATTTCATGTAATCTGTATTCAAATATTTTAATTAGATTCAAACCATTACTAATATCATGGAATCAACCCGGTGGTCAGTACATATCATGTAATTAATTTACATGGTGTGTGATTTCCCTCAATTTAGGTTTCAGGCATGAATTTTGCAAAAGAGACAATACCACCTCTCATGCCTTCCAAACTCATGGAAAAAATCACAATCCAATTGAAAACATTTAAACATTGACTATATTAACTAAAAAACCACATGTCCCCAAAAATAATGATATTTTCCTTAATTTGTCTCTATGTATATCTGAATGAGACTCATCCAAGAAGGTTAAAATATATTGACATCCTAGAAAAAAGCTCTTCAATGAAAATCTCAAAGAGGTATATATTTGGAAAACGTTTATATCTTATAAAGAAACTATATATTCCCATAACACCATAGTGGAACATAATAAATCATACATATATATTCTCTATATTTTTAGAATGTTTATGGAATCCACTATAGCTAATTTAATATATATAATACCACCAGACATCATAGATCATAAATAATATTCCTGTAATAATCCACCAAATAATACATCTCTAGTAAATGTAAATTCATTAATTTTAATCCATCATGAATGGTCATGAACACATATGGAATTTCACGAAACTCATACCCACACATAATACTATATTCTGTGAGAGATTAGAGGTCAAGGGTTTTATGTCATTCATATCCTTGATAACATTTATGTTAGGGAAAACCTCAACAATGAATTTGGGTGTCATTTTCTATTCCAACATGGGTTGAGGAATATTAAAAAATTAACTATACAAAATACATAGAGATTAGAACAAAAATTAATGTAATGACCTACATATAGAATCACATGTTGATAACATCACACAAGGAATCATGATTCTACCACTAAGGTCTACCTAGAAAATTATTATACGCGAATCAAGTCTAATATTAATTAATTATTTATAGATTAATTAATATTATTCCACATTATTTTCCACAATTAATATTTTCATATTCATATCTAAATGAGGATATTACTATTAGTTATCCTATTTAATTACCATGTATGTAACCATAAAAAGTAAGCATCAATAAATTACCATGTTCTTTCATTATTTAATTATCAATTTTTCAAAAACTAAGTACTCTCGGACTCATCCCATGATTGCTCATAAATTATACGACCATAGATATAAACTATTAATGAAATTATGATGTCCCACACCATTGTGAATAATATTTAATTTTTCCGCCCATCAACAAAATTGACCATCAAGGCACTCTGGGCCCCATTCCATTACTCAAAATATAATAGTCCATTAATAAATCAACAACCCTACAACTCATTTCTCATCATCTATTCCAATCATATCAGGTTATCAATCATTCATATCATGGATCTAAATTCTATATCATTCTTATGTAGAAGATTTTATTTTTATCAAATAAATTGTGGAAAAAATTGATATATTATCATGGAATTCAAGCCTCCCACAAAAAATATATTGATCATTCAAGAATAAGGAATCTATATTTAGTAAACAATTATTTCAATTGTATCTAAAAATTTATGATTTATTGTGAATAAAATTTACTCAAATGAACCAACTGTTGTCACTAATGATTGCTAAAAATTATCATTATCCAATAATCATTTCAATGATGATATAATTCCAAGATTAGTAGTAATTATACTTCAATTGAATCATTATTATAGTCAATAATATAATTTTTTTCATATTTTTTAACAATTTTATAATGATTTAAGATAACATTAAACATTTATCCAAGTTGATTTAATACAATGTTTTAAATATCAAGAGGAATCATAGAAAACATTTGATCGAAGAACGAACCTCAGAAATTATTCTAACAAAAATAAATACTAATTATATATATAATTTGATAATACTCATTCAATGTTTCCAATATCTCGAACTATATAAATAATAAATCACTACATAGTTTGATTTTCATATTGACACTTAAATATAGACTAATTTTTTATTATAAAATAAATATTATAAAATATAATCAAATTATATATTTCCAACTATTGGATAATTTTTGAATAATTAAAATTAATATAAAATTTGTAAATATTTATTAAATTTTTTATTTTTATAATTATTCATATTAGTAAATATAATTTAATTTGATATAAATTATATAATATGTAAATATTACCAATTCACTCCATGTTAAATAAATATTATGATATAAACTTTTTATTTACTTGATATACTAATTATTTTATTTCTTTAATATTAATTAACATTCTAAAATATTGTGACATTAAATTTTAATCTTTAATATATCATTTTATATCATTATAATTTATTATCATTCCTCAAAATGCAATAAATAAGTCCATATTAATATTTTAATATTCTTAAAACATTAATGACCAGAATTATATATTTTTTCCATGGATAAATGAATTATGATAATAAATAACCTTATAATTAAATTTATGAGATAACATGAATTATAAATATCTTATTATATTCTATGACATGTTTTAATGATTTTATATTCTAATATTAATTATAAAATAATGGAGTAATTCTATTTAAACTACATAATATTTCTATATAATTTTTTAATATATTTTATGTGATAATTTACTGCCTCTTAAAAATTATATCATTTTTTAACATGTATATTATAATGATAATTTGAAATTAAATATTTATAATAAATAAATTCATCATGCATCATATATCATTAATTTATTCTCTCACTATTTATTTATTAATTTGTATATAATCAATATTCATGTATGAGGCATGTATAAACGATTATTATGTTTATCATGATAATTGTTATTCATGTGATATATATATTATTAAATTTTTATTTTAAATAATAAACTGTATTATATAAAAACATATGTAATATATATTCATACATTTACATTAAAAAAAGATAAGAAATTAATACAAATCATAGTGAAGAGAGGAATTCCATTAAACAACAATAATAGAGGAGAGAGATGGTGATATTTGTAAGAAAGAGTTTATAGAAAAAGTCTCAAACAATTTATAGATGACACATAAAACTCTAGAAACAATGTTTTTATTTAGTTAGTATAGAGTCCCAAGCCTTTTATATATTACATTTCATGATTTGATACATAATTAATCATCAGAGTAGAAGCCAAGGATCGTTAATTCTAGTCTCTTTGAAGATGAGGTACATAAAACATAAAATAAAGGGATAAAAACACTTATTTATTTAATGTCCATAAATAGATCAGAACATCCTTTGAGCCCTTACATATGCATAGGCTATCGTGGGAAACTGATGAACAATGTGATGAGCTGAAAAGACCAGTAATCGAATTAAAATAATGATACATCTTAAGCACAATAGTTATGAGGCATGACATAATGAGATCCAACGCATGGAACAAATTAAATCTCATCATATTATTAAGGGATAATATAAAAATGGAATCACATAAACGTGGTATAATAATAAAAAAAATATTATGGGTCAATGCTAACCGCTAATCCTATTTCCCATTTTAGTTCGTGTCAATAGTAACTTCCAATATCCTTCCACATCGCATCTCATGAGACATAACTTTACCCAATGCATTGGAGAGCTATCTGGAAGCTCCCATCTCAAAATTTTCATGAATATTTATTCCAAATAAATATTCATTCCACATAAATATTCTTTCCACATAAATAATCATACATAATCAACTATATATAAACATATAGATACCCATCGAAAGAATTGGGAACCAAAAAGGGGACATAAATCATAACCAGGGTGCGTATCATGGAAGATTCCAAATAAAAAGGATTATAACATACATAGAAGATAAAAGGGTAAAATCGGCATATAAAATGGTAAGTGGGGTCAAATAGATGGTACAACATATAAGTAGTGTATTTCAGTAACACTTTCATAAAAACAATTTTGTGAGGTTTTAAGGAAAATGATGTAGAGCTTTTAAAATAGAATAGAGGGAAATATATTATATAAAACCAAATTTTATCCAATATTTATTCCATGAAAAATGTTGATTTTATAATGATAATGTTTTCATAAAACAGAGGGTAGAGAGAACATGAAATTGGTTAAAATTTTGGGATGTTCCCTTCAAAGTGGTTTGCTTATCAGAATAAACTAAAGAGGGAATCCTTTAAAAAATGTGTATCCCTAAATGATAATAATGAAAGGTTCATAATAAATGAACTTTTTAAAACTAAAAAAAATTAAAAAATGTACATGAAGAGATAAGATAACTCCACTTTAATTTAAAGAATGTTAAGGCTTCCTGAATTAACAAAAGGGGTTCAGGTAGAATCTGTTACTGATTATTAGCATGGAGTTGGGTGTAACTAATAGGGATTGATGAGAGATATATGGGGTTTATAATAACTTATAAATAATTAGGAATGTATGGTGTAGGTGACAAAACATACCCCATAATTTGGGATTACGAATTAAAGTCATATCATAGAGTAAAATCCAGATTAAGAGAGAAATATAGGGGATCTCATACATTAATTTCAATGGTCTTCTCCACTTGTTATTAATGTCCTGAATAAATAAATAGGATTATTAACTAATAATTCTATAACATTTTCTATATCTACTTTTTTTAGTATAATAATAATAAGTTCATTTATAACCGTTTTTATTGGTAATGAGGTTCAATTAATTGTTCGGGCTCGTTTGTTTACATGGTTTAAATGATCGGTTCACTTATATTCATGTTTGGATAGACATGTAAAATGAAAGTGGTTTCTTGGAATTTTAGTTATATTATATTATGGAAAATATAGGATATTACATGTTCATAAATTTAATTTTCTTACTTATAGTGATGTTGAATTATTATAGAAAACATATTGACAACTGTTTTTGTTTATTAGTGGGTTTGATTACACTGAACTCGTTTTGATTTATTGGATTTGTAAAAAAGGATTAAAAAACAAAAAATATGATATATTAAATCTATAATAATATGGCTAATCCTTAACACAAATGGTTTCACAACCAAAATTAATGATAATGATAGAAATTGATAATCTGTTGTTCTAGAGTGGAATAAATTAGCACATCACAAACGGTGTTCTTATTTCATTAAAATAATAGATGGGGAAATGTGAAAAAATAATTAAATATCCCATTAGAATGAAAACATTATATAACATGAATGTTATTGTAGTTATCATACTATTATGGTGAATAAGGGTGAGAATGAAACAAAATGAAATGAACTTAAAATAGATAAAGTAATTGGAAAGATTAATTTAACTCTTGAGACTTCCTCCTTTGGGAACCTCTTAAAAAGTGAGGGTTTTGTATTTTGAAGCTACAGAGAGCTTTTTTACATTGGTTAGGATCTTGGGGAGAGATTTAGGAACAATATTGGAAAGGCACAAGGCTTCAGAGGAGTGAAGACAAGTGGGAGTGAAGGGGTAGGGGGGGTTATAGTGGATTAAAGAGGGTCTTCATAATTTTTAATCATTAGTTTATTATTTCTTAACAACAGGAGTAATATAATGTATTACATGACCAAGAATATTACCAAATTCATGTGACTTATATCTAATGTCCATTTACAAAATCCATAACTCATGTATGATTCCAAAATTTAGCACTTATTGTGAATTATCAGATTTTACTGTTTATAAAAAATTAATGTATTTTAGAAAAAACCAAAATATTCAAACTAACCAATTTTCTATGGGTATAATCCAAAAATGAATTCCATTTTTCCAAAATTATATTCCAATTATGATTATTCTAATATTTAATTAAAATCATAACTTATTATCAAGAACCAATTTTAATACACTCATTTACGTATTCTAATATATAGTTATATCGTTCATTCAACAATTATATTTTTATATAATATCATAGGTATGGTTACTATTCATTAGATTATATAACTAGTAAAAAAGGTATGTTACTATTAATAAGGGTAGGTTACTATTCACCATAAGTTAATTTTCTTACAGGACTCCAAATAACATACTTATTGAAACCATGTATATCAAATTTTTAAAATTTCAAACACAGAAGTGACAAAATTATTTTTAAAGGTCACGTAGCACATAGAAGATAAATATGTTATGTTTTCAAGTGATTTTATTACATAGTTATGAGAATGAAATTTCCGTTGAAAAATAATGGGTCGTTACATTCTTCCCCCCTTATGAATTTTCACCCTCGAAATTTCATTTTACATTCTAAAACATAAACTAGTGTGGGTTATTTTCCTTCACTAAATCCTCTAGTTCCCATGTAGCCTCTTCGTAATTATGGTTCCTCTTTAGTAAATTAACCAGATCAGTTGACTTGTTGTGTAGAAATTAGTCTCTATTATATGAGATTTTCACTAGCTACTCCACAATAGAAAGACCATTCTCAAACTGTACCATCCCTGAAGAGAGTACACGTGAAGGGTCTGGTATGTAATTCCGTAAGAGTGATACATGGAAGAAATTTTGTAGTTTCGATATGCAAGGTGGAAGTTCTAGTCTATAGTGTCATGATCCATCCCACAGGGCATGTATCGTGACTACCCCAAGCTCACCTTCCAATGGCCAGGGGCATGCGACTAGCACCAAAGGTATAATTCCCTAAAACTGGGATGGCATTGCCTTTATAAATCGTAAACACACACAACCAGAGAACAAGCGAAATCAAACACTATGTAAAAGCTGTATAACAAGAATGCTGAATGTAAAGGGGCATGAAATAAAATCCCAACAGTAATGTACAAGGAAATGACAAACAGGCACAACTAAAAAGACAAACAGCTGGAAGGTGTGTAGCATCTCTTGGATCGTCCACCACAGATCCTACCTAAAAGGTAGGTACAGATATACTCCTCAGTGCTCCACATTCATCTGCCTCCTCCAAATACTGACTTGTCATGAGGTCCACCTCTCGGTATCGTCCAGTCCTTGTACACTCCGCCTCAGTCAGCATTGTCTGTCATCTATATCCAACACAACAAGGTGCGGTCATAGCCCAGGTAGGGGTGAGAATAACGATACATAGTAGGGACCCTAAGACCCTCAAGGTGTCACAAAATAAAACAAGGATAAACCAAAAAGTATGAAATCAATGGATAACCATTACATAGGTATATGCCCATACATATACCTATGTTATCAAGTAACCCATCTAAATAAAGAGGAAAACACAAAAGTCATTGAATCAACTCAAACATCGATTTTTATTATCAAAACCATGACAACCGGAGAACTCTTAATCTGTCGAAAACAGTGGGCATGTCACAACATAGAGGCACATATCACTAACCTTGGACTGTTGGGGTACTCATCCTGTGGAGTACCGCGGGTCTGCTGCCAACTACGAGGTGCTCCTCCGCCGTGTGTCTTCCACCAAATAACGGGTGCTCCCCGTAATAGCCTGCAAAGGTACTCCTCCTATCGAGTACCGCGGGCCTGCCGTCAAATATTGGGCCCTTCTCCGCCATGGGTCTGCCTCTAACTATTAGGTTCTCCATACTGGGCTAGTTGAATCACTCTGAGTCAAATCGGTCAAGCAGTCGTCTGGTCTGTCAACTACTAGGTCTCCGCACTCTATCTTCTCATCACCAGAGGGATCTGATCCATGAGATACTGGTCGATACAGCAAGTGTCATGATGTTTCACGTTGAAGTATCCTACAGTAATGCCACATCATAGAGCTCTCAATGCAACATATAGCGCGTCAATATGATGTCTAGTCTGTGAGTTATTAACATTTTAGCCCCAGGGGCCCGGTTGGATTCTTGTACGAACCGACTGGAACGTAACTCAACTATACCCCAAACTATAGTAGGGTATACTCATAGGGATGGTTATTCTCAAAGAATACCAGAGCCACTGACAGTTCGTCAAACAGATGTTCGGTGCTGAAGATATATCCCAAGAAGGTAATGGGCCCGAGTCCGGTCCGACTCAGTTTGGGTCGACCCGGTCAGAATCGCTGGGTCTGACCCATCCCATTTGGCGGGTTAGCCCGCTATGTTTTGACACAGTTTGTTGGGCTCGGTCCAGCAGACCGCAAGGGAGGTTCGCCCCGGTAGTCACCACATAGGCGGCATGGTGAATCGGCCCGGGAAATAGGGTCGGTTTGGCTAGCGACACCACGGGGGATGCCGCAGGTCAGCTCAAATGGCCGGTGGGTGGGAGGCTAGAAGGATGGCCGTGTGGGGCGCAGGCAGGCCGACTGTTCACCGGGCTAGCCGCGGGGGCACTGGGCACGGTGCCGTAGGTCACGAGGCAGGGCGCGGGGGCACCGGGAAGGCCACTGGTAGTGATCGGACAGGCCGCCGGCAGGGGCGCGGGGGCACCAGACAGGCCGCCTGTAGGGAACTTGGGTGCCCGGAAAGCCCCCGGTAGGGGCTTAGGGGGTGTCGGGTAGGCTGCCGGAGGGGTGCCGGGCACTGGGCAGAATGCTGGTAGGGTCGGGCAGCACGTCAGGGGCGCGGTCAGTGGGTGGGGGCGCCGTAGGTAGGTGGGTCGGGTGACTCTAGGCCGACAATGTTTGGCCGAGAGCACCGATGCGCCGTGATGGTGGCCCGATTCCTGGAGGTCGTAGGTAGTGTGTCCTCGTCATTTCCGACATCTTCGCCTTGCCATAGAACGCCATAAAAGTGAAAAAAACGACGAAGGATGTCAGGTTGTCTTAGGTCGGCCTGAATCCTCCACTTTTAAGGTGATAACAATCTGCTCGCTAGTATGAAGGAAAACTACCAGATTTATTCATTTTGAGAGATAGGAAGAAGATGGGGAAAATTTTATACTTTATATAAAAACAAACCCCTACCATGCTTGACGATTTTTCGTTGACGAAATCTCGATAAAATGCAGCATCCTTTCATTATCGTCGGGAAAAAATAAGCTAAGGATGGCGTCAGCGTTCTTCGTGGGTGACACTTCCCTTTCTTTCCCGAGTCGAAGAAGGAAGAAGAAATTTGTCCACAGTCATCCCATTCTTTAGATTATTCCTTTGAAGAACAGTTATCCACTGAGAGCTTTTTCCAACAATCTCACAGGAAGAGAAATTCCATCCACAAAAAAATAATAGTCTCCCTATTATTTTAAGTGTTGGAAAATAATTCAAAAGGGTGAATTAATAACCCAAATCCACCCAATTAAATGACATTCATTGGCATAAAATAATGGTGGGGGGGGGGGGTTGGACCATTAAGGTGGGGAAAGGTGGAGAGGCTCTCCCTCATTAATGAGGGAGAGTAGAGAGGTTAAGGTCTCCCATTTTCGAGGGGTCGGGTTTCCTCGTGTGGTCCCTGCCACATTTAACTTCACATGGGAGGATGGGTTCGGGGAGGCCCCACCACCATAACCTCTCATGGGAAGTTAGAGTGTGTTGGTCCCACCACCAACTCCTATGTAGCGGTTCCAACAACCCTCACTCACATGGCGGCTGGAATAAAATAATTCTTGGATGCACTTTATTTTATTAACTTTTTATAAAAACCAAAAACGAACATTTATTCCCGACCATCTGCATGGTGAAAGTCATCTTAAGTGAAAATCTGCACTGCGATTTTAATGGTGCCCTCCTATTTCAATTTTGATAACCAGTTCAAATGTGATAAAATCCTGCTCATACGTTTACTGAATGTATTCGTACAAAACTTCAGAAATTTCTTATGGAAACACTAGGCCTCAGAATCAAACGCCGTTAGAAAATACAAACATGTAAAATTCCCATGTATTTTAAAAATAATTCTATAGTATTTTTGGGTCTTTACATTCTCCTCACATCAAGGCTTTACATTCATGTAAGCTACAACTCAAACATTGGGAACAAAAGGGGGTACTAAGAACACATCTGAGCCTCCCGCTCCCATGTGTTATCCTAGAGGTTCTCGTGCTACCAGAAATCGCACACCAGAGGTATCAACCATCCATATAGGACTTTCTCCGGTCGATCCTCAATCACCACTAGAACCTCTGTGAACGTCGCCCTGTCATCAATGTCTAGCTCCCTATGGTCGATGATGTGGGATCAATCATGAACATATCTCCTCAACTGAGTGATGTGGAAGACGTCATTCACCCTGTGCAACTGTGGTGGAAGAGCCATGCAGTAATCCACCTCACCTACTCTGTTGAGGACCTAGAAAGGTCCAAATAGTCATAGGGATAACTTGCTTCCTCAGCCAAATCTACATAGACCTCTTCAAGGTGAGACCCGTAAGAAGACTTGGTTGCTATCCTCAATCTCTAGAGGTCTCCATATCCTGTCATCATATGACTATTATCTGATCTGTACAGTCTTTATCTACTCTTGGATGATCTTCACCACTCCTTGGTCACTTGTTCCATCTCTGGTCCCACTTGTGCTGACTCCCCTGGCTCTGTCCAGCACAATGGTGATATGCAAGGTCATCCATACAAGGCCTCAAAAGTTGTCATACCGATGGTGGAGTGACATCTATTGTTGTAGGAAAACTCCTCCAAAGGTAAGTGATCCTCCCAACTATGACTGAAGTTGAGGACGCATGCACGATGCATGTCCTCAAGGGTCTGGATGGTTCTCTCAGTCTAACCATCCGTATGAGGATGGAAGGTGATACTCAAGCGAAGATGTGTCCCAAATGCATCCTACAACCCCTTCCATAGTCGGGAAGTAAACCGTGCATCAAGGTCGGAGTCAATAGAAGATGGTACTCCATGTAATAGCATAGTCTCATGCATGTAGAGGCATCCTAATCTCTCTACTGAGCCCTACTCTCTGATAGGTAGGATGTGGGATGACTTGGTGAGCTGGTCGACGATCACCCAAATCGAGTCATTACCCCTGGATATACGTGGAATACCCGTCACGAAGTCCATGGATATCCCATCCCACATCCACTCCGGGACCTCTCAGGGCTAAACCAAGCCTGCTGGTAACTGGTTCTATACCTTCACATGCTGACAAGTGAGGCATTAAGAGGCAAACTCTTCTACCTCATTCTTCATACCTAGCCACCAGTGCTGTCGTCGAAGGTCCTGGTACATCTTCGCCACTCATGGGTGTACCACTAGAGAGGAAGTGTGTAAATCCCTCAACACTTCCTCATGAATTGCAATCGGTACCATGGTATATCTTCTGAAGATGATGACGTGCTTCGCACCTTCAGAAAATCCTTCAGGTTCTTGCCCTGTAGAAATCTGAGCACATCGCGTCTCATAGTCTGCGTCTCCATGGTACACCTCCTTGATTCTCGGAAGAAGTGGAGGAGTGACTATAAGATACTAAAGATAGGCTGCCACATCCCTGTCGACAAAGGATATCTGTAAGGCATCTATCTTCTTTGTCACCTCTCTTAGAAGGTGTATACCAGTCCTCCTACTGTGCGCATCCACCACAATGTTCCCCTTCCCAGAAGTATAGACTATCTCGATGTCATATTCTTGGAGGAACTCAACTATCACCATTGTCTTGGGATCATGTCCTTATGAGAGAAGATATAACTGAGACTCTTGTGATCATAGTACATGGTAAAACATTCACCCATCTGATAGTGCCACCACATAATCAATGTGAAATCCACTATTGCTAACTCTAGGTCATCGGTTGTGTAGTTCTGCTCATGTTGTCTCAGCTGCCGAGAACCATACGAGATCACTGCATTCTCCTGCATCAGGACAAACCTGAGTCTGGTCCCTAATGCATCACAGTAGACTACATACCCTTTTCTTTCCTCTGGAAGCCTCAAGATGGGAGCACTAGTCAGCCTTTGCCTTAGCTCATGAAATATATACTGCCATCCCTCTGACCACACGAAGGGTTTACCCTTCTACATCAAGGTTGTACATGATGCTACAACTCTAGAGAAGTCTTCCACGAATCCTCGATAGTATCCAGCCTAGCCCAGAAAACTCTGTACCTCTGTCACACTCCTGGTTGGCTCCCAAGCAATTACAGTATCAATATTAACTAGATCCACTGCATCTCTAGCCTCTGAGATTACATGTCCCAAGAAGTAAACACCTCGAATCCAAAAATAGAACATTGAGAGTTTACCATGAAGCTGGTGCTCTCAGAGTGTGTCCAGTACTACCCGCAAATGGTAGGCAAGCTTCTCCTCAGTAGTCAGGTAGATCAGAATATTGTCGATGAAGACTATGACAAAGTGATCGAGGTATGGTCAGAAGATCATGTTCATGAGCTCATGAACACTACTGGAGCGTTGATTACGCCAAAGGGAATAAAAAAGAAGTATTAGTGGCTGTAAAGACACTTGAAGGTCGTCTTCTGAACATCCTTGTTTGAAATCTGAGCTGCTAATAGCTTGATCTGTGGTCTATCTTTGAGAACCATTGTGCTCCCTTGAGCTGATCAAAGAGGCTTTCAATCCTCAGGAGTGGGTACATGTCCTTCAAATTCACCTGGTTCAGGAGACAGTTGTTGACACAATGCCTCAAGATCTTATCCTCCTTCATGGAGAACAGAATCGGGGATGCCTAGGTAGAAACACTGGGCCAGATGCATCTCTTCTCTTGCAAGTCCTCCATCTGTACCCGCTGGTCATGAAGCTCTGCGGGGGAATCTGATATGCTGGATTAGATATCGGTGCCGTCCTAGGGTACATGTCAATGTAGAAGTCGACCTCCCTTCAAGGAGGTAGTCCTGTAACATATTCTGGGAAAACATATGCGTACTGGTCCACCAATACAGGATAAGTTAGACAATCCACATCAACTTCTCTGAGGGTAAGGAAATCCAACTGATGAGTGATCAGATGCACCCTCCTCCAAGTAAGTTTGTCCTGTACTTCAAAGGTTCCCTTTTTGCCGGTGAAGGAAACTTGGTCCCATGCTTGCGGACACATGGCACTTTGTGACTAATACAGTCAATATGAGCATGAACTATTGATAACTAGTATATACCCAAGAAAACATCGTAGGGCCTATATGCCTCTATGAAGAGATCATAGACAAATATATCACCTTCTAGAGTAAGCTCACACTATAGACACCAGTCTGTAATCATTGATTCTTCTCCTTTAAGAGTATATAGCAGAAATCATTGATCCAACGGCTCTGTCGGAATCTTTAGGCTTCGAACGAGGGAAGTGGAAATGAAATAGTGATGGGCACTTGTGTCTATAAAAACTATAGCTATAGTGGAATAGAAAAAGATAGTACATTGTATCATCTCTAGAGCACCGTGGTCGTTTGATTCAGCAGCCTGAAGCTGAGCTCTCCCCTGTCCTCCAGTTCCCTGCGGTTGGCGGTGGTCCTCCTGGTTGTGGTGGCGGTAGCACCTAGTAATTTGGACCACTGCCAGCTGCTCGACCAGCTCTTCTACCACGTCCACCTACATCCTGAAAAATTCCTCGATCGAACATCGGCCTCTTCCTTTGAGGTCCCTCAACTATCTGCTGATCATTTGAACGAAGGGTCAGACAGTCACGAACTATGTGACCCAGCCCCCCGTAGGGGTAACAATGTCTTCTCTTTGCATGTCTGGCTCTGTCTCTACATTGGGTGCCCCACACAACTGATCCTGAGTCATGCGGTCGACCACCTGTGGGTCCGGTTCTCTTGGACCTCTGTGTCATCTGTCGACAGCCAGCTATATAAGACTTTTTGCAAGTTGACTAGTGATGGGTCTCGCTACTAGAGACCGCTCATCAAGGAAAATCTCCACTTGGATGGATCGTTCCAACACCCCCATCTGCTTCGGGATGCTGATTGAGATAAATAAATCTCTAATCCCTCGCCTATGTTCCTTCTCAATGGGTTTTCCCCGGAAAAATGGGTCCTGTAGCATATTAGTGGAGTAGCGTGAGAGGTATGTGAACCTCACTGAGTACTGAGCTACACTCTTTCTGCCCTGCAGAAGATTATGTAACTCATATATCTACACCGTTTGAATGTTGGATGGTACAAACTCTTCCCAGAACATGCTCTTGATGTCTGTCCATAGAAGTGACACCTCATCATCCATCTATAGTATCATGCTCCACCATCTTCCTACTTCTGCTAGAAGGAGGCTTGCAGCAAGGATCACCATGAAGTTGGCTGGTGTCCCTACAATTCTGAATACTCTCACCACGCCCTATATCCTATCTTCATCCACATGTGGGTCCATCTCTCCTCTGAACCTGGGAGGCCTCTGGTGCTGGAACTCATGTAGCACAATCATGAGGCGTGTACTCTCTAATGATGGGGCTGGTGGCATCGGTGGACCAATGGGGAGTATTACCACTGGTGCCTCAACTGGTGCCTCAATTGGAAGAGGGCCTTGTACTAAGGCCTCATCACTTGGTGGACTGTCAGTACGTACAACCCTCGGGGCTCTCGCTGGTCGTCCGCAGGGAGGCATCCTGAAAGAAACATATGTGACACAGTCAAAATACTATCCTAGTTTGAGTTGAGTCAATGACCATTGTGTTTTCTTCATGATTGAGATGAGTTACTTGACAACATGGGTATACGTATGGGCATATACCTAAGTAATGATTATCCCTTGATTTCATACTTTGTGGTCTATCTTTCTTGGATTTTGTGAGACCATGAGGATCTTAGGGTCGCTATAGATTATCGTTATACTCAGCCCTTCACGGGCTTCGCCCGCACCTCGTTGTGTTGGATGCAGACGATGGATAGTGCAGACTGAGGCGGAGTGTACGAGGACTGGATGGTACCCACAGGTGGACCTCATGATGAGTCTGTACACGGAGGAAACAGACGGATGTGGATCACTGAGGATTCTATCTGTACCTACCCTTCATGTAGGATTCGTGGTGGATGATCCAAGATATTCTAGACACATTCCAGCTATTTTTCTTTTTTAGTTGTACATGTTTTTGCATTCCTTGTAAAATACTGTTGGGCTTGAATTCCCAGCCCCTTCACATTCAACATTCTTGTTATATAGATTTTATTTGTGATTTATTCTGCTTGTTCTCTGGTTGTGTGTGTTTACAATTTATAAAGGCAATGCCTTCCATGTTTTAGGGATTTACGCCTTTGGTGCTACTCGCCATCCTCTAGCCTAGGGAAGTTGGGCATGGGGTAGTCACGATACGGGTCCTGAGGAATGGATCCTGAAAAATTGGTATCAGAGGGATGTTCAGATCATGCTCGGTACCCCCTTTTGTTCCCACAGTTCAAGTTGTAGTTTACGGAGATGTAAAGCCCTCAAGTGGGGAGAATTTAATGACCCGGAATTCCTGTGGAAAATTTTAAATGGATTATACCTGAAGGGTAGGTATAAATATCCTATTCAGTTCCCTAAATTTGTTTGTCTCCTTCGGGTACTGACTCGTCATGAGAGCCACCTCGGGGTACTGTCCAGTCCTCATACACTCCGCCTTGTTCTGCATTGTCCGTCGTCTGTATCCAACACAACGAGGTTCGGGCATAACCTGTGTTGAGATGAGTATAACGATACTTTTTAGGGACCCTGAGACCCTTATGGTATCACAAAATCCAACAAGGATAAACCAAAAAGTATGAAATCAACGGATAAAAATTACTCATTTATAGGCCCATATATATACTTATGCTTTCTTGTAACCCATCTCAATAGAGAGGAAAACACAAAGGGCATTGACTCAGCTAAAACCATAATTTTTATTATCGAAACCACAACTGCTGGAGAACTCTTCCTCTATCAAGAACAGTGGGCCTTTCACGACACCGAGGCACTTCTCATTATTCTTGGACTTCTGAGTTACTTCTCATGTCAAGTATCACGAGTCTGCTGCCAACTACCAGGCGCTCTTCCATTGTTGGTCTACTTCCAAAGACATGGCACTCCCCCTAATATCCTTCAGAGGTAATCCTCCCGTCGAGTACCATTGGTCTCTTGAAAAATATCGGGTGCTCCTCCTCCATGGGTCTACCGTCAACTACCATTCACTCCACACTAGGCTAGTCGAATCACTCCGAGTCAAATGGGTCAAGCAATCATTAGGTCTGTCAGTTACGAGGTCTCCATTCTCTGCCTTCTATTTAGAAGAAGTATCCACTCCATGAGCTACTAGTCGATACTCCAGGTGTCTCTACGTTTCATGTGGAAGTATCTCAAAGGACTGCCATGTCATTGGGGTCTCAACGCAACAGAAGGCATGTCAATCGGATGTTTGATATATGATTTATTAGCATTTTAGTCCTGGGGGCCTGGTTGTATTCATGTACGAACAGAACTGACCATGACACAACAATACCTCGAACACTAGTGGGGTATACTCAATGGGATAACTATGCACCATGAAAAATGGCACCGTTGACAGTTCATCAAACGGAGGTCTGATGCCAATGATATGGACCAAGAAGGTAATGGGTCAGTAATGGGCTCGGGTCCAGTCCGACTCTGTCGAACCGACTATGCCCAACCTAATATGGGCTGACTTGGTCTAGGTTGACCCCTTTAGACTCACTGGGTCGAACCCGACCCATTGGGCAGGTCAGCCCAATTAGTTTTGACCTGGTCTGCTAGGCCCGGCCCCGCGGACTGCGAGGGTGGTTCGACCAGGTAGTCGCCACATAGGTGGCTCGGTGGCTCACCACGGGAGACCAGCCTAGATCATCTAGCGACACCACGTGGGATGACGTGGGTCTAATAAGGAGGTGGTGGCCGGTATGCCAGCAGGCAGTCCGCGTGGGGCGCGGGCAGGCCAGCTAGTCACCGGGCAGGCCGCGTGTACACCAGGCACGGTGTGGAAGGCTACGCGGCAGGGTGCGGGGGTGTCGGGTAGGTCGTGTCAGGGCGCAAGGGTTCTGGGAAGGCCACCGGATGTGTGCGGGGGCACCGAGCAGGCCGCGGAATAGAACAAGCGCACCGGGAAAACCGCCGACAGGGTGCGAGGTCATTGGGCCGACCGCCAGTAGGGGACGGTCATGCTACCGGCAGGGGCCGGGAAGGCCGCCAGCAAGGGTGTTGGGGCTCCATACATGCCACTAGCAGGGCACAGGGGTGCCGGAAAGGCTTCTGGTAGGTGCGCTAGTGTGCAAGGCAGGCTACCGAAGGGGCGCGGGGAATCTTCGGGTATGTGCTGCGTGTTAGGGGCGTGGTCAGCGCGCGGGGGAACCGTGGGTAGGCGGGTCGGATTCCGCCTGGCCAGTGATGTTTGGCTGGGAGCATCGGTTCACCACGGGGGCAGCATGACTCATGGAGGTCACGGGTAGCGTGGCCTCATTTTTGCCACCTTCTTCATCTTTTCGTAGAACTCCACAAAAGAGAAGAAATCGAAGTAGGATTTCGGGTCGTGTTAGGTCATACCAAATCCTTCGTGTTTAAGGTGATATCAATCAGCTCGCTATTATGAAGCACAACTACCACCATTATTCAATTTCTGAGAAATAAAGAACATGGTGAAATTTTAATTCTTTAAATAAAAACAAAACCCTACCATGCATGACGATTGTTCATTGATGAAGTCACAGGAAAATGCGTCATGGTTTCGTTGTTGTTGGGAAAGAAGAAGCAGAGGTTGGCGTCGGCATTCTTCGTGGGTGACCATTCCATTTCATGCCTAGGTCAAAAATGGAAGAATAAGTTCATCAATGTTATTAAAATTCATCGCATTCCTCATTGGAAGAACGGTTCTCCATTGAGATCATTTTCCAACACTCTCACAAGAAGAGAAATTCAAATGCCAAATAAAACAAATGTCTGCCAATTATTATAATTATTGGCGCGTAATTCAATAGGATTAATTAACAACCTGGGTCCACCTAATTAAATCACGTTTGTTGGCACAAATTAAATAGGGGGGGTCATTAAGGTGTGGAAAGGTGGATATTATCTACATCATTAATTAGGGATTATTTAGAGGTTAAGGTCTCCTACCATTTATGAAGTTTCTGGTGGCATCGTGTGGTCCCCACCACAATTAACATCACATTGGAGGTTGGGTTCGGGTAGGCCCCCCCACCATAAACTCTCATGGGAGGTTAGGGTGTGGCGGTCCCACCACCAACTCCCATTTGGTGGTTACAACTACCCACACTCACGTAGTGGATGGAATAAGATAAAGTGTGGATACAGGTTATTTTATTAATTTTTTTTAAATCAAAAAACTAACTTTTATTCCCGACCATTCTCTGTCTAGGTGAAATTCATCTTAATTGAAAACATGCACTGTGAGTTCAACGGTGCCCTCATATTTCAATTCCGAGCTCTGGTTCCAATGTTATAAAATCCCGCTCATACGTTTAGTTAACATACTCAAATAAAATTTCAGAAATTGATTTCGGACACACCGGGCCTCGGAATCAAGTTTCGTAAAAAACGACAGACTCGTAAAATTCCCATGTCCTTTACAAAAAACCACGGGGATTCCGAGTCTTTACCATTTGGATAGAACTCTGATTCGATCAAGGATATTGAAGGGGATGATGTACCTGGAGCCTAATATTCCTTTCTCTTCAAACCTGATGACCTTCTTCCATAGAGATATGCATATAAATACCATGTCTCGGACTATGATATCAATTTCTCATCAATGGTTATCTACAAAACTTTTCAGTCGACTTTTGGCTGCCTTGATATTCTACTAAATGGTTTTTACCTTCTCCACCATTTCATAGACCATTTCAATTATATCATCTTATGCTCACAGACTACATACCAACACACTGGTGTTCTCCACCATTTCCCATAAAGGGCTTCATATGATGTCATTAGGATGCTTGAGTGTAAACTATTGTAGTAAGAGAATTAAACCAGTGTAATATATCGGTCCCTTCCTCCATTGAATTCCATAGAACATTCTCTTAACAAGTATTCCATTGTCTGAATAGTTCGTTTAGATTGGACTTCAGTTTGAGGATGATAGATCATACAAATGTTTTGTTCAATGCTCTGAGCATGATGGATACTTTTCATAAACATAGAAGGTAATCCTAAATCATGTTCAGATACGATATATTGTGGTACTCCATTTATCCTTACCACTTATTTGATGTAAATCTGTGAATGTTGATCCAATGAGATGTCCTCTCAAACTGCGATAATGTGATATGTGTTTATAAAACAATCCACAATGACTAATATAGCATTATTTACTCTAGATGTCCTTGGATGTCTAGTGGATAAGTCCATGGTAATGTTATCCCACTTCATTGTTGTTATGGTTAGAGATTGCATCATCCTAGTAGATTTTTACCTCTCAGCCTTCACATTCTAACATACCAGGCACTTTGATGTATATTCAGCAATCTCCCATTTCATGTTGTCCCTTGAGAAGTTTTCATGGAGATCTTGATACGTCTTTGTGCTCCCTGGGTGGATAGTGAAGGTATAACAATATATATCCTTAAAAATCTACTTCTCTATCTCTAGATTGGATGGTTCACATAATCGTGTCCCAAATCATACAACTCTATCATCATCAATTTAGAAATCGAAGGATTTCCCATTTATGATAGCTTTAACAATTTTCTGAATTTCCAAATATTTTCATCAAGCATACTTTATTTTATCCTAGAAGGATGATTGAGAAATCATTTGAGAATGGATTGATGGTGTTTTTCCCTTAATGATTCCCATGTCCATCAAATGAAAATCTATGAAGATTTTATCCTTTTAAATTCTAATCATTGATGAAGATACAAGATCATTTCTACTTAGAGCATCTAGAACATTATTTATCTTACCAAGATGGTAGTGGATTGAGATGTCATAATCCTTGATGAGCTCTATCCATATTCCCTAGCACATACTAAGCTCATTCTGCATGAATATATAATTAGGACTCTGGTGGTCAGTATGTATCTCACATTTCTCCCCATAGAGATAATGCCTCTGGATTTTCATTGCCAAGATCACACCCTCGAACTCCAGATCATGCATGGGATATTTTTTCTCAGGGATTTGTAGATACCTTGAGGCATAGACTATCAGTTTATCATTTTTCATTAGCACACATCCTAAGACCTTCTTATAAGAATCACTAAACACCACAAATAGTTCTCTCATTGAAGGGAGTGTGAGTACTGGTGTAGTGATAAGCCCAATTTTCTACTCCTTGAAACAGTCTTCACATTCTTCTGTCTAGACAAACATTACTCCCTTCTGAATTTTCTTGATCATTGGGATTGAAAATTGTGAAAAGTACTTCAAAAATCATAGATAATACCAAACTAGAGCCAAAATTCCATGGATCTCAGTTACAGAAGTCATCCAGGGAAACTCTTCAATTGCATTTATCTCAGAAGGGACCACATATATAACTTTTCTGGTTAAAACATGTCCCATGAAAGACACTTCCTCCATCTAGAACTCCAATTTACTATACACTGCATACATTTTATCCCATTGTAATGTCTTTGACATAGTAATCAAATTCTCTTCATGTTCCTCCTTTATCTTGGAATATATCAGAATAACATAAATAATGTCTACCACAAAATTTTTGTGGTAATCTATAATGATTCTATTCAGTAAATACATGTATATTTTTGGAGAATTATTGAGTCCGCAATGTATCACTATGAACTCTATGTGTCCATTCCTCATTCAAATGTTTGTCTCAGATATATCATCCTTCCTCACCTTTAATTGGGGATATCTGTAGAAGGGGACACTAGTTCTTTTTTCTGATTTTATTGAGCTCATGATAATCAATTTAGAGGCGCATTGATCCATACTTCATCTTGAATATGTGGACTAGAGCACCCCATGGTGAAGCTATCGGACGTATAAAATGCTTATCTATATTATCTTGTAACTGCTTCTTTAGTTCATTCAGATCTACAGTGTCCAATCTGTAAGATGTCTTTGAGATATGTAGAGATGCAGGGATAACATCAATTACGAACTTAACCTATCGGTTAGGAGGAAGACATAGAAACACTTCAAGGAATACAACATTGTAATCCCTCACAATGGGAAAGTCTTCAAGTAGGATTCTCTCATTCTCTCAATTATTTTAGTAAAATAATATTGCCCATAAGGAAGTAATATACACACATAGGATTCTAAATGAGATTCATCTTCCTCCTTACAATTTTAATGAATTATAGGATGATTTGAGAAAGAAAGAGGGATCCTCCTTTCCCTTCAGCAGATATAGGATTTGTATAAACACATCCAATCCATGCACACGATATAGCGAAACTCTACCAAAGAAAGTATGAAGAGATTTTCTGGTAGTATCATTCCACAATCATTAACTGGAGAGGAGTTATAAACCATGGAAGAAAAAATTTCCCCATTTTCTGTTATCATAGAAAACATTTCCTCCAAATTTTGAGCTAATGTTTGAATAGTTATACTAAACATTCATGATATGTATGAATGTGTTGAACCATAATCAAATAGTAACTTTACTATTCTTGAATGAAAAACTAGTGTACCTATCACCACATTTTTTTCCAGCCTCTCCTCGGAAATAGTGATATCATAAGCCATTCCTTTTTTCCATATAAGTTGTTGTTGATTTCCTCTGACAACCCTTGGCTTAAGAGAATTGTTCACATAATGCCTGTGCTTCTTGAAGTTGTAACACTGCACTATAGGATGCGTGTTGACTTGATCCTTCCATTCTTCTTCCACATTGGTTGGATTATTCATATCTCGGTAGTTTTTCTTCACCATATGACCAAACATTCCAAATTTGTAGCAATTCATGGTTCCCTTTAGATGTTTACCAGGATCATTCTTCCCACAATTTATGCATGTGGATAAGTCAGGATTATTTCTACCATGTGATTTGTTTGATGAACCACACATGATGTTCTCCATTTCCCACTTCATGTCACCAGGCCCACGAGTCCACTTAGAGTCTCCAATCACTATATCATCCTTGACAGCACAACAGACAATTTCCACAACACTCTGGATGTCTCAAATCTCAAACACATTCCTAAACATGGCATTATTATGCTAAATAAGTGATCTACCTTGATTTTTTTGTTCATGACAAAGCCACATGCATTCCATGCATTACTTATAATGTTATTTTTGTACACCCTAATGGACTCATCTACCTTATGATTAAGTATAAGGAACTCTCTTCTCATGAGATGGAGGGTTAGAGAAAAATATTTGTTCAAGAACATCTTCATGAATTCCTCCCAATCCATGGAATCCATTTCAACTTGGGACATTGTATTCATGATCAGTGTCAACCACTGAACAACTTCCCCATCAAAACGATTTACTTCCAGAACAACCTTCTCTTATTTTGATCACTAGAGGATGGAGAAAATTATTATTAAATGGAGTTAATATATTGTTCTGCACGGAGGGGATTATATTATTAGATAAACATGGGAGGCTATTGCTGCATGACAAATTCTACGATAACATTCTCTTTCCTAGTGGGAGTAGGAAAATATGCCTAATTCATTTTACTACTAATAACTCGAGCTAGCTGGGAAAATATTTTCATGATGTTTTGAGCACTCACTCACATCATATCAGGCATATCATTATGACAGTCTTCACATTTCTTATCACATTAGTTGTTGGAAATTGTTCTTCTACATCCCACCATTAAATATGAAAAAGAACATATATTTAGAGGTGTTGAATACTTATCTGTAATGTATAGAAAAGAAACATAGAACATAAAAGGATAAACTAATATAGATTAAGTATATCTTATATTGTGATTAATTTTGTTTATATATAGGTTATTCTCAATCAATTTCTTAACTTTTATTCTTATGGTCTTTTGTTTTCCCTTAATAATTGATCGTAACAAGCTAGTGAATCCACCAAAGAATTATCCCTCGGTTGTGTCTTAACTAAGAGTGAAGAAAGTCCCATTGTTGTGTACTAGGATACCCCTGTTCAAACATGAAACTATTTTTCTATGGTTTTACTCCTAGGTACATATGTGCTAGAGATGCCTCTACCTACTCTAATCTAGAAAGGGACATATTTTCTGGATAAATCATTTACTCAATACTAACCAGAATTTAGAAATGTTTTTTATACTTAGTCACATCCTTAAGGTTCTCTTTAAGGTTCCATATTCATAATCCCCAAAAATTAGTAGACCATCCTATGATTCCACCGATAGATACCCAATCCATTTACATATAAAATTTCATGATTTTAAGTATATAAATAATAAAACACATGGATAAAAAAACTTTATTTAATATCCATAAATAAATCCTAACTTACTTTGAGGCCATACATCTGCATAGGGTTCCCTGAGGAACACATGAACAAAGGGATGGGAAAAAATTTCTAGTAAAATAATGAACATAAGGATACATCTTAAGCACTAGAGTTAGGAGTCCTGAGATAATGATATCCAATGAATGGAAAATATAAAATAATATTGTATATGCATTGGATAATATAAAAAGGAATCATATAAATGTTTTAGAATCATAAAAAAAATTTAGTACTGGTCAAGGCTAACCACCAATCTGGTTTTCCATTTCTGTAAAGGTCAAGGGTAACTGCCAATCCCATTTAGCATCACACCTCATGAGACATAACATACCCAATGCATTGGTGCGATATCTTAAAGCATCCATTAAAACATTTTCATGAATTTTATTTTCACATAAATATCCATTCAACATAAATATTCATGCATCATAAATAATCATTCATAATCAACCTTACATAAACCTATGGATACCCATGGAATGAATTGGGTACCAAAATCATGACATAAATCATAACCAATTAAAATATCATGATTTTTTCAATGAAAGAAAAGTATTAGAACATACACAAATATTCATTGTGTAAAATAGGTATATAATATGGTAAGTTGTGTCAAACAAAAAGGACAATATATATGTAGTGTTTTTGAGTAACATTATAATTAAAACATTTTTTTGCAGTGTTAAGGAAAATGAAATTGTAATTTTAAAATAGAATAGAGGAAAATCATTTATATAAAACTAGAATAGAGGCCATGATATTTTCTTAATAAATGGAATAAATTTTTAAAGATAATGGTGGCATAAAAAATAATATATAGTACACATGAAATTGGTTAATAATTTTGGATATTCCATTAAAAGAGGTTTTCTTATCAGAATGTTCTAATAAGGGAATCATTAAAGAAACATGTATATCACCCAAAGAGAATGATAAAGGATCTTCATAATTTTTTTTATAAAATTAAACAGCATTTATAATTTTTACAATAATAGATAAGATAACTCCAATTTGATATAGAGAAAGATAAGGCTACTCGAATAAACCAAAGGGGTTCTGGTAGAATTTGATTTGGTTTATTGGCATGGTGTCGAGTGTACCTATAATTGATTAATGATAGAGAAAAGGGGTTTCTAATCACATATAAATCGTTAAGAAAGTATGGGGAGGTGAAAAATCATACCCAATCATCTGATATTATGCATAAAAGGCACAACATAGGAGAAAATTTTGATTATGTGTGAAATAAAGAGTATCTCTTACATTAATTCTGTTGGTGTTCTATACTTGTTATTGAAGAAATGAATAAAAAAATAGTTTTATTAATTAATAATTGAAGAAAATATTATATATTTATATGGTTTATTATAATAATTTTCTGTTCATTTTTGACCATTTTTATTTGTTATGGGGTTCAATTTCAATGTTCAGGCTCGTTTGTGTACATGGTTTTAATGACTGGTTCACTTATATTCTTGTTTGGAATAACATTTAAGATGAAAGTAGTTTTATATAATTGAATTTAAATGTTATTTTTGAGCATCCATGAGATTAAATGTAACACCACAAACTTCCACGATACGTTTCTCTTTGAATAATATAGTAGTGTGTATTGTACGTAACTTCGTGTTCTAACACACACTACGACCAATCAAACTAGCTAATATGAATAGTAATACCCAAATTATAAATTTTTATACACTTTATCTTTGAAAATGGAGTTCTTTTTTTTGATTTTTAATATCAAAATTAGCTTAATATGAAATTTAGGTACATTTCCGATAACTTTCTTATTTTGATGAATAGTGAATATTACTAAACTTTAATAAAAAAACTTTTTTAATAGAAATAATTATTAGTGATAAATTATGATTTTGAGTGGTTTCTAAGTATATTTAGAGAATATTTTTACCATTTAATATAATTATGGTAATGGGATGTAATTTCACATTTAAACCGGACATAAACAAGTGTCCATCTTTTGATAGTTATTATTTCATAAAAATAGGCTTTTTGTTTTGACAACGAGAATTAATTTGAAATTAATTTGTGACACTTATGTGTTTTCAAGTTAGAAAAATGGCTTCCATATTTATAATTAGGAGGATAAAATTGTGTAAATTGGTATCTTTTTATAGGCATTTTGTATAATTACTTCAGTAAATATTTTATTTAACATGGTTAAAGGGCAAATCCGGTAAATAAGAATTAAAGAATAATATAATAATAATAACTAATTTCAATAAAAAGTGTCCTAACCATATTGGTTTATACAGTTTTGACCATTGGAATCATTTGTTCGATTTTGGGACCCCATGGATCCACTTGTAAGTGATAATGACACTTTATATTAATTAAGTTAAAGAAAATACAAAAATAACATAAGCATATATCTTTTAGAAAAACAATTAATACATAGGGTAATATATGTTATATTTTCTACTATAAATATTTATTAGAAAGATAATAAGATTTCATACATTATGTTATTTTATTTATAATTTTTAGACATTGAATAATTAAACATATTTATGACACAATAATGATGTTGTATTTTCGTTATTAATGATAGAATCAAATAATTGGTATTATAAATGTTAAAATAAATATAATTTGAATGTTTTGATGGAATACATGGATTTAAATGGTTAATATGACATTTTATTATTTCTTAAATGAATTTTTTTTCAATTAATAATGTTTTTAAGACTTTAAAAAAAATCAATTATTAAATATTGTCAAAATTAACAAAAATGAGTTTTTTTAAAACAAATTAATTTTTAATTGATATTATATTCCTAAAAATCAAATGTTCTTACAAAAGACATATATAATGAAAGTTATATTATTAATGGACACCTTAGGGGTCTCATGGAGGTTTATAGTATGTTTATTGACTATATAATATAAAAATACAAAGAGACATGGTAAAATTCAAACTATTTAACTAAGAGTTAAATAAACAATATTAAGTTAATATAGTGACCCAAACCTGCCTAAAATCTATTGGTTGAGTGGTTTTTGACATATACCTACCTTAAAAGTTAAATAATCCACTTTTAAGCCATTAGAAAACGAATTTTAATTTATTATAAAATAATATTTCTAGATTTTCTTAAGGTGCCCCTCACACCTCTTATAAAAGGGAACTCCCCGTTCTCACTAATTAACACCATAAAATCCGTTTTTCTAGGCCAAAACCTGACCAAAAAACCTAGAGGCCTTAGTATGATCAGAAAACCAAACTATGGATCCATTTTTATGATATCAAAAGGAAAAACTCGAAGAAGAGATAATGTTTTCACCAACCTTTTTCAAGTTCTTTTCTTCTTCAACATATTTTTTCTTTGTTATTATTATTCAAAAATAATAACTCCAGTATATTCTACATAATGTGATGTTATTATAAAAATTGTACAACCATATTCAGTATTATATTCATCCATTTGAATGACATGTCACCATACAAGCGTACGTACGGCTTACCTTCTCTACATCGTGGTGTAATTGTTATTCAAAACATTATTATTTGGATGGGTATGATAATGATGTGTAATTGATGTGAATAATAAATATAACATTATAATGATATTTTATATATTATATAACATCAAATTATATATTATTTTAATATCACTAGAATGATATTGTCACACATGCGTACATACGGACTACCGTCTCCAAGAATGTGATGAGATTTATTCCCCATCATATCAATGAAATAATAATTCTCATTTGTTAATTAAAAAGAATTTTTTAGGACATGATATCATTCTATATATGAATAAGATGAAACCTATCCCTAATAAACGTAATTTATATTACAAAGCAAATACATGAAAATGAGTATATTAACGCCCTAAACGACGATTACAATACGATATTATTAACAAAACAATGTTAAAAGATCATATATGATATCATATTAATTTATATGATTATTGTAAAATTTAATAAAAATTATTTCACCATTATACAGGTGGTTAACCTACCCTCATACACGTAAAAGTACAAGGTAAGGGTTTATTTCACAATCTATTCATTATCCGAGGTTTTCTATACATAATTATCTACTGGGGCCTCTTTATCTTTCATATCCATGTTTCTTAAAAATGTATTTCATATCAATTTTAATATTTTACAAAATATGAGTTAAGGTCATTTATACCCTTTTTTGAATTTTTATAAGATTTTTATAAAGGAATCTTTCTGTCGTTTTCCAATCAAGGTCCTTTTTTACCATTTCAACAGAATTAAGGTAATAATGTTTTTTGAACTGATACAGTGTGTGAGGATATTTTACACCATTATAAAATCATCTAAGATTCACATAAAAGATTATACAAATATTTTCAAAGTTAATTTTTTATTTTATAATTATGTGACTTTTAAATGAATTCAATAAAATAGAAATTTCTCTCAAATGGATTTGATTTCATCTATGTCATCATCTTGTGATATATTTTAAGCTTATTTGAAGTTGATTTATTATGATACAACACATCCATATTTTATTGAATTTTTTTCATATGTTTTACTAGGGATGTGTTATTTTTATACCATTTATGTTTAATGGAGAATGTATTTACATTTCATATACTAGTTTTAATATAAAATTTTATGTTATGTTTAAACCTGTTCATATAAGGAATGCATTGGACATAATATGTGATGGTTGAAGGCCGCTATAGCTCCTCGATTCATCGTTGGGTCTCATTGGTCAAACTAGTATCTTGGCACAAGGCCATGATAAAATCTTATATGTAGTCTTTGCACAAGGCCTTGTCTGTGTGGTTATGATAGTCTAGCATTATGCATTCCATCATTATGAATGTGGTTATTGATATTGCATGTGATTATTCGACTAGTAAAATATCCATGTGTGTATGTAAATGTAATTATTTCTTTTTATTTCTTCCATATTACGCTGAAGTTCATGTTTAAAAGGCTTTTGTTTTAGTTATTCATTGCCTTAAATTTTTATGATTATTTTTGAATGTTTCCGCTATATTGTTATCCATACTAGGCATTTGAGCTCACCCATTTCTATGTTTTATTTTTCCTAGGTTATGAAGAAGTATTTTATGAAGGACCTTCAGAGATAGTTTAAGGGGATATTAGTGTGGAGAAAATATTTTTTTGTAGTTTTCACATTATGATTTAATGTAAACTTTATGAATGTATCTAGTGATTCCAAGGCTACTAAACTAATCGGTCTTTCGAGAGCTGATCTTTTGTGATCATTCCAATGTTATGTAATAATGAACCAACTCTAGGTAACTGGGTTTTGGGAGTTATATTAAATGGTTTTAAAGATAATTTCGTTACATAGAATGATGTCAAATTATTATATAAAATCATACTGATAACTTTTTTTGTTACTCGGCAGAATTGATTACAAAGAACAAGTTTTTTATTATACCATTTTTTCAAAAATATTAAAGAACCAAAAATAGGATATATTAAATATATTATAATCTGGATCATCCTAACACAAATGGTCCCATGACCATTACTAATGATAATAATATAAATTAAAAAACATTTGTCCTTGAATGGGATAAATTAGCACATCTTAAATGGTGCTTTTATTTCTTTCAAATAAAGTGTGGGGAAAGGGGAGATGATATTTAAATATCCCAATAGCATGAAAAAAATAATGTACATATATGCAACAAGTATTATCATTATGTTTTGGTGAAGGGAGGTGGGGAAAAAATCAAAAAAAAAGAACATAAAAGTAACGAAGGAATTGGAATGTGGAATTAACCTCTTGAGACTTCCTTCTTTGAGAACCAATTAAGGAGAGAGGTTGTTGAATTTTGAAGAGGCTGGGAGATTTTGGGTGGGGGGGAGGATCTTGGGGAGATATTAGAGTAGAATATTTGCATGCCACAAGGCTTAAGAGATGTGAAGGGAGGTTGGAGCGAGAGAGGTTATAGTGGAGGAGAAGAGGGTTTTCATAATTTTTAATCATTACTTTATTATTTCATCACAAGACAAGGAATAGTAAGTATTCCATCAAAAATAACAGTGATAAATTTTTTGTGATTTAAAACCAAAGGCGATTTTCATCATCTAGAACTCAAGCATGATACTGAAATTTATCATTTATTGTGAATTATTGGATTTTATTATTTAACCAAAATTCAAGTATTTTAGAAAATTCCCTAAAATTCACCCTAACCATTTTTCGACATGTAGAATCTAAAAAAGAATTCCATTTTTCAAATTTAATTTTTAATGAATGAATACATTAATAATATAATGAAAATCATAATTTATTGTCAAAATCAAATTTTAAAACATTCATTTAATTATTATAAAATATTGGTATATCGTACTTTAAACATGAATATTATTTATATAATATCATAGCTAAGGTAACTATTGATTTGCATGTATCACTATTCAAAATGGTATGTTACTATTGATTAGGGTATGTTATTATTCACCAAAATAATATGTTTTTCTTATTGGACAACAAATATCATTCTGATTGCTACCATGTATGTCAGATTTTAAATATTTCATACACAAATGTAAAAAACATATGTTTAAAGGTCACTTAGCACATAATAGTTCATTGTTATTTTTTTTCATCTGATTTAATGACAAAATTGTGATAAGGGTATTTACTTTTAAAAACATTGCTTTGATATTGTTGGACACAAGATAAATAAGGAAATTTTAAAGGGGGAGAACATTATATAATTTTATAAAAAATAATATCTCTAAAATTATTTTAGAAATTATTATAAAAAAATTATGAGAATACTTTTAATTTTCAATTTCATATTACTCAACCCGGAAAATAAATTTTAACTATAACAATAATGGGAATCTACATCTGAAAATATATACTATTAGTTAATTAAAATATATAATTTGCACATTTATTTTAATTAATTTCTATTAAAAGAATAATATAAATGATGTTTTCAAGAAAAAAACAAGAATTATATTTAAAAAATAAAATATTAAATACACCCAATAATTGTGTTTTTTTAATGTGATATTACACATACACATGTGGATAAGATTATATGTAATTACCGAAAATGTATACATGTTTCAGTTTTAATTGATTACTTATACATGGGACTTGGAATTCCCTTACATGGGTATGTAATATAATGAAATAAATTTTTTTATCTTTTGTAAATATATAAAATGTTTACAAAGGTCAGGATGATAATATTGTACCATTATATATCTTGATAAAAACTCAATCTACTTATTATATAATTCAAAATCTCAAACCAGCCCTTATGCGGGCTGGGAAAGATAATTATAAGTTATTCAAAAACACTAAACAACCACTATTTAGAAGTTATTAACCAAGTAATACCCATGTAATAGTATTTACTTTTTTCACATTATGCATGCTTTAAAAAACAACCTAACATTACACAGAGATATGGTCCAATGTATTAGTTATAATAACATTAAGAAAATTAATTACAACTTATATGTAATAATAAATAATTAATATAATGAATTATTAACATTCCCATAATCCCAATTTAAACATATAAATTATTTCAATTAATTTCAAAAAATCCCAATTAATATCACAATAATAATTTAAAATGTTCAAATTACATCCATGGTTTTAAAAACCCAAATTTCTTGACACCAATTTGATATTGAAAAACAATCAAAACTATCAAGTACTCCATAATGAAAGTGTATGTCTCATGAATATTTGGATGATTTTAATTATATTCATCAAAAACACTATACTTATTCCAGAATTATAAAATAACAATTGAGATAATCGGGAACGCATATACTTTAAACACCCAATGATATACCTGTACTCTTTTTCACAAGTCATGGAACACAACCAATACACTAAATGGACAATGTGTTTTGCTATGAAACATCATTTAAATACTAATAAAAAAACTCTTTGGGGATATACATGTCAAATGATATTAAATAATTTATGGAGAAAATAAACCAGGAAGAGAATCAATCACATATATAAATATGAAATTAAATACTACATTTCAATGACATAATGTACTAAAAAATGTGAATATTAAACATTACTTCATGAATCTCTTTCACATCTAAGGTCGCATAATCACAAAAATTGTAACACATAAATCTATAAAATACATAGAAATAAATTTGTGTGAACAAATATGTCATTACAAACATAAAATATTATAGACGAAGACTCATTCATTAATAATCACTTGTCATTGATTTAAATTTAATGGATAGAACATCATATAATATTCAAAATTAGTTATCATTTTCATCAAACATTTTTTTGTTCATGTTTTATAATCATTTATCATGAAATAAATGTAATTTATTAAAAATCATATATTTTAATCATATAAAAATACACTATGTCTTTATACGTGAAGGAGTATAATATATAAATATTCATTCTGAATGAATCCATAATTTCTAAAAATGTATCAAAAAGTTTCCTATTTAAAAATATTATAGTCATAATAATGGTAATAAAATATTTTTTCTAGGTCTTTAAATTTAATAATCTGGCATCGTATGAAATATTTAAATGAAATAATTTTTTTCCATTATAAAAAATATTTCATTTTTGAAAATCTAATCTTTTAAAATACATCTTATACATTATTATAAATTAATTTTATACTAAAATAAATTTTTATACAGTGACTATAAATTATCATTTAATAAAAAATAATATGAGATTTTTTTAATATAAAAACAATTTATTTCCAATAAAATAACTATAGTGATCTATAATATATATAACTTAAAACATCATGAATCATTGAATTCATATAATCCACCCACCATTTATTTTAAAAATCAAACATGTTCCATGTTAAATGGATTGAAACTTTTATGAAAAAAACATTACAAGAATGATATATAACCTTAAATATTTAATATCCTTTCCATGATAAATGATATATATATACATGATAATTCATTCATCAATTTTTTTTATTCTTCAACTAAGACAACTTTACCATTCACCAAACAATGTTAATATAATACACATATATGAAAATTAGAGATTAATATTTAACATAATACTTTAAACATAAAATAGGCATGAGGTTTGAATAATAACCATTTTCAAAATGTTAACTTTTTTACATGTTTTTTTTCCAAAAATATTATTTACTTGGACCATAATCATATAATAACTATATGAGATGTAATGTAAAATTTACCATTTACAGTAAGAACATGAAATAACATTCATGAATTTCAAATTTACACACATAAAATTCATTAACAAAATAACACTTATATCAAAACAAATAGAGCTACCACACAAGTAACAAATCAATGCAACCAAGCCACTATAACCTGAAATTGTTGGTTTTGGGTACCACTAACCCACCAATATGGTTTCAAAAAATATCAAAATAATTATTTTTCATTATAGGTTAACTGTCACTTCTCATTATATTCTAAAGGCTATTACACACATTAATAGTATGAGATAGATCTATTATTGGAATATAATCAAATAACACCATGAAAAAATTTAAGAATTTATTTCACACTATTAAAGAAAATCATATAATAACAAACATAAAATAGATTAATGAAGATATATTTAATAATAAATTTACCCCAAATAGGGTTATTTATAATCTTTTCTATTTCAATAGTATATTACTTGAATAAATGTATGTATATATGATTCCCTTCTCTCAAAGAAATATCTACCACCATAATCCTGAGAGATGATTATTGGGGTGCATATAATGAGTGAAACCCCTCCCCATAAACATTACTACTACATCACCATGCCCTATGATATTGTTAGTGAATGATAAGCATAAGGATATAGAAAATATGTCCCTAGACTATAACTATATTTCATCATAAGTCACAATAAATGAGTCATACAAATTGTTTTTGAATGAATTTTGGTGTTTGTATGGAAAGTGATGTTTATGTGGTATAAAAAATAAGAATCATGTATTTATTAGGTTTTTTCAAATGAGAGAAAAAAAAATCTTACATATACACATTAATAATATATATAATTCATTTAATTAAATTAATCATAATAAGATTATATATTAGAAATACTATGTGACTAGATTACATCACCTAATGAATGTAAGTCATTAAATTGAAAAAAAGAAACTTATCCGAAAAACTTATTTGCAACTCCACCTATAAAATAGTACACCACTAGAAATACTTATAGTAATAAACAACCATTACAAAGTTATCTAACACATTTTATTCACTCTTATTGAATCACGATTCTTCCTCAAAGAATGATTCAATCATGGGTGTATCACACCCTCCCGTAGAAATCATATATACAATTTTTTGAAAAATATTCCTCGTTATTCTATATACTCGAGTCCAAGAACACTAACAGTTTCCTCATCCTTAATTTTTCATCATCTACGACCAGTCTTTAGATATTTAATAGAATGAGGAAAGGAATGTTGTCCCAATGTAATTATAGAAAAATATGAAAACATTTAGGCCTCCTAACCTAGGGAATATATTAATTTTTAATTCATATTTATCATATCTCATACTAATTAATAAAGTCAAAAATATGAACATATAATCATGATACATGATTATTTCCTCGGTTCTCAAAAATATGTAACATCACATCGCATAAAATGTCCTCAAAACCTAAATATCTCTATGATATATCAAAAGTGTGCCTAAAATAGTCTTTCCTCGATGAAAAATTTTATTTAGAACCACTATTGAATCTAATAGATATTTTATTCTTTCATATCCAAATATCCTAACATAAACCAAATTCTAAATAACATTTCACTTATCAGTCATCACCATTGATAACACTTTATTACAACCCGTACCTCCAAAAGAACCCATTAAACTCCATTATCTCTCAAACCTATCCTAAATATATAATTTCTCACATGATAATAATCCATTTTATTATAATATGAAAAACGAGATATATATATATATACAAATGTTGATCAAAACATGTGTACTCAACATTATGATCGCTGAAACCTCTTAAAACTTGTGAGTGTAGACTAAAAAATTCTACTAAATAAATAAATAATATTAACTCATCACGTAAATAAGTATATTATATCCTTACCTATTCACCAGGTATCACTCAGAAAATAATAACTAAATGTATAAAAACTATTATTTTATCAAATATATATATATATATATATCATTTAATCAGTTCCCCGATACTTTGATACTCTAATTACTTAACATCCTCCACTGTGATCCAGCATCTCTTCAATAAATAATCATACCAAATGCAATATAGAATCCATATCATGACATGAAACTCAAGGGGAAAATCATCACATCCACATCCTCCAAATTGTAACTCTGTTTTTTTGTAATATAAATAACAATATCATTATTGTATACTATATCGTAAGGAATTACAACTTATACATAAATCATTTTAAATAAGCGTTGGATATTTTTTCTACATATATGCACTCATAATAACCTTAGGCCATCACATCCCTCTACAGTCATGTATATTAAATTATCCAAATGCACACCCACATGTGATAATATGGGAGAGGATTTTTCATGGGGGAGGGTGATATCAGTAATCCATATCCTTTCTTACCAGTAAAATGGGGAAAACCCCCCACCCACTGACATTTGTATTTCAATATTTCTTTCAATATGGGTGAGGTTAGTTTGATGTAAAATGACATATAGAATACATATATTTTATGTCCACAGTACAGAAAACTACCTAAAAAATACTCTTCATCCTCTATAATCACATATAATATTATATTTCCTCCATTGTGGTCTAGCTAAAAAATAACAATATAATCACCATGTTGTAGGATAATTAGTTTATTATAAATTAAATAATTTATTTCTATTTTCTTCACCAATATTTATTTTTTAATATAAGAAACCATTTATAAATATCACTATTATATATATGAATCTATAATGTACTTTATTTATTCATTAATTCATTATAATTTTATAAACGTCTGGGTACCCTAAGAATTATCCTAAAATTCCACTTTATGGATTAACTCTTAGTGAATAACATCAAACTGTGTGTGATATTAAATTGAGACTATAATTTCTCAACATATAAATATCCATCAGTTCAAACGTAGGCCTATATTAATTTAATTAATATGTATTCCATTCATATTATGTTATCAATCATTCACATATAGAATATAAATTATACATCATTGATACATATTGAATTTATTATTATAATGTAGATTTAATGTGAACAAATGCCATAACATCAAGGAATATCGACAAACCAAAAACAAGAATGGGAATGTTCATCCCAAAAGAATTTATATTTTATAATTAACCATTTTAAATAAATGTTTAATTAAATGGATTATTATTCATATGATTCCCACACAAGGAATTCCAAAAATATTGATAATAGTTTCTAAAAATTAACATAATTTACATTAAGAATTAGTTTGATATTTAAAGAGTTATAAGATAATCAATAATTATATTTCGTATTAATATTTAGGTTAATTTATAACATCTTTAAACATTATATTTGTTTCCTTCCATAATTTAATCATTCTTCAAAAACATAATGAAAAAACATCCATGTAGATTGTAGTAGATTAGTAAATATCCCTAGGCAACAAAAACATGTGATCACAAAATAGATCAGAAATTTAATTTAAACAATATAAGATACAAATTATCATTATCATGTGATAATATATATTTCAATATTTCATCATGGAAATTATATAGAAAAATTAGTTCACAATATTATTTATTATGATATTTGGCTTTGAATCATTATATTAGTTGATATTAAAAATAATAAATTATACAATGATATTTTATTAACAATTTTACCCTTGGATAATTTCTATGATAATCACAAATATTTTACAATATGAATTTATTTATTTTCTATTAATTCTTATAATCATAAAAATTATCAAATGTAATTTAATATACATATAAATTTCATTATAAAGATTCTTTTATCTATCTACACAGTATAATATAAAAATTATGAATGAGGTAAATCCATTTACTATCTATAATTGTCCATAAATTTCATTAATAACAAATATTCATTCTAAATATTTTGATATATTCTATTAATCATTCATATATAAACTTCTAACCTGATAATTAATTATCATTCATAAACATGAGATAAATAATTCTATATTATTATAACAATATTAAAAATTTACTTATATCATACATATAAAAAATAATTCATTGATTAAAGAACTATATAATGAAGATAACTGGTACATATATGTTTGAGATAACAAGAATAAAAATAAATTGTTTATATTATACAATATGTATTAGTAATTTCCCTAACATCATAAACTATAACATAATATATTATTTTTATTAATATTTAATGAAATATATAAATTATAAGTTAATATTTTAATCGATGACATTTGATAATTCACCCTCAATTTTTTTTTAATTTTCTAAATCCTGAATTATAATTAGATAACATATCATGTGATTATATTGAGGAAAAAATAATATATGATGTATTATATAATCAAAATTAATTCATATCATGTTAATTAAATATAATAATTAAATTACAACTATTCATTAAAATGAGAATAATTGGACATTTTTAGATTTATTAAGATAAATATTCATTATTGGATCTAAAAATATTATGATCATTTTGTGGTTAATCACACGCGTTCTGAAAAAGAAACAAAGATATGAAAATTTCATAAATTCACATTAAAAGAGGGATACTTAAAGTATTCCCATAATAGAGAAAATAATACTTACATGAAACTACAACAAATGTGGAGAAATAAGATGATGCATGTAGGCTAGAGTTCACATAAAAAGCATAGAAATTTTTTCAAAACACTCAAAAATATATATTTGAAATCATTGGTTTTAACAAGACTCATGAGGATGTAGGAGAAGTAAAAGGTATGGATAAGGATATTTAATTTTATAAAAAACTAATTCCTCATTTAATATTTTAGAAAAATTGAAAAAATTAATATTTTCATGAATTTATATTTGATTCCATTTATCTCCTCCCATAGAAATGAATTTAACTCCTAAAATAATGTGTGTAAAAATTTTATTCTAAATGTTCTTAATAGATTGAAAAATAATATTTCAAGACTTTTTATCATTTATTTCCATTTATAACAAGTTATAGATTAAATCAAGAAGCGAAAAAATTGAATTTAAATCCCAAAAACTATATATTGTCAATAGACAAGAGTTTTTTCTATGATACACAATTTTACTGATATTTGACTAAATATTTAACACCCCGACACTAGTTACCCAGAATTGGGGAATTATTATAGAACATTGGCATTATACAAGGTATCATGACCTGAAATACCGACCAGTTTAGTAGCCATGGATGTATTGGATACATACACAAGTTTTACGTTACATCATGAAATAAAAAAACAACTTTGTGTCCCCTTTGAACACTTTTATATACCATAGAATATTCCTTCAGGTTAATCATAATATACTTCATTGCATCCTAATAAAAAAGAAACATATGAAATGGGTGAGCTTAGATGCTCAGTAAGGACAACAACATAGAGGAAACTGTCCTAAATAAGAACAAATATTTATTGAAATTTACTCGAACACTGGCCATTTAAAAAAAACATCAATATAATATGGGAATTAAAAATCAACTAATTAAATTTAAATATTCGTATGGATATTATACTAGTCAAACAATAACATAAAATATCAATATACAATTTCATAATGTTTGAATGCATAATTCTAGGCTTCAAAACCACAAAGTCAAGTCCTTGTTTTAAGACTACAAATAATATTTTTTCAAGTCGTTGTGACAAGACACTAGTATTTTCTCATTAAAGCTATCGATGCATTGAGAAGATATAGTGGGCTCCCCCCCGTTACTTACTAAGTCCAATGCATTCATCATATTAAAATGTTGAAACAAAACACAATCATTCGTATTAAAAGTAGCATATGAAATGCCAATACGTTTACCACTATCTGTGTATGTTATAGAAATAGAAAATTCACCGTCAAAACAATTTGAGAAAAATATCCCCTTTTTTCGTGAAAACATTTAAAAGTATCACTATTTATCACAAAGATGTTTAAAATAGTGTTTATGAATTAATGTGTCTCATACCCAAATGAAACATTTAAAATTAATTTTAATATTAATATATTAATGTCCATATAAAAAAATCATTAAACCCATTTTTAAATCATTTTCATTAATTAGAATTATTTATATGAATAAATTTTTAAAACATGTAAAATGATATTTTAGTTTGAGTTCATAACCAAATGAGAGACACTTGAATAAAAATAATTGAAGTAATAAAAACATAATAATATCATGAGAATAAAGGGATTCATGATATATTATATAAATTTATAGTATATACAATAATTAAATGTGAATTAGCGCATAACAACAAATAAGTCTCAACAGAATGTTAGTTTAGATGAAATCACATAAAAAGACCGTATACATTGGTTATGGATAAATAAATGGCATAATTATGTGAGAAAAATATAAATACACTAAATATGATTGGATATTCAGTGTTAAACAATCATATGATGTTCAGATATAATCCAATAACAACAACACCAATGACTTGGATGTTTAACCAAATGAATAAAAATTGAGTTCTGATTACTCTTACCAAGTTCATATTGATGACTTGAGAATTTATCAATGGAGTTATTATGTGTATAAAAAGTATATGAACACAAATGAAAGGGTAAATTAATAAATAATTTAATAAATAGTGATTTCACAAATAATCTTTGAGTAAAATAATCAATTATGTTTGCGTGAAACCCAATTAGTTGAAATCCAAGTTACAAATTCCCTTACCGATTTGTAACATACGAAGCATACACCCCATGAAATAATGATCATACAATGAATATGTAAATACACATAAATTAAATTATATTACATAAGGAATATAGTGATGGAATGTACATACCCCACACAAAAGGAAATACATTCCATATATCATGAATCTCATGAAAAAAGAAGTGACATGAAAACCCCTTACCATGTCGTAATCAATCGAGTAATATAAAAAAAGTTAATAACATCCAATGGAATAAATGAATACCTTTAATTTATAGAAAATCATGTTAATATATATCAAATTTCAGTATGTAATACACCACATGCAACAAATAAGTGGTGATCAATGGAAATCTCATGGAATTAAAAGTGAGATTAGAAACCCCTTACCTTGTACTATTATTTATTATAGGGTAGGTTAAACTAAAGAATAATACTGAAATGATTGTTTTTAAATTATACAAGAACCAAATACATAAATACAATATCATATATGATCTTCTAATATTGCACTATTAATGATATTTCAGCAGTATCATTGCTTTGGTTGTTAACAGATTCGTTTTCCTTTATAGGTATTGTTATGTAAGTCATGATTGTTATGTACAGGATGTATTTGATTTAAATAATGTATCATATTAATTTCGTAATAATTTTTTTCATTGATAAAATTATAAATATTGCTGAATGATGATGATGGGGAATTAATCTCATCGCATTTGGGAGACGGTATGTCGTAAGTACGCACGAGCAACAAAATCATTTTATTGATTGTGAAATCATATTTAATTGAATGTTATATCATATATAAATAATCATTAAAATGTTATATTTATTATTTACATTATTTATACTCATTATTATACCCTTCCAAATATTTAAGTGTTTGAATAATAATCTACACCACGATATGGAGACGATAAGCCGTACGTGCAAATGTATGGTGACTTTTTCATTTATAGGATGAATAGAATAATGATTATAGTTTTACCATAATTATAATAACATCAATTTTTGTATAAGTTACTGGATTTATTATATTTTTGGAAAAAAAAAGAAAGAGGATGTTGAATAAGAAAAGAACATCAAATAGGGTGGGGAATTATTTCATCTTCCACGGGTGTTTCCTTTTCAGTTGATCTAAATAGATACTTAGGATGCCTTTATGATCCAATGAAGAACTCTATAATTATTTGAGGGAGTATGAGATGATATTTGGTCATGGTTTTTCCAAGACAAATGGCATTGGAGGTGTGAAATTAAGAGAACGGGAGGTACACTTTTATAAGAGAGGTGACAGTCACTTTAGGGAAATATTGAAATGTTATTTTATAATAAAATAGTTTTCGTTTTCTAATGGATCCAAAAAAATTTATTTATAATCTAAAGTATGGATGGGTTGGAAATATCTCAAAAATTTAGTTTTAGACATGTTTAGGTTAGCATTTTAAACATATATTTGATATTTAACTCTTAGTTATATTGGTTAACTTTTACCGTTTCGTCTTGTATTCTTACACAATATGTTTAATAAATATACTCTAAACAACCAAGAGAACCTCAATTAGATCATTAATGACATATATATTATTATTTAATCCCATTGGCCTATCCTTAAATGTTTTCAAATATTATATCTACCAATAATACAGTACTTGTTTGAAAAACTCATTTATATCAATTTGGACTCAATTTAGTATTTGGTTTTGGTGAAAATAAAAACAACAAGATTTTTTGAACAAAAATTATTTAATCCACCATATCATTTCATTTAACCCTTAAAATTAGTGTAATTAATCAAATGTATCAAATTATAATTACATGGATATTTATAATATCAATTATTTCAATCTTTCATTACTAAGGAAATTACTGCATTATCAGTGTGTCATAAATAAATTTAATTATATAATGTCTAAAAATTATAAATAAAATAAAATTATGTATTAAATAATTCTATATTTATAATTAATATTTATAGTCTAATTTAGCTTATGTATAACCGTATATTAAAAATGGGTTAGTTATTAAATATTTAATTTATCTCTTTTTACTCTTCTTTAAAGAAAAATTAATAAATGTCCTAATATAAACCTAGTGGACCAAATTGGAACATATTATATTCCAAGGGTTGTTTTTGGTAGAATTACACTTATTTAATAGAATTAGAACAAGTGTTATGGGTAATTGAAATATCATTTTTACCCTTAATTATCGTATACTCTTATAATTATGATAAATTAAATTCAAAAGATACAATTCACCCAAAATTATATTCATCTTATTGAACCACGTTTTTCTTACTTATTTAAACCGTGTCATTCATATTATTTAAATTCTAATCATTGATGTGGTAAAATAATGTTTTATGAAAATTTTCCAATGCTCCTAGAAGGTGGGTAAAATACGGTAAAAAGTTCAACATAATATTATACATCTAAATTTTTTATAAAATGACTCAAATAAATAATATTGATCATATATAGATATTATATATCTATTTTTTTTAAAATAAATTTAAAATAAATAAATAATTATTTATGTAAAAAGTTGGTTTTAAGATATTACGTAGAAATTTTCACTATTCATCAAAAATTGAATGTTTTCATAAAAATACCAAAAAATCACCCTAATCAAATTTTGATATTCAAAATTAAAAAATGAATTCTATTTTAAAAAATTTAAAACATATATGTTGCATTAATTAATTTAAAATTAATCCCCGTTGTCGAAACATAAAAGCGAGTTTCTAAAAAGGTCAAGATACCGAATTATTGACATGTGTTTATGTCAAATTTAAATGTGAAATTACATATAATGAACTAAATTGTATTAAATGATAAAAATTTAATCTAATTATAAGTAAAAACCATTAAAATACATAATTTAACCATATAAATTAGTTCAATTAAAAAAAATTTCAATTAAAATTTAAAAAATTTCACTATTCATCAAAATATGAAAGTTATCATAAAAAGATATATTTTTTCTCAAAAATATATTTAAATGTACCAATTATAAAGAATAATTTAATTTCATTAAATTTAATATATAATAGTTTCAAATATTAGTTTTAAAAAGGGATTTCAATTATAAGTTGTTAAAAATTTATTTTTCAAAAAATACTTTGTTCATCTAAACAAATGAATTTGATCATATATTATGTCTAAGAAACCCAAAATAGGGATTCAAATATTATAGAGAGTATATAAAATTTAAAATACAGTTAATACAATTCATACCCGTGTTTCAACGACTATTTTGGTAAGTGGTGGTGTGCTTATACTCGGTGTTGCGTGTTGGGAAAGCTATTTAATTACATTAAGGAAAATAACTTAATAAAAAGGTCTTTCATGCATGAAAAGATGGTACATTATGAAATATTTTGAAACTCTCAATGGGATATTCATTATAGGTGGTATACAGTTCCAACCCATATATCCCTACTTCAAAAAATATCATTTACCCATGGTTTTAGAAAAATTATATACCCATATACATAGCTAAGTTTCCATGTAAGGGTATAAAGAACATTAAATTTTCTTGATTTACACTATATAAACTTATAAATATTTAGGATAAATCAAGAATATATTTAAAATAATCATGAAAACACATCTATAATAATATGAAAATTTTAAAACAACCCAATTAATTTCCCAATAGTCTTATATAACCATGAAATGACAACCCTAATTTGAAAAAAAAATTAAACCACACATTAAAATATATAAAATTTTATAAACAACCAAACACTCTGGAAGAATAATGCAAGGGTTATGAATATTTTGGACATTTACGACATATTTTAATACATACATATAAATATAAATAAATATAAATATTAAATTTTATCAGGTGATCTAAGGGAGTTGTCCTACTCTATTCTTTTTTACACTCTAAATGTGTTCTTTAGTGGATATGTAGAACATATTGTCAGTATACATGTTTTTATGAATATACTCATATTAGGGGAAGGATTTTAGTATCTATATGTAGGTTTTGAAATATTACTGAGATGAGGTTGGGATATTTTGTTAGGTCATAAAGAAATTCAATTAATATTCCTATACAATATACGATCAACCCATAAAGATGGAATGAATTTGTTGTATAGTTAAAACCTTCATGAGTTACATTATATTATAGAATGATGAATTTATTTACTTAAGGTATGTTATCAACTATAATTTTATATGTTAATATGGATTATATTATATTGGTATTGAAATACATTATTTATTTATAATTTATATTAATTATACTAGGGGAATAGTTTCCCAATATAATATATTATACCACTTCTGATAGATATTATCCAATAGAATATAAGAAAAAATTATTGAGGTCATATCTTAATCTGAGTCAACAATATTTAGGAAATCTATTGAATAGAATTATATATACCTTCAATTTTATATGTTTTCCTTTTTATAAAATTTGATATCATTACATCATTGTTTGTTATTTTTGTATCCCATTCCATAAATTTATTTAAGTAATTGATAAGTATTGTTTTTCAAAATAAATAACTACTTATTGGGCACAGAAACACATCCATTAGAAAGAAAGAAATACGTATTGATTCATTTGTCCATGATATACTATTATGATAGAAATTATGGAATTATCATGATTCCAATTAGTTCTCTATAGTAACATATTTCCAATTATAATTATATTTGACTATCATGTAAATAATTTTCAATTATGATTATTTTATGTGAAATGTATATTATAATTTAAAAGTGGGAATAATTTGAACCATTTAAGAAGAGTGGTATATGACCAATGGATAAAATAGATCAGTACTTGAACATGTTAAGGGTATTATAGACTAATTACCATTACATTCATTGAGTTACATTCACATTATTATATAGATTGAAAATTACAATATTCTAAAATCATCTTTTTTTTGGTATTTTATTATCATTTTTTGTTGAATCCAAAATATAAATATGGTTATTTCACTAAATATTTTCACCAAAACTGGTCTAATATAATTATTTTTTCAAAAAGAAATGAATCATATTAGTTGAGAGGGTTTAAATTTGAGTTATTATTCTTAAAGAATACCTAATTTATTAGTTGTAGTATCTCTCCATGGATTTCAATTTAACTTTTCCAAATGAATTTTATAATTATATTATATTTATATTTATACTATTAGAGATTTAATTAGGTTCCATTAAAACCCGACCGATTTTTCCCGAAATTAGTAGATTTTTAAAAATAATTAATGTGGGTAGTTTTATTTAGTTTTTCAAACTCATGTAACCTAGATTTGGTGTCTATTTTGTTACATTTGTAAATGATATGTTCTGTAACACTAAATGCGGTAATTTACATTAGTTGTTTTGGTAAAAATGATATATACAAGGTTATCATCTTACATTGGAAGATAAATATATATCATCAAAATGAATCATGAATACTTTAGTTTCACTCAATGTTCTATTTTTATATGGTGAGGAGATATAATCAATATAAATAGTGATATCATATTCTCAATAAGGATCATGTTAGTAGGACCAATCATTACTCAATAAGAAAAATTATATATGGAAGGTTGGATAGATAAGCCCCTTTCAATAATATCATCAACTTGAGTAGAAAATTATTCCATGTTTAGTATCAACTAAACATTGACATGTATAAATTGTTTTTATCATTGAACAAAATCATAATAATTTCAATTCAGGGTCTTTACATGAATGTATCAACCAAGACATCATGAATCATTATGTAATGGACATTTCCAACAATAAATCATTGTTTGGGTTGGAATATACTAATTACCTAAATATTGTACACAACTATATTATCTCCTGATTCATGTCAATGAATCAAGGGGATAAATATACAATTACTAACCTATCCCAAGAACATCCAATTCATCCATCAAATATTATATTTCAAATATATTTCATTCAAAAAATACATTATAAATTAATAATTAATGATATTGAATCAATAACTTGAACATTTACCTAGTTAACTAATTTTTTTAATTAATAGACATATTTAAACTTATTCCATTAATTTTTTTATGGTTATGAAAATATAAATGTAGTATATATTATATCATATAGAATATTGATAATTAAAATATAGAAACAATGAAGAAAATAGTGTTCAGTAAAATGATCAAGAGTAGTAGGTATTGTTATAATTATCAAGTTAATGTCCACAAAATATTAAATTATTAATTAAATATAGGATACCCCCGGTTCATCATTAATATTTTTTAGGAAATCAAGTCTAAAAAAATAGGAAAAAATGGATTCAAAATAGTAATAATAGATTCCATCTGAATGTGGTAATGAACAATGTTATAAATCACATTAATAATTCATTTAAATTTTTTATTAATTTAATAAAAATTTCTTTTTAATTAACTATAGAATCGTACTGACACTCCCAAATATAGTTTCAAAATTGTGAAAATTATATTTTAGTATATCATAAAAATGATGGAAACCCAATTTCTTCCATTCAAACCTTAAAACATTAAATGAAAAATTAGATCACTTTCATTCTAAAGGTCCTCTTAGGTATAGAGGTCTGTATAAATTAAAAAATTATAAATAAAAAATACTCATATCTATTAATGAATTTATCTCCCACCCATCCTACATCTTCTTATTTCAGATAATCTCATCATTATCATCTATATGAAATCCCATCTAAAAATTATTCATTCTTCCACCTTTTATAGTTTTTTGTCATCTAGAACCATATGATGGGTGAGGTCAAATGATAAATATGGGTACAAATATTTAGTGACAATTGAGTGTAATTAATGAGAATAACATGACAATAATTTTATGATGACATATTAAATGTGAGTAAGTGTAAAGTATGAATATTAATACCCATCAATACCTACATCATCAAAAATGATAACATGTAATATAAATTTATCAAAGGAATGAGTCATTAGAATCAACAATAATGAACCATGTCATATTAATCTTGATCATGATAAACATAATTCACCCATATCAAGCATAGATAAAACCATCATGTAATGTAAAAAATATCATCAAATCACTTCATACAAATAGAATAACCAATATAGTTAACCAATATATCTTTTGAACCCAATTAATTGGAGGGATTATATATACCCACCCATACTTGGTTTATCATAGAGTTCCCCATCCCTGGAAAATAATTTATCAATCCATCTTATGTTTAAAACATAAACTCCCATTCTTGGTTTATAATGGAACTCCACATCATTATAGTCAATTCCGAAGAATCATATCACAAATAAGGTACCTAGATCAATCATTTAATCATAACCCCATTGACCCAACATTGATTACTTTTATAATTTGGTTAACCATTGGAAAAGAAATACGATTCATAATAAAACATTTGAAACATGATTAAATCATAGAATAGAAACATGTTCCATAAAAATATCTTCTAATCATTATCAATAAAATCATTGATATGGGTTCATTGATAATATGATTTGGAACATTATTAGCCAATTCAAATGAAATGGGCTATATGAAATTATATTTGAAACATTATTAACAGACCCAAAACAAATAGGTTCTATATTAATATCTTGAAATAATCAAAATCCATCCATTTATATAATAATGATTGTATCATTACCTAATAAATATATTTTAGTGTATTTAATAAGATGTATTGTTGAATTTTATGATTTGAAAAAGTATTTAAATATCACCAAAACATTTTTTTATGGAATTATCATTTTTATATGGAAAATAAATTTTTTAAACTAAAATTTCATAAAAAAAATTAAATTTTGTTGTTGAAAGAAACCATGGAAAAATAATAATTAAGTTTTAATGGGAATAATTCTCATGATAGTGGGTATCAAACACAAAATATTCATTAAATGTACTTATTTTTTTCTTATTTTTATCCTACTTTCCCCCTATGTCCCCCTAAGATCCCAGGAATTTTTGTTGCAATTTAATATTATTTGAATGAAGAATTGTGGGTGCATGGTTTAGGTGCTTGGTTTTCCAAAAGATTCGCATACCCTGCACCAATTTTGAGGCCAATTTTTTTTTATATAACCTCTTTTCACTCCCTATATTTATCCTAAATTGTCCCTTTCTTCCCCCAATCGATCCTCATATCCATTTAATCCTCCTAATCACCTAAAAACATTCAGGGATCGTTATTTAGAAGGGGGATTTTGTAGCAAAACTTCATGAAATCAAAAGTAAGTGTCTCTTCCATTTAGTTCCTACAATATCCATGAAGTATCTTCAGATTTCACTAAAATTTAAAATTAAAAGAGGTTAGGATTTCTAACCCAGGGTTTAACTATGAGTTTTCTTGGTATATTCTTGTGCTTTTATGATTTATCTAGGTCCCTCTAGGTGCGGCGGTGTTGCGACATGATTTTTTTACAAATATTCAAGGGGTTTCATTACATTGGCATGTGATTCCATTTTTTATGAAATAATTTTGACCTAGCTGCTGTTTTTATGATTTTTTCATGTCTAATCCATTGATTTAGAGATGAAAAAATTGGTTTTAGTTTTGTTTGTAATGAAATTTAAATTTAAGTGCAAATTTTTTGTGTGAAATTGGGGGTTTTCATATAAGTAATTTAATATTACATTAAGGGGTTTCCTATAATTATTTAGATGATCTTGTTAAATAGTATTTGGGATGAAAATAATGTTTTCAATGTTCTTCTCTATTGTTTGTTCATGTGAAATGGGTTTTTGGTGATGTTTGTTAATTAAATGAGTTTTGAGTACAAATTTGGTGTTAAATTGGTTGTTTTACAGGGATATTCTATGTGATGCTTATTGGGTTGTTTTATAAATCATTTAATGGGTTTATAGAAATTTTTTGGATGTTCAAATTCTGTTTTGGACAAATATGAGTATGCCCATGGTGTCCAATTTGGGGGTTTAAAGTGATTTGTGTGTGTAAAGCATTGTTAGTATTTAAGAAGTTGTTATGATAAAAAAATGTTTTTTCAGTGATTTAAGTTGTATAATGTGGGAAATACTACTATATTGTTTATATATGACCATTAGTGATGCTTTTATAAGAAAAATGAGATGTGTTTCTTGTAGATATTTTTTGAGGAGTAAGGGAGAATCCTAGGTACTTAGTTGGGTATATAGGTACTAGTACAGCTTGTAAACCAGATGGGTTGTGTCCCTGTTTCACTGAGAAAATAAATAAAAAAATAAAAATCCAACATATGTTGATGAGTACTGGGGACCACTAGGTTATGTGTGTGTTCCCTACATGTGTCTCGTTCCCATGAATGGTTTGTGACTTGGATACTTTACAATGAGGTACTAGGTACATAGGGCCCAAGACTATCTATTAGCCATGGGGTGTTCCTAGTTTTGGTGATAATTGAAGTTGTGGTATTTTCTCTTGTCCTAGGGTGTGATTTAATTTCAATTACTATTGGTATCATGTATTATTAAAAAAATTTAACATTTTGAATGTTTTAGTTTGAAAACTGTTTTCAATTGAACTTTTTTTCTCTTGGAATTTATCATATCATTTCATTACATATTACTACTTCTTGTTTATCACCTTGTATTGCATTCCAATTATAATATATCGGTGGTATGTTATTGGGTTTATGTTTAACCCCCACTTACACCTCTTGGGTGTAAGTAGACATGGTTATGTTTGACTTATGTAAAGGAAAATCCTTAGGTGAAGGCGATTCAGGTTGTTATACCCCTCCTGTTGTGCAGTTTTGTAGATACAACTCAAGGGTGACAACCCCCATGACTTGTGGAGTCTTTGTGAATGTATTTTTTGTTTATTTATTTGTATTTGGTCCTTTTGTACTATATTTAAATCCATGTATTTAGATATTGTTTTGTAAAACTATTTTTGGCATGAAAAATTTAGTTTCTTGTTATTGATTGTTTTTAATGTTTTATTATGTCTTTCATGGTTAAATCATTCCCAAACCTTATGTACTAGTACCTAGAAACTTATTCTAGACTGTGGGGATATATAATGCCCTTTGAGCTATGACATGGGCTGGATTTGGTGCTGGTATTACATGTGACTAGATTCGGTTCATAACATAATGGTATCAGAGGAGGTTAATGTTTTTGGATTATATTTCTATTTTGGGATGAGTCGAAATATAAACAATCTAGGAATGTCTGTGCTCGAGGTTTTGGTCATGAGTAGGGGGCATGTACTGCACCTCTCATGGAATACCATGAGTCACAATGAGGAATTGTAATTATTTTATTTATTTCACTAACATGTGAGATGTGTGGGCTACATACCTCACATGGATATCAGAAAATGGTGGGGTGGTTGTGTCATTAATTACTGTAATGTGATTAGATTATTTATATTTGATTTATTTAATAAATAAAATTAATTGTGGTATTGACTCCTATTTTTGTTATTGTTGACGTTTGTAGCAACATAACTCCACAGTAAGCTCTTGTGCGCCCACAGGAGGAAGCCAGAGAGAGTTCACCCACAACATTTGATCAGAGGTGAGTCAAGTCTGTGGTCTAAGATATCAAGGCTTTAGAAAAAGGACCAGATCCTCATCAGAATCTTTTTATAGAGGATGAGACTGATCATAGAAAAGATAATACCCATGAGTTCCTTAAAAAAAGACTCCTACATTCTGAGGAATCATAGAACAACAGGTAGCAAAAGAATGGATTGAAAATATAGGGCACCTGATTGGGTTCCAGGATACACCTGAGGAGCTTATAGTGATGTGTGTCTCAATTATATTGGAGGATCACAACCACAGGTTCTGGGAATCGTTTCGTCAGACTCGGAAGAATGAGCAGATTCATTGGGGAGAAATAAAGGTTGTCTTCAATGAACAAAATTTTCCAAAGTTATTGTCTTATGATAGGTCCCAATAAGTAATGGAGCCTATTTAAGGGAATCTATATGTGATGGAGTACAACAACCGTTCTTCTGAGTTGGTTCAATATTCTCTTGATATCATCTCTAATTATAAAGTGAAGTCCAATAGGATTGAAAATGGTTTGTGACCAGAGATATATTCTTATGTGTTATAGTTTAATGCTGACGACCAATGTTGAGGTTGTTGATCAATCATGCAAGGATGAGTTTGAATGGAAGGGTAGGGCTAGTTTCTATTCTTCAGTATTAGTAGTGGTTAGTGGAACTCCTCAATGAATAAAAGGAAGGCTGAGGAACATCTGAGGAAAGGTGGTTGTAGTTCAGGCCACTCTTCCAGGATGTTTTTGTCTATGGATTCTAATGCGAGAATGGCCATGTGCCACTAGTGTGGGATGTCAGGGTACATCTGACCAAAATTCCCACTTCCTCTAAATCCTTGTTACTAGTGTGGAGGAAAGAGAAGTTTACAGTACTACTACAGGGTGACACATAATCGTCTGAGTGTGGAAGGGTTGGAGGAATCAAGTGGACTGACAACACAGTCTGATCTATTGAGGACTTAGGGATCTTAATTTGGTGGACATGGAGGTAGTTATGGGTCATCTTCTGGGTAGATCCATTTGAGGGACCACCTATAGACTAGCGGTTATCCTCCTGCAGACATCAGACATCTCCATGTAGTGGATCAAGCACCAGTAGGGTCAGAGTTGGGACCGTCGACAGTTCAAGGTACTGTTTTGATCACAAATTCAATAGCTGTTGAACTTTCTGATACATGTTCCTATGTTTCATTCAGTTCATCCCATTGTGTACAAGTTGTATTTATAAACCAATTTGTTGTGTTTTGTGATAGAGTTGGTGACACAGCTGGGATAGAAGAAGGAGCAGGGTCTCATGTTTCCCTCAGGTGTGCCTTCCATGTCAAGGGTTGATATTGAATGAGACCTCTTAGTTATAGATATGTTTCTATTTGACATAATACTTGTCAAGGATTATCTAGTACACTTCCAGGAACATATTAAATACTACAAGTGGCGAGTGAGATTCACAGCACCTAATGGGGGTCGTCTTGTTTTCTGTGGAGAATGGGATCATCGGTTGGGTCGTGAAGGACCACCACTTCTCAATTTGGGAAGTATTATCATCCATTTATCATATCTCATTCTATAGGAAGAAGGAACTTCTCTATATGCCGCAATACCTAATGTAGTGAATGAGTTTCTAGAGGTATTCCCGAAAGACTTTTCCGGTTTTCCCCCAAATTTGATATATGGAGTTTTTGAATGATCTGGTGCTAGGAACACAACTCATATCACATACCTCATATCACATGTCCCCAACAAAGATGATGGAATTAATGATGCATTTGGATTACTTGGAATCAAAAGGATTCATTCACTAGAGAATTTCACGTTGGTCCGCTCTTGTGTAGTTCGTGATGAAGAATGATAGATACCTCCGACTGTGTACTAACTAATTGAAGCTAAAATAATGTAAAAATTAATAGAAAACACCATTTTCTAGAATAGATGACATGTTCTATTAGTTTAAGTGAGAAAATTGGTTCTCAAAAATAGACATCTGTTTGGGATACCATAAACTCAGAGTGAGAGAGGATGATATCCTGTACAAAGCCTTCCACAGAAGGTATGACCACTTTGAGTATTTTGTCATGCCCTTTGGATTGACCAATGCTCCAATGGTTATTATATAACTTTTTATTAGGGTTCTCTTTTAGTATCTTTATACCACCATTGAAGTGTTAGTGGATGACACAAGTGTATACTTTGTCTCTAAGGGGGGTCATGAACATTAAATGAGGGTCATTTGGGGCACATTGAGAATTCACCACTTCTATGAAAAGTTGTCAAAGCTCACTTTATTGATCCTTGAAGTGAATATTATTGGTCATGTGATCTCGAATATGGGGGTTTTAGTGGGCCCCAGAAAAGATCAGTGCAGTTATTTCATGGGAACAGCTGAATAATCTCTTTGAAATCAAGATATTCCTTCGACTTTTGGGTTATTAATGGTGATTAGTTCAACATTTCCTTCATCCTGCATAAACAATGAATGTAATCACCCAGAAATCAGTGATGTTTGTAACGGTCTCAGATTTTCAGGAATCCATTGAGGATTTGATGTTGCAGTTGACTACTTCCCCTATGGTGAATTTTTCGGATGATGGGAAGGGTTTTTTGGTCTATTGTGATGCTTTAGGTATGTTTCTTGGTTGTGTTCATAGGCATGATGATCATGTGGTGGCGTATGGCTCTCCCCAACACTGATCACATGAAAAGAACAGCCCGACCTTGGATTTGAAGTTGGATGAGGTGATGTAGGCATTGAAAACATAACATCACTACCTCTTTGTGGAGAAGTTTTTGTTCTACTCTATTCACAAATGCATGGCCTATATCATCTCCCAGAATAACTCAACAAGAGGTATCATCGCTAGATCATGTACATGAAGGGGTTTAACATTAACATAGTCTATATCCAAGGAATGGGTAATGTGGTGGTTGACACATTGAGCAGACAGGTTCTAGTGTAGGCTTTGAGGAAGTCCTGTGATGAATGGACATTGATGGGGCTCTTTTCTCAGATGCTTTTGGAGACGAGAGAGCCATATACTGGTCCATTCCTGGTGAGCATCCAGTGGACTCCTATTTGTTTTAGAGTTAATTCAGTGGAATCATCTTAATGATGCTACTTTTTAGTGGTTGTGGTAGTCTCGTCATGGTGGGGAGACGTCCCCTAATTATACATCCTCTCCCAAGGGTATCTTGTGCTTCAAGGGCCACCCAATAGTTTAGTCTTCTCAACGGATGGTGGTGTTGCTGGATAGCCACCTATCTCAGTGGGATGTCCATCCAGATTCCACCTTGACGTATTATGATGGGTGATGACATTTCTGGTGGCCAGTTATGCGATGGGACATATTAGACTTTGAGTCGAGATGCTACACATGCCAGCAGGGGAAATGAGATCATATGAGACTCTCCAGTTGAATCCCACCATTACCCATTCAAACATGGAAGTGGGACAAGGACACCATGGTCTTAATTGTGGGATTCCTTCATACACATCAAGGTATGAATTCCATTTGGATAGTGATTGAACATTTGACCAAATCAGTCCACTTCATTCCAATGAATTATACATCTAAAGTGGATGATTTGTGCCCTTTGTATCTTCATAAGGTGGTGAGATTCAATGGTGTTCCTTCAACATTTGACATAGATAGATACCTCCTTGTCACTTCTATATTTTGGGACGACATTATTAAGTTATTGGGGACTCATATTGCGATGAGAACAATATACAGACAGATGGTTACAAAGAGTAGGCGAATTAGATTTTGGAGGACATGATCCGTGCATGTGCCTTTAACATTGAAGGTTACAGGGATATCCAAGTGGTATTGGTAGAGTTTTATTATTATAATAGTAAAAATTCCTCGATTCTAAAGGATATTTTTTAGGTTCTTTATGGTTGGCCTTGTTGGCCCCCTATGATTGGATGAGGTAAGTGAGACCTCACAACATTGGCTAAGTCTGTTGAATGAGATGTTTGAGAAAATCAAAATGCCTATGTAGTGTTTATTGATAGCCCAGCATAACCATAAATCATATGATGATCAGAGGCATCAAAACATTGGGGTTTTTGTGGGTGACAGACTATTCTTGAATGTGGCCCTTCGTCTGGGCCATCGTCAATTGAGAAATCAATGGAAGATGATGCCACAATATGTCAACCCTTATGAGATCACAGAGTGCATTAGCAAGGTGGAAAACATTTTTCCTTTACCATCTGAGTTGAAATCCATCCATGATGTCTTCTTTGTCCCCATGTTGAAGAAATTCAACAAGAATTTGTCCCATGTGCTGTGTTGGGAAAACTAGAGATAGAGAAAGACTTGTTAGTCTTTGAGCGGTCGATGCAAATTGTTTACTCCAATAAGAAGGCTCTTTGAGGGAAGTCTATTCCACTAGTCCATATTTTTTGGATTCATTGTAGGGATTGAAAAGATACATGTGTTATTATTTCATTGGATGAGGATGTGTACCCATACTTGTTTACTGATATAGCCTCTTTTCGACCATCGAGGATGGAATGTTTTTAGGGTGGGGAGAATTTTCACACCCAGAGACTTATTTAAAGGAATTTTTTTAATTTTTACCTTAAAGTTTTCACCCTAAGTCCCCCATAAACTCCCATTATTTTTTGTGTCTTTTGAAGGTAATTTTAAGGGATAATTAAGGGTGCACAGTTTAAGTGTACAGTTTTTTGAACCGTGCACAGAAAAAGTGTTCCAAAGTCTATTTCATATGAAATTTTTAAATGATCTTTTTTCCCTCTAGGTATTTATCCTAACTCAGTTCTTTATTCCTCCATTTGACCCTAAAATCCATTACAACCACCTAATCACTTAAAACCGTCCATGGATCTTCACTTTTTAGGGGGATTTGGAAGAGGATCGTCAGGAAGTCTCATGTAAGTGTCTCTCCCCTTTCATTCCTCCACATTACCTGAGGTATATTTATATTTCATTGATGTATAAAATGACCAGAGGGTAGGGTTTTGATCCTAGGGTTTAAACATGGGTTTTCTTGGTTTAATTTTTTGGTTTTAGGTTTGATCATGGTCCCTCTTGTTGGAGTGGTGGTGTGACGTGATTTTCACACAATGATTCTAAGGTGTTCAATACTTTGATGTGTGATTTTATTTTATGCGCAATACTTGTGACTGAGATTCGGTGTTTATGATATTTTAATTTATAATCCACTATTTCAGTGCTATGAAAATTGTTTTTAGTGGTGTCTGTAGTGCAAGTGAATTTTTATTGCCAAATTTTATTGTTACATTGGGGGTTTGTTATATATCTTTTTTAATGGTCCATTAAGGGATTACCTATAATTTTTTAGCAGATAATTTGTTACTATATTATAGATGAAATAATTTTTCAATGTTATTATATTTTTCTTATTGCTTTGAAATAGGTTTTTTGTGATGTTTGTTATGTAAATGAGTTTTGTGTACCAATTTTGTGTTAACATGGGTGTTTTACCTGCCTATTCATTGTGATTTTTATAGGGGTTGTTTTATAACTCATGAAATGTGTTTATTGAAATGTATTTGGTGTTTAAAATTTTGTTATAGGAAAATAATAGTATGCACATGGTGTTCAATGTGGGAATTTAATGGGATTTTTGTGTTCAATGCATTGGTAGTTTTTGTGAAGTACTTTTGTTATAAATAAATAATATGTTTCATTGGGTAATTTATGTTTTATAAATTGTGAAAAGCAAATATATTATTTTTATATGTCTATTATTGTTGATTATATATTCCATGGGATATTTATTTATTTCTGAATGTTTTTGTGTACAAAGGCGGAGTCCTGTATACTTAGGTGGGTGGATATATAATTGTACCGCTAGTGAACCAGATGGGTGGTATCCCTGTTTCACTGAGAGAATGGATAATGAAAACACAAACTAAACTACGTGGATGATAGTTGTGGAACACAAGGTTATGGGTATGTTCCCTACTAGTGGCTCATTCTTGGGAAAGTATTGTGACTTTGATACATTACCCCAAGTTATGGGTTACATAGGGCTCGAGACTATCTAGTTTCCTAGGGGTGTTCCCATTTTTGGTGATCATTGAATTAGTGGTATTTTACCTTATTTAATGGTATGTATGTATATGAATTAGATTATCTAAAATTTATTATTTAAATTTTTTTAACATTCATAATGTTTTATTTTGAAAACAATTAACAATTGAATGTTATGTTTCTTGGAATTTATCACAGCCTTTCGTGACATATTAAAACTACTTGCTTAATAACCTTGTATTGCGTATTCATTGGAATATTTGGGGGTTATACTTTTGGGGTTAGGCTCACACCCTTCATAAACCACATTGGTGGATGTATACATGTTAATGATTTTATTATGTAATGGAAACGCCTCGGGTAAAAAAAAATTGGGTTGTTAGACCCCTCCTGTGGTGTAGTGTTGTGGTGACGACTCAGGGGTAACAACCTCCTTCTCGTGTGGTGTAACATAAAAGGTAAATAAAGAACCTGGAATTTGTCAAATTTATTAATATTTTTGAACTAAATATGAATTCAAATTTAAATGGGACAATATTTCCAACGACATACCTGATTCGCAACAATGAGTTTCATAGAAATTTTACGTTGCACACAATGCTGAGTTATACTTAAAAATAATAATATAATATTGTTATTTTTAATAGAAGTTAATGCCTATCAATTTTAATGGAATAAATGAAAAAAACCAACAAAAATATTATTATACATGTTTTTGAAGCTTTTTTACATTTATCCAATAAACGTTAGATGCTTAAAATGTGAATGACTCTAATTTAAAATGTAATTTACTTTAATGGGTTGATTTACCGTCTTTTAGTGGAGAACCCTCATTAAATATATTTTTGGACACTTTTATATGTTCCATATAAAAAAATAAAATTCTTCATTAGAATCAAGAAATCAAAATTTACGTTGGGTAAATTTTTTGTATTTTTTTAATAATATACATTTTTCGATGTATAGTGAAAATACTATATTTTAATTCAAAGATGCCTTTTAATATAATTTATTTATATGGTTAGATTATATATTTAATTGGTTGTAATGTATAATTAGATTATTATTTTATTGTTTAATCCAATGGTGGTCATTGTAATAATTTTCACTTTTAAAATAGACATTAACAAGTGTAAATCTTTTGATAGTTATTGTTTCTTAACTACACGCTATTTGTTTTGACAACTGGAATAAATTTCAAATTAATTAATGAAAATTTTATGTTTTGAATTTTTAAAAATATAAATAATTTTTTAATTTTTAAGATAAAATATATATTAGGATGAATATTTGTTATTTATCAAAAAATATTCAATTTTTTATGAATAGTGAATCCACTTAGTAGTAGTTAAAAAACTGACTTTTTCACTTAAATGAAATTTTACCACTTCTGTGAATTGAACTTCCAAAATATGACATAAATTTTTGTTATTATTATGTAATTTTTTGTTCAATAAGTGGAAAATAGTTTTTGGTGAATAGTAATTTTTTACTTTTATTTACCGCGGTTAAAGGTAAATATGGTAATTCAAGGTAAAAAATATGATAATAATACCAAATTACTTTAACACTTGTCCTAACCTTATTTTATGAGTCATGGACGACAATGGGAATCTTTGGGTCGATTTTGGGACAGCATGGAACGACATAAGAGTGATAATGACACTTTAGATTAATTAATTTAATGTGAAGGAAAAATTGAAACAAACAAATATCTAATAATAAATTAAATTTTTCATGGGGTTATATAAGTTATCATTTGGAATAAAAAACATTCATTGGAATTATAAATGGATTTATAAATCATGGAATTTTTTTCATTTTTTTAGACAAAAAATGAATTTAATGATTTATGACATGATAACGATGCAGTATATACGTCCTTAATAAATGATTTAAATAAATAAGATTATAAATATTAAAATAATATCCAAAAACTGTCCAATTTTTATTGGATGTTATTATTTCAACCATGATACATCTTTTATTATAATATAATTTGTTTGGGACCTTTATAAATCGAATATTATTATAGAATAAAATTATATTTTTCACACTTTCTTGAAGAGCCCCTCCTCCCCCTTATAAAAGGACACCACTACTATCATATTTCTCAAACCTATAAAGCCTTTTGGATAGTCAAAACATTAACCAATTAAGCTCCATACGTCTTTATCCTCCTCTTAGAAACCTTAACATAGGAATAATACAATTCAATAAGTCCTTTTGGTTCAATCAAAAGCATGTTAACAAAATTAAAGTAATTGTTCCTCTTAACTTCTTTTCTTTTCTTTTACTTCTCCAACCCAGAAACACTTTTTATTACTTTATTGAATAACAACACCTGTATCCGTAATATACTAGGATTTTGTTATGAGAATTATTTTAACAACACTTAAGCACACCTCTATCTAATGGGTGAAGAACATACTATTTGTGTGGATGGAATACTAACGCCTCACGAAATGATGATAGTTCGATTATCTCCTACTACCTCTCATTGTGGTCATTAAGATGGAACTGTATTTTTCTATGATATATATTTTTATTTATATTTTCTTTATGCTTCTGTATTTTACATTTATATACTACCCTTATGGTTTCCATAATGGGTAAATGCGATAATTTCATTTGAGGAACTGTGGACTACCGCCCCCTCAAAGTTATATGACTTGTTAATGCCATATGTGGGATGTATAAAGGATAGAGATAATGATATTATATATGATATTATACTATAATTATAATATACCTATGTATAATTATTTTTTAATTCCATTAATATATGAAATAGAAAGGAAAGTAGCGTTCATGCTACACACGACTTACCGTCTCCATGAACAGTGCATTTCATTTCTTATCTCAAAAATTTTATGTAATGTTATAAATACATATATATACTGGATATATGTGGTTTATATGATATCAAAATCATGAATATCATTCTGTAGATAATGGACTATTGACGTCATGGACCACTTTTAATTATAAGTTGTTCAATTTTTGACTCATGTACCAAATATTGAGCAAACGATCATTATTAACATAAATGACATATAATGTTTATAACATAGTAATAAGTGATATAAAATAGGAAAATAAACTTGAAAAATGTTCTTAATCAAGTATAAATTTACATTAGTTTATTATTCAGGAAGTACAAGGATCAAACGAGTCATGTAGGACATGAGGTAAAGTGATTTCTTTTTTCAAATTTAATTCCGTGAGATTTCCATCATTCCCCACTTATTTATTGAATGTGGTGTAATGTATAATGAAATTGATATATATTATCAAAATTATTTTTATATTCATGTTATTTTATGATTCATTTTGTAGTTATGTATCTTTCGGTCATATGACTAGATTGATTACAACGAGGTTTGGTGTTTTTATCTCACTTTTTATTCATGTGAGATTCATGCTATATTTGTCACTATTTCATTTGAGTGGTGTATTTAATGACCATGATTCTAATCTTTGTGTAATATAAATTAATTTATGGGTATTTACATCAACATTGTATGGTTCTTCCTTCATGTGGCGTATGTTTTGTAAGTTACCATATCGGTAACGGATCCTTTCACCCTCCTCTTTTTAAAAGTCATATTTTTGTTGTGTGTTTTAATTTACATATTATTATTATGGGATATGTTATTCTATATTTTTATGGATGTAAATTTTATTTTCAAGTGATAAGACACCCTTTTTATCACATCAACACATTTTCTGAATATTAATTTGACATCGTAAGGCTTTCAAATTTTTCCACGGGATCTTCTTAACCCAATTTCAATTCATTGGGTTAAACTTGTACATCATGAATACGTCATCCAATGAATATGTGTGAATGACCTCTAATTGTTTTAAACATAATATCCACTTATATTGGGATTATTTATATTTCTCATAATAAAATTATGTGATTAATTTATCCTTAATTTAATGGTATCGTCTTTATAAAAGATTTCGTCTCAATTTACATTCCATTGAGACTTCATTGTTGTTATGCGCTAATTCAAATTGATATGGTGTATATACTATCCTTTGGTATATTATATCATTAAATCCGTTAATCTCATTATACTATAAAGTTATTATAAAATGATATTCCTCAATTATTGGTATTCATTCTTATCTCATTTTGTTAAAAACTCTTTAACTAAAATAACATTTTAAATTATTTAAAGATTTATTCTTCTAAATATTTCTCATTAATGTACAGGTTTTCAAAATTGTTTTTATGATTTATATGGACATTAATGTTTCAAAATGTTAATACAATTAAAAGAATAAAATTTATATGGGACACTTTGATTCAAAAATCTCTTTTAAAATGGTTTTTGGATATGAATTGATTATTTCAATATCTGGAAGTTATTTATTATGATTGAAAATGAAATGTTATTAGTTAAATGTTTATATTTGCAAAATTTTATGTGTAATAATGGTACTTTGATATTTGATGGGTGGTTATGTGATAAAACAAATGACGGGTGGTGCCATGATAAACCATGACTGGTGGTTATGTTATAACCTTCAATGCATTGGGTGTGGAAGTCAGTCGTATCACAATTCCATTTAGTTATATGTGTGGAAGTCGAAAGTATTGTTATTCCCTTTAGGTATGTTAATGTAAGAAGATACCTTTATATGATATGTGTTCTTTATATGGCTTTTATGCAAATATTTTGGTTACAAAAGGGTAATCAATGATCTTTTATTAAGTGAAGATTATTTTAAGAATCATAAAGGGGTGAAATATTAATTATGACAAAGTATTCATGGCTTACTTCTTGTTTTGAAAATCTAAGAGTTTTCCTTCTTTTTGTATCCCTTACTGTGCTTTTTATGCTCATCCCAAGTGTTTGAAATGTTTTTCATATGACATAAAGTGGAATAGGGTAAAGGATGGGATCATGGAAAATTCATGTTGTCTAAAACATGTCTAGACATGTATCATATATTCAACAGTTTTTATTTTATGAAAAAATGGAAACTGAGTAGAAGTGTCTAATTTGTAATTTATGACATGTAATGTAATTTATATTCCTAATTCTCTAAAACTATAAATATGAAAATATCTCCAATGTGAATAATTTATTTCATACAATATTATGTAATGTTTAAGTCCCAGTCATTATAGTTGGTATGAGAGGTTGGTTTAGATAACATTAGAGGTTCAGGTGTCATATAAGCATACGTGACATAACCATAATTGTTAACATATTAGAAAGAGTTTTAGTTATTTTCAAAGTGTTTAAGATAACATGAATAAGTATTTACTCTCCTCATAAGATTTTATATGATTATTTTAATGATATACTCACATTGAATTTTTGGTTTTATTATATGGATGGATCTAGCATGCACCACAGTAATAGTGGATGTGAAGAAAATTGTGACAGTTTTCTGAATGAGAAACTGAATTAAAAGAGAGTTGTAAGGATAACTCTTGTTGTTATTCTCAGAAAACTATATGGATTCATTATAGACATCCAAAACAATGGTGATTTTTATAAGTTATCATATATGCGCGAAACAAATCCATACACAATTTCGGAAAATAATTATAAAGCTAAGTTTTTTCAAAAACCCATATGTGAAGGATGTGGAATGAAACACGAAGGATAATTCTTCAAAGGGATGGGAAGATTATATAGAAGTGGGAATGAAGGTCATAAAGCAAGAACCTTCCAGTGAAAAATGAAGCATCCATTTAATTCTAGGAAAGTGAATGATGTTCTTTCTAAGGGATCAATTGAATGTTTAAAATGTGGGGGGAATGGTCATTATACAAACATATGTGTAACGAAGATGTTTCTGAAATGGGACCATCATGATTGTACAAATATATGTTTAACAATACATGATTCCATTCCAATTGAGGATGATGAAACTGACAATGGACAATGAAAGGTATGGATTATTTCTTAACATATGTTTGGACATTATTGAATTTTAGAATATTATTCATGATTTTGTTTGTAGGAATGAATTATTTCCGAATAAGTTGGTAAATAATGGGTAATGGATCATGAAGAGTGTTTAATGGATTCAAGAGTTATGGTAGATTTTTGGATGGTAAAATGTTTAAAATTATTAAGGCTCTTTTGATGTTGGGATTACATTAGATGAAATTTTATAGTACGTGTAACCCTAATGATTGATATATTAAAATATTAATCAATGAATAATTATCATCTCTTTTGTGAATATTGTTATAGAGAACCATTTGGGGATGAAAATTGAATGTTATTAGATAACCATTGTGGTTAAAATATGTTATGTTTAATTTTGATGAATTTAACTCTTTTTGGGAATGTAATAAAATTATAATGTTTTTGAAAAATGACAACACACAGACCGCGTGACAAATCGTCACGTCGGACAATGTTGTGGGAATCGAACCCACAACCAAAGTGCGACTAGGATTTATCTCCTACCACTACACTACATGAAGTCCCTGGTTAGTATGAGTAATTATTTTTAGTTAGATGATCTTATGAATAATTTTATTCTATGTTATTTATTGAAATTATTAACTTATCAAAGAGAATATGTATTTAGGTTAAATACACTTTAGTATGAGACTTTAAAAGTAGTCGATGTTATTTAGAGATAAATGTTAATATTTACTATGGAAGACTATGATATTAAATTCTATTGAGTTTTGGTTTTCAATGTTAGTTTGGATAATATTGAAGAATTTTAAGGAATGTTGTTTATTGAATTGTCTTTTTTGAACATAGGTTACTTTTCATTGAATTTTGGAGATTAAGAATAATATTTATTTTTATAATGAAATATCCTTTTTGGGGATTATCTGATCATCCACTAACATTTTTGGTTTTGGTTAAGGTCTAAATACATGGGAAATATATAGTTTATATATTTTGGATTATGTGATTCTCTCTAAGATGATTATAAAACATTTAATGTGAAAAAAGTCATCCTGAATACTCATCATTTGGAGAAAATATGAGTTTTTGTTAGAAATATAGTAATGGATAAAATTATACATGAATAGTATGTGTGTCTCCTTATGATTTAAGTAAAACTCATAAATAAATTCCTCAACATTATGAAAATTAATTTAAAACAAAAAAAATTAACCATTAACTTTTCTTACTGGGGAATGAATGACTGTTTAACCCATCACAAGTTTCTGATTTTCTGGTGGTTAACTTTCTCCTAAACATGTTTTCTATCACACTCCATTAGAACATGATGGTTATTTTTCCATTTCCATATCCATTTTTTAGCACATGTTATCCTAGTAGGGGATTATCTTGGGTGACCTTTGTACTTTTATTTCTTTGTTTTAATATGATAGTTTTACTGACACTTTTCTGATGTGGGACTTTTAATGAAGTTTCCAAGCCCATTTATAAATTTTTGTTGACAAAATTTCCAAAAGGGGGGAAGGATGTAACATCCTAGGTAAATATATAACACTATGTTTTTCATATTTATTAATATTTTTGAATGTAATATTAAATATATATTAAAAGGGACACTATGTTCAATGGCATACCTGATACGCAACAATGAGTTTCGTTGAAATTTTATGATGCACATAATGTTGATCTATAAGGAAAAATAACAATATACTATTATTATATTAAATAGAAGTTAATTCATAGACTTTTTAGTGACGGTAATGGAATGAACTAACTACAATATTATTATACATGTTTTTTAAATGTTTTTACAATTATCCAATAAATGTTAGAGGCTTAAAATGTGAATGAATCTAATTTTAAACATAATTTACTTAAAAGGGTTGATTTACAGCCTTTTATGGGTAAAAATATTTAAATATAGTTTTTTTCACTTTTATATGTTCCACATGACTAAATTAAATACTTATTTAGAGTTGGGATATAAATATTTACTTTGGGTAATTTTTTCATAGTTTTCTATTAATATTTATTTTTTTATGAATAATGAAAATGTTGTATTTTAATACAAAAATTCATTTTAATATAATCTATTTATATTTTTAAATTATATTATTAATTGGTTATAAAGTTTAATTAGATTATATTTTTACCATTTAATCCAGTCATGGTCATTACAATTAATTTCACTATGAAATTGGATAGAAACAAGTGTCAATATTTTGACTGTTTATTGATTCATAAAAACACACTATTTGTTTTGACAACAGGAATTTATTTTAAATTAATTAATGAAACCTCTATGTTTGGAATTTGTAAAAATAGACATAATTTTTTAATTTTTAATATCAAATATAGCATAGGATGAATTTTTGGTATTAATCTGAAAATCATCGATTATTATAAATAGTGAATTCACATAGTAGTAGTTAAAAAAACATAATTTTTAATTTAAATGAAATTTTACCAAATTTGTTAATTGAATTTTGAAAATCCGGCATACATGGTTTTTATTTTTAAGTAAAATTTTGTTCAATAAGATGAAAATAACTTTTGAAAAATAGTAACTTTTGACTTTTTTTACCGTAGTTAAAGGTAAATAAGGTAATTCACTATAAAAAGAATATAATAATAATACGAAATTACCATAACACAAGTCATAACCTTATTTTATGAGTCATGGTCGACCGTGAGAATCTCTGGGTCGATTTTGGGGCCCCATGGAGCCACTTAAGAGTGAAAATGAGACATTAGATTAATTAATTTACTGTAAAGGAAAAATGACACAAGAAAATATATTTTTGTAAATTAATTTTTAAATGGTGTTATATAAGTTATATTTTTCACTATAAACATTCATTGGAATTATAAAATTATTTCCTACATCATGTTAATTTTTTATAATTTTTATACAACAAATAAATTAAATTATTTATGAAACAATAACAATGCAATATATACCTCAATAATAAATGATTAAAATAAATGGGATTATAAAAATTAAAATAACATCCAAAACCTATCCAATTATTATTTTATGTTTTTATTTAAATCATGAGTCATCTTATCTTCTTCTTTACATTGTTTTGGACATTTCAAAATCGAATTTCACTATATAATAAAAAAAATATTTTAACACTTTCCGGAAGAGCTCCTCATCGGCATTATAAAAGTACCCCACTTAAAAAAAATTCCTCAAACCACTAAAAACTTTTGTCTCACACAAAATAGACCCAATTATGTCCCATTAATTCCTCTCCTCATCCTATAAGCCTTACCTTAGATAGAATAAACTTCAAGAATTCCTTTTGGTTCAGACTAAAGCAAGTTACCAAAATTAAAGGTTACATGTCCTGTTAATTTTTTTTACATCTCCAACCCCTAAAATATTTTTATTCCATTGTTTTATAAAAAAAATGTATCATAAATATTCTATAATGTTTTTATGAGAATAATTTTAACTACAATTACACACACCTACATCTAATTCGTGAAGAACATACTGTTTCTTTGGATGTCAAACTAATGCCTCACGAAACGATGATTGATCGATTATCTCCTACCGCCTCTCATGGTGGCCATTAATATGGCACTGTATTTGTATATGATATATATTATCTTTATACTTTCTTTATTCATCTATATTTTACAATTATATCCCACCTTTATGGTTACTATAATCAGTAAACGTGATAATTTCATTTGAGGAAGTGCGGACTACCACCCCCTCAATGTGATAGGAGTCGTTAAATTCATATGTGGGATGTATAAAGGATATATTTAATGATATTATGTATGATATTATAGTGTATTTATAATATACCTATGTATAATTATTTTTTATTCCATTAAAATTCTGATATAAATGAAATTAGCGTTTATGCATACATACGACTTATCGTCTCGATGAATGGTGTATTTCTTTTCGTCTCTCCAAAATGTTATTTACTATTATAAATACATATATGTACTAGATATATATGATTTATATGATATCTAAATCATGAATATCCTTCTGGAGATATTGTACTATTGACCACACAGACAACTTGTAATTATAAGGTGTTCATTATTAACTCAAGTACCAAATATCGACCAAATGATCATTATTCACATAAATGATATATAAGGTTTATAACATGGTAATAAGTGATGTAAAAATGATAATAAAATATAAAAATGTTCCTAATAAATTAGATATTAACTTTAGTTTCTTATTCAGGAAGAAAAATGAAAAAACGATTCAATTAGGACATGGGGTAAGGGGATATCTTATCTCACTTTTAATTCAGTGAGATTTCCATTGTTCGCCACTTATTTATTGCTTGTGGTGTATTTTATACATCCATTATTATATATTTTCATAATTAATTTTATATTAATATTTTTTTGTGATGCATTTGGTGGTTATTATCTTTTGGTCATACGACTCGATTGATTACAACAAAGCAAGGGGGTTTTATCTCACTTTTTATTCTTGTGAGATTAATGCTATATTTGTCACTTTTTTACATTGAGTGGTGTATACAATGCCCATGATTCTACTAATTGTTTAGTAAACATTCATTTATGTTTATTTATATCTATATTTTATGGTCATTATTTCATGTGACGTATGTTTTGTATGTTACCAAATCGGTAAGGTAACATTTCAGACTCCTCTTTTTAAGACTTCTTTTTGTTATGACATTTAATTTAAATATTATTATATTGGTATATATGTGTATATATCCTTATTGATTCAAATATTATATAAAATTAATGAGATACCCATTTATCTCATCAACACATTTCCTAAATTTTAATGTGACATCGTTATGCTTTCAAATTTTTTTCAAAGGAACATCTTTTCCCAATTTCAATTCTTTGGGTTAAACATGTATTTCCTGAATATGACATCCTATGAATATGTGTTAATTCCCTATAATTTTTTTACAATTAATATCCACTTATATTGGGTGTATTTATATATTTCACACATAACTATGTTATTGATTTATCATTTATTTATGGATATCGTCTTTATAAGGGATTTCCTCGCAATTTACATTCTATTGAGACTTCATTGCTATTATGCACCAAATCAAATTGATATGGTTCATATACTGTCCTTTGGAATATTATATCATGAATTCCTTTATTCTCATGATATTATAATGTAATGATTAAATGTTATACCTCAATTATTGGTCTTAAAACTTCTATAATTTTGTTAAAAATTATTAAACATAAATGTCATTATAAATGTTTTAAATATTTATTAATTTAAATATTCCTCAGTAATGTCCTTGTTTTCAAAATGTTTTTAGGATTTATATAGAAATTAATGTTATAAAATGTTAATACCATTAAAATCTTCAATGTGGTATGGGACACATTGATTCAAAAATCTCTTTTTAAATGTAATTTGAAAATGAATTGATTATTTCAATATATTGAAATAATTTCTTATTATTGCGAATAATTTTTTTTAGATAATTGTTTATATTTGCAGAATTTTATGTGTAATTATGATACATGGACATTTGACGTGTTGTTACATGGTAAAACAAATGACTGGTGGTTACGTTATAACCTCCAATGTATTGGGTATGGAAGTCCGCCATATGGATATTCCATTAAGTGATATGTGTGGAAGTAGACTGTATGGTTATTCCATTTAAGTATGTTTATGTCCGAAAATACCTTTATATGTTATGTGATCTTTATATGGGTTTTATGGAAATATTTTGGTTACAAAAGGGAAATCTATGATCTTTTATTCAATGAAGCGTATTTACTACTTCATAAAAGGGAAAAATATTACTTATGATAATGTATTCATGGCTATCTTTTTGTTTTGAAAATATAACATTTTTCTTTCTTTGTGTATCCCTTACTGAGATTTTTATGCTAATCCCATGTTTTTAAAATGTTTTTTAGAGGGAATAATGTGGAATAGGGAAAAGGATGGGATCAAGGAAAATTCATGTTGTCTAAAACATGGAACTTAATAAGTCTCATTTATTCAATAGATTTTTTTATGAAAAAAATGGAAACTAAGTAGAAGTTTCAACATTGTAATTTTTGAGATTTAATGTATTTTTTATGCCTATTTATCTAAAACTATAATCCTAAAAATGCCCTCAATGTGAATTATTCATTTAATTCAAAATTATGTACTTTTTAAAGCTAGTTCCTTATATGTGGAGTCTTTCTGGGTGATTTATATATATTTTTATTCATTTCTACCACTTGTACTGTATTTAAATCCATCTATATAGATATGGTATTCCTAGGGCTTTTTTATAATAAAAATTTTAGTTTCTTATTATGGATTTTTTTAATATTTTATGATTTCATGCCCATGTAAATATTTACCAAACAAAAATTATTTGTACCTGATCACCTGTGACACCCATTGAGATAGGGAACTCCCTTCGTGTATTAAAATTTGATGGATTTTGTTCTGGTATTAGTGGTGACTATATTCGGTTCATGAGAGTGGATAAATATTTTCACTTAGTAAATTTTAAAAATAAACATTATTTTCAAAAAAAATTTATTAAAAATAGTAAAAAGTATATCATTAGGAAAATATTTTAAAATCTACTTTAATACCTATTAAATATTTTAAACAAAATTAATGTAACTTTATAAAATAATTTATTTTTTAATAACAGAATTGGAATCATTTTCGATAACATGGATATCGAATATTAGGATGCCTGATCTAAAAAATTCCCAACTAGTATCAAAAGGAAATGAAAATCATGATGTTTATTAAAACAGTATGATGGAAATAGAAATTAAACATGCGAACCAAATTCGTAACTATATTATAATAAATTATATTTTCTTCATGATTATAATTTCAAAATTTTCTGTCCTAAATAATCTTGACCATAAACAGTTATGAATGATAAATATTGTATCTTAAAGGATTTTATAATTTGGATACTCATTAATTGTAATACACATGGAATAATTACTTAAAATTAAACATTTAATATCATGGAAAAATTTATACATGATATAACATGAAAAAATATCAGTATACACACCTTAAAAATTAGATACGACCATTTCATAAACTTATTCCATAAATAATGCAATTTGGGACAAATTACCATTACAAAGATTATATCACCGACTGGAAAGACCAAAAAATTGATAGATTATGGGTGATAATTTAAAATACAAAATAAAATGTTTAAATATAGAATAAAAAAATTTTAGAGATCAATTAACACCTAATAATATCCTAATAGAGTCTGTGATAATGTTTTATATCCTATTGAAAATAAAATAGATTAATTAACATTTATCCACATACAAACAAACAATTCAGTCTCATTCAAAAAATTATTTCATATTAAAACATAAGATTCCTTGGTATATAATAATTCAAGATATTATATGTAAAATGAAAAGTATATATACCACACAATAAACTCAGGTGGTATATAAATCATATGTCCCATATACATAAAATAGAGATGAGAAACCATAATCATTGGATCAAAACCCCCCAATAGAAATAATATCATGTGGGTATTTTAATCAAAATAATATTCCATAAAATAGTAATAATAAAATAAAAAATAAATATTATATTATTTACAAGAAAAAGAAGTGTTCAGTATGGAATATATCTCACTGGAATCAATGTGTGACTAGAAAACTGTTACCGTGAGTCTGGATGTTCTTTATTTTTCTAATAACTCATGTATAATAATTCTGAACAATGCATTTTATTTCTTAATAAGTCTTTCAAGGTTTCAATCAATATACTGAAATAATTTATTTATTTCTATTTTATTTCATTTTTAAATATTAGATCAGCTGAGGCAACGTTGGGTGTTTTGAGGACATTCACTTCATTGTTTGAAAACATCTTCAGTGTCTTGAATATGGTAACATATATCTTTATTTATACATACATAGAATAATTATCACTAAATAATTATTATATTTATTCATCATTTATTCTTCGATCAAAATTTATGATTAATGGTTTTGAAAAAATTAATATTTCACAATAATTGAGATAATATGTTGTATGTACACATGAGTAACATTTCCATTTGTAATGAACATTATGGAAAAAATTTATGTATTATTATAACATTAAATAATTTTACTAAAATTAAAAATTTCATCTTATTTCTATAAATATACATATATATCTCATTCAAATGATGTGTTGTTGAAAAAAATCTCATCACTTCATGAATGATGTACTCTACTACAATAAGAAGTAAATTATCATTTTTCATGTAATTAAGAGAATGATATAATTTATTTTATGAACAAAAAATATGTAACTAAGATCAATTTTAAAAAATTTATATCACATGTTTTTTATAATTATCTTTATTCTCTATTTTGTAATGTTTTAGTGGAAAACGAATCACATCACTTCCCAAGGAGGTAGTCTTTTATACACACGAGAAATGTTATAATATACCCCTTGGAATATAAATTAAGTTGTTATATGTGAAATAAAAACACCATAACTATAAATATTTTACAGTTATATTATATATAAAATGAATCCATTATTAAAAAAATATGTGGGAGGCTTTGATGGGAAATGATTGATATCGTTTTATTGGGAGGTATCCTACCCTACAAATGAATGATGTTTTCCTATCCCATTTCATTGATGATGAGATTAATATATGTTATGTAAATTAATATAATAACATATAAGTATATATTAAAAACCCTTTTTATCATATGATCATTGATGAATAATATTTTTAGGTGGCAGTGAAATCAAAAATAATGAAATTTTTGGAATTTTACCTCTTCTCAAACCACCACATTATGATTATACAAATTGTTTTCAAATATTGGATTTCTGGACATAAATTGTTTATAATAGGAGGGATGTATTTTTTTGTAGTTATTTGGGTATGAATTTTTTGAACCAAAAGTAATTGATGGTGGGAATAAGAGAGTAGTTTGGGAGGCCTTAATTAGGATATGTGAGAGGGACACATTTAGTTTTTGAAAATATCTTCCCATAAAAACTACTTGACTTAAATATTAAAATTAAATAGTTTTATATCATGTTTTTGGATATTTTTACCATTATAATTTTAGTTCAAAAACATGGTAAACACATTTTCTCTTTAAACACATTAATGTATTTTTACTATTTTCACTATTAATTAGGGTCAAAAAATGTAATTTTTATATAATATAATATATGGGGTTTAATATTATGGAATTTATTTTAATACTTTTAATTCATAAAAATGGATGGTATTAATTTACAATTAAACCCCCAAAATCAATGAAGAAGGGGGGGGGGGGTCTAAAAATGTGTATTTTAATTGGAAAATGCATTTATATTAAAACTAAGGGAAATAATAATATTTTCTGGAATATAAATTAATTTTTATTTATTATTATCTAAGTAATTATTCTAAATAAATTTTCAATATATAATTTTCAACTATCAAATAAGTAGAATCATTAAACACTTTTAATGATTTTTTGTTAAAATATCATTTTTAATATGTGAGAATAATATAATAAAATATAATTTGATGTCGATTCTAGAAATATTTAAAAATTATATTTATGTTAATTGAAATCATATTTAAAAAATGTTACTTGTATATTTCGAAATTTAATGAAAATATATGTATTTTAGTCTAAATTGGTATTTTTCACTATTCACTAAAATATCAATATATTCCAAAAATTCCCTTTAATTAACAAAAATAAAATTTTGATATTATGATCTAAAAAATAGTTATATTTCTAAAAAAATTATATTATATGATTTCGAAAAATTATTTATAATTTTTTTATGAGGAAAATAGATAATAAACTTTTTTCAATTTAACATATTTTAAAACAATGATATTACATTAAGAAAAAACAATTGAAAATATTATAAAATTTTAACTATTAATTATATTTATTAGGATATATATATTATAAATTATATTATTCTATTCATATATCCCGATTATCATGTTTGTATAATTATTCTATATATGGAGGGTCATTTATTTTCGGTAATCTCTTTTGAATACACTGTCAATAATTGTTCTCTATTATAAAATAACATGGTGTGACATACCACCCCACCCAATTAAAAAATTTTATAATTAATTTTTTATTACTTTTTCGATATTTTTTTTTATATTTTAAAAAAATATTTTTGTGATCCAACAATGTAAAAATGTTTTATAAATAATCCACTTTGTAAAATACAATGGTATGTATGTATGTAATTTAGAATAATATATAGAAGGCTTACAAATACTTGCACATTGGTGGGATTTGAATATTTTGACAGATATGTAATGAGTAATTATAAAATAAGTTTTTGGAAGAAAGAGATCATTGATCACAAGAAATATAATAATCAAGACAATGTTAACAACCAAAAAACCATAAAATAATGTGTAGTATAAAAGGCCATTGATTTCATAAAATATGATTGTAATAGAGAAAATTTTAAATCAAGACCCTTTTAATTGATTTCATGAATTCAATTACCATATATAATATTATAATATGGAAATATACATACTTTATCAGTAAAACTTCATCCTTTTATTAATTTCCACCACAATCGCATCCTTTAGTCCAAATAATGAGTATTCACAATTAATTGTTTTTATTCATGGTGCACTAAAATCACATTTCAAAGGACCAAATCACTGTAAAAGGGATAATAAATCTACTCCAACTATATTTATACATTAACCAAAACTAGAATGATTATGATATTTTAATATAATGCCTAGAATTAAAAAATAATAATATTATAATATAGTACATTAATCTCAAATATTCAATAGTAATAAAAAAATTTAAAACTCAATCATTCTATAAATAAACATTCCTATAAACAAAATAACATTTGAAAATAAACATTAAAATTTGTTCAAACACAAATTTTACCAAATACCTTCCATAATATATGTAAATAAATATGGTTATCCCGATTTGATATATCATTAATCAGTTACTCACCAAATCAGTTCTCAACAATGTGGTTATTTATATGATAAAACAAATGTTACCATAAATAACTCAATATCCAATAAAATATAAACCCATATTTTTATCAATTTCTTAAAATATATGCATAAAAAATTTATATTCATACATCACATTAATCTAAATATTTACACACTCATAAACCCAATAAATTTCTAATAATGTTTCATTAATTACATTAGGATAACATATCTTATAACCTAAAATGTGTGTTATGTTTTGGATTTTAAGAATATTCATTATCTTCTAGAACTATGGTGTTATACATGACTTATAATGCAACCTACCAAGAATACATCATCATCATTAAATTTATCTAATCATGTACAACAATATCAAATATGATATAAATAATCTCGTACTCTCAGATATTGTAGTAATCACAAGAAATATACTTTACAAATATTTTATTTTGATGAAGGGGATCCAATTTATTCAATGAAATACATAAAACATGAAAATGAATAATTATAACCCATATAAAATCAATGACCTTTAATGATAAGTGTTTTAAATAATTGTTGAAATATCCTATATAAATAAAACCATTTCCTTTATATGTGAATATCTCCCAGCTAACACAACTTCTCTTATTTCACATTCATTTATCATCACATTCTATATGAAATCCCTTTCAGTAATTAAAATCAACCATAATCGTTATAATCAGGGAAAAATTGAAAATAAGAAAGGTGATCTAAAATTATCAGTATGATTAAATTTAATCCTCATCAATTTAATTTCATCAAATATCATAAAAAGAGTATAAGGGTAAAATGGAATAATAAAGGTGTTGGAGTATAACATAAGTATATTCATTCGCATCAATACATTGATAATAAAACCTGAAAAAATTTAATAAGTGCTTAACAACTACTACATTCAGAAGAATAAATAAACAACAGTCATGTCATATCATTCTTGATCATTATAAACATTATAAACCTAATCTAAGAAAAAAAATTATTGGTATCATGGAACACTACCTTCTGATAAATTATGACAAATATGTAAACCAATATTTTATATATCTATATCTAAAAAAATGAATGCATCAGATGGATGTAAATGAACCACCCATAGATTATTTTTTATGTGTCCACCCACACATCAAAACAATGTAACCAACTATTCCTCGTTATAGTCAAACCACCCATAATTGGTTTATAAATAATCCAATAGAAATTATAACAAATTTATAATAACAATATCATGAATAATTTACAAAAAACAGTAATTTCTTCATTAAAACATTGGGAAAAACATTATTATTTTCACAAATCGCTTTATACATGGAAAAAACATGCTCTTTAACAATATTAATGAAAGATGATTAACTCATTGAAGGGAAACTAGTTCAATAACAATAATTTTGAAACATGATTAATTTTTAGTGTGAAATTATTTACAAAATAATATCATTAGAATGAGATTATCCAATTGAATTGAAACATTATAAAAATTAATGTAGTTAAAATATTATAATCCCATTAAAATGAAACATGTTATATAACCCTCAATTTGAAACAACCATAATAAATCCAAAAAAATAATAAGCATGGTATAATTTAAAATATATATATATATATATATATATTGGATGATAATAAATAATAATCCTTGTTGAATTGGATTAATAGGAACATTATTATAATATCAATAAAAAAATTTTGGAAGAATATGAAAATATTTATTTTATAAAATATATTTTAAAAATATAACTAATAAAAATATTATGAAAATAATTTTCATTCAAAAAATAGAAGTAAATAAATAATGGTTTAATGAAAATAATTTTCATGACAGAGGGAAATTCCAATCAAGATTTAAATGTTAAAATAAAAAATTCTTATAAGAACAATTTGTAAAAGAGAGTAGAAAAGACTCGTTAGTAAAACATTATTAAATTTTATTTAAAAAAATTAAAAAAATTTCAAATGCATTGTAAAATATCTTTAAAAAGTATTTAATTTTTACATTTATTGCATTCGAAGACATTTTATTAAACATGAATATGGAAGAGAAAGATTCACAATCTAAAGAAAAATACAGGATCAATATCACTTGAAAATAATATTGTGATGTTTCTTATGTCAATAAGGTTGGAAACAGAAGATGAAAATGTGACCCGTAATTATATGTAATGGAAAATAAAATAAATGTAGTAAAATAACATAATTTCTATTTATCTACTAAAAAATTAACATGAACATTTAAAATCCCGAGAGAGAGGAGACCAAACCATAATGTCTTTTCCACATTTGTAAACAGTTAATTATAAACACCATGAATGAATAACATTAAATAAAATATTACATAACATTAAAATATGTATATCCATGATATTAAATGCAAAACATTCAGTATATAAACATCATAAATTAGAGAATTTCATATCATTATCGTATGTTTTAATGAAATGAATTTTCTATGATTAACCATTACTAAGATAATGTAAACAAAATGAGAGCGTAAAATGGATATATTTTGTGTAAAAACCATATTTACATTTCAAAAAAATTCAAATATATAATAAAATAATTTTTATATCAATTCACACATCATCATATCATAATAATGAAACCAAATATGTTTTATAACACATTAAAATTACATGGAGTTAAGAAATTCATTACTACATCGTAAATATGAAAGTAATCCCCTTTGATAAATTAAATCACACAGAAACTCAATATATGATGATTTTTTAAATTTTCATGATATAACCTTTAAAACTGATAGTATATACATGGATCAATATAAAAAGTGGTAGTTATTAAATGTGTCTCACATAAGTAAAATGGAGATGATAAAACCTTACATCTTTGGTAATCTATTGATAAAAATATCATAAAAGTGAAACACAAAGATCAATTATTAAATAAAAATAATTTTCATGAAGATAGTCACAAAAATATATTCATTTTTATTCTATACTCCACCCAAAAAACTAGTGGTGAACATGTCATATATCTCATAAAATAAATGATGAGATGTTAAAACCCTTACACCGAGTCTTGAATTTAATTTGATGTCCTATAACACTTGTATAATAATCCTAAATAGATTATTTTATGGATTAATAAAATTTCACATTTTTAATAACTTATACATATATGATATTTTATTTTTTTAATTACATATTAATATATTTAATTAGCAATGTAAATGTCTATTGTTTTCAGAATATTTTTTTAATTACCTGAAAATGGATTTGGTGTTATGATGATGGTAAGAGGTTATTATATGAGCATATAAGAAATCATGATAGAGTTATAGTATTTATTAATATATTATAATATTAAAGTAATCATGTTAAATGGTTATGAAAATTTAATTCTTTTACTATAATGAAGATAGTAGGTCATACCTATGAATGACTAATGATTCAATGTTTTAATGATCATTATTGATTAATGGATTGAAATATTTCATATATAAATATTTATCATAATATCATGAAAACCATACTATTTCATTAAATATTCATATATATATAATTCTTTTGATTTTGTGGTGAAAAAAATAATAGCATCACATCGTGGAGGTTGTAGTCTACATGTACAAGAGTGGCGTCATAATTTTTCAATGTATGAAATAAAATGAAATATTATATATTATTATTATAATAAAAATTATTTTTATTATTTTTTCATTTATATCTCATATGTTCATTAAATTTATCATCATTTATATCCATGTAACGGGTTATTGGAAAATGAATATAATAGGTTATCGAGGAGGTAGTCCACCAACACACATGAACAACATTGTCGTATGCCTCTATAGAATGGAATATATTATGGTATAAGAGATATCATAAATACATATTTATACATATTATTAATATATCCTATATAATAAATAAATATATCATTTCAAAATATCGATGGTAGCTGATGATGGAAAATAAATTACATCTGTTTGTGAGGTAGAAATCAACAAAACATAATGATGCTACTTCTGTATCCCATTTGATGAAAATGGTTTTGGATTTAGGTTATTCGGTTACAATATTTACATATCTGTATATTTTATATAATATCTTATAATGTTATCTTATATTAATAATAATATAAGGTGGTGGATGAAGTTATAATAACACATAGTTAAGAATCATACCTCTCTTTGGACAACCTCTTTATGATTTACACTAACGTATTCTTACAATCGATTTATGACCTAAAAAGGATTCCAGCATGATGTGATGGATGCTATTAATAGTTTTTAATTTATTCTATAAACATAATGAATTGAATGTCTGAATAATATAGGATAAGGGTTGAGATTTTATATGTGAGGTGAGTGGCACACATGTAATTTTTTAAAATATAAAGGAATGCCTACATTTTTCACATGTACAAAGAATCATAAAAAAACAACCAATAATTAAACATTTTAAGATCTAAATATTTCCATTACATATTTTTTTATAGTATAACGTCATTTTTAATATCATCATTTTAGTTTATCCGTAGTTAAGAAAATTCTCAGGTATGCCATGGGAATTGATTTTTACTATTTTAACAATTCATTATTGTAAAAAAATTAAAAGTCCCTAATTAGTTAATATTAATAATTATTATTGGAAGATTAATGCCAATTTTAAAAAATAAAATTGCCATAATTATTAAAATGTAATTACAAAATAAACTCCCAAAGAAGGTTGAAACATGGGTCTTCAATAAGTGTATTATGTAAGAATAAGATTATTTTATACTAACCCTATGATAATTTGTAATAACTGAATGAATGTAAAATAGTATTTATTGGAATATTCAATATAAATTAATATTATATAATTCCTCGTTAGGGATTTTTAAAATAATTAAGAATGATAATCATTTTTAATATTAAAACAGTTTTTTAGAGGAATCACATTTTTAAACCGAATGACAACCATATAAAAACCAATATACATTTATATAAAATTATGCTCTATGGATAAAATAGAAGAAAAAAATCTATGTAACATTAAATCATATTCAAAGCATATTTAGACTTTAAAATTTCATAATTTATGAAAAAATGACATTTTTACAGAACTCATTTTTTTATATTATGTGATGAAAATGCACATTTTCTGAAAATAATATATATATATCACCCATTGTAAATTTGGATACAAAAAAATCACAAATAAATAAAATTTTATGAAATTTTTTTCTAAAATATCCTTGATATATTTAATATATATTTTAATGAAAATAAAAAATATATTTTGGGGGAAAATATTATTAATGAATAAAATTAAATTTCAAATAATAATTGTTTATTAACTATATGTTTAGAAAACATTTAAAATTAGTATGAAATATATATATATATATATATCATACATAATTTAAAATAATTCATACCAATCAGTTGTATGGCTATATTATAATGGTTGTATATATATCATTGGTCATTTATGCTATGTGTTGGGTGTTGAATACATTGTAGAACATAGTTGTATATTCATAAATATCATTATTCTACACAATTAAGAAAAATTATAAAATAATTTTCATTAAAAATTATATTATCTTGATGAAGATGATAAATATAAAACCATTGTCATTGAAGTTGGAGAACCCATTCATGATATATACATTAAAAACAATACATTTACAGTTTTCTAAAGAGTGTCAAGAAGATTATTTTGAGGATATTGTAAAATGATAAATTTTACATCATTCTAAATGAATTGAATATTAAATTAAATTAAACATATTAAATCATTTTTCCATGACAAAATTCATCCATAAATTTATTATAATGAATATGGACTCTGATAAAAAAAGTTGTAAACTAAATAAAGATATAATGTTTGTAACCCATTCATATTACATAAGTGTTTATTATTAAACAAAAAAAGAATAAATGAGATATAAACATGTAAAAATAAATAGTAACCGGAAAAGAATAATAATTATTTGGGTTGAGAGTGTAAGATAACTAAACTTCATCAAAATAAAATAGAAACATATAAGATTCAGAAATAAAATTTGGTTGTAACACAAATCATTTACATCATTAATATACACTAAATAAAAATCCATTTTAATGATATATATAGAAGATAATCAGGAAATTCGTGGAATAAATAATTATTCATGATTTATATTAGATATAGGGGTAGAATTAAAAAGAACAAAATAAACACCAAGTCCCCCTTACATTATATATTCTGTTAACATTTACTATTATAAATTTATATTTATTACAAATAATCATTTGAAACATTATTAATATTTATAAATAAATAATGATTCACAAATTACATTTTATCATTAGTTTATTTACAGTTATATAATAACATCATATTCTCATGTGTTAGTTGTTAAATACTTCATATATATCGTGTTTAGATATTTTTAATCATTATATTTGTGTCATTATTTCATCATATCCAATGTATAATTTATGATATAAATTTAATATTGATTTAGTAAAAATACGTGTATAAAATTCCTTGAATGGTGAGAATAAAAATTCGAAATATAATAAATACAGAGACAAATTTCTCTACGTATGAATGAACGATGTTCTAAATTTCTATTGAAAAGAATAAAATATGTAAAACAATATTTTAACATTTTGATAATAAATTTATATCATTAATATCCTATATATATGTAATTATATCCCTCCATGAGATGTAGTGATGAAAAATGAAACACATCACATTGTGTTGAAGATAGTCTATACATAGGCATGAGCAACAAAATAATTTGCAATTAGATAGAATAGTAAAATGGTATATTTTATATAATAATTACAAAATAATAATAATATCATAAATATAATACAGAAATTATTATTCATTAAAATGACAAACCATGAAATGTGTTGATGGAAACATAAATAAATTGCTTCATATATATGGTATTTCATAAGTACACACGATGGATTTATTCATTTCCCATTGTATAGAATATGAGATGAATAAGGGTAATAAAATATATATAATTATGATTTAGTACAAGGAAGATAATTTTTTATTATATCAGTATGGATTGTTCATAAATTATATTGGTTGAATATTAAATTAAATAGAAGTACACAGTTAAGAGACAGAACTCTTCCTTTGAAGTCTTCCATTTCATTCCAAAACAATAATTCATAGGATTTACTTATGATAATATTTCAATCTCTATGATGTTGAAAAATAATTAATGTAGTTTTTTGGGTAAATATTTGTTATATTAAAATGTTAATTATTTTGGAATAATATAGGATAGTTGGATCCCTTTTATATTTTTTATGGGTGGAAATCTTTTAAATACATTAAATATTAATATATATATATATATATCTCATGTATGTTGGATAAAAAGGATAAAATAATAAGTTCAAAGGAGTATAAATTAATAATGAAATAAAAAACATAAATTTAAAGATGATTTTATAGAATTTTAGTCTATATCAATTTTATTAATCCCCTCATTAAATATATTAAACCATAATAGTGGTAATTTATTATTAAATATTTAAAAGACATGAAATTAATATTTAAAATTATAACATGATTGTAAAATTTTAATTTGTCATATTTTACACTTTTTGCTAAAATATTTGCGCTACTATAATATTTTATTAATTAATAATTATTTAGAAATAAATTTTAAACAAGGAATAACATATAAAGTAATTTTTAGGAAAATTAAAAAATATCTACAATATAAAAATGATAAAAATGATTTTATAATATAAATAAATAAAACATTAATAAAAAATAATTATATTTATTCATTGAATGCCATAATTTATCCAAATCACAATACATTTAATTTTTTTAAAATAAACAAACCGAATTATCATTTTCTATGAAAAATAAATGTGTCTATATTACATTAGAATTTTCGGTAATTATATCAAAACAAAAAATTAAATAAAAGTATCATGAAAATAATTCAATAATAATTTTAATAAATATTTATATCTGTTCATAACATATTTGATTCTTAATAGATACCTAATAATAAATATTAAATAAATTACAATGAAATTCTCTAATTATTCTTTACATAATGTAATATAAATGCCATTATCATTGAAAATTGTAAAAAATGACATATATTTCATAATTGGTTGAGTATGGTAGCAGTGAACTCATTTAAAAATGTATAAAAATATTATATGGATTTTTTTAATCATTTACCCCTAGTTTAAACCTATTTCACTCATTTTGATGGAGACTAAAATTTTCCATGATTGCAATTAATTATATCCAAGAATGAAAATGAATTATTTAAAAAATTTGAACTACCTGAATCTTCATATTAAATTTATTTCCATGATACAATTAAAATAATTGGAAGAAATTTGTTTTTTTATATGTATGAAATTTTTTTTTTAAATTACACTTTTGAGCTTAAAAATTATTTAATGACAAGTTGAAAAATAAATTTCTTTCATATGTAATTATATAAATTATTTTTTAAAAAAACTGAATTATATTACTATAAAAAAATAATAAACTTTAACTGGGTTTTTGAAATATAATAAATTTAATACTTATTATACAAAATACATTATAATTTATTACTATCCTAGAAGTCAATATTTTTAAAAAATTTACAAAAAATACCATAATATTATTTTGCTATATTTATTTGAATCTTACGTTCATATTTTCAAATTCAGTGATTAAAAATATATTTAATTAACATTAATTAAATGTTTATAATATTCATTGAATACTAATTTAGAAAAACTATATTTTCAAATCATAATATCATTTTATTCTTACTCTCTTCCAAGTAAGTATTATTTGGATGGTTGTTGAATTCCGTGATTTAATTAATTAATTATACTAATGAAATATTCTATTATATATATAATAAATAAAATATATTCAAATTCATACACATTGACCAATGTTGTATGCTATATAGACATATCTAAAAAATTATTTTTCATATTTATTTATGCATCGTTTTGTTTGTGGTTTGAACTATAAAATATAGTGAAATTTTAAAAGAAAGTATAATCTAATATCTTAGTTTTTAAATTATACCTTCATTACAGATATTTCATTATCCATATTATAATTCTTATTTTTTAAATTATAAAATTTTTCAACATAATTATAAAATAAATTAATTATTTAATAATTGTCTTTAATATCAATATTGTGATTAGAAAACATAATATTCATGTACCTCTATATGTCTCATAATTTAAAATTGACTTTCAAAAAATGTACCTCGGTAAATGGTTGTTATTTTCCATGTCGGACCCCATAGATTTATCATTATATTATTGTGATTGAAAAATTATTTTACCATTAGGATATAAAATATGATAAAATATAATTACATGATTTTAACTAATTCTATAATAATGATTCAAATCTATAATGATAATCCTCATGATCGTTTTGGGTTTTTTCATGTATAAAAAAATAAATTTCAATCTACTATAAGAATCATAAGAACATAAAATGTCATTCCTCATGTCGAAAAATAATATGGTTACAAAATGATGTGATAATAATCTTTATTAAATCAAATTAATCTCTAATGTATAAATAAGAACCAAAGATCAATATAAAACGCCTCAAAATAATTTTAATAAATTTTATCACAATAATCATAATAGATTTATCACTTCATCATAATTTTATTCCCAAAATCCATTATAAAATATAATGTAACATAATAAAATATGCATAATCTATATTCACATATGGAAAAAAAACTATAAATTACATGAATTTTAATTATCTAAACTACAAAAAAATACATTATACATTACCGGGTATTACCTTGACATATCACAAAATAAATTTTAAAAACATCTAATCATTCATTTAAAAGTATCACATTTTCAAAGAAAAAATCACTATTTATAATGCTTTGTAGCATTAATCATATGTTTCAAAAATTCACATATTCTATGTATCCCATTTAATGAAATATTATTAAAGTGATTATTAATATTTTCTCTTAATAATCATGAGAGAAAACTATTATTATATGACATTGTAAACTCATATCCAACTAATTAACCATAGTTGTTTTAAATTCAATTCCTCAAACGGTACATTCATCTATGATTGAAATTAATTTATTGAGTTATTTTTTAAAAATATAAATATATAATTTATTCATAGATACAATATTTCACACAAAATCAACATTCTGATGATTATGTTCGCACAAACTAAATTTATTCTACAACATATTTTGACTAAACCATTGGATGAATTATATCAAGTGATTCTCATTCTCATCGTAATACTTAATTTATTTTCATGATATCACAAATAAAATAATATTAAGGTCATATGTGATTATTGTGGAATTGGATAATATATTTCCCCATCATCTTATTATTAAATAGTTGGAAATTAATATATTACATTTAAATTTCGTAATTATGAGCATGACATATTTTATCTCTAAACATATAAAATAAATCATATTACCAATAAACATTTATCTTAGTGTTTAATCTGAAATTATTTTCACAAATAATATATTTCTCAATAATTATTTTAACACGTGGATATCAATAAGTCTCCATTATTCTGTTACACCGTGCATTAGAAAGCTTAGATATATTCATGTTGATAACAATAAATCATGTTGGGTAATATGGAATATTTATAAGATCCTTTACAATAGATTCACATATGATTGGTTTCTCTATATGACATATAATATTAATCATAACATAACCATAATTCCAAAATACTTTTAAGATATAATTATCTCCAACACTTATTTTATTACAAAAAATAGTATGGAAACCCCCATATTTACAAAGAGTGGTGATTCCATTTATTCCTCTATGTGAAATTTCTAAAAAAAGGAATAGACGTGGTTATTCGAAAATAAAAAGGATTAGTGATACATTGAATAAATATACATAAAAATATAAAAATGTGATAGGGGTTATCATAATGCACAAAATAGTTACGTTAACATAAAATCATGTTTACATGGTTCCTATAAAAAATTCTTCGATACAGACAATAGTACCCCCAAACATTGTTAACTATAATCGGTGTATCTGTTATAATATCATTTCAAGGTAATATGGATCTCTTTATGAAGGATCTATAAATTTAGATGGTTTGTAAAAATATATTTTTTTTGAGTTCCATATTCCATTGGAAGTTAAAAACATAGAATAAAATGATTTCATGAATTCTTAAGTATAATTCAACAATAAATTATTAATATCATAGGGATAACTATATAAAATAATTTATATTAACAAAGAATCACATTTGTATATATAAAAAATGAAATATTGCATAAACACAGAATAAAAAATATATTATGGCGGTTAATTACAAAACATTCCTTAAAATATACTACATAATCATGAAATAAATACATGGTTAATATCCTCTAATAATTAAAATTTATAACAAAAACTGAATTCTGAATGAGTAAATTAACTAATTTCATAAATTCATGATCTTATCATCAAGGCCTCGACCAATACATTGTAAATTATAGAGCATATTACTCATCATTGACACAATTATTGTAATGGTAGTTATGCCTTAATTACCTAACTAATGCGGACACATATTTAAACTAATGAAACATCCAAATGAAAAACTTTTCTATATGTAATCATGTTCTACCCATAAGTTACATATTTTATGTGCTTCTTATATATTAAATTATCAATAAATTTCATTCTAAATATTTCTTATAAAAATTAAATTTATTGAATCACTAATAGTGAATATTCAGAAAAAAAATAAATAATTTTAAAAGTAAGACTAATTTAACACATAATATATACATAAATGGTATAAAATTATTAAATCATTAGTTTAGTGAAAATTATTACACATAAATAATATATATTTAAATTATTGGAATGATGGCTAAATAATGTCTAATGAAATAATAGAGAATTATAGAGAATGTGCTCATGTCAATCTTTATGATCTAAAAACAATAAATAATTAAAGAATGAAAGAAGAACACTAATTTATCATGAATAAGTTTTTTTACTACAACCAAGACATTCATAAAGAGAATATAAAATTGAATAAAAAACATAATAATAAATTTTTTAAATTTGAGCATGAAATATATTATTAATAAATATTAATGTTATTTTAATTTATTTAATACAGATAATACCGTTTTTTATTTTATTAAAAATTCATCGAAATTAATTTTCTTTAAATTTACATTGAAATTATTTGAGAAAGATAATTATTAAATAATTTTCAAGGGTGTAGGGTAAGATATAGATACATTATATGTTTCACAATTTTTTAATTAAAACATATAATAATAATTTTGGAACAAAAAAAATAATCAATTTTAAAGAGATATAATTAAATTCGAAGATAGTTTAAAATTTTCTCAATAAATCAATAAATTATGTTAAATTTCATGCATAAAATAGTTTTTCCAAATATGGTCATATAGGAAATAATTATCAAAAAAATGAGGGGGAAGGGAAAGTTCCCCATACATATAAAATACATGTATCTTATTTAACCAATGTGATAAAAAATGGAATATAAGAATAAACCCATAATTGTAACTATATTATAATAAAATAGATATAGTTTTAGAGATCTATACAAATAAATTCTCCCAAATTAAATCTATGCAAAAATAATATTGAAATAAAATAACATTGTAACATAAATCCATAAAATTTTTTATATTTTTTTTAATAGAATCCCATTTAAAAGAATTAAAATAAACATAATCTTCACTACCGTGAATAAATAATTATTCATGATATAACATTTCAAAGTCACATTATATACAAAATATAAATGAAATTAGGTGTATAATTGAAAATATGTCTCAAGGGAGTGGAATTGAGAAGTAAAACCCATTACCTCAAGTCTAATATACATCAAATAGACTATTATCCTCCATTATTTTAAATAAATATTTATTATAAATTTATAAAAGAAAAATATCCACAGTTATCATAACATATATGATTGACATATAACATTATATCAAATAATTATTAATTATTCAGTATTAATATAATCATCTCATGTGTTAATAATTAGGTTTTTCACTTATTTTTTTTGGTAGTGTTTTTATTGAATCATGGTAGTTTTGATATAATATATATAATACTAATATTGATAAAAATATAAGACGGAATCATAATATGTTTTTTATAATCTTGAATAAAAGGTGACAAAAATGTTAAAAACACCATTAATAGATGGTATAATAGATGTATGTATGAATATTACTTTAATTTTCTATTGAAAATATGAAAATAAATGAATATAATATTTTATATATAAATATGTATAATTTTAATATAAATTTAATATATATAATGAATTATATATATTCATGATAGGTATAAATGAAAAATTAAACACATCTCATTACATAGATGAGATGTTTGGGTTACAAAATTAGTTATTGTAAATATCATATATGTCTGAGAAAACAAAAGAAATAAATTTTATTTGAAGGTAAATTAATTGGATATTAAAATAATTATTTAGTTAGATAATATTGATTTTTTTCATTATTAGTTTCATTAATGGTATTTTTTAGATAGAAAGTCTAAATTATGAGTGTAATAAAGACTTACAGAGGCAATATAAATAACATAAAATGATCAATATACATGAATTTGTTTTTTATATTTCTATGTCTATGGTAGATAACATTATTAGTGTTGCAATATTTTTTATGAATAATGTATTATATACCAAGATCATGATTCTTTATTAATCCCAATGATATTTAGAAATATTGAAATGATTTCGAGAAATATATTTTTATTCCATTGATTTTGATCAAACAAATACATAAAGAACTATAAATTAATTATTTCATTCTTTATATTATTAGTGATAGATGAATTTTATTTTCCAGAAAAATGATGTTTGAAATTTTATAAGGGTATTAATTGAACTCATATTGGAATTCCAAAAATTAAATAACCGTGTTTTGATATTTTAATAATGGATTTTTTCTATTATTGTTTATTTTATGATGTAATTAGAATTTAATTTCTAATATTAATGGAATTATTGATTTTGTAAATATAACAGAGTTATTGGATGGATGGAATGATATCACAATTATGTTCCATCATTTTTAGAAATTATATTAGTTTATACTATAAAAATAAGTGATATATAAATTTTAATAACTCAAAATGATTATATTTATCTAGCGCACTAAAATTAAATAACCATATCAAATAAATGTTTTGGTTTTCATTCATTAGATGAGAGGTGGTATTATTTTTTAATGATAAGTTATGTTTTATTAGGTGAACATAATTCACCTGTGGAAAAAAATTATATATTAGTATCTACCAGGTCCCACTTAAATTTTTGAATTTAATTCAATGTATTGGACTTTTGATCAAATAAGGACCTATTGGAACATTTGTATTATATAGGAAATGAACAACCCACATATAAAATATTCAAATTTTATTCATATTCATAAAATAAATTTACTTAAATATATTGAAGGAATAATATAAAAGGGGTGGTTAAATATCATGGTATTCCTACTTATAATATGTTTATATAATATTTTAGTTTTACCATGATATTTTTAAATGTATTTTGTAATTCCATGGTGGAATTAGAGGAATTAAATATCACATACCATCCCTAGAATGATGGTTATGCTTAGTAAATTATAAAAGAGATTAAATAATTATATTAATTTTTAGTTAATTAGAATTTTAGGTATCATCATAAAACTATATATCATTGACAATGTATAAAATAATATTAGTTATTATACTTTTAAACATTTCATTCCTCTACATGTTTTATAAATTATGTCATACTGATCTATGTAATATTATACTATTGTTGTGGAAAAGTGTCACTTATGACACATTATAAATTAAGAAATTAATAATCATATTAAAATTATGATGAATTGATTTTAAAATTCTATGATCAAAAAAAATTAAAATATATATTACTCATGATGTTTAATCTAAATTTAGGTAGGTTATCAATTTTTCATATGAGTGGAACATCCAATAAGATGCAAAATTTTTTCATATAAAACAAAATTCTCTTCATGTTGAATAAAATTTATCAATATTTTATTTCAAAACCCAAATTTGTTATCCAATTTAATCTCTTATGCATAAAATATGTTTATAAGTTTCTTGATTGAGAGATTATAACGAAATCCTTATCAAAAATCATCTTTAAAAATATAATACCAATAACCCAATTCACCCTTAATAAAGAAACACATCAATATCATTGTCTATTAAAAGAAGTAATTTCATGGTAAAAATATCCCCATATTAATATTTTCTAGGATACATGGCTATTGGAATGAGAAAATGGGAAAAAAATATTCCAATATTTAGTAAAAGGTCATATATATTCTTATTAATGTTTTAATATGTAAACTATATATGGATATGAATTTATTAGAAATTAATAATTTATATATACCATAATATAATATATAAATATATATTATTTCTAGTAAAACAATTATAGTAAATAAATTTTTAATAAAAATTTAAATGATCAAGGTGGGTTGTTTAAGAAATATGTTTTTTAATTGTATTGAACATTTTAATGGTAGTAGTCGATCTTTCACAAATAATTTAAATTATTTTTAGACCATATATATTAATAATGATTCACATGATTTAAAGTAAATGTATTTATACTTTGACACAAGTTATCACTTTCATTGACCATTTTCACCTATATACATTTCAATAACCATCATGATAATTTTGGGTATTTATATTCAATTCTTATCCCACAGTAAGCCATATTTGGGTATTATTATCTCATATAAAATGTAAATTTAATATATTTTCAATTTTATCACAAAATAAAACATATAATTCAAATAGATTTAAATATAGAGACTTTCTATAGGGTCCTGTCAAAATTGATATATGGTTACTCAATGTTTTCATATCACTTATTTATGTTTAAAAAAATTTATTTTAAAAATAATTAAAGTAAAAAATGGGATTTTTTAGTGAAATGAAAATAAAATATATTTTTAGTGAATGAAAATTAAATATTATAATATTTAATTATGTACATTGGATAAACATAACAATTTTCACCTATGTGTATTATTTCATTATTTAAATAAGTTTGGATCATATCATATTCTCACTTAATCTTTTATATACACATCATTCACTAAATCATATCTCATGGTATCTTATTTAGGAATCAATAAATTTTAAATATATATATGTATTGTTTATTCCATTTATATTTACTTTTTCGAATCATTCCTCTACTGAGTATATTGTCCCTATCATACTCTTATAACCATCATTTTTTAATTTATATATATCTGATGACACAAGTTCCCCAATATACACTAATCCCTACAAAACACCACTAATTCACTAAATATAATCTATATAATAATTTTAATGCTTGAATTATGTATAAATAACAGTATATGAAAATATTAAAGAAGAATATGATAACTAAAAACTACCAATTGAAAACTCTCAGACAATTCATTTTCTGAATCATCATGGAAATAGAATAGATAAATAATGTAATATATACTTGAACTAGAGATAAAAAAATCAGAATATATCCCTTTGAATCACCAAATTTTCGTAGTTCAATGTATATTAGTGGTTTCATGTATAGGGAACCCAACATTTAAAAAATAAATATTAAAAGAAATAGAAATATTTAATATATTTCCAAAATAAAAATTACTAATTGTTATGATTTCTTGTATTTAGAGATAAGATGAATACACTTTTTTATTAATGAATTATTTTAACATCTCCCATATCGATTTTCAAATTTAATATATTAATATAGGTACCTTACATAAACAATTACATATGACATGAGGTATCTGAACAGATGAACGAGTTACATCAAATTCATAGAAAGGGTAAACCTAGGAGATATCAATCGAACAACATGTGAATTAATTTGACATGAATAATATTAGGAGATCGTGAAGATAATTACAATGTTAATAATTTTTTTATTCAAATATCCTAAACATTATTCAGGGAATAAATCCTTATAATTTTAAGAGACAAGAATATTAAGATTGAGAAGTCCACATAAATAAATATTGATCCATATATTAATTTAATAAATTTGTGGTGCCATCATAAGTATTGAAACTATTTAATTTTTCATGGGAAAACACTAAGACAATTAAATCATAATGGATTTATCATCAATAGATGATTCCGTTATTGAATCGAGAAAATCATCTTCTTCCCATAGTGGATCAATCACATGGGCATGTTTCACATTACAGATCTTGTAAATCACCATGATTCCATAATTATCCCAAAAGGTATAATAAATTAAAAAATAAATTTTAGTTATATATAATTTTCATCACATCCATACAATAATGAAAACAATATTTATTTGTGCCACAAGACCATAAGATATTTATTATTTCATTACATCATAACATGTGTAACGATATTTGGTTTCATAAACTTTTCATCAATTCATCAGTGTATTAACCATGAAAAAAATTGGTATCATATATATATCATCATCACTAACCTACTATATAAAGATTAAAAATTGTATTATTGAATCATAAACCTAGTAAAACTTGTCTAACATCATTGTATTTTATCATATATGAGAACAAATATAAAATAATCATAGCAATATTTATTATTAAAATACCCAATTAACTTATGAATCACTTACATAAAATCTCATTTATTTCCAATTATAAATAAAATTATTTGAAATTATCCCTGGGTAATTGTAGGGTTTGTTTCAATCATTGAGAAATAATTATAGTGTAAAATTTAGTTCACTTATTATATTCTAAAATAAACCATTGTGTTAACATTTTTATGAATTGTCAAAAAGATCCTAATTCAAAAAAAGAAAAGAAGATTATTTTTCAATAATTTTTAAAAATTTCATTGAGTGGTAATAATTATTTTAAAATATCATAGTATAATGTTAAGAAAATTATTTTTAACATTTTTCTAAAAAAATTATATCCATGATAATAGATTTTTCACCAAAGAGATAAATAATGCAGATTATCCAAAAAGTATTTTGATCGTTTGAGTACATATAGAAGGTAAATGAAAGAAAAACATGTATACATTTGAACTAATGATAGAATATCTATATTAATTTTTATTTTTTATGGTAGATATTGAATTTTAAAAATTCAAATCATAATCATAACAAATCTAAACCAACAATGAAATTATAACATAAAGGACTAACCACTTGTGTACCCTTTGACTAAATAAATCACAAAAGAGTGAAAATTAAATGGATATATAATCAATATTTTATGAGGAACATATTAATGGATATTCATGGGAGTTATATACATCACATAATATCGACAATAATTTAATTAGGCATGTGACTGACCAAAGTGAAAGTGAGATTAAAATATATTACCTCTAGTTTAACTAACTTCAAAAGAAATGAATCGTCAAATATAATAAATAGATATTTCTTATAATTAAATGAAATAATTAATTTTAGACATAAAATATAATGTATAAAATTTTATTACATTTTTAACAGGTACATTATGAACATTGTTGTGGAATTTTTATATAGTTATTGTCGAGAAGTTATTTGGAGGAAAAAAAATAACAATGAAGTTAAGGATATGTTATTTCTCATCTTTTAGTAGTAATTTTAGAATCCTTTTGAAATATTACATGCCATTTAATATAGTTACATATTGGGTAATATATAATTATAAATAATTTGTTTTTGAAAGTGGTGATGGATTTTTTAGTGAATCTTTGAATTTCCAACTACCCAACATGTAACTTTTGTACACGACATGAAAAAACTTGATTCACATTTCATTAAAATGAAGTCTAGATTAATTTTCATTAGTTATGCCTCCATAATTCAAGTATCTTTACCTATATCATTTCTAATTTGATTTTGGGAGCCTCCAACCCCTCTGGTCATTTTTTCAGTGATTGATCACTATAGCGATCAAGGGGATTCTATCAGGTAAGATTGTAAAGACTCTGAAATTTAAAGGATATTATTTTTTTAATTTATTGGAATTTTACGAGTCTGTATCTTTTTACGGCACTTGATTTTTGTGTCTTGGTGTTCCCAAAATCAATTATTGTTGTTTAGCTCAGGTACATTTAGTGAACGAATAAGCAAGTTCTTCTATATTTTGAACCCGTGCTCGGAATTGAAATCTGACGGCACCGATGAACTTGCAGCGCCGGTAATTGCTTAAGGGGACCATTATCGTAGTTGCGTTTTAAGAGGGATGAGTTTTATTTTTTGGGGTTTTAGTTTCAAATAAATAAAATTGTTGAATAGTTTTATTTTTATATATTGGAATTTAAACACTTCTGAGTGTGGATAAATGAGAGGTGGGGCAACACGAGCCCAAACCTCTCATCTTCCCATAACTCTCTCTGACCCCCAACTTTAGAACCTCTTCAATTTAATGTGACAACACCCCTTATTATGAAAACCATTCACCTCCCTAATTAATATTCCATCAAGGTTTTGAAATCTAAAAGGGAATGATAGTATTATATATTTGGGATCCTTCACTCATTTATGGGTTGAATAATATTTTAGGGAACCCTGTGGGAAACCTCTAGAGAAATGAAGAGAGAACATTAAACCTCCGACGAAGGACGGTTCTCCAATGAAAGCCTTCCATGATCTTTGAAAAAGAACAATCCTTCAACGGAGTTCGGATTCTGAAGAGTCTGTAACGATCACGCTCTGATATGATGTTTGAGGTGGACGCAATGATTGATGTTAACTCTATTCTCTTTTCACGGCTCAACGACCGGCAACGTCATAATAAAGGTAGGGGTTGTTATGTTTGGGTTTTAATATATTTCTTCACCGTTCATCAATTGATTATTATTGTTTCGCCGCATGATACCATCATCACGAGGATGGACTTGGACCACATGAACACGGTCCGACCCTTCCCCCATTCATTTGTTGATTATGGAAGATGGATCCGGACTGTGAAGAACCAGCCGACTTTGGTCCGATCACGGGTGCATTGTCAACTCTTGGTTGTCGGATCGCCGTAAAGGCGCGACACCATCATGCCACGTGGAGTAGAGCCAGACTGCGGCCTTGCCGAGCCATGGTAGAGGGGCACGGTGACGCCGCTCCGTGCCAGAGATGCAGGAGCTGCGGTCGGGCAGGCCGAGGTGGAGGGGCGCAGCGTCGTCGCGCCGCGCCAGAGCTACAAGGGGTCGTGGTCGGGGCGGGCCGTGGCGGGGGGGGGGGGGGGGGGGGGCGTCATTCCGCGCAATTAGGTTGTGGTAGACTTGAAAGGGGCGGTCGGCTGTGCCGCCAGCCGGTGCCACCAAGTGGCGGGACCCGAGGGGGTCTCGGGGTTACACAAAGGCCAACCATCATGACCAACTATTTCAAGGAAACCATGGGGCGTAAACCCCCCCCCCCCCCACCCCACTCCTGAACTACTGCTAGGGAGGACCCCCCTGGGTCTACCATTTCCAAAAAATGGCGGTCGCACACCTTTGCATTCCGCTCAACTAGCGCTGAACCGCGGATGGCTTCCGAGTTGGGCCGCAGGCCGCATGGGCTGGGACGTCCGTGCCCCGCCGGGCCAGGCCGCCCGCACCGGGCCGGGCTGCCAGCACCGGGACGAGCCTCCGGTGTCGAGCCGGGCTGGGCCGCACCCAACTAAGCTAAACTCGGACCTAGGCTGGGTCGACCCGGTCGGGCAGACCTTGAGGGTATCGGTCCAGGTCGGGCTGGTCCCAAACCCGCTATTTTCTGACCAGGTTCGTTCAAACGCTTATAACATGGTCTACGGACCTCTGATCGATGCACTGTCAGTTGCGTAGAGATACCTGGATAGAGACGGTCATTTTGGTATATTACACTTATGGTTTCGGCAAACTTTTAGTATGTACGGGTTGGTTCGAACATGAAACCAATCAGGCCCTCGGTGCTGAAACGCTAATAACATGAGGACCAGACCTCCGATTGATGTACCATCGACTATGTTGGATTCCTCATGATGAGATGGTTTTTTGGAATAATCCACTACTGGTTTTGATGCAGTTGGATTACGGTCAGGTTGGTTTAGCTTATAAACCAACCGAGCCCCTACAACGGAAATGCTGATAACTCTAAGACCGGATGTTCATTTTCTGAACTGTCAGCGGCGTTGGTAATCATCTTGATAAGTGATTCCTTTGAGTATACCCCATGAGATATCAGGGTAAATTTGAGATACAGTTGGGTTGGTTCATACACAAAACCAACCAGGCCCCCGGGACGAAAATGATAATAACTCACATACCGGGCGTCTGATTGACGTTCCATCTATTGCGTTGAGACCCCTAGGACGTGGCGGTCCCTTGTGATATATAATTGTTGTACATTGTTATACTTGGAATGTCGACTAGTAGCTCATTGAGTGGATCCTCCTGGAGATGATCGTACGGAGTGCGGAGACCTAGGAGTTGTGGACTGTACGACGGCTTGACTGAATCGACTTGGAGTGAGTCTACTTTCCCAGTGGACGGAGTGCCCAGTATTTGGAAGAAGACCCATGGAGGAGGGACCGCCTGGTAATTTGTAGCAGACCTGCGATACTCGGCAGGAGGAGTACATCTGTAGGATATTAGGTAAACCGATACTGTGTTTGAGCGGCAGACCCCTGGCGGGGAGCACTACTGTGTTTGGTTGCGGACCTGCAGTACTCAAAAGGAGGAGTACCACATCAGTATAAGTTTAGTGTTTAGTTCCTTGGAGTCATGAGAAGGATACATTACTCAACAGAGGAGGAGTTCTCCAGTATTTTTGGTTTCGGTATCATTAATGAAAATTCTGGTTTGAGCTGAGTCAATGACCTTTGTGTTTTCTTCATGATTGAGATGGGTCACATGACAACTTAGGTATATGTATGGGAGTATACCTAGGTAGTGGTTATCCATTGATTTCATAACCTTTTTGTTTCCTCATGATTGAGATGGGTTACTTGATAAACTATGGTATAAGTATGGGCTTATACCAATGTAAGGGTTATCTGTTGAGATCCTTACTTATGATAATCCTTGTTGGATTTTGTGAGACCTTGATGGTCTCGGGGTCCCTAATGAGTATCGTTTTACTCACCCATGCACGGGCTATGCCTGCACCTCGTTGTGTTGGATGCAGACGACAGACAACACTAATGGAGACCAAGTGTACGAGGATTGGATTACACCTGGAGGTGGACCTCGTGACGAGTCAGTACCCGGAGGTGGACCTCACGATGAGTCGGTACCCATAAGAGGTTGACGGACGAGGGAGCTAAAGAGGTTATATGTACCTACCCTTCTGGTAGGATCCGTGGCGAACGATCTAGGAGCTGCGCTATCTGGACCTACACTTCAAGTAGGATCTGTGGTGGACGATCCCGGAGCTGCATGTCACCTTCCATTTGTTTTTTATTTTAGCTTGTACTTTATAGTTGGGCTTGTATTTCCGGACCCATTACTTTCAGCACTACTTTTTTTTAGTTTTACTTAGTGTATTATTCCTCCTGTACTCTGGTTAGATGTGTTTACATTTTATAAAGGCAATTCCTTCACAGTTAGAGGGATTTATGCCTTTGGTGATAGTCGCCATCCCCTGGCCTATGGAAGGTGGGTTTGGGGTAGTCACGGCACGGGCCCTGAGGACTGGTCATGATAAACTAGTATCAGATGGGTCAGTTATACTGTAGAACTCAGGACTCTCATAATTCATTTCTATAAATAAATATTTTTAAGAGTTCCGAGTGTGGTCTTCTGTTTAGGGAGACCAGTGTTGGTGTGGCGGCCGACGTATCCATACACTAGGACCCTGAATACTGATTTCCAACTTAGTGCACTAAAAAACTGATTGACAGTGTGTTTCTAAATGTTTTAAAGTCAGCTCAAACCAGGATAACTCACCATGATTAAATTGTTTGTTCCTGTTGCATCTATTCAAGATGACTCCACATAGACAGTCAGTTGGAGTTCCGAAAGAGTAATCGATGACGGCCCACCGAGCGATGAGACTCCAGTGTAGGGACACCTTTATATGATGGCACCATCAGGTGGTGTACTAGAAGCACCACCACCCATTAGGCAGCAGATTTCGCCTGCCGTACTAGCAGACGGTGCACGCTGACAGAGCGCGTTGCACGATTTCCAGCAGCAGAGGCCTTCTAGTTTACGAGGCGAGAAAGATTCCAAAATAGAAATGGACTAGATGGAGGTTATTGCTAGAGTTTTACACCTAGTTTAGACACTAGTAGAGAAGATGGAAGTCTTAGCCACAAGTTTTTCCATTGAGTGACCATGAGGTTGGTCCGTAAAGTGATGAGGCTTTGGTACGTGGACCGATGCCTAAGGGTGTACCTTTGGGTAGTGTGCCAAGTATATCACTACCTTTTTTGTCAGCTGTTACAACCGGCAGTACCGGTAGATGACACATTTAGGCTTAGTTACTTACATGTATTTCAGCATCAGATACCCCTCTGGTTTTGAGGCTAGCCCAACTCATAGGCGGATGAGGACTGGCTCGAGGAGGTGGTTGAGGGTTTTTTAGAGCTTATACAGCTTCAGCAGGACGACATGTCAGTAGATGAGTGGTCATCGAGACGTACCGATCATTCTTGGTACATTATGACTTCAATACTATCAGTGCTTTCGAACATGGACATTAGAGTGAGGTGTGTTTAAAGGACATATAATCCAACACTTTTCCTCTATGAATTCCTACTAATGCTAGGGTACAAGAGAAACCATTGAGCGTGAATTTTCTTTGGATTAGTGGATACAGCCAGTAATGGTTAGCAGTGTGAAAGCAAGAAATTGGCACCAGTCTCGGAGACTTGGGAATGTAATATGTTTTATGAATAGAAATTGTTAAGGACAGATGAATCTGTAGAGCAGAAGACATGGAAGCAGATCTAGGAGAGCAGCATGTGGTGGTGTACTTTTCCACATGACAAAACCATCCACTATTGTAGTCCCCACCAGGCTCTAGGAGTATTAGGGAAGGGGAAGAGAGTAGCTTCGTGATTTCCATGAGTGTGACCCAAGAACTCTAGGAATGATTCAAGGTATGGTCAGTGTCTATTACTATCTTTCATAACAACATACATTGATACGAATCATCCCTTCCTTCCATGAATCTTTTCCTAGACCTAGAGTTTCCGGTTAAGCCGTTGACTTGATCCTCACTTCTGGAGATACATTGATAGGAGACCTGATAATCATACTTACACCGACGGTGTGATCTGACCCAGGAGGCGAGAGTTTCTCTTGGAACCTCTTGGTGGTAGCGTCGACGCCTTACGATGTTAATATGGATATGGACTGAGAAACAACAGTTCATTCACAGATTGGTTGTATTAGGCAAATAAGTTGTAGTTTATCTACAATGTTGGGATAGGGTTTTACCTTGGTCGATGAAAAGGGAAACCCAGGAAGCACATGATAAACTCATGCATTGGAGGGTGTGGCCGATCACTCGTGAGTCAACCAACCTTACCCTCGGGGCAGTAGGAGTTTTGTGTTTTCAGTTCCAAATAGGGGATGGAGTCCTCAAGAGTTCAAGGATGGAGACCACGTATTTATACGAGTCTCACCTCGATGAGGTCTATAGTGATGTGGCCAAAGAGGCAAGTTATCTCGGACGTTCATCAGACCCTTCTAGGTCCTTAGCAGGGTTGGAGAGATGGTTTTCTTCTTGACCTTTCCACTATAGATGCACCGGGTGCATGACGTCATCCACGTATCTCAGTTGAGAAGATGTGTGCATAACCTATCTTTCATCATTGACCACAGAGAGCAAGATATCAATGACAGGGTTGACATTCACAAGGTTCCAGTAAAGGTTGAGGATCGACAAGAGCGGGTCCTATGAGGATGGTTGCTTCTTTATGTGTGCTTTTGTTGGTAGCACAGGAACCTCCAGGAGAGCACATGGGAGCGGGAGGATAAGATTCGTGCTCGGTACCTCCTTTAGTTCCCCTAGTTTGTGTTTTATCTTTATGGGGACGTAAATCTCTGTGGTGGGGTAATTTGAAGACCCGAAAATTTCAAGGAATATTTTTCTTTTGTAATTTATTTGGAATTTTACTAGTCTGTAGCTTTTGACAGCACTTGATTCTGAGGCACGTTGTGCCCAGAATCAATTTCTGAATTTCAGCTCGGGTACGATCAGTGAATGAACATGCGGGTTTTTCTATCTTTTGAACCGGTGCTCGGAATTGAAATTTGAGGGCACCGATGAACATGCAGCACCAGTAATTGTTTCAGGGGACATTTACCATAGTTGCGTCTTATTCGTGTTGAGTTTTATTATGTAGTGTTTTAGTTTAAAATAAAAAAAATTGTTGAAAAATTATATTTTTATTTCATTTACGTTAAACTCTTCCATGTGTGGATAAATGAGAGGTGGGTCCCACACGATCCCCAACATCTCATCTTCCCATAAATCTCTCCAACACCCCACTTTAGCACCTCTTCAATTTAATTTGAAAACTCCCCTTATTATGACAACCCTTCACCTCCCTAATTAATATTCCATCAAGGGTTTGAATGCTAAAAGGGAATTATAGTATTATATATTTGGGAGCCTTCATTCATTTATGGGTTGATCAAATATTTTAGAGAACCTTGTGGGAACAATCTCGAGATATTTAGAGAGAACATTAAACATCCGATAAAGAATGGTTCTCCAACGATTTCCTTCCATGATCATCGATGAAGAACAACCCTTCAATGGAGGTCGGATTTCGATGAGCCTCCAATGCTCAAGCTCTGATATGAAGTGTGAGGCGGACGCACTGATCGGTGTCAACTCCATTCCCTTTTTGTGACTCAACGACGTGAAACATCATAATCAAGGTAGGGGTTGTTATGTTTGGGTTTTAATATCGTTCTTCAATTGTTGAGTTCCATTTGGCTGCTTGAAACCATCATGAAGATGAAGGGCTTGGACCGCACGAACACGGTCTGAACCTTCCCCATTTGATTGTTGATTATGGATAATGGAGTTGAATTGCGATGAACCTGCTGGTGTCGGGCCGATCATGGGAAGATCGTTAACGCTTTGTTTTCGGATCACCGCAAAGGCGAGGCATCACCGTGCAGCGTGGATTAGATCCGAACCCTCCCCTTACCGACCAGCGGTCGAGGGGTGCAGTACAGTCGCACCGTGCTAGAGCTATTGGAGCCGCAGCTGGGGTGGGCCGTGTTGGAGGGGTGTGGCGCTGTCACGCCGTGATGGAGCCATAAGAGGCCACAGTGGTGGTGGGATGTGGCGATGGGGCGCGGTGCCGTCGCGCGGTGTCAGTTGAACAGAGCCGCAACTTTAGGCCGTGGCAGATTTCAATGGGCTGGCCAGCTGTGTCAGCCGCCATCCCCGCCTAGAGGCGGGACACGAGGGGGTCACGTGGTTACACAAAGTCCGGCCATCACGGTTGGACATTTCAAAGAAACTGGGAGGCCTAACCCCCACCCCCCCCCACCCCTCCTCCTACTAGGGAGAACAACACTGGGTTCTCCGTTTCTAGAAAAAGGGGGTCGCGCCCCTTTGCGTCCCGCTCTCCCAGCGTCGAGCCATGTCTGGCTTCCGAGTCGGGCTGCAGGCCGCACGAGATGGGCCGGGTCGGGCCCTCCCGCACCTTGTCGGGACGCCAGCAATGGGCCGGGCCGCACCAGCATGATCGGGCCACGTCGAACTGGGTCGGACCTAGACCCGGGTTTGGTCAACCCAGGGGGTATTGGGCCTGGTCGGACCGGGCCCAAACCCCCTATTTTTGGACCAGGTTCATTTAAACGCATATAAGGTAGGTTACGAACCTCTGATCGATGAACCGTCAGTTGCGTAGGGATTCATGGAACGAGACGGTCGTTTTGGTGTATTACACATAAGGTTTTGGTGAACATTGTGTATGACCGTGTTGGATTGAACACGAAACCAACCGAGCCCTCTGAGCGGGAAAACTTATAACATAATGATCGGATGTCCGATTGACGTGTCGTCGACTAAGTTGGATTCCTTCTGATGAGACTGTTATTTTGGCATACTCCACTTCAATTTTGGACGCAGTTGGAGTATGGTCAGTTTGGTTTAGCTTATAAACCAATTGGGCACCTGGAATGGTAAATTCAATAACTCTCAGACCGGGCGTCTGTTTGGTGAACCATCAGCGACATTGGTAATCACGTTGAGAAGTGGTTCCTTTGAGTATACCCCATAAGAGTCCAAGGTACAGTTGAGATACTATCTGGTTGGTTTCTACACGAAACCAACAGGGCCCCCGAGACAAAAAGGTGAATAACTCACAGACCGGGCGTCCAATTAACGCGTCGTCCGTTGCATTGAGACCCCTATGACGAGGCAGTCCCTTTTGATACTTCATTGTGGGAATTTTATACTTAGAGTATTGACCACTAGCTCTTAGAGAGGAGCCTTTTGGAGACGAGCCTACGGAATGCGGAGACCCATTATATGTGGAAATGATGACTGCTTGACCGATTCAACTGGGAGTGAGTCGACTTGCGCATGGGATAGAGCACCCAGTATTTGGAAAAAGACCCATGGAGGAGGGAGCACCTGGTAGTTGGAAGCAAACCCACTGTACTCGGTAGGAGGAGTACCTCTGTAGGCTATTAGATGAACCACTACTATGTTTGGGAGGAAGACCAATGTCGGGGAGCACTAATGTGTTTGGGTGAGGACCCACGATACTCAACATGAGGAGTACCTCAGCAGTCTAAGGTTAGAGAGTAGTGCCTCAGAATCATGACAGGGCTACTGTACTCGACAGAGGAGGATTTCTCTAGCAGTTATGGTTTCAGTATTGTTAATCAAAATCCTGGTTTCATCTGAGTCAATGACCTTTGTATTTTCCTCATGATTGAGATCAGTCACTTGATAACATAGGTATATGTATAGGCATTTACTTAAGTAGTGGTTATCTGTCGATTTCATAACCATTTTGTTTCCACGTTTTTGAGATGGGTTAGTTGATAAACTAAAGTACATGAATGGGCTTATAACTATGTAAGGGTAATCTATTGAGATCCTTCATTGAGGTTATCCTTGTTGGATTTAGTGAGACCTTGAGGGTCTCAGGGTCCCTACTAAGTATCGTTATACTCACCCCTACACGGGATGTCCCCGCACCTCGTTGTGTTGGATGCAGACGACAGACAACGCTGAAGGACACCGAGTGTATGAGGACTGCACGACACCTGGAGGTGAACCTCACGACAAGTCAGTACCTGGAGGTGGACCTCAAGACGAGTCGGTACCCAGAGGAGGTTGAAAGATGAGGGCGCTGAGAAGGATATCTGTACCTACACTTTAGTTAGGATCCATGGTGGACGATCGAGGAGTTTTGCTATATGCACCTACCATTCAAGTAGGATCCGTGGTGGACAATCCATGAGCTGCATGTCACCTTCCTGCTATTTTGTCTTTTTCCTTGTACTTTATAGTTGGGATTTTATTTCCAGCCCCTTTACATAAATCACTACTTTTGATTTCAGTTTTACTTAGTTTTTTCTTCCTCTTGTACTCTGGTTAGATGTGTTTACATTTTATAATGTAAATTTCTTCCATTTTAGAGGTATTTATGCCTTTGGTGCTAGTCTCCAGCCCCTGACCTATGGAAGGCGGGCTAGGGGTAATCACGGCACAAGCCCCAAGGATGGGTTGTGACAATGTTTTCTTCATAACTAAATGTATCATACTCCATTACATAATTTATATTTAATAGGTCATCCAATGATTGATAGATCTAATCATTGTGTTGTAGAATCTCATTTCTATGTTGACCACCATGATGTTCAATGCATTTTCTATTATTGGAGGGTTTCATTGCTGAACGTGTGTTTCTGTGAGAATGTTAAGTGGGTCTATAATTAAATAACAATTTAATTAACCATTAATTTCTTGATTTAAATATATTTTGAACGAAAATGAAATTTCATAAATTGAATAAATTTCATTCAATTTTTCTATTAAAAACTAATGTCCACAGAATTGGAGTTTTAGTTATCTTTTGAATGTAATTGTAGAAACCCCCAATTCTAGTGAGTTGTGTTGTGTTTGTGATATAGTAGAAATTTAATGAAAATTAAATTGTTGGATTTAATTAATAAATGGATTTTGAAATTTAATTAATTGATTTCAAATACCTTTTTTGGTGTAAAATTCTATTAAAATAGTTTTTATGGAAACATAATTGTTTCATCGTGAAAAGGCATGTTGTTAATTAAAAATCTAGTAACAGTTTTTAATTATAATATAGGATTATTTGAAATTTAGTATGGTATTTAATTGAATATAAAGCAGTTTCAAAATACATTTCACATTTTGGTTTTGTACATGAGAACATGAAATCCTTTTGTTATTATTGAGTTATATTTATTGGTACATTATATCATACTCCATTATAAAAAACCATAACAAAAAAACACCATTTGTTTGTGATGGTGATGAGTATAATATTACATAGGCCTAAGGGGTAGTATGTACTAAATTAATATTTCATAGTTTTGGGATCATTTATCCAAGTAATTCAGTACCAATTTGACACATGACAATGTTAGTTTCTTGTATTAATATCTAATGTATATCCCATTGATATAAATTTCATTACATGACTCCTAAATTAATATAATTTTTTTATAATAGTTTTTATTAAATAAATTTTGTGAAGGTTTCAATTTTTTTAAATAATCAATTCTTTAAATAAAAATTCCATCATTTCAAATTTATTTCCATCATCTACAATGTGAATCATGATTTAAAAATGTATTCCCATCTTTTAAATTGTGAATAATGATTTAGAAAACAAAAATTCTGTGAATTCTAAACCATTTTATATAAAAAAGAATAAATTCTTTTTAATTATTATTGGAATATTGTTGAATAAATCAAGGACATATTCTATTGGGCTTTGGATGTCACCCTACTAGTGCATTTGGGTGTTTTTATATTATCTAATTCAATGTTGAAGTAAGGGAAAAGGGTCTATTATAGTTGGATGTAACTGCTAGACCGTGGACATTGTGAGTTTTTTCCTTGAGGGACATGGGTTTTTTCACTATTCCTGTACATTGGTTGTTGTACATTGGGCATCAATTTAGTTTTTTCTTCTAATTCATTACTCCCCATGGAGTTTCTTTTGATATAAAAATATTCATGTTTCTTTTACTTATACATTATTAGTTGGTCAATCATTCCTAAATTCTTAATGTATGAATCACAGTGCTAGTCTATATCCCATGTGGATTGTAAATACCATTTAGGCGATGTTAGGTCCAGCTCGGTTATCATGTTATGAGGGTACCTATGTTGTTCGTGAAAAAGATTTATCACAGGTGGTTCAAGTTGATCATCTTATGTAGAAGTTAGTTTGCATTGTGAAATATTTCTTGGACTTATGTGGTATTTTTTATTTAGTTTCTAGTTATCTTTCACCATATCGAACCTTATTTCAATAATGGATGGTTTGAAAAATATATATTGAAAATTGGAAATATTATTTTCCATAATTTTATATGGATGGAGTGAAATCTAAACATGGTTGTTTTATCCATTGTGATGATTTACCCATGTAACTGTCTTTTTTTGTTAATATGACTCCATTTATGTGTTTTGGTGATGTTTTGTAGAATCATGCATCCGAGAAGATGTGAGAATCAGATCTTGGAGGAAGATGATGTAGAACCTCAGGGAGAAAACCCTTTTGCGGCCTTGTACCTGGTTGAGGTGATTTTGTGCACTATCCAAGCTATATGAAATAAACCAACACTACTACTATTTCAGCTCTATTTTTGGAACCTGATAGATGTATTTTCAAGATTTATTCTTAATATTAACATTAAAAGATGATGTAATCTTTCAAGGGATCCAATTATCCTCAAGAGGCTAAGGAATGTGTGAGTATAATGGATTATTTTTTTGGTTTTTCCTAATTTAATAAAATTTAAGTGTTCCCCAATCATGATGGAAGGTCCAATAAACAGATGGTAGAAAATGTTGCTGACAGAACTAAGATAATATAAATCTTATGATGGTCACAACTTTAGACCATTGGAGTTCTCAATTGGTGACCAGGTGTTCTTGAAAGGTTCAACCTGGTTGGAATATCGATGGATTGTGAGGAAGGGTTTATATGCTCTTCATTGTTCTAGACCTTTTAATGTTATTTAAATGACATGGAAAGGTAAATATCATTTGTGAAAACCACCGCATCTGACATTGATTCATTTTAGGTTTCATGTATCTCATCTCTAAAAATATATATCTAATCCCTCTCATGTTCTATTCTAGAATGATCTTATTGTTGAACCTGATTTATCAATAACTGGGTATCTAGTCAAGATAGTGGATTCTAAAACCAACATAAATCATTGTAGGATGATTCCACTTGTTCATATGTCATGGAAGAACGGTTCTCACGCTCATGAGGCTTGGGAGAGGGAGTCACTGAAGAGAGAGTTGTGGCCTCATCATATTTGGCATGGAAGCTTCTTCATAGGCTTTCTAAGGACATAATTTTTTATATAGTTAGGTTATATCAACCTATTACCATTGTGATATATAGGTTAATGATCATTTGTGGTAGTATTTTTTTCATTATCTAGGTAGGGTTGAGATAGTATTGGTTGGATACCTATAATTTTGAAGTCAGGGATGTTTTGTATTCTTGGATTTAACAGGTCATTTCTACATCTTTCTAAAGAACTTCATTCTGTGTAATATGTTTATAGGATTTTTAAGTCATAAAATAAAAATAATTCTCTCTTAAATAGATCTTATCCTCTTTAGAGGATATAATAATAACCAATTATATGATGTGTGATAGTGTAACATGCCTTAAAAACTCCAGTGTTTGGCCTTTTTAATAAGAAATATGGAATAATTTTCCTCAGTTCTTCCATCGTACTTCTATGATCTCAACCAATGAAATTACACCCAATTTTGGGTTCCACCTACCCCTCTATAACTTTTGGTTTGGTGATTTATTGTTATGGTGATATAGTGTATCTTTCTAGATAAGTAGTATTCATACTTTTTTTGTCACTTTTTATATTCCATTATTTTAAATTGATGGATCATATTGATTTTGATAGATCTAAGAACATTGTTTTATAATAACAACTATAGGTTTAGTTATAATATCTGTTATTCCTTCTTTCATTTGGGTGGGTATATTTTTGGGAATTCTGTTTTGGGGTAGAAGCTTGGTGGTCCCTTCCTTGGATTCTAATTTAATTCAACATTAAATTATTGATCGAAAATATGTTTGATTTAAAATGAATTTTTATAAATAAAAAATCTTTAAATAATTTTTATAGAAACCCAAATCTATCGAATTGGGGGTTTGGTTCAATTTTCCATTAAATTGGGGAAACCCACAAACTCCAGCAAATTTGGGTGTGTTTGAAAAATGGTTTGAAATTGTATGAAAATTTATTTTTTGTATTTAATAATGATGTCAATTATAATGTTCAATGAATAATATTCATACCCATATTTTTGTTAAAATTTCATAAAAAATGTATTTTATGGGAACCCAATTGTTTCATCATTAAATGGTATGTTTTTATTTTAATGACTTTTATGGTTTTAAGAGAAAAGTGGAATATTGAAATGGATAATTGGACGTTACTATATTTTTAGTACTCCTCAAATAACTCATCCATTTTTTTATAAAATTAATGAAATAGATAGTTAGTGAGATAATTTTATAGTCTCTATAGGACATACATTGTTCCAAAACAACATATCAGCACATCATCATTCCTTAGGTGATAGTGATGATTCCCCTTTTCCTTAGGCTCATTTGTGAATTTGTACATAATTTAAATTTCAATCTCTGTGGTCCCTATAGCCTGTAACGTCCATATGAATTTTTCACAGGACAATATTTCTTTATTTTTTGTCATTCAAATGTATATTCAATAATTATAAATTATTTTACATGGAATTTAAATTTATATAATTTTTTATATATAAAAAATTATTTACTCATATTTCCTAATATTTTTATTATTATAAAACAACATTTTTTGGAGTAAGGTTACATTATTTGAAATTTATTTCCATCATATAAAATATGATACATTAATTGCTTATATATTCCTATATTTTAAATGTTAAAACATTATTATTTTTTAAATATGTTATTCTGAATTAAACAAAAAAATATATAATAATGTAATGTCATTATTGGTTATTTTTATATTCCCTTTTTGTAATAGAATCCTTGGGTGAAATCCTACATGGATTTTGATCACACCATGATTTTTGCTTTGGATGTTTGTATTTTATCTCCTTTCAGGTTCGATTAAGTGATATGGGTCCCTTTGAAGTGGATCTTTCTATTGAACGATGGACTTAGTGAGTAGTGTAATTTTAAGACAGGGGCTATTTTTCTTATTTTGGAACATTGGTTTTCATATTTTGGGTTTGAATTCTTATTTGAAATAGGGTACACTACGCCAGGTGGAGTTTCATTTTATACTCATGATTTATTGTTTCTTTTACTTCTACATCGTTAATGAGAAAAGAATTCCCACATTCATGTTATATGATATCCTATTTTAATCACTGACCCCCTAGGAATCAATAATTCCCTTTGGGATATTTAAGGGTTGACATGTGTATCATGTTACTAGGTTACTCAATCTAGTTCCTAACTTAAAAATTGATCCAGTAATAATATTTCCACACCCATTTATTAATAATTATTTATTAAAATCCTAAATTATAGTGTTAACTATTTTGTTTTACATTAGTGATTGGGTGTAGTAGTTGTTATCATCAAACAATAATTATCGTTTCATTATATTTCAAAAATTAATCATGATATAAAAATAATATTTATTCACTGTATATATTTATTTTTTTAGTTATCCATTATGTTTTTAGAGAGAAAAATTAATTTTATAATTCATGTAGACGATAATCCATATGTATGCATGAAGATTTTATTCAACTTTTTTATGAATAAAAAAAGAAAGGTAGACATTAATTAATATTTTTATAATAATTATAATATCATATATATAAAATATATTTATTCATAATCCCTATCTTACAATTCTTGTAATGTGAAAATAAAAAATTAATTGCATTGCATCTTAGCATCGGTAGTCCACACTTTCACAAAAGAGATGTTACAAATTTCCTATATATTATATGTTAAGATGTTAGATGATATACTATACTTATAAAATTAAAATAATCAGATAAATATAATATAAATCCATGATTATTTACCTCTATGAAAGTGGTGGTGGAAAATGAATTACAGCTATTAACATAGATGTATCCCCCTAAATACAAGGTCTATTATTTTTTCAAATTCGATAGAAGAGTAAAATGATATATGGTATTACCATAATATAATTACATATTTGTATATGAGATATATATTTTTATTATAATTTTAATTATTATTAAATATTCTATGATCGTCAAATAATGTTAAAATAATAATAATCTTGGTGAAGATAATTACCGTTGAATAGAAAAAATATCATTTAGATCTCTTATTATGTACACTATGATTGTTTCATTAGGTGGAATACAAGATCTATAAAAAAATATGGATTTTCATGGGAGATTTTTTTTTATGGTACATATAAATTTCTCAACGGGTGTAAATAAGTGAGGGGAAGATGTTCCCTTTTATATTAGTCATGAGTTGAACACTTGTAATTTTAATATGTTTCAAAATAATTTCATGTCTATTTAAGGGGGAAATGGATCCAATATTTAAAATGATTAGGTATTATATAGAACACGGTAAAAATACAACATTAGGGTAGAAAATAGATTTTTATGTCATTTTATCTCATATATATATATATATATATATATATATATATTTAACCCCTCGTAAACCTATTTTAACGTTATCCAATTTAAAATATATTTACTAATATTAATATTTATTAAGAAAAAAAATGTAATTTTAAAAAATACCTATATAATATATATCTTGAATTGAAATATTTGACACAATTTATAAAATTCATTTAATTATATTCTCAAATTAAATTTTAAAAATTTATTAAAACCTGAAAAAAAAATTTACTTAAGATAATGTTTTCAAATATATACAATTTTTTTATATTCAACAAAAAATTGATCTCAATGAACATAATTTTATTTTTTATAATATGATTGAACTAATTTTAATTTCAATCTCAGTTTATTATGATTTATAATTTTAAATACATTAAATTAAATGTAAATTTATAATAAAAAAATTATTCTTTCACAATTCATTAAAAAAATATATTCATAGAATTAGCATAAATTCAATATAATATAATTTTTAAAATTTTAAATTAAATTATTATTTTAAATTTTATAATAAATTTTCTAAAAATAGAGGATTATTATTTATCATATTTTTCCCAAGTGGAAATAAAAATTATTCTAGTAGAAATATCTTTTTAAATCATATAAATATTCCAATGAAAATTATATATTTTATTTAAATAAACTATTATATATATTATTATAATAAGTTTATTAGTATTAATAAATATATTTGTTCTTAAAGTAATAATATTATACTATAATATCATTCCTTTCAAATTAGGGTTACATACATGAAGAGAAATCGATGACATTTATTTTAAAATTATTTATCATAAAATATCCTGGTGTTACATTATACCCCCGATATAAATAATTTCTGGAAACAAAATATTTAAATATCAAAATATAAACTATGGATATATTTTTTCCACTTATGATCTATAGTTCTTAAATAGCTTCCAAAATTATTGAATCCTCTAACTGATTTGCGATATGTTTGTAGCCCCATCCTAAGGGATTTTTTTACTACGAGTAATGATTTCAACTGGTTGTTTATCAGAGGAATGATCATGATCCTATGATATGAAATATATGTTTATTACATGTGAATGACTATGTATTTTCTTCATTTTAGTAAATATAAGGATCATGTTGTGAACATTAGATATGTTCCATGAAAGTCCCAAGTGATAAGCTATGACCACTAATCGATTAGAAGTCTCAAAATGTAAAATATATCATCAACACAGATTTTAATTCATTCTAATTCTTGTAAACATGTTATATTTAAAAATGTATAAAAAAAATTCATTCCAACATTAATTTCATGATAATGATGATTATTTTCCAGATATTATTTCTATCAACCCTCTGATTCCTTAATGTGTTATTGAATGGATCTGACATTCAATTACATCTTCATATCTAGCTCTATTCCAAATATCATTATTTCTCTAACATCAATTCAATAATATTGATTATATAGTTAATTTTATATAGTGATTCATAATAAGACATCTAAATACTTGACTGAAGGCTATTGATTCCTAGAATCTCAACTAGAAGAAGGTGTTTATTCAAGAAAAATAGAGTAATAGAAAACAAGAACTCAATGCCTCATATAGGGTTTGAATAGATCACTCATATTAATCATATATCTATATATTATAAGTATAGAATAAAAAATATGTTAGAAACTAAATACGGATAAATACATCACTATTATTTCTAGGTATCATTCAAATAACTTTCAGTTACAATAGAATTTTATACTCCACAACACAATATTGCATCGTTAATATATATATTTCCAATATGTCAACAGGGAAATATTATCTAATTTAAATGAAGTATGTTGACTTTATATGATGATGAACTAGAATGTAGGTATAATTATTTATTTGAGATGTTTGAGGGAGTCTGGTGACAATATCAATTGTGATGTCTTTCCAATTCCATTATAGTATGGGTAATAATTGTAACATCCCATAAGACATTTCTCCCTCATCCATATATTTCTCCCATACCAAGAAATGAGAAACTCGTTATGCAATATCCCTCTACATGGTTCCAAAATATAAATAAACATTTAGGTCATTGTACATATTAACTCATCCATGATGAATATAAAATGGTGAAAAATATGCTTATTATATTAGATCCTTCCCCAAATGTTGTATGAATAAAACACATAAATGGTTCATTAACTTTATCATTCCATCACAATCAATGATGAACTTCGAGACATTTTCCATTTTCTTTTTCAACAATATATCATGATTTTTCACATGTTAAATCTTTACAAGGATAGATGATATAACATTTATTTGATAAACATTTGATTTTAAATTCTATTAAAATCCTAAAAAATTTGTTTTTAGTGACACTAATCATATATTTTCAAGAATTATACTTTTGAAATAGTTCTCATTCCACCTTTTTTCAATCCCAAGATTTTATTCTATTGAGAATTCATAAACATTAATCATTTTTAACCATATTCTGTTGTTCATATTTAGATATTTTTTTATACTTATATTATAATTTTATTATTGGTATATATATCCATATTTCTAAAAAAAGTTAATTAATCTAAATAATTATGTAAAAAATTTCCATAGATATATCCAACTCCTGAGTTGGGTAATATTTCTCAACAACATTTAATTTTCATGATCCATAATCTATTACCATATCTATATTAACGAGAATACATCCCACTACCATCAGTAAATTACCACTAGACAATACAATCTCATATCCATATATATGTATTTTATGCAGTTGTTTGATAACTAACTGTCTATTTTTTTCCACAAAATTTGTCTTACATTCATACATCCAAAGTAACAATGCTCACTTCAATGTCTATTTCGTTAGTGGAATATATATCTAGGATTAATGTTCCAAAAAGTGTTGATAATATTTATCCAAAACATGAAATATATATATAAATAGAAAAACATGGTTGGTTTGGGCCATTGCTCAAAAATGTAAATATATTATGGATCAAACGAAGATCCATACCATATTATTATATGACCCTCCAATAAGAGAATCTCAATGAAAAATATCATTGTAAATGTTTCATACAACATTTCCATTCTAAGGTGCTTCACAATAATTACTAAGTTATCTTCATGGTATAACATTCTATGTGAATATATATAATAATGTAAAATAAAAAATAAAAAAATATATATCAATATATTATTAAATAACATTATTCATTATATAAATTTAGTTAATAAGAGAATTTTTATGTAAAAATTGAATCAATATAATTTTTTATTTTTATACCTCATATATAAGGTTGCATTAAGTATTAATTTTATTATGACACTCAAATTAAAATAAAAAGATAAATTATCAATCATGAAAAGGTATTAATCTCCACAAAACTAGTTAAAAATCATCAAAACAATGAGAGGGTTACTAATTTTTTATTTTGATCCTATTAAGTTACAGATATTCTATACAGAGCTTAATTGATCCAGATTTCTTCTAAACAAAGAATAAATTGTGTACACCAAGGTGAAACACATCGATGAATAAACCCAATATAAATATTCCACTAGTGTTTCTGAAGTCATTTCCAAAAACTCAAATGGGACAATTTTATGAGGAATCATAAAAATAGGTGTTACTCCGTATGCATGTTCAATTGACAAATCACCATCAAGAATTTTAGTAAGGATAGAAAAATAAACATTAAATTCCTCAAAAAACACAAATATATATATATATATATATTCTTCTTATAATACCCCAAATATCTGAGACAAATATCCTTTATGGATTGGAATTTAAACACACAAATAAATATATAATTTACATTAGAGGGTCTTATTCTTACTTACACCGAAAAATGATCATGGTTTCAATTGGAATATGAAATTTTATTTCCTTCCAAAAAAATTATATGAAATCCATATAATTATTTCTAGTCATTTCCATGATATAAATAAAATTCAACTAAATGGGTAACAATAAGATATTCATGAATAAATTTCCCACAAACATTAATTAAAGGGGAAATATATTTTCTATGTGACGAATATACCCTTATTATTTTTCACTTATAATTAAATATATAATCAATGATAATTGGAATTTACATTCCAGGAAAATTTCCCTCATATATAGGAATTAAGATTAATTATCTCATATAGGGTACTTCAATATTTGATCATTCTTGTTTCCACCTCATATTCATTGTTAAATAATAAATATCAAACTAATACAAAATTTATTGTCCTGATCATCATACATTATTGATCAATGTGATCAAACATGGGAAATAAATAATTGGATATCAAATTAAGAAAACCATGTATCAATATAAGATATCCTAAGTTTAACCTATCTCATCAATGGTCATTACAATAAAATTAGGCTATTATCCAACACATAGACTTATCCTAAGGATTTAAACAATTTTTTTCTAATCCTAATCTAAAATGGTTGAATAAACATGGGATTTGATATAATCTATAGTGACCTTGTCATTTCAAACATAAATATTATATCTATTTGGATTACTATTCAATACATTTCACAAATATACACCTAGGGGAAGAAAAGTATTAGTGTCTTTGGATTATAAACATCCTAACTTATTATTTAATGTAATATAGTCATCACATAATATAAATATAGGGATATTTTTCAAATTTTTAGGCATACTCTATCTAATAGTTTTTTCTTAATAAATTGAAATGAAACATAAATATTGCTTAGTTCTGATTCCATAAAAGGGTGAACATAGGAGAATTAAATTAACAATCATGTAAAAGAATAATATCAGTATAACCATATGATATCATGACCATTGTGTTTAAAATTCATTCCCACTCATTCAATGATATTAATGATTTGTTATGGCATGAGGAATTATCACTTCAAAAATACATGAATCAAAAAATTAAAAAATCCTCAAAAATAAATCATTATCCATATGATCATGTAATAAATATTTGGCACCATCAGAATAATGAAATAATTTCATAGGTAATGAATAACAACTATAACCATAAAATAATTACAGATCATGAATCAAAACCATTTTTCCATAGTGGACCAAACCCATCGACTTGATTCACCTAGCAGATAAAGTAAATATACTTGTTTCCAAATAAATGTCACGAGATATAATACAGAAACAAATTATATATAGGGCTATATATTTTTGAGACCACATATCACATAATAGAAACCATATATATGTCATGTATAAGATAATAAAACATTCATCATATCACCACATAATAACTAATGAAAAGAAGATGGGTTTCATAAAAATTACATCCACTTAACCTTGAATAACCATTGAAACAAATTGATTTTTAACTAACATATCATTATAACCATTAAAATAATGAATACTGATGGTATAATGGGATTATATACCTAGTAAAAATAATTAAAATCAAATATGTTATTATAGAGGTAAAATTCCATAATAGAAATATTATAATATTTCCTAAGGAAAGTATGCTATTTAATTTGTATTACATTATATATAATTAAAAAAAAATCAATATGGTAATGAATATAAATTATATGATATTTACTATGAATACATTTAATTTAAGCTACCTTCATTTAATAGTCATGATGGGGGTTAATTCCAATAATGGAATCTATGTCAAAATAAAACAATTCATTCACGCTTTTGTAAAAATTTAAAAAGTAAAAAATTCAAAAAATTAAAGTTATGTTCATTTAAAATAATTATTTATGAATAAAATCATTGGTAAATATTATATGAATAATCATTTTATAGTATTATTATCATTAATCAATCATCTTCTAAAATCATGGATATAGAATAAATATTATTTTGGAATGATTAATGAAATAATGTGTATTTTTATTAATAATACAATGTCGATTTCTTAAGTACATAAAATAATGAAAATGAAATGAATATATATATTATTCATAAAAACAAGCAGCAATGAATATTCATGTGTTTATTGAGTTGTTTATCATTAAATTTTATATTTGGGAAAATAATCATAAACAATCATAATAAACAAATTTATTGTATCGTAGAACCCTTACCACTATTGTGACATTCTAATCAATCCTTCAAAAAAAAGGAAACATATGAGGATTAATATATCCCATAATTTTAATGAGAATCATAATAATATAAATTCATTGGAATTATGTAAACAACATATGTTAGAAATGTGGATAATATGGTATGTGTTTCATATATGTAAAATTGTAACGTAAATATGTTAACTCCAGTTACACTTTCATTGAATGTACACTACACACATATATATTTAAATTAAATTTATTGAAATTATATAGTAGAAAAAATTATCACAATTAAGATAATAAATGATCCACTGATAAAAGCTTAATGTTTATTTATTAATAACTATTATTCACCACATGTGGTTTCATGGAAAATAATAGAAGATTATTTTTCAACCTAATTATTACTAAGATACAATGTTAACATATCCATTCTTTATTTAACATCAAATTGCATTTATTTTATTAAATATGTACAAAATAAGTTATATAGGAAAAATAATATATGTACTTACAATGTGGAAATGGAAAAATAATTAATTAATGTGCTTATATATTTTACTTAAATTTGGAATTTTTTGATAATGTGACTAATATTTAATGAATTATATTTCCCACGTAATTCATACATGGATGACACCACAAGAAATTATAATTATTTTTCCTGTTAGCAATGTTTATAAATTTTAAAATGAATCACAACATTACATAAACAATTGTGTAATTCATTATTAATTTTTGGATCATTTTTTCTATTATTTAATTGTTGATTCAACTTCCAAAATAGTATTTATAATGATTTAATTTCAAAAATTTATTCCTATTACAATTTTGGATATTTTTTTGCATGAAAATTTAATCCTATGTGTGTTAATGCTTTATCCATCAAAACCATATATATTTAATTACATGTAGTAGCCACCATAGTCCAAGGAACTCCCAAAAATCCAAAAAAGTGGGGAATATTTTTTTACCAACCCCAGTAGATGTTACAATGTTCAACTAAAAATCACCCCCCTCTCACACCAGATCGTTTGGATGAGATGTCTCTTTCTTTGGTCCCAAATCAGAAATAAACTCCAGAGGATAAAAAATCCTATCATGTCTTGAAACATGGTTCATATCAATACCAACCTGATTCAAAACATCACCAGAAACTTTCTCAATCATTGTGTATTTATCTTATTGTAAAATAAAATTAATTAATATATGAATTTATAAAATTAGGCAATTTATTTTGTACCTCTAATATGTATATATTTATGAATGAAACCAATTTATGAAAACTAGAAAAAATTATAATTATATGTAAAAAATCTACCTAAAATGACATTAAACATTAGATGATGTACTCCCAAAGTAAATGATACTACAACAAAAATATCTAGAGAATGATGAATACACAATGTAGAAGATTTTTTTTCATTGTTGAATCATGAGTTGATAGTACATTAAATATTAAATAAAAATGTGAAGGTTGTGATTTACAAAGATAATACAGATATTCCACAGTTTGATCTTAAGCTATAAATATAACTTTATAGAACTATAATCACACATGCTATGTGAAATTCAATTTTATGATTCAATTTCTAAATTTGGATAAAAATGAAAATTAAATAACTGCGTTATAATATTTCAGATATCATTATTATGGAAGTTAGTATAAAAAGAAATCTAGGAGATGCATTTTTTAAATTAAACATAACAATATCACATTAATTGAAGACTATAATCAAAGATGAGTCAGAAGAATATATTATTTTTAATATATGATATGTGTTATCGTTTGATCTTTCTTATTTTATGAATTTTCATAAATGAATTTATTTATATAAATGATGAGAAAATATATTATTGGTTTATTATATCTAGATATATAAAGAACAATTATATTCATGCATACAGTATCTTTAATGTGAATTAATAAAATGTTTAAAAGAAATTTACACTTCAATTACATAAGATCTATTTTGATAATATATATGGTATGATATTCCCTCATTCAAGTAAACTCACCTTAATGTTTAGTGTAGTGGAAAGTTTTGTTGTTCTGGGATAAGGTCCTGCAATTTAGAATGAAGCAATGTGAAACTATCCTATTTAAATGTAATTTAAATTTTTCATTTTAATCACTGTAAGATAAGTATAAATTAAAATCTAATATATGTGGGAAAATTAATCATTATTGGTATGATTTACTAAAGTCTCATTGAGTAAACACGTTGTGTTTTTTGGTATCCCTAATGAAATGTACACATATTTAAATAGAATACATATGTTCAATTTGAATACCAATAAATTTTTTCTATATTCTATTAATATTACCATAAAAAATCACATTATGTTAAAATGAAAATAGATTCTCATGTTTTCCAGAGAATAATAGAAATTAAATAATGTTTTGAATCATTGATATGAAATATTTCAACTTCTAGTAATAGGAATGTTAATGTAAGGATTGAATTATCCAAAAACATATCATAGATTGAAAAATTATTCTATCTTTTTAGATTTCATCTACATTAAAATTTTTGTCGAATGTATTGATAATTGAATCTCATCGTTATGTTAGCCCCAACAATATGAATTTTTTCCATCAATTCCACACTTGTGTATGGCTATATGTTCAAATTAATTTAGTAAATTCCATTAAATATATTTTTTTTATTATCATTAATGAATGGATGTATAAAATTTTAGTGTCTTCTATGTGTATGTGTGAAAATAAAGGCATCATAAATTATAATGTATTAGAATTATTTAATAACATCAAATTTATAGAGAGATTATAATTTTGTACCAAACCTATAACAGTAGAGAGAGGAATCTAAACAATGTCATCATGTTGAATTATAATGATTGTAAATATTATGTAATCCGCATCCTACATAACTATATTGAATGAAATTACTAATTGATATTGAATTTTATAATTTAGTTTAACATTTTACGAATATATCTTTAATAACTCAATCATATAATATTTATATTTAATGTGTACTTTTCAATTTTTAAATTTTTGATAGTGAAATTCAAAATGAGAACATAATATATGTGTTGAAATAATATATGAATCCATACCCCATTATCCTATTCAATACAACCATCTACTTACCGCTCGTTTACATCATTTGTATGAAAAATGTACCTTGAATACATTTTGTTCTTATGGTCGATGTCAGTGGTGTATGTTTTAATATGAAATGATAAGAATAAAGATCAATGTTTTGGGTTTGAATACATTAACCTCATTTGTAGTTTATAATTGAACAAAAAATAAAAATATACAGATGAAACAATTTTCTTCTTTAGTATATTAATGTTTTTATGTAATGTGTAATATAATGTATCAATTAAATTGTACATATTAGTAATATTAAACCATTTTATTTTCAAAGAATTTGTGTGATAAGAAACATTTTAATACGAATAGAATGTAAAGTTATGTACAAAAATGATTAATAGATATGAAAATTAATTCCTAATGATATAAAAATTAATAAAATCAATTTTATTTCATCATAAAACATCCCCAATGAAGAACATCAAGAACATATACAGTGCAAAAACCTATTTCCCATTTAGTTCAGCTAGAATATTCGCATATCATTAAGTCTAAGAATTATGAATACATAAATTTTTTCACTCTAAAATACTTAAAATCATATCAATATTCAAGATATTTTTTGTGCCTAGTGCCTTATAATATATGGGAGTCAAATAATTATATCAGTTGTGAGAATATTACACAATATTTTCATTATTTCGGGGTGCTCTCGATTGATTGAACTATAATTCTAAAATTTAAGCCCATAGAAAAAACAATCATAATTTTTTTTAGAGTACTTAGCAACCACAATAAAAAATTAAATACTTCAGTTGTAAATTTTTCTATCATCATTGAGAATATATTATCATCAAAATGAAAAATAAATATGTTATCTTTTTATTTATTTCTATAAACTATTAATTATAATAAACTATAGATTTCTAATCCCATATAAATACATATATTCTCTAGTGAATCTATTAAATATTTTCAAAATATAGATATTATACAAAATCATGAAAATGAAAAATATTACAAGGATTAGAAATTTCAAACTACATATTTACAGTATTTCATTGTTTATAACAAAAAATGAATATCTACACACAACAAGAATTAATCTTGAACCAACTGGACCCCAACATTTACACATACCAATAGTTCAAAATAAACCACAAGGACCCCAACATAATAAGGTGTCAAATTATGCACCCCAATATATGTAAGGTTATAAACATTGTGAACTATAAAAAAGTGTTTCACCATTAATCAATATAACAAAAACCATCTATTAGTGGCTTATTACAATTCACGAATAATTAAGTCAATGAGAATCATGATCACATGAGGTAAAAAAGAACGGATGCTATAAAAATGAAGCCATGATGAGTTTTAATATGACTGGTACCTGAATATGATGATATAATTTGGAAGTGTGCATGGTCAAATGATCAATGGTTTTTGGAAGTCATTCTATTAGCCGATGATAGGATTGGAAGCGATAAAAATTGAATTGAATTGAGACATTTTTTTCCACCACATGTGTTTGTAGTTTAATTCATGAGACCAATACAAAAATATATGATATTCAAAAAACTATTGATAAATTTATTTTTCAATGTATATATATACTATAGATTTACATCCACAAATCATAAAATGTTTCTTACTTTAAAGATTTTTGTTATGCTCATTAATGATTATAGTAATTATCTATTGTTATAGTAATCCAACTGAAAAATACACATTGCTTTTACATTTTAAATATTCACTTCAAGAGAAAAAATTAAATCATATGTCATCTGCATTATATAGAACTAGAATTCAATGATGATATATATGGAATTCAGCCATGTCAAGATATATGATATATCCAATAACCCGATGAAAACATTCTATTCATTGAAAGATTATTATTTATACATGATATAATATAGAGAAATTAATGAATGATAACTATATTAGATAGTATGATAATGATACATGATATATGTGGTTTCATAAATAATCTCTCTCCTGACTGAATGCTGTTTTTTATATAAAATAAAATACTTGTATGTGTTATAAAGAAACTATGTTATGAGGGAAGTGAAGAGAATATACAACATGAGGTCACACTTTATGATTATAATTTAATATACAACATGCACATGATTAAATTTAATCTCCCATCGTATGGTTTTGAAAAAGTTTATAAATTTGAACCTCGATAGAAAAGGTTCAAAATTTAGGGAAATATGAAATTAATGGATAAATGGTTAACATGAACTGTGACTAAAGAATAAACTTTTATATAATAATCCTAACATTCATATTTAGGATACTGATTATCCATTTTTTTCCAAAAATTCTATCATTATGTGATTCTATAGAAAAGGATCATGTGTGCACAAATACAAAAATATATTTCAACAAATTAAAATATGAATCAACATATAAAAATATATGAAAGAATTAAACCCCAAAATAGCTACAATAAAATTCATGAATAATTAATAACAATTATTTCATTACAGCTTATAGATATCCATTAAATACCTCTAAAAAAGAAGGACTAGAAAATTCCATATAGTTATGAAAACAAAATTTCAGCATCACTGAATCACCAACCAACTTGCAAAAATGATAGTAGTGATGTTTTCCGTAAAATTACTAGTATATGGAAAAATTAAAATTTGGCTTCTATTTGTAACAAATATAATATGGATTTTTACATGAATATTATCAATATTCCAAAATAAGTGTATTTTTATGTCATCATTAATATTTGTTGGTATAAATAAGTTTTTTTCATGCAATTATTGTAGCTAATATTTATTTCCTGATATAAATGTGTTAAAAATATATTGAATATGTATCATTATGTAATTTTTTTAAAAGATATGTCCATGAATCTGCATAAATAAAATTTCAGATATTAATAAAAATCATTTATTTACTGCCCAATAAGGTTGAATGATGAATACTTAAAAGGAATGAGAATAATAGACCTTAACACGAATGAACACAATTTCAGCAAATCTAAATCACCAACATACAAGTTAAATTGATTATAGTAATGTTTAAATATTTTTAACAAACATGAAAATGTATATTTCAAACCATGATACAAATATGTTAAAAAAATGAAATCATGAATATATACATACCTGATATTGAAATTGGAAAAAAAACATCATTCCATTATTCCCTGGAACATGATTCCAATAAGATTCAAAATAAATTAAATACATACATTGAGAAATGTTTTATTTTAACATAATTAATTTTAAAAACTAGTATATAAAAAATTCTGAAATGTTGATGGTTAAAATTAATTTCAAGATATATATTATCATTAAATGATATTAAATACTAAATATTTATAAACATATACATTAGAATAAACTACTATGAGAAATGAATTGGTATTGTTTACAATGATTTACAGATATATTTTATTAAAAAATTACAAATAGTTGTGAACCAAGAAATACAATATGAGTTTGTATAAAAAAATAAATGGATATTGTTAACAAGTATGAAACAATATATTCCAATTCAAAAATACAAATATATATGAACAAATAATTAGAATATTAATATCTATATAATATAATATGAAAAAAATATCCAAGAAACATATTCATTAAAATTATTGAATTGTGTATCAATTATTTAATTAATTATAATGTATTTTGGTTGAACATTTTTCAATTGGCATAAAGAGAACATACAATAACACAAATGAACACCATTTTAGGTTCTCTAAATTTCCAAACAAACTAGATAAAATGATAGTATTGATTTTTGATGCATGTGCTTAAGGTAGTGGGAAAAACAATGAAATATATCTTGTATGTATAACACATAACATTGATTATTACCATTTTATGATATGTCTATCAAGAGATAAATATTTTTTTTCATCAACAATTTATGCATGTAAAAGTTATTATTCATTAAAAAAAATGTTATTAAACATAATTCTCTAATATATAAAAGATACAAAAAATAGTCATTCCTAAATATTAAAAGACATATGTTGAATTAGAAGACATTTAATATATATTATTACCATAGTATTATTCACATAATAAAAGGTGTGCATTTTTTGTGTCATCAAAATCATATAGAAGTATAACTTTTTATTAGGTAAAGATAATATTTTTATTAAACAATAAATACTGATTAATAAGTGATAGAGGAAATTTTCATACCGAAATACTAAGTGATCGAATACATGAAAGATGTAGAAAAATATTAATACCTGCATAGATAACAGTGACTAGCACCATGTTGATCCCTTCCCTAGTCTCCAAATGATCAATGCACCTATCCTGGGAATAATTTTATGTATCAAGGACCATTTTTTTTATTTCAAGTAGATCTTGAACTCATTTATACATGTGACAACAAAACATGAGCATGGATCTCTACATTTTGATTTTATTGTGCACCTGGAGTGCACTCCATTTTGTACTCATAGCTGAATAATTTTGTGGAATTGAGGCCCCATAACATTCAATAAATCACCTGAAAAAAAAATTCCATGGATCTTGTTCTTTTCTTTCCGTCTCAAAAGCTTTTGTTTTGGAACCTTATATGTATTTCAATTCCATGGAAGTTAATATGTGCCTTGTGTCTCCTTTGGTAACATGGTTATCTACCATCTTCAATATAGAAAGTAGAATCAACACCACTTCGATTGAGATTAGTCATATCTATTTATCATTATAAAATGAATTTGAACATTGAATCTATTGGTATTGATTTAGGCATTGCCATCCAATGTTGAAAATCTCAATCCCATGAAAACAAGTCCCCACTGATATGCATTGTCCAAGCCACCATCATTGAGGTTGGGCCACCTTTCCTATGGAATCGCACCGCTACCTTATTAATATTTGGTTCTGATCCCACAATCTCATCATGAATATTCGTATGACAAATATAATCTACCATATCCGGGGTCTTCCATATCTAGTGACCTCCTTTTTTATCAATTTAAAAGGACTACACATCGTTGCCCACTAGATTTGATAATGTCCTCTAAACTGCTTAGTTCTCAAAGATAGATCTATTCCCAATGCTCATATGAACATTAAGGAACCATGTATGGACATTTGTTAATGATTTTTATTCCATTTATGGTATGCATGAGACTAAGGTGGAGTAATCTGAGGAGGAGGACCCCAAGGTGGGGGAGCCTCATGGGGAGGAAATGGACTGAGAGTAGGCAGAAGTGGAGGAGTAGTATCATGAGAAGGGTACAATGATGGTTGATGGGCAGTGAGATAGTGGTGTGAAGGTAAAAGATAAGCGATATAGGGACATAAAATAGGAGGCCATGTTAGAGATGGTTGAGGCAGACTAGCAGGAGATGGAGATGGCTGAGGCGGAGGGGACAAAGAGAAAATTGATAGAGGAAGGGTTTCTGTGAAGTGAAAGGGTGGAATGGGATAAGAGTTATGAATTAATAGAGATATTAGGTGGGGAATATAGGAGAGATAAAATCTATTTTATGTGGATTAATATGATATTGAATGAATAATATATTATTAAGGTCACATATCATTTTCGATTAACCATTTGTGTGTTTCCAAGGACTAAGGTTCCTAGGGGAGGCTCTAAAGAATCTAAACATGTTTGGTTGCTAAAATATATAATAAATGAGGTTTCATGAAATGAATAATAGATTCTTGATATGAAATTAGGCTTGAGGATGTGTAATATTTTGGGGTTTGAAAAACAAATAAAATAGAAATCTGACATGTTTTTTGGTAAAACTGTTCTGTACAAAATAGATGACATAAAAGGGTATTACACATTGTGTCATTCACTGTTGCAGTTTATTTACGTGCTTTCAGTTGATTGGGTTTTTCATAAACCTATATATTTATAGGATCTCTTAGTCATTAAAGGCATCTGGAAGCCCTCTACTACAAAATTTATGATTCCCTTTTAGTGGGATTGATCATTGGGCTTCAGCCATTGATCTGTGGTGATCCTTATTGATCCTAGATATATTATTCTTTAATTTTCTATATGTTTCCATTGTTTTTATTTTCTTTCCTCATGTACCTTATCTTCATTCATTTCTTTCTTCTTATCCATGTTTCATATGGGCTTGTATTTTTTTTTAGTGGTGGTGTCATGGCATCCTTGGGTGGATTAAGTTCTTGTGGGAGAGCTGATTTGGATCTGCAGTGCTACCCATTTTCATTGGAAAAATGATTAAAACGTTTTTGAGGAAGGGGATTTGTTTCTACTCTTTTTAATTATATTAAATTTTATAATAGTCATGATTTATCCCTTTGATATAAATTTAAATTTAACATAATCAATTACATGAACTCGATTAAAAAATTATTGTTGATCACTTGGTGGTGTTTTCTTTGTGCCATGATTGCGGGTTCCGTCTTGACCTTCTATATTTTTTTATATCTATTATTTTCATCTAATACTTGGTTTATCATGTGTAAATGGTAAATTATTTAAATCCCTACATAAATTTTAATTTATTTTCTATATGATTGAAGAGGAATGATTAATGAATCTTGTTATAGTTGTTGTAATTTTATGATTATAAAATTGATGCAAATAAAAATATTTATTTTAATTTGTTAATGAACATGGATAATGATAATTAATATTGATAAAATAAACAATGTTATGTTAAATTAAATTTTATAATTTATTATTGATAGCTCGTGATAGCATTCTACATAGGTTTCCAAAATTTGGAAGCTAAAAATAATAATACTAATAATTAATGATGGAATAATAATTGGTTGTGTGATAAAAGATAATAATGATTTAGTCCATGAGATTAATTCTTTATTGAAAAGGAAAAAAACCATATGTTGTGGATAAGTGAGAGGTCATTTTGTGTAAAATATGGATGCCTTGTATTAGGACCAAGATCCCAGATTTACTGTTTTTTACTACATCTTGTGATGTGATGTGAGCCTACAATGGATGAGCCTATGATGACTGATTGTAGAGGGATATTCTGGTTATGTGAAGAGTAGTAACTATTGTGACATGATCCCATTATGGCTGATCCTAGAGGGATATTATAGTTTTTATGGGTGGGGAGGTTAGGTTATTGTGGCAGCAGTTGACACCTGGTGTGAAATGATGCATCAGTATATGCATGTGGATGTCAGGGAGGACATGGGATATGATGTAATTGGTGTGATATAGTTTTACATGTTGATAATAATATTGGATTTATTTGAAGATGTTGTTTGGATGATGTTCATGTTGTTTTTTATCACCTTTCATTTCCCCATTTAGGAGGAAGATGGATATTCTTGGTTATATGACTATTTTTGAATCAGAGAATGTTTTCCTAGAGTACCCTGTAATTTGAAATGTAATTATTCAAATAAATTAATAAATTCTTATACCATGTTTTTGGTGTATACTATGTTCTAATGCTATGGTTAAAATTCTCTGAATTTGTGGCCTAGATTTGCATATTCCTTAATGGAATGTACCATTTTTGTAATTTAATGAGGAAAATGTTGGTGCTAAATTGATTGTTAGTGAATTAATTAAAAAAATTGAAACTGACGATAAAGTAATAATATAATTTTATATAACTCCATAAATGGTTGGCTGCTTATAATATATATGGTCATAGTAGTGGAATTTGAAAGTCCGTGATTTTTTCCCGCACATTAGTGTTGTTTTTTATTCCCATAGTGTGGTTGTGAGCTATATAATATCATCTAATTCTTTTATTCTATATGCTACACCAATATATCAATATGGTATTTAGATAGACTATATATTCTGGCCCATAATGGGTGTTTTCTCCCACATCTTGTGGGGATGATGGATGGTTGATTACCCCTTTGTACCCAATCTCTTATCATGGTTGTTACTTGTGTTCGTATGCATAGCTATTTCCCCACATACGTGTGTAAAGGCATATGTTTGATTTTGGTTATTTCACCCACATGTATTGTAGATATTGTTTTTTTAGGAATACTATAGGTGTAACGTGTAGATTCATGGATGGATTGAGGCTCCTCACTCGTTTTATGGGCCATGATAACTTTAATTATACTATATGATGTATGATACATGTTATGTAGGATATCGTGGCTCCTTGAATCTACCTGGAATGATTTGGTTACATGGAAGTGGTGGTGTGGTGTGTTTCATGAGGGGAATGTTTTGGTGCTTTACCAAGGTATCAATGGTCTTTCCTTTTTGAAGAGATATGGTTAGGACACACGACATTACATCCTATTGTAAAAAAAGTGGGGAAGTATAAGTGGGGTTAAAAATTGTATTTTTTAATATAAAATATACTATAGTAGGAGATTCATGGTGGGAGTATCCATATTGAGGCTTCTAACATGGTATAACTATTTATTTGGTGGGTTAGTTTTTCATGTTGTTCACCGTGCTTCAACATGATTTCACTACCATTAATATGAAGGGATCAGGGGAGTATTCTACTAATTATAATGTAATACTCATATTACACATATGTAAACTATTTTTTATTTCATTTTTATAATATTTGAAATCATGTTGGTTACTACTAGATTGGGGTTTAGTAGGAGCTATTTTTACTTCATGGTATGTTGTGACTTTACTTTTCCTTTGGTACATGCACCATTCCATTTAGTTTTCGTAATAGTTTCATGAAATTACAATTGAGAACATTAAATTTTATAATATATTGGATTCTTAGAATCAGTTGGTTTGTGTCTATATTATTTATCCATCTCTCTTTCACATGTGTTCTATTAGAGGTTATTTCCTCACATCTGTGTTTTTATGATACCCATTGTTGTATTCGACAACTCAGGTCCTAATATAGGTAGGACCCATGATTCACTATATCAATTATCTCATCTATGACCTCAGAGGGGTAAAACATATTGGGAGGGTCCTGATAGAGTTGTATCAGAGCTCTGGTGGAGGGTAGGTTGGAGTTCAGTATGCACTTGTGAGGTTGTGTGCACTGGTAGGGAAACATATCGACTTATTTTAGCAAGCACTCTAATCCTGGGTGATTGGATACGACATGGGTATTTAGGTACCCTGTTGATCTGATACATGGACCATTAAACAATTAGTGTCTATTAGAAATTTTTATACTTTATATATGGCAGTGAACATGGAATTGATCATGCATCATTCAAATTGTGCCATTGGTTTAATGGGGTGACCTCGGTATAGGTCAAAAAATGAATAAAAAGAATAAAATTAATCAATTTTAAGGTGTTCCATATTTAATATTTAGGTTATAATATTATTTATACTTATTTAGCTATGGTAGGAGGATGTCATCCTCATCAGGTTTGTGTTGAAGATGTTCAACAGGAAGTGAATGTATATCATTGCAGATTAGAGGTTGAGAACAATGAACCATGAAGGTGGCCACCATGAGAGTTTTACTAAAAAAATTTACAAAGGTTTGAGGGATATATTTCAAATGTAGTCAGAGATTAATTGTTAGATTATGTTGAGATTGCCTTCAATTTTCTCGATGCTCAGAATGAGCACAAGGTAACATTGGTAGTGACAATACAACAATGGTCAGCGAGGCATAGCCGCTTCATTTTCCTTAAGAATCCCAGTGATTTGAAAGTGTCATGGAAGGTGAATTGAGACCCGTTTAAAACTGAGTTTCTTTCACTGACCATGAAGGTTTCCATTCTCCAAGATATTCTTAATATTCATCAAGATATATCAAGTGTTCAAAATATATTTATCCATTTTCGAATCCTTCTACAATATTATTTGGACTTGTTTTCAAATGAGGACCTAAGGAAATGAATTTTGAGGTCGATATAAATACAAAAAGTTATCTCTTAATCATCTTTTGTATGGAGAATAGGTAAGATGAGGTTAAATCAATTGAAGAAGTCATTGAAAAGAAGTAATCCAGAACAGTCTTGTTATGAGATGGGAGTCGTAAGGATTCCATTCGAGGAAATGTTTTCATATAGGGTTTCAAGTTGTTAGGAAATAAGAGATTCTGATCTGTCAAGGGTAGGTAAAATACCTAAATTTCCATTTTCTCGAGATGAGTAGAATTTAGTGATATTCCAAATGTTCATATGCACTTTTTAATTGGGATGTGAAGGTCATCACTTGTGGGACTGACTGACCCATTTGAGAAGTCATCATGTGAATGTTTTTCCACTTCAGAATCATCCACATAGGAAGTTACAGGCGATGGAGAAGCAGAATGTTTCCCTAGTTTTGGATCTACAGAGAGTAGATGGGGTAGGAATATGACAACCATATGATTCTCCTTGTTCCCAAATATCAGAGTGTATCCTTGGTGGATATCATCATCTTGGATAGAGAGGTCATAGAGCCAGACATTGTTAGAATCATGCTTCAGTGTTCCCATATCAAGGCATTCCATATGACATTTGAGGCAAACTTTTCTTGATTTATATATGGTCAAATTCTTTATTTGATCCAATAGTTACAGACACCTTTATATCACCTACCGTTTTCCATTATTTAGGACATGAGGTATACAGACTTCTAGTTCCCTTGAAATTGACTACTCGGTTTGGAGGTCATGCTGACTAATTTTTTATATGTAGAAATTTTGTTCACGTACTTGGGTTGAACCTCTATTAGGTATATTTTCTATTATTTTTGATAAAAGCATATGAAATCATCCTTGAAATGAATTTCTTGTACTCATTTTAGGATATCGTCAATATTATCTCAAGAATTGTTGTTTTTATATATGATGATAGAGATCTGGGAGTGAATGTTGGAGAGCTAGAACCTGATATGGGCAAGGGATGTATTTCTTCATTTTCCTCCTTAATGGATGGTATTATTTTAAATATTTCATAGGTTCATCTATTGGTGTTTCAAAGGGTAGTATGAGTGCATCCCAATGTCCTTTCAGACGAGGTTTAATCATTACCCCCTCGATGAGAGATCATGTTTGGGATCTATCAATACCCATGTGTGTCTTCTATATTGATGTATTTGTATAAGAAACACCTTATGAGTTTCAAGACATGCATATAAATTTCAATTGTTTGTTTTAGATTGGTTTTTTTTCATCCAATTATGTCATCGTGGGGTTGACCTTTTTTTATAAAATTTATATGATGGTATTTTTGAATTGTGTATCGATTATTGTTACATGAACCAAATGAATAAGAATATCCACTACCCTCATCCATGGATTGATGATATATTTGATCTACTAAATGGTTAATGTTGGTTCTTGAATATATAATCATTGTTAGTAAATAATCAGATGTGTCTAAAGGATAAGGATATCTTGAATACAACATTCTGTGGTCATCATGGGCATAATAAATTTATCGTGATGTCTTTTGGTTTGATGAATTCTTCTAATGTGTTTATTGGGTTAATAAATTATGAGTTATGTGTGTTTCATGATATGTTCACGGTGGATTTCAATGATGAAATCCTTTTGGTACTGCATTTCTAAGGACCAGCAAGCAGAGCATGAATTTTTTGTTTTCGGATTTCTTCTCAATGATATGATGTGTTGTAAGATACTAAAGATTGAGTATTGGGATCAAGAAGTCTATTTCATGGGGAATGTTTTATCCCTAAATAGAGTAGTTCTAAATAAATTAATGATATAAGGTGATTTGACTTGTGGATCCCCCAATACAGTGGAAGATGTGTGATGATTACTTGGTCTTATAGGCACTTACCATTAGTACATAGATTATTGATCATTTGTTATGGTTCCTCTTGTAGCATTGAATGAATAGTATCATCTATTCTTGTTGAATAACCAGGTTCATATAACTTTTTTAGCTGAAAGATAATTCATTTAGTGCTTTCTTTCATTTTCTACAAGAAGAATGAGTTCATTTTGATATTTTCATTGATGTTACGCATCATTGATTTGGATATTTTATGATTCCTTATAGATCAGTAGTTTCATATGGGAATCAATAGTGACCTCCCAATGAGTATAATAATTCCACATAGGATCTCGAGTTTGGGATGTGGTTTTTTTTCATCATGTTTTGGAGATAATACCTCATTGGAATTTATTTTGTGGTCTTCACTAATCATAAGAGCCTGAAGTGCATTTTCTCCCGACACAACATGAACTTTCATCAGTGTTAGTGGATGAAGTTCTTATGTGATTTCAAATTCTATTTTGTCTATTGACCCGGATAGGTGGATGTTACAGTCGATGCTCTATATAGGAAGTTTCACAATGATTCAGTGTGTGAATCTATAAATTCATAGGTGTTAGTGAACAATATTCATCATTTAACATGGATATGTAATTTGTCATGGGAAGAGTATGTCTTTATCAAATGATAGTTTAGTCATATCTGGTGAAATAAGTGGTAGAGTTCTAGTCCTGAGATCTTGAAGTCGATGTCCTCAGAGACCACATTGTTTCTGGTGTGTCCCTTGATTGTTTTTATGATGATGAAAAACAAAAAATATTATTTTAGGGAAGTATTTTGATTTATTTGGAGAAGTGTGACATCATTCTCATAGAGTTTCATAGTTCTGCATTAGTAGTAAATCCTTTTGTAATGAAGATGAACCATAATTTGAGAGGACAGTCTGGGTGGCCTAGGATGAAAGATGAAATTAATGCGTTTGTTTCTAGATGGTTGGTCTTCTTGAAGGTGAAGTCTTAGCACCATGTTCCTAGTGTTTTGGCCGACCTGATAGATGTTCTTCAGTGGATGTGGAAGGACATATCAATAAACAGTGTTACTTGTTCACCTCCATAACAAGGTGGCTTTCAATATATATGGGTGGTATTGGATTACTTAAAAAATTTAACCCACATTATATAGATCAAGGATTAGAGCTCATTATATATTTTGATTAAGTAGTTTATAGAGGAGTTGGTGAGACTCTATAAGTTTCTTGATGATGATAATTTTCTATCAAGGTCCTCATTTTACCTCTAGTGAGTGGAGTGGCCTCTAAAAAGCTTTTGTTTCTAAAAAATAATGTTGCACTAATTATCATTAGAAGACATACAGTAAGATAGATAATACCATCCACACTCTTGAATAAATGTTCCAATCCCATGTCATTGATTTTGTTGGTTTGTGGATAGATCACCATCTTTTATTATATTTCTATTACAATAATATTTTTCAGAACCAAATTTGGTATGGTTCCATTTAAAGCCTTATATGTTCAAACATTCCATTATTTGTTATGACAGTTTGGGGTCATGGAGTTATAAATTCTCAGCTCGAAACTGTTATAGATTATGATAAATATAGTTTATGTGAATTTCAAGAAGATGAAGTCATCTCATGATCCTTATAAATCTTATATAGATGATAGGATGATACGGGTGAAGTTAGATGTTGGAGATCATGTGTTTTTTATGGTGATTCCCCATCATGGATAGCGAAGGTTTGGTCATCACAGTAAACATTCCCCCAGGTTTATGATTCATTTTGAGGAGTTGGATCGTGTTTGATTCTTAGTGTTTCAGATAGCATGAACCCTATAAATTAAAGGGAAAAAATGTTTTTCAATTGATTCAATTCCTTCTTAAACATCGTCAGGACAATCACATAATAGATTTGAGTGAGATAATTTTTTATGATGATGCTACCTTTGAGGAGTGGCCATTAGATGTCCCCAACATCTATAAGAAGGTGTTTTGTAGGTATTCTATCCCCTCTATTCATTTCTTGTGGAAGCATGGTGGGGTGATTGAGAGTAACTAGGATAATGAGTCATATATTCGCATTAAATACCATTCATTTTTTTTATTATTACCTCATATCTTGTAATGATATTTATTTTATTGGTTTTAGACAATTTCAATTTTGTGAGATGGATCTCTATGTTGTTTCTTGTTGTGCCTTTGTCCTTATTCATGGGAGGTGAAAATGAATATGAAATGTCTTGTGATTTATATGTTTAGCTTCATGATCATGGATAATAATAATCTTTTTATATAGGTTCCTTTGACTTGATGAAAATTTCATTGACTCTTTGTGTCGATCTCCTTATGTTTTTTATGGTGGATGAGCTCATGTGGTGAAAAGTGACTTGAGAGGTATCTTATGGGGTGGTTGTACGATTTTCTCCATTCCATTTCTCCTCTAGGATTTTTCTGGATTATCAAGGATGAAATTTCTTTTCATTGGTGTCTAATTTCTGTGCGTAGATTCATGTGGATCCTCTTTTTTCATGATTTTGATTATAGAGATGCTCCATGGAGGATCAACAGAAGTTTTGAGGTGTTAGGTTGCTAAAATAAGGAACCTAAAAGATTTTACATTTTGGAAAACATTTACATGATATTATATAATGGTTAATTAGAATTAATAGATATAAGATTCAATGATAAACATAATAGAATGGAAATGAGTTATTTTTAAGAAAACAAATCATGATATTTAAAATTCCCTACTCTAATTTTGTTGGATGTGTTTTTAGCTCCTCATTTTAATCATAACCACATTGATGATTCAACTTTCTCCCACACGGTATGATTCTAAAAATCATCCCATTAAATTTTTATAATCACATTGTGGTGGATGAATAAATTTACGTCATTCTACGAATTGTGGTGATTTGTGGTGATCCTCGTTATGTTCTTCCATTAATTCAATCAATTTATCCAGGATTGGTATTGTTTCCTCCCATACCTTATATTCATGTATAGTTTTCATACACTATATTGTAATTGGGTTTCTCTGAGTTTTTGTTTTTACATGGTGTCACAACATCCTCTAGTGGATGTAGTTCTTGTGAAAGGGGCGATTATGATCCATAATATTGGTCCTTTCCCTTATGAAGAATGTTGACACCGTTTTTATGTCAAGGACCAATTTGATATATATTTAGTTATGATCCATCATATAGATAACATGATTTATCCTATTTAATTATCATGGAATTAGACAAAATGTTTACTCAAACCAGATTAATGAATTATTGTCGATATCTTGGTGATGTTGATGGTATACCATGATAAAGTTTTTCCTTCTAATTTTCAAAATAGATTGATGTATATAATGTTTCTGTTAATCTCATTTAATCATTAGGGATTATTAACTAACATAACTCTTTAATTAATATATAATATATTTTCTAAATGATTAAAATGGAATGTTTAATGAATTTGGTTTTTGGTTCTGTACTATGATGATTATCAAATTGATGCAAGTGCGCATATTTAATTAAATTGGTAAAAAAACCTGATGTATTTTAGGGATTATTGATAAAATTATTAAAGGAATGTTAAACTTGTTATTTAATTATTTTTTGAAATCTAGTGACGGATTTCTGTCTAGATTCCCTTAGATGGAACCTATACATAATGAATTAGATAACTAATGATGGAATAAACCCTGATTGTCTGAGAAATGATAATAAATTTTTAGAGACAGAGTTTCATTCGATCTTATAAAACCATGTTCCTTGTTATTTGGGTCCATGTTATCTATTTGGGTGTAAATGTTGAATTCATTTATTTAGGTCTAAGAGCTCAATTGATACTATTTTTCTTCTTCTTGTGATTTGATGTGATTCGGTTATGAAAATTTTTTAGTGAGGATTTTCATATGGGGTGGGGAGGCCAAGATGAGATGTGCCCCTGGGATGGATGACCATTAAGTGTTGTTGTTGTATTAGGGACTGGGAGGCCCAATAGTTGTGGTAGAACATGATGCATATAGTATAATTCTGCTTTGGTAATTCAATGTGGGTGTTTGGGAGGATATCAAATCTGATGGAACAGGTGGAATCAAGCCTTACTGGTTGATATCAATGTTTTATTCTTTTATGAATATGTTGTTTGGATGAAATTTTGGATTTTTGATTACATACATTGTTTTCCCCACATCATGAGTAAGATGGATGTGATTGGTTGTATTCCTTGTTTAGTATATTAGGATGTTCTCCTAGACTACCTATTAATACGAAAATTAATGATGTTAATAAATGAATAAATGTTTATCCATGGGGTTTGTTCTTGTTGGGTTTCAATTTTGAGGTTTAAATTTTGAGAAACCATGCACTTGTTTTTTTGTGCCCAGAAGAAATGGATTATTTTGTAATGTAATTTTGAATCTGTTAATGGTTATGGAATTAATTAATATTAACATAAAATAATGAAAAATGTGTAAAATATTTTAATTTATCTTATTTTATGGTTGGTTTCTTATAATATATTCTAGTCTTAGCCAAGGAGGAAGGGATTCTGAGTGTCAATAGTTGTATTTTAGTCTGAGACTATGTTATGCTCATAGTGTAGTTGTGGGCTATATTATATAATGTAATTTTTGTGTTTCTATATTCTAATCCACTTTTCCAGTTATGAAATCTAACACCCCAGTGATTATGATCCATATGCATATTTTCAACTATATCTGAGGAGGAGGATGTTTGACTGATTACCCCTCTGGCCACCACACTCTTCTTTTGGTTGTTACTTCTGTAGTTATGCATGATAGTTATTTTTCCTAAATATGTTTGGGTTGGTTATTAATGTCTTGTGATTTCATCAGAAACATTTATTCTGGATATAGTTTCCTAATCAATATAATAGGTTTAACATTTATATTTTGAGATGGCTTGTGGCTCTTTAACCAGTGTATGGGCAGTAATGGCATGAGGTACAACACCCGATGTACGATTCACATTATGAAGGATATGGTGGCTCAAAGAACTACAATGTTAATTTTGGTAATGTGGATGTTGTGGTTTGTTACATGAGTTTTATATTTTGGTGCTTTACCCTGGTGTGTTTAATCTAGCCCTTTTGGAGAGACATGCCTCATAAGTATGATCTCCGAGTAGATTGAAAAACTAGTGGGAAGTTGTATTGAGGTACCCATGATATTCTTTATTATATTACATAAATTTGTATGAAATAAATGGTGATAGTATCCATGGTGAGGCTGAGAACCTAATATATCTATTTTGGTGATTATTTCATTTCACTTGTTGATCACTTGTTGTCCAGAAATTTCACATAACTATTTAAAAGTATTCTATGATAATGGATGGTAATAATTTATAGGTTATATTGTTATTATAACAGTATAATTATTTTATAAATATAATTTAATGGACTAATTATTGTTCAGATACTTGGATAAAAACTCAAATAGATTTTGAGCTAGTTTATGAATGATTAATAATCCTACCTCTTCAAATCTTGTCCTGTTGTTAAATTAAAACACTTATCTCCTTATCCCATAGTAATTTAAAAACAAAAATCATATCATGCATTTGACCCAACAATTTTTCATGGTTCTCCCTTACTGGGATTTGTTTAAGGAGCATGAAACAATGATGTGGTGATGTTCTAAATCCAACAAGGGTCATTACAAAAATACAATGTTCCTGATAGATCACATCTATGCTTAGTCTCACTTTCATTAAATGGTTGTGGGTCCTCACACTACATTAAAATGTGTCACTCCCTATGTCTCTTTATATAACTCCCTACCATTGGAATTGATTATTGTCTTCATCTTTCTTTCCTCACTACACATGGAATAGATCCACTCAGATATTACTGACTTGTTGGTCCCATCATTATCACTAATGAATATATTTTCATTAGTAGATTGATGCCCTATTTATGTTCCAGTTTCATCCAATTAATAAATAACTCATTATTTTAGTTCATTGATCAATCCCTTTAAAACACTTTTTTGATACCCACTGCCTCCACGAAGATACATCCTTCTCAGAGCTCTAATATCCTTCATGAAGAACCTCCCTTTTGCAATGCACTAATATACTTCATGATGATCACTAATTTCAGTCGGATTTTTATATCCTTCAATAACTCCCTAAATTTTTTTATGCTCAAAACAATTGGTTCACTATTTTAGTCGTTGCAAACATTTTCACATTATCCACATTGTCGATCTACATTCGATAATCTAGAGACATACAATCTTTATTATATTGTTCAAATTTTCTAAATGTGTTAGAGGCCTCTTTATATGAATTTTGAATGATTATAGTTTCTTTCATCTATGTAATCATCTTTTTGTGATGCTCTAGATGTTCCTTCATGTTTCTCCCTATCATTTGATGCCCTAGGAAAATGATTCATTCATAAATCACTTCTTATGCACGAAGAGAATTATCAAAATCCCTTCTAACTTCGTGAAGAAAATATCGCGAATACCATTCATGGAAAAACCCATGAATTTTCCATATTTTTATATTTGAATCAAAGAAATACAATTTTCACATTTCTATGAAAACTCTAAATTTTGGAACCCAAAAAATTTTCATATACTAGGAAATAATGTCACCTTTTTAAGCAAATTTCTATTCCATTTACATTACATCCATTCTTTCAACATGGATCATTTTCAACATATCATGTCATAAATCCAAATGAACTCCAAAATAATCCTTGGAAACCTACTTTCTCAACAACACAATAATACCAAAAATGTTTCAATGTTTCATTGAGGGATCTTTCCCATCTGTTATATAAATCCCTAAGAGGGTTGCTATTAAATAATTTCATTGGTTCATAAGGTGGCAGTCTTCAATCCACATGATTGATGATTTCATTTAATATTTTATAGAATTGTGGATTGATATTAGTTATCCTCATATCATAAATACATCATATTATATATTATATACTATTGTTTTTGGATATTAATAATTTAAAAAATTTAAATATTGTAAATCGAGATTTAAAAAAGAATTTTTTTTGTGAAGAATGTTTTCTTCACTCAAAAAACCTCTATTTGAACTTTTATTAAGGATTGTTGGGTACAATTATTATTGTGAAAATTATTTCTAAACCATGAATATAGATATTGGGTTGATTATTTGGAATGTTTTTGTTGAGGTAATTGTCATAATAGGTATGAAGAAGTGATGGGATGGGGTACACTTTAATAATTGAGAAATATATCAACCCTAAACTATTACAAATTAAAACATGGTTTATTAAAAAAATTAATAATAAAACAACCAGAAGATTAAATAGACTCATTTATTTGAGAAATTATGTACATTATATGAAAAAATAAAACATGAAAAACAACAAATGTTTTGAAAAAATCATTATCATGACCCAATTGTTCCTTCGTGCATGACACTACATTAGATAACTGAAGGGAATACATAATAAATGAGTTTGATATACATATTATTAATGGAATAAACATGTATTATCATGTATAAGACAATACAAGTTATAAAATATTCATTTCACGGGATAATAAAATGAAAATGAACCATAATTCATGATATATCCTGATAATCATATCATGAGAAATGTGGAAACAACTTAACAGGTATCATAATAAATGTAGGTTAGGGAGAAACCCACCAAGAAATCATGTTAAAAATTGACTATAATGAATTGATGCATAATCCCAATCCCAATCTAACATATCATGATACTAATAATTATCTAATATACTATATTGATATATAATTCTAGGTTCACCCATCACATTCATTTCATTATCTTGCTTACGTGTTCTATGTAGATCAATAAACATGGGATCATTCTTCATAAAAATTTCTTTCTCGATCAAGGGAAGTGTAATTAATACATTTATGTTCCAAATTTAATAAGTATATGAGTATATTGTTGAATAACCAAGATATATAATGGGAACATTATTAATTGAATATTTTTATTGGAATAGAAAACTGTTGTGCATTTTTGGTAGCATAATAGCATAAAAAGTATCTTAAAATTTATTTGCGAGAGTGGAAGGGGTATATCATATTTTTTATATGAAATGGATTGGAATATGGACTTGTGAGATGCGTCCCAAAATAAGGAATATTTTATAAGAATTCATATCATTATAATGAGATGATTATAAATATGAGAAAATAAAGAACCCTTACTTGAATGTGATAATCCAAAGGTATGGGAGGGGATTCTTGAAAGATTGTGGATGCCATGGGAAGACATTAGGGAGTGGAAGGATGAGTGTGGATGTGATCAATGTAGTTTTTTTTGAAGTTAAATGGGGGACTGGGAGGGGTTATATAAGTACGAAAGAGAATTTCTTTGTTACATATATTTTGGAATCTAAATAAAACAAATATCCAAAACCACAAACCATAGCATGGAATTTGAAATGGTATCTTCCTAAATGGAAGTGGATTAACTTATTTTATATGTAAAATGTTAAATCATTTTAAAATATTACCACTGGTGATATGGAGGTGATTCATGCTCTTGAATAAAATATATTCAAATCATAAAATATATTATAACTCTTTGTAGATACATAATTGGTATAAAAAAATCAAATAATCCTAAAATAAAATTTTTTTCAATGTAAATAATATATTTAGTATTTGATAATATTTATATTACATAATAAAACCAATTAGGGTCATTGTGATGTCATAAAATAGAAGGTATATTTATTGTGTATTTAATCCTTACCAAAAAATTCGACTATCTAAGAAAATTATTAAAAATTCACAGTTGATAATTTAGACTTCTAGATTCCAAAAATAATATTCATTTTATCTAAATAATTATCTAAATATATTAACATTCCCATTTAAATTAGAAACTAGCATTTATTGAATTCATGCAATAATAATTTTTTAATTCTTATAAATATTATTGTTTATTTCATTTAAATTATATTATAATTTATATTTAATTAAAATTATATAATATTATTTTTTTAATTAAATATTAATTATTTAAAAATTTTATTTATTCATCAAAAAATATTACTTAATTGAATTAGAATATTAACAACAAACACCTATTAGTGATTCACTCAATCAAAATAGAAATAATTTTTAAAGTAAAAATAATAGTGTGAAAATATATTCATTACTCATTTAGAAATATTGGATATAATAATATTTTTATGTTATTGAAAAAATATTCCCTTAATATACCATAAAATTTCTAAGAGTAATGTGTGAACTATTAGGGATTTCATGGGACTGTTCAGCTAACCTGGTTTGGTTTTTGATCTTGATGCCATGGTCGTATTCCATAAATAGTTTCTACCATGAATATGTTTTTAGAAAATATCATGGTATGCATTTAGGAAAAATCCAAAAAATACAATATCACTTGGATGATCCGATAAATGGGATTCATAAGGAACGATCCTACTGGTTGAGGCCATCAATTACATTATATGTGAAAATTGGATTTGTGATAAAACTATATTTTTATTAATCATGTGATAATAGTAATAAAGGTATATTATCAATTCTAATAATACATTAAGATATTTTATATAAAATATTATTTAATAACAAAAATGATGGTCATGTGTCTTATAGAACCATATTACTTAATGAGTCATTTTAAACAAATTAAGAGGAATTTTATTTACTAATGATCCAGATGTTACAATATCTTTCCTTATGAAAATTATCTCTAGAAATTTTCATTTTCCTAACTAATATAGATGATTTTATCTCTACTGAATCACCACATATGGTTCCCATGTTTCATCTTCAATCATTTGGTTTCTCCCCAAAAATTTACCAGGTGCATTGTCTACTTTCCTAGAAACATTTACATATGATCTAATATCTTAATCCGGAGGACTTCATAGGAAGATTAATACTAAAATGGTACCACAAATGGTTTGAGAATATTTAATTATTCAGGTATGTGCCTAATCAATAAGGATACATGGAATAAATCGTGTACTTTATATAGGTTCGATATGAGTGCTAGCTAATATACTATTTCTCCTACGTGACTAAGAATCTAAAAAGGGACTGATGTACACTGAACAAAGTTTTCACTTGTTCCGAAATCACATCAAATTATTATATGGATATATTCATAGGAATACCATTTCTCCAACATCAATATCATGGTATTATCAATTGTTTTCCGCATTGATATTTTGTTATCTTTGCGTATCCCGGATGTGATGGTGAATAGTCTTTACCTTCCACACAATTTCTTCAACCATTTATGGACCAAGAAGTTTTTTTTAAAAACATAAATTCATCAAGAAGGGGTTATACACCTATTTCCATAAATAGATCCATGTGGATCCATTTGGATTCTCCAGTGGATGTTATTGTTGTAAGAGAACTCAAACAATGAATTATGTAGGTCCCATATGACATTTTATTCTAGAGAACATGCTCTAAACATGTATTCTAGTGTCTAAATAGTTGGATTAGATTTGAAATCAGTTTTAGGATGAATGGTTATACTAAAATTCATATTTTTGTTTATAGAATACTAGTATAATATCTAGATTATGGATGTGAATCTCAAATCTCAGTTAGATACAATCGATAGTAGTACTCCATGGAGCCTTTCCACTAATCTAATTTATATTCATGCTATTTGATATAGTGTGAAATCCTCTTGAATCGAAATTATGTGTGTAGTCTTTTTAAAATGATCACAACAACACATATGACATTGATTCGTTTTTATGTATTCATATGTCTATTGAAAATGTCCATGGTGATGTTTTCCAATTTAAATTTTGGTATGGGTATTTATAACATCATCTACTTATACTTATTCCATTAATCCTTCACTAGTAGAGATACAAGGAAAATCATTTTTTAATCAGAGATACCATTCTTCATGTTTTCCCACCAATTGTTCTCATGGAGATATTGATACAAATTTGCGCTTCCAAGGTGATTAGAGAAATTGAAACAATGTGCATCATACATTAAGTCGTTTTTAAATAATGATTACATGGAATATATTGTATTGACCAATATATAAATATTCCATCTCTATTCAAATTGAATTATATGTATTTCCTTTTTCATATAGATTCCACTTTCTATAGAATGCATTCATCAACACTTTTATCATACTTTAACCAATCTTGAAGAGAGGTTTTAGTAATCATATGTGACTGGACTGATGATGTTTCTTTCAGTATGAATCACATTTATATCCTTTTTTAATCTAAAAAAATAGTTCCCTATATGTTATCATTTATGATATAATTTTCTGAATCATTTCAACACAGAGAATATGCCACTTTTTTGACTTTCCCAGGAAGGTAGGGGATTGAGAAGTCATAATCCTTGGTGATCTCTAACGATCACTATTGGTTAATATTAGGATATTTCTATGTGAATATATATTTGTTCTAATTGTGATAAATATATATCTCGCACTTCTCCCAATAGTGAAATTTCCACCATCCTTTCAAATAAAATATCTTTTTAGCCTACTATAGATCATGTGTTGGATATTTCTATTCATGAACGTCCAACTTCGTTGTATAAAAGTGTCAAGAACCATGTGAGTGTGCCTTGCAATCCAAGACCAGACATATTCAGTGGAATGTAATGAAGGGTACTCTTAGACCCCTGAGAAGGAATATTCACCCTATGTATCTAAACTATTATTTTGGAAATATTTCACCCATTTTGATAAGCATAAATAAACATCTAAAATATAAAAGAGATACCTGAATAACTATAAACAAACATGCTAAAAAATTTCAAGATTCTATTTTTTAAAACATTTGCTAAAAACCAACAACAATACATCAAAACGAAACTAAAAACCCCTAGAAATCTCTATCCAATATGAGGGATCCAACCTCAATCAATCATCCCCAACACCCACAACAGGAAACAAAACTCTAGTAATAAAATCCACTATGATGAACTATTCCTTACCATGGGACCAACATATACCAAAGTATAAACAAACACAAAAGGTTCTATAAGGTGTGAAGAAATCCCAATACAAATCCACGTAATTGAAGGATTCCATGTTGTATCATGAAATTAAAATTAACAAGCTCATTTATGAAAAATCATTTAAAACACCTCCAAGAAAACAATTTAAAGAAAGATATTTTTTAATACAAAAAATCAAGGATGAAAATTTAAAGGTAACATTTCAAATGAAAAATCTATTAAGATAAAATCTCCAAAAGATAATATGCACTCATGGACCACTGTATACCTGATGATTGTACGACATTTCTTTAGTCTAGGTAGAGCATCATGGGTAAATTCTAAGAGATAATCGTTCTTTAGAAGGACCCTAGACTTCTTACCATGGTGAAAGGTGGTAGATTAACCAAAACAGTAATTGTTATCATGAATGAGTCACTAGAGAGGATAAACATAAAAAATAACAATTTTAATCAATCATAATCGTTGTCTTTTATTGTGGAAATACAAAATCATGTTAACTAAAATTCTAACAAGACAGTTCTGTATCATTGGAATACTAGTTCTAGTATGGCCTCCTAGATGTTTGAGATTCCATTTGTGCTCAATTACATGTTAATTAGCAACACATATTTTCTCATTCACAATTAATTCCCAATGAAATTAAAGAATCATCACTTTCATATACCATTACATGATAACCAACCTTTTATAAAAAATGAACCTTCTATTTTACACATAGAAAAAACCATATCAAAATGCACATTCACCAATTCCAAAATTCATGATGCCCGTTTGGAATCATTTCCAATGCAAATACAACTATCCTAGGAATTTAAATGGGATGATCAATTTTTTAAATCCATACATAAACTAATTTCTTTTTTCCTTTGTCGAAACATCATTTATGTAATTAAAAATATCATTTATTTGATACTAACAAAAATAAGATACAAATATTTACATTTTTTTTTAAAACCCAACATTCAATATACTCAACCCTCAGGTTCCTTTAATTTTTTTTCACCTTCCGCATATTTGTAAAAACACTACCATGTGTCATCAAAATGATGCATGTAAACAAAATGACAATTTCCGATTGTGAATCCATTTTTTATCACATATTCCTATCAGAATCCTTAGAAATACAATTTTCACCACACCATAGAATAATAGAATATAAATTAAGGGAAAAAGAAAAATATAAATTTAACCAAAAAAATTATAACTTGGAACAACCTACCCCAAGAATTGAAACCATTAGAAATTGGTGTGAAACCACCACCGCACAACCACAAGACCCTAAAGGAATAATTTATAAATAAACATCCAAATATCACTCAATTTCATTAGATCATACTCTACTAGGATGAACACCACACTGGAAATGGAGAACTCAATGAATAAGAAATAAAATCTTATAATTAAGGAAGAAATAGACGCAGAAGTGAGTTACATGATGAATCCATAATGAATGGGGGTAAAACCGCAAAATCAAATTGGTACCTAAAGAACCAAGAAGAGATTTTATAAGCCTAGCAAGGGAGAAAATCCCTATTTATGCAACGTAGGATAAACATGTGGTAGTTTCTTCATAGATTTTAGGGGGAAACGATTGTAACACCCCGAGATTTAATGAAAATTATTCTTTAAATTTCATTGAAGTCTTCTATTATACACTAAAATAAGATTATATTGTACTATACGCAACATCGTATTAGCTTGCAGTATACACAACACTATTTTTGGCTCATGTTACGCACAATTTCAAGTTCATTTTGTGGAAATTATTCTATGGAACATTAAGTATATATTCTGTTTAATGTATAAATGAAATATGTTTTGATTAGGTTATACGTGACACAAAACGGTTCTTTCACTTAATGCTGCCCTGACATGGATTGCATTACACTCAATCACGACCTTCCTCGATAGGGTGTGTAGTACGCAATACCGAGTTTCACTAAACGAGATGTTATTAAAATATTATTATGAACTAGCAGTTACGAATAGTAATAACCAATTTTTGAAATATTATAAATTTTATTTTTCAAAATGGACTTCATTTTTGGATTCAGAATATTTAAATTAGTCTTGGGTGAATTTTTGTATTTTTCTGAAAACATTCAATTTTTGATGAATAGTGAAAACACTGGGTTACTATTTAAAATACATATTTTTATTTAAATAATTATGTATTTTATTTAAATTTATATTAGGTCAAAATTGATATATAATACCTATATAAGTTCAATGTAATTCATTGGAGTCATTTTTTAATAATTTTCGATATAAAAAATTTATTGAACTTTTCACCGTCTTTTACCTACCTCCTAGGAGCTTTTTACAAACTTACATAAAAATTAATTTTACCACTTCATTGAGTGGAATTTTGAAAATATGAGAGACATGGTTCATATCAAGGACTAAAATGTGGTTTAATGATATTCAATTATTTTTTGGTGAATAGTATATTCTTAGTTTTATTTACCACGGTTAAAAGTAAATAGGGTAATTAAGGGTAAAAATGATATTATTATTACACTAACACATGTCCTAATTCTATTCAATATGATTAATTTGACCATAAACATCCCTAGGAATAAAATATGACCATTTAGATCCTCTTGGATTAGATTAGGACATTTATTATTAATTTATTTAATGAAGGGTTAAAATAGTTAAAATCAATGTTTAAAAACTAAATCATTTTTAATATATGGTTATACAAAAGATAAATTAGACTATAAATATTCATTAGAAAGACTAATAGATTTTCTACATAATTGTATTTTATTTATAGTTTTTATACATTAAATAATTAACTTTATTTATGACCCAATGATGATGCAGTAATTATCTTATTAATAAAATATTAACATAATTGATGTTATAAATACCCAATTAAATGTAATTTGAGAATTTTTATGAATTCCACTAATTATATTGGTCAATATGACAAGGTAGTATTGATTTTATTAAATTTTTTATAACTAATCATGCTGTTATGATTTTCACAAAAATCAATTACCAAATAATGTCAAAATTGACATAAAATACTCTTTAAAACAAATATTATATTATTAGTTGTGATTATATTCCTAAAAATATATGGTTCGGCCATGATACTTATATCATAAATGTTTTATCATTAATGGACCACTTTGGGGTCTCTTGTGTAACACCCCGAGATTTTATGAAAAATATTATTTTTAATTTCATTAATATCTTGTGTTGTACGCTACACCAAAAGAAGCTTTCACAACACACATCCTTGACTTGCCTTCCATTACACGCAATCGCGACCTTCCTCGATAGCGTGTGTAATACGCAATAATAAGTTTCACTAAACAACAATATGATATTAAAATATTATTAAAACTAGCCGTTATGAATCGTAATAACCACTTTATGAAATTTTGTAAATTTTATTTTTCAAAATGGACTTTGTTTTTGGATTCGTAATATCGAAATTAGATTAGGGTGAAATTTTGGTACTTTTCGGATAACTTTCATTTTCTGATGAATAGTGAAAATTACTAAATTTTAATTAAAAACAACTTTATTAATCGAAATAATTAATAGTGATAAATTATTAATTTGGGTGGTTTTAAAGTATATTTAGAATATATTTTTACAATTCAATACAATGTTGGTCATTGGATGTAATTTCACATTTACACCAGACATAAACAAGTGTTAATCTTTTGATAGTTATTATCTATTAAAAACACGCTATTTGTTGTGGCAGCGGAAATTAACTATAAAATTAATTAATGCAACTTATATGTTGGGAATTTTGTAAAATAGTAATCATTTTTGAATTCGGAATATCAATTATAGCTTAGGGTGAAATTTTGTCATTTTTCTGAAAAACTTCAATTTTTGATGAATAGTGAAACTACTAAGTGGTAGTTAAAAAAATTAATTTTTTTCATAAGTCATAATTTTACTGCTTCTGTGAATTGAATTTCAAAAATCCGAGGGACACGGTTGATGTCAGTAAGTAAAATGTGGTTCAATGAGATGAAAATAATTTTTGGTGAATAGTAACTTTTTACTTTTATTTACCATGGTTAAAAGTAAATAGGGTAATTAAGGGTAAAAATGATATTAATATTACTCTAAAACATTTCCTAATCCTATTTGACAAGTTTATTTAGACCAAAAACAATCATAGGAATAAAATATGACCATTTAGGCCCACATGGATTAGATTAGGACATTTATTATTAATTTACTTAAAGAAGGGTTAAAATAGTTAAGATCAATGTTTAATAAGTAAATCATTTTTAATATGGAGTTATACATAAGATAAATTAGACTATGAGTATTAATTAGAAATCTAAGAAGATTTCCTACATAATGGTGTTTTATTTGTAATTTTTAGACTTTAAATAATTCAATTTATGTATGACACAATGATGATGCAGTAATTACCATAATAGTGAAAAATTATAATAATTGATATTATAAATTCCTAAATAAGAATAATTTGAGACTTTTTATGAATTCCGGTAATTTTATAGGATAATATGACATGTTAGTATTGATTTAATTAACTTTTTTCGAACCTATCAATCTGTTATGATTTTCACAAAAATCAATTTCTAAATAGTGTCAAAATTGACATAAAATAGTTTTTAAAACAAATATTATATTATTAATTGTTATTTTATTCCTAAAAATCTAAGGTTCAGCCAAATGACTTAGATAAGGTTATATATATTAATAATTAACAACTTGGGGTTCGTTTGACTTCTTATAGTAAGTTTATTAACCTTATAGTATAAGAACACAGGAAGACACGGTAAATGTAAAATTATTTAACTTAATGTTAAATCTAAATGATAAGGTTAAAATAGGAACCTCAACTTGTCTAAATTCTATTTTATGAGAGTATTTTGACCAATCCCCACCTTATCCCTGAAATAAATCAATTTGGAGCTATTTAAAACCGAACATGACTTTATAATAAAATAATATTTTTAGTTTTTCCAAAGGAGCCCCTCTCCTACCTTATAAAAGGGCACCTCCTCCCTCTCTTCCTCACACAACTTTGAGCCTTCAAGCTCAGCCAACCCCTGACAAAATCTCTTCTCCACTTCCCTAGTATCATCCTAGAGGTCTTGGTCATCTTTAAAGACCATCCTTAGTTCTTTAAGTGGAGGTTAAGTGAAGGCGTGTCAAAAAGAGGTAATATCCATTACCGATCTTTTTCAATTTCATTGTTCTTCAACTTCTTCTTATTTAGTTGTTTCATGATAAAGTAATAACATCAGTATTTATTATATACTGATATGTTATTATAAATATGAAACAACTCTAATTAACCTTCTATCCATCCTACGGAAAAAGGAAATCACTGCGCGTGCGTACGTACGGAATACCGTCTCCATGCCGTGGTGTAATCTATTTTCCGCCACCACCTTAATTGGATGGGTATAATGGTGTAATGAGTAACTATATATGATTATTATAAAGTGATATTGATACTTAAATAGTATACATACACTTCAACACAATTCCACGACCATGGGAACGATATCATCGCTCGTGCGTACGTACGGACTACCGTCTCCACGACGCGATGAGATTCAATCTCAGTGATTAACCATTCATAAATGATTATAAATTATATATAATAAGTACTAATGAAATATATGACATAGTAATGATACTTTATTTATGTATATTTATATTTATGTCATCTACTTAATTCCATTCAATTCAATAAGGAAACGAAAAAAGTGTTCATGCGTACGTACGGACTACCGTATCCATGAACGGCGTATATCATTCCATTTATCGATATTATATATATATATATATATATATATTATGAATATATATTATATATAAATCATGTTTTACATTCTTGATATATGTAATAATGATCCAAGTAATCATATTAATAATTACAAGTTAAAAACATGAACTACAAATGAGACGATTTTACCCAAAACGCTACTTTAACATGAATTTACAAACGAACAGGTAATATAAAGTAATAAGTGGACCATATATGATATAATAACAATGAATATGATTCTGGAATAAGTCAATAACATGATTTAAATAATTATACAGGAGGTTTGGACACTTACAAAGCAAGTCGGATCTAAGGTAAGGGATAAATTTTCAATCTCATTTTTATCCGAGATTGCTTATACGTAAGTATTTACTGGGGTTACGTTTATCATCCATGACCATGTTTTCTAAAAATATTTTTACATAATGTTTACCATTCTTACATGAATTTTTAAAGTCATTTTTACCCTTTATTGACTTTTTAACACATTGTATGAATGGAATCTTTACTTTGCTTACCATATAAGGTACTTTTTGATTTTTCCGACAAAAGTACGAGGAGAATGTTTTTTTAACTTATATGGCATGAATGGATTTTTAAAACATTATTTCCAGAAGCTTCCTTTACAAGTTTTCAAGTTTATTTTTAATCAACTTCTTTTAGTTTAATGTTTTATGACATGTTAAGAAAGGAATAATGTTTTTGAAGAAGAAAGGATATTTTCCTCAAGAATGGAGTTCAAGTGTTTTATCAAAATTATTTTCCATCTAAGAAAATAAAGGGTTCTGTTTTATCCCTATTATTACATTGATATGATTATGTTGTGATGGAATTATTTTTATGAATTCCTTTATCATATATGAATTGTTTTATGACGTCATGATGTTTAAGAATCCCATTTTTATTACATGGGTTATGCAATGATGTATGATTTATGATTTTGTGGCACACATAAGAATGGTATCATTATGAGATGGGTGGGACCTATATCTCCCTCCAATGCATTGGGTAAAGATTTTATATCTCATGAGATAGACATGGCTGGAATGGTAGGTTATACCTGTTCAGTGAAATAGGACTGAAACGGGGATGACTCGGTTCAGAAATGGACATTGTCCACTAAGACAGTCTTGGCAATGAGTCTTTACTAATAAGAAATGATTCTCTATGATTATGTGTGTATGCCACAAAGTTTCAGGATTTATGTTATGATTATTGGGATTACATTTCACTTCTATGATTTATCCCATGTTATGATATTATGATCTCTTTTGCAGGTTAATATTTCCAAAATCTATGTTCTTATGTATACGATGTGATTGATATTTCTTTTGTTTACCCTTACTAAGCACTTGAGCTCACCCTTTTATGTTTTCTTTTCCCCAGGATATAAAGAAAGGTTTTAGTTATACAAAAAAGGAGATCTTTATGGGAGATGTTGAAGATCTTTCACCAGGATTAGAAGATTATATTCCTAGTTTCTAAAGACACTAAACTATTACGATCCTTGTGTGTGTGTTTTTGTTATGTACTAAGTATTCTGCAAATGTAATGTAATGTCCATGTAGGTCAGGTTTCGGGTCTCTACAGTTGGTATCAGAGGAAAGGTTTAGTCAACCTTTAGAAACTAGGATGGAAAACATTAGTGATATCCCTAGAGATATTTCTAAGGTATATCTAGGGATGTCTCTAAGGATAAGTATACGTATAGGTTATTGTCATAGAATTGAGCTAACGATCTTAGAATTTAATCTAAGATGTTAGATATTGAGGGTACTCCCCCTTAACTATGTTGTTTTCTCTAGAATGATTTTTTCCTCTCACAGAATTCTTTTTGTGTTTTAGTAAATGGAGGGAACCAGAAGGAATTCGGTTAACATTGAATCCAATGAACAAATTAGTGAATATGAGCAACAAAATTGTGTAATTCCTAGAGAGAAAGATATTGTGATTATGCCGAATCAGTCATCGCGATATATGATTAACAAGGTGAAATTTAGTGTTATGCCTAATTCATAAAAGAAGAGGAAGATAAAGTATTATGCATGATCGCATGTTGAGGAGCATAAAGAAAGGAAGATTGAGATTTCTAAAGAAGGGAAGAAGAACCTTGAGGAATACCTCAAATGGAGGGACCGATGTTATCTATGTGGATAAAATGGTCATAGAGTGACAGACTGTTATAGAGTTCAATTTCTTATATGTGGAGAACATGGTCATTACCCAACTCAATGCCCTGACCTAAAAAGTTACTTCTAAATCAAGGACGGACTTATTCCAGGACAATCATTGAAGTGGATGAACTGAAGTGTTTATGTATTGGTATTTGAGAATAATGTTGTTGAGGTACTTTTATGGTGTATAGGAATATTTATGTATTGGTCTATTGTGGTTTTCAATAATTTTAAGATACCGGTAACCATGAATAGTGATTCAGATATTTTTTGGAAATCAAATGATATGCACATAATGAAGGGAAAATGAGAAAATGAAATGTTTAACAGTATTCATGAGCTCATGATTGATATAAGGACTAAGTGATATCATGGTTTGAGTATATAGAATTTTGAGGATTTTGGTATGTGGAAGGTGTTAACTTTTAACTGTATTCATGTCTTCACTAAGTAATTCAAGAGAATACATGATTAATGACTTTGATTGTTTGGAATGTGACCAACAAAACATATCTTATGATATATGGGGATTAACGATGGTATTAAATCTCTGGTAATCATTTTTAATATGTTATAAAAGTGGACTGCAGTATTATGGATAAGCCTAAAGATTGGAATGGATTACGTTGGACATAATTTAGTATTGTTTAAGGATAAGAGTTTTTTCGATATTATTGATGGGATGTTATAGTAATATAGTTTTAGAAAATGGACAACCTGCAGGACGGGCGACAGCCCATCACGTCGGATAAGGATGTGGGAATCGAACCCACAACCAAAGTGCGACTGGCCTTTATCGCCTACCACTAGCCTACAGGAAGTCCCTGTTTAGTAGAAACTAGTTTTATTATATTAAGCAGTATGATATATGAAGTATAAAGTCTATTTTAGGAACCATATATGATTAATCTCACTATAGAATGACTTATGTATATTTGATAACTTTTTCTAACCTGTTGTTTGAAACAGATGGAATGACCCATCATTTTATCACATGATCTATTAAATCTTCATGAATAACAAATTCAAATTCATTTCTTTAAGAGATGAAGTGGAAATTTTTCATAGCACGAAAAATAGTGAAATTATACCAAAATCATATAAGTATTTCTTTTAATTCACCAACTTTAGGGAAATTATCTTGAAAACAAAAAATGTTGTCCTAGTGCCTTTATATCTGATTAATCATATGGTACCTTAGATCGTCACAAATTTATGGCTTTGTGATTGCTGGCTTTTCCATAGCCATGTTCTCTACCACTCTCTATCCGAACATGATGTTTAGATTTCTCTTCTATATCCATATTTTCACCTATGTGGAAACCCAGCGATTAGTTTATTTGGGTAACTGTTACATTTCATACTTTTGTTTTTAAAGATTGGTTTTGAAATTCATTTTTACGATGTGGGTTTCTATTAAAGAATCTTTTAGAATAGTAAACCATTTATAACCCCGACGAATTTCGAGGGCGAAATTCATTTTAAGGGGGGTAGAATGTAACATCCCGAGATTTTATGAAAAATATTCTTTTTAATTTCATTAATATCTTGTGTTGTACGCTACACCAAAATAATCTTTCACAACACACATCCTTGACTTGCCTTCCATTACACGTAATCGCGACCATCCTCGATAGCGGGTGTAGTACGCAATAACGAGTTTCACTAAACAACAATATGCTATTAAAATATTATTAAAACTAGCCGTTATGACTAGTAATAACCAATTTTTGAAATTTTGTAAATTTTATTTTTCAAAATGGACTTTATTTTTGGATTCGTAATATCAAAATTAGCTTAGGGTGAAATTTTGGTACTTTTCGGATAACTTTCATTTTCTGATGAATAGTGAAAATTATTAAATTTTAATTAAAAACAACATTTTTAATCGAAATAATTAATAGTGATAAATTATTAATTTGAGTGGTTTTAAAGAATATTTAGAATATATTTTTACAATTCAATACAATGTTGGTCATTGGATGTAATTTCACATTTACACCAGACATAAACAAGTATTAATCTTTTGATAGTTATTATCTCTTAAAAACACAGTATTTGTTGTGCCAGCGGAAATTAATTATAAAATTATTTAATGAAACATATATGTTTGGAATTTTTTAAAATATAAATCATTTTTGAATTCGGAATATTAATTATAGCTTAGGGTGAAATTTTGGCATTTTTCTGAAAAACATCAATTTATGATGAATAGTGAAACTACTAAGTGGTAGTTAAAAAAATTAATTTTTTACTAAATCATAATTTTACTGCATCTGTGAATGGAATTTTAAAAATCCTAGAGACACGGTTGATTTCACTAAGTAAAATTTGGTTCAATGAGATGAAAATAATTTTTGGTGAATAGTAACTTTTTACTTTTATTTACCACGGTAAAAAGAAAATAGGGTATTTAAGGGTAAAAATGATATTAATATTATCCTAACACATGTTATAATCCTATTGGACAAGTTTAAATCGACCAAAAACAAACATAGGAATAAAATATGACCATTTAGGCCCACTTGGATTAGATTAGGACATTTATTATTAATTTACTTAAAGAAGGGTTAAAATAGTTAAAATCAAAGTTTAATATGTTAATAATTTTTAATATGGGGTTATACATAAGATAAATTTGACTATAAATATTTATTAGAAATCTAAAAAGATTTCCTACATAATGGTATTTTATTTGTAATTTTTAGACTTTAAATAACTCAATTTATGTATGACACAATTATGATGCAGTAATTACCATAATAGTGAAAAATTAGAATAATTGATATTATAAATGCCTAAATAAGTATAATTTGAGACTTTTTATGAATTCCACTAATTTTCTAGGTTAACATAACATGTTATTATTTATTTAATTAACTTTTTTCGAGCTTATCGTTCTGTTATTATTTTCACAAAAATCAATTACTAAATAGTGTCAAAATTGACATAAAATAGTTTTTAAAACAAATATTATATTAATAATTGTTATTTTATTCCTAAAAATCTAAGGATCGGACAAATGACTTACATACGATTATATATATTAATAATTAACAACTTGGGGTTCGTTTGGCTTCTTATAGTATGTTTATTAACATTATAGTATAAGAACACAAGAAGAAACAGTAAAAGTAAAATTATTTAACTTAATGTTAAATCTAAATGATAAGGTCAAAATAGGAACCTAAACTTGTCTAAATTATATTGTATGAGAGTATTTTGACCCATCCCCACCTTAGCCTCTAAATAAATCAATTTGGAGCTATTTAAAACCAAACTTGACTTTATAATAAAATAATACTTTTAGTTTTTCCAAAGGAGCCCCTCTCCTCCATTAAAAAAGGGCACCTCCTCCCTCTCTTCCTCACACAACTTTGATCCTTCATGCTCGGCCAACCCCTGCCAAAATCTCTTCTCCACTTCCCTAGTATCATCCTAGAGGTCCTGTTCTTCTTAAAAGATCATCCTTAGTTCGTTAAGTGGAGGTTAAGTGAAGGCGTGTCAAAAAGAGGTAATATCCATTACCGATCTTTTTCAATTTCATTCTTCTTCAACTTCTTCTTCTTTATTTGTTTCATGATAAAGTAATAACATCAGTATTTATAATATACTGATATGTTATTAATGAAACAACTCTAATTAACCTTCTATCCATCCTACGGAAAAAGGAAATCACCGCGCGCGCGTACGTACGGAATACCGTCTCCACGCCGTGGGGCAAACTATTTTCCGCCACCACCTTAATTGGATGGGTATAATGGTGTAATGAGTAACTATATATGATTATTATAAATTGATATTGATACTGAAATAGTATACATACACTTCAACACAATTCCATGACCATGGGAACGATATCATCGCTCGTGCGTACGTACGGACTACCGTCTCCACGACGCGATGAGATTCATTCTCAATGATTAACCATTCATGAATGATTATAAAGTATATATAATAAGTACTAATGAAATATATGACATAATAATGATACTGGATTTATGTATATTTATATGTATGTAATCTACTTAATTCCATTCAATTCAATATGGAAACGAAAACTGCGTTCATGCGTACGTACGGACTACCGTCTCCATGAACGGTGTATTTCATTCCATTTATCGATATTATATATATATATATATATATATTCAGAATATATATTATATATAAATCATGTTTTACATTTTTGATATATGTAATCATGATCCAAGTAATCATATTAATAATTACAAGTTAAAGACACGAACGACAAATGAGACGATTTTACCCAAAATGCTACTTTAACATGTATTTACAAAAGAACATGTAATATAAAGTCATAAGTGGACCATATATGATATAATAACAATGAATATGATTCTGGAATAAGTCAATAACATGATTTAAATCATTAGATAGGAGGTTCGGACACTTACAAAGCAAGTCGGACCTAAGGTAAGGGATAAATTTTCAATCTCATTTTTATCCGAGATTGCTTATACGTAAGTATTTACTGGGGTTACGTTTATCATCCATGACCATGTTTTCTAAAAATGTTTTTTCATAATGTTTTACATTCTTCCATGATTTTTTAATGTCATTTTTACCCTTTATTGACTTTTTAGCACATTGTATGAATGGAATCTTTCCTTTGGTTACCATATAAGGTACTTTTTGACTTTTCCGACAAAAGTACGAGGATAATGTTTTTTTTAAATTATACGGCATGAATGGATTTTTAAAAAATTATTTCTAGAAGCTTCCTTTACAAGTTTTCAAGTTTATTTTTAATTAACTTATTTTAGATTAAATTTGTATGACATGTTAAGAAAGTAAAAAAAAAATTGAAGAAGAAATGATATTTTCCTCAAGAATGGAGTTCAAGTGTTTTATCAAAATTATTTTCCATCTAAGATATTAAAGGGTTCTGTTTTATCCCAATTATTACATTGATTTGATTATGTTGTGATGGAATTATTTTTATGAATTCCTTTATCATATATGAATTGTTTTATGAAGTCATGATGTTTAAGAATCCCATTTTTATTAAATGGGTTATGCAATGATGTATGATTTTTTATTTTGTGGCACACATAAGAATGGTATCATTATGAGATGGGTGGGACCTATATATCCCTCCAATGCATTGGGTAATGATTTTATATCTCATGAGATAGACATGGCTGGAATGGTAGGTTATACCGTTTCAGTGAAATTGGACTGAAACGGGGTTGACTCGATTCAGAAATGGAATTTGTACACTAAGATAGTCTTGGCAATGAGTCTTGACTAATAATAAATGATTCTATATGATTATGTGTGTATTCCAAAAAGTTTCAGGATTTATGTTATGATTATTGGGATTACATTTCACTTCTATGATTTATCCCATGTTATGATATTATGAACTCTTTTGCAGGTTAATATTTCCAAATGCTATGTTCTTATGTATACGATGTGATTGATATTTTTTTTATTACCCTTACTGAGCATTTGAGCTCACCCTTTTATGTTTTCTTTTCCCTAGGATATAAAGAAAGGTTTTAGGTATAAAAAAAAGAAGATCATTATGGGAGATGTTGAAGATCTTTCACCAGGATTAGAATATTATATTTCGAGTTTCCAAAGACACTAAACTATTACGATCCTTGTGTGTGTGTTTTTGTTATGTACTATGTATTCTGAAAATGTAATGTAATGTCCATGTAAGTCAGGCTTCGGGTCTCTACAGTTGGTATCAGAGGAAAGGTTTAGTCAACCTTTGGAAACTATGATGGAAAACATTAATGAGATCCATAGATATATTCTGAATATATATTATATATAAATCATGTTTTACATTATGGATATATGTAATCATGATCTAAGTAATCATATTAATAATTACAAGCTAAAAACACGAACGACAAATGAGACGATTTTACCCAAAATGCTACTTTAACATGAATTTACAAAAGAACATGTAATATAAAGTCATAAGTGGACCATATATGATATAATAACAAGGATTATGATTCTGGAATAAGTCAATAACATGATTTAAATCATTTTACAGGAGGTTCGGACACTTACAATGCAAGTCGGACCTAAGGTAAGGGATAAATTTGCAATCTCATTTTTATCCGAGATTGTTTATACGTAAGTATTTACTGGGGTTACGTTTATCATCCATGACCATTTTTTCTAAAAATGTTTTTTCATAATGTTTACCATTCTTCCATGAATGTTTAATGTCATTTTTACCCTTTATTGACTTTTTACCACATTGTATGAATGGAATCTTTCCTTTGGTTACCATATAAGGTACTTTTTGACTTTTCCGACAAAAGTATGAGGATAATGTTTTTTTAACTTATACGGCATGAATGGATTTTTAAAACATTATTTCTAGAAGCTTCCTTTACAAGTTTTCATATTTATTTTTAATCAACTTCTTTTAGTTTAAATTTGTATGACATGTTAAGAAAGTAAAAATGTTTTTGAAGAAGAAAGGATATTTTTCTTCAAGAATGGAGTTCAAGTGTTTTATCAAAATTATTTTCCATATAAGATATTAAAGGGTTCTATTTTATCCCTATAATTTCATTGATTTGATTATGTTGTGATGGAATTATTTTTATGAATTCCATTATCTTATATGAATTGTTTTATGACGTCATGATGTTTAAGAATCCCATTTTTTTACATGGGTTATGCAATGATGTATGATTTATGATTTTGTGGCACACATAAGAATGGTATCATTATGAGATGGGTGGGACCTATATCTCCCTCCAATGCATTGGGTAAAGATTTTATATCTCATGATATAGACATGGCTTGAATGGTAGGTTATACCGGTTCAGTGAAACAGGACTGAAACGAGGTTGACTCGGTTCAGAAATGGACTTTGTCCACTAAGATAGTCTTGGAAATGAGTATTGACTAATAAGAAATGATTCTCTATGATTATGTGTGTATTCCACAAAGTTTCAGGATTTAATTTATGATTATTGGTATTACATTTCACTTTTATGATTTATCCCATGTTATGATATCATGATCTCTTTTGCAGGTTAAGATTTCCAAAAGCTATGTTCTTATGTATATGATGTTATTGATAGTTCTTTTTTTACCCTTACTGAGCATTTGAGATCACCCTTTTATGTTTTCTTTTCCCCAGGATATAAAGAAATGTTTTAGGTAAAAAAAGAAGATCTTTATGGGAGATGTTTATGATCTTTTACCAGGATTAGAAGATTATATTCTGAGTTTCCAAAGACACTAAACTATTATGATCCTTGTGTGTGTGTTTTTGTTATGTACTAAGTATTCTGAAAATGTAATGTAATGTCCATGTAAGTCAGGCTTCGGGTCTCTACATCTTGGATATATATGGAATGTTTATTAACTATATAATATAAAAATACAAAGTGACATGGTAAATGTGAATCTAATTAACTAAGAGTTAAAACTAAAATATAAAGTTAATATAATGACCCAAACCTATCTAAAATATATTAGTTGAGAGGATTTCGACCCATCCCCACCTTAGATTCAAAAAAATCAATTTGTAGCAATTAAAAACCGAATATGACTTTATTATAAAATAATATTTTATGTTTTTTCTAAGGTGCCACTGTCCTCCCTTATAATAGGAAACCTCCTCTCTCTCATATTTAAACAACATTGAGACTTCAATATTGGCCAAAGCCTACCAATTTCTCTTCTAAACTTCCCTAGTAATATTCTAGAGGTTCTGGTCTTCTACAAATCCTAATTTTAGTGCCCCAAGTGGAGGTCTCAAAGAGGCATGTTGAAGATGAGGTAATATCTTTTACCGATTCTTTCAAATTTATTTCTTCTTTGACTTATTTTTATTTAGTTTTTTCATTATGAAGTAATAACATAAGTATCACTCATATACTGGTATGTTATTATAAATTTTAAATAACCTTATTTCACCTTCTATCCATCCTAAAGAAAATGAAATCACTGCACGTGCGTATGTACAGAATACCGTCTCCACGCCATGGTGTAATCTGTTTCCCACAACCACCTTACTTGGATTGGTAAATGGTGTAAATAAATAAATATATATGATTATTGTAATGTGATATTGATTCTTAAATATTATATATACACTTAAATAAAATTCCACGATCATAGGAATGATATCATCGCTCGTTCGTACGTACGGACTACCGTCTCCACAAACGCGATAAGATTCATTTTCATTGATTAACCATTCATGAATGATTATAAAGTATATATAATGAATAATAATGAAATATATGACATAATAAAGCTACTAGATTTATGTATACACACACACACACATATATATATATATATGTCATCTACTTAATTCTATTCAAGTTAATAAGAAAAAGAAAACAGCGTTCATGCGTACGTACGACCTACCGTCTCCATGAACGGTGTATTTCATTTCATATATATATATATATATTATATATATATATACTGAATAAATATGATATATAATTAATGATTTACATTCTGGAAGTAATTAAATCATGATATAAGTAATAATAATATCATCAACAACAAGTCCAAACACGTACGATAAATGAAACGTTTTACCCAAAACGCTGCTTTAACATGGAATTTACAAAAGAACGGGTAATATAAAGTCATAAGTGAAACATATATGATATAATACAATGAATATGGTTCTTTAAGAAGTCAATGAAATTATTTATATCACTATATAGGTGGTTCAGAAACATACGAAGCATATCAGACATAAGGTATGAGAAAACTTTTCCCATCTCATTTTTACCCGAGATTGTTTATTCATATGTATCATCTGGGGTTATTTATATCATATGTGCCCATGTTTTCTAAAAATATTTTCATGTATGTTTAAAGTCTATTTTACCCATTTTTTAATTTTACCACATGTTATGAATGGAATATTACTTTTGTTTACAACACGGGGTACTTTTTGACTTTTCCGAAAAAAGTACCAGAAGAATGTTGGTTTTAACTTATACGACGTGAACAAATTTTTATGGTTTCATACTACCACATTTTCATGAAGCTTACTCTAAAATATTTTATGAATATAGTAAAAAAACTTTTCTTTTAAAATTTCATGGAATTTTGTGAAAAATAAAATGATTTTGAAGAAGAACAAATATTTTCCTCAAGAATTAATTTCAAGTGTTTTATCCAAACCATTTTCCTTATAGGATGACATTATTTTATATGTGTATGTTTCAAGTATAATGGCTCTATGATTTACATGGTTTAAATTTTTTTATGATGAAATATACATTTGTTTTACAAGGATTATGTGATGATGGGATGATGTTTATGAATACCATTTTATTCTTTGGGTTATGATGAATGTTTTAAGTTTATTTTGTGGCACAAGTAAGAATGATATCATTATGAGATGGGTGGGACCTATTTCTACCTGAAATGCATTGGGTAAAGATTTATATCTCATGATATAGACATGGCTGGAATGGTAAGTTAATCTAGTTTAGTGTTATAGGATTGGACCGAGGAGTGAACTCGATTCAGAAAGGGACTTTGTCCACTAAGATGGTCTTGGCACCAATGCCTAGGCTAATATGGAAATTATATCAAGTGCATAATGGTTTTACAAAATTACATGTTTTATTCCCATGCTATTTTATCGTGATTTATGATACATTATGAACTATTCCTTACGTACTGCCATGTTTTATGTCATTGCTCAAAATTTCGATGTTTAAACATTATGTTCATGTTTTTATGTTAAAATGTATACGGTTTGTTTTATTTTCTCCATGCTTACCCTTAATGAGAATTTAAGCCCACCCATTATATGTTTTCTTTTCCCCGAGATTTCAAGAAAGGTTTTAGGTAAGAAAACCAAAAGGTAATGATCTTTAATAGAGATGTTGAAGATCTTTCACCATGATTAGAAGATTATGTTCTGTGTTTCCAAAGAAAATAAACTATTACCGTCTTTTGGTGTCTATTTTTGTTATGTATTATGTATTCTGAAAATGTAATGTAATGTTTGAGTACATCAAGCTTTGGGTCTCTATAGTTTGTATCAGAGGAGAGGTTTAGTTATCCTTTGGAAACTAGGATGCGAAAACATTAGTGATATCCCTAGAGATATTTATAAGGTATGTATAGAGATGTCCCTAAGGATAAGTATAAGTATAGGTTATAGTCCTAAAATTATGGCAACGATCTTAGAATTTAACCTAAGATGTTAGATATTGAATTTAATTCCCCTTGATTATGATTTTGGCCTCTCACACTATTCTTTTTGGGTTTTAGAAAATGGCTAGAAACGGGATGATTCACGATAATGGAGGATATGATGGACAATGGGATGATATTTTTCCTGAGCAACAAAATAAAATTGGATTTGGAGTTCCACATAATGTCATTATGCCTAATCATCAATCTCATAACATGATCAATAATCTCAACTTTGGTATGTTTCACGACTCAACTAATAAGAGAGAGATGGAGTTTCATGATGATCATAGAGGAAAGAATGTTCAATTTCTATCATGTAAATTATGTGGTAAGATGCATCAAGGAGAATTTTTCAAAGGAACTGGAAGATTCTTTGGGTGCAGCAAAGAAGGACACAAATCCAGTAAGTGCAATGGAAATGGATTAGTTTACACCATGGACAAGGATAACGGTATTGCTATGACATCAAAAATGATTAAATGTTTTCAATGTGGAATGTATGGGCATTATGCAAACCAATGCCATAAGGGAAAGTCTCATGAGGAGAATCATCATGGTCATATCTGTAGTATTTATGTTGATGATGATGAAGAGACTACAAATGATATTTGTGATGAAATAATTGTTGAATCTCAGTCAATGGTTTAAGAAGGTAGTGGAATGATTTCTGTTTATCAAGAGTTATGTTGTATAAGTAATGATACTATGAAATAAAGAAACATCTAAGGATTGTCACACTATTGTTTTTCCTAAAGTATTTGAAATTATATGTTTAATGGTACCGGTAACCAAGAAAGGTTATTCAGATATTTTTGGAATGTAGATTATATGTGCATAATGAAGGGATAAGAAGATAATGAGATGTTTGATAGTATTCATGAGCTCATGAATGATATAAGGGCTAAGTGATATTATTGATTGAGTATATAGAATTTTTGGGATTTTGGAATGTGGAAATAGTTAACTTTTATCTACATTCATGTTTTCACTAAGGTTAAATGTGTGTTCATTTTTCACAAGAATACATGATTAAGGTATTCACATGTTCAGAATGTGACCAAGAAGATATATCATATAATGGGGATAAATGATGGTATTCACATGCTTTGTTGATGAAATTTCTAGTAGTAATTTTCTTTATACTATAATATTGGACAGAAGTATTTTGGATAAGCCTACAGATAGGAATGGATTATGTTGACCATAAGTTAGTATCGTTTATGTCTAGAAAGTTTTTCGTTATTATTGATAGAATGTTATAATAGTGTAGTTTAAGAAAACTGAAAACCAATAGAATGGTAAACAACCCATCGCATCGGACAAGGAAGCGGGAACCGAACTCACAACCAATGTGTGACATGCCTTTACCGCCTACCACTAGCCTATAGGAATTCCCTGGTTAGTAGAAACTAGTTTTATTTTATTATGCACTATGATAGCTGAAGTATAATTCTATTTTAGAAACCATATATGATTAATCTCAGAATAGATGGACTTTTGTATATTTAATAATTTGTGCTAAACTTTTTTTTATAGAAATATATGGAATGCCCTATAATTCTATAGAATAATCTGCTAACTCTTCACAGAAGACAAATTCAACTTCAGTTCATTAAGAGATGAAGTAGAAATTGTTCGAGGCACATGAAACTGTAAGATTGTACCAAAATCAAGTATGTATTTCTTTTAATTCAACATTTCTGCAACTTTAGGGAAAAGATCATGGCAAAAAAAATGTTCTCTTAGTGCTCTCATATCTAATGAATTGGATGGTACCTTAGATCATAACAAATTTATGGCTTTGTGATTGTTGGTGTTTTAATAACCATGTCCTCTACCACTCTTCATCAGAAGTTGATGGTTATATTTCTCTTCCATATCCATATTTTCACCAATGTTCTCCTATGTGGAAACCCAGTGATTTGTTAATTTGTGTAACCATTACGTTTCATACATTAGTTTTTAAAGTCAATTTTTGGTATTACTTTTTATGATGTGGGTTTCTATTAAATAATCTTTCAATTAGTAATCTATTTATAACCCCGACGAATTTCGAGGGAAAAATTAATATTATGGGGGGTAGAATGTAACACCCCGAGATTTTATAAAAAATATTCTTTAAATTTTATTGATTTCTTATATTATACACTACACCATGTTTTTCTTGTACTATATGCAACATCGTATTAGCTTGTATTATACACAACACTATTCTTGGAGCGTGTTACGCACAATTTCAAGTTCATTTTGTGGAAATTATTCTACGGAACATTAATTATATATTTTGTTTAATGTATAAATGAAATTAGTTTTGATTATGTTATATGCAACACCAAACTGGGCTTTCACTACACGCAACCCTGACATGGCTGGCATTACACGTAATCAAGACCATCCTCGATAGTGTGTGTAGTACGCATTACCGAGTTTCACTAAACGAGATATTATTATAATATTATTAGGAACTAATCGTTATGAATGGTAATACCAAATATTTTAAATTATATAAATTTTATTTTTCAAAATGGACTTCATTTTTGGATTCAGAATATTTAAATTAGCCTTGGGTGAATTTTTGGTATTTTTCTGAAAACATTCAATTTTTGATGAATAGTGAAATCCCTGGGTTACTATTTAAAACCCGACTTTTTATTTAAATAATTATGTATTTTATTTAAATTTATATTAGGTCAAAATTGATACATAATACCTATATAATTTCAATTTAATTCATTGGAGTCATTTTTTAATAATTTTTGATATATAAAAATTTTATTGAACTTTTCACCGTCTTTTACCTACCTCCTGGGAGATTTTTGAAAACTTACATAAAACGTAATTTTACCGCTTTTGTGAGTGGAAATTCGAAAATCTGAGAGACATGGTTAATATCAAGGACTAAAATGTGGTTTAATGAGATGAAAATAATATTTGGTGAATAGTAACTTTTTACTTTTATTTACCACGGTTAAAAGTAAATAGGGTAATTAAGGGTAAAAATGATATTATTATTACACTAAAACATGTCCTAATTCTATTAGATATGTGTAATTAGACCAAAAACAACCCTAGGAATAAAAGATGAACATTTAGGTCCACATGGAATAGATTTTGAAATTTATTAATAATTTATTTAAAGAAGGGTTAAAATAGTTACAATCAATGTTTAACAACTAAATCATTTTTAATATAGGGTTATAAATACGATAAATTCGACTATAAATATTCATTATAAAGATAAAACGATTTAATACACAATAATATTTTTTTAATTTTTATGCATTAAATAATTTACTTATTTACGACACAATGATGATGCAGTAATTATCTTATTAATGAAATATTAACATAATTGATGTTATAAATACCCAAATAAATGTAATTTGAGACTTCATATGAATTACACTGATTTTGTAGGCTAATATGACATGTTATTATTTATTTATTTATCTTATTTATAACTAATAATTCCGTTATTATTTTCACAAAAATCAATTACCAAATAGTGTCAAATTTTTTATAAAATATTGTTTAAAACAAATATTATACTATTAGTTGTTATTATATTCATAAAAATCTAAGCTTCGTCCAACATACTTATATCATGATATTTGTATCATTAATGGACCACTTGGGGGAATCTTGGATGTATATTGTATGTTTATTAACTGTATAATATAAAATTACAAAGTGACATGGTAAATGTGAATATATTTAACTAAGAGTAAAAACTATATGATAAGGTTAATATAATGACCCAGACCTATATAAAATCTACTGTTTGAGAGGTTTTTGACCCATAATTACCTTATATTCTAAATAAATCAATTTGGTGCTAATAAAAACCGAATATGACTTTATTGTAAAATAATATTTCTAGTTTTTCCAAAGGAGCCCCTCTCCTCCCTTATAAAAGGGAACCTCCTCTCTCTCATCTTTACAAAACATTGAGCCTTCATGCTCGGCCAAAACCTGCCAATTTCTTTTCTCGACATCCCTAGTAATATTCTAGAGGTCCAGGTCTTCTTTAAAGACCAATTTTAGTGCCCTAAGAGGAGATTTCAAAGAGGCATGTCGAAGAAGAGGTAATATCCGTTACCGATTCATTCAAATTTATTTCTTCTTATACATCCTATTTTTTAGTTGTTTAATTATGAAGTAATAACATAAATATCTCTCATATAATGTTATGTTATTATAAATATCAAAAATCCCTATTTCACCTTCTATCCATCCTACGAAAAATGAAATCATCGCGCCTGCGTACGTACGGAATACCATCTCCACGAAGTGCTGTAATCTTTTTTCCACCACCACCATACTTGAATGGGTAAAATGGTGTAAATAAATAACTATATATGATTATTTTAAAGTGATATTGTTTCTAAAATATTATACATACACTTCAATACAATTCCATGATCATGGGAATGATATCATCGCTCGTGCGTGTGTACGGACTACCGTCTCCACAAACGCGATGAGATTCATTTTCCAGGATTAAACATTCAAGAATTATTATAAAGTATATATAATGAATAATAATGAAATATATTACATAATTTATCTACTGGATTTATGTATACATATATATACATGTCATCTACTTACTTCTATTCAAGTAAATAAGAAAATGAAAACAGAGTTCATGCATACGTACGACCTACCGTCACCAAGAACGGTGTATTTAATTTCATTTATCTATCTATTAAATATATATACTGAATATATATGATATATAAATCATTATTTACATTCTGTATGTAATCCAATCATTATATAAGTAATAATCATATCAAGAACAACAAGTCGAAACACGCACGATAAATAAAATGTTTTACCCAAAACGCTGCTTTAACATTGAATTTACAAAAGAACAGGTAATATAAAGTCATATGTGAACCATATATGACATCATAACAATGAATATGATTCTTTAATAAGTCAATGACATTATTTAAATCATTATATAGGAGGTTCGGAAACATACAAAGCATATCAGACATAAGGTGAGGGAAAACTTTTCCAATCTGATTTTTATCCGAGATTTTTTATTCAAAAGTATTTATTGGGGTTATTGTTATCATCCATGCCCATGTTTTCTAAAAATGTTTTCATGTATATTTAAATTCCTTTTTACCCATTTTGTAATATTACCACATGTTATGAAAGGAATCTAACTTTTGTTTACCACACAAGGTACTTTTTTACTTTTCCTGCAAAAGTACGAGAAGAATGTTGTTTTTAACTTATCCGGCATGAACGAATTTTTACAGTTTCATAACACCTTATTTCCATGAAGTTTACTCTACAATATTTTATGACTATTTTCAAAAAAATAAATTTCATTTAAAATTTCATGGAATTTTGTGAAAAAATTAAATGATTTTGAAGAAGAAAACATATTTTCCTCAATAAATAATTTCAAGTGTTTAATCAAAACCGTTTTCCATCTATGATGACATTATTTCATATGTGTATGTTTCAAGTATAATGTATTTATGATTTCCATGGTTTAACTTTTTTATGATGAAATATCCATTTTCTATATATGGATTATGTGATTCAGGGATGATGTTTATGAATCCTATTTTATTATTTGGGTTATGATGAATGTTTTTAAGTTTATTTTGTTGCACAAGTAATAATTATTTCATTACGAGATGGGTGGGACCTATACCTCCCTCCAATTCATTGGGTAACGATTTATATCTCATTAGATAGACATGGCTGGAATGGTAGGTTAATCTGGTTCAGTGTTACAGGACTGGAATGAGGATTGAACTCGATTCAGAAAGGGACTTTGTCCATTAAGATGGTCTTGGTAGAAATTCCTTGGCTACTATGGAAATTATATCATCTGCTTAATGGTTTTCCACAATTACATGTTTTATTCCCTTGTAATTTTATCATTATTTATGATCCATTATGATTTATGCCTTACGTACTTCCATGTTTTATGTCATTGCTCAAGATTTCGATGGTTAAACATTATGCTCATGTTTTTATGTTCAAATGTATATGGTTTGTTTTATTTTCTCCATGCTTACCCTTACGGAGCATTTGAGCTCACCCTTTATATATTTTCTTTTTCCACAAGATTTCATGAAAGGTTTTAGGTAAGAAAACCAAAAGGGGAAGAACTTTATCGGAGATGGTGAATTTCTTTCATCATAATTATAAAGATTAAGTTTTGAGTTTCCAAAGACACTAAACTATTATGGTCCTTTGGTTTCTGTTTTTTTATATATTAATTATTCCGCAAAAGTAATGTAGTGTCTATGTACGTCATGATTTGGGTCTCTACAACGGTCATCACAGAGTTTGAAAAACTGTGCGGGATAACTATGCATGATGTCCATGTCATTAAATATTTTAAATTATCTTTTCTGATATCTTGGGATTTAGCTTAATTCCATCTATATCCTCCTAAAAGATGATTTTTAATAATTATTGCCTCCTCCAATTTCTCCTAGGGTCATTGGGAACTATTTCATGGGTGGCTTTGACCCTTATTCTTAAAGTATATATCAAGTCCATTCTCTATAGATTTCATTCTGTATTCTATAGTTTACATCCATCTTCCTTGGGTTCTCAATATCCAATGGGTTTTTTGACCATTTAAGCTTTCAATTTTATTTCGTTGAGTGACATATTGATTCTTTTTGTTAAACATTTCCATGATCGGTTCTTGGGGTGGTTCAGTGGTTGTTTCACAACAATTTATGAGCGTTTCTACACTTGAGGTAGGTGGTTCCATACTCTACAATTTTGATATGCATTCGATATTAATTAATGTCTCTTTAAATTTGATATATTAATCACTTATGTGGTGGTAAATTTGATTTTGTAAGAGTTTTACATGAATATGTGATGAAAATGTGGTTTTCAAAAGAAAATAGGAATTTTTTATCGGTGCTCTGTTGTGGTATCTTTTTGTATGTGTTTTTATGAATACATTATCGGTGAAAAAACAATAGAACTTGAGGTATGAGTATATTGAAAGTGGTTTTTTATGGGAAAATGGAAAAAATGGAATGTTTGTTCTTTTATACACATATAAATGTGATGTTTTTATTATGTAAATTATGTGTAGCACAATGTAAAATGAAATAATTTTATGTGTGGAGTTAAAAAGGGTCTCAACCAATATAAATGGTTGGGAAACTGGTGTGTCATTTTGAAATGTTTATAAATGGGATTCATGAATTATTCATGTTGTGAAAGGTTATTTTTAAATTTTTACCGAAATTCAAATGGAAGGTGATTTATTATAAAAAAGATTTTATCTTGTTTATGTTAGTTGGTTATTTATGATTTTCTAAATTGTTGAAATCATTCCCAAAGCAAAATGTTGATTCCATGAAACTAGTTTCATGCCCATGGGGATCAGGAATTTCCTTTAGGATATGGCTTGTGTTAGTGAATGTTTTGTTTTAGATTACACCCCAACATGTTTTGTGACACAAAGCATATGATATTTTCATTTTTCATCAACACACACATAATCCATTCACTGTGGAATGAAATAATATTATGAAAAGTTCTCAATATTTGGGTAGTGTGAGCATAAAGTCATTGATAAGCCTCCATTTCAACCAACCAAAGATCTCTTCAAAATAATCATTCAATGAAATCCAAACTATATTCAAAGTTTACATTGTAAGAGGGTTTGATAATCGTGAATTATTTTGAAAAATTCAATTATGATTCAAAGATAAACAATGGGACGTAAAAAATATATGTCTAAGATGTTGGACTCATCTATCATTCAATTTTTATAGTCATTTATGTATATATATATTTCACAATTATTGTGATGATAGGTCGTAAAGAGGATACATACATCAACCAAAACCCAGCATAGATTTAAATTCCATCGAGATTCTCCTTTCTCGTGGTCTTTAAAATAGTTATCAGAAACCCCTCATGATCCTCCATGCTTTTGAAGAATATCAGAATATAATCTATAAATACTACCACACATTTTAGTAGGTAATATCTAAAGACTCTACTAATAAAATTAATGAAGATAGATATCGTTTTATAGATCAAAAAAGCAATCACTATGACATAATAGACTGTAACCTGTACAAAACTTGGTCTTGGGCATATCTTCCTTCTTCAACCATATTGGATAATATCCCAACTAAAGATCCACCATAGAGAATTATTCTCAACCACGTATCTGATTGAATGAGAAATCCATCTAGGGAGAAGTATTCAAGTTCACTATTTTGATTTTGTTCATCTCATCATAATCAATGAAAAGATGAATTGACCCATCATTCATCTTGATGAAGAGGACTAAAGCACATGTGTGTATGAACTCATTATCAAGATTCACCAATATTAATTTCATTATCAAATAAACTTCCAAAGCTTCTATTGTCTAAATATTCTTGGAAATTGGAAATTCCCCATGTATAATATCGATGGATAATCCAATCACTTTTATAAGAGGAAGACTATGAAATTTCCTAGGGAACACATCAACCTATTACATCATCAAAAGGATGTCTTTAGGGATAGTTATATCCTTTGAAACAATCATTCATGATAGATGTACTCTCTCGTAGGGAAATAATATCCATTTATGACATGATAGTGATAAATAAGATTTATCATCCTCCATTAACTATTATAGAATTGGGGGATTATTTTATTTATAGAGAGTGATTTCTTACATGGGATAATTTCAGATGGCTATATATATGGAAATCCATTCAATGCCTATAATGTCATTAAATTCCACCAAAGGATCTTTGACAAGGTATGATGGGATGATCAAAGGAAATTAATTAAAAGGGTTAGTGTTATATACATTACATGAAAAAATTACCCCATTTTTTTTAATAAACATCTCTACATCTATTATTTTTGGTTGTTTTTGAATTGATTTACTAAACTTTTGTAATATGATGGAATGTGTGGAATTATTGATGATACCCCAGAAATTCACTTATATATACGGTTTCTAACTATTTAAAACATGTAAAATAGACATAGGTATGACAATTTTTTAACTATTATACACATAAAAGGAAACCTAATGACATTAATGAGATATCATATAAATTACATTTATTTTTTGATCATATGAATGTTTATACATAAATCTAGGTAATCCATGATATATTTCCTAACATATATTCTTATGGTCATTTTTTATTATCCCTTAATAATTGTTCTTAATAGGTTAATGAATTTACGAAATCATATCTCAGCAATGTGACAAACTAGGTTCACATCAAGGCCCATTGTCGTGTACATGGTTACCCGAAGTCAAGCTAGGAACACATTTTCTGTGATTTTACCCATAAGAACTTATGTTTCAGAACCATGTTCCCTTATAGTATATAGAATGGGATTTATTTTATTGATAAACCAATTAATGTATACTTACAAAAAAGATGGGATGTATTTATATACATAGCATCATCTCTAAGGCTTTATCTAGAGTTCTATAGTCCTAATCCCAAAAAAGAACTACACTTTTCATCTGAAACCATCTCTTACAAGTCTACATTTTATTTCACATTTAAAAAGTATTTATTACATTGAATTACACTTATTAAAACCCAAATTATCGAGGTGTATGGTTTCTTTAGAAAATAATGTACATTACCTAACAACATAAAACATGAAAAAAGAACCTATTTATTGAAAACATCATTAACATGACTCAAAAATGTCATCATACATAACACTCTATGGGATAACCTGAGTACATACATGAAAACGTAGTGAGATATAAATCCCGGCACGGGGTAGAAAAATTCAAAACATGATGAATAAAATACTTGTTAAAAAATAGGCATATCAATGTAGTGTAAATTTATATGATTAATATTGTATGATAAAGTATGATAATCATTACAATGGAAATGTAGAAGCATCATAGAACACTACATCATAATCACTGCTCAAATCTAAATCATCCAAGACATCTCGGTGGAGAAATTATGATAATGTAATTTGGAAGACCCCCTTTCCAAATATGAGGTAAAATGATACCAACCATTACCCAATGAATTAGAGTGCAATATAATTTTTGTCACACCCATCACATTCATTTCATTATCATTATTAATTGACCCACATAGATCAATCCACATATATTCATTCATCATCCTTATTTATTTCATGATCCTGTATTTTAGAGTAAAAAAATTCAATTCCAAATTAAAATAATTATATGGATATAAATTTTAATAACCTTGAAAAAAAATTTATGGTCATTACTACACTATTGTTTTGGAATGTAAAATCTTGTTCCAATTTTGGAACCATTAAGGTGTCACATAAATATCATAAAATGGGTATATGGGAGAGAGAAAATTGTATATAATCATTAAGATATGAAATTTATTGTAATATGGAAATGTAATGACATGTCCCATGATAAATAATTGTAAACAATGTGTAACATAATAATTAAAAGTGAAAAAGAGGAGAAACTAAAGAACCCTTACATGAATGTGTGACACCAAACGATTGGGAGGGTTATATATAATGTTTAGGGAATCTTGGGATGACTCTAGGGCATGACATGTTGTTTTTTTGGAAGTTTTCCATGTAGTTTGTGTGCTGATAAATAAGTTCCTATATGGTTTTATATAGGAATGGATTTGGATTTCATTAACATTTATGTTTTGGATACAATATAATAAAATATCCAAAACCACATTCCATCCCAGGTTTAATTCCAATGGTTTATTCCAAATGTGAGTGGATTAAAATATTATATAAGGCCATGGGATAATTTTATTAAAATGATACCATTGGTGATTGGATTTGAGTCACTCTCTTAATAAAATTATATTATAATCATAAAAATATATTATAACACATAGGGGATTAATTATGGTTTACACAAAAAATCAATGAAACTTAAAATAAAATTATTGTTAAAAAGAAAACATTAATTTGGTTGTGTATTAAACTTATATTCACTACTAAAATTTTGTGTTATAACCATTGTTTATAATTGTGAAAATGTGCCCAAAATTCAAGGCAATAGATTATTTCCACGATTTAAAAAACCATGTTTGTTATTGGTGTGGCTATAGGGCTTAGACTCTATGTACAGATTGAAACCATGGTTAAAGCACTATACACCTAGTTTCAATCATTGGTAAAAGATCAAGCTTGACATTGCATATAGCAATGGTTCCAAACCATGGATATAGGGATTTACCTATGGTTCAAACTGTGGCTATAGTGATTTACCCTCATAATGAAACCGTGTCTAAATCCCGTATCATTTCAAAAAAACCACCCTCCCTTGTGGAAAACCTCCCTGCCCCCAATCCCTTGTAGTAACCTAAATATAAACATCATGGACACCCCCCACTCCCCTTATAGCACCCCCCCTCCTACAGAAGCCCACCACTACCACTCTAGGAAATCCCCCCACTCCTAGATGCATCCCCATCCTCTTTGCATCATGTAGAGGCCAGAATCTTGATGTACATGGATATTAAATTAATTTTTTAAAATACAAAATATATAACAAAAACCAACACACAAGGACTGTAATTTTTTAATGTCTTTGGAAACTCGGAACATAATCTTCTAATCATGGTGAAAGATCTTCAATATATCCCATAAAGATCTTCGCATTTTGTTTTCTTACCGAAGACATTTATTTATATCATGGGGAAAATAAAACATATAAAGGGTGACCTCAAATTCTCAGTAAGGGTAAGAATTGATAATATAAAACAAATCATATACATTTGAACTTAAAAAAACATCAACATAAAGTTTAAACATCAAAATCTTGAGAAATAAATCGTGGCAGTACATAAGTCATAGATCATAAAGGAACAGTATTCATGATAAAATACCATGGGAATAAAACATGTAATTTTTTAAAACCATTAACAACATGATATGATTTCCATAGTAGCCATTCCATTTCTGCGAAGACCATCGTAGTGGACAAAGTCACTTACTGAATCGAGTTCACTCCTCGTTTTAGTCCTATATCACTGAACTGGATTAACTTTCCATTCCAACCATGTCTATCTCATGTGATATAAATCATTACCCAATGTATTGGATGGAGATATAGGTCCCAACCATCTCATAATCAAATCATTCTTACCTATGCCACAACATAAACATAAATCACTAATCATAACCCATAGAATAAAATGGGTTTCAAAAACATAATCCATATAAAACAAATGGATATCATTTCATCATAATAAGAATAAAACCTTGTTAATAATAGAGAGATTATACTTGAAACTTAATCATACTAAATAATTTCATCTTAGATGGATAATAGTTTTGACAAAACACTGGAAATGAATTCTTGAGGAAAATATCTTTTCTTCTAAAAAAACATTTTCTTTTCTCAAAATGCTATTCGATTTTAAAAGAAAAAATTTTTGTTGAAAATAATAATGAAATTGTATAGAGGAATATTTATGGAAATAAGGAATTATGAAACTGTAAAAATCCATTCACACCATATAAGTTATAAAACATTATTCTCATACTTTTGCCTGAAAAGTCAAAAAGTACCTTATATGGTAAACTAAGGAAGGAGTCCTTCAATACAATGTGGTAAAAGTCAACAAAGGGAAAAATGACATTAAACATACATGGAATATTATTAATAATTTTATAAATTATTTTTAGAAAACATGGACATGGATGATAAACATAACCCCAGTAAATACTTATGTATAAGCTATCTTGGATAAAAATGAGATTTGCAAAATTATCCCTTACCTTATGTCTGATATGCTTCGTATGTATCCGAACCTCCTGTATAATTATTTATATAATATCATTGAATTATTATATAATCATATTCATTGTTATGATATCATATATGGTTCAATTATGACTTTTTATTACCCATTCTTTTGTAAATTCCATTTTAATGCAGCGTTTTGGGTAAAATTGTTTTATTTATCGTACGGGTTTGGACTTGTTGTTCTTGAGATTTTTTTAATTATATCATGATTTACATAATTTTAGAATATAAATCATGATTTATATATCATATATATTCAGTATATATATAAAAGATTGGAAAATTATATTAAATACACCGTTCATGGAGACGGTAGGCCCTACGTAAGCATGAACACTGTTTTCCTTTCCTTATTGACTTGAATGGAAGTAAGTAGATGATATATATATATATACATACATAAATAAATCTAGTATCTTTATCTTGTCATATATTTCGTTATTATTCATTATATATACATTATAATAAATCTTGAGTGGTTAACATGGAGAATGAATCTCATCGCGTCAAGGAGACGGTAATCTGTACATACAGACGGGCGATGATATAGTTCCCATAATTATTGAATTGAATTAGAGTGGATGATATAATATCTCAGAATATATATTTGTTTAAATAACTCTACATAGTTATTTTTAAACCATTACACCCATCCATGTAAGGTGGTGGTGGAAAAACAGATTACCCCACGGTGTAGAGACGGTATTCGGTACGTACACACGCGCGGTGATTTCATTTTCCGTAGGATGTATAGAAGGTGAAATGGGGTTTTTTAATATTTATAACAACATATAAGTATATTATTGATACTTATTTTATTACTTTATAATGAAATAACTATAGACTAATAAGTTGAAGAAGAATGAAACTGGAATGAGTCGTTAGAAGAGATTATCTCTTCTTCGACGCACCTCTTTTAGAAATCCTTTTAAGGCACTAGAGATGGTATTTTAAGGAGACCAGAACATATATAATGTTTCTAAGAAAGTGGATAAGTGAAATGGGTAGGTTTTTTCTGAGCATGAAGGTCAAAATGGTGTGAGGATGATAGGGAGGAGGTGCTCTTTTATAAGGGAGGAGAGGGTCACTTTTGGATTCCTCTAAAATATTAAATTATAATAAACCCTAAACAAACATAAAAACAACAAAATTGGCTCAAATTAAGATATTAGATAAGATAGGGTTGTAATATCATCATCCAATTAAATTTATAAATATTTTTACTTTATTTTAAACCTTATAATTTCGATTTATCGTTATTTAATCTATTTACTTTTATTTGTGGTAATAATATTATAAATTTTATATGGTCATAAATATTTAATTATGTGTACATAATTAAAAATTATTTGATACTATAAGAAATTTTTGATTATATTAATTTAAATTTGTAAATTTTAAAATATTTTTGTATTTTTCAAACAATTTAATAATATAAATTATCAATAGTGTCAATTTTGACACTATTCAATTATTTGAATTTAAATAAAATCCAAAAAAAAGATATGTCCAAAAAAATTATTTAATAGATTCATAACATGTCATATTTATATAGAAAATTAATTGATCACATTAATTAGTTCATATAATATTTATTGTAATATTTTTAAAACCATTTATTTGATATTTCAATCAATGAAATAATTTCTACATCACTATTGTGTCCCAATTAATTATAACAAAAATTTCCCTAGAAATTTTAAATAAATTATCATAATGTATATAATTTTATTATATTTCTGGATACTATTCATGTTTGATGTTTCATGAAGTTTATCACTAAATTTAAATTATTATACTTATAAGATTTAATAGAGTGTCACGTTGTCACTTTTTTTTGGTTTTAATAATAATTAAATTATTTTCATGGTCAAAAGTTCATAAAATTAATCTATTCCGACCCTTAGGTGACTGGGTCAACTTTTAGTCATCCAATAGTTTTTTCGCAGGTTGTAGAGTAATTTTATAATCTTATTTGTACCGTAATTACTCGATTTACCTTTAACGGTAGTAAAGAAAAATTACCATAGTTGGTATTAAAACTAAAAAAATAAAAGTAACCTATTAACATTATTCATACCCACATAATAAAAATATGGAATCCATTTTTTAAAATTCAAAACACAAATTTTTATGTAATTAATTTAAATTTAATCTTGTTGTCTAGAAAATGGGTTTCAAAAGACAAAGCATTTCCAAAGATTGAATTGTTTTTACCTATAAATTCAATGTAAAATTAATGGTAATGACATAAAATATATTAAATGGTAAAAATATATTCTATTTATACATTAAAATGATTCAATATTATAATTTTACCATATATATTATTGTGATGAAAAATTTTTTTTAATTAAAATATAGCGTGATTTTAAGATTCATTAAAATATGAAAGTTATCATAATAATATGAAAATTTTATCCAAAGTAAATTTTTATATCCTGATTTCAAATTAGAATTTTATTTTATCATATTGAACTTATAGACATGTTAAAAATTAGATTTAATGTGGGTGCGCCATCAAAAGGGGGAAAACTACAATTTTTTAAAAATACTGATTTTTCCAAAAAAATTATTTTGTTCTCATAATATCTTCTAGAAAATTTGTAAGATGAATAATAATGTTATAAAATATTAAATTTAGTTAATACTATTCATAATGTCTAGTCTATAATTATATAATAACAATATATTGTTGTTTAGAGAAACCCAGTATTGCGTACTACACACGCTATCGAGAAAGGCTGTGATTGCGTGTAATGCAAGCCAAGTCAGGGATGCCTGCAGCATACAACACAAGAAATCAATGAAATTTAAAAGAATAATTCTCTTAAAATCTCAGGTTGTTATATTCTACCCCCCTTTAAAATAATTTCTCCCTCAAAATTCATCAGGGTTATAATTGGTTTTTTTCTTGAATGTTTCATTCATAGAAATCAACATCGTAAAAAGGAATGCTAAAACTAAATTTTAAAAATGAACATTAGAAAAAAAATGGATACCTAATGTAACTCATCACTCGGGTTCCCACATAGAATAACATAGGTGAAAATATTGATATTTAAGAGAAATCTAAATGTCACGTTCTGATGGATAGTGGTATAGAACATGGCTATGAAAAAGCCAGCAATCACAAAGCCATAAATTTGTGATATTCAAAGTCACCATCTAATTCATCATATTTGATGGCACTAGGAAAACATTTTTGGTTTTCAATATCATTTCCTTAATGATGAATATTTTGAATTAAAAGAAATACCTACTTGATTTTGGTACATTTTTACCGTTGCTCGTGCTCTGAACAATTTACACAGTCTCTTAATGAAACGATGTTGAATTTGACTTTTGCCAAGTGTTAATAGATCATGTGATAGAATGATAGGTCATTCCATCTATCTCAAACATAAGGTTTGAAAAATTTATATACATAAGACCATCTATGGTGAGATTAATTGTATATGGTTCAAAAAATGGACTTATATATATTCTATCATACCACTTAATAAAATAAAACTATTTTCTACTAACCAGGGACTTCTTGTAGGCAAGTGGTAGGTGATAAGGGCCTGTAACACTTCGGTTGTGGGTTCTATTTCTACATCCTTGTCCAACATGATGGTTTGTCGCCCATCCTATGGGTTTTCATTTTTCTAAAACTATACTATTATAACATTCTAGAAATAAAATCGTAAAACAAGTTCTATCCTTAAATAGTACTATCTGATGTCTAACTTAATCCATTACATCATTTAGGCTTATAAAAAATACTTCTATCAAATCTCATAGTACAAATACAATTACCAAAAAAGTCATATAACAAGCATGTGAATACCATCATTTATCCCCCATATATCATAAGATATATCTTGCTGGTCACATTCAAAACATCAGACTACCTTAAACATTTATTCTCTTTAAAAAAATGAATACCCCTTAATCCTTAGGGAAAACATGAATGTTTTCAAGAGTTAACTCCTTCCACATACCAAAATCCAAAAAATTTTATATACTCAACACATAATATCAGTCATGAGCTCATTTCATTTTTTCTTTATCCCTTCATTATGAACATATCAACTTTATTAAAAAAAAATTCAATCATGTTTCATGGTTACCGGTACCATATGATTATTGAAAACGACAATAAATAAATACATATTTATTCAAATATTACATAATAATATAAATGAGATTCCGCAACATTATTTGGTAATCTCATTACATAAACACATAATCATTCTACCACATCATTTTCATACTCAACATTGCCAATAGTGATCGCATGGGACTTCCCTTTGTCCTTCTCCTTAAGAGGTTTTTGATTTTTCTCATCATTAACCCTTGGATTTGGGAATTTATTAACATAATGCCGCATTTCCTTTAACTTGTAGCATTGAAGTATTGGTGATGTGTTCTCTATAGTATTTTATTTATTCACATCATTAGCTACCCTTTTCCCTTACTTTGACACTCAGATACTCGATGACCTTATTTAACACACTTAAATCACTTTCTAGTCCGTTTAAGTCAATTTCCACCATGCTTCTTTCCACACTTTGAGAATAAAGAAACATTCATCTTCTTTTCACCATTGTTTTGATATTTTTCCTTGAAATCCAGCTTTCTTTTATTTTCAAAACGATGAGATGGATATGTAACACCAACTTCAAGTTATACCATGGTAGCACAAAACTAAATTTCATCACAGCCACTGATGTCTCTAATGGCTAATTCCCTTCGAAGACTTGATTTTAATCCACTGATGAATCGATCAACTATACATTCTGGTTGAATGATAAATCCAGAGGCATACCTTCCAAGCCTTGTAAAATTCACTTCGTACATACCAACAGATTCATCATCCTTTTTCATAAGCTCAAGGAACTCCTTTTCCATATTTTTTCAAAGAATATGAGGGATGTACTTACTGAAAAACAAGTTCTCGAACTTGTCCCATTCCATGGATTCAATTTCATCTTCAGGCCTTGAATACTTAATTAGAGTCCACCATTGGTCTGATTCACCTTCCAAGTGGTAAACATCTAGAATGAATTTTTCATGTTCCAAACATCAAAGTATGGAAAATATATTTTCAATGGTATAGATCCATTTTTCAGCAACAAGTGGATCAGAAGACCCACTGAAAGAAGGTGCACGTTGCCTCATGAAGGACTCAAAAGAATATTATTCCCTTCTCTGGTTATTCAGATGTCCAGAATGATTCATAGCTTGTGTAAGTATAACAATAATATTTTTCACTCCATCTCACATAACATTGTTCTGTTCCAGAGGACAATCACTGAATTGTCCATTACATTAATCAACATGGTTCCTTTAGGTTCCATCCATCGTCTAAAACCCAAAAAAAAATAGTGTGAGAGAAAAAATCATGCTAGGGAAAACAATATAATAAAGGGGGATTACCTTCAATTTCTAACATATTAGTTTTAATTCTAATATCGTTACCATAATTATAGGACTATAACCTATACCTATACTTATCCATAGGGACATCCCTAGAAATACCTTATAAATATCTCTAGGGATCTCACTAATTTTTTCGCATACTAGTGTCCAAGGTTTAACTCAACCTTTCCTCTAATACCAACTGTAAAGACCCAAAGCTTGATGTACATGGAAATTACATTACTTTTAAGGAATAATTAAAACATAAAAAAAACCAACACACAAGGACTGTAATATTTTAGTGTCTTTGGAAACTCAGAACATAATCTTCTAATCACGGTGAAAGTTCTTCAGCATCTCCCATAAAGATCTTAAACTTTTATTTTCTTACCTAAAACTTTTCTTTATATCCTAGTGAAAAGAAAACATGTAAAGGATGATCTGAAATGCCTAGTATGTGAAATCATGGATAAAAAAACAAATCATATATATATATGAACATAAAAAGAACATGAACATAATGTTTAATCATCAAAATCATGAGAAATAAATCGTAGCAGTACATAAGGCATAGATCATAAAGGAAAACTAATCATGATAAAATACCATGGGAATAAAACATGTAACTTTGGAAAACCATTTATCACATGATTTTATTTCCATAGAAGACATGGAATTTCTTTCAAGACCATCATAGTGGACAATGTCCCTTACTAAATCGAGTTCACTCCTCATTCCAATCCTATATCACTGAACCAGATTAACATGCCATTTTAGCCATGTCTATCTCATGAGATATAAATATTTACCCAATGAATTAGAGGCGGATATAGGTCCCAACTATCCCATAATTAAATCATTCTTATGTGTTCCACAACATAAACATAAATCATTCATCATAACCTAAAGAATAAAATGGGTTTCATAAACATCCTCGTATCATAACGTAATCCATATAAAACAAATGGAAATCATTTCATCATAAGAAGAATGAAACTATGTATATAATAGAGACACTATACATGAAACATACTAATAATAAATAATATCACCTTATATGGAAAATATTTTTGACAAAACTCTTGAAATGAATTCTTGATAAAATTATATTTTCTTCTTCAGAATCATTTTCTTTTCTCAAAATGTCATGCGAATTTAAAATTAAAGAATTTTGTTGAAAATAATCATGATATCATTTAGATGAAGCATAATGGAAATAAGTCATTATGAACCCATATAAATCCATTCATGACGTATAAGTTAAAAAAACATTCTTCTCATAATTTTGCTGGAAAAGTCAAAAAGTACCTTATATGGTAAACAGTGGAAGGATTCCTTCAATAAAATGTGGTAAAAGTCAACAAAGGGTAAAAATGACTTTTAACATACATGGATAAATTGTAAAAATTTTATAAAATAATTTTTAGAAAACATGGACATTGATGACAAACATAACTCCAGTAAATACTTACGTATAAGCAATCTCAGATAACAATGAAATTTGCAAAATTATCACCCACGTTTTGTCTGATATGCTTCGTATGTATTAAAACATCCATTATAATGATTTAAATAATTTTATTTAAGTATTAAAGAATCATACTAATTCTTATGATAACATATATGGTTCAGTTATGACTTTATATTACCCGTTCATTTGTAATTTTTATGTTAAAGCATCATTTTGGGTAAAATCGTTTTATTTATCGTACGTGTTTGGACTTGTTGTTATTGATTGTATATTTACTTACAACATGATTTACATACTTCCAGAATAAAAATTATGATTTATATATCATATATATTCAAATTATATATATATATATGATATAGATAAATGAAATGAAATACACCGTTCATGGAAACGGTAGGCCATACGTACACATGAATGTTGTTTTCTTTCCATATTGACTTCAATGGAAATAAGTAGATGGAACATATATATATATATACATAAAACCAGTAGATTTATCATGTCATATATTTCATTATTCTTCATTATATATACTTTATAATCATTCTTTAGTGGTTAACATCAAGAATGAATCTCATCGCGTCATGGAGATGACAATCCGTATGTACACACGAGCGATGATATCGTTCCCATCATTATTGAATTTAATTTGAGTGGATGATATAATATCTTAGAATCATTATTATGTTATAATAACTATACATAATTTTTCATTACACCATTATAACCATCCATGTAAGGTGGTGGTGGAAAAATAGATTACACCACGGTGTAGAGACAGTATTTCGTACGTATGAGCATGCGGTGATTTCATTTTCCATAGGATGGATAGTAGGTGAAATGGGATTGTTTCATATTTATAATAACATATCATTATATTATTGATACTTATTTTATTACATTATAAAGAAAAAACTAATTAATAAGAAGTTGATGAATAAAGAAACTTGGAAGAATCGGTAGAAGAGATTATATATTCTTCGACGGACCTCTTTTAAGCAACCGCTTATGGAACTAGAGTTGGTATTTTGATGAGACCAGAACCTCTATAATTTTTCTAGGATAGTGGAGAATTGAAATGGACATTGATCGGCCGAGATTGAAGGCTCAATAAGGTGTGAGGAGGAGAGAGAGGAGGTTCCCTTTTATAAGGGAGGAGAGGGGCACTTTTGGATCCCTCTAAGATATTAATTTATATTAAACACTAATCCCAGATAAAAACATCCAAAGTATCTCAAAATCGGATATTAAATAAGATATTGTTGTAATATCATCATCCAATTAAATTTATACATGTTTTTATTTTATTTTAAACCTTATCATTTTGATTTATCCTTATTTAATCAATTTAATTTTATTTGTGGTAATAATGTTATAAATTTTATATGGTTTTAATATTTAATTAAATGTTCTTAATTATACATAATTTGATACTTTATGACATGTTAGATAATTTAACTTTTATTTTGAAATTTGTAAAATTTTTTGTGAATTTTAAACAATTTAATAATATAAAAAATCAATTCTGTCAATTTTAACGCAATTCATTTAATTGGATTTAAATAAAATCCACAAAGAAGATATGTTTAATCCAAAATATTTAATAGATTCATAAAATGTCATATTTATCTATAATATTAATGTGTTATATTAATTAGTCCATGTAATATTTATTTTAATATTTTAATAACCATTTATATGATATTTCAATCAATGAAATAATTTCTACACCACTATTGTGTCCTCATAAATGATAATTATTTTATCCTTAAAAATTATAAATAAATTCTCATAATGTATATAATTTTCTTATATTTATATAGAATACTCATGTTTTTTATTTTCATTAATTTTATCACTAAATTAAAATTATTATACTTATAAGATTTAAGAGAGTGACATGTTGTCACTTTCTCTGGTTTTAATAATAATTAAATAATTTTCATTGTCAAAAGTTCATAAAATGACTATATTCTGACACTTTGGTGATATGGGTTTACTTTTAGTCATCTAATAGAATTTTTTCTTATGTTAGGGTAATTTTATAATCTTATTTTCAACCTTAATTACCTTATTTACCTTCAACTATAGTAAAGAAAAATTACCGTAGTTACTATTCATAATATCAGACAAAATAAAAGTAACCTATTAACATAATTTCGACCCACTGAATTCAAATATGGAATCCATTTTTCAAAATTCAAAACACAGATGTAGAAGTAATTAATTTAAAATTAATCCCATTGTTTTGAAAATAAGTTTTAAAAGATAAAACATTGCCAAAGATTGAAATGTTTTACTTATGAATTCAATGTAAAATTTATGGTAATTACATACATTATATTAAATGGTAGAAATATATTCTGTTTATAATTTAAAAAAATTATATATTATAATTTAACCATATAAATTTTTGCGATAAAAAAGTTGTGTTTAATTAAAATATAGCGTGTTTTCACATTTCATTAAAATATGAAAGTTTCCAGAATAATTTGAAAAATTTATCCAAAGTAAATTTTTATATCCTGATTCCAAAGTATAATTTTATTTTGTCAAATTTAACTTATAAACATGTTAAAAACTATATTTAATTGTGTGCTCCACCAAAAGTTGGAAAAAATTCATTTTTTTAAATACATATTTTACGCGAAAAATTTATTTTTTTCTCATAACATGTTCTTGAAAATGTGATAGATGAATAATAATGTAGTCATTACTATTCATAAAAGCTATTCCATAATGATATTATAACAATATATTGTTGTTTACTGAAACACGGTATTGTGTACTACACACGCTATCGAGAAAGGTCGTGATCGCGTTTAATGAAAGCCAGGTCAGGGATTCCTCTAGCCAACAACACAAGACCACAATGAAATTAAAAATAATAATTCTCTTAAAATATCAGGCTATTACATAGCATCCCCCTACCCCCTTGGAGTAGCCCACCACTCCCCTTCTTGGACCCCCCCCCCCCCCCCCGCCCCAGGCCGTAACCCCCACCCCCTTTTAGCTTCCACCAATCCCTTGTAGCCCCCCCCCCCCGAAAACCCCCACTCCCTGGACACCCCCTTGGACACCCCTGGTGGACCCCCCCCCCCCCAAACACCCCCTGGACACCCACACTATAAAACCCCTAGAAACCCCATGGAATCCCCCCCCCCCCGCTCGATCACCCCCTAGACACCCTCCCTGGTCACCCTCAGCTGAACCCCCCCCCCCCCCCCCCCCCCGAACAACCCAACTTTGACACCCCTCCACCTAGAAACCCCCCACTGGACACCCCACCCATGGACAACCCCTAGACACCCTTGTACCCACCTAGGACACACCCTGGACCCCCCACTTTGGACACCACTCTGGATCCCCTCCCCCTTTGACACACCCTAGACAATCCCCTCCCCCTAAGACACTCCTAGAACACCCCCTGGACACCCCCCATAGGACCCCGCTGACACCCCCAAGACTTCCCCCACTGGAATCCCCCCTAGAAACCCCTAGAAAACCCCTATACTCCCCCCATTGGACCCCCCTCCAAGACTCCCCACTCTAGACAACTCTTAAACACCCCCTGTACTCCCCCAACTGGACCACATAGACGCCACCTGGACCTCCACCCCGGACACCCCCACAAACTCCCCATGAACACCATATGGACACTAAACATCAGTGACCTATTAAACTACTATCTAATATAGATGATCCATACAGGTCAAATAGCCTGTCTCGATGAGATTTATATGCTAGGATAACAACTTACAGAATCATGAAACTAGACCAATATATATTTGGAATACAACCTCAACTATATTACTCACATAACTACATGTTGGAAATAAAAAAAAACCCATGCAGAACATAATTTATCAAATACTATACTAAACTGGGTAATATCCATACTCAAATTATAATGGCTACACAAAAATGATATTATGGGACTACAATTATCATATATCAGAATTGGATGATTTCTCTCCCACCATTGGAGAGAACCATCATGTTTACCACCTAGAGTTATCAATTTTCTTGCGTATACAAACTGGATACCTTTAGAATGAGTGTGATTTTATACCTTAGTGCCATATTAAAAAAACAATGGTTCTCCCTTGAGAAGTCATTCACATGCACCATTACAAATACAAAATTTTATACATTTGATTCATCATCTATAGAGGTAAGATAAAATTAACATTACATGAGTTTTTAGATAAATATTTATAAACCTCTGATCCACTCACTATAGATTGGGGTTTCACTCCCCACTAAAATGGTCATTACCATATAAACCTAACTCATATTCACATCAAAATTCTTTTAGAAGGTGTTTAATCTTTTATAATGGTTATAAAAATGGGTCTCATCACCATGGAATGTCAATACAATAAAATATATCATCTAAATCCAGAAAAAAAATCACACCATCCTTAACCGTTACATCATGAATTTTATATTCACGATAATTATGGTTGCATGTTTTAGAAGTAAATCAATTGATTCAACTATGTTATATGCTAGTTCACAGTATAGAATGCATCCCAATCCTCCATACTGACACAATTTTTCAAAATCAACAAATGATCGAAAATGAAATTCCGTTAAGAACCTCAAAATAGGTAAATAACATTGAAGTTATTGTTTGAATCAATTATTCATTATGAAACCAGGGAGGGAAATTTTTCTTGTGACACCTCTACTAAGTCAGAGTTTAATTTCATGTTGTTTCTCATTAGTTGAACATTTCCTATCAAAAATATCAAGAAAGTAATTAAAATGAAAAAATAGTATCATTTTCACCGTACTCAAGACTAAAACAACTCGATAGTGATATATTCAATGGAATATTTTTAGATTAATATAATATGTTTGATCAGAGTCCAATTCATGAATTAAATCGTGGTTAATAATGTAGAAAACTACTGTATCTGATGGGAGGAAAAGATAATTTCAAAAATAAAGTAATCATGAAATTGAGAATATATTGTAAATTATAAGAGTAATAAAGATCCATATAAATAGATAAAGTGGGAGATGAGATTTTTACATATGGAAAGGATAAAACCTTGGGCAAACCCCTTAGACACCCCCTCACCTATGGACTGCCCCCTTCCCCAACACCCGCACACCCACTACCCCCATCCCTACCACCCCCTCACCCCTCCTAGATATCCCCCTCCCCCCAGCACCTCTACACCCCTTGCCCTTTACCCCCCTCCCCCTGCACCCACACCCCTTCCACACTTCCCCCCATCCCCCATCTCCCATGCATAACCCTTAAACCCCTCCAAAATAGCCCCCCACCCTTCCATACCCCACTCTTCCAATCTCCCCTGAACAACCCCCGCCCCATAAAGACCCCCTTTCACCCCTAGGTATCCCCCTCCCCCATGGACAACCACCATGGGGGTGAGCCCCCCAAGAATCCCACCCCCCCAAGAATTCCATAAATATCCCCCAAACCAGAAGAGAATGAAATGATGGAACCAAATAATTATGTTGAATATTGGTTGAAAATAGTATCATTCCTCTAAAAGATGACAAAATTCATCCAATTTGAATAAAAATTCAGTGTGAAAATTTATTATTTCTTGATTTCCAATCAAACACGAATAACATCATGTAAAGAGACTCTTTTCAGTACGTTAAAAGACTAATACATTGAACATTTAACATTATAATCATAATGAAAAGAGTTTTTATATTACCACTCTACCCCCATTTATAAATATTTTATATATTTTAAACAAAAAAAAATCATGAAATATAAAATTTCAAAATAAACATCATCATACATTAAAACACAACACTCCAATTGTTTTACCATAAGTAATAATATTTTCTATAACCATTATAAACAGATTCAGGTCAATAACACCAGCATGAAATGTATTATACAATTTAGAACAATCCCTCAACAAGCATATCATTCAAAAATCATGTATTTCAAAAGAGTTCCAATTAGTTAAAACATGAATGAATTGTTCTAAATAAGTATAAACTAAATTAAGTACACCCCTATAATGATATGATGCAATTTTATTCTTTCTAATGAGACGAAAAAATTCTTATATTTTTCACTCTACATATATATTCTCATTGATGTACATAAAAATAAACAAACTCAACTTCAAATTCATTCATTTATGCTAAAAAAAGAAGGTCAATATTGAGAAAGGGGTGGACATGATGCTCTAATTCAAAGGTGTTTGTTGCAGTGCACTATAGTGAGAAAGGTGTGAACATGAAAAATGATATTTCCATTGAATCATTCCAAATAATTTGAATTTTGAAATATTATGGTTTATCAATAGTTAACTTTTTTGTTTTAAATTGGAATTATATAAATAGAAGTCCACTTATGGAAACATATAAAATGTATGAAAAAGCATGTTATGAAATAATATCATAAAATATCCATTAAATGGATATGATAACTATATTTCATGAAATATCAAGTTATGAAATAATATCATAAAATATATTGAAGGCAATAAATGATGTATTTTTTATTACACATATAAAATGTAATAAACATACTCTTTTTATGAAATTAAAACATATCCCAACAATTTCTTCTAAAGTATAAAGATGCATAACTTTTCCATCAACTAAAATAGCCTTTGAAAAAAGTTGTTATTCATGAATATAATCTACAATGAAAACCACTGATGCTTCACATGGTTCTTATAGCCATCGATGTTGTAGATCTACACTTGCAGGAATTCAATATCATTTGAAAGAAATTATTGTAAGCATTCAGTAATGTCTAAAAGAAACACATGGATATAGATGAATAAAAAATTTAAAGATAACCAATGCTTTTATGTTATTTATATTTCAAAGATAAAAAAATTCAATATAAATGGAAAACTGTCATGAATTTTAAGTATGTATAAATCACGCATTACAAAAATATAACCATAAATCATAAAAAATTCCCAGCACTGCTAAATAAACATTACTAAGTTCCAAATAAAGTTATGATTTCTAATAAAATAACCCAAAAAAATAAACCTCATAAAGATATGTATATTTGGACACATTAGAATACTTAGAAAAAGGCTAACATCAATAACTCGCCTACCACATAATCAGAGCCAATCTAAATAGAATATGAACAGAATAGATGTGTGAATGGTAAAGAAGAGATCTAACCAATACAATGATGAATCTAATGCTATATACAATGTCAAATCTGATAAATAGTTCTCCAAAACCAATCTAGAAGTCGTGTGATTCAAAATCAAAACCAACTGCTTGGGATGAGAAAAATATAAAATAGCATTTTATGTATATAACTTATTGAGAGTAGTGATGCATGATCCTTGTTTGGTGTAAATAAAATGAATTCTCAATGTCCGGATTCATTGACTTGATGCCCCTTCTAGCCTTTATGATGGTATTGGGCCCACTTCGACTGCCCCAGAAAACACAGAAACAGAATTTTAAAATATAGGGGTGACTACAATAAAACAAAGTGGAGGCCATCAAGACAAAACAGTGTATGGGATAGCATCGATGTGGTGGCTATGAACTGGTGAGTATGAATGGAGATATGAAGAAAATAACCCAAGCGGTAATGAATGGTGTTGTGTCGAAGTCATCGGTTTGAAATAGTGGCCACAAATGGAGAACATGAAAGCCTAAATTTTTATTTCGGTTTCAACACCCCCTTGCAGTACACCACCACTCACCTTCCTGGAAACCCCCCCCCCCAACACACACTCCCATTGCAGTATGCCCCACCCCCTAGCAGCAGCCCCCCCCCCTAAAGCATCCCATCACTCCCATGATTGGACAACACCCCACGGACACCCCCAATGGACACCCCTCTATACACCCTGGGACACCCCCAGGACACGCCCCATGGACCCCTATAGACACCCCCACTATGAACACCTGGATTCCCTCTGTACACCCATCATTAGTCCCCCCTAGGTACCCTCACCATCGGACACCCCCAACAACTGGACACCCCCATTCATGCATATAAATGCATATTAAGTAAATGAAAGAAGAAAAGGGGGAAAGGAAAGCTGTAAAATGAGATAATGTGTAAAATATTTTTGTAAAAAAATATATTGTTACATGATTCATAAGTTCATACTTGTGGGAAAAACTATCCAACCTTGATACGGAGTATTTTCCAGAAGATCAAATATTTCACACTCAGGATTAAAATCAAAGTCATAAATTATGTAATAATGGTGTATGCCAAGTCAATTTTATTAAAAACACATCAAATGGAAAATTATGTATTGCAAAAAATTGTACAATATAACCATTTCCTTTTGAATTTTATATTCATGTCAATCCTAGTTGCATGTCGTGGAAGAAACTCAATGGCATCATCTATGTTTTATTTCTAGTTCTCATAATAGAATCAATCCCTATCATGAATACCAATAAAAGTCCTCAAAATAAACAAATGATTGAAAATAGGAAGCCTGGAGGAATCCAAACTCTTTCTTGAAGAGGATTTAAAATTCCTTAAAACCACAGCCTCTAGTAAAATTATTGTTAAATCAATGCTGTGATTTTTTATTTATGATGAAACTATACCTTTTGTAGTTTTTTTTATAATAGAATTAGTTTAAATGTTTACTCTGTTTATTAATTTTATTATTATATATGATATAGTGATTGTTCTATTATAAATACATTTACGTTTATTTTTCATTAATTTTTTGGGTATACTAGATCTGTATATTTTCAATATATTTAACTCTTAAGGTGGAAAACAAATTGTACGTTTTTTAAAATAATATTCTCCCCATGTAATTTGAATATAATATATATTTTATGATAACATTTGTTATCAAGGTTGTTCTATATGTTTCACACCGATCATGAAGTAATCATTCTAAATATTCAATACTTTATCATATTTTTTATAATATCACATTCCTTGGACTAACCTATTGTATTGAATGTATTTTCCATTTTTATGGTGGAAGGATTCCATGGTGAATATATTGAGATTATTAATCATAAATGATCACCCATAGTTGATGGAAATGATTATGAGTACATTAGAGATTTAATTGAAACATTAATTATTCATATTGGGAGTGAATTCCAAATAAGCTCTCAAAATTATATAGAAATTGTGGTTTTATTTTACATCCTTGATAATATTATGACTTATAATGTCATATGAAAATATTTTTCATAATCCTTTACATTCACGAGATCGTAAGGGGGTTACATAGTGGTGACTTGGTCATTTCAACAAATGCCTACTTGGGAAATTCCATCCAAAATGACTAAATTTACATAAATAGTGTTTTAGATCAAACAAATGTTTTAATAAAAAGAGGGAAATCCCTACAGAGATTTAAAATTGGTCATGTATGATGTGTTATTTACTACTAACAACTACATAATGTATATTGAAACATCAATGCCATAATTTCCAGCCAGGTACTCCACTTTTATTTTTTGCAGACATCGCACCTCCAATGGAAGGTTTTTATTACAAAACCATGACTTGTTTATCAAACGAAAAAATTATATTCACTAACACATATTCAAGAATTGAAATTTAATATAATCATAATTAATAATTAAAAAAAATCAATTTTATACATTAATGAATTAATGAGGCTAAGAGAGTGACTCTACCTCAAAGGATCGAAGCCACACTTAGTGCTTGATACTTTTATCAGGAACAACTCTATGTTTCTTCATCCATCCTCTAGGAATATGGACATTCTATATACATAAAGACACACTAACCCCTATTTAAGTGTCATAATTGTCTTGAAAACACACCAGAAGATACTTATATATATATATATTCTTGAATGCATACGCCTATTATCACCCACACATGTATGCATTTTCCATATATATAAATAATCACACCTAGACCCTTATATTTAATTCCACAGCCAGGGGAGGAAATACATATAACGGGAGAACATATTATATACATGCTTACCTATGGATACATGGTGAGTCGCCATTGACTTTGGTGACTCGAAACCACCTTAAGGATGATCAAGACTCTATAATAAAATTACAAATCGATCTAAAATTAAAAAAACATTTTTATAAACTAAGAATCATCAAAGAATAATGGAAAACTCACATTAAAATATTTTTGGTGAACCAAATTGGCTTGAACCTTTTCGACTTCGGTGATGTTTGTTGCTACATAGAGGAACGAGCCCTAGGAGAGTTCAACAAAATGCCAGTGATCTGATGAATCATCATTAATTGAAATTAAAAATTGAAGTGGAAGAAACATGATTAATGATAATTTCAATAATATAATAGGTGATGATGAATAATATTTAATGTAAATAAATGAAATATAATGTCCAAGGTCATACCATAGGGGTTCCATCGAATCTAGATAACTGAATTCTTGAATTTTTCAACTCCACTATAGTAACATGAGGTTCCAATATCGACATGCATCTAGAAATAATTAAATGACACCATAAAACTAATTATTATGGTTAGATATATGAAAAATATATAATCAAAATATCATATAGAAATTGGGTGCATCATATATGAATCAAGATGCAGTACTGTATGAATTATGTGGTTATATAAACTATTATAATGAACATACAATATATCTACCACCACGACTAGAGAAAATAATTCACCTATTATAAAATTAATTAACTCTTAAAGAGTAAATGTTACTCATATAAAAGTATAAAATATTGATATTTTCCACCTATAATCCATTAGTGTGATTACATGAATGATAAAAATAATCCTCAAAGAGATATAATTTCACTCTACGAGAACCATCCAATCAATATTACCCTACCAACACACCATCGTATTGAATTAATCTCACTATAAGAAATGAGTATAATCATGTGAAAAAAATAATATTGAACATGAATGAAACCCCCCCCCCCCCTACACAGGCCCCCATCGTGCACTAGCCACCCACACCTCCAGCCACCCCTATCATCCCACAACCCCACCAGCCCTACATTACCATCCTCCCGCTGCACCAACCCCCCAATTTATATAATAATAATTTAAAACGAACACTATGGTAGAGATCATCTACCCATTGAAATTATGAGCATGAGTGGGAATGCAACATGTTCCCTAATGAAAAAGCATCAGAAATAAAAGCACTAAAGAAATATATTTTATAGGGATATATAGTTATTTTCGCAATGATTCATGAAAACTACATATTATATGGAATATAGTCCTGGATTATTTGTTGGTAAGGACCTTGAGTGGTCATGCATGGTAATCAATGGTTCTCCAAGGTAACTAAATCTGAAAAATGTGTTTTTTGATAAAATACAAATAGATTTTTCAATTAAGGGGGGGGGGGGGTATATGACTAAATGGTATGTAGTTCAGAATAACATAAAAAATGTACATCCCCAGTAATAGTTTTAGGGTTCTTGATATTTATAAAAATAACATGAATTGTGATATGGTTTTAATTTTTTTGTTTATTTAAATGGGTTGTTGAGTACATTCCCAATAACATAACATGTGGTTTTTATACACATTGTGAATGATCTAAACGAAATGATTGAGGAAGTACAAAACCATATTGTCATAATCAATGACAGATTTTATGAATTTGGTGGCTAATACAATAGTTAGGAACAATATTACTCAACTGATCATCGGGGAACACTATGTTGTCTCATATGAAACATAGATTGTGTTCTACCTTAAATATTACATGTACCCTAAGATGATAGGTAACCATGTATTGGGGATATAATACTTTTACCTCCTTGATCCAACACACCATTTATATGGAATTACACCCCATGTAGGTTAACCAAGGACACCATGTAATGTGAATTTCTCAAAAAGTCTACTCTTGTAGGACCAAACATCATGTACCCCTATAATCCAAGACCTGGACTATTATATCATTAGTTTATTTTTAGATCACATTGAATAAAACATGGATTTGGATGTCTATGTAATACATTATAAGTAATTGTTGACATTGAAATTCATTTTCCACAATTGTTCATTATTAGAGGTTCAATGTGTGGTGCATCAAGTTGTTTATCATTCATATATCCATGCAGTCATTGAATTTGTTTGGGAAATAGGATTAGTTGTGTTACAAGATAAAAACTTCTCTAGAATCATTTATGTGAGAGGGTGAGGGTAGTTTATATTATTTTTGGTGTTGGGAACTCCCCCAAATATATGGGGAGTGGGTCCCACATATTTTATTGAGTTTGGTACTCCCACATCTCTAATGAGGTGTGGGTATCCCACACACAATTGATAGAGTTTTATACTCTTCTGTTTGTCTTGGAAGTAGTGCATTAATCCAAGGAGTTAGTAACTCTCTGATATGATGTGTATCATTGTAAGAGGTTTGGTTCCCCTTTTCCAAAATTCATAATATGTGTGGAATTGTTCATGGAAAGGTAGTTATAATTGTAAAATTTATTAACCAGTTAAATTAAAATAATTTTTAGACATTGTCTGGATCCAGTATTGGTTTGTTTAACAATATACAAATATCAGGGTACAATAAGTTGAGGTAATCCAATTAATTTCATTTCATCATTGGGGAGGTGTGGGTTCCCTTAAAAGATTATAGTGGTGATGTATGATAAAATATGGGAGATTTTGATACTTTAATAGCTGTGAATATACAAGACCCCCTTGGTAACATTCAATATGTGATTATAGTTAAACTATCAACATTATTATTTTTTGTCCTTTCATTACATTGAGCATCACTAGTTACTTGTGAATTATGGAATTCGAGGATTACAGTGGATATTACAAGTACATATTTACATCTTTATGACATCATGTGATCCATAGTCGCTATTTTTTTTTTCTAATTAAACATATAAGGGCTATGTATGAACCATAAAACTAAACCACCAGATTCAACCCATCATAAAAATAAACCAAATCCCACCCACATCAGAGTTCAAAAACTAGGCCATGTATATTTTCTAAATTTCATGTTTGAAAACACGATTTTAGGCCCCATTTTACATGGGTGTTCCACCTAAGAAACCAAAAATCAATGACCACATCAGATTTAATAAAAAATACCATAAAATTAATAATATAATTGCATCACCACGGTTGTTACCCTCATCATCTTGTCACTATCATCCTCTCTCTGATGTCCACCACCTACACCAAACACCATCACTACATAAACCAGACACTATTATCACCGTCATCACCACCCACATCAATAATGTTGTCAAATACAAACCACCACCATTAATTTCGTCGTCGTTCAAACATCGCGATCATCATTTGAACACCATCTAGTGATGATCATGACTCCTAGTACACTCTTATACACTCAAATATCTCCTTCTAAAGATCATATGAAAACAAACATGCCAGGCAGACTGAAGAAGGATATATTCTACATGATGCCGGAGTAGTGTAAGAGTAGAAAGGAGCCTTCACAATGACATAATACATATGGAACCCAATTTTAATGGGTGTTAATCCCATGTAAATGGGAACATCAATGTGGAACATTATTATTTTATAATTATAGGAAGTTGTGTATATAGGCTTCTCCTATTATCAAATTATTTATATGGGTTCCCTATCCAGGGAAATAACTAATTAAAACTAATACAAAGAATATTTGGAACCAAAAATCAGATACATAGTCATCTAAAACCTTATAACTATATCACATGAATCTTTCTGTATATAATTATGTAGACATATATTATTATAGGTATTTTGAAATATTTAAGATTGAAATAACAAATATTTTTTAATTGATAAACATTTAAAATATAAAATCTGATCTAGCATGGGAAATAATATATCCATAGGCATAGTTAATCATGGTATTATGGGCCTAGTATAGAGTCTTATATCCACAAACATATATTCTCATTGTTATGGGGTCATTTTATGATGTCTTATAGCCACATGTACGTATAATGGTTCTCAAATCTCATAATACGAAATCCTATAGCCATTGGAAATTAATCCCATAGAAATATAGTCTATATACAAAGCCTTATATCCTTGAGAATACACGATTCTAGTTGTAGGGTCTCTATATAAATGCCTATAATAACGGATATAGTGTCCCCTATCACGAATGATATCCTTTATCACACCCATATGTTGTTATAGTAATATTTGTCCCATTTCTATAGTCCATTATCACCTTTTTCCTTTTATAATATTATTTCACTCATGAACCATGAAAAAAACGTAATGTTATTCTAAAAATATATCCCCTACACCCATGGACACTCATATCCCATGGATATACGATATCCTATGTCTATGGGCGTCCCACATGTGGCTAGACGGCATGGTTTATAGGTCTTATTTCTATTAATTTTACATACATCTACTCAAAACCCCTGGATATTGCAATAATGATTATGGTAAGACACTCTGCATACTATAGGTCAGACTGGAGTCTAGTGGGTTGGATCATTTTATCAAAGCATGGGGGAATTATTTTCTCCACTATCACCCTAGAAATCCTAAAATTATCAAAAGGGTGTCTATATGACTGTAGTAGGGAAAGATATTCCAATTATGAAAAGGCTAGGGAATATTTACCTCCATTTCTACGGAAGTTAGAATTTTCTAGTTTTAAATTAGTATAATAGGTAGATCCCCTAAGGATTCCTCCAATAAAATTTCACAATTCATCACATTCATCAAGATAATTTTTAGTGATTTTTTTTGGGGGTTCATTGAGATTACCATTAACAAACCACTCGTGGGAGAGAATAAAAGGGAGACAATAAAGGCTTATAGGGGATAAAAATCAAAATATTCTATAAAGAGAATATAAATCATAGTTGTGTGATTTTTCTATCAAAATATATTCAAAGGAAGAAAACTTGCACCCCTCCCTGTTTCTCAACAATGGAAGAGTATTTGAATCCAATTATATAATATGAGTTAGTTACTTTTGTTGATTCCATAATCATATATGACATAGAGTATGAATTCAAGGTATAAGTTCATAATATGGAGACATCCATTTGGAATTTGGTATACATTAAAATAAATTAAGTGGTTAGGTTCACCTGAATTTAGGGGAAGACTCTTGATTTTGGTTCCCCTAGAAAAACCCCATTATCTCAAAATTAATAAAATTCACCTCTATATAATGGGAAATTTGTCGCAGAATCCATATCCAACATGTCACATATAAAATTGAGCCTCTTCCATGTAATTATAAGATTAACCAGTATGAAGAAAATTTTTATAAGCTATGGTTATTCAATTCATAATTAGTTATAGTTAATATATCAACATAGTGTAATTCATAGTAACAGGATAGTTTGTCTCCTCGAGTGAATCCTCATCAATAACAATGAACTACTCAACTGATAGTGAAGGTAATAGATAATGATTCCAACCTCAAATTGGTGCGTATGAGGTGAACCAGAAGAGGATATGGGGTAGAAGCCTCAGAGTTGTGTCTACAGGGAGGTGAGGTGACATCATGGGGGTGGTTAGGTTGTTTCAGTGGAGAGGTGGGCTGGTAGTGCTGAAGTCGGGTTGGGAGGGAGGCTTCGAGGCTCTGTCGGAGCCGATGGGGATGTTTTCTGGCTGCAATGGAGTATAAGTGGTGGGAGGAATCACGATGGGAGGAGGAATAATGAGGGGACTATTGGAGGAGGAATGGTGAGGGAGTAGGAATCCAATGGGGAGGTTTAATGAAGAGAATAATAAGGGAGGGGGAATCGAGAATCAAGAGAGAGAAGTTATGGGATGGAGGAAAAACAGATCGAAATAATTTTCACATAACCTATTTCTACGCCCAAAAATTTTGGTGTGGCTAAATATTAGCTATATCCAAGGATAATTTAAACTATTTCTATTGATCTATGGCTATAGATCAAATTTATAGTTGTAATAACTTATTAAATCACTTTTGGGTCATTGTTATTTCATAAAACACAAGGTATATTTATATGGTATTAAATTTTTACCTAGGAGTCAAACAATCATATAAAATTATGTAAAATAAACCATTGGATAAAGTTGACATCTTGATATGAAAAATAATATTCATTTTATCTAAATAATATTCATAATATTTTAATTTTCACTTTAAAACTAATAACCAACAGTTATTCAAGTAGACATGCTTTTGAAAAAAACATTGTTTCTAAATCCATATAAAAGTTAAACATGAATTCATAAAAATAATACAATATGTTGATTTTTTATAAAAATTATATAATAAAAATATATTAAAAATATTATTAATTTTAAAAATTCATTACTTCAATAATTTATATATCATAAATGAAATTAATTATTAAACAAAAATACTATTTGTGTTTTATTGAATCAAAATAATAATATTTTTTAAATTTAAAATTAAAGGATGAAAATATATCCAATAATCTATAAAAACTAATGTATATAATCATATTGTGAGGTACTCAATTTATATCCATTTAATACTATATAATTCATGCTAAGAGTAAGCTGCCTGATCTTGGAGATTTTTTGGGGGTTATTTAGTAAGTATAGTCTGGGACGAGATCTCAATGAACATAAGTATCTCCCATAAATGGTTTCACTCATGCTTATGTTATTAGGAATCAGTGTGGGTTTAGACATCATGGAAGTAAAAAAGTGATATCAACCTAGGAAAATCTGATAAAGGGGCTTCATAGGGTACGACTGTAAATTCATTGAATTTACATGTAATTTTTTTATTTATATGGAATTATTTTGAGACCATGAATTTAGACAACACATTATTCTATGGTCTTCAGAGCTTGGAACCTTATTTTGACCTTTTGTATGGTATGTTTAGTAAACTTTTGAGGATGATTTTATGGCACTTGAACAATTGCTCGAATAAAACACTTGATGGAAAGGTTGAATTTAAAATGCCAAAATTAATTTGGAAATTACTTAACATCCCCCATCAAGGGCCAATTAGAAAAGTTGTTTTTTGGAATTTTCAAGAAAAATAATAAAATAATTTAAATGAATTATTTTATTTTCCTTATCTATTTTGAGTGGAAGACGGTGACGTTGTGGGACAACAACTGGGTGGTGACGATGCACATCAATGAGGCTCATTAATGGCTCGTTAAACTCAGATTGAAACAGCGATTTAATGACGTGTAACAGCGACGATGTTTCACAAATAAAACCGCATAACGAGGTGACATCGCATCATAATGGGAAGGTTGTGACATGACCGGGTTAATAATTCGATGTGATGGGGAAATATGGTTTAATGAAATTGGAGGATTCTCTTGTGTACCTCTGATGGACTTCCACCCTAGTGATGAATGATGAATGCTTGAGAATATTCGTCTTATTCTTTAACTTATTTTGAATATTGGAGTTCAGAAATGATGTTGGCGTCTTATACCCTTCATGGGGGAACGAGTGGTAGCAAACATCAATGAGGTATGGGTTTTTAATTTTAATAGTTTCTACCCATTCTTTTTCTGTAAAATAACAAATGAGGATCAACCAATGAACAAGTTGATCCATGGATCGTGTGTCATAATGTGAGGGTGAACTTTCTATTGTGGTGATTATTCTTTATTAAAACATGGAATTACTGATTGAATGAAAAACTCATTGATCCTCCCCCTTATTAAAACCTCTAGCGTGTAGTCCCGGGCTTACCCAAACTAAACCATAGCACCTCCGATCATGTGATCATGGTGGCCGAATTCTTATATGGAACAAAAGGATTGTTTGGTGGCTAGAAGAAATAGACAACCTTGCCAAAAAATCATTGGGAAAAGCATTCTATGAAATGGACCACTGGAGCACATCTGGTGGCCCATAAGAGATTTTGTCGGTGTGCCAGCACAAATAGCAGCAGCGGTGGCCGACCATGTCGTATACATGGAGGTGGTGGCCTACACTGTTGGGATGTGTTGACAAGGAAGTCATAGCTCATCAGCCATGATGGAATGTGGTAGGATGCAACACCTGGTGGGTTCCATGTGGATTGGTGGCCTGCGTCCGTGACACCCGGCTTGTTGGAGGCGTCGCGACCTGTTAGCCGTGGCAGGAGTTGGACATGATGTTGGGAGGGTGTCTCATAAGAGGTGTGACCCCCTGTTCATGCTGCCATTAGATCGAAGGGGATTTGGCTGGGTTCTACATCCTAGGGACTCAAACCCACTACACTGTGCGGCTGATCCCCTAGCTTGTGGGCCGAGCCCCTAGTAGACTGGGTCAGTTCCGCTCCCCGGTGGGCCAGACCCATGCTGACAGGACTGACCTGTTCCTATAGGCCTAACCCCATTACAGATGGTTGGAATCATGCCGGTGGGCTGGACCTGTGCCGGCAGGTCAGACCCATGACCCTTCGGGCTGTGTCAGACTAGACCGGGTCACTGGGTGACCTGGTGGGCTGGACCCTCTACTAAGATGGTTGAGTCCAACAAGGCCTATTGGAACCGGCACACTATGTAGGTCGAACAAGAATGAACATGACCAACATTATGTTAGTTCAGGTCACTCCTAATTAATCGGGGTATTTGGAACCCCTGATCTAGTTCGGACGGGTCAGACCGGGCCCTATCACAATCGGTCCCCTAGTTACTAAAACACCTGTATATTGAAAACCGCACATCCGATTTGCGGGACGTTTGAATCGTTGGGAACCATTATTTATGAAAGATATTTTATAATACATTTTAGTGACTTTAATAAATTCAATTATGTGATGGATGTTTTGAGTTTCGGTTCTACCAAACACGGTACGTACGTAACCCTGCGGTTTACTGAGACTAGAAGCCTGCTTGATGATGGCCCCGTGGGAAGTGGCTCTGTTTGACCCAAAAGTCTTATGGCGGGGAGTGGTTCAGTTTGACCTAGAAGACCCATAGCACTCGACAGGAGGAGTACCTCAGTTCGACCAAGGTAGGAAACAACTCCGTGTAACTCGGTAGGCCTACGATGATGAGCAGCTTTGTGTGATCCTGCATACCAAAGATACTCATCTAGTATTAGTACCATATATGTTCATGTTTAGTGTGAAGTGGAACAATATGAACTGGAAGGCCCAATGCACTCTATAGAGGAGGATTTTTCTAGTGGCTGAGGAGTTCGATGTGTGTGACTGATGATGCTATTGTTATTTCCATTGAATATTCCTTATGTGAGTTGCCTTTTGAATCATTCTTTAAATTGAGAAATTATTGTGTATTCTTATTTTTGTTTTGGGGTCCTAACTAAGTACTATGTAACTCACACCATCATTGGATCCTCCCATATGTGTTTTGTCTAGTGTAGATGATCTACGTTTCAAAAGGGGTGCTCCGGTAGATTGGACAGACGAATGATACATTGGGGGACTTGGTGGCCTAGGACCAGGAGGGGCCATGTAGGACCAAGTAGACATTTCATACTACATTTTCTTCATGTATCATCACTACTGTCACGATCAGGAGGTTTTTACTAAAGATGGACATCATAGCACTTTTCTTACATTAATGTTTTTAGTACTTTTTCTTGGGTTTGTATTCGGTCTAACATTCTTTCAACTGTACATGCACTTTGTTTATTCAGTGCAATACTTTATCAATTTTCTAATGTGAGACATGGTTGGGTGTGTGTGCATGCACAGGTATCCCGGATAATACCTCCCACATGCAATTTGACTCCATTGGAGCAAGTTTTATGGCATTGGCATTCAAAAGGTTAGCTTGGGGTAGTCACGGTATGGGCCCTAGGAAACGAGTCATGACAAAGTGGTATTATAGGGGTATTATGTTCCCCCTAGAAGGCCGATAGTATGAATTTTTGTTTTGTGTAATAAATTTTAATTGTTGCGAGTTTGAATTTCATATTTGAGAACTCTAGTGTTGGTGTGAGGGCCGATGTACCCATACACCAGGGCCTTAAATTCTTTTTTCTGCTCAATACATGAGAATATTGGTTGCGAAAGTATTCCATAATTTCAAATAAGTGTCTGCTCACCAATTATAACCATCTAAATGTGGTACATCACAATCTATCTCTTGATTCCCCCATGGGGACAACCATCAAGGATCTTGATATGAGGTTGTGGGGATAGCCTTCCTAGAAACATGGCATCCGTTCAGGGACCAGTTCTATTGATGGCCCCACTGGGTGGTGAACCAGTGATACAACCACCCGATGGTCAGATACTACTATAAGAAATTCTAGTAGAGGAAGTTTATAGGCTCAGGGTCTTACATGGGTTTTAGAGACAGAGACCACCTAGGTTCGAGGGAGAGTCACATCCTCAGGTGGTTGAGGACTGGATATATGTTATGACACAAGTCTATCTCTTAGTAGGGACACTTCCTTAGAAGTTAGTAATCATGGTGGAGTTCCTTCTACAGGGCTCATTTGGGAGATGAAGGATCAGGAACATCCAGACCCACGATGAAGTGACCTTCACTTGAATTGACTTCGAGAGTCATTTCTGAGTGGAGTTCTACCCTGTGACCTTGTGATCTGTGCAAATCTAGGAGCTGCTTCACCTACAGTAGGATAACATGACGGTTTCAGAGTACTTGGAGAGGTTCACAGAGCTTTCCCGCTACTCCACATATATGGTTTGAGACCCTTTATTCAGGGCTTGAGCTTTTGAGGAGGGACTCTAGCTGTTGATCTGAGCTTTATTGGGGTCTCTTAGCATCCTAACCTAGGTCGTGGTGTTGAAGCTAGCCATACTGATCAAGAGTTTCTTGGAGGAGCTGGCACCCACAACATAATCTAATTGTAGACCCTTGGTGGAGTAGTCTTCGATATGCATCATACATCATACGTGTTGGCCCATGTAGGCTAGATCTTTCATTGGATGACCACATGACTTAGGGTCGATGGTGTGGGGTTCCAAGATCTGAGGGATTTGGGGGGGAGCCAGGGAATGCTACATGTGCAGTGGTTAGGGACACATGGAATGTGAATTCCCGACATGCTATATAGATTACAAATAGACTGTCGAGGATCCACTAAGGCTGCGACAAAGGTTCATGAGAGGAGGTCCGCATGGCAGCAGATGTGGCCGGGGAGTTTAACGCATGGTAGGTGGTGGGTGACAGGTCGAGATGTTACGACCATCACCCCCAGGTGGTCTACCTTTACCATAGGGAGTATGCAGACAGGGGGGAGCTCATCTCGAGGTAGCATCGGATTACAACCACAACGCTCCATAGATGATCTAAGGTCTGATATTTTTATTCTTCACGATAATTTTAGTACACACACACATAAGTTATCACCACTCTTTCCTTTCCACGACTCTCATTAATACCCCAATGATTCCTTCAGAGCCGTTGGATTTATTCTTACTTATAGAGACTCTTATGAGAGGGGCTTCGATGATAACACACTAGTTCTTGAAGTGAATGCATACTCATGGAGGAGAGAGCTCCAACTAGGATATCGAAGTAGTACTGTCGAGGCCTTACTTTTCCATCGTAGGAATTGAATGGTTATCGATATTCAATGCTCATATCGATGATTTTAGGCGTACAGTTCAATTTTTCTGTGGACATGGGACAATGTTTTCATTCACTAGTGACACGAAAACCCTTGACGCATAGGAAAACTATCTAAAAGGATGTTGCAGCTGATCACCAACATGTTTCCCATCCTCATCCTCAGTGCAGTGGAGGTAAGAAGTCCAAGATTTCATGTAGTGGTGGATGAGTATGGGGATGTTTTTCCTGATGGTGTTTCAACGCTACCTCCTCATAGAGAGGTAGACTGATCCGTTGACCTGTACCATAAGACTACACATATATTCACACTAGAATATCAAATGGAACCCATAGAGCATTGAGAGAAGAGGGTAAAACTGGAGGACTTGTATGAGAATGGGTTCTTAAGGCCCAAATTTTCACCAAGGGTATCCCCAGTGCATTTTCAAAGTAGTAATAAGGAAGTTTGAGGTTGTTCATGGAATTCCATTCCTGAACCAGGTGACTGTGAAGAACAATTACCCACTGCCAATAATTGATGGCCTCTTCAACCAGCTGAAGGGAGATATGTTGTTTTCAATGATAGACCTTAGATCAGGCTATTAGCATCTTCAGGTATGGGATCAAGATGTACTGAAGATAGCTTTCAGATGTCGGTATGTCTACTATGAGTTCTTGTTTATGTCTTTTGCAATTACCAATTCCCTAATAGTGTTAGTGGGACTCATGAAGAGGATCTTCCATCCCTACCTCTACGTGTTCGTAATGGCCTTCGTTGGTGGAATCATTGTGTATTAAGAATCAGAGGAGGAGTGAGCCACACAAATGGAGATTTAACTGGATAAACTCCAAGAGCGCCAGCTTTATGGTATTCTCTTGAAGGGTTAGTTCTAGATGTGGAGGTTCATTTCTGGGACATTTCTTCTTGGATGATGTAGTTGCACTAGATCTGGTGAAGATAAAGGTAGTTCATTCTTGGGAGCATCCCATGAGTGAGACTGAGGTACAGATATTCTTGGGGTGGTTGGATAATATTCCAGGTTCGTTCCTGACATCTATAGAGTAGCAACACCCTTATTATCTTTTACATGGAAGGGAAAACCCTTTGTGTGGACGAAGAAATGCCAACTGCATTTCTAGGAGCTAAGGAGGCGACTGACTAGTGCTGCCATCTTGAGACTACCTGAAGAGCGAATGGGGTATGTAGTTTACTGCGACACATCGGAGACCGGACTAGGTTGTGTCCTGATGCATGAGTGAGCGGTGATTGCATACAGATCATGATAGTCGAAGAAGCATGAGAAGAACTACGTGACCTATGACTTGGGGTTGGATATAGTGGTATTTATGTTGATGATGTGGCCGAACTAATTGATGGAAAATTAGTTTACAATTGAATCCGACCACAGGATTCTTAGATATATCTTCCCCCCATGGACTTGAACATGATACAACAATGATGTCTAGAGTACCTCTAGGTATAAGACATTGAGATGGTATGTATATTTCGAAAGGGGAAGTTGTTGGTAGACATGCTCAGCAAGAGGACCAGGTTAGTAGCTACTATGTGATGTTGTCGAGCAGTTTTCCATAATGTAGATATCCCTTGTGGATGATGGTTATGTTTTTGAACACTATTTAATGGTTCTTACTCCCCACAAGTATTGTGATTGGGAGAGGCACAACTATGGGATGTTGATTTTGTGGCCCTACATGCATAGATACTCTCAAGATGGTAAAATTATGTATTTTTTATTGGTTGGAAGAACGCCATCCTTTTCCGAGGGCGCCCCATAGTACCAATGGTATTGCGGGAGAAGGTTATGAGGGAGTTCCATACATCCCCACTAGTGGTACATCATGGAGTGTCAAATATATACTAGGGCCTCTGGCCTCAGTACTGGGATCCATGGATGAATAAATAAGTGGTCGAGTTCGTTTAAAGGTGTGTCACTTGTCTTTAATTGAAGGCTATGCACCAGGATCCTGCCGACATGACTCAGCCACATGAGGTACCCGAGTGAAAAACATATGGTATATAGATGGAAATTGTGAGGAGATACTATGTACGTATAAAGGTCCTAACTCTATTTGGGTGATCACAGAGAGAATACCCAATTCATCTCAATTCCAAGCCATCACGGTACAGAGAATAGTAGAGGGCTTGGGGCGCCTCGTCATTTCGGAGATAGTAAGGCATCATGAGGTTCCTTCAATTATCATCTCATTTTGTGATTCCCACTTTACATCCCTATTTTGGTCGGGATTAATAGAGGAATTCAGGTCGTAGATACGCTTGCACGTAGCTTTTCATCCATTTAGGTATGGTCAAACGGAGAGGACCATATAGACCTTGGAGGACATGCATGATGCTTACATCCTTGACATTGGTCGAGGTAGGGTGGACAACCTTCCATAGGCGGAGTTTTAATACAACAACAAATATCACTCCACCATGGGAATGGAACTGTTTAAGGCCTTATATGGTTGGCCTTGTTGATGATCCATATGCTAGAAAAATATAGGGGAGTCGACACTCATGGGTCTAATGATGGAATGTGCAAAAATAGTAAAGATAAAGATAATCCAAGAGTGGATGGGGACTTAATAGAGCCAAATGAATTATTATGATGATAATAGATGAATATCCATGATGTTATTGTAATGATATGATGTGTTCCTTCAGGTATCAACTCAAAAAAAATTATAGATATTTGGCCTGGGTGGTATTATATCTGAAAGGTTAATTGGTCATTTGTATATCCTATATAGAGTTGGTGAGGTGGTGTACTACCTATCTCTCCCCCCATAGATGCACCGAGAGTATGATTTTTTCCATGTGTTGTAGACGTGGAGGTATATGCATGATATATCAAACGTCATTGACTGGGGAAATCTAGACAATGATGAGTGGGTGACGTTTACAGAGTTCCATATGGAGATAGTGGATCGACAATAGCGGGTCCTACACAGATGATTGATTCCTCCAATGCAGGTCTGATGGTGGCATTGGAATCGCCATGAGATCACATGGTAGTGAGGGGATATGATTCATGTTCAGTATCCCAATCTTATTGTTTCGTTTTTTTGGCTTCCGAGGACATAAAGCCCTAAGGTGGGGAGGATGTAACATATCAAAATTTCAGGGAAAATTTTTAGTGGGTTTTATAAGGTATGTTCAGTAAATGTGTGAAAGGGAACATATATCTTTAGAACCGTTTCTTGGATAAAAAAGTCTAAGGGAATCATTAAAATCAAAACACCAGGATTCACCTAAAAAGTGATTAACATTGGCTGGAAAGGTCCCAGCGGAAAAGTTATTTTTCAGAAATTTCTAGAAAAATTATAAAATAATTTAAAATAATTATTTTATTTTCCATCTCAATATGGTGTGGAAGATAGTTACTCTACCGGGTTGCGACAAGATAGTGAAGATTTACATCAATGGGTCTCATTAATGGCTCATAAACTCATAGTGTGATGACGATTTAGTGAAACGTAACAACGACATTGTTTCATAAATAAAACGGTGTAATGGCATAACACCACATCATAATGGGAAGGTTGTGACATGATCTAAATTATAATTTGAAATTGTGAGAAAATATAGATTATATAAATTTGAGTATTCTCTAGAGAACATCTGACAGACTCCGACTCCAGTGAAGAATGAATAATTATTGTGAAAATTATTCTTTTTTGATGCCCTTCAAATATCGGAGCCGGGTAGAAATGTCATCTCCATAAACCCATCGAGGATGAACAAGTGGTAGTGGACTTCAAAGAGGTATGGGTTTTAATTTTAAATGTTCATTCATATTTTTTTTAATTATTAACGCATGTCATCACATGAACATGTTGATCCAAGGATCATGCATTATAAGGGGAGGGTGGCTTCCCATTCGGTGTGATTATTCGGGATTAAACCACCACAGGAATGATTCATCGCAAACCTCCCCAAGCACCCCCTTGTTAAAACCTCTAACTCATAGGGTTTGTCATGACACAAACAAGGCATGAACACCTATGCACATGTGTTCTCGGTGGTCACATTCTCAAAGCGATGGAATGGCTGGTATGTAGGCATCTCAAAAATGAAATCATCACCAAGACCCCGTTGGCACTAGTGGTGGAATGATTGGACCACCAGAGCATGTTCAGTGGACCGCTGATGATTCAGTTGGTGCACAAGCCTAAGCAGTAGCAGGGATAGTCAGCCTCACCGGCTGCGTGGAGGTGACGACCCACACCAATGGGCAGCGTTGAATGGGAGGCTATGACTCGTCTGTCGAGATATCTTGAAGGAGGATGCAACATCAAGTGGGCACATCATGGAGGGGTGACCCATGTTTGTGATACCCAGAAGGCCATAGGCGATGCGTCCTAGGGTCTCATGCACGCCACATTGTATGTTTGGTCATCTTGTTGGTGGCTCGGGCTGGACCCACACCGGTGGTCCAAACCCACAATATCGGGTCGGACCTGTTCTGGGGGTCATAAAAACTCTGGCATACCAAACTAGAACTGGCACACTAAAACCTCTCCCCTTCTGGTGTTCCCATACAAGACCGGGTCAGCGGGTGTCTTTGCGGGCTGGACCCTCTTCAAACCGGGCAGGGTCCAGTGAGGCTTATTGATCCTATCACGCTGGCCAGGCTAGACCAAACCGACCCCGAACAACCCCATGTTAGGTTCGGTCCATCCGAATGAACTGGGGTATGTGGAACCCCCATGTTGGGTTGGTCGTGTCGGTCTGACCGGGTCGAACCGGGCCCCATTACAACTGACTTGCTGGTTACTAAAACGCTAGTATCTTAGAAACCGCACTTCTGATTGATGAGCGATTTGCAGCATTGGAACCCTCTCTAAGAGTAAAATCTTCTGCCATGCCATGGGATGATATTCATTGAAGTTGACAAGTAACAAATAACTTGAAATGAGGTTCATTCAAACATGTTACATACAGAACCCTCTAGTTAGATTATACCTGAAGACTGGTCGACGATGGCCCAAAGGAAAGTTGTTCTGGGTGACCCACTAGGCCCAGGGTTTGGAGAGGCTCTATGTGACCCTATAGACTCATGGTACTCGAATAGATGTGTAGCTTTGTTCATCCAAGGTGGGATGTAGCTCTGTTTATCCTAGAAGGCCCTGGGTGGGAATAAAATATGTCTAACCAAGCATACGCATGGTACTCCTCATGAATAAGTACAAAAATAGTTCAAGGTTAGTGGGAAGTGGATTTGTGTGACCCGATTGACCCATTGTACTCTATAGAGGAGGATTTATCCAGTGGCCGAGGAGTTCGACATCTTTGAATGACAATGCTACTATTACTACCCTAGAATATACCTGGCATGATTTTCCTTTTTCTTTGTGTTATACGTTGATGAATTGATGTGTGTTATTTTTTTTGTGGGCCCTAGAGAGTTCTATGTCACTCTCCCATTCATGGGCTCCACCCACATGTGTTGTTTCTGGTTTATATGACTGAGGATTTGATAGGGGTGCTCAGGGAGACAGGATGGATGGTCACTAAAACAGTGGACTTGGTGGCCTAGGACCATGTGAGGCATAATAGGACCTGGCGGACAAGACATAATACGTAAGCTTCCAATAGCTTCACTAATCTCATGATCAGGTGGGGTTTAATATAGATGGTCATCAGAGCACTTTTCATAATATAATGTTCTCAGTACTTTTCAATGGTTTTGTATTCCAGCCCAAAATCTTTTAGTTGTATTTTCACTCAGTTAAATCATTATTATGTTGTTTTCCGTTTGGGATTTGGGACATGGTTGGGCATGTGTGTCTGTATAGGTATTCCAGATAATTCCTCCCACATGCAAGTTGACGCCTTCGGCTCTAGTCACCAGTCCCTGGCTTTCGGGAGATTGGAATGGGGTAGTCACGACACATTCCCCAGAGGATGGGTCATGACAACGATCCTACTGGTTTTGGAAATCAGATCATTTTCTATAACAATTTGAGTTTTAGTCAAACTATATTTATAATAACAATGTGATTATTGTTAAATTGCTATATTATAAATAGTAATGATATTGAGCCATCATTTAAATCAAATTTTATATAATAAAACAAATTTTGTGTATGTTTTTTTATAACCATTTACATGATAACATATTACAATGAATTGTATAGGGAATTTTATTTTTAAATGTTTGGGCTATTACATGGTGATTGGCAGACATATCATTTTTTCATGTTTTGAAATATGATGAAGTAACATTCTTTTGAATATGGATCCCAAATGGACCATTACTAAAACATATATGGTATAATGTATAAATATATCCATTAAATATAAATATTAAATGATTTTACGCCATTTTAACATTTATCGTTATTGTTTAATTCCCAATAAAATGTATATACCATAACTACAGTGACATATTTTCAATGTTCTTACTCTTCATTTTGACCAATAATTATGTTTAATTTATTAATTAATATTAATTATTAGAAATCAAAATACATATCCCATTTTAGAAAATTCAATTCAAATAAGTGGATGAAATTAATATTAACTAAATCCTACAATAATGGATAAAAAATATTTTAAAAATAACATTTCTCTTATATAAAAAAAAAATTCTCATAAAATTAAACATAAAATTTATTATTATGAAATAAATTCAATTAATATTAATATAATTTGACTATTTTTACTTTAAAATATATTTTAATAAAGAGGTTCTCTGGAATTGTTTCAAACGAATGATTTTATTTATTAAAAAATAGTATTTTCTAGATTTACCCAAAAGAAAATATTTTAATAAAATTATATAAAATTAAATATTAAATCATTACTACTTTTTATTAAAAAATTATGATTTTATTTTTTCAAATAAATTTTTTCAATATGGTATAAAACAAATTATATTATTATCTCACAGAAAAATAAAACACAACAAATGAAATAATATCTTTTGAATCATATAAATTTTTTACAATAAAAATATATTAAAATTGTCTTAAAGCATTATTGATAGTTCAAAAATGTTTTTTTTAAAATTTATATGAACAATTTAATTTATATATTATAATGGTAGACTATATTACAACTCCATTCATGTCAAGGTTATGTGTGTCATAATATGTTGAAGAGGTTTATTTAAAAAAAATGTGTCATAATATATCAATATGTTACAATAGTTGGAGAGAACCTTTTATTTTCAAAATTAAAGATTATATGTTTAATGATAAAAATATTAAATTAAATAAAACAAATTGGAAGCTATGAAGTCATTTAATGGTCATTTCATTACACCTAAATATAGAATAGAATCCCATTAACTAATTCAATAATAATTTACAGCATGGAAATGTGTGTTTACCCTCTTCTCTAACATGTTTGACTCAAACATTCCTTTCTATGGAATTAAACATTATAGAAAATATCTAATGAATAAACTCTAAAATCATATGAATCATTATTTTTTCATTATATATTACTAACATATTTTTCTTCTGAAATATATGGTATAATCAAAAGAAATCCGTAAAGGTACTACTCTATGAATGAATCAAAATATCTTTAATCATATTTTTAAATGGATTTATTTGGTTTTTAAAATAATGTAATAGTATGATACTTGTTTTTTTATGGGTGAAAAATCATTTTCACAATTAAATATATACAATGAGTTTATATCATTGGTGTAATCACTATAGAAACATGGGATTCAATATAGAATAATCTTATTTGAATTGACATTGATAAAGATATGGGATTATTCACATTGGATAACAACATTTTAAACTTCACTATGTTGGTAAATATTAGTTTAATTACTAATTGACTAAGGATACTAGGTTATTCTTGTAATTTTATATAATCACTGATTGATCATAGATTATCTGCAATATCTAATGATGTTTTCTTATGATTCAAAATTATTGAAGTAATATATTTATATCATGGTGTTTTATACCTATATTAAATAGGTGTATCCAGCTACATGGATTTAATTACGATATTAATTTCTTCCAATATATTTTTTGGAATGGAGATCACATAAAGGGTTCTCTAAAAACAATTATCCTTAGCATTTAAATAAATTGTACGATAGAATATATCTTGTGTTGTTAATTTATAATATTTTTATTGAATAGGTCTCTAGATAGTTCCTTAATGTGATTTTTTCTAATATTTTTTTTTGTTTTTAGTGGTTGTTTCAAAAGGTATTCAAAAAAAATCATCTAGATAAAATGCGTCAAAAGGTATATTTTTTAGTGATAACACAAAAATGCATTTTCGTAAGTAATAAATGATATTGACTCAGGGGAAATCAAGGGCCAAATTTCAGTTGTAGAACATTCCTCATTAAAGAAATCCAAAATAAAAGTGCAGGTAAATGTTAACCCTCAAAATATATATATATATATATATATATATATCAATTATAAATATAATTTCATCATATAAAAATCATAAAAATAAATATAAATCACCAATAAATTATTAATATTATAAAATTCAAACACAAGACAATTCAATGGATTTTCCTAAAATTATAAAGAACTTGATCATGAATAAAATAACCAATAAATTCATCAAATAAATTCCATCAAACAAATAATTTTTACCTTATTTAATTATTCATCATGGAAATACAAATTTTAATGAAAATAATAATACCACAATTAATTTTTTGATACCAAAAAATTCATGCAAAAATAAATCATTTTTTTCCACATTTTTTTAATCATTAAAATTGTAAATACAACCATTATTAATGATGCAATTAGGGAAATAGATAAAATTAATATACTAAAAAATTGATTTTTTTTAAAATAGAACCTAGTTTAAATATCTTAACATAATACATAGTCATAATATATTCTCTTAAAAAGACAAATGTGCTCAAAATTCATATTAAATAATAAAAACAAAAATACCCAAATAAAATTCATGAGCAATATTTTCAAATTACATAATAGAAAAATTCCAAAAAAAAAAATTCGAAATATATACAATATATTATTTTCATTATATTTATTATTCAAATAATATAGTAAATATTTTACTGGTCACAGTGACATATAAATACCACAATATTTAATGAAAAAATTTGTCGGAATTATTTGATTAATAATTTAGATGAACACAATGACAATTCAATTTTGATATCAAAATCACAAATTATAACTTAGTCATTAACAAGAAATATGCAAAACCTATATGGGTATATAAATTCCACTTACACTGTTTAATCAAATCTCATTTAAATATACCGATCACCTTCTCATTTTTTCTATATACTATAATATAAATATTATAAACTCTAATAAATTTATAATAAATTTACAAATGAAAGGAATAAAGGATAGATTATAGAATTTAATCTTTAGAAAAACATATTGGTTAGTGAATCAATGCATGATACTCAACATAAATACGAAATATATTCTTCCCAAAAAATAAATATTGTCATAATGTTCTCCATTTATTTTACCAAATATTCATTATATATCCTTTGTTAGTTTCATTTTCCTTTGACTTTATTTATCTAATCCATATTAATTATAAATATTTACTTCTATACATTGACCATTTTATTTAAAAAGAATACATGAAAAATAAGTTGTAATCTATGGTAAAGAGATATATATAATTAGAATTTACTTTATTTTTTTGTATATTCTGGATAACCATATGTTTCATATAATTATTATTTATCCACTAAATGATATAATTAATTGTTAAAATCATGTAGTATTTAAAATTTCCGATTATGAGGTCTTCCTTTAATTTGGAAATATGAAAAATCAAGGTCTTAAATGATAAGGTTGACCAATAGAGTGAAATTATTGATTAATTCTAAAGAACTACAATTAAAATTCTTATTTAAAATTTATTAAAAAAAAATTAGCCAATAAATATTTTATTAAAATGTGATACAGAATTATATTAATATAACTCAATGAATAAACCAGCCCATGAACCCCATTTAAATTTTTTTCAAAAATAACTCAAGATAATTTTTTATATTTATTTTTATTTGTAATTTCATCAAAAAGTTATTTTATTTCATATATGGTTTTATATTTATTTTTATATTATTTATATAAAAAAATATAAGGAAATGTAATGTAAATACTGATGATCCCCATTACTTTTTTAAGAATAACTAATATAAATCACACTCTCTCAATATTTGGGAATTTATTTCCAAATAAAACATAAAACCACACCACCAAACACATGCAATGATTTTTATGTGAATTCCAAAAAGTTTATCAACATTGATTTAGCTTTATAAATTATCTCTAAATATGATATAAATTATATGTTATTTCTTATAATATATGGTATTGAAAAAATATAAAAAATTTGTTTCAATGGATATTAGTAGGTAATCAAAAAAATTATAAATTATTTAATCAATAAATAATATTCTCATAAGAATCATGAAAAAAGAATATAAAAAAAATACATTATTAAATAGTATATCCCAAGTATCTGTTAATAAAATCTGGGTATTCTAATGAGAACAATAATGGTTTTAATATAATTATGGATCTGAGAAATTGTGTGGTACTATTACATAATGTGCATATATTACAATATTAAGTTAAAAATCAATCAAATGATATAAAATTGAATTAAATAAAATGATAAATATTTCAACAATCACATGTTCATATTACTTTTAAGGATTATTATGTTACTCTATAAAAATTCAGTGCCTTCCAATTGATTCTGGGTTTTCAATTCTGGTAAAAATATTAAAAAGAGACATAACACAATAAAATGGTTTTATAATAAATCCAAACATATATGATTTTAAAATTATTTCAACTAAAATAAAATTTAAAGCCCATAAATAAAAAAAAATTAAAATATCATTAAAATGTTAATTTTTTCCATTTACTAAAATATAACTATATTAATAAGTAAACTCATATCTTTTCATGATAATTTTATGACGAAAATAATATGATAGTAATCAGGTGAGTATAAATATAAGGATCTATCTAGAAAAATATGTTTCTATAAAAATAATCAACAAATAGTGACTCCAAAATTTATTAGCTTCAAATGTTTTTTAGTGGTTCATTAATATGTATTCTATAATACTTTTATATCGTAAAATCACCAATTATTAAAAAATGTTTATTTAAATAAATCATAGAAAATATATAAAGGGGAATTTTTTTAATAATCAAATATAAAGATTGATTTTAGATTATATATAGTTTTATAGTCCATATATTAACTTTAAACTCCTTTTGTGTTTGTTTTCAATAATAATAGTTGTCACATCCTTCAATTTCAAATGATCTCCATGTAAAACCTCTTATTTAACGCTATCCATATTAGAAATGTTTCACATTGATCTTATAGTGAGTAAAAATTTATTAATGTGGAGGGTTGTAATAGTAGTTAATGTTTTCCAATAATCCTTAAATTTATATAGAGGATGCCTTTTTCTAATTAATTTGTTTGTTTTAAATCTATAATTATGATCATTTCAATTAAAATATGTTAATTTTTCATTAGAAGACTTTATCATTATTACAACAATATTGAAAAACATAACTTTATTATTGATTATACATATTATCATTCCCTTGAGGAAAGAAATATTGACGTAGAATGTTTACTATCAAAATAAGAAAACATAATTTCCAATTCAACACAATATATTTTTTCTATTGAATTAATTAATAATTTTATAATATCATTTTAATGTGTTAGATTGTTTCTCTAATGCCTCGTGTAGTAACTATATTAAACATGAAATTAGGGAGATTAATGGATCATATCTATTTCCTTTATAGCACAAATCCTCTATTATGATATATATATAACTATATAAGGAAATTATTATATTATATGAATTTATAAAATTTAATTATAAAATATCTATAGATAATTTAATTTTGGAAAACACCAATAAAAAAATTCTATATTAGAGATAAGTCCCTAAAAAATATACAATACTATATCTTTTTTTCAATCAATAAAATATATAACAATATAATAATTATTTAGTATTATGTAGTGGGATATCAATAAATCATTTAAAAATACCACATCTTATGTGTTTGTTTATTCTTTGATGGTTGATTCTATGATTTAAAGAAATACAGTAGCTGGAAGACAATAGAATTTAAAATATGATTAAAAATATATTAATAAATTATTTATTGATGGACATTAATTAATCAGCTATAAACTCGATTTCGTGATGAAGTTTTATTATAATTAAATATAATACAAGATCAGGGTTATAATGATATTTGAATTTTTTTTAAAATTTCATATATGTATTCATTAGAATAGAATAATTATATAACTAGTTCTTCAGGATGTCTTGATGTTTAATTTAAGAACTCATAGAAGTTAAAATTAATCAATAATAATAATTAATTAAACTCTTCAATATCTACTTTTCAAAAATTTAAAATTTGTTCTTAGAAAGGTTTTTACATGTTACTATTGATAGTTACATTCTAAAATTGTATAACACTTCGATAAATGGGATACAATGAATGAATATAGAACATTTTTGGACTATTTTCCCTATTCATATTTTCACTCTTATTGTATGATATATTTGTATCATTGGAAACCAGTGTAATATTATTATTTCCATTTCACATTTTATTAATCTTAATTTTTATTATATTGATTCATTAGAATTTTTTCTATTCGATGAAATAATTTAATTTCCGCAATTTTTCAAGGATTATTTATAATAATAGAATATATATTAAAAACATTTTCCACAATATTATCATATTTTTATATAAATAATCAAAGAAACAAGAGTAAAATAAAACATTTAAAAAAAATTAATTCCGAGAAATTGTTAAAAAGATATTATATATGATATCATAAGCCATTTAAAAAAAATATTTAGATTAATCTTATAATTGACACAAATAGGTAGGACATGGTTTTATTTCAATAATGACATAATTGTATGTATTATTTATCTAGGGGTAGAGGAAAAACTATTGTTAAACCAAGGATGTGTCCACTAGGATTATTCTTCATTTTTAATGAATATTTAATCATATTTTGTTCATAATCAATTATCACTCTCAACACTACTCTATTAATCAACTTTAATGTCTTATGTAGTAGTAATTTGTATACTAGAGTCACAAATGAACATAATATTCTATTATAATGTGAAAAATGGTGTAATTAAACACTCAATTGAGTAGACAGTCTATTACATATTAATTATAAATTCCATTGAAAATCATAATATCATTCTATAGTTATTTATATGAAAATAAAATTTCCCACTAAAATACCCCCACTCTATTGTATATAGAATAACATAACTGATTGGAGACTGTGATCATGAAGAATTAAATTAAGAATGATCGAGTGACAGAAAAGGAGAAATTTGAAAATAAACAACTATAAAATCTCAGAAACAAATTTTCACAACTCCATATAAAAACATAAAAATTAAATGAATAAAAATGTATTTAAAATCAATATTAAAACTTTGGAATCACCAATGTCTTCACCAATAAAATTCTAATTATTCACTATCATGGTCATAATTGATCACAAAGGGATATAAGTAAAACCATTATATTTTAAATTATATATTTCATCATTACAAAATGAGTTGAGTAGCATATGAAACCTGAAACATTGAAAAACAATGAACTATAAAACAATACATAACCATTAGAATGAAGAAGTAGAACTTATCGGTAAAAATAAATGAATCCAAAATTTGAAATATAAGTATAAATATAAAATATGGGAAATTATTAATACTTATTAATTGATAAAGTAAAATTAATGTAGCTTAGTAAATAATAAAATTGTTTTATTCTTTAAAATATAAGATTTCATAAAATTCATTAATTTTGGATTATTATAAAAAACTGATTACATTATGGCTAAAATGTATTTTATATTTAAATAATATAATGAATAAAATATAATTTTTAATTGGCAATAAATAACAAAAATAATATGTAATAGTATTAAAAAAATGATATTTTCCACTGAAATCACTTTCAATTATTTTTTTAAGTTTTTATTGTAAAATTTATGAATTTTAGGATTATAAAGTAAATAAAAATATTATACATCCAATTTCAATATTATTTTTGGTAAAAAAATCAATTTCATAATATTTATGGTTTTTGGGGTTGTAGTGAAAAAGTATTGTTATTACAAATACTTTAACATAAAAAATTCTCATTAAAAAATATATATTTAAATATTTTGGAATCCATTTTCTATATAATTAATATTTTTTATAATTAATATAAATTATTTTAAATTACTATGATTTATTTAAAAAAACCTGTGTATATCGCTTGGTAAACATTTTTAATATATCACTATAAAAATACATTTCATTCCTTTTATTAAAAATTATTTTTCATGTCATGTAGAAATTCAATACAAAAATGGATATCATATTTTAGATCAACATGATAACATTAATTATGAGGTTATTATTACATTATAGAAAATAATAAGATTTTTGATAATAATATTGATCACCATGATAATTTAGAAATATTTAAATTCAATGATTTATTTTATTAATTTTACATAATTATTATATTATATAATTAATTAGTATATTTTAAAACTAAATGTAATATAATAGTTAATAATTTATATAATAAATTATTATTCATTAAATTGTAAGTAAATAATAAATAATATAAATAACACTTTATTGGAATTTGAAAAGTTTTATATAAAAAAACATTGTTAAAATATTATATATTCATTTAAAATTTATTATCCACTTTATTATATATTTAATTAAATTATATTGATTTGATGTTTAGGCTTGTAAAATACATATTTATTAAAAATGTGTTATTTTATAGTTTTATTAAAAATAATGTGACTTTGGTAAAAACAAGTTTCCTTAGATAAAATGATAAAAGGTAAAAAGTAAAAAATATATTATCAAATGACATAAAACATGATTAAAACAACCATCTAAATAAATGTTTATATATTTTTAATCCCAATTTCACCACTCCTTTATACCTATTGTTTCTCACATTTTTAAAATTCTATCCTCGAATAGTTTCCTAATATTATTGATAAATATTAGGGGTTTAAAAACGTACCCATTTTTCCCATATACAATGCTATCAGATCCACCTTATCTATGCTGCAATTTACTTCCAAATTATTTTGAAACACTACCTATTTATCCTATAATATATTTCCTTTTCATTCATTAAATCACATTATAAGGCCCCAGCCATAAACCTTACTTAATCTTGAGTTATTACAAGATTACACATTGAGGATCTTTTCAGGTTTAGAGTTTTAGAGAATTTGATAATGAAACTTACATTACATTCCACATTTAAACAAAGTGGGTACATAAAAGATAGTATTTATTCTTCCCATCAACGAAAACATATTTAAAATATAACACGGATTCTTTCTTGAAACATCCTTAACACTATTATCAAATCATGTACCTTTCCCTTGACCTGTGAAAAACATTTCAAAAACTTGGGATGAGCATATAAAGCTCAGTAAGGGTTATAAAAATATTGAAAGGAAACATGAGTTCATATATACATAAGAAAGAAATCGTACTTTACCCATAAAACATAGGCACTTTAACATACCTCATCAAACCATGAATAAATCATTGAAAACATAAGACATAAAGGTAACTTGAGGCATTCATAACATTCTTACGTGGGGAGTAACCCTCTTGGTTACGTTTGGAATACCCATCACAGTATATTCCCTAAATCTCTTCAGAGAAACCTTAACGTTTCACTCCTTCGCATTACCCAATGCATTGGAGAGCTATAACGGGCTCACCCGCCCTTAGTTTATCACGGTACCACCCGTTTTCATAACAATGCCCAAGAACCATAACATAAATGTGTCACATAAAACATGAATAAAGGAAACATAACATTTCCACATTTCAATCACAATATAACATTTTAGTATATTGAAATATTGAATCCATTCAAAAAGAAACCACTTCCAAAACCATTTAAAACATTTAATAAAGAGATTTTTGAATCAAAGTGTCCCATACCACCTTGAAGCTTAAAATTTTAAACCATTAATATCCATATAAATAAATCCTTAAAACCATTTTGAAAACATGGATATTAATAAGAACAAATAATTAAAACATTTAAAATGATATTTTGGTTAAAGGGGTTTTACCAAAAATTAGAGACACTTGAATACAATAATTGAGGAATAATATTTAGTCAGAACTTTATAATATCATGAGAATAAATGGATTCATGATATAATACTCCAAAGGACAGTATATACACCATATAAGAGTGAATTGGTGCATAACAACAATGAACCCTCAATAGAAATGTCAAATGTGATGAAATCCCTTATAGAGAAGGTATCCATAAAATAAGGACAAATAAATCTAAATAATATGTGTGACAAATATATGTACACCCAATATAAGTGGATATTAAGTGTAAAACAATAAAAGGTCATTCACACATATTCACGGGATGACATATTCAATGACTACATGTTGAACCCAAAGAAATCGAAATTGGGTTAAAAAGTTCCCTTGACAGCCTAATGACATCACATCAAAATGAGTTGATGAGAGATAAAAAGTGTATCTCATCACTTGGACATAAAATTTACATCAATAAGGATATATGAGAACATATCCCAACATAAAAATATGCAAATTAAAAGACCTAACAAAAAAAGTCTTTTAAAAAAAGGAGGGTGAAAGGTTCCCTTACCGACTTGGGTATCTTTCAAAACATACACCCCATGAAAGAAGGACAATAGATCATTGATGTAAATACTCATAAACGAAAGTATATTACACAAAGAGTAGAATAATGGGCAGTACATACACCACTCAATGGAATTTGTGGCAAATGTAGCATAAATCTCACGAGAATAAAAGTGAGATGAAAAATACCTTACGAAAAGTCGGCATCCTAACGGCGCCACTCAAAACTTCTAAACTGGATTGATGAGAGGAAATAGGGTCTCCCATCATATAAACATAATAATTACAGTAATAGTAATATTAAATAACATCCCAATCATAAGAAATATGAGCTTAAAAGTAATGACATAAAAGAGTGTACTTAAAAAGAAAGAGAGGTGTAGGATCCCTTACCTCGGGTCCGACTTGACTCGATCATTCTTTAATCTCCTGAATAATAAACATGAGTTAATTTCTACTTCCTTAAGAACCTTTTTAAAGTTCATTATTCCTTTTATATAACTTATTACCATTTTATAAACAATATGTAATCATTAAGTTAATAATGATTGTTTTGTCGATATTTGGTTCTTAAGTCGAAAGTGGACTTCTTACAATTACATATTGTTCGTGTGGCCAAATTTTTATTATATCCAGTATTGTATTCATGATTTAGATATAATATATGTCATATATATCCAGTACATTCATGCATTTATAACATTACATAATCATTTAGAGGTATGAAATGAAATGCACCGTTCATGGAGACGGTAAGCCGTACGTACGCATGAACGCTACTTTCATTTCTATTTCGTATTTTATAGAATAGAATAATAATGATATAAAGATATATTATAATTCCAGTATAATATCATATATAATATCATAGTTCCATCCTTTATATGTCCCACATATGGTATTTAACAAATCAAGTCACTTTGAGGGGCGGTAGTCCGCACTTCCTTAAATGAAGATATCGCGTATACCCATAATGGAAGCCATAAAGGTAAGACACAAATGAAAAATACAGAAGCATAAGTAAAACATTAACATATTATATATCATATATAATAATAGTGACATCATAATGGCAACCTTTGAAGGTGTTAAATGAGTATGGAACAATCATCGTTTCGGGAGGCAGAATTTCTCCATCCACGGAAACTGTATGTTCTTTAACCATTTGATGTAGTTGTCTGAGAGTGTAGCTCAAATAAATCTTATAAAAACATCATATTATATTTAAGATACTGGTGTTGTTTCAAAATAAGTAAATAAAAAGAAATAGGGGGTTGGTTAAACAAAATAAAACAAATGAACATGAGAGAATGAATTACCCTTAAAAGTGTAACTCCTTTTGATTTGAGCCTAAAGGCTTCCTTTGAAAGGATTATGACCAAAGTGAATCCTCTAGGATTAGTAGAGGGATGTGGAGAGAGTAAATGGGTAGGGGTTGGACGAGCCAAAGGCTTGAGGAGTGTGTGAAATGAGGTAGAGGTGGGGGCCTTTTATAAGAGGAGGCGAGGGGCACTTTTGGAAAGTAAGAAATATTACTTTATTTGAAAATGTGTGTCGGTTTTAAAAGGTCCCACATTGATATAATTCGTGGATATGGTGATAATGGTTCGAAATCCACCCATCCAATAAGTTTTGGACATGTGTAGTTCATAGATTTTACATTATCTTTCCATTTTATTTAAATCGTCAAATAATGATGTCATCACTGCATCATTATTATGTCATAAATAATTTAATTTATTTAATGTCTAAAAATTATAAAAAAAATACTATGATGTAGGAAATCTTTTTATCTTTCCAATTACTATTTATAATCAATATTTGGACTGTGTAACCCTACTTAAAAACTGTTTTAGTAAAACAACTCATGTTTGTGTCAATTTAATTTTAACATTAAATAAAAATATATTATTGTCATTTTCCAACTAAAGTGGCTCCATGGGGTCCCCAAGTTGGCCCATGGCTTGTCTTGGTCGTCCATGACTCACCCAATTGGTGTAGGAAAAGTGTCATGGTGTTTTCACATTCTTATAATATCATTTTTACCTTAAACTACACTAATTACCACTAATCGCGATTAAAAACTTAATAAGTTATTATTCACCAAAAATTATTTTTATCCCATTGTACCACATTTTACTTATTAATGACAACCATGTATGTCGGATTTTTGAAATTCAGAACACAAATATGGCAAAATTCTATTTAAACGGAAAAATCAGTTTTATAAGTACCACTTAGTGGTTTCACTATTCATCAAAAATTGAAGTTTTTTAGAAAAATCCCAAAAATTCACCCTAAGCTATACTTGGTATTCTGAATTCAAAAATGAAGTCCGTTTTACAAAATTCAAAACATATAAGTCACATTAATTAATTTAATAATTAATTCCCGCTGTCATGAAAAATAGCGTGTTTTTATTAAACAATAAGTATCAAAAGATTAACACTAGTTTAAGTACGATTTCAAAGTGAAATTAATTCCAACGACCACTATTGGATTTAATGGTAAAAATATTTTCTAATTTCACTTTAAAAACAATTCAAAATATTATCTAATCATATAAATAAATTAGATTAAAAATATGTTTTGAATTAAAACACAACATTTTACACTATTCATTAAAAAATGAACTTTATCGGAAAAATACCAAAAAATTACACAAAGTAAAATTTGATGTCCTGATTCTTAATAAGAGTTTTATTTGGTCCAAAATAATGTATAATAGTGATTAAAACTATATTTAATGACGGTTCACCATCAAAAGGCGACAAGTGAACCTTCAGGGAAAACTAGGGCATATACGCCTAAAATTGAATTCTTTCCGTATTTTAAGCCTTTATCTTTTATTTTATAAATGTAAAAACATTTAAAAACATATATAATTATATTTTAGTTATTTCTATCCATTCCCTCCATTACAATGGCTACATGTTAACTACCATTTAAAATAATATTATTTTATCATTATAGTGCAACGTAAGATTCCCAAGAAACTCATTGTTGCGTGTTGGGTACGCCATCGAGCACAGAGTCCCCTTTAAAGTCATATCAATATTTTATTCACAAATATGGATAAATATGAAAATTTCATATTCTTTATTTACCTGGGGTGTAACACACAAGGACACATGATATGAGACTATTACATCTAATTATATAATGTTCATGAAGATGAAATTCGTGGTCTCGTTATAAGTATTATTTCGTCATAAATCATGTATTATTATTCAATCCCTTAAAAACCAATAATATCCATTGTGATATACTATCCCTAGTATCATTAATATACAAAATAATAATATATTATTCAAAAAAAATAAGTTATTCATCTCTATCCACTTAGGAAAAAATTAACGTCGGTCTTGCATTGTGTGGAGTACAGCCTCCACAAAATGTCATATTTGGTTTTTAACCACTACATTGATTCAATTGTTATATATTTTAAATTCTGTAATAAATGTAAAATACATAACATATCTATGAATATTAAGAGATATATTATAATTCAATTTCACATATTCCATTATTCAGGAAATAAAAATGATTACTCTTCATTTCATGGACTACCTCATTCAATAAATAATTTTATTTTAATTTCATCTTGATTATTAATCATTAACAACAATAAATAAAATATTATTCAAAAATAAATAAATAAAATTGTAATATAATTATTAAACATGTATAATGATAATAAGTAGAAATAAAAAATTCATGACCATACTCGTCCTTTCAATTATGGTATAGTCATGTTGTGTTTGGTATAACAACCTACCTAAAAAATGTAATAAAAACATATCATGGATGAATATAGGACATTAAATAATTATAATATTATATTTTAATAAAAAAATAATTATTTTATATGGTTATAAAATATTTATATTATTTAGTTATCTTTTTATTAAAATCATATCCTTGATTGATGAAAATGAAAAAATAATCTGACAATAATACAATTTTAACACAACTCTAAATAGTTCCAAAATCCATGAGAGTGTGATCTAAAAAAATTATTAAAGAATAAATAAACCTGAAATTATGGAATTTAATGGGTTTTTAAAATATAAGAGTGTATCAAAGTCTACAACTCTGCATCAACCATGGGTTTATAGTAATTTGAGATTAACAATTATAGAATCCATTTAATCTCTATAATATTTATCTTCAATAAGGAATCACAAAATGTATTGATTTCACAATAGTAAATTTTTCGTAACTATTTTGTGATTTTTATGGGAGTAAATAAATTTATTACATTTAGGAATAAATTTCAATTTTACATTCTAGGTTTTGGTTTTTTGGGATTCAATAGGATGCTTGTTTCTAACTCAATCTAGATATATATCCATTCATGTTGGATAAAATATTTTTTAGAATGAATAATTACTTATAATTAAGCCACATATTAAAATAAAATTCTTTTATAGTCACATATTAATTATTCTTGAATTCATGATGTGTACAAAAGAAACCTCTAAATTTAGAGGGTTTGGTCATTCAAGAAGTCGCGCCATTTGAGATCACCCTGATCTGCAAAGGGGTTATGGGATTCAAAAAAATGGATTCCAAGGCCATATGTATCATGGAAAACCATCCACACTGAATATACATAATATATTTTGGATAAATATGGTGATTCCCATCTCACAATTTTTTAGTTTGGACATAGAAAATACATCCTTGTATATAGACATGATACTCATATGAATTTATGGATTTTGGATTTCAAATATTTCTTACTTCATGGCCATCCTGATGTGTTAAATGGTATAGGATGTGGAAAAAATGAGTAACTCGTAAATGTTCTCACATTGGAAAGTGTTAGTAATGTAAAAAATATATCCATCTTGCATTATATTCTTGTATATTATTTTTTCGAAGAGAACATTATAAATACCGCATAGTCTTGATGAACAATTACATCTATTATTTTCACACAAAATTACTAAAACTCCAATGGAATGAAAAAAAATTATAAATAAATAAATTTTATATACCATAGGAGGATAATATTTTTATTAATTATGAATATTTGGATAAAAGTAAATATCATAACAGATAAAATGAATCTATATCAAAAAATTAACGAAATAATTGAGCAATATTGAAAATATATAATAACCATCTAATAAAATGTTGTGAAATTTAAAAAATAATTCTTTAAAATGGTTATAGATATATTTATGTTTAAAAAATAGGTGATTATGATTTTATTTTTAATTATTCATTTGTTTCATGTGCTTTATTTTATATTAATAATTAAAACAATTATTTCATATATCAAATTCATTTTCATAACACATATTTATTATTATACACCACATTTTATATAAAATTTGTTTTTTACTATAAAATTAATTATTCATATCATGATAATCTATTTAATAATGGTATTTAATGTTTAATTTGAAATAATATCCTCTATTTTGTTTTTCATTATGATAATTTTGATATTGTAAGGGTATGTGATCACTAAATTTTCATTAATTTAGTTTCAAACAATTTTATTAAACTCAATATTTACACATTTAATTATTTATATCAAATGTTTTTTTTTCTGTTTTATATTTCATTTATTTTATAATTTTATAAAATTAATTCATATAACATAATTTTCAATTTATTTATACATAAAATACTGTGTCACTAGTAATAACTTTTTATTTAAATTTTTACCCATTGAGACAAATTCCTTTCCATAAATACTTTTTCTCATTTTATATCAACTATTAAGATGATTTAATATTTTTTTTCATTATCCACCAGTTATTATTTTATTTTTACAGTCCATTTTAAATTGCATCCATTAAGGTGATTTGAAATCATGGTTTCTTGGGATAAAAGGGTTTCATTATCCCATTTTTATTTCCATAAGACGTTGTTGATAATGCACAATACATTTTATTTTATATGGTGTTTTCAATTACTTATTTCAATCATGTATAATTAGAATTATTCATATAATTATATTTAATTTCATTTTATACCATCTTATATTATTTTTATTCTTACAGTAATATTAACATAAGGGGTTTTCATTTCAATTTTTCTTCATTGAGATTTTATTCATATTAATCAATTTTTTCCATTTTTTAGTGTATATATTATTCTAGGAATTCATTATAAATCATCAAATACAAAATTATTATATGGTATTAATCTCAATAAAATCCATCACAATGTTAGTATTTCATAATCATCATCTTTTACAAAAATATAATTTCTTCTGATGCATATCCTTTGTGAACACACAATATTTAATTTTATTCATTGATGGGTTTTCAACAAGATTATATAGATAAATTTATATGGGAAGTTAATATTAAATAAATATGACACTTAATGAATATGAGGTATGTTTTTGATATTCATACATTGAAAAATATTCATATTTATATTTAGAAAATTATGGACTTAACTGTATACTAATTAAAATATAAAATATTCATTTAATTTATAAATTAATTTAATTTTATTCAATAAATTTATTTGTGAAATCACATACTTAATTATATACCATATACACTGCACGATGTTTAATATGTCTATTTATACATAGTAGTTTATTCTATTTATTAATTGGATAATGATGGAAAATGTATATAATGATTATTCAAGTGGGGATGTTCATTAATTTCAAAGGAATGGTGTTTATGTATTTTATAGAGTTCTCATTCTTTTATATGATTAATTTATTACATTTAATTATTAAAAGTATGGTTCCAAAATAGATACCCCTTTTAAAATAAAGTTCCCTCATGATACAAACTAGATTATGTCAATTATTATATGACTACCCCTATGAAATTATTTCATAGATATTGGGTATTGAGGGTAAAATAAATATTTACGGGTATAGGGAACTAAATTAACATTACTACTATATATATCCAACAATTTAGGAACAATATATTGTTATAAATATGGTTTTTAAATTTCCATTTTAGCAATGGATACATTATTATTTTATCTTTATTCGATTAAGGAATTATTTTTTAAAACAGTTCAATAATATTATATATTATCATTCAATTCTCAAATATGTTATTTTATTACTATCAAATAATTTTACCCTTTCTGATTAATTTATTCCACTATTAATTTTTTTTATATTTCCCCATGTTGTGAATAAGTGTGTTCCACATGATATCTATAAAAGTGTAACTTGTGTGGTGAAATATTAGGTGATTTTTCAATACTTATTATTAGTTATGTAGTTTCTTATATGTTGAAAATATTTCCATTTAAGATTAATTGAAAGGTATTTTTTAGTTAATGGTTATTCATAACTATATAACAATGTAATCACGTATTTTACATCAAATGTGTGTGGTGAATTTTTTATTTGATATTCTATAACTATTTATAATTAAAATTATGTCTCTTAGGTTTATTTAAATGATCGTATATAAATATGATATTTATAATAATTTTATCTATTAACATTGGTCTATGGATTTCACATTTTGTATCAAATAATGATTTAGATAAAATAATGTGAGATGGTGTTAGTTAAATATAATTTAATGTTCAATACGTTCAATAATATCATAATTTTTATGTTATAAATCAGCCTTTATATTAGTTGATGTAATATGAATTATTTTAGGGATTATGATAAGATATCATCAGTGAAAAACATTGGGATATGTTTAAGTAATAAGTATTTGAATACGATAATATCCAGATACATGGGTAAAGTGGAGACAATGAGATTCTCTTAGAAATCACATCCCTGTATAGATATTAAAATGTGGATGTATTTGTCGAATAAATTATTCGTAGGGTATTCAGATTAATAAATGATTGATGAGTAGTGACACATTAATCATAGTAAAACATTAGGAGTGGATATATTATTTCAAACATTTAAAGACACTCTCGAGGAATATTATTTGGATAATCATCTTCTATTTAAAACTCTTCGGAATGATTTATTATGTTAATTAATTTTTCTATGGAATATCGCGGAGTCCTACCTAATATATCCTAGAATTAACTGAGATGTATATATGTTAAATAAAATCTAACTTAGTAATTTCAGATAATAATATAAGTTTATGTAATTTTTTTTTGTAATTATATTTTTTTGTACCTTCATCCCTCATGATTACTCCATTTGGTTTCAGTAATAGATACTTCCTAAGGGAACAGATTAAATAGAAGATGTGGAAGGAACTTTATAGATTGTCCCAGTGAGAATGATAATGAGACAAGATATGGTGTTAGAGGTATTTTGATTATTTAAAACTAAATATAATGTATTTTTGTTAATGACATGCACTAAATTATGTCATAAAACTGAACAAATAAGAAAATTATAGTCTAGATGATATTTAAGTGATGTAAATGATTAAGGAATAATGATTTGAATTCCTTCATGTCAGAAAAGTGGTAGTAATATATTAGTGTAATGTGTCAAAGAATCATGAATATTTTACAAATGGTGAGTATTTGGCCATAGATAAAAACTTTATATGTAATGATGAACAAATATGTTAACACAATAAATAGAAGGTATTAGTTTCTTATAGACACCTAAAATGTTATGATATACAAATCGTTTAATAAGATATCTTTATTCATACCTATCATTTAGATACCCTAATATAATCATATTAGAAATATATAAAAAATTATAAGGACATATATTTTTTTATATAGAATATAACACCTAGAGAATTGAAATTTTACATTCATTTGAGAGATAACATGTATGATTGTATCTGAAACACACAAAAATACCCACAAAAACTATAAAAGATAATATAACCATTTAAATATATCCTTAAAATTTGAGTGCAAAATTATTTATAACTGTATTATGAAATATATGTTAGAATAAAAATAATATTCATTATTAATAATAATGCATTGATAAAATTCAATCAGTGTCAAAAATAACTAATATGATTTTATTATGTTTTAAAATGAAATACATCTAAAAAAATATTTTATTATAATATCTCAATATACATAATATATTTTTGATAAAACGTATTATTTTAGTGAATAAAATATTGACATTAATTTGATTGGTAAATGATATGAAATAGGAATAATAATAAAAATATTGAAGAACTGTTATTTTCATTCGAATACCATTGTCCTAATAATTATATAAAATTCTCTAAAATTTTATAATTTTACATTTATATAAATTAATAATTTTAATATTAATTCAATCAATATAGGATTAATTTGAACAATATTTATTTTCTGAAAACAATATCTGAATAGTAGAAAAGTAGAAATATTTCATGGTTCCTCTAAATTGTGATGTATTAATTGCTCAATTATTACTTAAATTTTTTTGAACACTTTTTCATTAATATATATATGTATACAAAAATAATTCAGATATTATTATGTTTTATAACTAAAACATATGTATATATTTTACAAATATAAGTAATATTTTAATTTAAAGACCAAATATTTTCTCATATATTAAAAAATAGTTTCCATGTCATTTAAAAATTAATCCCAACAAAATGATTATTATATTTTAGATAAACAATATTATATTATATAATAAGAACATTTTATTTTCAAGGCCTAAATTTAGGATCATAAATATTTGAGTTAATGAGTGTGTCCATTTTAAAAATGTTATTTTTGAATAATTATTTTATTAATATTGTGTAATATTGATTTATTTAAATAATGTAACATATTCTCAAACATGAATTTAATATAATTTTTCTATACTATATTTAAATAAGTTATTACTCATTCAATTGATAATAATATCTAAATAATATTATAATCATTTTTTAGTGAAGATATTCATTTACATGATAACAAGTTGTCTATACATTATATTATTTAATTTAAATATAAATATTCACAAAAAAATAATCTAATTTAGAATTAATGGATAAATATTTTTGATCACATATATAAAAATTTGTTATAATGGGTTATTTTATATGTTTTGTTATATAAATGTTACTTTGGTAAAAATAGCTATAAAGGATAATACAATGAAGTAAAACTAGAAATATAAGATAAATTGACTACAAAAATGATTAAAACATGTTGAAATTACATTTTTGTTGATTTTAAAAACATATCGTCACTAAAAACACATTTATTTTTCATTTTTTTAAATTTTACCCCTAAATAGGGGATCAAATCTAAACATTAAATACTCTGTACTACCTTTGAATTTCAATAAAACCATTTCTGCTTTACCTATACAAAAATTCCTTATAATTTCCAAAAACCCCCATTTAACACCATCTTATCCAAATTCCATAAATTATATGGAGCTAATTAAGAGAATGTTAATGGTCCCAAAATTAGAACTACGTAATCATTACACATTTATTTTAATTATTTACCTTAAAAACATCTCATAACCATGGTTATATATTGAAATCAAGAAACTAGTTATATTATATTATTATTATATTAATATAAAATTAATAATAATTATTTCTTATCCACTTTGAAAAAATTATGATGATCTGGAATTCTATAGATTACAGCCTCCACAATGAGATATGTAAGGTTTTTCTTCACTGACATTATACACTAGTTATAATGATATAATTGAAGAATTAATATTAGATATATTTTAAAATTATGAATATGAAGAGACAAATTATAATTTATCTTCATTTCCTCTTGTCCATTGGGATACTAAAATTTTACTTGTGTCGTGTGAGGATTATAACCTCTAAAAATAATCATTTTTGATTTTTATTCATTATTTTGAATCATTACCCAAAATTCATACACTAGGATTCATAAACATAAATTATAAATTTTATGTCCATATTCTTATGTTGTAGAGATATTATTTCGTCATGAATAATTTCGTAACCGTACTCACCCATAAATTTATGTTATGTTTATATTAGGATTGGTCTAACCACATACATTTATAATCATATAAAACTATATCATGGATCACTATGAGAACATATATAAATAAATTATTATCATTTAATAATAATTTTATTTTTCTTTTATGGTTTCAGAACGTTTAAATAATGTATTTGACTTATTATCAAAATATCCACATTGATTAATAAAATTACATAAATAAGCCATAAAAAAGTCAATTTTCATTCAATATAAATAAAACTCTTATAGAATGACATTAGATATTTTTATGTCTATTAATATTATCAATTATTTTATATTAATGTATTTAATAGATATGGACATTGGTAAACTAATAATGAAAAAACCTAAATTATGAAACTTGATCAAAATGAACTAAATAACTCACACAATATCTTGAAAACAGATTAAAACTAACTAATTTCCAAGTAGAAAATAGTTATTAATTACGATTATAAAATGTTATAGATTTTAATAACGACATGAAATTGTTGATTATGATATTTATTTTCTTTATAGAAGATATTAATTTCCTTTAGTGGAATTAAAAAACTAAGCTAATTGGTTATTATCTCAAATTTAATTTCCTGAAGTGTTTTTATAATTATACATCATTTAATTCATAGGATTAGTCTATATACATCAACTTTTGTTTTTTATCATAATCCTAGAATTATTCATGGTATTTCATCATTCATTTTAAATTATATTCTTGATCGGTTTTTCATTTGTATGTATAAAATTTCATAAGGGTCTATGTTAACTCAATATTCTTACATTGTGTTTCAAAAAATATTTTTCTAATATAATCTCCATGTTTTTTTATTTTACCTACTAAATAATATTTTTATTATTATTCATTGATTAATAGGTATCTATTATTCATCCTTATATACCCATTATCAATTCATTCTTATGTTGAAGATTATGTTACGTGTATGGGTAACATATCTCATTTTTTCACCACATGGGACATATTTCTTATTCTACAACAAATTATTACTTTTATGGTTTACATATTTCCATGTAATTTTTTTTTTCTCATGATCCTCTCATTATTCATATTAATTAATCGTACAAATCATATTATATAAATCAAGGGGTTTTGACGTGAATTTTTCTAAGGTTATAAGAGTATATATGTATCATTTTATTTTTCATGAGACATGTACAATATTTTACACCATAATCATTCATTAATATTTTTTTCAATTCCCAATTTATTTCAAGAATAATGAATATATTTAATTTCATTGTATTTTAATTTCACAGTATCCCTCTCTTATTGTTTCTATAATTATATTGGGTTTTATATCAAAAATTTTCTTCATTGAGGTATGATTACAATCCCCACATGATTCAATTTATTAGTTTAGATACTATTAATGGTATATCTTCTATATAATCTCATAATATTCTATTGTGTGGGTTTAAAATAAAAAAGTATATCATATTCTTATTCCATCCAAATTATCATATACTACATGCGTAATTTTTGTCAATTGTTTTTCCATTATGAACACACTATATTTCACATCTTTTATTGATGGGTGGAAACATAGATTACAAAAATAAATTTATTGCTGAAATTATTGATTAACTATCTACCAATTAATATATTTGGGGAAATAATGAGGTATTATAAAAAATTATATTTTTATTAATTTTTAGATAAATAATTATCTTGAATTTATAACCCTTACACTAAAAAGTGTTTTCATGGGTCAATACATATAAACCTATGCAATTTATTGAATGTGGAAATTATTTACAAAACATTTTATCATATAATATATAAATTTTTAGTTTTAAGGATTCAAAAAAAAACTATTTCATTTATTGAATGGATAATTATTGAAATTATATATACACATTATTCTAATAAATATTTTTTTATTAGTATGTAATGTTAGTTTTTATTGTATAAATTATTCATTATTTCTCAAAATGATTTTTTTGTAACTAATTATATATAAGTGGGTCTTGTTATAGAAAACCCAGTGATATGAAGAATGTATCCTACGAAAACATATCTTCTATATTTTAGTGTATACGTTCCAATAAGGATTTATTTACTTGACATCAAGACATTATGGTAATATCGTGATTTTTTATATTATGGCCTGTAATTACTTATCTTGTATTCTGTTTTTAATCAGTAAGTAACATTTTATTAGTATCCAAATTACCATTTCTTTTAAAATTTTATCCATTGATATATTATTCATTTTATTTGATTATATCATGGAATAATTTTCGGTTAAGAATTCCATTCTTATATCATTGACCATATTATGATAATTTATTGGTCTTGATTGTTATCACAAACATTTTTTCACACCTAGAATTTTATATCACAGTTTTTATGTTTCCATTTCCTATTGATTATATTGAAATATATTACATGTTATGTATCTAATAGAATTACTTGATTTGTGAATATTTGGGAGATATTAATGACATATTATGTATTAATTAATTGATTATATAGTGAAATCATTTACATTTTGTGTTAATGATAAGGTAATATTTATTTAAAATAATTTCAAAACTCTATAAAACAATAAACATAATATGTACATAAATTTTTTGTAACTCAATATTTACTGGTGATGATTTAATTATTTATTGTTGAAATTGGGTCACTTCAGTTTATTTCAACACTCGTATGTATACGTGGTATTTCTGTGAACTGGATCCTAGAGTGTGTCTCATGTGATATCAAATTAAATCCTTATATTATATGTGAAATTAGACATAATGAAATTATATATATATATGTGAAATAAAGAAAATTAATAATCCACTAATTAAATAAACAAGAGTTTTTACATTCCAGTATATTTACAAAATAGTCATTTTCCTCCAAAAAATATAAATATTAATGATTTAATAATACTTGGTACAAAAATAGTTACGGTTCACCATATTTTAAAATCTATATGATTCTCAAATTTGTCTCCAAAAAAATTTTATGTTGTTCAATACCCCATAAAAGAACTCAAAAAAATTGCTGTATATTTATTTTGGCATTGAGAAATAGATAACAGATATTATATAACTAATTTTAATATATAATAAATCCATTGATAAAAGTCCGTTATCTAAAAATATGAATAGCCTAATAATCATCCATAGGTAAGACTGCATCCAATTGTTTTTTCATCCTCGTCAAACCTTGGGATCCAAGCTGATGTTTTAGTGTCAACTCATTTCCTACATAGTAAATGAAATTAACATAATGAGATGCAATCATGTCATTAATTTATAAATAAATATTTTAATTCATTGTGTATTGGTCTTTTTTGGATATATAATGATAAATTTACTGGTATATATCTACTATTATATAATTTTATGGGGACTCACTTAGGTCAGTCAGGATGAATAGTCTCACTACTGAGCTAGAATATCAAGGATGGTCATGAAAAAATGATGAAAAATTGATGTCTTTTTACTAAAATGGATGATGTGATATTTATATGGTGTAATTTCCCTATAAAAATATCATGAAAATGTTTATTATTTTAGTGAAGCTATATTGGACTAGAGAACATTCTTCATAGACACTATAAGAAGACTATTTAGTGTTTCTACATTGAGTTAAAATCCAATCATAGCTAAATATTAATATAAACAAGTATGCATACTATGATTTAATATTTTTGATAATTTGATCCATTTTGTTCATTTTGGTCAATAATTAATATGAATGTCATAATATTAAACCATATTACTATGTTTCATGAATGATTTTATTGGATTTTCAACAATTTTAAGTGTTTCACTATATAAAATTAGCTAATTCAAAAAAACACTATGTATACTGCTATTTTGCAATCAATCATGGGCTCTTTTGGTGATGTACATAGTCTATTACTATTTGAATATGAGAATCAGAGTTACAGAGATAAACATACTTAATTAAAATTGAATTTGAAGGAAAATATGGTTAAATTTAAAATAAAAATACGTTCTTAAATGTTTTTGAATATATTTATTATAAAAATAAGTTTTAATATTTCAAATTCACACATAAAATCATAATGATACCAAAATACTAAAAACCCAAAATTTTCATGTATTTTACTCATAAAATAAATTTATATTACCATGAAATATAACTAATAAATAAACTCACCTTATTATTAAAAATTATTATATCATTCCATGTTATTACCATTTATCATTTCTCATTTGTCATTAAATAATTTATTATTATTTTACTGTAGTTTCAATAGTATTTTTGTTGAAAAGTTATATTTTTTTATTAATTCAAGGTTTTTTGTTGGAGGATCGTATAAATTCTCCATATAAGTCCAGTCATTTACAAGGATGTTATTGAGATAGGTGGAACCCCATGTGCTTCATTTAAAAAATCAATCAATGATATCATGGATTAGTATAATTATGTAATGACCTCTACAATCCCTTAATATTCCAATTATTTTTATTATCATTATATATTATTAATCATATATTGGGGAAATTATTTTACAACTATAGGTTCCCTAGGTGTTCTCTATTTTTTTTACATTGTTTGTTGTTGTTAAGGGTTGTTTTTGAGAAATTTTAAATTTTTACCCCAATGTATTATTAAATAGTTATCAATAAATAATTAATAATATCAATTTGTTGAAAAATTTACAAATAAAATGTTATTTTTATATAAAGATGATTACATAATTTAATTCAAAAGTACATTTGATAATTAATATTGTGGGACATGTCCGTTTGAATAGTTATATATGTGAAATGATGTTTTGTTTGACATTAAACCATTTTTATGTTAAAAAAAATACTAAAATTTTGTATTTTTAAGGTTTTTATTGATTCCCAATTATTTAACGACCTAGGGTCATGCATGTTAGAGCATCGTGACCATGAAATAAAAACTAAATATTTTACAAATAGTCATTTAAAAACCCCAAAATGTTAATGAATAAAATTGTTAATGGGGAAATATTTTTTTATAGAATGATATTTAGTTATGAATTTACATTATAAACTCCTAATAATCGATCATTCAGATGCAAATTATTTTATAAAATATTGTATAATTTAATTTATATAAGTATTAAATTATAGAAATGGTTTGGAAGAATATGGCATGTTACATGGATACTTATGAAATCACTCATGGATTAAATATTATTTAAAAACATTTGATCAATTAAGGTAATTAAAAAAAATAATTTGTTTAATAACCATATGTTTGGAAAAAATATATTATAGTTATTTTTCATATCATGATATAAGAAAAGTGCACTCTACATTTTCTTATTAGAGAATTAAAATAGATAAATTTTATTGGTGAATGAATATGGTTTATCTTTTTATTAACATTTTATTCATGTTAATTTTAATGAATATAGTATTTGAGAAAATTATTATAAAACATTTAGATTTTTTATTTTAATAATATCCATATTGTTACTCGACTATTAGATTTAGGAGGGGGATATACATACACCATAACACATCAATATATTACATTGTTTTTTGTATATTCCCTCAATTTTTGCACTATTATAAAATGTAGTCATCTAATTTAATATGATGTAAATTATAGTATAAAAAATTCATTAATATCAATTCGAGGTGTTATGTACTATTTACTAATACATAAGTTGTTTGAGTTTATATTGGTATATCATCTCAATGTGTTGAATTTTATAAAATTCAATATATTGATTAATTGGTTTATCTTGGGTGGGAACCATTTGTCATCATACTAATATAAACATATTTTATTGGTTTCTAATTAGTGGTAATTGGTGGATTTTAACATCCCAACCCATCGAGTCCAAGATAGATACTACATGACCACATGTGGACCTCCCTATAAATAAGAGGCTACGGACTAACCAGGGGTGTCTGTGTCCATAAGTGGGGTGACTATACCATTAGTGCCATGTCATTGGACCGATAATCAATGTTATCTAATATAATTATTGATCTAAATAAACATGTATAAAACTAAATATGGCATACAAATAATATAAATAAATCTTCACCACTAAGTGGAAAACCTGACAGTATGAATTAAATATGATTAATTAAATAAATAAGTAGAAGATCATCTATATTCCATCATGATCTAAAACTATCTCGATGTTCCCCTAATCATATATCCACCACATGTACCTTTTCATTCTCTACATCCCTCATGAAATCAAAAAGCACATAGAAACAACCAACTAGGGTTTGATTACAAGACATAATAGGATAAGATGAATGCATCCTTAACCTGATGTGCTCAATAATAATACTATCTTCCATAATAATGATCAATTTCTAACAATCAAAAAAATACAATACAAAGCACAATGTTTTTTTACTATCCAAGAAACTACAACCCCTGTTATACGTGGTTTTTCTAAATAAAAAAAACATAATCAATGTGTTATAATAATCAAAGATTAGCCACATGGAAAATGATTCATTCTACCTGGCACTGTATGATCCTAAAACAAAGCATCACTTCTCATTAACAAGATTACATTCATGTAATATAAGAGGTATATGTAGCTAATATTCATTCCCTAGTCATCACATTACAAAATCCTTGCCATTTTCTAGTCATTGAGTGAATGATATGATATCCCTGAGGCATCTTTGTAGCTCTACCCAATTCAAAGGTTCTTCATTTTCATTATGTCAGGTCATGTGAATTCCACCTCTAGGGGATATTCTTGTCACAATGGAACAACTATGTTGGTCTCTAACAACATTAAAAAAATATTACATACCGTAGAAGGATACATGAGAATGAATATTTTATCATCATATGTATGGTATCACACACTACAAAAGTTATCAATATCAGCCATGAATAGTAATCTAAATATTATTTATAGAATCAAGTGTGAAATTAATCTTGCAGTGCTATAAAAACACCAAAATAAAATCATTATATAGAAGAGTCATCAAAATTGGTCAATGAAAAACAATATTAATTGAAACATAGGAAAATGAGACCAAAAATTTATGGAACATCATACCTCAATAGTTGTTATTATTAAAAGGTAGAGTTAAACTAGTCATGAACACATATTCATGATATTATTATCAAAACATGGACACTTGAGGTTCACAAAGGGATAATAAAACCAAAACCAAATATTTTATTTAAAAAAGAAATAAAATATTTCATGCAACGATACATTCACTATCCCAGATTTTTCCAAATTCTTGTTTAGTAATTATCTTTTGATAATTTCTCAAAATTTTCCCCTTGTTATTATATATTGACAATTATTATACAATATCCTTTTATAATTATATTTTAATAATTTCCCATATTATTGTTATATTTAGTTAATTTTTCTAAAATTACCCTTTTAAATTATCTTATGAAAATTTATCATAAGATAACCTTTTACAATTATATTTGGATACTTTTATGCAATTGGCCTTTTATAAATATACATTGGTAGTTTTAATAATTTATCCATTTACATTTATATTTTTATAATATATAATAAATTATTATTTTATAATTATATTTTTATAATTTTTCATAAATTATCATTTTATAATTATCATATGATAATTTCTCAATTATTTTAATTTAATAATTATATTTTTATAATATTATTAACTTATCATTTAAAAATAATATTTCGATAAATTCTAATAAATTATCCCTTTATAATTTTTTTAACAATTTCACACAAATTATTCTTTTGATAATTATCTTTGGATAATTCTTCAAAAATTAATGATTTATAATTATATTTCTGATAATATCTCCATAATTATGCTTTAATGGTCATTTTTATTAATTTATCATTAAATTATCCATTCATTATAATATTTTGGTAATTTATCTGTAATTATACTATTATGATTATATTTTGATAATTTCTCATATAATTGTTATTATAATTATATATGGGTAATGTATCATGAACTATCCTTTGATAAATCAATGTGATTATCACTTGAAATTTTTCTTCCATTAAATATCTTTTGATAACCAATAAATTATCATTTTATCTTTTTGATATTTTTTTGATTTGATATCTTCCTTATGGTTAATTTTTATCAAATTAAAAAAAATACAATGATAAACTCAAGAAATATTTCATCAAAAATAATTGTAATTATCACATGACAATTATTCATTATTTTCTTTGATAATAGTTTTTTTAAAAATATCATGTGATAATTTGTCAGGAATTTTCAATTTAATATATTTTAAAACGATTTAAAAATACATTATTTCATACAACTCAAATTTATGATTTCAGTTATTCACATCGATATGAAGCCAATTACACTAACCATGCATAATTCTGATTAATATTTCTTATTATATTTGTCTTAGAAGTTTGAAAATAAAATATAAATAAAATATTTGAGAATCTCATTTTGGGAATTGTTCACAAGGGGATAATATGGATAATTAATATCAATTGAACTAGGCATGATATTCAAAAGTGGAGTCATTATTCTCTTTTACAGAAGATCCATGTTCATATAGACTAAACAATATCAACAACAATGGAAATTTCAGATTGTTTGGATTTTTAAAATAACGTATCCACCTTCCAATGGATAGATGTGAAACCCCACTTCAATTAGTCATTCTAATTGAATAATGTTGGAGTATGGTTTTAACATATCTACTCAAAATTTTTCAAAAATTTATTTTGATAGAAAATAATTCTTCTGAGGAAATAAAAATCAATGGATGTTGTTTATAGAGGAAAATATGTGGGAAGAAGATTAATGAACAATGTTTTGTGCCAAATATTTAATTAATAAATTTTTTTAATTAATATATAAATTATGTCACATAATTTATCGAGAGTCCTGATCAAATTCCTCCCTCCCATAAAATTTATTCCCACATAGGTTAAACCATTCATTTGTCACATAAAAGATGTCTCATATTTCTCATAATAAACATCATTTGAGATATATTAATTATTTATTATTTAAATTTGGAATAAATATATAATTATATATATAAATGGTTTCATCATCTGTGATGATTTTAAACACATGAAACAAGAAAACAGTTATACCTCTTTATGGGTAAACATTGCATTCCAATCCTAATGGTGGTATCATATTTCTCGTATGACACAACATTTCATATATATTGTATTATTTTAAAAAAATAAGTAGTAAAATTAAAATATTAAATAACTCATCCTTGTGATCAACTTAACCAGATGACATACAATTAAAAAATTTATACCCACCTAGGATAGCAACCATATCCCAAACCTAATAACTTTAACATATTTATCATGAAACACATAGTTTGGGAGTTATTCAATTATTTTAATTAAATTAGTCTTGAATAATATAATTTCATGAATATATTTATTTCACCATCACTAATGATTGACATTCCTTAGAATATCACATTAACTTTGTTCATATCTGTTAATGTATTGTCTAAAATATTATATGGTGTTAATAAAATTTTACCCTTATAAAAATACATTAAAACATTGATTATGTAATTTTTATGGAAAATTTACAATTTCACATAAAAATAGATATACATGATCAAATGGATGGATTTACAATCATTAAAGAAAATAATGTATTACAATTCCCCCTATATTAGTAACTCATTATTGATATCTATCTATTATTCTCTTACTAAAACAACACATGCCACTATGATCGAATTTTAGGCAAGTGTTCCTTCATTTTCTTGAAGACTCATCAACGTGACCACCATATCTAAATTAGTGATTAAATATATCTTCTCGATAAATTATCATAACAATCTACGATCTTGACCACACTCTCATTCTAATATTCATTGATCAGGATCTCTGCATCCTTACAACCAATTGCATTTAGAGTGTCATGTTTGTACATATAAATATGTTACACATGTAACTTGACTTATATACTCAAATAGTGATATGGGATTCTTATATAATATTACACTATACCTCTCATCTCAGTGATCTCAAATGCTCCCCCAAATAATGATCTATAATTCCATACTTCCTTAGATATCTCGTCCCAGACTGACGGGTCAATAACAATAAAACCCAAATGCCGCAGTGAACAACAAGGGTCTCCTCATATGGTCACCTTTTGATATCTCCATCATCTAAATGGTTGTCAACCACCACACAATATTATTCACTCTATTAAAGGCTTCTTGGAAAAAACTAGGAACCCAAATACATCGTATCCTACCTCGTGCTAATAATCACTGATCAACATGGTCTCATGTAAATTTACATGAAATGTTCTACCAGAATTGATGTCTATAAACTATTATTTAGAGTGAACTCATTCCATGCTAGGTGGTCATTCAACAATCCATTGAATCCTAACATAAATTCTGGAATCATATCCTAAAATATGTGTACAATGCGTTTAGACTATCGATATTATAAAGATGGTATGTCATGTTAAATCATAGCTGAGTCCATAAGGATTTTAGTAAGACATTCCAAAGGTGTGAAATAAAAAATCTTTCTATACCTAGAGCATGTAGCTCATGCTTAGGTCCCCTTGAATGATGATTTGGTGATGGATCTTATGGTCTCTATAAAAAATAAATCTCTCCATAAATATATAGTATCACAAACATTTATGGACATGGACCATGGTGGTCAACATAATGTCATGTGTAGGGTCGTTCCACTCATTGGATATTAGTTGATGATATGCATTGGCTACTACCAACTATCTTTTCATCAGAACCACTCTAAATTTGATTCTTGATGCAGCCTAGAAAAATTAATAAACAATTCCACCATTAGCGATTGTCATTACTGGATCATTTTTCAATATTCTCATTAGTTCAATGAATGCCTCGTCAAACTTCTTCAACCACTAGAATTTAATCATTATCAGTTCTAGTATGGGTGTAGATAATGTGAAAAATTACTAGAAAAACTATCTATAATATACATCTAAAAACAAAATCTTATATTAGAAAAGTGGTGGGGATGTGTTAAGGGCATGACTGCCTTAACATTCTCTAGGTCTGCAGATATACCTGTATCAAACCCCACATGTCCTTGGAACATAACCTTTGGAATCCAAAATTCATTCTTTGATATATCAGTGTAATGAATTTGTGCTCATAGTGTACTCAGGATTACAAATCGGATCATAAAAGGATTCTATGGAGTTGGGATGTAGAATATTATTTTCTTGATCACATGGGGATGAAAAAATCATGGTATTGTTGTATGTTTTTTCATTAATTACATGAACCCCATAGGCAAGTTCATCATCCAGAAAGGTATTAGTGAGTACTCACATAGTCAATAACTTCAATAAAACTCATTCATCAAAATATCCTCCACACAAATGCATAATTTATTATATAATGAATGATGATATATTTTTGGAACCCACTACGATATCAAAATTTGATTGAAAAAATAATATATATATATGGAAATGGATATTGGTTCTTGGCCTACTCTAGTTTCATATTTTGGAGAACAACTCATAGTTAAATAATACATTTTGCTTTATTTGAAAAACATTGGACAACAAAAATGTGAATTACATGGATTAATGAGAAAATTACACTCCATTTTATCAAGGGGGACCTTGAGATCCAAATGCCCTATAGGCAACATACCATACATAGTATTAAAATTAATATACACCTAACATGATCAACTTCAAACCTAGACCACTGGTCATTCATACATTCTACATGGTCAATGATCTACTTAAATTTGAATCCATTATAAAATATCACAACGAGCCTACAATTCCATAGAAGGGTCAATAATACTGGACTAAATTATTGACTATAAACACCTATTACCATGAAAATAAATATGAAAATGTTTTCTGGTTAAATAATCCATGATAACTCCACAAAATAATATGAATAGGAAAAAAATAAACTACATTATCCAACACATCTAGTGGTAATTCTAAAACATACATCCTTATTTTATTTTATTATCATGTCAGACAAGTAATTACATAAGACTACGCTGAGGAAACATAAATAGTGACATGAAGAAACACCCTTAAAAAAAGAAAAAATGATTTTCGGATAGACCATAACTAGTCTATGGTATCAAACAATGTTTCTCTTAACTAGTGTATGGCATCGAATTGGTTTTTCCAAGGATTCTACCATTAACCCAAGGTATACCCCTCATATCAGTTACCATTTTTTATCTATACACATTGTTCACAATCATCGTATATTTAATAACACAACCTAACACTTATTTCAACTAATTAGTTCCAATAAAGATATATCACAACAACATGGAATATATATTTCATAAAAAGATAAACAATCCCAAATAGGTTGCATAATTAATTCCATTAAATAAAGGAATTATTATGTAACACAACAATGGAATGTTTATGAAATGTGATCCTACGTGCCTTTTCATGATGCATGAACCAAAACAGACTCTGATAAGTCACATATGAACATCATTTCAGAATCCAATGTGAATTTTATCAGCAGTATAAACAAAACATAATTTACCATTTATGGAAACATTGTGGTCCAATTAACAATGCAAGACATGCATTAAAATAGTTCCCATGCCCGAGTCTCAAATATTATATCTCATTCCTAATCTATCTTAACCACAATTAAAAATTTATTTAGCCCTAAAATATGATACTATTTTTTAACATCTCAACAAAACCCACAAGGTCCAATATGGATCCTATGTGAAATCATGTGGGAATCCGTGTAGGAAAGTGTTTTTTGCCTATCTATGAATGTCTGAGTCCATCAATGGGGAGACTATACCATAGGTTTCATGTCATATGATTGATGACCAAGAATAACAAATAAAATAAATGATATAAGTATCAATGTTGAAGAGTTATGGCAAGACATTTAGTAAAAATGAATTATATCACATTAGTGTCGAACATGTCAAAATGAAATAATGCTAAAAAAGAATATAAATAAAAATAAGATCATATAGAGTCCATCCTATTTTAGTACTAGATCCATTTTCATCCACACAACTATCCACCACATGTAACATTTCATTCACCAGTTCCAACATGCAATCCATAAGAGAATCGAAATAACTGAGTAGGGTGTTAGTAAAAGACTTTTTAGGACACATCAAATTTGTCATAATCTAGATGTGATAATTTATATAAATGTATACCATATTAAGGATAAATTATTTACAAGAATTAAAATAGAATATGAAGATGAGAGGCTGTGAACAATCCCTGCTGCCATAAACCCCCGATTGTACCTTCTTTGACACTATGCCAGTTAGAAAATTATTGTTTCAAATGATTAATAGATTAACCACGAGGATAATTAATCATGATACTCATCATAAATTGATCACTTAGCATGGAATCATTTCTCATTATAAAGGATATGTTACAAAAAATTACAAGGCATCAAGTGGTAATCGAAAAGGAAAATTCATCGAATAACCTACCCCTTAGAATCCGTTAGTCTTTTATTTCATCACACAACATCATGTAGGAATCTCCATATACCTTTCATATACATAGGACTCGCATAATCATTATCGAATTAATGGCCCTTTCACCGCCATGGGACAAACATGTTATTAGAGTACACATGTCTTGGTCTCTATGAACAATGCCACAAACGTTTAAAAACATGGTAGGATACACATGTAATTATAACATATCATCATAACTAAGGTAGCACACACGATACATGTGATTATCATCAAACATGAATAAAAATATTCAATGTTCTAATGGTATTAAGTGTAACATATGTTATCTTGGGGTATGCACACACATGCGGTCATAATTCATCATTGTTGTCAAAATATAACTACACATAAATATATTAATTTAAACATTTAAAAAATACCCCAAGAATGTAAAGAACTTCCTAAATCAAATGTTATTCATGATGAAATGTGGGGATAAACCAGTCATGAACCCCTCTTTACATCATTATTATTTAAATGTCAACACATGAGGTCTATCAATGATCCCTAATACCTAAACCGACTATTTAATTTTAATAATATATAAAATATCAAATGGGATTATAAATTATCTTTCATGGATAATTTCTGAATTATTATTTTATAATTAAATATTAATAATTTATAATAAATTACCCTATTATAATTATATGTTGACAACTTTTTAAAAAAATTCTTTTATAACAATCTTTTTCTAATTACTTATTTAATAATTATATTATATTACTTTTTTCATAAATTGTCATTTTATAATTTAATTATGATATATTATCATAAATTATCAACTTATAATTCTATTTTGATAATTTACTAAATTATCCATTCATATATTTATTTCAATAATGTTATTATATTATTCTTTTAATGTTTTCATTTGATTATTTATCATAAATTATATTTTTAAAATAATGTTATGGAAATTTATCGTTAGCTATTCATTTTTATTTATCATTTGATAATTTCCAATATATTATCTTTTTATAGTTATATGTGGGTAAATTTGATCAAATAAACATTTAAAATTATCTTTCTATAATTTCTCAAAAAATATACATCTATAATTTTATTTTTATAATTTCTTTTATGTTATCATTTAATTATTTTCTACTGAACATTTCCCATTAAATATCTTATTATAATTATATTATGAAATTTTTATAATAAAATTCTATTTAATAATTATATTTTAATATCTTGGATAAAATTATCCTTTTTATACTTATATTTTGATAATTTCACATGAATTATCTTTTTAATAATTGGGATTTTAATATTTACTTTAAATTATTATTTAATAATTATATTTTTGATAATTCATCATCAATTATCCTTTTATATTTATATTTTCAAAATTTATTATTAATTATCTAATATTAAATCTATGTAATTATCCTTTCAATTTTTTTTCATAAATTAACCATTGACAATGTATAAATTATCATTTGATAAATTCCATAATATTCCCTTGTGACAATTAATATATGATTATCCATTTATAATTTTAATATAAAAACCAATAACTAATAAGAATAAAATAAAACATGTTTGGTGTGGCACACAAGGGCAGAATGGGGATGCATTTCACGTCTCGATCAAGATATGGTATTATAAGGGGGATTCACTGTTCTCACTTAGTGGATATATAGGGATATCCAAACTCAAAAATATAAACCAACATGGATATTTAAGATAGTTCGACTATTTAAAAAAACACATGATGTGTTCCACATGTCTAATTTATAACCCAAAATTAATATGTTGTTGTCAATTAAATCCTTATAGTTTTGTGTTTGAATTAAACTAATTAACTAGAGACAATAATAATACCAAAATTCCCATAAAAATTATGTCCCATCAAGTGTAATCCTTACATGCCATACATAATTGAGATCGTATATTTCATATTTGAAACATTTTTTAAGGATATTAATAATTTATAATTCCAAAAACTGAATTAATAATGAATTAAACATAAAATGTGCTTTATTATTATTTTTGTTTCCAAACACCTGAAATTCTTAATTGTTATAAATAACCCTTGGTAAAACCCATTTTCATGACCTAATGGTGGTCTCATATTTCTCATACGATGCAGCATTTGAGATTTATTATATTATATATAAAAAATAATGTAATAAAATATGTAAAATATAATATCCTAACAAGAGACATGACATGTTGTTTAATTATTAAAAAGGTGATACACTGCCTCAGGTAAACACCACGTCCCGGACCAAATGGTGGTCTAATATTTAACTTTTGATGAATGGTTTTATATTAGGCAATTGTTTTGAATACATCATTCAAGGGTGACATAATACATTTAATATTTTATTTCACTAGCACCAAGGAACTATATGCCTCAAAATTCCACACTAACACAGTTCCTAACTCCACAAATATTCTATAGAATAATCTAAGATGTTATCTAGGTTTATTGAATTATACAATGACTTCAAAACAATTATAAACTCATTTATATTGAAAATGTTAATTTTCAAATAAAAAACATATAAATTGTCAATAATAATGTTTATATTACATTTAATGAAATTCTTCATATAAAATTGATGAACCTGAGTCCTTTTGTCAACCACAAATACAATGTTGGAGGGATATTTTGATTTTTTTTCATTATTCATCAATATATAATTTGATGATTCTTATATTTTATATATTATTATTGTGATTCTATTATCTAAAAGGTATATTTGAATATATTTCATTCAAAGATAAAAAATAATCATTATTTTGAAGCTCGAATAAATTTTTATTATATGCATTAACATGTAAAAATTGTTTACAATTGATGTTTAATAATTTAAAACATGCTTTTTATCACATAGAGCATATATATGTTTAATGGTTTTATTAATATATCATTATAATTAATATTTTTTTATAAACTCTAGAGTGATGTTAATTTTTTTTAACATTGATCATATAAAAATTGATATATAACTTTAATATTATTATCCCAAGTATAATATACCTAGATTAGTGATGGCATAAAAAAATATTGATCGCATTTTTGAATTTACTAATAAAATATGTGAAATCATAAACCATGATTTTTTACTTCATCATTGATAAAAATACCCAACAATTACCATTTATAACATGTTCTAGTTCAAAAGTATATGGTGGTACATACTATATTTCTTACAATATAATTATTCCAATTATTCTCCCATGAAATGTAACATTTTATACATTATTTACTTATCAATTCTAAGAATTCCCATATCCTTATTAATTTGTTTTTTAATATAAACTTACTAATAAAAGTGTAAAATAAACTAAGTTAAGACATTCCTTTGAAATATTCATAAACTCATTTTAAAAGATTTTAATTTTACTCCTTGAAATTTTATTAAAATAATTTTATATCATTTAAATTTTAATATTTTCAATATTATTAAAAATTGATATATAAATATTTGACAAATATGAAATTTGGAAAAAAATTATAAAAATAATATACTTATAATTATAATTTTAAACAAATTTTTATATTATGGGATTTTAGTGACATTAATATTAAACATCAATGTTTTTATTATCAATTTACTAACACCTAATATCTAATTATCATATACATATTGTTAACATTAAATATTAATATTTTTTAAAACAATTTTATAATTTTGATTTCCCATTCACTACAATATCATGAATACACTGAAATGGTTATGAAATTTTCCTAACATGTGAAAATATACTAGATTTGAAGATTATATACTCTATGAAGACTTTATCATTGTAGTATCCATTAATTATTTTTCATTTCTTAATAAAATTTTTATAAAAAGTCATATCATTCCCTCATACATTTCTTCTTTCGGTACAATGTCTTATTCTGTTTATAATTTTAAAAACCCAATAAATTTCACCATAAATATTCTACTGGATGTATATATTTTTTTAACTAGGTTTAATTTCCATTTAAAATAGATATTAAATTATATTTTTGGTGAATTATAACACGATATGATAGATTCATTCATAGATTTAAAATCTATATTTTCAAAAAAGTATATTTCTTATTAATGACTATTTAGCATAGAGACTATTATTCATTTATTTTAAATTTAAAGATTTGTAGTGTTTTTCTTCAAAATATTCCTTTACTCAATGAATATTATATATATATTTAATGTTCCACCACAAATTTTCTTATAAAATTTTCATGCTCAAAAATCAATATTTGAAAAAAAAAGTATGTTCAAAATGAATTTATTTCAGAACAAATAATCCATGGTTTTTAGATCTTTCCCTATATCTAAAAATTCATTTCAATGATTTTTGATATTCCGTAAGATTTTTAGGGAAATGACCACAAAGGAATAAAGTATACACTATATCTTGCGAAGACACATTATGATAAAATATACATCTAATTATATTTACATAATGATTATTTTAAACCTATTTCCCATATTTTTCCAATGCTTACACATAGGTTGAATGAAAGGATATCCTAATTTTAATAGAATGATCAAATATACAATTCTTTTTAATTTAATTAGTTTTTATAAATTGGTACATAAATTTTTTGATCAAACTTTTTGATGTTTGGGATAAATGGATTTATTTGATTTCTCCTATAAAACACATTTTAAATTCCATATTAGTTATATTAAAAAATTAAATATAAATAAATTCAATAGTGGAGTTAAAAATTTCAGGATAAATATATATTTGAAAAATTAATAAATCATTAGAAACAAATTTTATAAAATTATTAGGATCAGATTTTCACATTTTAAAATCCTTCGATTAAAGGAAACATTTTTTAATATCAATACTGAGGATAAACAATGTGTTTTTAACTGTAACAATTTTTTTATAATATGGAATCATGATTTTGAAATTTTGAATTTTTAAAATATGGTTTTTCATCGACAGTAAAATCTGAAATAAAATCATTTACAAAATCACTTTAGACATCAATTTTAAAAGGATTAAAATTAAAATGAATGACGAATTCCAAAAATATTCTAACGACTTATAGTCCTAAAATGGGTTGAAATTTCACACTAAAATCAATAAATTATTATTTATTATAACCTTTATAAACATGTCAATCCATCATAAGGGTGAAAATTCCATGGCCATGATTTTATTTTAAAATCACTATAATATCCAATAATAATAATTTTAATCGGTCATTCCAAAAAATATATAAATATTGAAGCATCAAAACTGGATTATCTCTACTTCCTTAGAATGTATTGTCACGACCCGTCCTCAGGTCTCGTGCTATGACTACCCCAAGCCCACCTTCCATAGGCCAGGGGATGGCAACTAGCACCAAGGCGTAAATCTCGATAAAAAGGGGAAGGAATTTCCTTTATAAAGTATACAAGCACCATAGAGTAAGCCAACATAAGAAAACGATAAGTAAAACAAGGTACAAAAGTGAGTGCAGAAAAGTAAGTGGGCCAGAATACAAACCCAAACTGAATGTAAAGTACAGCTGAAAAGAAAGTACAACAATAATAAAGTAAAGCAACAATGTCAAGCCATCAACTAGAAATACCACCTGAAGGGTGGGTACAGATAGTCTCCTCAGCTCCTCGGGTCCAGCCGTCCGCCCCGTGTACATCCCGCCCAGTGGTCAACCTCCAGGTACCAACTTGCTCCGCAAGCCTCAACCACGATCAACGTTGTCCGTCGTCTGCATCCAACACAATGTAGAGCGGGAATAACCTGTGCAGGGGTGAGTATACGCTACTCAGTAGGGACCTCGAGACCCCCGTAGGTCTCCCAGAATCCACAAAGGATAATCCACAAAGAAAATTTACAATTACAAGGTAATAACCAACCCTACATATGTATATTCCCATTCATATACCTAAGTCCTAAATTCCATTTCAGCTCCAACATCTGAGCCCTCGTCCGATCGAGTCCACACAGGATAGCACAAACAATCCACCTAGGATATCACAACCCAATCCACAATGGAATTCAAGTCAATCATATTGAAGATAATGATTGAAAGTCAAGACTCAGCTCACATATGTATACTTCATCATAAGGTGATAGAGATCACTAGATGACCAACTGATTCATCTAGCGGGGACCCATGTTGGACACTAGACCAGCTATGCTATCAGACCCACATAGGATATTAGACAAGCCACTATGTCGGACCCACATAGGATACAAGTACAAAGTCAAATATTGTTGGACCCACGTAGGATACAAGAACAGTAGTCATTAACTGCCAAACCCACATAGGATACAAGAACAGTAGTCATTAACGTCGAACCCATGAAGGATTTTAGTACGGTCGTCATCTCTGCCGAACCCATGGAGGATTTTAGTGCAGTCGTTGTCGCTGCCGATCCCACGGAGGATTTCGGTGCAGTCGTCATCATCGTTGCAGTCGCAGTAACCTCTAGGGTTCCTGCAGACAGCAAGCTCGTTTCTGGGAGGGTCCACTCTACGAGCCAAGGGTTCGATACATCAACTGACACGTTGTCTGCATTTTATGTATCCTAAAGTTCAGTCTTGTTTATAGGAACTCAACACGACAGACGGCACGTTAATCAGACGCCCGGTCTGAGAGTTATTGGCTTTTTCGTCTCAGGGGCCCAGTTGGTTTTTAAGTCAAAACCAACCCAACCGTACTCTAACTATGTCCAAACCTCGAGCGGAGTAAGCCAAAAGGTCCGTCTCACTATGAGGAATCCAACAAAGTTGATGGCATGTCAATCAGACATCCGGAGCTCATGTAATAACCGTTTCCGCTCCGAGGGCCCGGTTGGTTTTATGTTCGAACCAACTCGTCCATACCCAACGTTCTCCAAAACCATGACTGTAAAAAACCAAAACAATGGTCTCGATCCAAGGATCACATCGAAACTAAAGGTGTGTCGTTCATAGTTCTATATCCCATGTTACAGGATTTTTTACAAACCTGCCCGTTTTTAGGGGGTGTTGGGCCCGGACCGACCCATCCCGAAACCTATTGGGTCAGCCCGAACCAGGGCGGCCCGACCCGGGTTTGGGTCAGGCCCACTATGGAGTGGCCTGGCCCAGCCGCTATGACCTGGCCCAACAGGCGCCGCACGGCCCGATGCGGTCGGCCTGGCCCGGTGTAGGTGGCCCAACCTGGTGAGGCCGGTACGGCCCGGCGCGGCCGGTTCGCCCGGTGCGGGCACCGCACACCGCGTGAGCGCGGAAGGGGGGGGGGGGAACCGTCACCCCTTTTGAAAGGACAGAGGACCCACGGGGGGGCCACCTGCTACGTTGAACGGGGGTTTACACCCCCTATTTCCCCGTATTTGGCTTGATGTAACGGCCGGCTAGTGTGTTGCGCCGGACCTGCCCATCCCGCCTACGGAGCACCGACGGCCGGTGGCTCTGGCCGCCCTCCCCTGCTCCCCCACGGTCAAAGGCCTCAACGTTGGTCCGACTGGCAAGGGGCACCGACGCCCCCCCCCCCCCCCCCCCCCGCGTCTCGACTCCGGCTGCGACTTCTTTTGGCCTCAACGGCGTGGCGTGACGGTGCCACCCTTCTTCACTGCATTCCTCCTTGTTTTCGCACGGTGCCTTTGCACTGCGCTGCCTACATTCGGGCCACAACGAATACAACCACAAAGGGGGAGCAGGATCGGTCGTGTTTGGGCGGTCCGACCTCCTCCCATTAAATTGACAGCAGGTGGCCCAAATATTTAACAATGAACGAAAATGATATTCATGAACAAAATTCAAACCCCTACCATGAAGAAGTCGTCGAACGAGGATCATCGTAGAAAATTAACGTCGCGGAAGATGAAGTCATAGAACGAGGCTCCATAAGCATCACCTTTGTTTTCCTGATGAAGGATGTGGTGCATCATAGTTCTACGGAAAAGGTATATCTGACCGGCTACTGAGAGGAGGGAAGACGGCAAGACGGTCTTCCCTTGCGGTGATGGAGTCCTTTGTCATAGAATCGGCGTTCTTCGCAAAGAAGACGATGTTCTTAAAGACTGTGAGAGTTCTCTCATTGTTTCCGCACAACGAGTCGACCCCCCATAAAATAAGACATTATCTTATTTTATTAACACACACACTTGCCAAAATTAAATTTGAAATTTAAAAAAGATCCCATTCATTAATTATATTAATTGAAGAGCCTTTAACAGTACAAATAAATGCAAGAGTTGACATGTCATTAGAAAGGTGGTGTAGGTGTGTTATACAATTAATTTCTGAGAGGGTGGTTAAATGGAAAATAATGGGTGGGGATCGTGTGGGCCCCACTTCACTAATTTCCTACCTAGTGGATTTAGGATGTAGTGGGTCCCACTCCACCCTCCAATAATAGTTTATCACTACATTGAATTGAAATAAAAAATTGTAGCAAAAATATTTATTTCACTCCTCAGTTAGCCCAAAAATTCAATAACCTCGCCTGAGAAAATGCACCTCCGGAAATGGAGTTCTTAAGCAATTACCGGTGCATCGATTCCATCGGTTCCCTTAGATTTCGATTCCTAGCACCGGTTCAAATGTTAGAAAACCCGCTCATTTGTTCACTTAATGTATCTCAGCTAAACTTCAGAAATTGATTCTGGGCACACCGGGCCTCAGAATCAGGTGCCCTCAGAAACCGCGTAATCGAAAAATACCAAAAAAAATTAATAAAAGAAAAAAATACCTTGAAATTTACGGGTCTTTTCATTACTCCCACCACAAGAATTTACATCCCCATTAAGGTACATCACAATCTAGGGAAACAAATGAGGGTACTTAGAACACATCTGAGCCTCCCGCTCCCACGTTCTCTCCTGGAGGTTCCGGTGCTGCAATCTGATGCGCACTAGAGGAATCGAATGCCCACGTAGGACCCACTCCTGTTGATCATTTATCTCCACCGGGACCTCTGCAAAAGTCTCCCCATCATCAATGTCCAGCTCCCCATTGTTGATGATATGTGTCGGGCCGTGCACGTATCTCCTCAGCTGAGATACATTGAAGACGTCATGCACCTGGTGCAAATGAGGTGGTAGAGCTAGGCGATAAGCCACCTTGTAACACCCGAGACTTTTATGTTATATAAATCATCAAAGGAATACTTTTCTACACAACACTTTCTTGACTTTCTTTACACGAAATCGCGACCTTCCTCGATAGCTTGCGTCGTATGCAATACCGAGTTTCACTAAACAACGATATGTTATTAAAATATTATTAAAACTAGCCGTTATGAATAGTAATAACCACTTTTTGAAATATTATAAATATTATTTTTTCAAAATGGACTTCATTTTTGGATTTGGAATATCGAAATTAGCCTAGGGTGAAATTTTGGTATTTTTCTGAAAACGTTCAATTTTTGATGAATAGTGAAACCACTAATTGGTAGTTCAAAAAACTGAATTTTTCATAAAACATAATTTTACCACTTCTGTGAGTGGAATTTAGAAAATTTCAGAGATACAGTTAATATCAAGGACAAAAATTTGATTCAATTAGATGAAAATAATTTTTGGTGAATAGTAACTTTTTACATTTATTTACCACGTTTAAAAGTAAGTAGGGTAATTAAGGGTAAAAATAATATTATTATTACCCTAACACATGTCCTAATTATATTGAAAAAGTGTAATTAAACCAAAAACAACCTTAGGAATAAAATATGACCATTTAGGCCCCCCATGGATTAGATTAGGACATTTATTATTAATTTATTTAAAGAAGTGTTAAAATAGTTAAAATCAAAGTTTAATAAGTAAATAATTTTTAATATGGGGTTATACATAAGATAAATTCGACTATAAATATCCATTATAAAGATAAAATGATTTTCTATATAATTGTATTTTATTTGTAATTGTTATAAATTAAATGATTTAATTTATTTATGACACAAAGATGATGCAGTAATTATCTTATTAATGAAATATTGACATAATTAATGTTATAAACACCAAAATAAATGTAATTTGAGACTTTTTATGAATTAAACTAATTTTATAAGTTAATATGACATGTTAGTATTTATTTAATTAACTTGGTTCGAATTAATAATTCTTTTATGATTTTCAAAAAAATCAGTTACTAAAGATGTCAAAATTGGCATAAAATAGTTTTTAAAACAAATATTATATTAGTAATTGTTATTGTATTTCTAAAAATCTAAGGATCGGCCAAATGACATAGATAAGGTTATATATATTAATTATAAACAACTTGGGGTTCGTTTGGCTTCTTATAGTATGTTTATTAACCTTATAGTATAAGAACACAAGAAGACACGGTAAAAGTAAACTTATTTAACTTAATGTTAAATCTAAGGTTAAAATAGGAACCTAAACTTGTCTAAATTATATTGGATTAGATTATTTAGACCCATACCCACCTTAGCTTCGAAATATATCAATTTGGAGCTATTTAAAACCAAACATGACTTTATAATAAAATAATTTTTTTAGTTTTCCCAAAGGTGCCCCTCTCCTCCCTTATAAAAGGGCACCTCCTCCCCCTCTTCCTCACACCACTTTGAGCCTTCATGCTCGGCCAACCCCTACCAATTCCTCCTCTCCAATTCCCTAGAGAAATCCTAGATGTCCTGGTCTTCTTCAAAGACCAATTTTAGTTCCCTAAAAGAAGGTCTCAAAGAAGCATTTCAAAGAAGAGGTAATGTCTGTTACCGATTCTTTCATCTTTATTTCTTCTTCCACTTCTTCTTCTTTAGTTGATTCATTATGAAGTAATAACATCAGTATCACTCATATACTGATAAGTTATTATATGTATGAAACAAACCTATTTCACCATCTATCCATCCTACGGAAAAAGAAATTACCACACGTGTGTACGTATGGAATACCGTCTCCACGCCGTGGTGAAATCTATTTTCCACGACCACCTTACGTGGATGGGTATAATGGTGTAAATAATGACTATATTTGACTATTAAAATGTGATACTGATTCTGAAATATTATACCTACACTCCAATACAATTCCACGATCATAGGAACGAGATCATCGCTCGTGCGTACGTACGAAATACCGTCTCCACGATGTGATGCGACTCGTTCTACATGATCGTCATTTCATAATGATTATATAAATGAATTGAATGAATTAATATGATATATATTACTCTAATAAAATTTTGGAAATGAGGTATCACTAACCTAAATAGAAGAATAAGAATTTATTCGACAAAACACGCATAAGAACAAAAAGCTATAAACACCCGAATAACAAGTAGCAATAAAATATTACTACTAAAAAGATAAGAAAATGACCATATATGATATCATAAAAATAAGTATGATTCTGTAATAAGTCTATAACATTTTTAAATCATTATACATGAGGTTCGGACACTTACGAAGCAAAACGGACCTAAGGAAAGGGAAATATCACAATCTCATTTTTATCTGGGATTGTTTATACTTTGGCATTTACTGGGGTGTATTTTATCATCCACATCCATGTTACCTCAATATGTAATATTTATATCCATATACAATAGTTTATATTCAATTTTACCCTTCGGTGAGTTTTTAGTCAAAGATATGAATGGAATCTTTTGTCATTTTTCGTACGAGGAACTTTTTTGACTTTTCTGAAAAAAGTAGGAGAAGAATGTTTTTTTAACTTATACGGCATGAATGGATTTTTAAAACATTATTTCCATGAAGCTTCCTTTACAAGTTGTCATGTTTATTTTTAATCAACTTATTTTAGTTTAGAATTTATGACATGTTAAGAAAGGAAAAGTGTTTTTGATGAAGAAATGATATTTTCCACAAGAATGGAGTTCAAGAGTTTTATAAAAATTATTTTCCATCTAAGATAATATAGGGTCTTGTTTCTATCCCTATTATGACATGGATTTGATTATGTTATGATGCAAAATTTTTTATGAAATCCATTATCTTATATGAATTGTTTTACGATGTCATGATGTTTAAGATTCCAATTTTTATTACATGGGTTATGCAATGATGTATGATTTAGGATTATGTGGCACACAAAAGAATGGTTTCATTATGAGATGGGTGGGACCTATATCTCCCTCTAATGAATTGGGTAAATATTTTATATCTCAGGAGATAGACATGGCTGGAACGGTAGGTTATACCGATTTAGTGAAACAGTACTGAAACGAGGGTGACTCGGTTCAGAAATGGACTTTGTCCACTAAGATAGTCTTGGATATTAGTCTTGACTAATAAGAAATGATTCTCTATGATTGTGTGTGTATTCCATAAAGTTTCATGTTTTATGTTATGATTATTGGGATTTCATTTCACTACTATGATTTATCCTATTTTATGAAATTATGCTCCCTTTTGCAGGTTAAGATTTCCAAAATGTTATGTTCTTATGAATATGATGTGATTGATATTTCTTTTGTTTACACTTACTGTGCATTTGAGCTCACCCTTTTGTATGTTTTATTTCGCCAGGTCAGGATGAAGGTTAATAAGTAGAATATGCCAAAAAGGGACTCTAGATAAGATGAAATAAATAGGAGTCAAAGTAGATGCTTTATGAACTAGTTGTTTATGTTTCCCAATTTCTAAAGACACTAAACCTATACGGTCCTTTCATGGTTTTATTATATGTTGTAATAAGTATGCTTAAATTTTGATGTATTAACAATATATGTAAGGTATGGGTCGTTATTGGTTGTATCAGAGGAAAGGTATAGTCAACCTTCGGAAACTAGGATGAGAAATCCTTAGTAAGAACCCTAGGGATAAGTCTAAGCTTAGAACACAATATTAGTGTTTTAGAAATGTCCATGAATAACCTAGGATAATAACTTAAGTGTGAAATTTTATTCATGAGTATGTGGTTTTCCTATTATAATTAGTGTTGCTCACAATATTCTTCTTGGTTTTAGTCAATGGCTGGAACCCGAAGGAATCGTGTTAATGCGGAATGCGACATGCAATGCAATGATTGTCCCCCTGAGCAACCAAACGTTATGGGAGCTGGAATTCAAAATCCTGTATCCATGATCACACAACTTTCTCATTCTATGAATCATGTAGTACTTCCAAACGAGCAAAGGAAAGAGAAACATTCTTTTGAATCCTTCATGAGGCGGCGTCTACCTTCTTTCAGCAGGTCTACCGATCCATTAGTTGCTGAACAATGGATTAGTACTACTGAAAAGATATTTTTAGTTCTTCAATGTTCTGAGCATGATAAATTCATCATAGCAGTGTATCGTTTGGAAGTAGATGCTGAACAATGGTTGAATCTTATTAAGAATATGAGGCAATGAGATTAAATTGAGTCCATGGAATGGGACGAGTTCAGGAACTTATTTTTCAATAAGTACTTCCCTCATATTCTCTGAACAATGATGGAGAAAGAGTTTCTTGATCTGAAGGAAAAGGATGATGAATCTGTTGGTACCTATGAAGAAAATTTTACGAGACTTGCATGGTACGCTTCTGGTATTATTATCCAACCTGAGAGTAAGATCGATCGATTCTTTAGTGGCTTAAAACCAATTCATCGAAGGGCGTTAGCCATAAGGGACTTCAATAGCTATGAGGAAATCGTTTGATGTGCTCTCAAAGATGATATGGAGATTGGAGTAATCCATCAGTCATATGGGTTTGATAAGAAGAGGAAAATGGAATTCAAAGGAAAATCTAAAGAGCACACTGAAAAGAAGATAAGATTTCCCTTATGCTCAAAGTGTGGAACGAAACATGGAGGGAGTTGTATTAAAAGGACAAGTAAATGTTTCAAATGTGGAAAGCAAGGTCATCAGGAATTTGAATGTCGCGATGATGGGAAGAAGATGTCTAATGATGCAAACAAAGGAAGGGATACACAGAATGAACCTACTACACTTCAATGTATCAAGTGTAAGGAGATGGGTCATTATGCGAATAAATTCCCTAATATAAGGGTTGATGATGATGGTCAACGTCAACAAACTCTTAAGGCTAAAGACAAAGTAAAGTCACATGCAATTTCTATCAGCGATGTTGAGTACAATAACGATGTGGTGAAAGGTACACTTACCATCCACTCTAATGTAGAAAATGATTTATTTGATTCTGGATCCACCCAGTCTTATATTTCTGAAAAATTTTCTAAGGGTATCACCGTATTACCTCAACAATTAGATGTTGAGTTAACTATGACAACACCTAATGGCACAACAGTCGCATCAGAAGTTTATAATTCTTCTCCGATCGAATTTTCTAGGAAAGTGCTTCCTGCAAATCTTGTGATCCTTCCTATAGTGTAATTTTATGTGATTCTTGGCATGGATTTGATTTCTTTATATGGAGCTCATATCAATTTCCAAATAAGGGAAGTCACATTTCATATTCTAGATCAATCTATGATCTTCTATCAATGAAAGGATGAACATAACCTTCCAGTGTAAATTCTTTCTACCTTATGGGTCTTGATTCCACTAAATGAAGGTTATTTATCTCAAATGGTTGGTGAGACACTCACGATTATGAATATGCCCATTGTACGGGATTTTGATGATGTATTTCTGGAGGAATTACCGGGTCTTCCACTAAATCGTGAAGTTGAGTTTTCAATATAACTCGTACCGGGTGCTTTGCCTATTTCAAAGACACCTTATAGAATGGCCCCAATTGAGTTGTAGGAATTGAAGAAGCAACTCCAAGAGAATCTTGATAAAGGATTCATACGCCCTAGTGCGTTACCTTGGGGAGCACCTGTTCTATTTGTTAAGAAGAAATATGGATCAATGAGACTCTGCATTGATTATCGAGAACTTAACAAGATCACTATCAAGAACAAATATCCTCTCCCACGCATTGATGACTTATTTGACCAACTACATGGAGCTCAATACTTTTCCAAGATTGATCTTCATTCAGGGTATCATCAATTAAGGGTCAAAAGGGAGGATATACAATAGACGACTTTCCGTAAAAGGTATGGACACTATGAATTTATAGTGATGCCATTTGGTCTTACTAATGCCCCTTCTATCTTCATGGATCTAATGAATAGGGTCTTTAAAGACTATCTTGATCAGTTTGTGGTAGTCATTATAGACGATATTCTTGTCTATTCAAAGGGCAAGGATGAACATGAAGATCACTTGATAATTATATTGAAGACCCTGAGAAAGGAGAAGCTTTATGCCAAATTTACCAAGTGTGAATTTTGGCTTCAAAAAGTTGCATTTTTGGGTCACATAATCTCAAAAGAGGGGACATCTGTGGATCCAGCAAAAAAAGAGGTTATCGAAAGATGCTCGAGACCAACAATAGTGACTGAGATCCAAAGTTTTCTTGGTTTGGATGGATATTATCGACGTTTTGTGAATGATTTTTCACAATTATCTAATCCACTCACCAAGTTGACTCGGAAAGGAGTTATGTTTGTCTGGACGGAGGAATGTGAAGAGAATTTCAAGGAGTTGAAAAGAAGGTTATCTAGTGCACCTGTGCTCACACTGCCTTTTAGTGGAGAAAGGTTGGTGATCTATAGTGATGCATCCAAGAAGGGATTGGGGTGTATTCTTATTCTAAATGATATGGTGATAGCTTATGCCTCACGACAGTTGAAAATCCATGAGCAAAATTACCCAACACATTATTTGGAGTTATCTGCGGTAATCATTACATTAAAGATTTGGAGGCATTATCTTTATGGTGAAAGGTGTGATATTTATACTGATCATAAAATATTAAAGTATATTTTCCCATAAAAGGAGCTGAATATGCTTCAAAGAACATGGTTGGAGATGATTAAGGATGATGACTTCTCAATCCATTACCACCCTGGGAAAGAAAACAAGGTGGCAGATGCATTAAGTCAACAAGACCATGCCAGTTTATCAATGATGAGGATCACAAAAGATCCAATATTTATGGATTTACAAAGGATAGATCTTGGAATTATAATGGAAGGGGAAAAATCTTATCTTTCTCAAATGAATTTTCGACCATCTATACATGTTAAGATTAAAGAGGCATAGAAAGAAGATGTCGAGTTACAAAAGTAGGTGAGAAATGTTCCTGAATTCAACCTTGTTTGTGATGGGATAATAAAGTTCAGAAATCGAGTTTGTGTTCCTCCCATCCTCAAATTAAAGAAGGAGCTGCTGGATGAGGCTCATATTTCTTCATTCTCTATTCATCCTGGAATCACAAAGATGTATAGGGACCTAAAAGAGTACTTCTGGTGGGATGGCATGAAAAGATCTTTTGCATAATATGTCTCTCGATGCTCGGTTTGTCAGCAAGTTAAAGCTGAGAGACAGAAGTCTAAGGGGATGTTACAACCATTACCCATACCTGAATGGAAATGGGAAAACATCACTATGGACTTTGTCACAGGACTTCCTAAAACATCCAAAGGCAATAATGCTATCTGGGTCATAGTTGATTGTCTTACCAAGTCTGCACATTTCATTTCTATTAGAGAGGATTTCTCTCTGGATCAGCTTGCCAGGATATATGTAAAGGAAGTGGTAAGATTTCATAGGGTACCACTTTCTATTATATCTGATCGGGATACGAGATTTACCTCGAAGATCTGGTGAAGTCTTTAGCATACTCTAGATACAGAGTTGAGTTTCAGCACTGCTTATCATCCTCAGATAGACGGTCAGTCTGAGAGAACAATTCAAACCCTAGAAGATATGTAGAGAGCTTGCTCTATGGATTTCAAAGGTGGTTGGGATCAACACCTACCTTTGGTGGAATTTTCTTATAATAATAGCTTTCACTCCAGTATTCATATGGCTCCTTATGAGTCTATCTATGGAAAGAAATGCAGGACTCCAACTTGCTGGGATGAAGTTGGGGAAAGAAATCTATTAGGACCTGATCTCGTTGATTAAATGGCAGAAAAGGTCAGATCTATTCAACAACACATAAGATCAGCTTAGAGTCGACAGAAAAGTTATGCCGACAACCGAAGAAAAGACCTAGAGTTTGATGTGGGTGATAAATTGTTCTTACGAATATCTCCCTGGAAAAGAGTTATGAGATTTGGAAAGAAGGGGAAGTTGAGCCCTAGATATATCAGTCCTTTCGAAATATTGGATTGTGTTGGGAAGGTAGCTTACCGATTGGTTCTTCCACCAAATATCTCTTAAGTTTACGATGTGTTCCATGTATCTCTCCTGAGAAAATACATACCTAATCCTTCACATGTAATTAGCTCAGAAGTTGTACCGCTGGAGCAAGATCTTTCTTATGAATAACAATCGATAGAGATTCTGGATCGTAGCGAAAAAGTCCTACGAAACAAGACCACTCGATTGGTGAAAGTTTTATGGAGGAACCACAAATTAGAATAAGCTATATGGGAGCTTGAGGATATGATGAGGAAGAGGTATCCTCATCTGTTTGTTACAAAGTGATGAATTTCGAGGGCGAAATTCATTTTAAGGGGGATAGAATTTAACACCCGAGACTTTTATGTTATATAAATCATCATTGGAATATTTTTCTACACAACACATGCTAGGCTGGCTTTACACGAAATCGCGACCTTCCTCGATAGCTTGCGTCGTACGCAACACTGAGTTTCAGTAAACAATGACATGCTATTAAAATATTATTAAAACTAGTCGTTATGAATAGTAATAACCACTTTTTGAAATTTTATAAATTTTATTTTTCAAAATGGACTTCATTTTTGGATTCGGAATATCGAAATTATCCTAGGGTGAAATTTTGGTATTTTTCTGAATACTTTCAATTTTTGATGAATTGTGAAACCACTAAGTGATAGTTAAAAAACAGAATTTTTCATAAAACATAATTTTACCGCTTCTGTGAGTGGAATTTCGAAAATCTGAGAGACACAGTTAATATCAAGGACTAAAATGTGGTTTAATGAGATGAAAATAATTTTTGGTAAATAGTAACTTTTTACTTTTATTTACCACGGTTAAAAGTAAATAGGGTAATTAAGGATCAAAATGATATTATTATTACCCTGACACATGTCTAAATTCTATTGGACCAATGTAATTCGACCAAAAACAACCTTAGGAAAAAAATATGACCATTTAGGCCCACTTGGATTAGATTAGGACATTTATTATTAATTTATTTAAAGAAGGGTTAAAATAGTTAAAATCAAAGTTTAATAAGTAAATAATTTTTAATATGGGGTCATACATAACATAAATTCGACTATAAATATTCATTATAAAGATAATATGATTTCCTACATAGTTGTTTTTTATTTGTAATTTTTAGACATTAAATAATTTAATTTATTTATGACACAAAGATGATGCAGTAATTATCTTATTAATGCAATATTGACATAATTAATGTTATAAACACCAAAATAAATGTAATTTGAGACTTTTTATAAATTCCAATAATTTTATAGGTTAATATGACATGTTATTATTGATTTAATAAACTAGGTTAGAATTAATAATTCTGTTAAATTTTCACAAAAATCAATTACTAAATAGTGTCAAAATTGACATAAAATAGTTTTTAAAACAAATATTATATTAGTAATTGTTATTTTGTTCCTAAAAATCTATAGTTCGGCCAAATGACTTAGATAAGGTTATATATATTAATAATAAACAACTTCGGGTTCATTTGGCTGCTTATTGTATGTCTATTAACCTTATAGTATAAGAACACAAGAAGACACGGTAAAAGTAAACTTATTTAACTTAATGTTAAATCTAAGGATAAAATAGGAACCTAAACTTGTCTAAATTTTATTGTATGAGAGGATTTAGACCCATCCCCACCTTATCTTATAAATATATCAATTTGGAGCTAATTAAAATCGAGCATGACTTTATAATAAAATAATATTTTTAGTTTCCCCAAAGGTGCCCCTCTCCTCCCTTATAAAAGGACACCTCCTCCCCCTCTTCCTCACAAAACATTGAGCCTTAAAGATCGTCCAACCCCTACAAATTCCTCCTCTCCACTTCCCTAGAGACATCCTAGAGGTCCTGGTCTTCTTCAATGACCAATTTTAGTGCCCTAAAAGAAGGTATCAAAGAATCACTTCAAAGAAGAGGTAATGTCCGTTACCGATTCTTTCATCTTTATTTCTTCTTCCTCTTCTTCCTCTTTAGTTGTTTCATTATGAAGTAATAACATCAGCATCACTCATATACTGATATGTTATTATAAGTATGAAACAGCCCTATTTCACCATTTATCCATCCTACGGAAAAAGAAATCACCGCGCGTGTGTACGTACGGAATACCGTCTCCACGCTGTGGTGTATTCTATTTTCCACCACCACCGTACTTGGATGGGTATAATGGTGTAAATAATGACTATATATGACTATTATAAAGTGATACGGATTCTGAAATAGTATACATACACTCCAATACAATTCCACGATCATAGGAACGAGATAATCACTCGTGCGTACGTACGGAATACCGTCTCCATGATGTGATGCGACTCGTTCTACATGATCTTCATTTCATAATGATTATATAAATGACATTAATGAATTAATATGATCTACATTACTCTAATAAAATTCTGGAAATGAGGTATCTATAACCTAAAGAGAAGAATAAGAATTTATTCGACAAAACACGCATAAGAACAAAAAGTTAAAAACACCTGAATAACAAGTACCAAGGAAATATTACTACTAAGAAGGTATGGAAATGACCATATATGATATCATAAAAATAAGTATGATTCTGGAATAAGTCAATAACATTATTTAAATCATTATACAGGATTTTCGGACACTTACGAAGCAAAAGGACCTAAGGTAAGGGAAATATCACAATCTCATTTTTATCCGAGATTGTTTATAAATTGGAATTTACTGGGGTGTATTTTATCATCCACATCCATGTTTCCTCAATATATAATATTTATATCCTTCTACAGTAGTTTATATTCATTTTTACCCTTTGGTGAGTTTTTATTAAAAGATATGAAAGGAATCTTTTGTCGTTTTTCATACGAGGTACTTTTTTGACTTTTCCGAAAAAAGTATGAGAAGAATGTTTTTTTATCTTATACAGAATGAATGGATTTTTAAAAAATTATTTCCAAGAAGATACCTTTACAAGTTTTAAAATTAATATTTAATCAACTTCTTTTAGTTTAGAATTTTATGACATGTTAAGAAAGGAAAAGTGTTTTTGAAGAAGAAAGGATATTTTCCTCAAGAATGGAGTTCAAGAGTTTTATCAAAATTATTTTTCATCTAAGATAATATAGGGTCTTGTTTCAATCCCTATTTTGAAATGGATTTGATTATGTTATGATGGAAATATTTTTATGAATTCCTTTATCTTATATGAATTGTATTATGATGTCATGATGTTTAAGATTCCCATTTTTATTACATGGGTTATGCAATGTTGTATGATTTATGATTTTGGGGAAAACATAAGAATGGTTTGATTATGAGATGGGTGGGACCTATATCTCCCTCCAATGCATTGGTTAAATATTTTATATCTCATGAGATAGACATGGCTGGAACGGTAGGCTATACCGGTTCAGTGAAACAGGACTGAAACGAGGGTGACTCGGTTCAGAAATGGACTTTGTCCACTAAGATAGTCTTGGCAATGAGTCTTGACTAATAAGAAATGATTCTCTATGATTGTGTGTGTATGCCAAAAAGTTTCATGTTTTATGTTATGATTATTGGGATTTCATTTCACTACTATGATTTATCCCATGTAATGAAATTATTCTCCCTTTTGCAGGTTAAGATTTCCAAAATGTTATGTTCTTATGAATATGATGTGATTGATATTTCTTTTGTTTACCCTTATTGAGGATTTGAGCTCACCCTTTTGTATGTTTTATTTCCCCAGGTCAGGAAGAAGGTTATTAAGTAGAATATGACAAAAAGGGACTCTAGATATAATGAAATAAATGGGAGGCAAAGTAGATGCTTTATGAACCAGTTGTTTATGTTTCCCAGTTTCTAAAGACACTATACCTATACAGTCCTTTAGTGGTTTTATTATATATTGTAAGAAGTATGCTTCAATTTTGAAGTATTAACAATATATGTAATGTGCGGGTCGTTATACACCTCACCTACCCTACTGAGAACCTGGAATGGTCTGATGAAGTGTGCAGATAACTTGTAGCCCCGGCCAAATCATCGTAATCCACGTCGAGGTGAGACCCGCAAGAAGACGTGGTCACCATACTCGAACTCTAGCGGTCTCTGCCTCCTGCCGGCATAAGGCTTCTGTCGGCACTGAGCTGTCCTCATCTGCTCCTATATTACCTTGACCTTCTCTCTCATAGCATGGACTATCTCTGGTCCCACAAGTGCTGACTCCCCAGGGTCTGTCCAGCACATGGGTGATCTGTACGGTCGGTCGTACAATGCCTCGTATGGTGCCATCACGATGGTGGAGTGGTAGCTGTTGTTGTACACAAACTCCACCAAGGGTAGGTGATCCTCCCAGCTATGACCAAAGTCAAGGACACATGCACGGAGCATGTCCTCAAGAGTTGGAATGGTCCTCTCTGTCTGATTATCCATATGATGGTGAAAGGCAGTGCTCAGATGTAGCTAAATCGCGAATGCCTCATGCAACCCCATCCAAAGCTAGGAAGTAAAGGGAGTATCCTGATCAGAGAAGATAGATGATGGAACACCATGATGCCATACAAACTCCTAAACGTAGAGGTGTCCCAAGCTCTCCACTGAGCCCTGCTCTTTAATGGGTAAAAAGTGGGACGACTTGGTGAGTCGATCGACAATCACCCAAATGGAGTCTTGACCTCTGGAAGTATGTGGAATTCCAGTCATGAAATCCATAGATATACCATCCCAATTCCACTCCAGGACCTCCATGGGATGTACCAAGTCTTATGGTACCTGGTGCTCTACCATCACCTGCTGGCAGGTGAGGCATCGAGAAACAAACTCTGCTACAGCCTTCTTCATACCCAGCCACCAGTGCTATGGTCTGAGAACCTAGTACATATTTTCCACTCCTAGATGTACTGATAAAGGGGACGTGTGAAACTCCCTCAGTACCTCCTCCTACAAAGGATCTGGTATCAAATGAACGTCCTCTGAAAAAGACAACATGCTATCCTACCACAGAGAATCCATCAGGTTCCTAAATTGAGGATATCTGTGCATGACGTGTCTCCCAGTCAACATCCCCATGTTGTGCCTCTATGACCCATTGTAGTAGTGGGGGAGTGACAATGAGTGACTGAAGAATGGATTCTCCATCTCTATCCACAAAGGATATCTGTAAAGCGGCAAGCTGCTCTGTCACCTCCTAAAGTAGTTGAATGCATGTCCTCATGCTGAGAGCATCAGATAATAATTCCCCATTCCATGATTATATACTATCTCAAAGTCATAGTACTGAAGGAACTCAATCCATCATTGTTCTCTCATGTTCAGATCCTTCTGCAAGAAGTTTTACCTGAGACTTTGGTTGTCAGAGTAGACAGTGAAGCACTCACCCATCATATAGTGTCACCACATCTTCAGAGCGAATACCACTGCTGCTAACTCCAGGTCATGGGTAGTGACGTTCTGCTCATGCTGCCTCATCTATCGTGATCCATAGGCGATCACTACCCACTCCTGCATCAGGACACACCTATGTCCGGTCCCTGATTCATCGCAGTAGAATACGTACCCTAATCCCTCCTCTGGTAGCCTCAATATGGGTGCACTGGTCAATCTCTATCTCAGCTCTTGGAAGCTCTACTGACATTTGTATGACTACACGAATGGTTTCCCCTTCTTCGTCAAAGTTGAAAGTGGTGCCGCAACTCTAGAGAAGTCTGGCACAAACATTCGTTTGTATCCAGCTAGACCCAAGAAACTCCGCACCTCCTTCACGCTCTTGGGTGGCTCCCAAGCTTTCACTACCTCAATCTTCACAGGATCCACCGCAACTCCCTCTTCAGAGATGATTTGTCCCAATAAGTGGGCCTCACGTATCCAGAACTGACACTTCGAGAGCTTACCATAAAGCTGGTGCTCTCGGAGTGTGTCTAGTACAACCCACAAGTGGTAGGAATTCTCCTCTTTGTGGTCAAGTATCTCAATATGTCATCGATGAAGACCACTACAAATCAATCGAGGTAAGGATTAAAGATCCTATTGATGAGACTAATGAACACTGTTGGAGCATTGGTTATGCTGAAAGTCATAACAAAGAACTCATCGTGGCCAATACCGACATCTGAAGGCCGTCTTCTGCACGTCCTCATCCCAAACTCTGAGCTGATGATAGCCTGACCTGAGGTATATCTTCTAGAACCATCGTGCTCCCTTGAGCTGATCGAAGTGGTCGTTAATCCTCGGTAGCAGATACTTGTTACTCATAGTCACCTGGTTCAGGAGACGATTGTCGACAAACAGTCTCAAACTCTCGTTTGCCTTCTTGGCAAAAAATATCGGGGAAGCCCACGGTGAAACAATAGGTCAGATGAATCCCTTTGCCTGCAAGTCCTCCAGCTGTACCCGTAGCTCTCGAAGCTCAGCGGGAACCATCCGATATGCTAGAATGGATATCAGGGCTGTCCCGAGGTAAAGGTCAATATATATTTCTACCACTCTGCGAGTGGGTAGTCCTGGAATGTCATCATGAAAAACGTCCACATACTGATCCACCACTACAGGAAAATTCGGACTCCGCATGTCAACTTCTCATAGGATGAGGCTAGCCAACTGATGAGTGATCGGCTGTCCTATCCACTGCGTGAGTCCATCCTGACTACAAAGTCTCCATTCTCGCCAGTAAAGGTGAACTTGCTTCCATCAGTGCGGACACACCACACCTTGCACCTAATAGAGTGGATCTGAATATGGACTATAGATAACCAATCAATGCCTAAAATGACATCGTAAGGCCTCGAAACCTCTACAAGAAGATCCCAGATGAAGCACTAACCTCCTAAAGTAAGCTCACACCACTGAAACCAGTGCGGAATCATAGAGTCAGCTCTAGTAGGAGTCTCTAGCCGTAAAGATCGAGCCAATAGCTCCGTCGGAATCTCTGAGCACCAAACAATGGCAGCGACAATGAAAGAATCTCTCGCTCCAGTGTCTATAAGAAGTTCAGCAAGGGTGGAGTAGACATAGATATTACCTTGAATCATATCTGGTGCACCGTGGTCATAGGCCTCCACTGACTGAAGCTGAGCCTAGCTCTACCTGCCAGCTCCCTATGGTCGGGGTGGACCTCCTAGGGGTGGTGGTGGTAAAACCTCAAAGTGTTGCCCACCACATGCCGCTCGGCCAGGTCCTCTGCCTCATCTGCCTACTCCCTACGGACCACCATGGTCGACCCTTTGACTCTTCCTGGGTGATCCATCAAATATATGCTATTCCACTGCACGGCTGGTCGGGCAGTCAAGAGCCATGTGGCCCTGCCCTTTGCATGCGTAGTACTGTCTGCTTCTCGGAATGTTGGCTCTACACCATGTTCCCCGCACCTCTGAGCCAGTGTCCTGAGGTCGTCTGCCTATTTTTCTGGTCCTCCTGGACCCCTATGATATCCTTCGACTGCTAGTTGCATAAGACTCTACTACATGACACCCTGCGATAGGTCTCGCTACTGGTGTAGGCTTAGAAAGAAAACTCTACACGAGAAGGGCTCGCTCAAGTTCTCATGCCTGTGTCAGAATTCTGAGGGAGATCATCGATGCCTTGATCCCATCCCTCAGTCCCTGCTCAATGGTCCAGGCCTAGAAGAATGGGTCTCATACCATGTCTGTCGAATAGCACGAGAGATCCGTAAATCTCGTCGAGTACTGGGCTACCGTCATACCGCCCTGCCACAGCTGTAGTAGCCCCTGAATGCAGACCACACGATAGGTGGCTGGGATGAAATCTATGTGGAAAAGGCTCTCAATGTCCATCCAGAGGAGAGATGCCTCGTCATTCACCTGCAGCATTAAACTCCACCATCTGCCTGCTTCCGCGTGCAGGAGGCTAACTAAAAGAATCACCATGAGGTCAGCTGGTGTCCCCACTATCATGAAAACATGAACTAAATCCTCCAGCCAATTCTCGGATACCTGAGGGTCGGTCTCCCGGCGAAAACTGGGTGGTTTCTAACACTGGAACTTCTGCAGTGTACTAAGGCAACATGCACTCACAACGGCTGGGGCTGGTGGCATCGGTGGCTCAGTAGGTAGAGGTTCCACCGGTGCCTCTGCTGAAAAACGGCCCTGTACCGAGGCCTCGTCACTCTGTGGGTTGTCGTCTCTCACAAAGCTCAGAACCCTAGCTGGCTGCTGTCGTGGGGCCATCATGAAAATAAACAGGTGTTCCACAATCAAAATAGTATACCTAGAGAGCTGACACAAATTAATCACAAAAGAAACATTTGAAACACACATGCAATCAATTTTTTTGTGCACTGAGTCAGAAATCAGAAGTCAGGGTCCTAGAGTATGGATACGTTAGTCGTCGCACAACAATGGACTCCCTGGACTGATAAACACACTCAATACCCATAACACTATTTCTTAACATTGAAGAATGATTAGAGTCTAGAGTTCTACGGTAGAACCAAACTCCACTAATACCAATTTGTCATGACCCGTCCTCGGGACCCGTGTCATGACTACCCCAAGCCCGCATTCAATAGGCCAGGGGATGGCGACTAGCACCATGGCGTAAATCCAGAAAAAGGGGAAGGCATTTCCTTTATAATGTAAACAAACACCACATAGTAAGACAACCGAGAAAACACTAAGTAAAACAGGGTACAAATGTAAGTGCAGAAAAGTAAGTGGGCTTGAATACAAACCCAAACTGAAAGTAAAGTACAACTGGAAAGAAAGTACAGCAACTGAAACGTAAAGTAGCAACGTTGAGCCATCCACTAGAAATCCAACTTGGAGGGTTGGTAGATATAGTCTCCTTAGCTCCTCAGGCCAGTCGTTCGCCCCGTGTACATCCCGCCTAGTGGTCCACCTCCAGGTACCGACTTGCTCCACAAGCCTCAACCACGATCAGCGATGTCTGTCATTTGCATCCAACACAACGTAGTGCGGGCATAGCCGGTGTTAGGGTGAGTATACACTACTCAGTAGGGACCCCAAGACCCCTGTAGTTCTCCTAGAATCCACAAAGGATTGTCCAAAAAGGAATGTTACAATCACAAGGTAACAACTAACCCTACTTAGGTATATGCCCATTCATATACCTAAGTCATCAATTCCATTTCAGCTCCAACATCCGAGCCCAAGTTCGATTAATTCCACATAGGATAGCACAAACAATCCACACAGGATATCACAACTCAATCTACAATGGAATTTAAGTCAATCATATCGAAGATAAATATTGAATGTCAGGACTCAGCTCACATAGGTATACTTTTTCGTAAGGTGATAGAGATTATCAGATTTAGGCAATGATTAATTTAGCTGGGACCCACGTAGGATACTATACTACCTATGATGTCAAACCCACGTAGGATACTAGACCAGCCACTCTGTCGGACCCACGTAGGATACAAGTACATAGTCAAATACTTTCGTACCCACGTAGGATTCAAGAACAGTAGTCACGTACTACCGGACCCACATAGGATACAAGAATTGTTGTCCTCGTCATTGATCCAAGGGGGTATTTTTGTACATTCTTCATCACTATTGAACCCAAGGAGGATTTCAGTGTAGTTGTCGTCACTGCCGAACCAACAAAGGATTTCAGTGTAGTTGTCATCGTCGTCGTAGGCGCAACCAGCTCTATGGTTCTCGCACAAAGCATGCTCGTTTCCAGGAGGGTCCTCTCCACAAGTCAAGGGGTTGATACAACAACTGAAACTTAGTCCGGGGTTGATGTATCCCAAAGTTTCATCTCGTCGATACAAACTCAACATGACAGACAGTGCATCAATCAGACACCCGGTCTGAGAGTTATTGGCCTTTTCGTCTCAGGAGCCCGGTTGGTTTTTAAGTCAAAACCAACACGACCATACTCCAACTACGTCCAAACATCAAGAATAGTAATCCATATGGTCTGTCTCACTAAGAGGAATCCAACAATGTCGACGACATGTCAATTGGACGTCCAGAGCTCAAGTTATAAGCGTTTCTGCTTCGAGGTCCCGTTGGTTTCGTGTTCGAACCAACCCGGCCATACTCAATGTTCTCTGAAACCATTAGTTTAATATACTTAAATGACCGTCTCGATCCCAGGATCACATCACAACTGAAATTGCATTGATCGGAGGTCTGTAGCCCATGTTACGGGCGTTTTAACAAACCTTATAGTTTTAGGGGGTTTTGGGCCCATACCGACCCGGCCCGAGACCCCCTGGGTCTGCTCGAACCGGGTCCTCCCAACCCGGGTCTAGCCCAACAGGGTGCGACCTGCACCGAATGGTGTGGCCTGGCCCAGCCGGCGCAACCCGGCCCGGCTGGCGCGGCCCGACCCATCCGGAGAGGCCTTTCCCGGCGCGGGCGGCCCTACCCGGTGCAGGAGGCCCAGCCCGGTAGGGCCGGTCGGCCCGGTGCATGATCTGTGGGCCACGTGAGCGCGGAATGGGGGGAATCTCCACCCCCTTCGAACAGACAGCGAACCCGCGGGGGGTCCGCCTACTGCGTTGACCAGGGGTTTACACCCCCGGTTTTTGAGATCTCGCTGGCCGTAACGGCCATCTAGTGTGTCGCACGGAACAAGCTGGCCTGCCTCTGAAGAACCCACGGCAAGTAGCTCTAGCCACCCTCCCATGCTCTGCCGTGACCATAGGCCGCGACCTTGGTCCGACCGGCATGGCACGATGGCACCGCGCCACTCCACCATGGCCGGACTCCAGTCGTAGCTTCTTTCGGCCTTAGAGCGCAGTGTGACTGCACCGCGCTTCTTCGCCGCATTCCTCATGGTTTCTGTGTGGTACCGTTGCACCGCGCCGCCATTGTTCAGGCTGCAACAAATACAACCACAAAGGGGGAGGAGGATTGGCCATGTTCGGGCAGTCCTACCTCCTCCCGTTAAATTGATAGTAGGCGGCCCAAATATTTAACGAAGAACACAAAGGATACTCACAAACAAAATTCAAACCCCTACCTCGAAGAAGTTGTCGAACGAGGATCGTTGCAGAAAATTAATGTCGTGGGAGATGGCATAGCGGAACAAGGCTCCGTAAGTGTCGTCGTTGTTCTCCCGATGAAGGATGTGGCGCATCGTAGTTCTCCAAAAAAAGAAGTCTCCCACCGGGTGTGGAGAGGAGAGAAGACGACACGACGGTATTCCCTTGCAGTGATGGAGTCCTTCGTTATAGACTCGATGTTCTTCACGAAGAAGATTAAGTTCTTCAAGATAGTGAGAGTTCTCTCCTTGTTTCCGCACAATGAATCGACCCCTGAAAAAAATAAGACATTGTATTATTTTATTAACACACACACATGCCAACATTAAATTTGAAATTTAAAAAATATCTCATTCAATTAATTAAATTAACTGAAGAGCCTTTAACAGTCCAAATAAATGCGAGAGTTGACATGTAATTAAAAAGGGGTTGCAGGTGTGTTACATAATTAAATTGCTTGCGGGAGGTCAAATGGAAAAGAAGGGGTGGGGCTCTTGTGGTCCCCACATCACTAATATCCTACTTAGTTCTGTTAGGATGTAGTGGGTCCCAATCCAACCTCCAAGAATAGTTTATCACTACTTAGAATAGAAATAAAAAATTGTAGCACAAATTTTTATTTCACTCCTCAGTTAGCCTAAAAATTTAATAACTTCACCTGAGAAAACGCAACTCCAGAAAAGGTGTTCCTCAGAAATTACCGGTGTTGCGATTCCATCGGTGCCCTTGGATTTCGATTCTGAGAATTGGTTCAAATGTTAGAAAAACATGCTCGTTCGTTCATTGAACGTACCCGAGCTAATCTTCAGAAATTGATTCTGGGCACACCAGGCCTTGGAATCAGGTTCCTTCAGAAATGGAGTACACATAAAATACCAAATAAAATTAAGAAAAGCAAAGAAAATCCCATGAAATTTATGGGTCTTTACATGTATCCACTATCATTATTAATCGAATCATCAATATAAAAACCTAGGCTTCTCCAACATGGTTATTATTTATTTTGATCTCAATATTCTTTACATTACACAAATACACTATTGATGATCATAATAGTTTTGTACAGTTGGAAACATGGAGAAAGTTATTTTAATATAGTGAATCATATTTCACATCGTCCTCATATATCATCTCACAGTGTACTCCTTTTTGGAATACATTATCAAAATCATTCTTCATAATTGTGGTGAATAAAACATATAAAAGGGTGAACTTATATGATCAGTAAGGGTTACCATAAGTGATATCAATCTAAATGTAATGGCTCGGACCTCTCTAGTCCATTACATTGTGAAAATGTGGTGTTGGAGGAGTTCCGGGAGGTCAAGGAGACATAACCCCAACAATTTTCCAAATTACCAGTTATGTGAACAATGTTTCCAGTTTTATGAACAGAAACTGTAGATGTATAATGTTTCACAGATCGATTTCAGAGATCTGTTTCACATATCAGTCTCACAGATCATTTTCACAGATTGGTTTCACAAATTGGTCTCACAAATCGGTTTCACAGATCATCTTCACATATCAGTATCACAGATTGGTTTCACAGATCGGTTTAACAGATCTGTCTCACATATCAGTTTCATAGATCAGTCTCACAGATCGGCCTCAAACATCAGTTTCATAGATCGGTGTCAGAGATCAGTTTCACAGAGCGGTCTCAAAGATCGATTTCAATGATCGGTTTCACAGATCGGTTTCACAGATCGATTTAGAAGATTGGTTTCATAGATCGGTTTCAGATATCGGTATCACAGACCGGTTTCATAGATTAGTTTCATAGATAGGATTTATAGATCATCTTCATAGATCAGATTCACAGATCTGTTTCAACGATCTGTTTCACAAATCGGTTTCACAGATCGGGTTCACAGATCAGTTTCCCATATCGGTTTCATAGATCCATTTAACAGATTGGTTTCACAGATCGGTAGGTGTACAGTAACTGTAGGTTAATAGTTTTTCCAACTTCCTACAGTTTCGCCACTTTGACGTTTCCTTTGATGTAAAATAGATTTAAAGACTTATTTATGAGGACTCATAAGGCCGATTCAATGGACATAAATCTTATATTAATTATTCCTAAGGCTTGGATGTTTTTACTTGGTCAAAAAGCTTGAGTTAATTCGGTCTGTTTTTAATAGAAAATTTAGTGGATCTTAAACTGCCGCCTCATTAAATCTTCAAAAGGGATAAGATATCAACCTCCCTTGTTCATCCTCATTGTTCTAGGCTATGAGATGCTAGAACCATTCAATCCTTCCAACAAGAGTTTCAAAATCAAACTCTACACCTTCGGTTGGTTCCGCTCTAATTTTTTTGCAACTTAGCTGTATCAGTCAATCTTCGATATAAGGTATGTTTTATCATCTTTCCTTCTAGGATCATCTTCTCTTATATCTCTTTCCATATTAGCTTGTAATATTAATGATTATAATGTGTTTTTCTTAGGGTTTGGTTGCTGTTGTCATACCGTGGAATCCTCGGTTGGATGCAGTTGTCACGAGAGGAGGATTGTGACCCGTTGTGAGGAACATTTTGAGGTAGGGTATTCGTGCATCTCTATATTTTCTGTGAAATTGTATTGTCAGCATGTCTAATACCTCTGGATGACTTTGTAATTTACTTAATAAATATATTTGAAGCAGATTAAGAAATTGAATTGAAAGTATATTGTTGCCCCTTGTTTTTTCTAGATAGTGTGATATCTATTCCTTGCTTGTTAGCAAGTTGTTCTTAATGAAATTGATAAAGAACGTAAAGCTGTAATTAATTGATAATTAATTGGATAAATAAAAAGAGGCATAAAAAACAGGGTTCTTATTGTAATTTTATGTTGATTAAATTGGAATAGTAAGCATGTTTAATCATTGTGATTTCCAACTATTTTGGTTCATGATGTTAGAACCAAAGAATTGAATTTGTTAATTCAATATGGATTAAAGAACTTGATTGATTGAATTCTCGGATGTGTTCTCAGTTACCCTCTAATTGCGAAATAGGGCTAAGAACCCAATTGATGTGGTGTTTGTTTTCCAGCTGCTTGTGATGTGATGTGACCCTGGAGGAGTGTTGTGATATGTGGAGGTAGGGAGGCCTTATGGATGTTATTACAGATGACGCCTAGAGTGGAGAGATGCATCGGTTTATGCAGGTGGGTGTCAGGGAGGACACCAGGGATGATGGAATGGGTTGGATATGGTTGTTGGATGCTTGGTACGTTGTTTGGTTGTTTATCTGATTTAATTTTCCCCATTTCTCAAGGCATATGGTCTTGCTTACCCTTCTTCTAAAGGAGGATAAGACACGCGGGGTATGCCACGTGCATACTGTGTTAAGCCTATCAAGGGAGAATGGGTCTACGCTCTTACTATAAGCCACAAATACTCGATGGGTAGTACATATACTCATCGTGATGAGCCCCCTTCTGTTTAGTAGCATAGGTTCCTTTTATAGAATTCCTGGGAATATGGGAAAGTAATTATATAATGAATTTTTGAATAATTGGAGTTAACTCATGGGGTTGGAGTTGCTGGAACATAATGACAAGGTTGTAATTTGGATGGTACAGTGGATATTAGATGTGATGCTAATGATGTTTAATGTTAAATTGTTCATGGTTAGTTAATGTTTAAAATGTTAATTAACATACATTGGAAGGGATAATAGGGGATGAGGTAATCTAATAAATCCCTTCATATGGTAGTGTGCTTATAGAAACCTATTCATAAAAACAGGCAGCCCGGAGTCTGAGAGACGCTAGCTGCAGTCATTTCTAAGACCAGGTTATGCCCATAGTGTGGTTGTGTGATATAATATATTCTGTACTTTTTGTGTTTCTATACGCTACACCACCCTGTCAGTAAGGGAAACAAACACCCTGGGGATTATGAGCCGTAGGGGGTGTTTTCCCAAACATTCCGCTAGAAGGATGAATGGCTGACTACCCCCTTTGACCCCGCTCTCTTCTCTTGGTAGATACTAGTTCCATTAAGAATAATGTTTAGTTTTCCACCATATATGTGTGTAGATTTTTATAATGGCTTCTAGTTATTCACACACATATATTCTAGAAATAGTATACGAAGGATTACTATAGGTGTAACGTGTATAGGCTGTGATGGCTTGAGGATCCGTACTCTGTGTATAGGCTGTAATGGATTGAGGTATAATACCGGATGTATGATACACATTATGCGAGCTATGGTGGATCCCGGAAACTAACTTTTTACTTTTTGTTGTTAGGATGGTGTGATGCTTATCCCAGGTGTCTACAGGTAGGCCTTTGTGGTGCACGTGGTGCAGATTGTGGAGCTTAGCACATGTTTATACGGGTATGCCTTTGGAGAGAGATGCACAGGATGTATGTTGTTGGGGAAAAGTGGAAAACTAGTTGGGAAATAGTATAGGGGTACCCCTGACATTCTTTACTATATGATATATTCTTGTATGCGTTACATGGTTAGAGTGTCCATGGTGAGGATGGGAACATATTATACATGTTTAGGTGACATGTTAGTTTCATTGTTGTTTACTGTGCATTAGTATGTTCTCTTTACTTTTTCACGAGAGGATTCGGGGAGGATCCTACTGAGTATTCTGTTATACTAACCCTAGGTATATATAAACTGTTTTTCAGGTCAAATGGAGCAAGATGGAGATCAGGATAGTTTCTACAAGCTTGGAGTTGCCGGAGCTGTTCGGGATTGGGGTTACTGCTATTTTATTTTATTTTGGGTACTGGTAGATTTTCCCTTCCAGTTGTAGTATGTTCGCATGAAATTTCATATATGTAGTTGGGTTTATTTTATATTCTAGTTAGGTGTTGGATTTGAATGGTGTTTATATTATCTCTCTCTTCCGCATGGGTTCTTTAATAGGGTAATGCCTTCCATTTGTGTGTTTACTATACCCTCGGTTCTAGTCGCCAACCCGGGGCCTACTGGAGGCGGGACTCGGGGGTCGTTCTCTCCCTTCTCACATTGCCAGCCTAGGAGGAGTACACTTTGTGGGGAGAGGGTCATGAATGTAAAATTATATGATATTATAATATAATAATTATAGTACATGATAGTAAACATAACCTAAAAAATTAATAAGTTACCCGTCATAAATCATAAACTTGATTCATGGAATAAATAATTTAAATTCATATGATATGAAACATAAAGGAATAACATAACATGAAGAATGGAAGAATGAAATTGTAAAAATACATGTTTATATGTCATATACGTAAATATAGAAGAAATTGTGTTAAAGAAACCAACCAAGTCATTCATAACATTTAAGGATTGGGATAACAACTCGTTTACCTACAATATGCTTGAGATAACCTCTAGTGTTACCTATTTCATGAAATGGATAACCACTCATATACTGTCATTTTTGGGAATGTGATAACTACCTCCCCCCACTAATTATGTCTAGTCCTGACCAACCATGCAGTCAAAGATCTTATATAAAATTTAACGATACCCAATGCATTGGATGTAGTTATAGGTCCCGTCTATCACATTATTAAAATCATAAATATTTGTGATGAAAGATTATAAAACATCATCTAATGATGACATATGAAATGTAACACCCAGACCCTAGTTACCTAGTGTCGTTGCATTGTAACATAACATTGGAATGCTCACAAGAGTTCATATCCCGGATTACCGATTAGTTTAGTGGCCATGGACGTACTTGATACATACATATGTTTTATATTACATCATGAAATGAAAAAACATTGTGTCCCCTTTGAACAAACTAATTTCCTTTGGAATATCCCTACAGGTTTATCATAATGAACATCTTCACATACTAGGAAAACAAAAACATACAAAAGAGGTGAGCACATATGCTCAGTAAGGATAATAATATATCAGAAACTATAATATATAATAATAATAATTTAAGGCAACGTATAAGACTAAAACATAAGAAATTTAAAATTAATCTTCAGAATAATATCAAAAATATAAATCGACTAATTCCATTTACTTATTCACATGGATATTCGAATAGTCGAGTATTCAAATGTAATGTCAATAGATAATTTAATAATGATGGACTGCATAATTCTAGTAATCATATCCACATAGTCAAGGACTCATGCCAGGACTACAAATAATATTTTTTCAATGCCTTGTTCAAAGGCACTATTTTGCCTCATGATACCTATCAAGGCATCGTGGAGAAGTAGAGGGCTCCACTCGTCGCTTAAAAAGTCCCACTCATTCCTCATGTCAAAAGTTTAAAGCATGACATAAACATTAATATTTAAACTATCATAATAATTATTAATACATTAACTATAAACCATGAATGGTATAAAAATTACACATCCATAGTAAAAAATATCATAATACCTTCAATACAATATTAATGATTGTATCATAATAAATCAACATTTAACAAATTTAAAATACATCAAAGGATGTTGACATAGATAAATTCTAAACTATTTAAGGGTGATATATCTTCCTATTTTCAAACCATTTAAATGTCATAAAATATTAAAATAAATAATTTATTTTTAAAATATTCTTATAATATTGTATGGGATTCATGAAAGGTGTTAAAATGGGGGAAAATATATGCAATCGTCGTACATGTTGAAAAACATTCTTAGCGTAATTTGTGAAAAAGGAAATAATATACTTTGATTTGAAAACGATGGAAATGATTCTTTCAAAACAATTTATAAAATGTCAAAAATATGTATAAATGAATTTAAACCATATTCTAGTAAATATTAAATATGTTTTTTAATACATTTTTAAAAACTATGGATGAGGATGATAAAGAATTCCTAGTAGATTCTTACGAATAAAAAACCTAGGATAATAAAGAGATTGTAAAATTAACTCTTACCTTGTAATTTTCGTTAGATGAGGGTAAATTAAACTCCTGTATAATTGTTAAATAATTGTTATTAATTTATACTATAACTACATACATAAATATCATATCATATATTATCTTCTAAAATTTATTTTTTAATAATAATTCAGTAGTATCATTGATTCGAGTGTTAATTGATTCATTTTCCATTATTATTTTTTACATAAATCGTGTTTGTTATGGATAGGATTTATTTTATTCATATCAAGAATGATATTATGTTATTAAAAATTATTTTACACAAAAAAAAAGGATTATTCATGAATGGATACAATGGGGTATGAATTGCATCATGTTCGTGGAGACGGTAGTCCTTACTAATGCACGAGTGACAATATCATTATATTAATGGAGGAATTGTTTGTAATTGGATTGAATATCATATATCATGAATATTTAAACTTTTATATTTATTATTTACATCAACTATACTCATTGTTATACCCATCCAATTAATTAATGGTTGAATAACAAACAACACCATGATGTGGAGACCGTAAGTCGTACATACACACATATGGTGACAATGTCATTCATAGGATGGATATAATAATCAATTTGGTTGTACCATATTTTTAATAACATAACTGTATTTAAAAGGTATTATATATATTATTTTGGCATGTAAACAACAAATAAAGTTGATGTGGAAGAATAAAAGAACTATTGGAGAGGTGATAAAATTATTACCTCTTTTTTCGAGTGTTTCCTTATGATTTTATCAAAAGGGACCGATTGGTTGTTTTTTTATCAAAGACCTCCAAGACGAATTTTGGGTATTTGGGAAGATATTTTTTAATGGGTCGACTGATCCAAATGGCTTTAGAGGTGTGAAATTAAGAGAAGGTGAAGTTCACATTTATAAGTTAGGTGAAGTTCCCTTTTGGAAAAGATTGAAATATTATTTTATTATAAAATCAATATCAGTTTCTAATGGCTCCAAAAGAAATTACATCGAGTATAAGGTGGGGATGCATCGAAATATTCTCAACCACTAGATTTTAGTCAAATTTAGTCCACCATATTAACCTTATCTTTTAGATTTTATTTTTAATTAAATAGTATAACCATTACAATGTATTCATGTATTTTTATATTACATGGTTAGTAATCGCACTATATAAAGATAATAGATCCTCAAGTTGTTAATTAATGACTTATATATTATTATACATTCCCTTAGGCAGAAACATATATTTTAAGGAATATTATATCATTTAATAATATAGTATTTGTTATAAAAACACATTTATGTCAATTTTGACACTTTAGTATTTGGTTTTTTGAATGTCAACAATACACGATAACTTATAAAAAAATACATTACATAAACCCAAAAATTTTATTTTAACCCATAAAATTAGTGTAATTCATCAAAAGTCTCATGTTACATGTATTTTAAAATCATTAATATCAATTATTTTATTCATTCATTAATAACTTAATTACTTCCTCATCAATGTGTCCTAAATAAATTAAATTATTCACTGTCTAAAAATTATAAAAAATATACGATGTTGTAGGAAATCATTTTAATCTTTCAAATAAATATTTATAGTCAAATTTATCTTATTTATAACCCTATATTAAAATTGTTTAGTAATTATACATTGAATATTACACTTTTAACTCTTCTTTAAATAAAAGAATAATAAATCTCCTAATATAATCCATGTTGATCAAAGAGGATCATATTTTTTTTCTATGTATTATTTTAGTCTAAAAACATATCCAATATAATTATGAAATGTGTTAGGGTAATTATAATATCATTTCTACCTTTAATTAACATATTTAATTTTATCTGTGGTAATAAATTTTAAAAGGTAATATTCACCAAAAATTATTTTCATCCTCTTGAAACCCATTATACTTACGAATGTAAACTGTATCTCTTGGAGTTTTGAAATTTAATTCACATAAGCGGTAAAATTACATTATGTGCAAATTTGCAAATGTTCCTAGATGGTGGGTAATATATGTTAAAAAGTTCAATAAAATATTATGCATATAATATTATTATTAAATGATAATAATGAATTATATTGAACTAATATAGGTAATATTTTTCTATTTTTTTAAAAAAAAATATTTAAATAAAAATAATTATTATTTAAATAAAATACAGTGTTAATTAATAACACTGTGTTTTTCACTATTCAATGAAAATTGAAGGTTTTCAGAAATATAAGAAAAATTCACCATAAGCTATTTTTGATATTACAAATCCAAAAATTATGTCCATTTTGAAAAAAAAAATATACGATTTCAAAATGTGGGTATCACTATTCATATCATTTATTTAAATGGCTAGTTTGATTTGTCATGGTGTTCTAGAACTCTATGTTATGTACAACACATGATATTGGTTTATTCAAAGAGATACATATTGTGGAAGATTGGGGTGTCACATTGTTCCCTCCTTCAAAAAATTGTGTCCTCAAAATCACTAGAATACCACTGCATAAAAATATTCAAGTTGTTTTTCATCATATGTTCCTTAGGTTCCCACATTACTTCTTCCATTTTTTGGTTCCTCCAAAGATATTTTACTATACGAGTCATTCGATTTCCCAAAAATTCATCCCTGGTATCAGGAATCTAGATAGTATTTACACAATAAGGCAAATTAGGTTCTTGTTCTAATTCGTCATTGGTGAGTTCATGTGTTTTGTCAAGCATGAATTTTCACAACAATGATATGTGGGACACATCATGACCATTTTAGAGACATGGAGGCATTTTCACTAAGTAAGTTATAACTCCAATTCATTATATAATTTTGAAAGGTCTGATATTAATGGGACATAATTTTCCCTTCTTATTGAATCGTATAACACCCTACCATAGATATATGCTAAAGAAAACAAGTTCTCCTACTTGAAAATACCAATTCTTCCTTCGTTTATAGACATAAATCATTTGCCTACATTTAGATATTTGATGTGGGATTTTATAATCTTCACCTTTCCCATGGTTTCCTCAACATGTTTTGGTCCAACAAGTTTTTTTCACAAAAATTATCCCAACAAGTTATAGTGGGACATCCCTTTCCATATAACACTTCCTATGGTTCAATCTAAATATTTGAAAGGAAACTATTATTATAGGATGATTAAAACATAGGTAAATACTGATCCCACATACCTTGAATGTCATGTGGGAAACATCTCAACATCTCTTCTACGGTTCGAATAGTCTATTCTGATTGACCATTAGTTTAAGGGTGATAGGTAGTGCTCAAATGATGTTTATTATCTTGAGCATTCTGTAGACTTTTTGATAAACCTGATATAAAATGGGGATCACAATCAGAAACAATAGATAGGGTTATACCATGATGACTTACAGACTCAATAATATATAGTATTTGTAATCACTCAAGTGGTAAATATTCTCACATACCGTGAAAATGTGCTAACATGGTAAGATGACCAATAATGTCTTATATTTCATCATTCCTTCCTGGAGTCTTTGGTAGCTACATGATAATGTTTTCATAATATCATCTCATTTCCACTCATGTATGTGAGGAGGATTCATGAATCCTCTAGGATGTTTTTTTCAAGGATTCACTTGTTGAAAAAAAATCATGACACATAATCCAAAATCACTTTCTTAATGTTATCCCACAAAAAATGTTCCTTCAAATATTTATACATCATTCGGCTACTAGGGTGTTAAAAAAGAAATTAGAGTTATGATCATGATTAAAAAATTCCCTTTTTTTATCAGGTATGTCGGGATCACCAAGAATCCACCCAAATATCAAAATTACATCTTCATATATGATGTCAATCAATCCCCCATAATCCATAGATTTATTTTTCTATTTAAACTAATCATCATGAGGCTGACAAAATTTTTATGCTTTAAGTAAGGATTTCTTGAAAACCATTTTAGAAATTATTGATGTTTGTGTTTCCATTGTTATCCCCATATCCATATTTACTATATCCATGAACATAGGATCCCTTTAAACTCTCATCTATTTCATAACTCCAATATCTTTTATGCTCAAATCATCTACCACCATATTAGTCTTCCATGTATGGTAGTGTATTGTGCAACAATAATCCTTGAGTAGTTCAATCAATAACCTTTTCTTCATGTTGAGTACTTTTTATGAGAAAATATATTACAAAGTCTTCTTATTTGTATAAATCAAACATATTCTCTATATTGATAGTGTTTACATATCCATAAGATAATATATTATAGCTAAAAACACGAGATCTAGTGGGGGATAGTTTCATTAAAAAAATTTAGCTACCATGATGAAGAGGAAATAACCTTATCATTCTGCATAAGGAAATAACACAATTCTATTTTTGAATCATCACTATAAATAACAATCCATTCATTCCCCGATGATAGAGTCAATATAGGTGCATCAACAACTCTTCTCTTCAGTTAATAAAAACATTCTTCACACACTATTGTCCAATCAAATTTAACCCCCTTATGTGTGAGCCTGTTTAATGGGTTTTCCAATCGGGCAATATTGTAGACAAAATGCAGATAGTAACATATTAAAAAAATAAAACTGCATACCTTAGTTATACTTTATGGTGATGTCCATTAATTATTTGACTATGTATTTTAAGTATCAATATGGATTCCACATTTAGTGACAATATGGCAAAGGAATGAAATCTCATGAATCAAGAATTCACACTTGCAAAACATCCCATATAATTCATTTCTTCTTTGTGTTTTTAGAAAAGGGACAAAATGATTTTCATGATCTTCCTCGCTTTTGGTTTATTACAAGTTAACATTATTAAATACCACTACAAAATAATAATGATATTCTTTGAAAATTTTATTTATTAGATCCATGAAAATATAGGGTGAATTTGTCAGCCCAAAAGGCACTACTTTAAACACATAATGCCAATACCTGGTACAAAATGTTGTCTTCATAATGTATTCCTTCTTTACTCATAACTACTGATATCTAGATCTAAGGTGAATCATTGAAAAATATTGTGGTCGATAAAGTTGATTGAATAAATCATCAATGCGAGGTATGAGAAACTTGTTATTTATTGGTACTGCATTGATAACTCTATAGTCAATGCATAACAACATATCTCCATATTTCATCCTAATAGAAATAATAGGGGCACCCCATAGAGAAACACTATTAAGAATAAATCCTTTATTAATCAATTCCTCTAGTTTCATATTTTGTTCCACTAATTCCATAGTTTCCATTATATAGGAGTTCCTTGATATAGGCCTCGAAACGCGAATTATGTTATTGGAAATTCAATATCTTGTTTTGGAGGATGTCCAAGTAAATCCTCTATAAACACATCATCATATTCATGAAAAAAAGTTACATCATCTATTTGTATATTACAATCCTCACTGATAGATATTTCATACTCTTCCTCCCAAATAATTGAATTTATTAGAGCTACAAGGGTAGATCTAGATTAGATGCAGATGGTGATGAATCTTTTATAAATATAAGGGATTCCTTATCATTATAAAAAATTGAATCCTCCTTCATCATGCAATAGATTTTAGAATCATGGTCTAAATTTGAGTTCTTGCTGAGGATTTTATCTATTTCAATATTTGTTATAACAATAAGACCATCATATAATGCACATTTATATGCCATAATGGTAACTAATTCACAAACAATTTTTTCAATGATACATACCGTAATTTTTTTTACTAAAAACACCTTTGTTATGTCAAATTGAAACTCTATAATTTTCCTGAAATTCAGTGAAAAAAATGAATGAATGCGATGATCCCGAATAAAATAAAGCATTGTTTAAATTTGAGGAAATGATTAAAGTACCTACCAACATGTCATTCAGAACTTATACCTCAGCAATTGTGATCACAAAAGCTCTATCTTTCTCCCATAGCCTTTTATTTGGTACATTTTTTTGCCTCATAGGACATTCATTTTCATAATACCCCATTTATCAATAGTAATATCATTCAACATTGAAAAGCAATTTTTTCACTTTTAATCACATTCTTTGTGGCCTTTTTCACCACACATGAATCAATCCCTCATTCACTTTAGGCAAGTACCAAGGTGTTTCTTTCAAAATTTACTACAAGATAGATATTCAACACTTCTATTCTTCCCCATATTTCCATTTCTCGAGTTTTCATCACATCTCTTCCTCTCTTTCATTTCTTTATAGTAGTAAGACATATTGAATTATTTTTCTGTCTTGATAGAACATGGAACTCTATCTTCATATAATGAGAAGGATTGTGAGAGATATGCAAGATAGAGAAATTATTTTAACCCATCAAATAATTGATCAATATTACTTCTTGTGTTACATATATAATATGTAGAATACCTTGATAATCTTTGATTGATATCCTCATACTTTCCAACATTCTCATCCCCCTTTTTCCTCAGACTCAGAACATAACTTCCATATCTGCTCGATGCTCATAAAGGAATTACAATTCTAATATAATCTATTTTTATCTCCCACCATTCCATATTTTATTCTTCTTCACCCATCTTTGTGTTTTTAATTAATGAACATCATTTATCTACATCTCTTTTGAGGCGATAAACATCCATGACAACCTTCTCCCTTTCACAACTCCCCAAAGCATGAAAAATTTTCTCTGAAGAACTAATCCATTACTCTTAATGTAATTGATATGTAGTCCCCTTGAATATAGGTTGTTCATTCCTCATGAAGTGGTCTAACATTGATCTTCCAAATTGTGTCTCATGGTTCTCCATACAGGTAGGGTTATTATTTTTAACCTGATTGAGTTCTCCCAGTATGGTTATAAACTCTTCAACACCTATTTCTTCAAAAGCTCCACTATAATTATCTGAAGTAGGATGGAAATACCTAAATGGATTACATGCATTTATTTTATTTACATTCCTTCCAATAAGCTCCATTATTAAAAAATTCCATACACAAAATTAGTTTAGGAATCACAATATATAATTCCAAAATAGTAAAATACATGACATAAATTGACCAGTTTATGCATATAATCTATAATCATAAAAAACTTCATTGAGAATGTATTTAATCATAAATAATTCATAATGGTTTTTTTAAAAAAAAGTGAATTATCCATAGAAAATTCCCCATGTGTCATAATCAAGAGTGCAACAAGGACAGTTATCGTGCACTAGTTCTCATTCCAGTCTAGACCAAAGTGGTGTCCAGGGGTTTTACCCCTACATACATCTTTGATAGAGGTAACACTACCTGCTCATATCCAGAAAGGGATGTATTCCATTAAAATTTCACAAAATCTATACATTATGATAATTCTAGAATGTTCTTCTATACTAATTTTCAATGTTTTCTTTACGGTAATGTTCTATAATAGTATTTTTTCAAAATCTATTTTCCCAGGATTGTAAAAATCATCCTATGATACAAAATGTCATGCCCCAACCCATATTACCTAGAGTAAATGCATTATTACATAACATTGTCATGATCCCAAGGGGGAAATCCCGAAAGACTAATCATTTTAGTAAACGTGGATGTACCAGATACATAAATAAGTTTTACATTACATCATAATATAAAAATAAAAATTTTATCCCCTTTTGAACACACTCAATTTTTTGGCATATCCCTGATGTTTAATCATAATATACTACTTCAAATTCTGGTGAAAAGAAAACATAAGAAAGGGGTGAGATCGGATGCTTAGTATGGATAACAATATAAAAAACTATCATAAATAAGAATATAAATTCAAGGAAACATATTAGTCCAAAACACAACTCTTTTAAACTTAAACTTCATTATAATATGGAAAATATAAATCAAATAATTAAATTTACATATTAACATGGATATTCTACTAGTTGAATAATCACATGTAATATAAATATCTACTTTTATAATCTTTAAATGAATAATGCCAGACATCATAACCACATAGTCCCAGGCTCGTGAAAATACTATAGAGACGATTTTGTCAAAGAATTGATTCAAGACATCAATTTTTCTAATGACAACAAATGATACATCAAGGAACTATAGTAGGCTATGCCCATCCCTTACAAATTCTGATGCATTCCTCATATGATAAGGTTCAAAACATAACAGAAACATTCGTATTAAAAATAGCATACAAAAATTTAATACATTAACCATAAACCATGAATTGTATAATATAAACACATCCATAGTCAAACATATCACAAAACCAATAATACAATATGGAATATTGTACCATAATATATCAACATAAAACAAGTGTAAAATCCATCAATGGATGTTTACATTGATTAAAATAAAACTATTTGAGAGAAATATCTTAGTCTATATTGAAATACTTTAGAGGTCAGGTTATTTTTTAATAAAATATTTATTTTGAAAATATTATAATATGATATTAAGTTAAGTTTAAAAGGTATTATAATAGAAAATAAAATATTTGACCTCGCTGTTTAAGTAAAAAAAACATTTTTACATTAATTTGTCAACTAGGTCATAAAGTACCATGTTTTGAAAATGATGTAATTATTCCATTAAAACCCTATTTTAAAAAGTAAAAAAGGGTATAAATGACTTTAAACCATATTATTAGAAATGGTAAATATAATTATATACATTTTTAAGAAACACAGATGAGGATGATAAATAATTCCCAACATATGATTATGTTTAAATAAATTCGAATAATAATGAAAATGTAAAATTAACCCTTATCGTGTACTTTTACTTAGTCAAGGTTAAGCTAAAATCATGATACACAGTAAAATCATAGCTATTAAATTATAAAATAACCATAATCATAAATATGATATCATATATGATCTTCTAATATTTCTTTGTTAATAATATATCTGTAGTATCATTGTTTCGGGCGTTAATATATTCGTTTTTCTCTATATATTTTAATAAGTAAGTCATGTTTCATATAGATAGGATGTATTTTATTACTATCCAAAATTATATTAGGTTTTTAAACATTATTTTAATCATCAAATTAAAATTATTATTCAATGGTTACGATGGGGAATGAATAACATCACATTCATGGAGACTGTAATCCCTTTATACGCATGAGCACCAATATCATTCTATCGATTATGAAATAGTATGTAATTGGATGCTATATCATATATACAGAATAATTGATATGTTATATTTATTATTTAATTCAATTATTCTAGTTATTATACACATCCTGATAATAATGTGATGAATACCAAACTACACCATGATGTGGAGATGGTAAGACATGTGTACGCACGTATGGTGACATTGACATTAATGGGATAGATAAAATAATGAATATGGTTGTACCATATTTATAATAAAATAAAATTAGTTAGAACTTATTGGATCTATTATTTTTTTATGGATACAATAATGAAAATTAAATTTGAAGAATAAATGACCATTGAAAGATGTAATGAGATTATTACCTCTTCTTCGGTTTCTTTCTTTTGATTTCATCAAAAGGTATCTATTGGTTGGATTTCTGATCAAATTATGGACTATAGGTTGTTGTGAGGGTATTTGGGAGAATATTTGGGTAGGTTTAGGCTGATCCAAATGGAAATGGTTGTGTGAAATTAAGATAAGTGGATGTACCCTTTTTTAAGAGGGGAGAGGGTCACGTTTTGAAAACAATTAAATATTATTTTATTATAAACTATTTTTCTATTTTTAATGTATAAAAAGAATCTATTTATATGATTAGGTGGATAAGGGTCTAAATATTCTCAAACCAGAGGTGTTAGACAAATTTAGGTCAACATATTAATGTTATCTTTATGATTTAATTCTTAGTTTAATAGTTTAAATTTTACCATGTCTTCTTATTTTATATATAACATGGTTAATAAGCATACTATAAAACACCATGAAAATATCAAGTTGTTCCATAATGAAATATATAAAAATATATATGTCCTTTTTTTATACGTTATAATTTTAGGAATATTACTTCATTTAATAATATATTATTTGTTTTAAAAACTCCTTTATGTCAATTTTGGCACTATTAAGTATTTGGTTTTTGTAGAAGTCCAAAAAAAAATTATTTAGAAAATAATAATTTACATCAACACTAACATGTCATATTTACCTACAAATTTAGTGGAATTCATCGGAAGATTCAATATACCTTTGTATTGATATTTACACTATCATTTATTTTAATCATTCATTAATAAGGTAATTACTGCATCTTTATTGTGTCATAAATAAATGTCATTATTTAATGTCTAAAAATTGTAATTAAAATACCATGATGTAGGAAATATTTCAATATTTCATAATGAATACTTATAGTCAAATTGATCTTATGTATAACCATATATTAAAATGGTTAAATTATTAAAAATATAATTTTGTACTTTTAACTGTTTGTCAAATAAAATAGTAATAAATGTCTTAATCTATTCCAAGTGGATCCAAGATGATCATATTTTTTTTGTAAAAATGATTTCGTTTGGAAAAAACTTTTCCAATAGAAATAGGACATGTGTTAGTGTAATGAAAACATCATTTTTACCATTAAATACAATATTTAATTTTAACTGTGGTAAATAAAATTCAAAAGTTACAATTCATCCAAACAAATTCTATCATATTGAACAAAATTTGACATACAGATATAAACTGTGTCTCTCAGATTTTTGAAATTCAATTCAATGAAGTGGTAAATTTATATTTTATGAAAATTTGTAAATGTGCCTAGATGGTTGGAAAAATACGTTAAAAAGATAATAAAATTATACAACTACTTTTATTATATATTGTCCCAATGAATTAAATTTAACTATTGTAGGTATTATGTATCTATTTTTTATTTAATATAAATTTAAATAAAAATTATAATAATTTAAATAATATTTTCTTATAGATAATAATGTAGTGTTTGTCAATATTTATCATAAATTGAATGTTTTCAAAAAATATAAAATATTCACACTAAACTAATTTTGATATTCAGAAACCAAAAAATAATTCCATTTTCTAAAATAAAATTGAAAAAATTGGGTTTCATGATTCATAATTGATATTTAAATTTAAAGCCTGATTTTTTGTGGTGTGCTAGTACTTGAAATTTCATAAATCACAAGATATTGTGTTATTCAAACAGAAATATGTCATGGAACCTTGGGGTGTTACAATATTACCTCCTTCAAATAACATCATCATTGAAATTTCTAGAATATGACTGTATAAAATAATTTGGGTGGTTCTTCATCATAAGATCCTTTGGTTTCCATATTTCCTCTTCTATTTTATGGTTTCTCCACTGATCTTATACCAGACATGTCGTTCGGTTTCTCAATACATGTCCTATGGTATCATGAATCTTGTTTTTCTCTTCCTAATACAAGAGAGATCGATGTCCAGTTCTAATTCATCATAATTGAGTACATGTGTTGCGTCAGGCATTTATTTTCACAACAGTGATACATGGAACACCTCATGAACATCAGAGAGTCCTTGAGGAATTTATAAATAGTAATCTACAACTCCAATTCATTCTTGAATTTCGAAAGGTTTGATGTTCTTGGGACTTAATTTACCCTTTATACTGAATCATATAAAACCATTCCATGGTGATATCTTCCGGAAAACATGTTATCTTACTTGAAATTCCGAATACGTTTTTTACGACATAACCCTTTTTCATACATTGAGCTACTATGATGTGGGTTTGGATAATATTTTCATTTTCCATAGTTTCTTCAACATGAAATGGGCCTATGAGTTTTCATTCACCAATGACATTAAAACATGTTAGCGTCTAACATATATTTCCTGATAACGCTTCAGAGGCTGCCATCTGAATACTTGAATAGCTGCTATTGTTAAAAGAACATTCTACCACAGGTAAATACTAATAAAACATTCATTGAATATCAAGTGAACTAGATATCCACATGTCTTATATGGTTTTAAGAGTCTATTCTGATTGTCCATCCATTTGATAGAGATAAGCAGTAATCAAATGAAGATCAATATCATGGGATTATGGAAAACTATTTGATAATCTATATGTTAAATAGGGATCATGATAAAAAACAATCGATAAGGGTACACCATATAGTTATACAATGTTATTAATATATAGTCTTGCTAAACATTCAAGTGAAAAATCTTATCTTATCGAAAGGAAATGTTATAACAAGGTTTGATGATCGACAATGCACCATATTGTAGAATTCCTTCAAGTAGTATTTGGTAGCCCCATGATAATGTTCATTGTAATATCATTCCATTTAGACTTATCTATGGTTAGAGGATGCGTGACTCATCATGGATTTTTTCTTCTAGCCTTTGCCTATTGAAAAACCACACATATTTACACATATTCAGAAAAACCCCTCTTCATGATGTCCCAAAAAAATGTCCCTTCAAATATATATACATCATAGTGCTACTTGGGTGTATATAGAAATTGGAGAGATGAGCATCATCCAACAATTCCCTTTTTAGATCAGGTTTTTCAGGAACACAAATCATCCCCACAAATTTTAAAATTCCATCTTCATATACAAAGTCAATAAATATCCCAACATGCACAACTTTAAATTTATTCTTAAACTAATCATCATCAGGATCAGATCTTTGTATCCTTTCTAGTAAAGATGGTTTGGAAAACATTTGAAAAATTATTTATGTTTCAGCATACATTATAAATCTCATAGCAGTCTTTACTAGATCCATGAAAATATGATACCTTTTCAACTATCATCTTGTTCAGAAATCCATGAAAATTTCTTCTCAAATCATCTACCTTGTTTTTTCAATCCTCAGATGGTAGTGTATTGTGAAATCATAATCTTTTAGTAGTTCAAGAAATCATCATTTCCTCTTGCAGAGTTATTTTTGTGATAAAATATACTATAATATACTGTGATTATTATAAATCACACATTTTTACCATAGATATATTCTCCCCTTATCATCAGTGAAAATATTATAGCTGCTAACTCTATATCATGAGTGGGATAGTTTTTTTCATGAATTTTTAGCTCCTGTTATGCATATTCAATAAACTATCATTCTGAATAAAGGAAAAACTCGTTCCTTTCATTGAAGCATCACAACATATAACAAACCTATCATTAAACAATGATAGAGTGAAGATAAGATAAATTACTAATCATCTCATTAGTTATTCAAAACATTCTTCACACTTGTTCTTCCAAACAAATTCAATCCCATTACCTATTGTCTTGGTTAATGGGTTATCCAATCAATCAAAATTCTAGACAAAATGCTAATAGTAACCTACTAAACTAATAAAACTATGTATCTCAGTTATGCGTGTTGGGGATGGCCATTCTGAAATTGAATTTTTCCTTTTAAGGATCAATAGAGATTTCATCCTTATATATAATATGTCAAATGAAAAGAAATATCCTGAAACTAGAATTCACAATTACTAAATTTCACATATAATTCATTTATTATAAGAATTAATAAAATAGTGTTCATGTTATTTTAATGATCTTCATAGCATTTAGAGTATATCATGATTTTATAAATAAATACAACGAATAATTCATATATATATTTCATGAAAATTTTATTCATTAAATCCATTAAAAAAGATGGTACATGAGTTAGTCCAAAAGTCATTACTATAAAATCATAATACCCATACCTGGTATGAAATTTTTTATTCAAAATAACTTCCCTCTTCATGCACATATGATGATATCCAAATTAAAGGTAAATCTTTAAAAATATTGATCTCTATGATGTTGATTGGATAAATCATCAATGCGAGGTAGGCAATACTTGTTATTTATTGTTATAGCATTGATCTCCCTATAGTCAATGCACAACCTCAATGATATATCATTATTTTTGAAATATAGAACATGGACTCCCCATAGAGAAACACTAGGGATAATAAATCCTTTATTACTCTATTCCATTAGTTGTTTTTTAGTACCACTAATTCTACAATTGTCATTCGATAAGGATATTTTATATGGTCCTTTAACCATGAGTCATGTCAATTGAAAAGCCATTTTTTCATTCTAGAAGATGTCCAGGTAAATCATTAGGAAACATATCAGCATATTCTTCAATAATATGTAAATCCTATATTTGAATATTATATTCCTCACCCATTGTTATTTCACTATCTTCTTCCCCAATAATTTAATTTACTATAGCATCTAGGGGGTGGATCTAGAAGAGAAGCAGATGGTTATGTTTCCACTCTAATTATAAGGTATTCATTATCATCATCAAAAATTGTAACCTTCTTCTTCTTACAATATGTTTTTGTATCATGGTATGAAAATCAATCCATGTATTTGATTATTTCAAATTCAATCATAGGTATGAAAACCATATCAGTATATAATTAATGTTTATATGCCATAATGATAACAGATTCACAAAACATTGTTGTAATGATACATCATGTAGAAGATTTGACTAACCAATCATTTGTTCTGGGAAATTAAAAAATATCTAAATCCCCTGGAAAACAATGATGTTATGAAAGAATGAAATGATCCAGAATCAAATAAAGCATTGGATAAATTTTAGGAAATGATTAAAGTATCTGCCACCACATCATTATGATCTTCAACCTCAGTCATTGTGATCACATAAGCTTGGTGTTTCTCTCTTGTCCTTTTTGAGGTAAGTTTCTTTGGCACGTAGGACATTTATTTTCATAATTCCACATTTCTATATAGTTGTCACATTCAACATTGATAGCCTCTTTCTTTTCCATTCAATCACATGATTGGTGGCCTTTTTAACCACACATTAAACAAACTCCCATTTTCATCACGCAAGTACCTAGGTGTTTCTTCCCACATTTATTGCAGGATTGAAATTAAACCTTTCACTTCTTCACCTAGTATCTATTTAGAGAGTTTTACTGTATCACTTCTTCACATTATTTAATTTAAAGTCATAATATAGAGAATTATTTTTCTGTCCTGATAGAACACAAGATTTTTTCTTTGTATGATGAGATGGATTGTGAGACTAGTAAATGACGGTGAAATGGTTTTAACCCTTAATTTAATCGAACAATCTTAGTTATTGATTTACATATATAATTTGTATCATTTCTTGCTATCCTTGTAATTTTAGCATCATTCTCTGTGACATTCTCATCCTTCTTTTTCCTCAAAATCATAAATTTCATTTCTATATCCTCTTGATGCTCACAAGGAAATTATTTTTCTATTAAATTTTCTTTAAACTCATTACATTATATATTTGATGATTATTCATCCTCCTTTGTGTTATAAATTAATGACCACCATTGATCTGCATATCATGTAAGGAGATAAATCATCATGATAACTTTTTCCCTTTCGCTACTCTCCAAATCATGAAATATTTTCTCTAAGGAACATATAAATTTCTTTGCTACAAATGGATTTATAGTCCCATTTAATGTTGGTGGTTGTCGCCTCATTAAGAGAGCTAACATTGATCCTCAACATTGTGGATCAGGGTGCTCTATATGGGTATGTTTATTATTCATAACATGGGTGAGTTCTCCCATTATGGTTATAAGATATTTAGCACCATTGGCTTCACCAGCTCCACTAAAATAATCTTGATTAAGAAATAAATCTCTACATGAATTACGTGCATTGATACAGTTTTCATTCCTTCCATTTGGATCCATTTCTAAACAAATACATACACTAGATTAGTTTATGAATCACTATATAAAATTCCAAACTAGTTAAACACCTGACATAAATTGACTAGTTTATGAATATAATCCATAATAAAAAAATGTTTTTTTGAACTATTTACTCATAAACCCTTTATAATGGTTTCTAAATAATATTTAAATTATCTTAATCATATCCCCAATATTTTCGTAACCAATAGGGCAACAAGGCCAATTTTCATGCACTACTTCACATTAGAGTCTAACTAAAAGCGGTGTTTTCCGGTTTTACCCCTTGATACATATGTTCCAGAGCAGCCTCTACCACCTCATATCGAAAATGTGATGTATTGCTTGTAAATTTACAAAATCCCTACATTACCAAAATTCTAGTAAGTTCTTCTATACTAATCATCAAATTCTATCATAGGGTAATGTTCTGTAATAACATTTTTTTCGAAATCAAGTTTCCAATGTTTGTATTATACTTCATATGATACCAACTGTAATGCCCTATCTCTAGTAACCCAGAGTCAGTGCCTTATTACATAACATTATCATGATTAGAAGGGATCAAATCTAGTTTGACCGATCAGTTTGGTATCCCTGTAAGTACTAGATATATACATATGTTTTACATTATACCATAAAAAAATGGTTTCCCCTTTTAACACACTCATATAAATTGGAATAACCCTAAAATTTAATCATAATATACTTCTTCACATCATAGGAATAATAAAACATATGAAATCAGTGAGCTCAAATGCCCAGTAAGGATAACAGTCTAACAAAAACTATAAAAAATATGTTTAATCATTTAAGGAAACATATAAGACTAAAACAGAAGCCATATAAACATTATCTTCACAATAATATTGAAATGATAAATCAAATAATTCAAAAAATTTATTCTTGTGGATATTATACTATTCGAATAATCACATGTAATATCAATAGGTAATTTTATAAGGTTGAAATGCATAATGTCAAACATCATAACCACATAGTCAACGCCTCATGCCAAGACAACGACTAATATTTTTTCAAGGCCATATTTCAAGATACTAGTTTGTATCAAAAGACATGTTGATGCATTAAAAAGCAATAACATACTCCACCCATCACATACTATGTCTAATTCATTACTTATATGAAAAGGATGAAACATACCATAAACATTCATATTAAAACTAGGATAAGAAATTATAATACTTAAAATATAAAAATGATTGGTATAAAAATAACACATCCTCAATCAAATGTATCACAAAAACATAAATACAATATGTAATACTATATTATAATAAATCAACATCAAACATGTGTAAAATCCATTAATGGATGTTGACATAAATAAAATCAAAAATATTTGAGGGAAATATCTATTCATATTTTGAAATCAATTCAAAGTCACATAATTATAAAATAATGCATTAATTATAAAAATATTTCTTTATATTTTAAGGGAAGCATAAATTGTGTTATAATGGTGGAAAATATCCACACCTGCCGTATAATCTAAAAAAACAATCACACCATATTTTTTCAAAAAGATCAAAAAGTGCCTTATTTGGAAAACGATGGAAATATTCCTTTCCAAAAAAATCATAAATATTAAAACAAGGGAATAAATTGCATTAAACCATATTTTTTGAAATAGTTTTTTTAATAAATTTTTAAGAAACACGGATAAGTATGGTAAATAATTCTCATTGTATGTTTATATAAAAACAATCTCAGATAATGATGAGATTGTAAAATTATCCATAACATGTATTATTCCTTAGTTGTGGGAAAATTAACCTCTTTTATAATATTTAAATCATTGTTAATATATTATAAAAGAACCACATACATTAATACAATATCATATATTATCATATAATATTTATTGGTTAATAATATTTTAGGAGTATCATTTTTTCAGGTGTTAACTAATTTGTTTCCCTTTATCTGTTTTTTTTACATAAGTTCTGTTTTTTATGGTAATTATGTATTTCATTCATATCCCATGAAGATAAGTTCTTAAATATTATTTTATATTATAAAAAAATATTTTTTAATGTTTACGATTGGGAATGAATCTCATCATGTTCTTGGAGACGTTAATCCATACGTACGTACGAGTGATAATATCATTCTATTGTTGGTGAAATTGTATATAATTTTATGGTATATCTTATATACAAAATAATTAAGATGTTATATTTATTATTTACATCATTTATAACCATTATTATACAAATCCAAATAATGATGTGTTGAATAACAAATTACACAACAATGTGGAGATGATAAGCCATACGTACGCATGTATGGTGACTTTGTCATTCATATGATTGATAGAGTAATGAAATTGGTAGTACCTTATTTATAATAACATAACAGTATGTATAAATTACTAGATCTATTATTTAGATTGGAAAAAAGAAATAATAAGTAGAAGAAGAAATGAACATTGAAAGAGCTGATGAAATTATTAGGTCTTCTTGGGAGTTTTCTTTATTATTTGACATAAAAGACTCTTTATAATGGATTTCTGATCAATAGAATGAATCTAGGATGATTTGAGTGTAGTTCATAGGATATTTTAGTAGGTATTGGCCATGAAAAATGGCTTTGGAGGTGTGAAATTTAGATACGGGGAAATACCTTTTTATAAGAGTGGTGAGGGTTACTTTTGGAAAATATAGAAATTTTTTTATTATAAACAAATATTTGGATTATAAAGGCTACAAAAAATATTTAATTCTATGATACAGTGGTTATTCATTGAAATATATTCATCCAATAGGTTTTAGATAGGTTTATGTCCCCATTTTAAACTTATCTTTTCAATTTAATTCTTAGTTAAATAGTTTTACTTTGACCATGTCTTCTAGTATATTAATAAAACATGGTTAATAAACATACTATAAAATTCCAGGATAACTATAAGTGGTTAATTAAGGAAAAATATATCATTATATAATTCTTTTTTCCAAACTTCATATTTTTTAGAAAATTGTATCATTTAATAATATAAATTATTTTTTAAAAACTCATTTATGTCAATTTTGAAAATAATTTTTAAATAATTTTTTAAAGTAAAAATAAATCAATTAAACAAAATACATAACCTAAAACCTTAAATGTCATATTAACCTAATAAATATGGGGAATTCATCGAAATATTCAATTTATAATTATTATCGTATTTATAATATTTATTAATTTAATCATTCATTAATAAGTTAATTACAACATCATCATTGTGGCATAAATAAATTTTATTATTTAATGTATAAAAATTAAAAATAAAATAAAATTATGTAGTTAATATTTTTATATATATAATGAATATTTATAGTCAAATTTATCTTATATATAACCCTATATGAAAATGTTTTAGTTATTAATCTTTTAATTTTACATGTTTAACTCTTAATTAAATAAAATAACAATATATGTACTAATCTATTCCATATGGATCAAAGTGGATAATATTATATTACTAAGGTTGATTTTGGTCTAAAAATATTATCCAATATAATTAAGACATGTCTTAGGGTAATTATAACAGCATTTTTACCTTTAATTTCTCTATTTACTTTTAAATGTGGAAAATAAAATTAAAACATTACTATTCACCAAAAATTATCTTCATCATATTGAACCAAATTTACTCTCTAATATAATCCTTTTGCTTCTGATTTTTGAGATTCAATTCAATGAAGTGGTAAAATAAAATTTTATGCAAATTTGAAATTTTTTCTAAAAGGTGGGTAAAAGAAGTTAAAAAGATCAATAAAATTTTATAAACCAAATATTATTATAAAATAACTCCAAATAATTACATTGAACTAATATACTTATTATATATCTATTTCTACATTAAAATCTATTTAAATATTAATAATAATTTAAATAAAATTTTGTTTTAAATAATAACGCAGTGTTTTTTCACAATTAATCCAAAATTGAAAGTATTTAGAAAAAACCAAAAAATCACCCAAGGATAATTTTGATATTCGGAGTCCATAAATGAAGTCAATTTAAAAAATAATATTTATAAACTTTTAAAAATTGGGTATCACTATTTATAACTATTATTTAAATGACTAGTTTGATTTGTCATGGTGTTCTAGAAATCGAGGTTGTTTATAACGCAAGTTACTGTTTTATTTAAAGAGAAATGTACCCTGGATGCTTAGGGTGTTACATGATATGAAATGGGTTTTATATAAATTTATTCATATCAAGTAGAAAATATATATGTTTCATAATTATTTAATCATTTAGTCAAAGTGTACCCCAAGGAAAAAGAAGACAGTTTTATAATGATTTTAACATGTTATAACCCATTGATGTAAATAGTGATTAATAAAAATACCTTCATCCTCAATCATAAATAATTTAGGGATATAATAATAATGGTATACTTTTATCATATCCCTAATAAAAGATAATTTTCAATAGTAAATTTTTTCTTAGAATGAAAATAATTTTTGATGATACATTAGAATTTTTTGAGAAAATAGATTTTCACTAAAAGTAATATTTTAAAATATAATACATTATGAAAATAAATTTCATTTTAAATAAATAATAAATTATATAAGAAAATAATTAAAAAATCATTTATAAATTTTATTAAAAAAAATATACTTTCTAACAAGAAAATTCTTTTCCAAATATAAAAAATGTTGAAAATATTATTCATTGAAGAAACCCATAAATATATATAAATAAATATAAAAAAATATTTTAATTTAATTTTACAAACATAAAAAAGTGCCATAAATATTTAATTAATAAATATATTATAATAATATTTATTATAAATTTTATTTAAAAAATCATATTTGTAAAAAAACATATTTTTGACTGAAGTGATTAATAAAGTATATATATTTAAAATATTATTCTCTCAGTTATCATATATATAAAACAATGGAAAAATAGATCCATTAAATTAAAATATATTTTTTAACCATATTATAATAATAGATTATGGTTTCATGATAGGTATATCTTAATATTTCATCATTGGAATCATATTCATAAACACTCTTAATGAGATGAGACTGTAACATAAAACATCTACAACTTGGGTAACCATGTTTCATATTCCCCATGAAGAAGTAAAATCAAATGAAACATAAAATATCACAAAGTTAAATAAACTCATGATATTACAATCCATGTGGGAATTATATTCATATCGTGAAAGTATATTGGTGAATTACATAATGCATGTCTCAATGAATGAAAATTGAGACAAAAATCGACAGACTACATTAATAACATTTGAATCGTAATCCCCATGAAATAAAATAATTAATAAAATCATTTATTATCATTAAAATTGTTATATTATAGATATATTATTTCATATAGAGGTATATATACCACATAAAAGTCCAAGTGGTGAAGATGTCAAAAATCACAATAAGATAAAAGATCGACTATAGATCCCCTTACCATATATATCAAAGTTTTCGTGCACATCACAACCTAATATATAACAAATATAAAATTATTATAAATATTTTGTAAATTAAAAAATACAAATATAATACCATATTATACATTTTAATACCTTTTATTAACCTTTTATTAACAATTCCATGATTAGTTTATATTTCATGTAATAATTGATTGGTTTTTCGAATATGTTTTTACATTTAATTTTTGTTCCCCTAACTAAAATCATCATTTCATAATATAAATATTTTATACCATGAAATAAATATTTTCAAAATACATTTTAAATTTATTTATATTAATCCAAAATAATTATTGATTGAAAATGATATGCACTATATCTAGAGAAGGTTGTAGTACATATGCGTGAGTGTTGCTTACATTTTATTACCACATTAAATTGATGAAAAGTAATATATATATATATATATATATTATCATTCGAATTTCTTTTTTTGTATTTATATATCAAATATTTTTATTAAAAACATATTTAATACCTTCCATGTAATAAATAATTTAATAACATCTATTCATTAGGCAGTAGTCATCCATATAAAAAAATGGTGTGATCACATCCCCATAAAATGGTAATCATGATGGTATATGTGATATACTATTTATAGAAGAAAAATATTCTTATAATTATAATTTATATCATTTATACAATATATATCAATCATTATTATCATCTTTTAATGGTAGAAATTGAAGAGAGAACATCATCGGTTTATGAGGAGGTGGCATATCGTACCAAGGAGAAATTATTTCGTAACCCATTTCTGTGAATTTGATGTGTTTTTTATGTCATAAAATTAAAATAAAATCATATAATTATATTTAAGAGATAAATTTGGTTATATAATCACTCAATAATATTAATTAAATTGGTCGATTAAGAATGAAATTAAAAATGCCTATTGATGAGTGTTACCTCCTCATCGAGTATCCACCAAAGTTTTATAATAGTGCATTGATTGACGAGATATATGTACAATATATTACTTATTGTACAATGGGATGGAAATTTTGAAGTTATTTTTTTAGATATTTGTTGATCCAAATGGATTCAGAGCATTGAATATGTATAAGGAGTAATTTTCCATTTATAGTTGATGAGGAGTAGAATTCATCTAAATACAAAATTGTATTCAGTATTGGGAGGTCAATATAACCTCAATTGGCACCAAATTTTATAATTAAATGTTTGGAGTAAATTTATGGTTGATAAAGACCTCCAAAACACTGTGAAACACATGGATTAAAATTTTGTTTACCATAATTTTAGGATTCCTTATGTTCACATTTGGGGGTTTCACAATGATAAATATATTTCTAACAAAAGTAATTTATCCTTGAAGAATAAATTAATATTTCACGTATTATGTAATTTACACCCACTTATTATAGATATAAATTATATATGTGTTGATAAAAATATTAAAATAAGCTCATGTAACACTTTCAAAGATGAATTTAACCATAATAGTTCTAATTGATATTTTACTATTAAACAATCAATATATTCCAAATAATATAATCTTTTTTCCTTCAATGGAACATTAATTTTATTGAAAATTATTTAATAAATGAAATTTAATGTATATTATTTTTATTAAATTTATAACAATTTAATAAAATATCATTTATTTTAAAATATCATTAATGTCAGTTTTGAAATTGTTAAATTAATTTTAATTTTAAAATTTTCAAGGCAATGATGTAATAACAATATAATGTGATCACAACTGAGTAACATTTTATATTCATCTAGAATAATAATTGATCAAATAATTCACTCAATTTACATCACTTTTAATATTTTTAATATCATATTATTCATTTAATTATTAACTAAAAAATTAAAATGTATTCATTTCTTAAAATTTTTTAAAAAATATTTCATTATAGAAATGTATATATAAATTATTATGATAAAAATAATTATTTATATTTCTAAATAATATATATATATATATAACAATTCTAGGTTTTTTCCCTAATCCGAAAATATTATTAAAATTAAATATAAGATAAATATTTTTTTAATATTTTTTCATTACATAAATTATTATATGGATCATATTCCAAGGAATGTTTCAATGTATTTTCTTATTTCACATAATTTTATTTACATGTATGAAATAAAATTTTAAAAAAGTTATGATAATATTTTTGTAAATTCATACTATTATCATTGTATCTTAGCCTCCAAGTAAATAAATTTTTACCATAACTATGATAATTAATTTCCACTCATTCACTAATAATTTTTGTTAAAAAACATATTGACCATATTAGACGTTGTAAATTATTCTGAATCAATATAAGTAATATATTTAATTCAAAATTCATTTCACATAATTGGAATGTTTTAACTTAAACATTAATCTTATAGGCCTGATGACAAAAGAGGGGTCTTAAAAAAATAGATTAAATGTTTTCAATTTTTTATTTTTCAATTTCCATATAAAATATTTTCTAATGACATAAATTATATGAATAGATTTATAATTTAACTAATTATCCTTTTAATAAATTTAATATTTCATTTATATTTGTAAATAAATTAAACTGAAAAAAAATTTCTATTAAAATTTATAATTTTTAACAATTCATCAAAAACTAAATAATTTCAAAAAAATAATGAAAAATTGTAATATGAAATTTTTGTAAATATTAAAATTTTTATTAATTTTAATTTCTAAAAATAAATTTCTAACATTTATAAATTTTATTTTTAAAATGAATTTTCTTAAATAATTTTTCAATATCCCTTTTTATAAATATAATATTGTTTTCATTCGATTTGATTTTTTCTTATTACTATTTCAAAAATAATAATAATTTTTAATAGTTTGTTAAATGAAAAATAAATTTATTTAATTATAATAAATCAAAAAAATTTGTATTTGTTATATAATTTATGTAATAGATGTTTTTCATCATAAAAAAATTATTGGATAATATTTTCAATGTTTAAAAAGAAATTATTTTAATTTAAATATAATTATTCATCAAATATTACATTTTAAAAAAAAATTCATAAAATATTTATTCCTATTCATATCATCTATTCGAAATACTATGCGATAAATATTATATAAAATAATTATATTAAAAAATGACATGTTTTATTTAATCGTATTTTACTTGTAATGCAAGATAAAACAGGGTTAAAATGTGACACATGAAAAACATTTTGTAACATGTAATGAAAAATATAAAAAGGATTAAATTAATTTGAAAAAATATCACAAAATCTAAGGGTGTTACATTTTACCCCATTTAAAATTAATATCACCCTAAAAATTCATCTCGAACATCAATGGTTTGACATTTAAAAATTACTTCATTGAAACCCACATCGTACAAATGAATAATAAAAAATCCATAAATAATAGATGTGGGAAGAAGAAATATTAACAGAATTATATTAGAAATAGGTTTTAACATAATATAATCATGGTGCTATGTGATGGTTTAGAAATACAGTGAATGAGAAAATAATTAGAGATATTGATAAAGATCACTAATCACAATATTGGAGGTGATCTCGAAAATGTTAACAACCCAAAAACACTGAATCAAAGATGAGTTTAAAAGGTCACTAATATCAATAGAAATTATGATAATAGGACAAATTTTTTTTCCATGATCATTACCTATATTTGAACTATTTTTATGAGAATATATACATACATGATTTTATTCCACATCATAATCACAATTTTTCCATTTTGTAGAGCCTTGGGCATTTTATTCTTCATCTCATTATAAATGAAATTCGGTTGGATTTGTTATTAATGAAGCACTAATGGATCATTGAATCTATATATATATATATATTGATATGTCATTCTATCTTTATGTTTTTCTCATCATAAATCTATAGAACATGTTATATACTTTGCATAAATTTTCATATGGATAAATATTCCATTAATATATAAAAAACATTCCATGTTCAAATTTAACAATTTCATAAAAGGATAAAATTTTTATCCTTATGAAATATGATAATAAAATTTTTTAGAAATTATTTCATTAAATTTTCTAAATTTAGTAATCATTTCACTCCCAAAAGGAATTTAATTTCTTTTTTTATTAAATATAAAACAATACAATACTTTAATAATTTATTATCATGAAACATGGTGACAAAAAATTTATCATAAAATACTATTGAAAAAAATAAATTCATTCACATAACATACATAGTACATATATTATATGATATATTCTATAAGTACAAATATTTTTTGAACTCCAAAAAGGATAACATAAACTATCTTTTTAAATTAATATTTTATTAGTTATTTGGTCATCAATATTTTACAATGTTCATTATTCAATGAAATATTTCTTTCATCCTAACATCATTATATAAATATTCTGAACATATTAAGGGTTATATTTTCCAAAATCAGGTTTTTTCCATATCAATGGCTTTTTAATTTTATAACATTTCAAGGTCATTAGGATATTTCATCATATTTTTTCAAATTTATAATGAATAACACACCCTAAATAATCCTTTTATATTTCAGAATTTACATAAAATTATCCTTCAATCGAAATACATAAATACAAAAATCCATCTACATAAATGATTGGAAATTAATAGGTCCTTATTTTTTTGAAGTCATTAATTCCTGGGTACAGTAATTGAGTGGTAGCAATGCCCTTGTTCGCCACAATGAAGACATTGATATCATCAACAATTTAACACTCAAAAAAGCCAATGAGCTTCCACAAAAGTAGTAAAGGCTGTTTCTTGGAATCTAGAATACCTAGGATCGAATCCAAGCCGAGACAAAAAATTTAGTACTATAGCAGTAGTGTGTAAGTGAACTGTAGCATTACTGTAGTAGTAGCAGAATAATAGTTGTGGTAGAACTGTAGTGGCAGAGGCATTGTAGTAGAGACTGTAGTGGCGACTATACTATAGAAGGTACTGTGTCAACCTATGTACTGTTACAATACTATACACCAAAGGACCCACTGGGACAAAAATTGGCTTCCAGGCCTTGTATTCACCTCACTTAGTCTTGGGACTTCAGGCTATGTAATGGGCCTCCCTCTACCATGCTTGAAAAACATATTTACTATAAATAATAAAGGAGGCTTCAACCCCAACCATTTAAAAAAACACTCTACAACCTTACATTTTATATAGATAACATCTTTACCTACATTTAATATATTCTTGAATGTTCTTCATCCAAGACTCTCATCATGTCGGAAGATAAATATTCATTAATATATCCTCATTTTAACCAAAATTGCAATAGAATTATATCTTCTTCTTATTTTATGAGTTGATAATCTCTTATAACAGTACATTTTTAATCATATATCATGATATAGGATTAGGCATGATCAAAATATCATTCTATCATGTCACCATCCAATTACATTTTTCAATGTAGCCAAATTTCTTATTGTATTCCCCATTAAAATGATTCATTATGGTTACATCCATTTAGTAAAACCTAAAAAAGGGAGTGTGAAACACTAATCATAGTGGGAAACCACATGACCATGAAAAAATATCTAATTTTATGCCTAAAACATGACACCTTCTTTAAACTTTGACACAATGAATTATCCAAGGTCATGCACAATCATCATCTATTTTAATCCTTCTTGATGTATCATAATGAGTTTTCGAGTTTCTAATGAATACACCAAGAGTGTCAAACAAGGTGTGGACTGAGCCCCATTGTTGTGCAATATTTCCCTATTGAGTTTAACATTGTGAAATTTTCTATTAGCGAACTCATCATGTTATATTTCATATCATTGAAATAATCCTTAGTTAAAAAGGATGAAGGAGAAAAACTATAGATATGTATATATGGTTCTATAATGTATTTCCTACCCTGAAACTCATCTTTTATCAATATAACCTCTTATGTCAAAGACTACACTATTGGTATTTTACCATTTCTTTCATCATCATCATCAAATAGAAATATGTGAGTATATCCAAGAGTATATTTACCACCTATGTCAACATTTTTTCAATTACATAGTTGGATAAGAATCATATTCCACTTTAGGCACCTGATCAAATATTTTCTTGGGATAATGCCTTTTAGTACATTCTAGAAGATAAATTTTAGAAATTTTTAATAGAAAATAAAATTATAAATAGTGAAATATCTAGGTCCCTAATGTCTATAGGGTTACCTCCATGATCAATATTTACATCATATTCCTTGACCATAGGAGTCTCATCTCTTCAATTAGGGCTAAGAGTACTACTAAAAATAATGAATAATAAAGATAATTTATCACTACAATAACTTTTGGATTATTTTTCACCTGAGTCAGTATCATTAAATAAAATATTTTCAAAAGAAAAATTAATTAATATACATGTATCATAATGATATCATCATATGAAAAAATTTTCCTGATAGGGTAATCGTTTATATGAATTCTATGATTCTAAATATATAACATGAGATTGTAAAAGCACTACATTCATACAAAATGTTTGACCATGTGGACAACTCAATAGGGGGTTAATTGAGCATCCAATTTAAAATTTGTTTTTATAGACAACATGAAATAAAATAAACCATAAATCCAAGTGAATAATTTAATATGGAATAAAAATTTAGATTCCATGAATTATAATCTCAACATTTTAATCAGAACCTAATTATATCTATTTCGAATAAGTTTTAACATTTAGGATTATTTTACATACACAATTAATCAATATATCACGTTTAAATGTTATATATCATCAATATTAATTAAAAATATATTTTTATAAAATAATATAGTAAAAAGATATGAAATATATTATTTGTTAATGTGGATTGAATATCATAGTATAAAAATAATTAAAAAAATGGAGTGGAATTTAAAGTAAAAAAAAGGTTAGTTCCAAGATGGAACATAATAATATCCACATTATAGTCACTTAATGTGAATGAGTTTTACAAAATCATAATATGACCAATCCATAATCTATATTAGGTTTTATAGATATTTTGGCACATATAGTAGTCTAGATAACAATCATCATCTCCCATAGTTCTTCATTGGAATAAAAAATACAGAAAGAATAATGTTATAATATTTTCCATTTTCCAATGAAAATAAGGATATTATAATAATGAATATGAAATGAACTGGAAAAATAATTAAGAAAAATAAAAATATAGATATCATAAGTTTGTGAGGAGATTACATTCTAGAAACAGTGTCTCTGATAAAATTTGGTTGATCAATATCCTTCAAACCCTTCCTTCTAAAATCATCGACTAGATAATTCTATGAGAAGAAAAATAATTGAGTTTTTTGAAATCATACATTGACATTGTTGGTATGATTTGAATAATTATACACTATCATAGTTGTTTTCTATATCCCTATATGAGTTTCTATATAAATTTAAGAGGAATGGTTCTCTAAATAGACATTGTACAATATTACTAAAATAATCATTGTACTGATTACACTATTTTGGATTTTCTAAATTCACTGTATTCAATGTTAATGCATCAAAAATAGATAAGATTAAATTTTGAAATTTTATAATGGTTGTAATATCCACATTATGTGACATTCTCATAGCCATGGATACCAATGCTTGTTTTCACATTACATTATAGAAACATGAGCTTGTTGCGTCACAAACAAGCAGTAACTAGACATGAACACAATATAATATCACGTGAAATGGGCACATTAACTCTTCATGTGGTTACATTAGTCATTCATATATTAATGTATGTCCTTCATGTCAACACATATATTCCTAAGGAGGTAGGTTCAATAAACATAGAAATTGTTTCTATCTTTCTACTTTGTCAGTTTAATTCATCATGATATCACATGAAAAAATTATGAGGTCACTTGGAAACATCATGTTTATTTAATAAACTTTATATTGTTGATTTATATTTCCACCTAAACACCTATCCAATATTCATATTCTCTCTATAAAAATATTTTCTACCATTTCATATAATATTCATAAGTAACATAAGAAACATGATTTATGGACATTATAACATTTACTTTTCGACTAAACAATACATAATATTTCAAATATTTATCAAGAGACTAGTATCATGTAGATGAATTATTGGAATATTTTAATTATATTTGGAATTATTTCTATGATTTCATAAACATTATAATGGGGGTAATGAGATGGGATATTCAAGATATAATAAGTTCTTTTTATGAGTGCTTTTTTCTAATTATAAAATTTTATTTGGTCAGTACTCCTTGAAAATTAATACTGAATATATTAAAAAGTGGTGTAAACAATATATTGATTGAGTTTGTGACACTTTTTTGGGACTAATTTTGATAAATGTATGGTCATATTATGTAAACTATAATCGAGAAATTATTTTTTAATATGACTAATAATTGAGTATGGGACTATTAATTTATAGATCATGTGTTTTTTGGGATTCCAAATTAGAACACTATGTGTGCGATAGTTTGGATTAGGATGATGATATTTATTACTCAATTGTGTATTTAGTAAATTCAAAATTTATATATCATGTTAGAATCAGAGAATCATCATCAAGGGTTAAAAATATATATATATATATCTATATTTTTAGTGTCGACATGATTTTTTGTGCCTTATAGTGAAAGAGATACTTTGTTAAATATTATTCATGTGTTTAAATATAGAGAATCATATATTTATTAAATTATATTTCTCATGAAAAATGTTATGTATTTAATACATGAGAGAAATGAAAACAAAAAAGTATGATATTTTCACATGTTTATGTCTTTTTTATATGATAGTGAAACACTTTATTATTTGGAGATTTGAATAATTGTTAGATTTTAATATATTGAATTTAATAAATAAGGTTCTATAGGTATATTTGTTATGATTATAAGTGATACGGTGTTGTGTTTTAAAATGTAGAAACAATGAAATAACATGGGAAAAAAAGTAATGTCATGTTTCAAAGAGACAAGAATCAAATTATTTTAAAATATTTAATTCAATCAAATAAATTAATATTTTATGGAGTGTTTTATATGATAAAAAAGTGTTTAATTATGTGAATGTTTGGAAGAAAGAGAAAAAAATTACATTTGTTGGATAAATGTGGGGGATAAGGTAATTAATATAGGGATCAACTAAAACCCGGATAGTATATCATCATGGTTCTACTAGTTCTACCTACCCAAAAAATATATATGGGGATAGTTTTTATTTAAATTTAAAATAATTCTATTAGAGAAACATTTTTTGGAATTCCTACCTAGACATTGTTATTGTAAAACTAATATATTCCACTCATATTGTTTCCCTCTATCTCAATTATATTTATGAAAAACTTTGCTGGATTCTTTATTAAATGTAGTGAGTTATCTCCAATATATTCTGATGTTTGCTCAATTTAACATATTCTTCTAAAGTAGTGTAATTAGATGTTGGGATCTAATGGATATTATCATTTGAAGGTCAGAATTTTATTTGGAATTTGGGGATCCAATGCACATATAGTAGTGGTGACATATATAGGATGAACACACTTTTTCTGGATGTATTTCAATGGGGCGTGATTCAATGATTCATTTTGTATGTTTTTTCATTGTGATGTGATATAATGTAGTAAATTATGATATATAATTATTTTTATTTCTTGATTTAAATATATATGAATCTCTACCATATCCCTCTCTCTATTAGATAAGTTTTCAACATGTTGTGGAATTATTTTAGAAACTAATTATAAATGTGTTATAATTAATTTTAATTGATCCTTAACGAATATAAAGGAATATTAGTGTTATAATTGATGAAAAGGTTTTCATTGATATTTTGTTGATTGGTAATGAATTTATTCAATGTGGATTACATTATCATCATTATATGTGGTTCTGATTATTTACATCTGATGTGTCGATGTGTTTTTTATTTCTATGTGACGGTATGTGGAAATGGTGATCTAGAACATTGAAAAAATGGTGTAATGTGGTTTTGAAGAATTATTTTTGACATATTAGAGATGGTTTGGTGGTCCACATACATTTTTTAGGAACATATATTTTAATTTATGACCTTATTTGGGGAGATTTTAGATTTCGTGATGAGTGATACCTTGATGATTTACCAAATTATGATAAGATCATGAGAATCTTATTGAGATATATTATATGGTGGCATGATCTTACTTGGATTGTTAAGGAATATAAGTGATCCATACTGAGGAATCTCTAGGGATACATCATGGGAAATGTGTTATCAAAACAGGCCCACTAATGGAGTCCAATTATTATATACGTTTGGCTTTGTCACCGAATGAGTGAAATGTGTGCGATGGGGATGGGTTAGAATGTATAAACTATTAGATTTATATCTTGATTATGAAGTGTAAACCCATATAAGGGTATTTTCATATATGTTTATAGGACGAGATTATGATGTTTACATATAAATTGTTTTGTTTTACATCATATGGAATTAGTTTTCAGGTGAATCTAGGTTTGAGGAATGTGATGTACGGTCGATATTAGTTATTGGTTAAAAAACATGTAATGATATTCCCAGATTAGATAAGACTTAACCAACCTATTACCTTAATTAGGTTGGTTGTAAAATTATTTTTAACGTAATTTATATTACATATACAATCATATAATACATTAATCTTGTTTTAGGAATACCTTAGGCACACATCCTAATCTCAGAAGCTCACCTGACAATATGGGGATGTGAATTATAACTGTAGAATATGGTTACTCTAATTTGATAGGAGATAAATGAAATGAGGTCTATGTTTATTTTATAAATGACCTAGAAAATACAATATTTATTCTATATTTGGAACTCGTTTTCAATATAGGTGGGTGAAAATAGAGAATATTTTGAACATGGAATACAAAATATTCTTGTATTTATATACATAATATGTCAAAAGAAATCCAAATACATATAAGGTTTATGAAAATAGATTTAATCTTTACAAACATATTTTATGTAGACTACAATTTTTATAGGGGTCAAAAAATGGTTCAGTTATATATAAAAGTTCTCTAAAAATATAACAAGTGAAACAATTTTTCATTCATTAATCCATCTATAAAAATACCAAAATGTCATAAAATAAATGTGATGTATATGTAGTAGCTCCCATGTTTAATTTCATTTCTGCAACCAATGTCACATATAATAGGTTTTTCAAGTGTCACATTTGTGACAGTAATGTGTGTGGGTATAATTATACCCAATATGCATTTTATATCCCACCCATAACAACCTGTCAAAAAATAATGCATTTCTAATGAATATAAAAAATATTAGAATAAAATGAACAATAACAAAAATTCAATACCAAATAATTAATAATGACATTAAAAATTACATGTAACTCCCCCCAAGGGAAGGTTACTTACAATTTTTTCCTATTTAAAGCCTTATATACATATTTGGGGATCGAAATCCAATGCCATTCTTTATGGGAGGTAGTTTTAGTCATCATGAATTGATCATATATGTATATATATTAACCCAAAATATATGCAGTTGTTTAGAAAAGAAAAATGATATGTAATAAAACATATTAAAGAATATATAATTCGGTATAACATGTCAATGAAAACTTGCAACCCATCCAAGAGAATAATTTAATGGTTATAATGATTTTAGGAAAAATGATCTTACAATAAACCACAAACCTCATTTTAAATATATGGTTATACAATATTTTATATATCAATATATATACGTATTTATATATTTATTTATTCTCATATGATTAATTAATTAAATATTTAAAAAATTTATGAAACATGGAAATAATTCACATCAGGATGAACATATTAGTACTGTAACAATGACATAGTATTCAACAATGTAATGAGTAAATATATCCCATATCCAATGTTATTGTGTTTTAAAAAATGGTCACTCTATGTTCATAGAAAAGTATAATTAATACCAAAAATTAAAAATATAACATAATTATCATGATAAAACCACCACTAATTTATTAAAAGTGTATTATTTCAAATAAATAGTTTGGAAAAAATAGTAATTGATTTTATATTCTTCATTTTCATTAAGTTCACTCAGATTTATTCTATTATCAAGATCGATATCTAAATGTATTTGTGGATGAATGGGAGCACCTACCATTTTCATTAAAATGTTTTTATTTAAAATGCATATAATTGATACAAAAAAACTCTTAGAGAGAGCACGCAACAATATAATATTAGTAGGAAAAAATCATTCTACATAAGGTGCGTCATGGAATTAAAACCATATTCCTAACATATATTTTCATAGAAAAGCATAATCAATAAATAGTAAAAAAATATTTTTCATTGTAATATTTTCCTAGCATAATATCACCACTAAAATAAAAAATAAATATGAGGAATGGAAACATTGGTGGAATAATATCAAATTTAATTATTTATGTCTAACAATAAGAAGAATATAGAGGAACATAAATTTAGAAGGATGATAGTTTCATATTGATATGTCATGAAAAGATGGAAAGATTGAGAGATATATCTGTGGAGAAAAATGATAGAGAAATCGCAATCCCCAATAATTTTCAGAAATAATTTTGTGGTTTCATGGTATAAAATTTTATTGTTAAATGAAATTTTCTTGGGAACCTAACGAGCATCTATTATAGATCTACTAGTTACCATTTGGATTTTAAAGAATATCATGGACCACGAGAACACCCACTGAGTACAGAATAAGGGTCTAAAAAGTACTAATTTTCACCTACACCTATTGTCCCTTTATTTCATCTCCATTAATTAAAATGACTCCTCAAATTAAAAATTTAAATTAAAAATGAACAAAAAATGAATTAAAATAGAAATAAAATAAAGACAAAACATACCCAAAAAAGTTACGATATCTATAAACACCAAGTTGTTGAGATTAATATCCAATAGAATATTTTACAAACTTATTGGGTTAATAAATCCAAACCTTGCATATTCATTTCAGTCTCGCAATCCCATGATTCATCTTATAGCTACCCATAATTCCATTTGATAGAAATAGATGGAATTATATTTTTCTGTATCATTGTACTAATTAACATTACATATATGATGCAGCATAGAGGATTCATAAAACTATACAATTAAATAATTATAATAATGTAGATTCATTTGTATTATCACATAATTTTATGAGATGGAACTTTTAAATTATTATGAAATTATCAAATATTTCTAAAATATATCTTTCTGATTGGGAACATCTTCAACCAAACCTATAATGTAAAAAGAATGGAAAAAAATAGGGCAATATATTCATATTTTTCATTATCTTGATGAAAAAAATATGAAACTTGATTTATGATGTGATCACCCACCATGAATTTTTATGGTTTCCTCCAATGGTTTGTATTATATTTCTATCATCTTGTGTAGTTAGAAGATGATTCTAAATGATAATTACCTAAAAAATAATCTATTACATTATACATGGTCTAATTATGGAATGGACTCTTACCTAAATGAAATAGGTAAGATAATAACATGGTATCCCATAAACATCTCAAAATGATTTATTTGAATAGATTACTTTATATAATTTTAAAATGAGTATTTTACTCAAGAGAGTGGACTCACCGATGATTTATAAAAATCAAGAATGTAATCCTATAGATTATTAACAATAATAGGGATGATCTATTTTTTTATTCCATTATTTTATGGTAGAAAATTTTAACTCAACTTTACAATTTAATATAATGATATTAAAAAAATTTAACAGTAACATGAAGAGATTTTATGAAATTATTATTAGTAAATAAATTTGATTTCTTTGATAGCATGTGATACATGTACCATCGGGTTTAAATGATCTGTGGAATACTATTAAAATATTATTTTCTATGGAAAAAGATGTCATTAAATAATTGAATATGTGGGTATTAATTGAATAAAAAAATTATAAATATTTAATGTTTACATATGAATAAAATTATTTCATTATATATCAATTAGTTATAAATGAACAAATATCATTTGAATATGGATGGCTTGTTTTTTAGAAAATCTATATTTATCCACATAGTAGACTGTATGATAATTAAATAAATTTGTAATTATTATTTCTGTATTATAATGAAATTAATATATTTTAATTTCCTCCTATTTTTAAAAATTTATATAATATATTTTTGGAGTGGGATAAAAAAATAAATCCATATTTAAGATTAAAATTATTTTTTAATGTAATTTTAGTCACATTCTTCTCACTTATTTTAAAATTAATTTATGAACATTTTAGAAATTTTATATGATAGTAATAATTCATTTTTTAGAATCAAGAGTTTCAATTTTGATATATAGTTCCCTTTTATTTTAAGTAATTATTGAAAGTAACCATAGAAATATTTAAAACATTTATAAATTGTAAATTTGGATAATTTATGTTCAAATGTATCAATATTGGCATAATTCTTCACCTGATTTCATATTGTATAATATTAATATGAATAATATCACATTAGTCGTGAAATTAATTTTTTCAATGGGTTCATTTCCAATAAAATGACCTATATATTATTTACTGAAGATAAAGTTACAAAACTTCACTCTCATTGATTTAAATTCCTATTATGTGTCCACATTAAGACATAAGATAGTTATGAATGAATAAAAACATCTATATTGAGAATAATAATATTATTTTCATATTGAAAATTTATTTTTAATTTATTTATAATTGTATAATTAACTAAAACTCTTTAGGAATGATAACGAAGTATTTTTTAAGTTAATAGAAAAAAAATTAAAAAATATTAATGTGGATATAATTTCATTGATTTATGATTTTCCACAATTTTTAAATATAAACATTAAAAATTATTATATTTTAAAATTCTTATATATTAATTCATATGTATAGATATGTATTTTATTTCATATTATATGAATATTGTACAATAGAAATTAATGATATTTGATCTAAACAATATTTTGTTAAAATATATAAAATAATAATATTTTTGAAAACGAAAATATGGATAAGATACTGTACAAAAATTCACCCGTTGATAATTTATGATACAATTTTCACCATATATTTCAAATTAAAACCCTCTAAGAGTATAAATTACATTATTATTGTTACTTTTTATATATTTTAACTATGTCGTTAAACATAACTAAAAGGATTAGAAACCACGTAAACCTATAAAAGTTTTATTTTTTAAAGAACGTAATTTTAAATTTTTTTTACGGATATTCAGTTTTCTATTAATTCTTAGTTCAAATGCTTATATGAGGCCTAATGTGATTGATCGGTGTGGTCACAAAAGGCTCATAGGTGTTTGTGTCTTGTTCATATATTGGAAACCAATAATTGGGTGTTTTATGTCTTGTGAACTCGTAGTTAAAAACATGTGGGGAAGGCTGCACCATTTGACTAAGCTATGCGAGGCTTGAATGTGGGGGGCTTTGGGATGCATGATTTGATGAAACTATTTGGGAGGAGTAACATAACTGTGTGATAAATCTATATTTTTCTGAATAGTTTACAAAGGTTATGAACACTAGTTTTAAATTATGTTTGTATGCCATTTGAGTTACCCTTTCTAATACTATAAATAATTCCACATGGAACACTGTTTGATAAAAAGTGTGCATAAACTGTGCGACCCAATTAATTTTTGTAAAATGACCATTTTACCAGAAAATTGTTATAACATAAAATAATTCTACTTTAGCTTTCTACAAAAAAAGTTGATCCCTTGGGGGCCTCTTTTAAGACAATTATTTATTTTTCAATACCCTCTTTATATGACCTCTGATTCAAAGTGGTACATCTCCTTGTATCTACAATGGTAAGGCAATTATTCCTTTTTAACCATTCCCAAATCTTATGGATATCAATTGCACAATTTTTCAACTGACTCATATGTGCTAATTTTTAGTTTATCGTATGTTCTTCATATTTCATACAAACTATGATAAATCATAGCATGATAATTGATGAGATATCAAAAACATACCTAAGGTAGGTGGTCATGTGATTTTCATGGGTTGTACACCTTGATTATGGACTAGCCAATGGGTGAGTTTTCTTGAAGGAATCTATGTGGCTTTTGGCCTTGGATTCTGATGAGGCATTCCTTTTTCCGCTTTCATTGGTTGTCAAAAAAAGAATATATTATTAAAGGAATTTCACTGATGATAGATTGAAATTAAATTGGTGAAAGGGTATGGGATGTTTCAATTTCCCCTTGACCCATGTATTCCATTAATTTTACAAGATTGATGGATTTGTAATTCCTTTTTTAGATGAATAATGTGAATGATCTGGATTGAATTTTTCTAATTTTGGATTTTCTAATGTGAGTTATCTTATGATTAATTTGTGTGATAACATGATAGGATTGTTAGTATTTTTATATTAAAAACATACACAATATTATTTAAATGGACATTGATTTGTTATCCCTTGTGAGTTAATTGAGACTATGCTGTGAAATGGATTGATAATGAATGTGAAGGTCAATTTTTTTATATTCCTAGATGATTTTAAGGATGATAAAACAATGTATTAGTTTTTTATACATTTTGTAATTTTTATAAAATATAATCCCACGTGGGTAAATGAAAGGCCACACATAATGAGGTTAGACAATGCTTCAGTCACCCCTAGAGGTGAGTGTTGATATTATAATATCTTGTTTAGAACCTTGGATTATTGAATGAAATGATTAAATGGAATTTAAATGTTTAATTAGTAATATCCTAATGTGACACAAAGATTAACTTTAGAATTACATAAATAGAACATGTGACTATTTACCAATATACCTAGAGTGATATGTGAATCCATTGAGGTATGACATGGACTGACTGTATTGTTAATGCGATATTGTATTGGGTGATACATGGATCAATTTTTCAGATGAAATGGAAGGACTCAAGGAGAGTGTGATGATATTTCAAGGGTTATACTTGGAGATTTCATATAGAACCTCCTGGAAAAAACCAGATGACCTAATGTTATACATCTCCATGATTGATACTGGGTACCTAAGAGGTTCCTCAAGGATGGTATTGTATAGTGTCGGTGGATATAGAACCAAGAGTGAGAATTGAATTTAATCATAGTAATTTCACGAAATGGTTCATGTTCTGAATTTAAATATAAAAGAAATGAATTATAATGACTCTTCAAAGAAAATGCACAATCTTGGATTTAGTCTTCACTAGGATGTGTTTATATCATCTTCTAATAAATTTGTTGTTCTACCAGTAACATAGAGGATGTCAATTTTTATCTGTATATCATGAATTATAAATTCAATGTCTTGAATTAAAAAATTAAATCAATTCAAATGAATTCTTGAGTATATATGATGTTACATTTGAGTTCTTCATTTCATAAAACTCTTCTTATTGCACACATCCTTATATATATATTCAATGGTTTATTGGAACATACCATGGGTGGTTTCATACCTAGATTTATTCTCACACAAAAAATTTTCTGTGTTGGTCAAAAATAGATTATATGATTCCAGGTGTCTATAATGGAAAGAAACCTCCTTCAAGTACATGATACGATTCAATTGAGAAAGTGAGTATGGGACTAAGCTGAGTCTTGTCAGGTTACTGATAATATTCTGGCCATTTTTTTCTCATTGAATATGAGTTGTAAATTTTTCATGTGTTCTTGTTCTAGTTTATTTATTTTATACAATTAACATAGAGCATCATCTTGTATATGACATGACTTTGTGTTTATTTATACAGTTAGTTTTTCGCTGTTATATTCTATTTTATTTTTTTTACTAATTCTTCTATTGAACTTTTATTGTTCTCCAATTTGTTACAATCTCTTAATGAGATAATAATCTCCCTAATATCACACATAGTCCAACTTTTCATGTTAGAGGCCTCTCGCATTTGGGGAGATGCACTTGAGGCCATGAAACTGAAAACATACGGTAAACCACTGAGGGGAAACCAGAACTAGGACATTAAAATGTTATATCGGAGGATTTCATTTCCTACTAACATTACTATATGGTGAAAATTGAAATGTATGTTGATGAATAATAATTTGGTAATGATCTATTCCAAGTAATATCATACCCGTGGAAAGGAAGAATAAAAATTGCATCAAATTATATTAATATTTTCTATATTTTTAAAATCATAGTTTATTTGAATCCACTGTTGGATGACACACTTGATTTATGTTGTAAATTTTGGTATTTCTTATTGATAGATTGACTTGAAACCTAATGAGATGAGGTTACACCATATCATTAATTATGTAGGAAGATGTTATAAATCATATCCATGAATTATTATAATTACATTTTGGGAGAACTACTTATTTAAAGGTGTTGTGATTGATGTTGTGGTAAATATTCTTGTTGTTATGGGAGGAATATTGTAATATACTATGATGTGAAACAAATGAGAACCAAATTTTTTTTCCTGAGGCATATTGGCACTCTATGATTCTAATTTTATAGATCATGATTCATCTGTAATGTGGATTTTGTTATGATGATCCATAGGTTGATGTCGAGCTTTGATCCCCAGGGAGTATGTTCCCTCTAGATTAGAATTAAATGTACCATTGGATTAACTCTCTAAAAGAGTATTGATAATAATTTAATGAGTATCAATTTAATGATTTTGAATTTCATATTACATTGAAATGAAATGAATTCAAAAAAAGTTAAAGTGAATTGGATTTTGAAAGGGAACCTGAACAAAACAATCGTTAGTATTGTGATTTTGGTAGTGTATCTCTCATGTAAGATGGAATGACCCGGTCTATGGGTAAGGAATATAGGTCAGTTCTTAAAGAAGAATGTTTTTACCTATCTTGTTTTGATTCCAATCATTTGAGTTGTGAACCCTGATAATGACCTTGTTCTGAGGGGTATGTTTGGCATTATAGATACATGCCACCATGAAGAAATAAAAATTTATTCCATGGTGGTGGAAATTATCACACTATAGAGGTAGTTGGTCCTGTGATAATAGTGGACACTCGAGTAGTTCAAGCTAGAACAAAAGATATTATAACAGAAACTTGTTCTACGGAATAGTTTTGTGAAGGATTTATGTAGTTCATGTAGACGACTGAAGGAGGATTGCGACCTACTCTACTATGTAATATTTGTCCCATGAGTTTCAGTAGAATAATTGTCCAAATGTTTTATGGTATTTTAGGCAAAAAGTTGTGGACACATCGATCGATTCCATGTTGTATACCATCAAACATTTTGAGACACCTCCTAAGAGGAAGGTAATCCTCGCTAAGTACATGTCATGTGAGTCCGCCTATAGATGGGGGGTTGTAATCACTCAGACTAATATTAATTGGGATAAGTCTTCACTAGAGTTTCAAACATATTTCTATAATTACTTAGATATGGTGACTCTGAGGGCCGATAGAGCCCAGGTATTCGTACATTTTTTATAAGGTGTGTTGTAGATTATACAATATTCAGCACATTTTACCAAGTTCTTGCATTTCATGAATAATATAATTGGTGATGAGTTATCTAAAGATGAGTGAATTTAGGTCGGTATCATGTATGAAAATCTTACATCGGTGAATGTATTCAGTTTTACAATTATTTCTATAATAGTGAATCAGGTGCTGATCATATACAGAAACCCGATGGAATATGGTGGTGTGAACCCATGTGGTTATACCTCTATATCTAGTAATGCATTGAGATTTAATATAAAGTGTTCTATGGAGATTTCATGTCGTGATATATTTAGTCAGAACATCACTTCATGTACCCAGGTGAGTTCTACAAGTGTGGTAGGTAATGACAGGCGGGGCAACAGTGTATGAAGGACCTAGTCGAGTGTTGATCTTCTAGTAAGATGGGTCATCTACCATGCTTATATAGAATGATTCCACCACCATCCATTGTGAGAGGGTCGACACTGACTTATCTTTTAAGAGATGGGTTAGCATATTCTCACCAAAAAGTGAGTTGTTGTATGTCATGTTGTTCATGACAATGTGGTGGTTGTGGTCGTGGTAGCCAGACCCCAGGTTCATAGTGATATTATGGAAGATCACCTCAGTGTTTCCAAGAGGTATCAGAGAGATGTGGTACATGATCAAAATATACAATACAACTGATCCATCAGGAGATGGTTCATGTGACTTCTTCTATTATAGGTACTATTCTAGTATCCCTTATTTAAAAATGTTCACTTTTTGATACATGGGATTCACTTTCCATTATATATGATCCCATTGTGGAGAGACTTTGGATCTGTGTATTTACATTTAATGACATGATTATGATAGACCATCCATTGGAGATTAGGATGGATGATTTGTGTTACTGTAGGGAGTTAAACCTTGAGGATGGTGGGTATTACTTCGTATGGTACCTCCATGTCCTCGAGAAGACAGGTTTTGATGTCATTCTCGTTATTTAATGATTGGTTACCATTCAGTACTTTTTTCATTTATATCACAATAGGGTTAGTTTTTCATCACCATAGGGTGGAATGTTTCATCTCAAAGGTTAATGGAATGTCCAGTCGAGCTGATCTGGACATGAGCATTGTAGGTTGAGTCAGATGACAATGTAGATAGAGTTTCTAAATGAAGATTACCAAGGAATATTTTAGGTTGAACTAAATCCAAAAGATGATTTCTTCATCGATGTTTTATTGCATGACATTCCTAGATTACGTCAAGTTATGGAAGACGATTTATCTATTGGTCTAGTTCTAGGAGAAGAAATAGTATCTATTCCTCCTTACATGATTTATATGAATGAGATGCAAGATCACAAGAGGAAGCTGGAATATTTAGAAGAATGTGGTTTAATCTATCATAGTACTTCACTATTGGGTTCTCATGTGTTTTTATCCAAAAAGGTTGATAGCACCCTTAGGTTATTATTCGATAACATGAAATCGAACTAGTTTATGGTTAAGAATATGTATCATTGTCCATTTATAGATAATATCTTCAACATTATCTAATAAGACCAGGTCTTCTAACTATTTTATTTGATATCTTCTTATCAATAAGGATGTTTTAGACCAACATACATACCTCGTACAGTCCTCATAAACATCTACGGTCAATAAGAGTGTTTGGTAAGGTTTTTCATTCTCATGAATACACTAGTGGTTTTATATAAATTATGAACCATGCGTTCCATTGTTATATTTACTCATTTGTTGTGGATTTCATGGATGATATATTGGTATGTTCTCACAATCAACATAACCATGAAAAACATCTTGATATAATATAGAATTCACCAATGGAGAAATATTTATATACAAATCTCACAAAGTGCACATCTAGATGAATAAAATTCTCATCCTATTTCACTTCATCTCGGAGATAGTAGTATCAGTTGACCTTGATAATGTGGTATAACTAGTTCAGTGAGATCCTCCTAAAAACATATTTGAGGTGAAAAGTTTTCTAGGGATGGTTGTTCATTACAAGCAATTCGCAAAGGAATTCTCACACTTAGTAGTGTCGTTGATGGGCGTGAATAAGAATGGTGTGATGTATGTATGGAAATAATCTTGTGAGATAACCTTTTAGTAGATGAAATGGATATTCACTTCATCAGTATTATAATTTTTTCTAGATATTGGAAAGAGTTACACTGTTTATTTCGATGCATTTAGTATCAGACAATGAGATGTTATTAAACTGGGGGAAGAGTCGTTGGATTTGAGTTTCAGCAATTGTGGAAACATGAGAGGAATTACCCGATGTGTGATCTAAAGTTAGCAATAGTTTTTCACACATATCGATATTGGAGACATTAATAACTGGGAGAGTGATTTCAAGTGTACATGGACTAAAATACCTCGAGTATATATTTATATAGTTTGATCTAAATATGATGTATTGATGGTGGGTGTAATACCTTTAGTGTTTTGAATTCTATCAAGCATGCATTCTTCGTAATGGATATGGAGTTTCTGATACACTGATCCACATGACTCTTATAGAGGTAGTTTATTATGCATATAATGAGTGGTAGCATATGGTGTTGTTCTTTAAGATGAAGTTGGAGGTGCATGATAGTTAGGGGAATACATTTCAATCACCTTATTTATTACATCTACCCTTCTAGATTTTTTATGGATGATGTAGATATTACATTCTAGAGGACTATTTCTATTGGAGAGTGTGGAATGTGAGGACCCACCTCTAGGATGGACCATTGATGAGGATGAGGTTCTCTATTTACATGGTTGCATGTAGGTCACTTGAAACATGCCTGACAAACTATTGAGGAATTCTCATGCCTGTGTATGGGAAGTGAATCCTTGTTCCACAACTATGTATCAAGATTTTCATCATTATTATTTGTGAGCAGACATGAAAAGAGATGTAGCTTGTTTCTTCTTGAGGTGTTCCAAAATTCAGCAAGTGAAGGAAGTACACCAGTGACAAAATATACATTTACAACAGTTACCCATTCTTCAGTGGACATGGAATGATGTAGTATTGGATTTCATGATAGTTTTTCTGAGGTCACCTCAAGGTAATGATTTTATATGTGTTTTTATAGATTGGATACATAATGTTGAACATTTCACAATGATCAAGGAATCATTCAATGTTGTTGATCATGGGAGTTTGTACATTTATGAGATTGTACGAATACAAGGGGTTCCTAATTCTATCATTTTATATATGGATTCCCAATTTATATGTCATTTATTATTAGGTATACTGATTGAACATGGTACACATTTTCTCCTATGCGTGACATACAACACCCAAATAGATGGATAGTTACAGCTCATAATTTTGGTGCTTAAAAACATGATTTTAATATGCGCCTTAGATTCCAGGGGCTCTTGGAAAAGGCAGATTCCCCTAGTTGAGTTCTCATACAAAAATACACTTAAGTATACTATTATGATGGAACCTTATGGGGGATTACATGGTAGGTTGTTTCAATCGCCACTCTGTTTTAGAAAGGTAGGATAAGACACTAGGATAATACCTCCACTTGTCTAAGAGACCATAGAACATGTGCATTTGAATCAGAAGGGGTTGGATATTACAGAGTCTCATTACTAATCATACACCAATCACCTGAGATGGGATTTAGAGATTGATTTTATGGATTGGGGTTTCCTATGTGTTTTACCATGACTAGAACACAGGAGGATTAGTTGACATGGAAAGCATTAACCTTGATATAGTAGGTCATTCAATATTCTAGGGAGATTTGGATAGGTATCCAATTTGTTGAAGTTGCCATATAGGTATCATGCGATGCATTAAATCATCCCTGTTTCTTAGTTGTGCCGACAATATCGAGATATTTATCGTCCTTTTCATCCAATAGAGTCCGAGTTACACGTAGATGTGTCCTTTAAAGATAATCCAATAAAAAATTTGGATCCTAGAATGAAGGTTACTTGAGGTCTCATTTTTCTTTAGTATGAGTGCTATGAGAGTGCAGCCAAGTTCATAAGGAGGCCTGGGAGAGGGATTCCAACATACCATCATAATAGATATAGTTGTTTATTAATATCTATTAACCTCCCTTTTCAATTGAAATTTTGTGAAAAGTAATTTTTAAGGGTTATGTTTGTAAGAACCTAGTTCTTCTTTGTCGAATGGATTTTGAGTTTTCATTCGATTTTCAGATTTAATTGTTAAATGAGGCTTAATGCGAGTGATCGTTGGATTTATGGAAGGATCTGATGTTTCTATGGCTATTCTAGGGCATAAAACTGAATTTTTGGGTGTTTTATGCCTGACACAAGGATAATTGAAACCGTGGGAGGATGGTCGCATAGTTTGGATATGCCATGGGTGGCTATAGATCGGTGGACTACATGCTACACTAGTTAATTAATTCATGTGGGTGAAGTATCATAACCGTGAAACATGTATAATATTTTTAGAATACTTGGAAGAGGCTCCACACATAGTTTTCTAATGGTTTATAAACATTAAAGGTAAACCAATTGAATTCCCCTTTCAACTATATTAGAATATTTGACTTGGTGCATGTTTTTAAAAATCATACACCTAATCAATGTGACATAGTTATAATGGATAAAATGACATCTTCCCCTAAAATGTTTCCATCCTAATAATATTCTACCATAGTTCGTTCCCATGAAATATGAGCCCCAGGGAAGCCTCGTTGTAGAGATTTATTCAATTTCTGATCCCTTTTTTGTCTGAACTCTTATTCAAAGGTTGTATATCTCCTTTGATCTGAAACGAAAAGGCATTGATTCTGTTTTAACCTTTCTAAATTCTCATATATATCGATATGTCTATTTAGATTTAGGCTCATTTGCCCTAATTTTTAATATTTCATTCCTTCTTCTGGTTTTATCCAAACTAAAATGAATTAGAGCTTCGTAAAGGACAATCATTCAAGAAAAGAACCATGGTAGGTGGTTATGGTCTTTTCATGGAAATTCAGATTGTTTATATATGTCGATGTATTGGGTGCCCATTTTGGTGGAATCTCCTAACATTGGAATTGAAGCCATTTATTTTCTATCCAAGTCTATATAATTGTATAGAAATTATTATTCATGTTATTGGTCATAAATCTTGATTAAAAAACAATCCAAGGGTGAGTTGTCTTTAATGACCTTTTATGGGTTTTTTCTCTGGCTGCATATGAGTGATTGTGTTTATCCATTTCATGGGTTGTTAAAAATTGAATAGATTATTAGTTAAATTTCAATATTTATATATTGAAATTTAATTGTAAAAAGGGTATGGTATGGTTGACATACCCCTTGACCCTAGAATGCCATTTATTTATTGATCATGTTGGTTTTGTAATTATTTTCCAACATGATTTAAGTGGGGAATATGGATTGAATTTATCTAACTATGTATTTTCACATGTGAGTTATATTATAATTACTAAATGTGATATCAAGATATACATGATAGTCTTGTTAACTTAAAAATGACTTTATGTGGAGTTAAATAGCCATTTATTTGTTATCCCGTGTAAGATAATTGATATCATTCCCTGAAATTGATTGATAAAGAAGGGGATTCTCAATATTATAATATTACCATATTATTTATATTGTGTTAAATCCATGAATTAGGTTTTATAATTACGTTTCATATTATATAAAATATGGAAACATGATAAAATGAAAGACCAAGCCTTATGAGTTGGTCCTAACCTTCATTCCCCCCCCCCCCTTGGGGTGAGTTTTAATATTAAATGCTCTTGGTTTTTACATAGGAATGATAAATGAAATGATTAAATGGACTTGAAATAGTTAAATGGTAATATCATTTACTGACACATTGATTCTCTTTATAATGACCTCGATGGTATCATGTGAATATTAACATTTATACCTGGAGTAATACATGGATCCATTGAGAGATTCCAGGAATGAACTATATTGTAAATGTTATTATGATATTGGTGACTCATATATCCACTAAGGAACGCCATGGATGGACTAACTGAGCTTATTCTTATATGGTAAGAAATTAATAGATCCTTGTGAGGGATTCCATGGATTGACTCAATAGATGTTAGATGATATGTCAAGGGTGATACATGGGGATTCTTTATAGTACATCCATGTATGGACTTAGGTGACTTGGAATTATATTTATATATACTAGAACCAGGATCCTGTGAAATTCTCCATGGATGGGATTATAGGGTGTCTGTTGATATGACACCTTGAGTGAGACTTGGATTTCAACTTATGAATTCCACGTATGGGCTTAGCTTCTGAATTGAATATCAAATGAAATTATATATGACATTTTTTCTATGATGCAGAACAATATTGAAATATGTATTCGCATGTGCTAGTTTAGATGACCATATGAGGGATTTGTTGTGCTACTAGTGACATGGTTGATGTTGTGTTAAATTTTTACCTCAATATATATATATTAAATATATTGAATCATCAAATGAAAGATATGTTATTGAAATCAAGAGTATCAAGGATGTTATTTTTGACTTCTTCCTTGATTGATTTTTTATTTCACACTATCTACTATATATATTCACTAACTTATCGGTATAGAACATGTGGTTTTTTTACTGTAATGTAGTCTCTCATGTTGTTTTGGTCTTTTTGGGACCAAAGAGAATATATAATTTTAGGTGTTGATAATGGAAATATCCCTCCATCAAGTACTTGATATGACTCTTTGGATCATGAGAGCATGGTACAATGACTAGGGTTGCAATGGTACTATGACACTTTATGGATTTTTGTACTCATGGTATATGGATTCTACATCTGACTTATATTCCTGATCATTCTTCTTTATTAGAAACATGTGATGTGGTTCATCCTCTTATGTTTGAAATGACTTCTGGTGTATATATACTATCATTCATACACGATTATATTCTTTTGCATGGATTTACTGAAATATAAATTGAACAATTATTGTTTTCTATTGTGTTACAAACTAAAAAAAGAGGTCATTGTCTTCCCACTATAACACATAAACCCTCCTTACATGTCAGGACACTTTGGAGTTTGGGGAGATGTGCTTGAGGCACTATTGCCAACAAGGTACGTAGCACCATTGAGTGGAATCTGGAAATGGGATTATATAATTTTATAATTGGATTCCAAAACCTTCTAAATTATTAAAAAACCCTCTATTTTCACATAATTTTCTATTGAATGACACATTTATAATGGAGAAACTTTGAGAATGACCAGATCACCAACCTCAAACGAAATATCATTCCTTCAGTTATCTGCAAAACATTCTAGCCAGCTCTGACCTGTTCTCCTGTGCTTCTCAATCAACTGAACTTTATCTGCCTTTTCATCTACCAATTCGGGTCCCGTCAGCTTCTTTTGACCAAATTTATCCCAAAAATCTAGGGTTCGTCAACTCTTTCCATATAATGCCTCAAATGGAGCAACCTATATACTGGAATGAAAATAGTTATTATATGAAAATTCAACCAAAGAATGATATTGGTCCCAACATCCTTGGAAATCCAATGAACAAGCACGTAGCATATCATCCAGGGTCTGAATTCTTCTTTTTGATTGGCCATCTAATTGAGGATGAAAATCTATAGTGAAATTTAATTCATTACCCAATGACTTCTGAAGGCCTTAACAGATGGTAGATATAAACATGGGCTCATGTAACACCCCAGGTAAATAAAGAGTATAAAATTGTCATATTTATCCATATTTGTAAATAAAATATTAATATGAATTCAAAGGGGACGCTATGCTCGATGGCGTACCCAACACGCAACAACGAGTTTCATGGGAATCTTTCGTTGCACTCTAATAATAAAATAATATTATTTTAAATGGCAGTTAACATGTAGCAGTTGTATTTGCGGGAATGTATAGAAATAACTAAAATATGATTATATATGTTTTTAAATGTTTTTACTTTTATCCAATAAATGATAAAGGCTTAAAATACGGAAAGAATTCAATTTTAGGCGTATATGCCCTAGTTTTCACTAAAGGTTCACTTATCGCCTTTTGATGGAGAACACTCATTAAATATAGTATTGTTAACTATTATACATCCTTTTGGACCAAATACAACTCTTCTTTAGAATCAGGACATCAAAATTTACACTGTGTAATTTTTTGGTATCTTTCCGATAAAGTTCATTTTTTTAATGAATAGTGTAAAATGTTGTATTTTAATTCAAAACCTATTTTTAATCTAATTTATTTATATTATTAGATTATCTATTGAAATGGTTTTAAAGTGAAATTAGAATATATTTTTACAATTAAATCTAATAGTGGTCGTTGGAATTAATTTCACTTTGAAATCGGACTTAAACTAGTGTCAATCTTTGGATACTTATTGTTTCATTAAAACACTCTATTTGTCATGACAACGGGAATTAATTATTAAATTAACTAATGTGACTTATATGTTTTGAATTTTGTAAAATAGACTTCATTTTTTAATTCAGAATATCAAATATTTCTTAGGGTGAATTTTTGGTAATTTTCTGAAAAACATCAATTTTTGATGAATAGTGAAACCACTAAGTGGTACTTATAAAAACTGATTTTCGATTTAAATGAAATTTTGCCACCTTTGTGTTTTGAATTTCAAAAATCCTACATACATGGTTGTCATTAAGAAGTAAAATGTGGTTAAATGGGATTAAAATAATTTTTTGGTAAATTGTAACTTATTAAGTTTTTAATCGCGATTAGAGGTAATTAGTGTAGTTTAAGGTAAAAATAATGTTTTAATAATATGAAATGAAATTGAAACATGTCATAACCTCATTGGATGTGTCATGGCCGACAAAGAAAATCCATGGGTCAACTTGGGGAACCAATGGAGCCACATTGGTTGGGAAATGACATAAATAACTTTTTATTTAATGTTACAGTAAAAATGACACACACATGAGATGTTTTACTAAAACAATTTTTACATGGGGTTATACAAGTCATATTTTTTATTATAAATATTAATTGGACAGATAAAAATATTTCCTACATGATATTATTTTTTTTATAATTTTTATTCTTTAAATAAATTAAATTATTTATGACATCATGATGATGCAGCGATTACCTCATTAATAAAGTATTTAAATAAAATGGAAAGATAATGTATAATCTAAGTCCTACACATGGCCAAAACCAATTGGATGAGTGTATTTCGAACCCTTATTACCTTATACTCTAATTATATCAATATGGGACATTTTGAATCCGAAACTCATTTAAAATAAAGTAACTTAACTTTACTTTCCAAGAGTGCCCCTCCTCTCCTTTTATAAAAGGCCCCCACCTCTACCTCCTTACCCACATGCCCAAAGCCTTTGGTTCGGCCAAACCCTGACCATTTTGTCTCTCAACTTCCCTCTATTACTCCTTGAAGCCTCACATTGGGAAGAAGTCTTCCCAAGGAAGCCTTTGAGCTCAAACCAAAAGGAGTTACCCGATTTTAAGGTAATGTCTTCTTTTGAGTCCTTTTGTTTTATTTTGCTTCTCCAACCCCCTAAACCCTTTTTATTATTTTCTTTTGTAAAACTCCAATATCCTCAATATACTAGGATGTTGTTATAACAAGTATTCTAGATACAGTTACACACACCTACATCTAATGGTTAACGAAAATACTATTTCTGTGGATGGAAAATTTATGCCTCCCGAAACGATGATTGTTCAACATTATTTTAACACCTTCAAAGGTGGCCATTAAGATGTCACTATATTTATATATGATATATAATATGTTTATGTTTTAATTAAGCTTCTTTATTTTTCATTTGTGGCTTAACATTATGGCTTCCAATATGGGTATACGTGATATCTTCATTTTAGGAAGTGTGGACTACCGCCCCTCAAAGTGATGTGATTCGTTAATGCCATACGTGGGACGTATAAAGGATGGATTTAATGTTATTATATATGATGTTATACTGGAATTATTATATACTTCTATATAATTATTATTTCTTTCTATTAAAGATTGAGATAGAAATGAAAGTAGTGTTCATGCGTACGTACGGCTTACCGTCTCCATGAACGGTGCATTTAATTTCTTATCCCAAAATGTAATGTACTATTATAAGTACATGTATATAATGGATATATATGTTGAATGATAAATATAATTGATTAATATAATTCTTGAATTAAAATATACATACCTCTCATTTAGTTTTAATTCAATTAATATGACAAAGAAATGAAAGTAGCGTTCATGCGTACGTACGGCTTACCGTCTCCATGAACGGTGCATTTCATTTATTATCTCTAAATGATTATGTAATATTATAAATACATGTATATTCTGGATATATATTATATATATGATATCCAAATCATGAATATAATTCTGGATATAATGTACATTTGACCACACGAACAACATGTAATTGTAAGAAGTCCACTTTCGACTTAAGAACCAAATATCGTCAAAACCAGCATTATTATCTTAAATGATTAAATAATGTTTATAACATTGAAATAAGTGATCTAAAAGGAATAATGAACTATAAAAAGGTTCTTAATAAAGTGGAAATTAACTCATGTTTATTATTCAGGATGTTAAAGAATGATCGAGTCAAGTTGGATAAATTTGATGGAGGGCTTTGCCTTTGGGAGGGACCATGCTTTCATGGGATCACCGAGTGGTCCTGCATTGGGGTTGGAAGTGTTATCTTTTCTTGGTCGGGTTTGTTTCTGGTTTTCTGCTTGGGTGTTTTGTTGTATGCTGAACCTTTCGGTTTCTCACTTTTCCCACAAAAGTGTTTATATTAATAAAAAATAAGTTTCAGTCAAGTTGGACCCGAGGTAAGGGATCCTACCCCTCTATTTCTTTTTAAGTACACTCTTTTATGTCATTCCTTCTAAGATCATCTTTGTTGTGAATGGGATGTTCTTTTATATTACTCTTAATGTAATTTTTATGTTCATATGATGAGAGACCCTATTCTCCCTCATCAATCCATTTTGGATGTTCTGAGTGGCGCCATTAGGCTGCCGAATTTTCGTAAGAGATGCAACCTCTCTCTTCCTCTTTAAATACTCTCCTTTATGTCACTTCTTTTAAGATCATCTTTTTTATGATGGGGGATGTTAGTTTATATTCATATTTCTGTACATTTTGTTGTAATGTGATGAGATACCCTATTTGATCTCATCAATCCATTTTTGGAAGTTTTAAGTAGCGCCGTTAGGCTGCCGAGTTTTCGTAAGGGATTTTTCATCTCACTTTTATTCCTGTGAGATTTATGCTACATTTGCCACAATTTCCTTTGAGTGGTGTATGTACTGACCATTATTTTACACATTGTTTAATATTCTTTCATTTATGAGTATTTACATCAATGTTGTATTGTCCTTCTTTCACAGGGCGTATGTTTTGAAAGATACCCATGTCGGTTAGGGAACCCTTCACCCTCTTCTTTTTAAAAGACTTATTTTGTTATGTCTTTTAATTCACATAATATTATTCTGGGATATGTTCTTATATTTCCTTATTTATGTAAATTTTATGTCCAAGTGATGAGATACCATTTTTATCTCTCATCAACTCTTTTTCTGAATTTTGAAGTGACGGCGTTAGGCTGTCTAATTTTTGCAAGGGAACTTCTTAACCCAATTTCGATTCTTTGGGATAAACTTGTACACCTTGAATATGTCTTTCTATGATTATGTGTGAATTTCCTCTGATTGTTTTACACTTAATACCCACTTATATTTCGTGTATTCGTTTGTCACACATAGTTATGTAACTGATTTATCCTTAATCCAAGGATACCGTCTTTGTATGGGACTTCATCTCAATCTCCTTTAATTGAAGCATATTTTGTTTTATACTCAACCTTATTTTATATGGTGTATAAACCCCTTTTACTTTTACGTTTATCCAAAATGAATATTTTTTATACGAATCATTTTACTAAATGACAAAAGGGAATGTTTTGTCGTACGTATGCGGCGACAACGACTTCTCCGCCGCCGTAACCATTATTTGAGTTTCGGCTTCCTCTACAAGCCATACCTTCTTTTTAAAAGAAAAATAAATTCCATGTTTTACTTTTCTTTTATTTTGGTATTGAAAATGGTTTTCATAATGTTTTTATATCAATGTGTTGTATTGATATCTTGTGATTGAAAGGTGGAAATGTTATGTTTCCTTTATGCATGTTTTATGTGATATGATTATGTTGAGGTTCTTGGGAATTATTATGAAGACGAGTGGTTCCGTGATAAACTAAGGGCAGGTGAGCCCGATATAGCTCTCCAATGCATTGGGTAACGCGAAGGAGTGAAATGTTAAGGTTTCTCCGAAGAGATGTAGGGAATATATTGTGATGGGTATTCCAAACTTAACTAAGAGGGTTACTCCCTACGTAAGGATGTTATGAATGCATCATGTTACCTTTATGTATTATGATTTCTATTATTTATTCATGGTTTGATGAGGTATGTTAAAGTGCCTATGTTTTATGGGTAAAGTATGATTTTATTCTTATGTATATATGAACTCGTGTTTCCATTCCATATTTTTTTATAACCCTTACTGAGCTTTTTATGCTCATCCAAAGTTTTTGAAATGTTTTTCACAGGTCAAGGGAAAGGTACATGATGTGATGATAGTGCTGGGGATGTGTCAAGAAAGAATCCATGTTTTATTTTAAATATGTTTCCGTTGATGGGAAGAATGAATACTGTCTTTTATGTAACAACATTGTTTAAATGTGGAATTTAATGCAAGTTTCATGATCTAATTCTCTAAAACTCTAAACCTGAAAAGATCCTCAATGTGTAATCTTGTAATAACTCAAGTTTAAGTAATGTTTAAGGCTGGGGATTTATAGTTGGTATCAGAGGTCGGTTTAGATAACTTTAGAGGTTAGGATATTCTTTAAGCATAATTAACATTACCATACTGGTTAGGCTTTCAAAAAGAGTCCTAGTTTTAAATAAAGTGAATGAGTAAGTATATCTTAGTGTTGACAATCCTCATTAGTACATGATGGTTTTGTTGATATACTCACACTTACATTTTTGTTTTTAGTGAATGTATGGATCTAGCAGGCACCAAAGAGACAATAGGATTGAAGGAAACTGTGGTGGTTCTATGATTAAGATAATAGATAAAATGGGGGATTCAATGAGAAAACTCATGGTTGTTCTAAACCAACTATCAAGCAGTCATGATCAACCACTTGAACCTTGGTATGATCTTTAATGCATCATGTACGAGATGACCAATCGATGTGGAAGTTCAGGTAATAATTATAAAGGTAACCATTAGAGTTTATATGATCCTTACTTTTGAGGTAATTATGGGTTACTATATGTTTTGATGGAAGTGAAAGGCATGAGATAAAATTGAGGTTAAATTATGTTATCGTTAATTTTGATGATTTTATCCCTTTTTGGGGAATTATTTTAGAATTATATATTTTTGGAAAAAGGACAACACGCAGACCGCGTGACAACCCGTCGCGTCGGACAAAGCTTTGGGAATCGAACCCAGAACCAAAGTGTGAATGGTATTTATCACCTACCACTGGACTACGTAAAGTCCCTGGTTAGTTTGACTGATTCATTTTAGTTATATGATTTTATGAATAAAGAGTAAGTTTATTTTGGGTTATTTGTGAAAATGATTAACCTATCATGGAGGATATGTGATTAGGTTAATTACTTTTCAATACGAGACTTTAGGAGCAACTGAGGTTGTTTGGAGATAAATGTTATGATTTAACCTGGAAGACTATGTGTCTAAATCCTTCAAATATTTGGGTTTCAATCTTAGTTTGGTTTACTTTGAAGAATTTTATGGACAAATTGTTTATCGAATGGTCTTCATTGAACTTTGGGTTTTGTTGGACACATTTTGGAGATTAAGAATAGATTTTCTTTTTATAAATGGTTATCCTTTTCTGGATTATCTGATCATGTACTAACCATTTTGGATTTGGTTTTGGTTAGAGTCTAAAGACATGGAATGTATATAGTTCTCTATTGTGTATTAGTTGATTCTCTAGAAGTTGATTATAGTAATCTTAATGCGAACATGTCTCCCTAAATACTCGTCTTTTAGAAAAAAATATGAGTTTGATTAAGGAATCTAGTAAAAGATGAAAGTCAACAAGATAAGTGATTATGTTTCTTTATGAATAAATTCCTCAATAAAAAGTAACTTAAAACAAAAATGTTGTCTATTAACTTTTCCTACTGGGGAATCGAATACCGTTTAACCCATCACAAGTTTGTGATTTTCTTGTGGTTAAATTTCTCCTAAACATGTTTTATATCACTCTCCATCAGAACATGACCCTATGTTTTCTCCTCCATTTCCATATTTTTCGACATGGAATCCTAGTATGGGTTAACTCGGGTGACCTTTGTACTTATGTTTCTTTATTTTAAAGTGATTGTTTTACCGACTCTTGTTCCGATGTGGGACTTTCAAGGATGTTTCCAAGATCAATTTTAAAAATTGTGAGGACGTAATTCCCAAAAGGGGGGAAGGATGTAACACCCCAGGTAAATAAAGAATATGACATTTTTGTATTTATCCATATTTTTGAATAAAATATAAATATGACTTTAAATGGGATGCTATGCTCGATGGCGTACCCAACACGCAACAGCGAGTTTCTTGGGAATCTTACGTTGCACTATAATAATAAAATAATATTATTTTAAATGGCAGCTAATATGTAGCCGTTGTATTGGCAGGAATGGATAGAAATAACTAGAATATGATTATATATGTTTTTAAATGTTTTTTCTTTTATCCAATAAAAGATAAAGGCTTAAAATACGGAAAGATTTCAATTTTAGGCGTATATGCCCTAGTTTTCACTAAAGGTTCACCTATCGCCTTTTGATGGATAACCATCATTAAATATAGTATTGTTCACTATTATACATCATTTTATACCAAATAAAACTCTTCTTTACAATCGGGACATCAAAATTTAGTTTGTGTAAATTTTTGGTATCTTTCCGATAAAGTTCATTTTTTAATGAATAGTGTAAAATGTTGTATTTTAATTCAAAACCTCTTTTTGAAATAATTTATTTATATGATTAGATTACCTTTTGAATTGGTTTTAAAGTGAAATTAGAATATATTTTTACCATTAAATCCAATAGTGGTTGTTGGAATTAATTTCACTTCGAAATCGGACTTAAACTAGTGTCAATCTTTTGATACTTATTGTTTCATAAAAACATGCTATTTGTCATGACAGCGGGAATTAATTATTAAATTAATTAATGTGACTTATATGTTTTGAATTTTGTAAAATAGACTTCATTTATGAATTCGGAATATCAAATATAGCTTAGGGTGAATTTTTGGTAATTTTCTGAAAAACATCAATTTTTGATGAATAGTGAAACCACTAAGTGGTACTTATAAAAACGGATTTTACGATTAAATGAAATTTTTCCACCTTTGTGTTTTGAATTTCAAAAATCCGACATACATGGTTGTCATTAAGAAGCAAAATGTGGTTCAATAGGATTAAAATAATTTTTTGATGAATAGTAACTTATTAAGTTTTTAATCGCGATTAGAGGTTATTAGTGTAGTTTAAGGTAAAAATAATGTTTTAATAATATGAAATGAACTTGACACAAGTCCTAACCTCATTGGATGTGTCATGGAAGACCAAGAAAAGCCATGGGTCAACTTGGGGACCCCATGGATCCACATTGGTTGGGAAATGACATAAATAACTTTTTATTTAATGTTAAATTAAAAATGACACAAACATGAGATGTTTTACTAAATCAATTTTTACATGGGGTTATACAAGTCCTATTTTTTTTATAAATAGTCATTGGAAATATAAAAAGATTTCCTACATCATAGTATTTTTTATATAATTTTTAGACTTTAAATAAATTAAATTATATATGACATCATGATGATGCAGCGATTACCTCATTAATAAAGGATTTAAATAAAATGGAAATATAATGTAAAATATAAGACCTACACATGGACAAAACCAATTGTATGAGTGTATTTAGAACCCTTATCACCTTATCCTATAATTATATCAATGTGGGACCTTTTGAATCTGAAACTCATTTTAAAATAAAGTATCTTATCTTTACTTTCCAAGAGTGCCCCTCCTCTCCTCTTATAAATGGCCCCCACCTCTACCTGCTTACCCATACTCCCATTGCCTTTGGCTCTGCCAAACCCTGCCCATTGTGTCTCTCCACTTCTCTCTCTTACTCCTTGAAGCCTCAATTTGGTCAGAAGTCTTCCCAAGGAAGCCTTTGAGCTCAAACCAAAGGGAGTTACCCGATTTTTAGGTAATGTCTTCTTTTGAGTCCTTTTGTATTATTTTGCTTCTCCAACCCCCTAAACACTTTTTATTCTTTTTTTTGTAAAAACTCCAGTATCCTAAATATACTAGGATGTTGTTATAATATGTATTAGAGCTACACTTACACACACCTATATCTAATGGTTAACAAACACACTGTTTCCGTGGATGGCGAATTTATGCCTCCCGAAACGATGATTGTTCAAAATTCTTTTAACACCTTCAAAGGTGGACATTAAGATGTAACTATATTTATATATGATATATAATATGTTTATGTTTTACTTATTCTTATGTATTTTTCATTTGTGGCTTACCTTTATAGCTTCCATTATGGGTATACGCGATATCTTCATTTTAGGAAGTGCGGACTACCGCCCCCTCAAAGTGATGTGATTCGTTAATGCCATATGTGGGACGTATAAAGGATGGATTTAATGTAATTATATATTATGTTATGCTGGAATTATTATATACCTATATATAAATATTATTTCTTTCCATTAAAGTATGAGATAGAAATGAAAGTAGCGTTCATGCGTACGTACGACTTACAGTCTCCATGAACGGTGCATTTAATTTCTTATCATCAAATGTAATGTACTATTATAAGTACATTAATATAATGGATATATATGATGAATGATACATATAAATGATGAATATAATTCTGGAATTAAAATACACATACCTCTCATTTAGTTTTAATTCCATTAATATGACAATGAAATGAAAGTAGCATTCATGCGTACGTACGGCTTACCGTCTCCATGAACGGTGCATTTCATTTCTCAACTCTAAATGATTATGTAATATTATAAATACATGTTTATTATGGATATATATGATATATATGATATCAAAATCATGAATATAATTCTAAATATAATGAACATTTTACCACACGAACAACATGTAATTGTAAGAAGTCCATGTTCGACTTAAGAACCAAATATCGACAAAACAAACATTATTAACATAAATGATTAAATAATTTTTATAACATTGAAATAAGTGATATAAAAGGAATAATGAACTAGAAAAAGGTTCTTAATAAAGTGTAAATTTACTCAATTTTATTATTCAGGACGTTAAAGAACGATCGAGTCAAGTCGGACCCGAGGTAAGGGATCCTACTCCTCTCCTTCTTTTTAAGTACACTCTTTTATGTCATTCCTTCTAATCTCATATTTCTTGTGATTGGGATGTTCTTTAATATTACTCCTACTGTAATTTTTATGTTCATATGATGATAGACCCTATTCTCTCTCATCAATCCATTTTGGATGTTTTGAGTGGCGCCATTAGGTTGCCGAATTTTCGTAAGAGATCCAACCTCTCTCTTTCTCTTTAAGTACTCTCCTTTATGTCACTTCTTTTAATCTCCTCATTTTTATGATGGGGGATGTTATTTTATATTCCTATTTCTGTACATTTTATTTTAATGTGATGATATACCCTATTTGATCTCATCAATCCATTTTTGGAAGTTTTATGTGGCGCTGTTTGGCTGCCGAGTTTTCGTAAGGGATTTTTCATCTCACTTTTATTCCTGTGAGATTTAGGATAAATTTGCCACAATTTCCATTGAGTGGTGTATGTAATGACCATTATTTTATTCATTGTGTAATATTCTTTCATTTATGAGTATTTACATCAATTTTGTATTGTCCTTCTTTCACGGGATGTATGTTTTGAAAGATACCCATGTCGGTAAGGAAACCTTTCACCCTCCTCTTTTTAAAAGACTTATTTTGTTATGTCATTTAATTCACATAATATGATTTTGAGATATGTTCTTATATATCCTTATTGATGTAAATTTTATGTCCAAGTGATGAGATACCCTTTTTATCTCTCATCAACTCTTTTTCCGAATTTTGAAGTGACACCGTTAGGCAGTCTAATTTTTTCAAGGGAACTTCTTAACCCTATTTCAATTCTTTGGGATAAACTTGTACACCTTTAATATGTCTTTATATGATTATGTGTGAATGTCCCCTGATTGTTTTACACTTAATAACTACTTATATTTCATGTATTCTTTTGTCACACATAGTTATGTAACTGATCTATCCTTAATCAAAGGATACTGTCTTTGTATGGGACTTCGTCTCAATCTCCATTTTTTGTGGCATATTTTGTTTTATACTCAACCTTCTTTTATATGGTGTATAAACCCCTTTGAATTTTATGTTTATCCAAAAGGAATATTTTTTATACGAAGTGTTTTACAAAACGACAAAAGGGAATGTTTTGTCGTACGTATGCGGTGAAAACGACTTCTCCGCCGCCGTGACCATTATTTGATTTTTGGCTTCCTCTACAAGCCATACCTTCTTTTTAAAAGAAAAATAAATACCATGTTTTACTTTTATTTTATTTTGGTATTGAAAATGGTTTTCATAATGTTTTTATATCAATGTGTTGTATTGATATCTTGTGATTAAAAGGTAGAAATGTTATGTTTCCTTTATGCATGTTTTATGTGATATGATTATGTTGAGGTTCTTGGGCATTATTATGAAGATGGGTGGTTGCGTGATAAACCCAGGGTGGGTGAGCCCGATATAGCTCTCCAGTGCATTGGGTAACACGAAGGAGTGAAACGTTAATGTTTCTCCGAAGATATTTAGGGAATATACTATGATGGGAATTCCAAATGTAACCAAGAGGGTTACTCCCTACGTAACGATGTTATGAATGCCTCATGTTACCTTTATGTCATATGATTTCTATGATTTATTCATGGTTTGATGAGATATGTTAAAGTGCCTATGTTTTATGGGTAAAGTATGATTTCATTCATATGTATATATGAACTCATGTTTCCTTTCCATATTTTTTTATAACCCTTACTGAGATTTTTATGCTAATCCCATGTTTTTGAAATGTTTTTCACAGGTCATGGGAAAGGTACATGATGTGATGATAGTGTCGAGGATGTGTCAAGAAAGAATCCATGTTTTATATTAAATATGTTTCCGTTGATGGGAAGAAAGAATACTGTCTTTTGTGTAATAACTTTGTTTAAATGTGAAATGTAATGCAAGTTTCATGATATAATTATCTAATACTCTAAACCTGAAAAGATCCTCAATGTGTAATCTTGTAATAACTCACGATTAAGTTATGTTTAAGGGTGGGGCCTTATAGTTCATGATCAGATACAATGGAGGGGGGAACTTTGTGTAACGTGACTATCAATTTAACATACAATCCATAATGTTGATCTAGAGACATTATATATATAATTGGAAGGAAATGTGAATATTTAGTGAATCGATCAACAATAACCCAGATTGTATTATTACCTCACGATGTCTTCAGTAATCCCACAATGAATTCCGTGGATATATTTTTCCATTTCTACTCGAGCACCAGTAAAGGCTGAAGCAACCCATTCGGTAACTGCCGCTCTGCTTTAACCTGCTGAGAAGTCAATCACTTCACAGTAAAATCTGAAATATCTCCTTTCATTACATCTCACTAGAAATACCCTTGAGGATCTCTATACATCTTAGTACTACAAGGATGAACCTAAAACAAGGAATAATGAGCTTATCATAACAAATCATTCTTCAATTGTGAATCACGGGGCACACATAATCTCTTTCCAAATCTCAAAACACAATCATTATCAATGTTATATTTAGGCAACATACCCTTCTAAAAATACATTACCTTTTTCTGTAACTCACTGTCTTCATTCTGTGCTTTCTTAATTATGTTTGATAGAGTTGATCTCATTTACACTTGATACAAAACAGAAGAATATACTGCTCCAATGACTTCTATGATAATGTTCATCAAATAAAAAACATAAGGATCTCAATCCAAACATATCATGGTTAATGAAGCAGCCCATTTTCGACTCAAAGCATCAGACACTTTATTTTATTTTCCCAGATGGTAATGGACCATGCAATCATAATCTATGATTACATCCATCCATCTCCTCTCTCTCCTATTCAATTATTTTTTAGTGAATATATACTTCAATCTTTTGTGGTTAGAATATATTTCACATTTTACTCCATAAAACTGATGCCTCCAACTTTTTAAACAAACAATAGAAGCTAATTCTAAATCATGTTTAGGGTAAGATAACTGCTGTGGTTTCAACTGACGAGAATCATAAGAAATTACCTAATCATTCTGCAATAGGATATAACCAAGTTCGTTCAATTAAGAATCTCTATAGCTAAAGAACTCACCATTTCTGGATGGGAGTGAAAAAACTAGAGCATTCACCAATCTTATTTTCAATGCTCAAAAACAATAATCACATTATTTGTCTAGATGATCTATACACCGTTTCGAGTTAACTTAGTCATTGAACTAGATAACTGAGAAATTGTTTTAACAAACCTCCAGTAATAACCTGCCAAACTATGAAAACTATGAATCATGGTTATATTTTTGGGTCTCAGACACTCTTCAACAACTTTTGTTTTAGCAGGATCTAAAATTATGGAATTTTTTGAAACAATGAAATAAAAGAAAGAAATTATTTACAACCAAAACTCACACTTTTTTAATTAACCAATTTTTTTTTATTTAAGGTTTGAACAACAACCCTTAAATGGCCTTCATGTTCTTCTTTACTTTTGGAATAAACCAAAAAATCATCTATGAACACAACCAAAATCTTATACAATAACTCATGGAAAATTCTATTAATAAGAACCATGAATATAGTTGGTTAATTGGATAAACCAAATGGAATAAACATAAACTCATAATGGAAATATCTAGTATGAAATGTTGTCTTTAGAAGGTCTGTATCTTTCAATTTCAACTGATGGTACCCCAATCTCAAGTTAATCATCATTATTTTTATTCAATTCTCTATAATCAATGAAAAGTCTCATTTAACCAACATTATTTTTAAAAAACAAGATAATATCTCCCCATGGTTATGTTTGATGTTGAATGAAACATTTTTCTAATAACTACTGCAATTGCTTCTTTAACTCTTAAAGTTCAATTTCAGCAATTTGAAAAGGGGTTTTCAAAATTGGAATAGCATCAGGAACTAAGTCAATAGTAAATTCAACTCTCTGATCATGTATAATAACAGACAACTGATTATAAAAAACCTCAAGGTACTCTTTTACCACCAGCACATCATTAATATAATGTGTTCTTTTGTTTTCAACAATATATGCTACGTAACATTCATTTCCATATTTTGCTAGTTTATGATATTCTTGAAATGTTATAAAAATTAATGAATCATTATTGTATACAAACTGAAAATAATTATGAAATGAAACCACATTAGATCTACATTCAATATTAGCATGAAAAATAGAATTCCAATCCACGCCCAAAATAACATCAAACTCTACTATAGGCAAAACAATTAGGTATGCAGGTAAATTTTTTCCACACACAAGGACATGAATGTTCTTATGTTTTATTTTTGTCTCAAAAATTACTCCATGTGTTTTTCACATAAGTTTTTTATTCATATTTGAAATTGATTTTCCAATTTTCTAGAAAACTTCCGAGTAATTAAAGAGTGTGTAGACCCTGAATCAGACAACACATTGGAATAATCTGAATAATCAATCAATATACTTGATACTACTTCATTTGATGGCCCAACATCTACTGAAGTAGTTTTGAAGGATTTCAACAACCCTTTGTGCTTGTAGTATGGATGCTTTCCCTCATTTGAGTTCTTTTTAGGACACTCATTTGCAAAATGACCCATTTCATTGCACTAAAAACATTTTACTTACTATAAATCAGACATTGTCTTACCATTAACCCGATATTTTTCAGTGAAATTATGATCCTCATGTCCCATTATACAACATCAATAGCACTTAACAGAATTCATAATATATTCCCCAACATTATTTTTACCGAAATTATCACAAACTATAAATTTATGTTTCTTACCATCAGAATTTTTTGAAGAGTTCTTCCCTTTTTTCTGCCACTTCGACCTCTTATTCTATTGTTTGTCAAAGAACAAATGATATAAGGCCCCAACCTTAAACCTTATTTAATCTTGAGTTATTACAAGATTACACATTGAGGATCTTTTTAGGTTTAGAGTTTTAGAGAATTATATCATAAAACATTCATTACATTCCACATTTAAACGATGTTGTTACATAAAAGATAGTATCCATTTTTTCTAACAATGGAAACATATTTAATATAAAACATGGATTATTTCATGAATCTTCATTGACACTATCATCACATCATATACCTTTCCCATGACCTATGAAAATCAATTAAAAAACTAGGGATGATCATAAAAAGCTTAGTAAGGTATATGAAAATATTGGAAGGAAACATGAGTACATGTATACATAAGAATCAATGAAATCATAATTTACTCATAAAACATAAGAACTTTATAATACCTCATCAAATAATGAATAAATCAAAGAAATCATAAGAAATAAAGGTAACTTGTGGCATTCATAACATTATTACGTAGGGAGTAACCCTCTTGGTTACGTTTGAAATACCCCTTACAGTATATTCCCTAAATCTCTTCGGAGTAACCTTAATGTTTACCTCCTTCGCATTAACCAATGCATTGGAGAGCTATATTGGGCTCACCCGCCCTTATTTTATCACGGAACCACCTGTCTTCATAGCAATTCCAAAGAACCATAACATAATCGTATCACATAATACATGTATAAACGAAACATAACATTTCCGCATTTCAATAACAAGATATCAATACAACATATTGATATAAAAAACATTATGAAAATCATTTTAGATACCAAAATAAAATAATAGTAAAACGTGGTATTTAGTTTTAATATTAATGAACGGTATGGCTTGTAGAGGAAGCCGAAACTCAAATAATGGTCACGGTGGCAGAGAAGTCGTTGTCGCCGCATATGTACGACAAAAAAACATTCCTTTTGTTGTTTAGTAAAATGCATTGTATAAAAATATTTTTTTTTGAATTCGCATAAAATATAAAGGGGTTTATACACCGTATAAAATAATGTTGTGTATAAATCAAAATATGACTCAATGAATGGATATTGAGACAAAGTCCCTTACCTCGGGACCGACTTGACTCGATCATTCTTTAATCTCATGAATAATAAACTTGAGTTAATTTCTACATGCTTAAGAACCTTTTTCAAGTTCATTATTCCTTTTATATCACTTTTTACCATGTCATGAACACTATGTTATTATTTAAGTTAATAACGGTCGTTTTAACGATCATTGGTACTTGAGTCAAAAATAAACTCTTTATAATTACTACTTGTTCATGTGGTAAAATATCCATTATATCCATAATTATATTCATGATATATATATCATATATATCATACATATCTATTATATTCAAGCATTTATAATATTACATAACATTTATAGGTAAGAAATGAAATGCACCGTTCATGGAGACGGTAAGCCGTACATACACATGAACACTACTTCCATATCTATTTCATATTTAATGAAATTAAAACATAAAGATACATAATAGTTTTTTAATTCCAGTATGGTATCATATATAATATCATTATATATATCCTTTATAAATTCCACTTATGATATTAATGAATCAAATCACTTTGAGGGGGTTGTAGTCCGCACAACCTAAAATGAAGATATCTCGTATACCCATAATGGAATCCATAAAGGTATGACATAAATGAAAAATACAGAATCTTAAGGAAAAAATAAACATATTATATATCATATATAAATATTGTGAAATATTAATGGCCACCTTTGAAGTTGTTAGAAGAATATTGAACAATCATCGTTTCATGAGGAATTAATTCACCATCCACAGACACAATATGTTTCTTTAACCATTAGATGTAGATGTGTATAAGTGTAGCTCGAATTATTCTTATAACAACATACTAGTATATTTAAGATACTATAGTTGATACAAAATAAATGAATAAAAAGTGTTTAGGGATTTGGAGAAGCAATATAAAACAAAAGAACACGAGTGAAGATATTACCTTAAAATCGGGTAACTCTCTTTGATTTGAGCTCAAAGGCTTACTTGGGAAGACTTCTGCCCAATTTGATGCTTCTAAGAGTAATAGAGGAATGTGGAGAGACATAATGAGCAGGGTTTGGCCGAGCCAAAGTCTTGATAGGTGTGGGTAAGGAGGTAGAGGTGGGGGCCTTTTATAACAGGAGAGGAGGGGCACTCTTGGAAAGTTATAAAATGTTACTTTATTTTCAAATGAGTTTGGGATTTTAAAGGTCACACATTGATGTTTATTCCAGATAAGTTGATAAGGGTTCTATATATTCTCATCCAACATGTCTTTGACAAGTGTATGTTATAGTTTTAACATTATCTTTTCTTTTTATTTAAATATTTTATGAATGGGGTAATCGTTCCATCATCATGATGTCATAAATAATTTAATTTATTTAATGTCTAAAAATTATGAAAAAAATACTATGATGTTGGAATTATTTTTACCATTCCAATGAATGTTTATAGTCTATAATATCATCTATTTAGACAAAATTAAAAATGTTTTACTCAGGTGATACATTCTTTGTTATATTTACATTCTTTAAAAAATAAAAAGGTAAAAAGTCACTTTCCCACAAAAGTGATTCCATGGGGTCCCCAAGACTTGAACACGGCATCCCATGGTCGGCCATGACACAACCAATAATATTAGGAGACATCTTGGTGTCATTTCTTATTATTATGATATTATTTTATTATCCTTAACTACCCGATTACTCATGAATCGAGATAATTAAAAATAATTACCGTCGTTACAATTCATAATGTCAAAAAACAAGAGTCTTGATTACATAATTTGGACCTACTGATTCCAAATATGTAATACATTTTACCAAATTCTAAACACATAAATTGAAATATTTAATTTAAAAATAATTCCCGTTGTCAAAACAAATTGCGGGTTTTTTTGAAACAATATCTATGAAAAGATTGGCATTAGTTTATGCCCAATTCCAAAGTGAAAATAATCCTAATGATCACCAATAGAGAAAATGGTAAACATATATTAAAATTACACTTTAAGAACAGTTAATAATATAATCTAACCATATAATTAAATTATATGAAAAATCAGTTTTGATGTAAAATGCAGTATTTTTTCACTATTCAAAAAAAAGAACATTGTCAGAAAAATACCAATAATTTATCCAATGTAAATTTCAATTTCCAAATCATAAATAATATGTTTATATTGACAAATAGAGCTTATAAAATTGTCAAAAGGTTTATTTAAAATTTTTTTTCCATCAAAAGGCAGTAAAACAATCTTTTAAAAAAATATTAGTGTATTCCATGCCTAAGATTGGATTTATTCTCATTTTAAGCCTCTAAAACACTATCTAATTCATAAATATACATAGATAAAAATATATATTATTCATTACTTACATGGGATGTTACATCCTTCGACCCTTTAGATAAAATGCGTCCCCGCAATTTATTTACATAACGAATAAGTGGGGGTATTTATACCTCATAGCATTTTCAGATTCCTATGTTACCTCTTCAACCATATGGTTTTCCAAATAACCATTACTTGGTGAATCACCTTATTCCGCAACACTTGGTCCTTATGGTCAAGAATCTAGACCAGTTGTTTCTCATAAGATAGATTCTCTTCCAACTGAACTACCTCTCAACTCAAAACATGAGATGGATCTGGCATGTACTTCCTTAACATTGAAACATGAAATAACTGTGTACCTGAGATAAACTCAGAGGTAAATCCACTCGATAAGAAAATGATCCAACTCTCTCAAAAATTTCATATGGATCAATGAACCTTGGACTCATCTTTCCTTTCTTACCAATTCACATCACACATTTCCATGGTGATACTTTGAGAAAAACATCACCACCTTCCTTGAAAGAGAGATCCTTCCTCCTGTTGTCCGCATAACTCTTCTGCCTGCTTTGAGCCGTTCACATGGGTTTTTGTATCAACTAAAATTTTTCTGCCAAATCTTCTACCAATTCTACTCCCGTCAACTTCCTTTCAACAACTTCATCAAAAAAATATGGAGTTCAACACCGCTTCCCATATAATGCCTTAAACGGTGCCATCTGTATACTGGAATGAAAACTATTATTTTATAAAAATTCAACCAAAGAAAGTTGTTGGTCCCAAATTCCCTGATAATCAATCGAACAAGCATTTATCATATCCTAAAAATTCTGGATTGTTCGTTCTGACTACCCATCTGATTGAGGATTAAACGTTGTACTAAAATTTATTTCAGTACCCAATGACTTCTGAAGGCCTTTCCAAATGCTATAAGTAATCCTGGGATAACGATCAGATACAATGGATAAAGGAAATCCATGAAACCTAACAACCTCTTTAAGATACAATCAAGAATGTTGATCTAGGGAAAATGTATCTCGTATAGAAAGGAAATGAGAATATTTAGTCATGAAATCATCAATAACCCAGATTGCATTATTACCATGAGCTGTCTTTGGAAATCCCACAACGAAGTCAATGGATATATTTTCCTATTTCCACTCTGGCACTGGGAAGGACTGAAGCGTCCCTTTCAGTAACTGCCGCTCTACTTTAACCTATTGACATGTCAAATATTTCACAATAAAATCAACAATTTCTCATTTCATTCCGTCCCACCAATAATACTCTCGAAGATCTCTATATATCTTAGTACTGCCAGGATGAACTGAAAACTGAGAACTATGAGCATCGCATAACAACTCTCTCTTCAAATGTGAATCACAAGGAACACACAATCTCTTCCAAAATCACAAAACACAATCATTATCATTGTTGAGTTCCGGCAACATACCCTTTTGAACTATCTCTACCTTTTTCTTAAACTCGTTGTCTTGCTTCTGTGCTTGCTTGATTCTGTCTAATAGAGAAGATTTCATTAATACCTGAAACATAACAGAAGGACATCCTGCATCAACAACTTCTATGCCAATATTCATCAAATCATTAACCAAGGGATCACGTTTCAAACACAACATTGTTAATGAAGCATTAATCTTTCGACTCAAATCATCAACCACTTTATTTGATTTTCCTGGATGGTAATGAATTGTACGATCATATTCCTTGATTAATTCTAGCCATATCCCTTGTCTCATGTAAAATTCATTATTAGTGAATATATACTTTAAACTTTTGTGATCGGTATATATTTCACACTTTAATCCATAAAAATGATGCCTAAAAATTTTTAAAGTGAAAAGAACAAGAGTTAATTCCAAATCATGCGTAGGATAATTTACCTCATGAATTTTCAACTACTGTGAAGCATAATAAATTACCTGATCATTCTGCATTAGGACGCAACCAATTCCTTTCAATGAAGCATCAATGTGGATAACAAACACACCATTCCTGGAAGGTTGTTCCAAAACTGGAGCATTCACCAATCTTCATTTCAGTTCCTCAAAAAAATCATCACATTATTTTGTCCATATTAACGTAACACCCTTCTGAGTTAGCTTATCCATTGGACTAGATAACCGGGAAAAAATTATAACAATCCTTCGGTAATATCCTGCCAAACCAAAGAAGCTACGAATCTCAGTTACATTTGTGGGACTTGGCCATTCTTCAATAACCCTTGTTTTTGCAGGACTAACAGTTATCCCATATTTAGAAACAATGTGACCACGAAAAGAAATTTGTTGTAACAAAAACTCACACTTGGTGAATTTCCCATATAATTTATTTTATTTTAAGGTTTAAAAAATAACCCTTAAATGTTTTTCATTCTCCTATTTACTTTTAGAAAACACCGAAATATCATCAATGAAAATCACCCCAAACATATCCAAGAACTCATGGAAAATTCTATTCATTAAGTCAATGAATACAATAGGTGAGTTGGTTAGCCCAGAAGGCATTAATACAAATTAATTATGGCCATATCTTGTATGAAATGTGGTCTTCGGAACATCTGCATCCTTTACCATCAACTGATGGTACCCCGATCTCAGGTCAATATCTGAAAAAAACCGAGCTCCCTGGAGCTGATCAAACAAATCATCGATATGAGGCAAAGGATATTTGTTCTTAACAGTGATGCTATTCAAGGCTCTATAATCAATGAAAATTCTCATAGAACCATATTTCATTTCAACAAATAAAACAGGAGAACCCCATGGTGATGTGCTAGGTTGAATGAAACCATTCTCTAAAAAATATTCTAATTGCTTCTTCAAATCTAAAAGATCAATTTGAGCCATTGAATAAAGGGGTTTCGAAATTGGCTTAGCATCAAGAACTAAGTCAACAATAAATTCAACTACACGATCTAGTATTATTCCAGGAAACTCATTAGGAAAAACATTAGGGTACTCATTTACCACTGACACATCATTAATCTGAACAGTTCCTTTGTTTTCAACAACATGTGCAAGGTAACATTCATTTCCATATTTTACATGTTTCTCGGCCTCTTGATATGTTATCAATAGTAAGGGTTCATTATTGTACAAAAACTGAAATTCTATATTAAAATAAACTTCTTTTTCTCAACATTCAATCTTATCATGGTAAATAGAGAGCCAATCCATACCCAGGATAACATCAAACTCTACTAGAGGTAAAACAAAAAGTTTTGCAAGTAGGTTCTTTCCACAGATAAGGATAGGAAGATTCTTATAAATTATTTTTTCCACAATATTTCCCCCAGGTGTTTTTACCATATGTTCAGGAGTCATTTCTTGAGATGGTATTCCCATTTTACTAGAAAAGATTTCAGAGATTAATGAATGTGTAGACCCCGAATCAAAGAACACACTGGCATAATCTGAAAAAACAAAAAAAGTACCTGATACAACTTCATTTAATGGCCCGACATCTGTTGATGTAGTTGCAATGGATTTCACCACCCCTTTCTGCTTTTAGTCTAACTACTTCCAATCAATCAAGCTCTTTGTTGGTTACTCGTTTGCATAGTGACCCATCTCATTGCACATAAAACATTTCACTAATTGTAAATAAAATTTGGACTTACCATCACCTTGATCATTTTCAGTGCAATCACGAGCCTTATATCCCATCATACCACATCGGTAGTACTTTCCAGAATTCTGAAGACATTTCCCAGCATGCTTTTTATCACATTTATCACAAACTAGAAACATAGTTTTCTTACCGTCTGACCTTTTTGAAGAATTCTTTCCTTTCTCCTGCCACCTCGGTCTCTTCTTCTACTGGTTGTTATAGAACAGTTGATCTTCGGAAAACTCCATTTCCACCTTCTCATCACATTAAACAAGCTTTTCGTATCTTTTAAATTCACGAGAAGCCAATGCCCTTCGATATTTTGGCTTTAATCCAAAGTAAAAATGATTGATTTTACTATCAAGGTCTCGAATAAAATTTGAAGCATACCTTCCCAATCGAGGGAACCTTTCTTTATATGAAGCCACTAACTCTTCATCTTGCCTCAATTCAAGGAATTTTTTTCCATCCTAGGCGAACAGCCTTAGGAAAATACTTCTCAAGAAAAATACCATTGAATTCATCCCAGTCGAGAGCATCAATCTCATCAGCAACCCTGATATTTTTAACCATAGACCAACATTGATCCGCTTCACCCTCCAAACGATAAATAGAAAGACTAATATTTTTATTGTCTGAACACCCCATTACATCAAAAATCTTCTCCAGTGCTTTAATCCACCATTCAGCTAGAACAGGGCCAGATGATCCTCTTAATGATGGGGGATATTTCCTAATGAAATGTTCCACCGCTGACATGTTCCTCTACAGTTGATCTGGCTGATCTCATGCATGGATACCACCACCATTTATCGCTTGAGTCAACTGCACCATTACTGCAACAAACTATTCAGTTCCAATTCTGACCATCCCCGGATGCTGATTCGGAAGGTTATTTCCTTCTTTATACCTTCCTAGAACTGCTTCTCCATTTCCTCTACGGAAAACCATTATGAATAAACATGTATTAGATGAAGCAACATGGTAATCTTCAAATGCTATATCATTTAAATTTGACCATAAAAAAACTATTTTTGTATAATCATTTAATAGAATTCTAACTCCTAAAGTTATCTAAACTGACCACTGATACGAACTATAAGGCCCCAGCCTTAAACCTTATTCAATCTTGAGTTATTACAAGATTACACATTGAGGATGTTTTTAGGTTTAGCATTTTAGATAATTAGATCATAAAACATGCATTACATTCCACATTTAAACAAAGTGGTTACATAAAAGATAGTATTCATTTTTTCTCATCAATGTAAACATATTTAATATAAAACATGGATTCTTTCTTGACACTTCCTTGACACTATCATCACATAATGTACCTTTCCCTTGACCTATGAAAATCATTTCAAAAACTTGGGATGAGCATAAAAAGCTCAGTAAGGGATTTTAAAATATGGAAATGAAATATGATTACATGTATACATAAGAATCAATGAAATCAGACATTACACATAAAACATATGCACTTTAACATACCTCATAAAATCATAAATAAATCATATAAATCATAATACATATAGGTAACTTGATGCATTCATAACATTCTTACGTAGGGAGTAACCCTCTTGGTTACGTTTGGAATACCCATCATAATATATTACCAAAATATCATTGGAGAAACTGTAACATTTAACTCTTTTGTGTTACCCAATGCATTGGAGAGCTATATCGGTCTCACCCGCCCTTAGTTTATCACAGAACAACCTATCTTCATAACAATTCCCAAGAACCATAACATAATCGAATCACATAATACATGCATAAAGGAAACATAACATTTCCACATTTCAATCACAAGATATCAGTACAACACATTGATATAAAAAACATTATGAATACCAATTTCAATACCAAAATAACAGAAAAGTAAAACATGGTATTTATTTTTCATTTTAAAAAAAGGTATGGATTTTAGAGGAATCCGAAACTCAAATAATGGTCACAGCAGTGGAGAAGTCGTTGTCACCACATACGTACGACAAAAAAACATTCCTATTTTTGTTTAGTAAAACGATTCGTATAAAAAATATTCCTTTTGAATATGAATAAAAGTAAAATGGTTTTATACACCGTATAAAAGAATGTTGAGTATAAAAAAATATGCCTCAACGAATGGAGATTGAGACGAAGTCCCTTACCTCAGGTCCGACTTGACTCGATCGTTCCTTAATTTCATGAATAATAAACATGAGTTAATTTATACTTGATTAAGAACCTTTTTCATGTTTATATTTTCTTTTATATCACTTATTACCATGACATGAACACTATGTTGTTATTTATGTCATTAACTGTCATTTTAACGATCATTGATACTTGAGTCAAAAATAAACTCTTTATAATTTCATTTGTTCATGTGGTAAAATATCCATTATATCCAAATTATATTCATGATTTAGATATTATATATCTCATATATATCCAGTATATTCCTGCATTTATAATATTACATAACATATAGAGGTAAGAAATGAAATGCACTGTTCATGGAGACGGTAAGCCGTACGTACGCATGAACGCTACTTCCATTTCTATTTCATATTTAATGGAATTCAAACATAATGATACATAATAGTATTTTAATTCCAGTATGGTATCATATATAATATCATTAGATATATCATTTATACATAACACATATGGTGTTAATGAATCAAATCACTTTAAGGGGGCGGTAGTCCGTAATTCCTAAAATAAAGATATCACGTATACCCATAATGGAAGCCATAAAATTATGCCATAAATGAAAGATACAAAAGCATAAGTAAAAAATAAACATATTATATATCGTATATAAATATAGTGTCATCTTAATGTCTACCTTTTAAGGTGTTAGAAGAATATTGAACAATCATCGTTTCGTGAGGCAGAAATTCTCCATCCACAGAAACAGTATGTTCTTTAACCATTAGATGTAGGTGTGTGTAAGTGTAGATGGAATGATTTTTATAAAAACATCATAGTATATTGAAGATACTAGAGTTGTTACAATATAAATGAATAAAAAGTGTTTAGGGGGTTGGAGAAGCAAAATAAAACAAAAGAACACGAGTGAAGACATTACCTTAAAATCGAGTAACTCTCTTTGATTTGAGCTCAAAGGCTTCCTTGGGAAGACTTCTGCCCAAAGTGAGGCTTCTATGAGTAATAGAGGGATTTGGAGAGACAAAATGTGCAGGGGTTGGCCGAGCCAAAGGCTTCAGTGGTGTGGTTATGGAGGTAGAGGTGGGGGACTTTTATAAGAGGAGAGGAGGGGCACTCTTGGAATGTTACAAAATGTTAATTAATTTTCAAATGAGTTTCCGATTTTAAAGGCCCCACATTGATTTATTTTGAGGATAACGTGATAAGGGTTCGAAATATACTTATCCAATAGGTCTTTGACAAGTATGAGATATATTTTTAACATTATCTTTTAATTTTATTTAAATCCTTTATTAATGAGGTAATCGTTGCGTCATCATGATGTCATAAATAATTTCATTTATATAATGTATAAAAATTATGAATAAAATACCATGATTTAGGAAATAATTTTCTCTTTACAATTAATATTTATAGTCCATAATATCATCTACGTAAACAAAATTAAATTTTTTTTACGAATCTAATACATTCTTTTTTTATTTACATTCATTAAAAAATAAAAAGATAAAAAGTCACTTTCCCACAAAAGTGATTCCATGGGGTCCTCAAGATTGACACAAGGCATCCCATGGTCGGCCATGAGACAACCAATAGAATTAGGACACATGTTGGTGTCATTTTTTATTATTATGATATTATTTTATTATCCTTAACTACATGATTACTCATTAATCAAGATAATTAAAGATAATTACCATCGTTACTATTCATAATGTCCAAAAACAAAAGCATCCTAATAACATAATTTACACCTTCTGATTCTAAATATTTAATCAATTTTACCAAATTCCAAACACAGAAATTGAATTATTTAATTTAAAAATAATTCCCATTGTCAAAACAAATAGCGGGTTTTTTTGGAACAATATCTATGAAAAGGTTGGCATTATTTTATGCCCATTTCCAAAGTCAAATTAATCCTAATGACCACCATTGGATTAAATGTTAAAAATATATTAAAATTAAAATTTAAGACTAATTATAAAAATAATCTGTCCATATAATTATATTATATGAAAAAGTAGTTTTGATGTAAAATACAGTATTTTTTCACTATTCATTAAAAAATGAACATTGTCAGAAAAATACCAAAAATTCATCCAATGTATATTTCAATGTACCAATCATATATAATATGTTTCTTTTGACAAATTGAGCTTATAAAATTGTCAAATTTTTGATTTAAAAATGGGTTTCCATCAAAAGGTAGTAAAATAATCTCTTAGCAAAAATATTAGTGTATTACATGCTTAAGATTGGATTTATTCTCATTTTAAGCCTCTAAAACACTATATTATTCATAAATAGACAGATAAAAATATCTTTTATTCATTACTTACATAGGAGGCTACATCCTTCCACCCTTTATAAAATTTCTTCCCCACAATTTATTTACTTAACGAAAAAGTGGGGGTATTTATCCCTCATAGAAATTTCAGATTCCCATGTTGCCTCTTTGACCTTATGGTTTTTTCACAAAACCTTTAGCTAGTGAATCACCTTATTCGGCAACACTTTCTCTCTATGGTCATGAATCTGGACTGGTTGTTCCTCATAAAATAGATTCTCTTCCAACTGAACTACCTCTGGAGTCCATACGTGAGATGGATCTGGCATGTACTTCCTTAACGTTGAAACATGAAAAACATTGTGTACCTAAGATAAACTCGGAGGTAAATCCACTCAGTAAGCAACAGATCCAACTCTCTCCAAAATTTTAAATGGTCCAGTGAACCTTGGTCTCAGATTTTCTTTTCTTACCAAATCACATCACACTTTTCCATGGTGATACATTGAGAAAAACATGATCACCTACCATGAAATAGAGATCCTTCCTCCTGTTGTCCGTATAACTATTCTGCCTACTCTGTGTCATTCTCATGTGTTTCTGTATCAACTGAACTTTTTCTACCAACTCCTCTACCAATTCTGGTCCCGTCAACTTCCATTCACCCACATCATCCCAAAAACATGGAGTTCGACACTGCTTCCCATATAATGCCTCAAACGGTGCCATCTGTATACTGGAATGAACTCTGTTATTATATGAAAATTCAAACAATGAAATATGGTGGTCCCAACATCCCTAATAATCCATCGAACAAGAACGTAGCATATCCTCCAAATTCTGGATTGTTCATTCTGGCTGCCAATCTGATTGAGGATGAAAAGTTGTACTAAAATTTTATTCAGTACCCAACGAGTTCTGAAGGCCTTTCAAAAAATTAGTAGTAAACCTTGGATCACAATCAGATACAATTTATAGGGGAACTCCAGGTAACCTAACTATCTATTTAAGATACAATCGAGAAAGTTTATCTAAGAAAAAAGTATCTTGTATAGCAAGGAAATGAGCAGATTTAGTCAAGCGATCAACAATAAACAAGATTGCATTATTATCTCGAGATGTCATCGACAATCCCACAATGAAGCCCATGGATATATATTTCCATTCCCACTCTAGAACTGGTAAAGGATAAAGCATCCCTTTCGGTAACTTCCACTCTGCTTTAACCTGTTGACATGTCAAACACTTCACAGTAAAATCAATAATATCTCTTTTCATTCTGTCCCACCATTTATACTCCAAAAGATCTCTATACATCCTAGTACTGCCAGGATGAACTGAAAACGGATAACTATGAGCTTCACATAACAACTCTCTAATCAACTGTGAATCTCAAGGCACACACAATCTCTTCCCAATTCAAAAAAATACAATCATTATCAATTTTGAATTCAGAAAACTTACCCTTCTGAACCATCTCTACCTTTTTCTGAATCTCGTTGTCTTGCTTCTGTGCTTGCTTGATTCTGTCTGATAGATATGATTTCACAGATACCTGAAACAAAACAGAAGGACATCCTGCACCAACAACTTCTATGCCAATGTTCATCAAATCCTTAACCAAGGGATCACATTCCAAACACAACATTGTTAATGAAGTATTACTCTTTCGACTCAAAGCATCATCAACATTATTTACTTTTCCGTGATGGTAATGAATTGTACAATCATAATCCATGATTAATTCTAGCCATCTCCTCTTTCTCATGTTCAATTCTTTCTGAGTGTATATATACTTTAAACATTTGTGATCGGTATATATTTCACACTCTACTCCATACAAATGATGCCTCCAAATTTTTAAAGCGAAAACAACACCGACTAATTCTAAATCATGTGTAGGATAATTTACCTCATGAATTTTCAACTGTCGTGAAGCATATGCAATTACCAGATCGTTATACATTACGACGAAACCATTTCCTTTCAATTAAGCATCATTGTGGATAACAAACTCCCCATTCCTGGAAGGTAGTGCCAAAACTGGAGCATTCACCAATCTTCTTTTTAGTTCCTGAAAACAATCATCACATTCTTTTGTCCAGATAAACATAACACCCTTCCGAGTTAGCTTAGTCATTGGACTAGATAACCGGGAAAATTTTCTAAGAAACTTTCCGTAATAGCCTACCAAACCAAGGAAGTTACAAATCTCTATTACATTTGTGGGTCTTTTCCATTCTTCAACAACCCATGTTTTTGCAGGATCAACAGTTATCCCATCTTTAGAAACAATGTTACCATGGAATGAAATTTTTTTTAACCAGAACTCACACTTGGTGAATTCCCATATAATTTATTTTCTTTTAAGGTTTTCAAAATAACCCTTAAATGTCTTTCATTCTACTCATTACTTTTAGAAAACACCAAAATATCATCAATGAAAACCACCACAAACTTATCCATGAACTCATGGAAAATAATATTCATTAAGTCCATGAATACAGTAGGTGCATTGGTTAGCCCAAAATTCATTACTACAAATTTTTAATGGCCATATCATGTACTAAACATTGTATTTGGAACATCTGCTTCCTTTACCTTCAACTGATGGTACCCCGATCTCAGGTCAATCTTTGAGAAAAAACTGAGCTCCCTGGAGCAAATCAATGAATTCGTCGATATGAGGCAAAGGATATATGTTCTTAACATTGATGTTATTCAAGGCTCTATAATCAATGCAATGTCTCATAGAACCATATATCTTTTTAACAAATAAAATAGGAGAACCCCATGGTGATGTGCTAGGTCGAATGAAACCTTTCTCTAATAAATCTTGCCAATGATCCTTCAACTCTAAAAGTTCAATTTGAGCAATTCAATAAGGGGGTTTTGAAATTGGCTTAGCATCAAGAACTAAGTCCATAGTAAATTCAATTTCCTGATCTGGTATTATTCTAGGCAAATCATCAGGAAAATCATTAGGATGCTCATTTACCACTGGCACATCATTAATCTGAATAGTTCCTTTGTTTTCAACAATATGTGAAAGGTAACATTCATTTCCATCTTTTACAAGTTTCTCGGCCTCTTGATATGTTATCAACATTAAGGGTTCATTATAGTACACGAACCGAAAGTATTTGTGAAAAGAAAATTATTTAGATCTACAGTCAATCAAAGCATGGTAAATAGAGAGCCAATCCTTAACTAGGATAACATCAAATGCTACTAGAGGTAAAACAATAAGGGTTTCAAGTAGGTTTTTTCCATGCATAAGTATAGGAAGATTATTATAAATTATTTTCGCCCCAACATTTCCCCCAGGTGTTTTTACCACAAGTTCAGGTGTCAATTTTTGAGATGGTATTCCCATTTTACTAGAAAATATTTCAGAGATGAATGAATGTGTAGACCCTGAGTAAAACAACACAGTGGCATAATCTAAAAAAACCAACAAAGTACCAGATACAACTTCATTTGATGGCCAGACATCTGCTGAAGTAGTTGCAAAGAATTTCACCACCCCTTTCTACTTGTAGTATAACTTCTTCCCATCACTCAAGATCTTTGTCGGCCACTTGTTTTCATAGTGACCCATCTCATTGCACTTAAAACATTTCACTAACTGTAAATCAAATTTGGACTTACCATCACCTTGATCTTTTTCAGTGCAATCACGAGACTTATTTCCCATCTTACTACATCGGTAGAACTTTCCAAGAATTTAGAAGACATTCCCAAGCATTCCTTTTACCACATTTATCACAAACTGGAAACCTAGTTTTCTTACCGTCAGACCATTTTGAAGAATTTTTTCCTTTCTACTGCCACCTAGATCTCTCCTTCTACTGGTTGTTATAGAAGACTTAATCATCAAAAAAACTCCATTTCCACCTTCTCAGTACATCGAACAATCTTTTAATAACTTCTAAACTCACGAGAAGCCAATGCCCTTCGATATTTTGGCTTTAACCCTGAGTAAAAACGATTGATTTTACTATCATGGTCTCAGATAAATTTTGGAGCATACCTTGCCAGTCATGTGAACCTTTCTTCATAGGCAGCCAATGAGTCTTTCTCTTTCCTCAATTCCAGGAATTGTTTTTCCATCCTAGGTCAAATAGGCTTAGGAAAATAATACTCAAGAAACATACCATTGAATTCATTCTAGTCGAGAGCATATAACTAATCAGCGTCCCTAATATTTTTAACCATCGACCACCACTGATCTGCTTCACCACTGAAATGGTAAATAGCAAGACTAACCTTTTGACTGTCTGAACACCCCATGACATCGAAAATATTCTCCACTGATTTAATCCACCCTTCAGCTAGCTCATGGTCAGATGATCCTCTGAATGATGGGGTATTTTGCCTCATGAAATGATCCAACACTGACATGTTCCTCTGCTGTTGTTCTGGGTGATATTGTGCATAGATACCACCACCATTTATCACTTGAGTCAACTAAGCCATTACTGCAACAAACTATTTAGTTCCAATTCCGACCATCCCCGGATGCTGATTCAGAAGGTTATTTCCTTCTATATGCCTTCTTAGAACTACTTCTCTATTTCCTCTGTGGAAAACCATTCTGAACAAACATGTCTTAGATGAAGCAACATGGTAATCTTCAAACTCTATATCATTTCAATTTGACCATAAAAACATATTTTTGGTTAATCATTTAATAGAATTATAACTCCTAGAGTTATCTAAACTGACCACTGATACCAACTATAATGCCCCAGCCTTAAACCTTACTTAATCTTGAGTTATTACAAGATTACACATTGAGGATATTTTCAGGTTTATAGTTTTAGAGAATTAGATCATAAAACAGTCATTACATTCCACATTTAAACAAAGTGGTTACATTAAAGATAGTATTAATATTTCTCTTCAATAGAAAAATATTTAATATAAGACATGGATTATTTCATGACACTTCCTTGACAATATCATCACATCATGTACCTTTCCCTTGACATGGGAAAATCATTTCAAAAACCTGGGATGAGAATAAAAAGCATAGTAAGGGATATGAAAATATGGAAAGGAAACATGAGTAAATTTATACATTAGAATCAATGAAATCATACATTACTCATAAAACATAACAACTTTAACATACCTCATAAAATCATGAATAAATCATAGAAATCATAAGACATAAAGGTAACTTGAGGCATTCATAACATTCTTACGTATGGAGTAACCCTCTTGTTTACGTTAGGAATACACATCACAGCATATTCCTTAAATCTCTTCAGAGAAACCTTAACGTTTAACTCCTTCATGTTACCCAATGAATTAGTGAGCTATATTGGGCTCACCCACCCTTAGTTTATCACAGAACCACCCATATTCATAACAATGTCCAAGAACCATAACATAATCGTATCACATAACACATGCATAAAGGAAACATAACATTTCCACATTTCAAACACAAGATATCAATACAACACATTGATATAAAAAATATTATGAAAACCATTTTCAATAACAAAATAGATGAAAAGTAAAACATGGTATTTATTTTTCATTTTAAAAAAGGTATGGCTTGTAGAGGAAACTGAAACTCAAATAATGGTCATGACGACGGAGAAGTCATTGTCACCGTATAGGTACGACAAAAAAACATTCCTTTTGTCATTTATTAAAACGCTTTGTATAAAAAATATTCCTTTTGAATAAGCATAAAAGTAAAAGGGGTTTATACACCGTATAAGAGATAGTTGTGTAAAATATTCCTCAATGAAAGGAGATTGAGACGAAGTCCCTTACCTCGGGTCCGACTTGACTTGATCATTCTTTAATCTTCTGAATAATAAACTTGAGTTAATTTCTACTTTCTTATGAACCTCTTTTAAGTAAATTATTCCTTTTATATCACTTATCACCATGTCATGACCTTATGTTATTATTTAAGTTAATAACTATCGTTTTAACGATCATTGATACTTGAGTCAAAAATAAACTCTTTATAGTTACAAGTTGTTCATGTGGTAAAATATACATTATATCCAGAATTATATTCATGATGTAGATATCATATATATCATATATATCCAGTATATGCATGCATTTATAAAATTATATAACATTTAGATATAAGGAATGAAATGCACCATTCATGGAGACGGTAAGCCGTAAATACGCATGAACGCTACCTCCATTTCAATTTCATATTTAATGGAATTAAAACATAATGATACATAATAGTATTTTAATTCCAGTATGGTATCATATATAATATCATTAAATCTATCCTTTATACGTACCACATATGGTATTAACGAGTCAAATCACTTTGAGGGGGCGGTAGTCCGCACTTCCTAAAATGAAGATATCGCGTTTACCCATAATGAAAGCCATAAAGTTGTGCCATAAATGAAAAATACATAAGCATGAGGAAAACATAAATATATTATATATCATATATTAATATAGTGACATCTAAATGGCCACCTCTGAAGGTGTTAGAAAAATATTGAACAATCATCATTTAGTGAGGCAGAAATTCACCATCCACTGAAATAGTATGTTCTTTAACCATTAGATTTAGGTGTCTGTAAGTGTATCTCGAATTCATCTTATAGAAAAATAATAGTATATTTAAGATAATGGATTTTTTACAAAATAAATTAATAAATAGAGTTTAGGGGGTTGGAGAATCAAAATAAAACAAAAGAACACGAGTGAAGACACTACCTTAAAATCGGGTAACTCTCTTTGACTTGAGATCAAAGGCTTCCTTGGGAAGACTTCTACCCAAAGTGATGATTCTAAGAGTAAGATAGGGATGTGGAGAGACAAAATGAACATGTTTTGGCCGAGAAAAAGTCTTGAGAGTAGTGGGTAAGGTGGTAGAGGTGGGAGCCTTTTATAAGAGGAGAGGAGGGGCACTCTTGGAAAGTTACAAAATGTTACTTTATTTTCAAATGAGTTTCGGATTTTAAAGGTCCCAAATTGAATTATTTTAAGGATAAGATGATAAGTGTTCTAAATATACCCAAAAATAGGTCTTTAACAAGTTTATGTTATAGTTTTAACATTATATTTTCATTTTATTTAAATCCTTTATTAATGAGGTAATCGTTGCATCATCATGATGTTATAAATAATTTAATTTATTTAATTTCTAAATATTATGCAAAAAATACTATGATGTAGGAAATATTTTTAGCTTTCCAATGAATATTTATAGTCTATAATATCATCTATATAGAAAAAATTAATAATGTTTTACTCAGGTGATACATTCTTTGATATATTTACTTTCTTTAAAAAATAAAAAGATATAAAGTTACCTTCCCACAAAAGTGATTCCATGGGGTCCCAAAGATTGGAACAAGGAATCCCATGGTCACCCATGAGACATCCAGTATAATTAGGACACTTTTTGGTGTAATTTTTTATTATTATGATATTATTTCATTTCCTTAACTACCCAATTAGTCATTAATCAAGATAATTAACGATAATTACCGTCGTTACTATTCATAATGTCCAAAAACAAAAGAGTATTGATTAAAAAATTTGGACCTTCTGATTCCAAATATGTAATCCATTTTACCAAATTCCAAACACAGAAATTGCAATATTTAATTTAAAAATAATTCTCGTTGTCAAAACAAATAGCGGGTTTTTTTAAAACAATATCTATGAAAAGTTTGGCATTATTTTATGCCCATTTACAAAGTGAAATTAATCCTAATGACCACCATTGTATTAAATGGTAAAAATATATTCCAATAAAACTTTAAGACCAAATAAAAAGATAATCTATCGATATAATTAAATTAGATGAAAAAGCAGTTTTGATGTAAAATGCAGTATTTTTTCACTATTCATTAAAAAAATGAACATTGTCAGAAAAATACCTAAAATTTATACAATGTAAATTTAAATGTCCCAATAATAAAGAATATGTTTATTTTGACAAATATATCTTACAAAATTGTCAAAATTTTGATTTAAATATGGGTTTCAATCAAAAGGCAGTAAAACAATCATTTTAAAAAAATTTATTGTATTTCATGCATAAGATTGGAATTATTCTCGTTTTATGCCTCTAAAAGACTATCTAATTCATAAATAGACATAGATAAATATATCTATTATTCATTACTTACATGGTATTTTACATCCTTCCACCCTTTAGAAAATTGTGTCCCCGCAATTTATTTACATAATGAATAAGTGGGGGTATTTATCCCTCACAGTATTTTCAGATTCCCATGTTTCCTCTTAAACCATAGGGTTTGTCCACAAAACCTTTACCTGGTGAATAACCTTATTCCTAAACCCTTTCTCACTATGGTCATGAATTTGGACCAGTTTTTCCTCATAAGATAGATTCTCTTCCAACTGAACAACCTCTGGACTCAAAACACGAGATGGATCTGGCATGTAATTCCTTTACATTGAAACATGAAAAACATTGTGTACTAGAGATAAACCCGAAGGTAATTCCACTAGGTAAGCAAATAATCCAACTCTCTCCAAAATTTCATATGGTCCAATGAACCTTGGACTCAGCTTTCTTTTCTTACCAAATCGTAGCACACTTTTCCATGGTGATACTTTGAGAAAAACATGATCACCTACCTCGAAAGAGTGATCTTTCCTCCTGTTGTCTGCATAACTCTTATGCCTGCTCTGAGCCATTCTCATGTGTTTCTGAATCAATTGATCCTTTTCTGCCAACTATTCTACAAATTATGATCCCATCAACTTCCTTTCATCCACTTCATCGCAAAAATCAAGAGTTAGACACTACTTCCCATATAATGCCTCAAACGGTTCCACCTGTATACTGGAATGAAAACTGTTATATATGAAAATTCAACCAAAGGAAGATGTTGGTCCCAACGTCCCTGATAATCCATCGAACAAGAATGTAGCATATCCTCCAATGTCTGGATTCTTCATTCTGACTACCCATCTGATTGAGGATGAAAAGTTGTAGTAAATATTAATTTAGTACCCAACGATTTCTGAAGGAATTTACAAAAGTTAGAAGTAAACCTGGGATCACGATCAGATACACCGGATAGGGGAACTCCATGGAACCTGAATATCTATTTAAGATACAATCGAGAAAGTTGATCTGGGGAAAAAGTATCTCATATAGCAAGGAAATGAGCAGATTTAGTCAAGAGATCAACAATTAAACAGATTGCATTATTACCTCGAGATGTCTTCGGAAATCCCACAACGAAGTCCATGGATATATTTAATAATTTCCACTCTGGCACTAGTAAAGGCTTAAGCATCCCTTTTGGTAACTACCGCTCTGCTATAACCTATTGACAATCCAAACACTTCACAGTAAAATCGACAATATTTCTTTTCATTATGTCCCACCATTACTAATCCTGAATATCTCTATACATCTTAGTACTGCTAGGATGAACTCAAAACAGAGAACTATGAAATTCACATAAAAAATCTCTTTTCAACTATGAATCACAAGGCACACACAATCTCTTCACAAATCTCAAAATACAATCATTATCAATGTTGAATTCAGGCAACATACCCTTCTGAACTAGCTCTACCTTTTTCTGAAACTCGTTGTCTTGCTTCTATGCTTTCTTAATTCTGTCTGATAGAGAAGACTTCTCTGATACCTGAAACAAAACAGACGGACATCCTGCACCAAAAACATCTATTCCAATGCTCATGAAAACTATAACCAAGGGATCATGTTCCATACTCAACATTTTTAATGAAGCATCACTCTTTCGACTCAAAGCATCATCCACTTTATTTTCTTTTCCCGGATGGTAATGAATTGTTCAATCATAATCCTAGATTAATTCTAGCCATCTCCTCTGTCTCATGTTCAATTCATTCTTAGTGAATATATACATTAATCATTTGTGATCGGTATATATTTCACACATTACTCTATACAAATGACGCCTCTAAATTTTTAAAGAGAAAACAGCAGCAACTAATTCCAAATCATGTGTCGGATAATTTATCTCAGGAATTTTCAACTATCATGAAGGATAAGCAATTACCTGATCGTTCTGTATTAGGACGCAACCACGTCCATTCAATGTAGCATCACTGTGGACAACAAACTCACCATTCCTAGAAGGTAGTGCCAAAACTAGAGCATTCACCAATATTTTTTTCAGTTCATAAAACAATCATCACATTCTTTTGTCCAGATAATCTTAACACCCTTCCGAGTTAGCTTAGTCATTGGACTAGATAACTGGGAAAAATTTCTAACAAACCTTTGGTAATAGCCTGCCAAAGCAAGGAAGCTACTAATATCAGTAAAATTTTTGGGTCTTGGACATTCTTCAACAACCCTAGTTTTTTCAGGACCAACAATTATCCCATCTGTAGAAACAATGTGACCATGGAAAGAAATTTTTTGTAACCAAAACTCACACTTGCTGAATTTTCCATACAATTTCTTTTCTTTTATGGTTTGAAAAATAAACCTTAAATGTATTTCATTCTCCTCTTTACTTTTATAAAACACCAAAATATCATCAATGAAAACCACCACAAACTTATCCATGATCTCATGGAAAATTATATTCATTAATTCCATGAATACATCAGGTGCATTGGTTATCCCAAAAGGCATTACTAAAAATTCATAATGTTCATATCTTATACGAAACTTGGTCTTCGGAACATCTGCTTCCTTTACCTTCAACTAACGGTACCCTGATCTAGGTTCAATCTTTGAAAATAACTGAGCTCCCTAGAGCTGATAAAAAAAATCATCGATATGAGGCAATGGATATTTCTTCTTAATAGTGATGGAATTCAAGGCTCTATAATCAATGCAAAGTCTCATAGACCCATATTTCATTTTAAAAAATAAAACTGGACCACCCCATGGTGATGTGCTAGGCCGAATGAAACCTTTCTCTAATAAATCAAGTAATTGCTTCTTCAAATCTAAAAGTTCAATTTGAGTCATTCGATAAGGGGTTTTTGAAATTGGCATAGCATCAGGAACTAAATCAACATTAAATTCAACTTCCCGATCTGGTATTATTCCAGGAAACTCATCAGGAAAAACATTAGGATACTCATTTAGCACAGGTACATCATTAATCTGAACAGTTTCTTTTTTTCAATAATATGTGCAAGGTAACATTTATTTCCATCTTTTACAGGATTCTCGTCCTCTTGATATGTTATCAATAGTAAGGGTTCATTCTTATACAAAAACTGAAAGTATTTCTAAAAAGATACGTCTTTAGCTCTACAGTCAATCTTAGCATGGTAAATAGAGAGCCAATCCTTACCCAAGATAACATCAAACTCTAATATAGGTAAAACAATAAGGTTTTCAAGTAGGTTCTTTCCACGGATAAGGACATGAAGATTCTTATAAATTCTTTTTTCCTCAACATTTCCTCTAGGTGTCTTTACCAAAAGTTCAGGAGTCATTTCTTGAGATGGTATTCCCATTTTACTAGAAAAGATTTCAGAGATGAAATAATGTTTAGACCCCGAATCAAAAAACACACTGGCATAATCTAAAATAACAAACAAAGTACCTGATACAACTTCATTTGATGGCCCGACATCTATTGAAGTAGTTCCAAAGGATTTCACCACCCCTTTATGCTTGTAGTCTAATTGCTTCCCATCACTCATGCTCTTTTTCGGACACTCGTTTTCATAGTGACCCATCTCATTGCACTTAAAAAATTTCACTAACTGTAAATAGAATTTGGATTTACCATCACCTTGATCTTTTATAGTGCAATCACGATCCTTATATCCCATCTTACAACATCAGTAACACTTTCCAGAATTCATAAGACATTCCCCAGCATGCCTTTTACCACATTTATCACAAACTGGAAACTTAGTTTTATTACTGTTAGACCATTTTGAAGAATTATTTCCTTTCTCCTACCACCTCGTTCTCTTCTTCTGCTTGTTGTTATATAACACTTGATCATCGAAAAATTCAATTTCCACATTCTAAGCACATCATACAAGATTTTCATAACATTTAAACTCAAGAGAAGCCAATTCCCTTTGATATTTTGGCTTTAATCCGGAGTAAAAATGATTGATTTTACTATCAAGGTCTCAGATAAAATTTGAGCATACCTTGCCAATCGAGTGAACCTTTCTTCATAGGCATCCACTGAGTCTTCCTCTTGCCACAATTCCATGAATTGTTTTTCCATCTTAAGTCGAACAGCCCTAGGAAATTACTTCTGAATAAAAATACCATTGAATTCATCCCAGTCAACAGCATCAATCTCATCGGCATCCCTGATATTTTTAACCATCGACCACCACTGATCTGTTTCACCCTCTGTACGCTAAATAGCAAGACTAACCTTTTGATTGTATGAACACCCCATGACATAGAAAATCATCTCTAGTGCTTTAATCCACCCTTCAGCTAGCACAGGGTTAGAGGATCCTCTGAATGATGAGGGATGTTGCATCATGAAATGTTCCACCACTAACATGTTCCTCTACGGTTGATCTGGCTGATCTCATGCATGGATACCACCACCATTTATCGCTTGAGTCAACTGCACCATTACAGCAACAAACTGCTCAGTTCCAATTCCGAACATCCTCGGATGCTGATTCGGAAGGTTATTTCCTTTTGTATGCCTTCCTAGAACTTCTTCCCTATTTCCTCTGCGGAAAACCATTCTAAGCCAACATGTCTTAGATGAAGCAACGTGGTAATCTTCAAATGATATATCATTTCAATTTGACAATAAAAAAATATTTTTGGATAATAATTTAATATAATTCTAACTCCTAAAGTTATCTAAACTGACCTCTGATACCAACTATAAGGCCCCAACCATAAACCTTACATAATCATGAGTTACTACAAGATTACACATTGAGGATCATTTTAGGATTAGATTTTTAGAGAATTAGATCATAAAACATGCATTACATTCCACATTTAAACAACGTGGATACATAAAAGATAGTATTCATTTTTCCCATCAATAGAAACATATTTAATAAAAAACATGGATTCGTTCTTGACACTTCCTTGACACTATAATCACATCATGTACCTTTCCATTGACTTGTGAAAATCATTTAAAAAACATGGGATGAGCATAAAAAGCTCAGTAAGGGGTATGAAAATATGGACAGGAAACATGAGTACATGTATACATAAGAATCAATGAAACCATACTTTATTCATTAAACATAAGAACTATAAAATACCTCATCAAATCATGAATAAATCATAGAAATCATAAGACATAAAGGAATATTTAGGTATTCATAACATTCTTAGATAGGTAGTAACCCTCTTGGTTACATTTGGAATACCCATCACAATATATTCCCTAAATCTCTTCGGAGAAAACATAACATTTAACTCCTTTGGTTTACCCAATGCATTGGAGAGCTATATCGGGCCCACACAACCTTAGTTTATCACAAATCCACCCGTATTCATAACAATTCCCAAGAACCATAACATAATCGTATCACATAATACATGCATAAAGGAAACATAAAATTTCCTCATTTCAATCATAAGATATCAATACAACACATTGATATTAAAAACATTATGAAAACAATTTTCAATACTAAAATAAAAGAAAAGTAAAACATTGTATTTATTTTTCATTTAAAAAAAAGGTATGGCTTGTAAAGGAAGCTGAAACTCAAATAATGGTCACAACGGCGGAGAAGTCGTTATCGCCACACACATATGACAAAAAAACATTCCTTTTTTCATTTATTAAAATGATTCTTATAAAAAATAATCCATTTTAATATGAATAAAAGTAAAAGGGGTTTATACACCGTATAAAAGAATGTTGTGTATAAAACAAAATATGCCTCAATGAAAGGAGATTGAGACGAAGTCCCTTACCTCGTGTCCGACTTGACTCGATCGTTATTTAATCTCCTGAATAATAAACTTGAATTAATTTCTACTTGCATAAGAACCTTTTTAAAGTTAATTATTCCTTTTATATCACTTATTACCATGTCATGAACACTATGTTATTATTTAAGTTAATAACGATCGTTTTAACTATCATTGGTAATTCAGTCAAAAATAAACTCATTATAATTACAAGTTGTTCATGTGGTATAATATCAATTATATTGATAATTATAATCATGATGTATATATCATATATCTCATATATATCTATTATATTCATTCATTTATAATATTACATAACATTTAGAGGTAATAAATGAAATGCACCGTTCGTGTAGACGGTAAGTCGTATGTACGCATGAACGCTACTTCCATTTCTATTTCATATATAATGGAATTAAAAAAAATGACACATAATATTATTTTAATTCCATTATGGTATCATATATAATATCATTAAATCTATCCTTTATTCATACCACATTCGGTATTAACAAATCAAATCACTTTGATGGGGCGGTAGTCCGCACTTCCTAAAATGAAGATATCACATATACCCATAATGGAAGCCATTAAGGTATCCCATATATGAAAAATACAGAAGATTTAGGAAAAAATAGACATATTATATATCATATATAAATATAGTTCCATCTTTATGTCCACCTTTGAAGGTGTTATAAGAATATTGAACAATCATCGTTTCGTGAGGCAGAAATTCGCTGTCCACAGAAACAGTATGTTCTTTAACCATTAGATGTAGGTGTGTGTAATTGTAGCTATAATTATTCATATAAAAACATCCTAGTATATTGAAGATACTGGAGTTGTTAAAAAATAAATGAATTAAAAGAGGTTAGGGGGTTGGAGAAGCAAAATAAAACAAAAGAACACGAGTGAAGACATTACCTTAATATCTGGTATCTCTCTTTGATTTGAGATCAAAGGCTCCCTTGGGAAGACTTCTTCCCAAAGTGATGCTTCTAGTAGTAAGAGAGGGATTTAGAGAGACAAAATATGCAGGGGTTGGTCGAGCCCATGGCTAGGGAGGTGTGGGTAAGGAGGTAGAGGTGGGGGCCTTATATAAGAGGAGAGGAGGGGCACTCTTGGAAAGTTACAAAATGTTAATTTATTTTAAAATGCGTTTTGGATTTTAAAGGTCCCAAATTGATGTATTTTGAGGATAAAGTGATAAGGGTTCGAAATATACTCATAAAATAGGTCTTTGACAAGTGTACGTTATAGTTATAATATTATATTTTCATTTTATTTAAATCATTTATCAATGAGGTAATCATTGCATCATCATGATGTCATAAATAATTTAATTTATTTAATCTATAAAAATAATGAAAGAATATTATGATGTAGGAAATATTTTTATATTTACAATGAATATTTAGAGTCCATAATATCATCTATGTAGACAATATTAAAAATGTTTTACTCAAGTGATACATTCGTTGTAATATTTACTTTCTTTAAAAAATAAAAAGTTAAATAGTCACATTCCCAGAAAAGTGATTCCATAGGGCCCCCAGGATTGGAAAATTGTATCCCATGGTCAGCCATGAGACAAACAGTATCATTAGGACACATGTTGGTGTCATTTTGTATTATTATGATATTATTTAATTATCCTTAACTACCCGATTACTCATTAATCAAGATAATTAAAGATAATTACCGTCATTACTATTCATAATGTCCAAAAACAAAAGCGTCTTGATTACATAATTTGGAACTTATGATTCCAAATATGTAATCCATTTTACCAAATTCCAAACACAGAAATTGAAATAATTAATTTTAAAATAATTCTCGTTTTCAAAACAGATAGCGGGTTTTTTTGGATCAATATCTATGAAATGTTTGGCATTATTTTATGCCCAATTACAAAGTGAAATTAATCCTAATGAAGACCATTGGATTAAATGGTAAAAATATATCCAAATTAAAATTTAATACCAAATAAAAATATAATCTATACATATAATTAAATAAAATGAAAAAGCAGTTTTGATGTAAAATGAAGTATTTTTTCTGTATTTATTAAAAAATAAACATTATCAGAAAAATACCAAAAATTTGTTGAATGTAAATTTTAATGTCCCAATCATAATGAATGTGTTTATTTTGACAAATACTGCTTATAAAAGTGTCAAAATTTTGATTTATAAATGGTGTGCCATCAAATGGCAGTAAAACAATCTTATAAAAAAATATATTAGTGTATTCCATGATTAAGATTGGATTTATTATCATTCTATGGATCTAAAACAATATCTAATTCATAAATCGACATAGATATAAAATATCTATTATTCATTATAAACTTGGGATGTTACACATGATCATCTTCAAATTCCATTTCCAACTTCTCCACACAAAGAACAAGTTATTCATATGTTTTAAACTCATGAGAAGCTAATTACTTTCAATACATTGGCATTAATGCAGAGTAAAAATGGTTGATTTTAATATCAACATATCGTATGAAATTTGGAGCATACCTTGTCAATCGAGTTAATTTTTCTTCATTAACAGCCACAGAGTCATCCTATTGCCTCAATTGTTGGAATTTGTTTCCATTATAAGATGAACCACCTTAGGAAGATATTTCTCAAGAAACATACCTTTGAATTCATCCCAATAATGAGCATCAATATCAACAATATCCCTGTTATTTTACATCATTGACCACCAATTATCAGCTTCAACATCAAAACAGAAAACAATAAGGCTAATCTTTGGATGTTCTGAACACCCCAGGATATCAACAAAATTTCAGTGCTTAAATCCACCATTCTGCTAGCACAGGATCAGATGATCCTCTGAATGATGGGGGATATTGCCTCATGAAGTTCTCTGCCACTAACATGTTCCTTTGTTGTTGATCTGGCTGATCTCATGCATATATACCGCCACCATTTATAGCATGAGTTAACTATTCCATAACGGCAACAAACTATTCAGTTCTGATTCAGACCATCTCAGGTTACTGATTTGGATGGTTGACATCCTCCTGATGTCATCCCAATATAGCTGCCTTATTTCGTCTATGAAAAACCATTCTGAACACAGAAATATCTTAAGTGAAGCAACTTGGTAATCTATATATTCTATGAGATTTCATTAGTAACATAAATTATTTTATAGATATTAATTGAACAATACCCTAACTCCTAATGTTATATAAACTGACCTCTTATACCAACTATAAGGACCTGACCATTACCATTTTATAATATTGAATTAAATTAATAATTCACATTGAGGAAAATTTTAGGTTTAGAGATTTAGATAATTAGGACATAACTATTACATCTCAAAAGATTAAAAAGTAGACACTTCAACTCATTTTTCATTTTTTCATAAAATAAAAACTCTTGAAAAAAAGTGTCATGTCTTGTTCCATGTTTTAGACATCAAAAATCTTCCTTGATCTCACCTTTGACCATATTCATCTTTAAGTCCTATGAAAAAAATTTAAAACAAGGGATGAGAATAAAAATATCAGTATGTTTTATAAAACAATGAAAGAAAACATTAGTTCATAAATACATTCAAAACACAAACTCTTTTACTTACCTCATGAAATCATAAGATTCATGAATAACACATAGAAATAATAAATCATAAAGGCAACTTGTGTTATAAATAACATACTTTCATTATTGATATCATAGCTACATAGGGAGTTACTTTGGATTAACCATCACAATATATTCCCTAAATCTCCTAAGAGAAACAGTCATGTTTACCTTTGTCATGTTAACCAATTCATTGGTGAGATATCTCGGGCTCACCCACATTAGGTTAATCATGGAACCACCTATATATGTAAATAATGTCCACTAACCATAACATGATCATAAAACATAACATAAGCATAAAATAAAAGATAGAATTCCCACATTGCAGTAACAATATAACATTTCAATACATTAACATATAAAAACCATTATCAAAACCTTTTTCAATACCAAAAATACATAAAATATAGTATGTTATTTATATCCTTTTAAAAACCTTACAACTTGTAAAGGAATCCAAAGATAAAACAATACTCGCGTCGGTGAAAATGTCGTTGTCACCACTTATGTTAAAAAAATCCTTGTTTTTTTGTCTTTTAGTAAAATGATTTGTAGAAAAGGATTCCTTTTAATGAAATGAATGTATAATGGTATCTATATAGAATATAAAATAAATTCATGTATTAGAACAAAATATGCCTCAATGATAGGATATTGAGATGAATTCCCTAACCTCGTGTCTGATTTGACTCGATAGTTCTTTAATATCCTAAATAATAAACTGAATTTTATTTCTACTTGATTAAGAACCTCTATAAAGTTTATTATTCCTTTTATATCATTTATTACCTTGTTATAAACATTATGTAATCATTTATGTTAATGGCGTTCATTTTGTTGATATTTGATATTTGTGTCAAAAATGAAGACCTGATATTTACATGTTGTCCATGTGGTGAATAGACCATTATATCCAGAATGTTATTCACTATTTAAATATCATATATATCATATATATCAAGTATATATATATATATATATATAATATATACCATTTGGAGGTAAGAAATGAAATGCACCGTTCATTGAGACGGTAAGTTGTACGTACGCATGGACACTACTTTCATTTCGATTACTTATTTTAATGGAATTAAAAAATAATGATACATAGCTATATTATAATTCCAGTATAATATCATATATTAAATCATTAAATCCATCTTTTATACTTCCCACATATGTTATTAACTAGTCAAATCACTTTTAGTGGGCGGTAGTCCGCACTTCCTCAAATGAAATTATCGGGTTTACCCAAAATAGAAACAATAAAGGTATGCTATAAATAAAAAATACAGAAGCTTAAAGAAAAAATGAACATAATATATATCATATATAACTATAGTGTTATCTTAATGGCCACCATGATAGATAGTAAGAGATAATCGAACAATCATCATCTCGTGAGGCCTTAGTTTTCCATCCCCAGAAACAATATGTTCATCATCTATTAGAAGGAGGCGTGTGTAAGTGTAGTTCGACACCATATCATGAAAAAATACTATTTTATTGAGGTTACTGTTGTTTTCATAAATTAAAGAAATAAAAAATCGTTTAGGGAATGGAGAAGTAATATAAAAGAAAATAATTTAAGAGAAATTATTACCATTAATTTGGGTAACTCCCTTCACAATGAACTAAAAGGGTTTTGTGAAGTGACTTCAACCTAATGTAAGGATTCTAAGAGGATTAGAGGGATGTAGATAGATTTCTTGGGAAGAGGTTGTTAGAGCCAAAAGGCTTGAGTTTTGTGAGGAATTGGTAAAAAGTGAGGACTTTTTATACGGGGGGGGGGAGGCGCTCTTTCAAAAAGTGTAAAAATATTATTTTATTATATAATTATATTCTATTTATAAAGGTCCAAAACTCATTAAGTTAGAAGATAAGATCACTCATGGTCGAAATAAATCATCCAATCTGAATTGGATATGTTTTGGATGTTATTTTAATATTTATAATCATATTTATTTAAATCATTTATTAATGAGATAACTCTGCATCTTAATTGTGTCATAAATAATATAATTTATTCGATGTCTAAAAATTATAAAAAATACCATGATATAGGAAATAGTTTTATATTCCAAATGAATATTTACAGTCTAAATGATAACTTATATAACACCATTTAAAAAATTAATTTACAAAAAGATATTTGTTTAGGCCATTTTTGCCTTTACATTAAGTTTATTAAAATAATGTGTCATTATCATTCATAAGTGGCCCCATGGGGTCCCAAAATCGACACAAAGATGCCCTTGGTTGGAAATTACTCATCCAATAAGTCTAGTATAAGTGATATTATAATTTGGAGTTATTATAATATTCTTTTTACCTTTCATTACCTTATTTTCATTTAACCGCAGTAAATAAAAGTCCAATGCTACAATTAAAAAAAATATTTTCATCTTATTAAACCACATTTTACTTAATAATAATAACCGAGTGTTCCGATTTTTTGAAATTCAATTCTCAAAAGTGGAAAAATATCATTTAAATGAAAAAAGTCAGTTTTTAAACTACTTCAAAGTGGTTTCACTATTCATAAAAAATTGACGTTTTTTAGAAAACTACCAAAAATTTATCCTAAGACATATTTGAAATTTTAAACTCAAAAATGATTTCTATTTTTTCATATTAAATAAATATAATTTTCATTAATTAATTTAAAATTACTTCTCGTTGATAAATCAAATATTGTGTTTTTAAGAAGCAATAACTATCAAAACATTGACAATTGTTTATGTCCAATTTCAAAGTGAAATTAATTACAATGACCAGCATTGGATTAAATGGTAAAAATATATTTCAGTTAAACATTATAACCAATTTAAATGATTTTCTATCCATATAAATAAATTATATTAAATTTCAGTTTTGAATTAAAATACAATATTTTTTTATATTCATAAAATAATGAACTTTAACGGAAAAATTACAAAAAATTACACAAAGTAAATTTTGATATCCCCATTCTATAGAAGGATATTATTTGGTCAAATTAAATGTACTAAAGTGACACAAATTATATTTAAAGAGGGGTCTCCATTAAAAGGAGACAAATTGACCATTTAATAAATATTAGAGTATTTATGCTTAAAATATGATTCATTCACATTTTAAGCCTCTAACTATTATTAGATAAAAGTAAAAACATTTAACAAACATGTAAAATTATATTGAAGATATTTTATTCATTCCCTTTGATAAAACCACTAATAGTTAACTACCATTAAAAATAATAATATTATATTATTAGTGTGGAACGTAAGATTTCAAAAAAACATGTTGTTGCATATCAGGTACGCTATCGAACATAACAACCCATTTAAAGTAAAATTATTATTTAATTCAAAAATATTAATAAATATGAAATATTTTTTATTCTTTATTTACCCGTGATGTTAAAATTGTTATATCATCTATCAAATATTTTTCTAGGCACGGTATACGAATAAATCAATTTTTATGCAATAAAATGTATTCTTATGTGGTTTTCCCCACATTATGTATAATTTAAAATTATTTTCAACCAATGTTAGAAATTGAATATGATAAAATGGGAAAATTATTAGGAATGAGGATTTTAAAATTTCGAAAATATGTTTCTTTTTATTTTTATGCATTTTGAATAATAACTGTGCAAAAAAATCAACTGGACCAAGGGTATATAATGTTTATCCAGATCAAAATGATGTGACAATAATATAATTTTTCATTCTAAATGTCATTGGATGAAATAAATATGACCCTTATCACATTAATATTGAAATTTCATTCTTTAATACAATCTTTTCCATGAAAATGACCAATATATTATTTAATGCAATTCATGGTACATAATTTCACTCTTTTACTTTTAAATATCTACTGTGCATGATCTTAAGTAAAAAATAATTTATATAATAAATTTAAATTTAAATTTTCATCAGAATTAAATTTCATTCATGTTGTATATTTATTTATTATTTTTTATAATTATATATTAACTATAAATTTTAATGTAATGCTAATATAATATTCAATCAATTAATAAAAAAATATAAATAAATGATATTAAAAATATTAAAATATAATAATCTGAATGGGATATGATGTTTCATTAATTTTTTAAATTAATATAACATATTATTTTATTTTTAAATCAAAATATATGAATTCAACCTTTTACTATAACATTTATGTAAAATAATCTTAAAACTGTCAAAATAGGAAATAATTATATTTTATCTAAAATGTATTTTAATATTTTTTAAAAAGAAATATAATAATATTATGTGTGGTCAAGGTTGAAACTATGTTTCATATAATGTATTCCAATGTCTATTTATAATAAAATTTTACCATTTAAGTAATATTAAAACAATTTAATACTAAAAATTATTTTATTGTGGTTACGGATTCAACAGCTTAAATATGAGGTTAAAACAAATGAAAACATTTAAAATGCCACATAAAACTATCAAAATTTTATTTTATGATTTTATTTAGACACCATTGTACCTTTTCACTAAATAAATATCAATTTTGATCATTTTTTATATAATGACTATATTATATTTTTATCTTTAAAAAAATCCCTAGAGTGAACCTCCCCTAAATTCTAAGATTGAACAACTAATTTCAATTATTCAGATAACATTGATCCTTTTACCTTGAGAAAAAACTACCAAATTATCATCTAAACTCTTATATATATATATATATATTATTAATATTATGATCATCCAAAAATATGAACCTGATTTTCATTAAGAGGAGATCTAAAGGAGTTGTTTCAATGGAGTTGGAATTGCCGAAACTAATCACATCGTTTTTAAATATTCTTTTTTCTACACTATATATGTATTAATTATCATAAATTAATAACTATTTAATAATAAATATTCATAAATGTCATTATTTTTATGAGACAATAATTATCCACCAAGTTTCCAATTAAAATGGATGTGAATGTATTGCTCGTTCATACGTACGACATACCATCTTTAAATAGTGATAGAATTCATTTTTAATATCCCAATTTGATTGATGAAAATTATGTTGCATCTAAAGATTATATATAAAATGTATGAGATAATTATTCTTCTGTTATTATAATAGCACATTTATCTTCTTAACTATTAAACTATTGGAAAATTATAACATTTCACGTGCTTACGTGTACATTACCACCTCCACAAAAAGTGGTCATTATATTTTTATTATCATTTTACATTCATTGTAAAAATATAGATTTTTTAAATATATATATATATACACAATATGTTATAATAACAATATTTTAAATGTTAATTATTATTTTCTGTTCTTTTCTTCCATCTATCAAAAAGTAAAAAACTGAGTTCATGTAGACATATAGCCAACCATATCCCTGAATGGTGTAATTAATGTTTCAATATATATCATTAGTGAATAAATATAAACTATAATAAATATATTATATATATATATATATATGATTTTTTATTGTTTTGAAATGTATGGAACCATGAAAAAAGTACAGGGACCCAAACATGAGAACTGAAACATGTAGAAAAAACGAAGCAATTGTTAACAAAAATAATGATTTTAATAACAAATAGATTATAAAGGGGTAATAAAATGTAGTAAAAATAATAAATGGTGTGATATAAATGACTATTCAATTGTAATACATGTATAATTAATCAATATTTTCTATATAAAATTATCTAATGTATACGAGGAACGACGAGACTTGTTGTAAGGGTTCATAATCACAAATGGACTTCATTAGGACATACATAATTTTATGCAAGGTTATTCTATTATTATCTGTAAATAATCAACCTATGTCAGATATATACATAATAAACTTTTAATAATTATATTTAACATTTCATTTGATGTTTTTCATTCATGGATCATATGATTTCAAAATCCCAAAAGTGGTAAGGGATTTATGTTTCCATCTTAATTAAATAAAGATTATTTATGATTGAATTTATTATTTAGAAACATATATTATCCTTACAAAATAAATTGATTTATTTTTGTCATATCCTATAATTTTTTCATTATAATACATATTTTTCTACCAATTCCCAAAATATTATTAAACAATAATCTAAAATATTTTTATCGACAACCATCCATGTATTATCATTTAAGTTTTTACAAGTATATTATATGACCATGATTTCTAAAAATTATATCATTTATGCTTTTAATATTCTATAATTATTATTTGATTCAATTTTTACAAATTTTTTGATTTATTTAAAAACATTTTACAAAAACATTCTTTTAATTTTTCAAATGATGTAATTATTGAATTTTTTTCTAATAATGTGAATATAATGTTTCCATTTAACATATATCGAATGAGTCAAATTTACCTTCCACATGTCTTCTCATTCATTTTAATATTCATTTATAATATTACCTATTTTTTAATGAATTTGTTTTCAATAATATTTAGGAAATTATTATATTTTAATGAATTGATTTCAAAATATATAGGGTATTATCCTCACTATTGTTTTTAAATATATTTTTATTCATAAAAATTATCCTTTAGTGTTTTGTATGTTTTACTATGTTCATATTAAAATGTTAGCATAATTATTCTTTTTACAGATGTCTTATGATAATGGTAATGAGATTTTTATGAAACCCTAAAACTTTCATGGGCTACGCTTTGATCAATTGATGAAATGGATATAATAATATTTTCTTTTTCTTGGTTATTGAGTGATCATATGGTGAATGATTTATAATAATTGTGCAAACTTATATATTTTTTTCATTATGTGATGGGTGGGATTGAAATTATATTTCACTCTAATTCAATGGGTAATCTTTTTTATCTCATGGGATAACTATGTGAGAAAAGTTTATATTTTTCACCCATTATGATAAACACATTGATGTTCTTGATACATTATGGGAAACAAGTCAATGTTCTTAAATCACTCAAGTTAACATTCCAAAAATGGTGATTTACTATTGTAAAAAAATGTTGAGTACTTATAAATTTTTATTTTATAGTTCTAGTTGTTAACCTTGACATATACAAAATTTGTTATAACTATGATGGTGTCACACTTTAACGATAATAAATTATGTTTCATGAATAAAGATTATTTTTCACTCTTTAGATTAATGTAATTTAAAATGGTAAATCATTATGAAATTAACAATATTTATGATCTTTGATAGTTTGGCTATCAATATTTAATTTATATTCATTATCTCATAACCTTATTCTTATTTTAGTTTTTCATATAACCATTAATTGATATCTCAAATTATTAATCTTTCAAAGAATATAGAATCAACTTTTCTGGGGATACCATTCCCTTGTATGAAAAAATGTGTTAAATAGGGTATGTCTATGAATATTAATAAATGAATATATCCTTATGGGTTATATTGAAGATCAATAATAGAACAAATATATTTTTTATCCTGTATCTAATAACAAAAAAAATTATGGTATTGGGGTGTCTATTTGTGAAATAAATTGAATATTCACTTATAAATATCTAACATTAATGCTTAAAAATCAAGGAACATTACATTATAAATGTTCTTCTATCAATGAAGATGAATTCTGCTATATCATGAAGCTGCTCAATCTCTCTAAAAGATTGTTTAATATGATTATAGATTAAATAGTGTTATCAAAAAAGAATAATTTATTCGGTCTTCGTAAAATTATATAAAATAAAACTTATTTGTTTCATGATAAATAAATATTATCAAAAAAATTAATCATCAATACTATGGTTATATTTTCCAACATTTACACTAGTAAATGAATTAGGTAAACGGAACCTACTAGCCTTTAGTGTTTCTCCATTACATAATGTTATGTACAGAATCTATAAATGATTCCTATGATATATGTTATCACTAATGCATGATATAAATACCAATGAATATCATGATACATATTCATGAATATGTGGTCTATATACCATTTCAATTAATGATATTTTTATAATGATTTCTCTCCCACATGTTGTGTCTTAAAAACATCCATAGACATATAAAAATAATGTTGAATCTTAGAAACAACCATAATGGATGTACCCAATAATTATGTTTTCTCATATAATTATATATTCAGTGTCTAATGCCTAGGAATTCATAGCCTATATCATGATTGAGGATGTATTATCTATAAGGAATTGATGAATTTCCAAATGATATAAATTTATTTCCTTGTGTATTTAATCCATGAGTGTTACAAACATTCAATAATTGTTTCCTTATATCATATTTTAGTGGTGAATTTTCTAGAAAAGAGTACCTATAAGTATGTTACCCTTACCCATAAATTATTGTATATCAAAATTTAATATCAAGAGGCAATTTACCAAGTGATGTACTTGAAATTTTAATCTAATAGAAAAAATTACTTTATTCCATTTTTCTATGAACACCATGAAGTATTAACTATACAGATAGTGCCTACAAAACATCATTGTATGAACCAAAATATTTAATTTAATATCTTGGATATGGATGAATAGTTCATTAAAATTCAACTATCTCAGCCAAAAATTCTCTACCCCAATCATCCTATAAAATATAATATTCATATACCATTGAAAAATTATCATAACACACCTCAAATCCCTCACTAAGATGATATATATTTAGAAATACTGTTATGGTCAATCGATCATTCAAATATTTGAATGATGATTAATGTTTCTCTAAATAATAAAATTTCACCCTGTTGATATTAAATTTTTCGTCAATTATTATATCTTTTAAAAATCATAAATAATGAAGTTATGATACTACGAAATACTAATGAAAGTCAAAACCTATAATATGTTCACTTGAAAATTCCCCTAAATTCTTAATTCTACAGTCCTATAATATAATGAGATACCAAATTCATATATTATATATCCTGGTGAAAAATTAACATAAGAAAATTTAATATATATATTTTTTATAGATTTTTTTCTCATAATGTTTTTAATAAAATGTTAATATATTGACCTTTTTTGGATAGATACATAGTGTAATAAAAGATATTATTCAAAATTACCAAAATAAAGGAATCTAAATATGAATGAAAAGTATTTTTCATCAAATATATGGATACATCATGAGATTTTTTTGGTTGAAATTAATGACAATATATTAAAATATTATAATATCCTTGGAAACCTATATCTTGAATATTATATGCACTGACCTAAAGCTAATGGTATTATAAATATTCGTAAATACACGAAAAATACAACACCCTATTTAGTTAATCTAATATATAATTATTTATGGGTGATGAGTATAGGTTTTTATCATGTACATGTTTAACATTTGATAGTATTTACAATGAAATAAATAACCATGGCCTTGTTTTTAAAATTGCCTGGAGGACTCATATTGATAGATTCATTTTTCAAATGATTCCTTCTTACATGATTTGTTCTGAATGGATTACATACTCCCACAAATCATGTTGAGTTATATGATTATCGAGAATATATATCAATTCTATTATTGGGCGAATTTTAGTAATGAATTATACTTATTATTTTAGTGTAATACCTATAAAGTATTGGAAATAAACACATCATTATATAATTGCATTATAGGGGTAACTTTTTCTTTATCCAAAGTGTCAAATTCTCTAAGGAAAATGCTAGAAATATATATAGTTATTATTCCTACAATGGCCAGATATAAAACAACTTGATTATGCATAAAATTTTAATTTGTATTGAGTGTGTATTAGATACCTACCTGAGATAAAAAAACCCTTTCATATTATAAAATTTTATGAAATAATCGAACTACATTAATTATTTAAAAACTATAATTGAAAAAAATATATTCATATTGAGATCCATCTTATCATAAATATTTATCAATGAATAAACTACATGATCAAAAGATGAACCCATTAGGGGTGTACAATCCCCTTCTGTTTTGGGGTTTCAGGACTCATATATGATGGAATGTTTTCCACATTAAGATCAATAAATTATATATTTTTTATTGAAAAAACTATCAAGAATCCCAACATAAATAAGTAAAATTATATATTATATGATACATCAATAGTGGGTCTAATAGTATATATCAAAATTAAAGAAATGTTTATATGATATTATATCTAAAACAAAATTACATCATCCCTATATTAACATTATAGAATAAATTACTACTCATGATATTATAATGTTTCTAATTATTCATATATTTTACATAGACCTACTTTAAAAGATATTTTAATGAATAGTAATTATTCATTAAGAAGATTTCATAACTCTTTAAGCCTACAATACCTTTGTTGGTGGAGGATTTTTTATAACACTCTATGATAAACATTGTGTGAAAATCCTCTAATGATTAAAATAATGGACAAAATAGTTGTTCTACATTTTTATAATGGTTTATTTTAGATTGATGTGTCTTGTTCACCCCCAATTAAGACACTAGATAGAGGATCCTTCTATGGTATGTGATGTTGGAAAACTACCACCATGGTTTTCATAGTGAGGGTCACCCCTTCTCATTACTTGTTTCATTTCATTTAACATCTGAAATATCTATCAAAAGATTTTTTTTCGTGGTAGTGTATCACCTTCTCTAAATCCTACTATCGATCGCGTTTTTGTATGGATATATTTTCCAATCATTTTTGAGACGGTTATTAGATTACAAGGAAAAATAATGTTTAAAATGAAATATAGATCCATTTTAAAAAATACTACATTAAAATTACTCATATTCAATCAAATATTATGTACTAATAAAACATTAATACATAAAATAGTGTTTTACAGGTCTAAGATAGAACCTTACTATTGATTCATAAACTCCTTAGTCTTCACAGAAAATATAGTTTATGAATATTATTTCATAATAAAGTACACTAAAATCTTGATGTAAGTGATACTCAGGTCCTTTTTAGCCATGTTCATCAATTTCATACCAATATAGTTTTCTCCTACCCTTATAAATATAGTTATACAAAAATAATGTTCCATTTAAATATCAAGGACATAGAAAAAAATTAATGTGACCAATCCATGCTTTGTCCTTCTGAAAAAAAAATTACCAATAAAATTTAATATACGGTAAATCTAATAAATCCATCGTAAATTTTAGGTCATATGAACTTATTTTAATGATCCTTTATTAACTTTTTAAACTATTTTTAAAACATATATAATAATTAGTGGACAATTATGGGTTGAACAAACAGTGTAGTATAACCTACCCAATCCTCCTAAACAAGAGGATTTCATTTAGATGGAATGTTCTAAAATAAAGTATATAATTATATCTATAATATCAGAATAATGAAATTAACTAAAGGATTTATCTTTATTCAACTGACCTGCTCTAAATACACTCTCTTACCTCACTCTAATTTTCCAAATTATTTCTCCATATTTTAATACAATTTTCATAAACATATTTTGTAATAGTTTCACACTTCTTATAAATAATTTAGAATATTAATATTATGATTTATTTATAACAAAAAAATGTGTATATTTAAATAGAATAATATAATTTTTTCTCCCAAATGAAAATCATTTTTGAACTATATTGATATATTTTAGGAAAATATAAATATCGAGTTAAAATATGATTATTGATTCAATAAATATATGACAATAAATAATTCCTAAAAATAAAAAATAATAATAAATATTTGAAATTTCATGACTTCTTAAGACACACTACTTGTGCCTACCTACTGATATATAACAAAACACATGATACCGGGTGACGTAGAACATGCTCATGTGATAAATTCAAAAGAGAAAATATACCACACAAGAAAACTCAATCCTACACAACAAATATGCTATATATGCATATTTTTTGTTTTATTATTGTGTATTTATCATAATAGAAACCATGTAATCTTATGTACCTTGTCTAATAACTCATAGGGAGATCTAATATAATTTTTTAATACTTGTGACACAAAGAGCAGACTAGAACCCTTATCATTCCATTATGAAACCTCATCAAATATCTTAATCACTATATGATGATGAAAACAGCACGGGTATAAAAATTTAATATTGGGAGATGTTTATGACATTTTTTAGGAGATAAAAAATCAATTATAATGTATATATATGGAATGACTTATTTTTTAAATAAGTTTCCCTATGTATGGAACTATTCATCAATAAAATTATATAAACATAAGATGATGAAAAAAATGATAAATGAAATACATATTTATATACATATATAAAGAGTACAAAAAATCCACAAAATAAAATTTTCATTAAATAATACAAATAATTAAAACATTTGTGATGAAATTCAAAACTCACCTAGGGATCCCAAAATCATGAATCTGGGTATGAAAACTATGAAAAGTTATATCCAGGAAAATCATGTATAATATCTACTCCATCCAAAAAAATGAACAAAATTACATCTACAATATATATGATAAATATAGTTGTTTGAATGTATCCCAATGGAGTACAATAAATGAAAGATTAAAATGATACCAAATAGGCAATATCCACCCCACCCATTATTTGAGTCAGCCCAAACACATAATCTAGATGAAAATGCTAAGATATTCATCATAAATTTGTCTTATGGTATAATATGATGTTACCAAAACTATGTAACAATAATTAAAATATAGACATCAAATATTGAGTCAGTTATATTACCTAAAACTTTTAGGATCATATTTATAGACAATTTATAAAAAAAAATCACTAAAAACCCCATATAATTCGAATAATATCATCATTTTTCTATTTAAAACACTTATTCCATATTTTTCAATAAGAATTTAATACTTCCCAAAAAACACTCCACACATCTTACCCATAATAATATAACATCTTTTGTACAATAAATCACATCATAGTGATACATAAACAGATAAAGTTAATAGATTTGATTCTCATAAAGGTTATACATAATTTATAGATATTGAAAATGAAATGTGATGTTATGATAAACCCTTGTGTATAAAAATATATTAATGTTTTATTAAGATATCATAAGGAAATAATAACTAAAAAACATACATCATAATCTGTGAATCATAAAATAAATATTTTAGTATAAATGATTATATATAATAGGATAATATGTTCTTAATGATGTGGCATCAATTAAAAACATGACACCATAATAATGTTTTAAGGCTAGCTACTTATAAAACATAATATATTGTGTTATTATCACTATAAGTGTACAATAAATCATATCTCAAGTTATTAAATCATTATCATATGATTTAAATGAATGTACACATGTAGTTTTATATTTCAAATCAAATCATATATGTGTATATGTGTTTCATATAAGAACACATTCCTAACTTCATCATGGAATTTTAAACCGCTATGATGTAAATAGGTTTTCATGAATATTCTAATAAACATTATCATAATCCATTTACATAATGAAGGTGACTGGTATTTTTAGATAATATGCCATTTTATGCCCATTAAACATCAATGTATTTTTATATACATCAATATTTATTTAAATAAAATGGTTTTCATAACACTTCTTAATGGCATCATACAGTAAGATCTCATGGATTAGTTTTTTATACCAAAATATAAACATCCCAAAATATAAATATTATAATAGAGTGTAGATGGTCATACATGAAACAAAACTCTAAATAAATATATTTTTTTATAGTTTTGGAAGAAATTTTAGGTGAAATTATAAAAGAAATAATGATTTTGTGAAATGGTTGTAAAAGAATACATATAAATTAATTCAATAATATATTTCAATGGTTCAAAATAGAACATTGAATTTAATAATTTTTTTGATAAATATAGATATTGAATCATTGAAAATAAATTAATTAAATCATACAAGACATGGGGTTAATGTTCAAATAATATATAAGAGGAATGAAACACTATTATATATTATTTATATCATTAAACATTTATTTTATATTTAAAAATATTAAAAAAATAACATTGATAACCTAAAATAGGTGAATATAATGTTTCATTATGATTTTTTTAAAAGTTTAATTTATTTTTCCGGAAATAAATTTTTAAAATGAAATCATTTTCCAACTTTTGTAAAGGTTGTTTACAATGAATATTTGAGAAATCATTAATAATATTCCATCTAAATATATTCTCAAATAAATTATTATATATATATATTCTCATAATTAATAATTTATGGATATATAATAACATTTAAGTGAAATTATAAAGAATATGATCGTGAATGGAAAAGATACCTTGCCATAATGAGTTGACAACGTTGGTTCCACTTATAAGAAACAATTTAATTAAATTGCGAACCAAGAAGAAATTAAATGATAAAAGACATATAAACCATAAGAATTAATTATTTAAGATAAAATAAATGGGTTTTAATATATAATAATCATAAAACCTACCTATATTATATTTTTTTCAAAAACATATTTAATTCAAAATGTGTCTGGAAAATTAAACCTTTATAAAAAGTACGATATGAATAATAAATAAATTGTGAAGGAAGGTATACCATTATATTATTATAAATTAATTTAAAATAGATATTTTATGATTTAAAAAATTTAAATAGATATATAAAACTGAAAATATGAAATTTTAGGAAAATACATTAAATGAGTGGTGACATGAAACAGAAACCCTTAACACGAACACCACATTAGAAGTAAAAAAATATTAATGATAATATTATGTGAATGAATATTAAATCCACATAAAAATTCTTAAATAAAACATAATAAAATCAGTGTTTATAATTAATATATTCATAGATTAAAAAAATTATGTAGGAATATAATACAAAGAGTGTAATTCTTGGTAAGATTCTTCCTATAGTCTTGCTAATATATCATTGAAAATAACATGGTAACAAAACATGAAATATAAAATTAAATAAAATAGATAATTTTTTGTATATGATAATATTAGTAAATTGACAGGAAGTACATCATATAATAAATAGACCTAGAATATTATATATGTCTAATGTAATTAAAATTGAGAAAAATAACCCTTATTAAGGATTACAAGGTGGATAAATTCACCATAAAATACTGGAAAGTAAAATAAAATCATAATTTATTAAGAACATTTTTCAATTTTATTTAATTTTTAGGACCCATTTAGTATCATTTTTCATTAATTTATTGTATACATTTATCTCACATCGGCCTATTTGGGTTATTCATCAATTTCTATAAAATTGTGTTAGAATGTTGAATAGGGTCTAAGTTGTCAAAAACATAGTTTCATATTATATATATTTTTATTCATATATTTTAATTTATATTCTAATAGGAAAAAATATTATACATATAAATGGATTATTCTAGATCAATTAAAATTATGAATGATGTCCTTCAATGCTAATTTTGGAATGTTAAAATTATTATGATCATTAATTAAAGAAAAAAATATATGATAGAAATTTTTTTTTCTATAATATTTATAATTAGAAAAATATAATATTAAGTCATTACATATATTAGTAGAAAAATAAATTAAACTGTGTTGTAGAAAAATAAATATATCATCCAAGGAAGCATTGAATCTACTATAATATAGGTTACATTTTCTATTTTCAAATAGATGAATAGAAAGATATAGTGGTTATATCATTGATATTTTAAAATTTATGTTTTATAATGATAATAGTTTTATTATATTATTATATCTAAAATATAATTGAGTGAGGTAGAAGAAGAAAATTTATGGTTAATGAAATGGGTTAGTGATTATGATTTCATACCTTACTCCTTGGGAAGACCCCATTATTAATATGATTATTACATTGAATAATGATATTTTAATGAGAGCGAAACCCCTTATATGTTCCAAATATTTTTGATAATAGGTTATGATAGATATTTATAGTTACAAAATCCTTAGTTTTAAGGATAAGTGAGGTCGTTAATGGATTATTTTATACTAGAGAGAGGTCTTATTTTTGAAATTATTAAATTCGAAATATAAATGGATTGTCATATTCTAGGAATGTGGATTGAATATGGATAAATTTGAAATTAAATATGAGGTTTATTTTTAATTTTATCCAACAATTTAGATATTAGTTCGTGTGATATTTTATGTCCTTATCCAATGATTAATCACTTTAAACTTATTTTAGCCTTTATTATGATAACTAACTATTACCATGGTAAATTATTTGTGTAAAATTAAATTAATTTTAACATATTATATTTTATTTATTACAGTAATTAAAAATTAAAAATCCTGTTTAGTGAATACAATTTATAATGGTGGAAAATTATATTAATATAAATACCCATATCTCAAAAACAAATAAAATCATTTAAATTCATCATGGAAAAAAATTTATACTAATGATTGAAAATATTATGAATATTATTGATTCCAATGATTTTATTAATATATGATTAAAAATCAATGGTTATATTTTTATAAAACAAGGAAAAAATCTAATAGAATTATGTTAATACCTAATTAATGGAAAAGAGCCAAATTTAATTTTTTTAATTATATCATAATATAACTTATTATCCAAAATGTCAAAAGTAAGATTATAAATCCTAAATAATATTTTTTAATAGATTTTTTTAATTCATAAATATATATTTTCTCATGAAATTATTTCATAAATATTTAATGCAGGCTTATATCATTATGATTTCATTAAATTTTTGGTACTTAAAAAAATAATTATACCATTCTACAAAAAAACATAATTTTTTAAAAAAATGATAAAATTAACAATGATGTAATCTCAAAATGTAGAATCAAAATATGATGTTCATATTTTCAAATAATAGTTCAATATTTTATGATTTTAAATTTTATGTAATAATGTTAAATATTAAAAAAAATTGAAGTTATTTTTAAAAACTGAATTTTAATGTATTTTTCTTCAAAATCTAATTAATTTTTAATTAATATTTGAATGATTTCTATTATATATCATTGTATACTGATACATTGAAATAATATATAAATATTGATCCATTTATTTTCTTAAAAAATTAATGACCCCTTTTAAAAACAGTTCTTTGAAAAATATTCCTTTTAACATTATGTCTAATTATAATTTCATAGTATCAATTATTTAGTATTATAAAAAATCCAAAAATTAATAAAATATATGTATGTAATTAAAATTACCATTTGAGAATAAATAATTATCAAAAAAAAATAATTTTTAATTTATTCTAGGTTTTACTCTTCTTATAAATTTCATTATTATGTTTAACATTGTATTCATGTAATGTATTAGTGTTCATAAAATATTATGATATATATAATTTTTTAGTTTCATTTTTCATGTGATAATTAAAAATCAAAATAATATTTATTGAAAATAAAATAGATAATAAAATATTATGGATTTACATTATACATAATTAAATAATTTGGTACTTCACAATTTTAATTTCTCTCACTAGTGAAAATATTTCAGAGCTTTCTTAATTTGGTCGAGATATCTGATATATTAAAAATGGTAATTTATCTTCATAATCATCATTATTTCTATGAAAATTATTTTTCCTCAATAATATGAAAATATTTCGATTTTCCATTTTCATAACTATTTATTCAAAATATTAATTCCTAGTTTGTGAGATGATGTATTTATTTCTATTCGAATACCATTCCTAGTTCTATTTCATGATCCTGTAATTGATAAAATACTAAAATAAGAATTCTGAAGACAACAAGAAAAAATTTACAATTAAATAACCAATCATAAGTGTATTATCATTTTACACCACCATTTAAATGCAACAAAAAGTTTATTTGATTATTGGATCAATTTATAAACTATTTACCTTAACCATGAGATAAATAATTTTTACCTTGTAATATCGACAACCTATCCAAAATAAATATGTAACCAAAAATTATAAATTAATTTCCTAATGTATTGTAAGCTGCAAAAGAATAAATTAAAATACACAAAGAATCAATGTAATCATTTTCCCAAAATTATATTAATCACATACAAATAACTATACATAATTACTGTAAACTCCAAAAATATACTTATCAATTCACAAAATAACTTTAATTTCATTATCATAAAATAAAATTTCATCCATGAATTTAATTTATAATAAAAATGTATATTTCATAAATCAATCAAATCAATGTCCCAAATTAACCATTATTATTTCAACATCAAATCTCTTATTAAAAAATAGTTATATCTTTTCCATATTCATTTATTTGTCCTAAAACCCAATAAATTTTCACCATAAATTCAAATCACAAAAGGTATCAAATCGATAGCCATGACATTTATCTTATTATAAAAAAACATATTATTCCATTACGATATCAATAACTCTAAAAATATTCCTACGTGATTAAATTTTAACCACTAATTTTAGATAATCACTACTGAAATACCATCTAAGATGCCCTAGACCCCTAATACCATATAGAGTGAAACAACTCATTTCCATTACATTATATTTAATACTAAATCATGTTAACCAAATTTGACTATCAATAATTATGATATTAACTAAAAATATTTATTCTCTTATGTGAAAGTGACCATTTTATTATGATTTAATTTTTTCATTGATCATGTTAATATATGTGTTTATGATCATGGTTGAGAGACTAAATATCCACACATCAAAAATATTAAATTATGTTTTCCCACTATTATGTGTAAATAATATTGATTTTTCCTCCATTTAATGTTTATATGATGAATTTTCATTGTACTCTAAAATGAGCTTCAAGTGTTAGATGCTTTGTAAGAAAACAATAAATTAGTCTATGGACATGGTGGTACTCATGATATACCATTAATGTTGTGATAGAATTCTTATAGTACTAGTGAATGTTTTTCATGTATATATACATTATATATGAATTGGGAGATTAATTATCATAGGATAAATAGAGGTATTGTATATATGATGTTAGATAAATAGTTTCACTATTTGTTAAAATTTAAGGATATTTGAATCATTGAAGAAATATATTTGGTTGAGTGTTTATGTATTAAGAATTTATTAATAAAATTGAGATCGTATTTCTCTTTTTAAAATACAATGCCTTGAGTTTTTATGTATTGTAAGGGAAATTGGAAATATATTGAAATAGTTTGGGATAAATTTTGAAATTTTATTTAATTGTTCGATTATTGTCATAGGTTATTTGAAATAATTTTTAACACAGACGAATATTTTGATATAACTATAATTTAACCTAACATAATATAGAATTATTAGGTCAATTTGGGAAAACTTTTCTGACATTAATAGTTTTATGTTAAAAATTACAACATATGATTAATTGATATGTTAAAGAATTTGATTAAATGTGATTTTTAAAATATTTTAATGAGTATTCTCAAAGATGAACGCATATTTTTATCAGTTGTTATGACTGGAATAGGTCTAATTTGACATTCTATGGATGGAAAATTTTATTTTTTCTATTATTAATTTGTATCTATGTGTGACTTGTTAGGACATATATGAGGTTCTTTTTTACTCATTTTTGCATGAATAAATCTATCTATCGTTTATGTCCAATCAATGTAATATTCATTCCTGAGTAAAAATTCAAAATTTTTAAAAACTAAAAAATAATTATATTTGGATTTATTTTTAGTGAAGGGAGTCATATATGTCTTGGAATATTAAATGAGGATATTTTATATTATATATTTGTGATATGAATTGAATATTAAATTAGAAATTAATTTTGTTGACCATTTATTTTCAAAAAATTGAAAATGTGTTTTTTCAAGAAAATTGGATGTGAAATAGATAACAATGTTGGAGTAACTCAAACGAATTTTATTAATATTTAAGAAAAAATTCAATATTTTAGTATATCAAGAAATTAATTATGAATTTATTTCAGTTGTGATTAAGTTTCTACATATCACTATGACACGTGATTCCATAATAATAGAGAAGAGGAATTAGGGTATGATGAAGTAATAAATAGGATTTAATTATTAAAAAATTAATTTTCATTTATTTTATTGAATTTAAATAGGATAAAACTAAAAATTAAACAATTATTTTATGAGAATATATATGTATTTAGTTATATTAGAGGATGTGGAATGGGATGAAGAGTTATCTAAAAGTCATTAATGTTTTTTATAGAATAAGATGATTAAAAAATAATATATATGTATCTAGAAGTTATAATATGATAAGATTATTACATAATACAATTTAAATAGTAACTCATAACATTTTATATGATCTTACCATTTGAGAACACAAAATATGTATGTTCTTTGGCGACAACAACATAGAGAAAAGTATAAGAAAATAAAAATTACAAAATTTCTAAAATTAAATATGATGGATATTTTATATATATAATATATAGAAAAATTATTAATTATAATACATTTATAAAAGAAAAGAGAGATACATATGATATAGAGAGAGAGAGAGAAAGAATGGTACTAAGAGTGGGGATAGTCGTAGGTGTATTCGATGGATAACTAGTAAGAATTCATAAAGGATAGAGGTTATCATGATCCTATGGTGAAGAATATTAATCATCTAGATATTAATGAAAGTGGAATTGATTGATCATAAGAAATACATTATAAAAAATGTTTGGTATCAACAAACTAAGTAGAGATTAATCATTTAAATTCTCTTCATATATTCTATTTTGTCCATTTTATATGGGGGAGCTTTTGGATTTAAAAATACCTATAGATCTTAATATTGTATTGAGAAAACCTTCTGAGAAGATTGTAATTTATTGTTACGATGTTGTTTTGTAAGAATAAACCACGGGGTGTGTATTGAATTGAATATTATAGTATTGAAAAACATTCAATTAGGAATAAATAAATTGAATCGTTATATTTAGTTATATCCTAATCTTATTCGAGATCTAATTCATATGGGATGATAGATTCCCTTTTATATAAATTCTGAAAAGTTGTGGTAGTTTAAAACATGGAATACAAGGTGATTATAGTGATTAAATGTGTCACTAATGGGTATATGGTTTTATTGTATATATTTTTAAATGTAATTTCAGAGTTCTATGAATTTTGGGGTCATGAAAACACATTGTTTCCATTGGAAATTATAGTGGATCAGAGAAACCATGATTTGGGACAATAAAAAATCATGAAAAGTAATACATATCCAAAATCACTTTTGTACTACGTAAACAATCTATTTTTCATAAATTACAATATTTAATACATTTCCTTCATGATTTGATATTGGTAATCACTAGGGTGATGCACTATAATTCCAACAGAAAATTGAGGAATATATCTATTGGGGGGAAATATGTATGAGACATATTTTATATTGGTAACAAATAGAAAACACATAATTCACTCTACCCCTCATGTGTTACCATTGATCCATATGGAATTTAAATTGGTATCAAAACACTGATTCGTTCTATATTAAAAATAATCTGGGAATACAAGTGTTTCTACTTCAAATATATAATGTGAATAATTAATTTGATTGATTAATTTGAAAAATTATATGATACAATGTTTATAGTTATTTCTATAGATAAAGTGGTCCCAACCATGACATTAAAAATAATCGTGAAGTTGATAAGATAAAACAAATATGTAATATTAACAATAAAAAAAGGTAAACCAATTAGTTGAAGTTATTTATAATGTTAATTAAAAAACCAGTTACATCTATTTTTTTAATTAATTTGATGAATCATATTCAATATTAAGTGATTATGGAGAATAATTTCCTGATAAATCAAGTATTTTTTCCCTCAAATGATAGACTATATTCCATTTTCCCCTATTGAAGTTGATTCATGCATACATATGCATATTAATTTACTAATATATTATAAACTATAACTATATAAATAATCTAGAGCTTCAAAAGATACATTAACCCTATAGATTATAATATAAAACAACCTAAAAATATAGTGATAGGAAAGGATAAATATGTCTCATATTTGAATAAAATATATTCTAAATAAGAAAAAATAAATTTGATATGACATTTTTAAATGTTTTGTTTTGAAATTTTATCATGGAAGTGATGCATGAATAAAATAATTTTTCTCAAAACATTTTAAATCTATAAGTTGTATATTATAGTTAATAGTCGATAATGTAAGAGATATGTATGATTCACTATTATAGATAAATAAAATTCAATTGTATTGAATGAGGAGGATGAAAAAAGAATATTATGAGGTGTTTAAAACACATAATGAAAAAAGGGAAATTAAAATATGAAATTTATATACCTGTTGGTCAAGAAAATAAAATTGGATGATAGATTTGAAGATTCTTTACGATCATTGAGAGAAAGAATGATTCCTCAAAAACATAAAAATAGATCCATTTACATAATAAATACCATTATTGTAGATATTGGAGTTGAGAGTGATTTCATGATAAATCATATTCATATTATATAAAAAGTTGTCATGTTTTCCTAAAAAATATTTGTGCAGGAAAATATTGATGTGCTAGACTAATGCCAAAATATAGACATATGTGGAGGTAGAAAAGGGCTATTAAAACAAAAAAATATGTGTTAAGGGTGGAAAAATACTTTTTTATAATGTAAAATACATAAATATTTCCACAAATAATTAGAATATGTTCCATAATTAGAAACCAAAAAAATATGGACCGATTAGTCATAAAGATAATAAAAATAGACTTATAGGTCATCATTATTGTTTTCGGAGGTGTTGGAATTTTGAAAAATATTTTTGGAAGAATCTATTTTTGTGTTCTTTCTATTGAATTCATGTAAAAAGGGTATTTAATTATGAATCAATTGTAAATTATTAATGACATAATTGGACCTCAAGATTATAGTGATATTTTTCTTTTCAAATAATTTTTAACAGTGTGAATAATTTTTATGATCACTAAAATAAATTTGAAAAATTATAAGAAGACTTATTTTATCTTATAGATTAACAAAAAACATTTTACAATGAAAACAAAATACCAAAATTGTATAGAGAAAAAAATATACTTAAATTTAGGTTCACCATGATGAGTGCCTAAATGAATATAGTAGATTTAACAACTCTCATGAAGTCAATTAATAAAAATCTTAAGGGTGAAACAAAATATGTAAAAATTGATGCTACATTTGTGGGATTGGGAAAATCATATATTATTAACATATATAAATTTTTTTACCCCACTGTACATTTAAAGTAGATCACTATTCTTGATTGCGTATATAACATGTAACACCAAACATACAAAAACTACGATATAATATTAAAATATTATTAAATAAACCTGATCTTTAAATTTTTTGGTAAGATTAGAAATAATGATATTGTAAAAAAATTCACTGATAAAAATATATAATATAAATTTAATGAATAACTTACAATAAATTTGTTATCAATTTTATATAAAGTCATTTTAATATTCAAAACTTGTTTTCTTCAATACTTATAAGGCCCCAGCCTTAAACCTTACTTAATCTTGAGTTATTAAAAGATTACACATTGAGGATCTTTTCAGGTTTAGAGTTTTAGAGAATTAGATCATGAAACTTTCATTACATTCCACATTTAAACAAAGTGGTTACATAAAAGACAGTATTCATTCTTCCCATCAATGGAAACATATTTGAAATAAAACATGGATTCTTTCTTGACACATCCTTGACACAATCATCACATCATGTACCTTTCCCTTGACCTATGAAAAACATTTCAAAAAACATGGGATGAGCATAAAAATCTCAGTATGGTTTATAAAAATATGGAAAGGATACATGAGTTCATATATACAAAAGAATGAAATCATACTTTACCCATAAAACATAGGCACATTAACATACCTCATCAAATCATTAATAATTCATAGAAATCATAAGACATAATGGTAACATGAGACATTCATAACATTCTTACGTAGGGAGTAACCCTCTTGGTTACGTTTGGAATACCCATCACAGTATATTCCCTAAATCTCTTCGGAGAAACCTTAACGTTGCACTCCTTCGCGTTACCCAATGCATTGGAGAGCTATATCGGTCTCACCCTCCCTTAGTTTATCACGGAACCACCCATTTTCATAACAATGCCCATGAACCATAACATAAATGTATCAAATAAAACATGCATAAAGGAAATATAACATTTCCAAATTTCAATCACAATATAACATTTTAGGATATTGAAATAATGAATCCATTAAAAAAACCATTTTCAAAACCATTTAAAACATTTAATAAAGAGATTTTTGAATCAAAGTGTCCCATACCACCTTGAAGCTTTTAAAATTTTAAACCATTAATATCCATATAAATAAATCCTTAAAACCATTTTGAAAACATGGATATTAATAAGAACAAATATTTAAAACATTTAAAGCGATATTTTGGTTAAAGGGGTTATACCAAAATTAGAGACACTTGAATACAATAATTGAGGAATAACATTTAGTCAAAACTTTATAATATAATTAGAATAAATGGATTCATTATATAATATTCCAAAGGACAGTATATACACCATATAAGAGTGAATTGGTGCATAACAACAATGAATACTCAATAGAAATGTCAAATGTGATGAAATCCCTTATAAAGAAGGTATCCTTAAAATAAGGATAAATCAATCTCAAAATTATTTGTGAAAAATATAAATACACCCAATATATATGGATATTAAGTGTAAAACAATAAAAGTTCATTCACACATATTCAAAGGATGACATATTCAATAACTACATGTTGAACCCAAAGAAATCGAAATTTGGTTAAAAAGTTCCCTTGGTAAAATTCGACAGCCTAACGGCATCACTTCAAAATTCAGAAAATGAGTTGATGAGAGATAAAAAAAGGAATATGATCACTTGGAAATAATATTTACATCAATAAGTATATAAAATAACATATCCCAACATAATACTATGTGAATTAAAAGACATAACAAAAGAAGTCTTTTAAAAAGAGGAGGGTGAAAGGATCCCTTACCGACTTGGGTAACATTCGAAAAGTACACCCCATTGAAGAAGTTTCATAAAATGAATATGTAAATACCCCTAAATTGAATTATATTAAAAATTGAGTGTAATAATGGGCTGTACATAAACCACTCAAAGGAAATTGTGGCAAATGTACCATAAATTTCATGGAAATAAAAGTGAGATGAAAAATCTCTTACGAAAACTCGGCAGCCTAACGGCGCCACATAAAACTTACAGAAATGGATTGATGAGATCAAATAGGGTATCTCATAATATTAACATAAAGTTTACAGAAATATTAATATAAAATAACATCCCCCAACATAACAAATAGGAGCTTAAAAGAAGTGACATAGAGGAGAGTACTTTAAAAGAAAGAGAGAGGTTAGATCTCTTACGAAGATTCGGCAGCCTAACAGCGCCACTCAAAACTTCCAAAATGGATTGATGAGAGAGAATAGGGTCTCTCGTCATATGAACCTAAAAATTACAGTAAGAGTAATATAAAATAACATCCCAATAACAAGAAAGATGACCATTAGAAGGAATTACATAAAAGAGTGCACTTAAAAAGAAAGAGAGGAGTAAGATCCCTTATCTCAAGTCCAACTTGTCTTGTTCGTTTCATTATATTCATGAATAATAAACTTTGGTCAATTAATAATTTCCTATGTACCTCCTTTAGAGATTATTATTCAGTTCATATCACATATTATAATGTTATATTAATTGTTTAATAATGTTAGTTCATATCAGACGTTTTTGCCGATGTTTGGCCCATGAGTCAAAAATGAACTTGTTTGAAAAAAGATTGTCCATGTAATTATAAGTAAATAATTTCCAGAATAGTATTAATGTTTAAAATATCATATATATCCAGTAAATATTCATTTCATACTATTCCATATCATTTCGAGATAAAAAACGAAAAGCACCATTCATGTAGACGGTAGGCCGTACGTATGCATGAACACTACTTTCATTTTTTGTCATATTAATGGAATTAAAACAAAATGATATATATATATATATGTTATAATTCCAGAATGATATCCATAATTTAGATGTAATATATTACATATATATCCATTATATATATGTACTTATAATATTACATAACATTTTGAGATAAAAAATGACATGTACCATTCCTGGAGACGGTAAGCCGTACGTACGCATGAACGCTACTTCCATTTCTATTTCATATTTAATGGAATTAAAACATAATCATACATAATATTATTTTTATTCCAGAATGGTATCATATATAATATCATAAAATATATCCTTTATACGTACCACATATGGTATTAACGAATCAAATCACGTTGAGGGGGCAGTAGTCCGCACTTCCTTAAATGATGATATCGCGTTATCCATAATGGAAACCATAAAGGTACACCATAAATGAAAAATACGTAAGATTATGTAAAACATAAACATATTAGATATAATATATAATTATAGTGTCATATTAATGGAAGCCTTTGAAGGTGTTAGAAGAATGTTGAACAATCATCGTTTCCGGAGGCAGAAATTCACCATCCACAGAAACAGTATGTTCTTTAACCATTAGATGTTGGTGTGTGTAAGTGTAGCTAGAATAATTCTTATAAAAACATCCTAGTACATTGAAGATACTGTATTTGTTACAAAATAAAAGGGTAAAAATAGTTTAGGGGGTTGGAGAAGCAAAATAATACAAAAGGACAACAGTGAAGACATTACCATAAAATCGGGTAACTCCCTTTGGTTTGAGCTCAAAGGCTTCCTTGGGAAGCCTTCTGCCCAGAGTGAGGCTTCAAGGAGTAAAATAGGGAAGTGTAGAGAAAAAATGGGGAGGGTTTGGCCGAGCCAAAGGCTTTGGGAGTGTGGGTAAGGAGGTAGAGGTGGGGGCCTTTTATAAGAGGAGAGGAGGGGCACTCTTCTAAAGTTACAAAATGATACTTTATTTTCAATAGAGTTTAGGATTTTAAAGGACCCACATTGATTTATATTGAGGATAAGGTGATAAGGGTTCGAAATCCACTCATACAATAGGTTTTGGACCTGTTTAGTTCTTAGATATTACATTATCTTACCATTTTATTTAAATCGTTAAATATTGAGGTCATCGCTGCATCATCATGATGTCATTAATAATTTCATTTATATAATGTCTAAAAATTATAAAAAAACTATTATGATGTAGTAAAGCTTTTTGTCTTTCCAATTAATATTTATAGTCAAAAATATTACTTTTATAACCCCATGTAAAAATTTTTTTAGTAAAACATATCATGTTTGTGTCATTTTTACTTTAACATTAAATAAAAAGATATTTATCTCATTTTCCAACCAAAGTGGCTCCATGGGGTCCCCGAGTTGACCCATGGGTTGTCTTGGTCGTCCATGACATATACAATGAGTTTAGGACAAGTTTAAAGTTTATTTCATATTATTAAAACATTATTTTATCCTAAAACTACACTAATTACCTCTAATCGCGATTAAGAACTTAATAGTTTCTATTCACCAAAAAGTTAATTTAATCCCATTGAACCAAATTTTACTTCATAATGACAACCATGTATGTCGGATTTTTTAAATTCAAAACACAAAGATGGCAAAATTTCATTTAAACGGAAAAATCAGTTTTTATAAGTATCACTTAGTGGTTTCACTATTCATCAAAAATTGAAGTTTTTCAGAAAAATACCAAAAATTCACCCTAAGCTATATTTGATATTCGGAATTAAAAAATTAAGTCTATTTTACAAAATTCAAAACATATAAGTCACATTAATTAATTTAATAATTAATTCCCGCTGTCAGAGCAAATAGCTTGTTTTTTTGAAACAATAAGTATCAAAAGATTGACACTAGTTTAAGTCTGATTTCAAAGTGAAATTAATTCCAACAACCACTATTGGATTTAATGGTAAAAATATTTTCTAATTTGACTTTAGACCAAATTAAAACTATAATCTAATGATATAAATAATTTATATTAAAAAGAGGTTTTGAATTAAAATACAACATTTTTCACTATTCATTAAAAAAATGAACTTTATCAGAAAGATACCAAAAATTTACACAATGTAAATTTTGATGTCCCAATTCATAAGAAGAGTTTTATTTGGTCCAATATAATTTATAAGAGTGAACAAAACTATATTTAATGATGGTTCTCCATCAAAAGGCGATAAGTGAACCTTTAGTGAAAACTAGGGCATATACCCCTAAAATTGAATTCTTTCCGTATTTTAAGCCTTTATCTTTTCTTGTATAAATTTAAAAACATTTAAAAACATATATAATAATATTTTAGTTATTTTTATCCATTCCCTAAAATACAACGACTACATGTTAACTACCATTTAATATAATATTATTTTATTATTAGAGTGCAACGTAAGATTCCCAAGAAACTCGTTGTTGCGTGTTGGGTACGCCATATTAATATTTTATTCACAAATATGGATAAATATGAAAATATCATATTCTTTATTTACCTGGGGTGTTACATCCTTCCCCCCTTTTTCGAATTGCGTCCTCGCAATTTTTAAAATTGAGCTTGGAAACATCCTTGAAAGTTCCACATCGGAACAAGAGTCGGTAAAACAATCACTTTAAAATAAAGGAAGATAAGTACAAAGGTCACCCGAGTTAACCCATACTAGGATTCCACATAGAAATACACTGATATGGATGAAAAATCAATTATTCATGTTCTTGAGGTAGAGTGATAGTAAACATGTCTAGGAGAAAGTCAACCATAAGAAAATCACAAACTTGTGATGGGTTAAACGGTATTCGATTCCCCAGTAGGAAAAGTTAATAGACAACATTTTTGTTTTAAGTTAATTTTTATTGAGAAATTTATTCGTAAGGAAACATAATCACTTATCATGTTGACTTTAAAATTTTACTAGATTCCTTAATTAGACTCATATTTTTTCCAAAAGATGAGTATTTAGGGAGACTTGTTCGCATTAAGAGTACTATAATCAACTTATAGAGACTCACCTAATCCACCAAAGAGAACTATATACTTCCCATGTATTTAGGCCTTAACCAAAACCAAAACCAAAGAGGATAGTACAAGGTTAGATAATTCAGAAAAGGATAACCCTTTCAAAATAAAATCTATGCTTAATCTCCAAAATTTGTCTAACAAAACCCAAAGTTCAAAGAGGACCATCCGATAAACAATTTGTCCATAAAATTATTTAAAGTAAACCAATCTAAGATTGAAACCCAAATATTTCAAGGATTTAGTCACATAGTCATCCAAGTTAAATCGAAACATTTATCTCCAAACAACATCAGTTGCTCCTAAAGTCTCGTATTGAAAAGTAATTAACCTAATCACATATCCTCCATGATAGGTTAATTATTTTCATAAATAACCCAAAAATAAAATTACTCTTAATTCATAAAATCATATAACTTAAAAGAATCAGTCAAAATAACCAGGTACTTCACGTAGTCCAGTGGTAGGCGATAAATACCAGTCGCACTTTGGTTGTGGGTTCAATTCCCACAGCATTGTCCGACGCGACGTGTAGTCACACGGTCTGCATGTTGTCCATTTTCCAAAACTATATAATTCTCAAATCATTCCCCAAAAAAGGATAATATCATCAAAAATAACCATAACATAATTCAACCTCAATTTTATCTCATGCCTTTCACTTCAATCATAACACATAGTAACCCATAATTACTTCAAAAGTATGGATCATATAACCCCATCATCAAATGAGGCTTAATACTCTTAATAATTTCACCATAACTCTTGAAGTCCTTATATGTTGACATCTTACTCAGTCAACATTCTTCATGATCCATTAACCATTCATTTCCAACTTATTCCAAAATACCTCTTTCCTACAAACAAAATCAGGAATCATATCCTAAGATTCCAAAATAGGAAAACAATAGTCATGAAATAATACAAACCTTTAATTGGTCATTGTTAGTTTCTTCATCCTCAATCGGAATGAAATTAGGTATTGGTAAACGAACATTTGTACGCTCTTGGTGATCCCATTCACGGAACTTCTTCATAGGACCTGTGTTTGCATAATGGCCATACACACCACATTTAAAACATTCAATTGATCCCTCAGAAGGAACTTCTTTCCCTTTCCTCGAGTCAACTGGATGCTTACTTTTTCCATGGAAGGTTCTTGCTTTATGACCTTCATTTCCACATCTATAGCATATTTCTGTCCCTTTGAAACATTTTCCTAGGTGTTTCTTTCCACATCTTTGACACATAGGTTTTTGAACACACTTAACTTTATGAATATTACATGTACTTCCGTAGGGATTTGTTTCTCGCATGTATGATGCCTTAGAGAAATCACCAAGTTTTAAATGGTCAATCACGACTCCAGATAGTTGGTTGAGGATAATCACAAGAGTTCTTATTGCAGCTCCCATATCATTCAGCTGATTTCTCAAAAAACTGTCACAGTTTCCTTCACATCCACTGTTACATTGGTGCCTTCTAGATCCAGCCATTTACTAAAACCAAAAAGGTCAGTGTGAGTATATCAAAAAAACCATCATGTAATAATGAGGAAGATAAACACTAAGATATAATTACTCATTTAATTTATTTAAAGGTAGGAATATTTCTGAAATCCTAACCATTATGGTAATGCCACTAATGCTTAAAGAATACCCTAACCTCTAAAGTTATCTAAACCGACCTCTGATACCAACTATAAGCCCCACCATTAAATCTTAATTAATATTGAGTTATTACAAGATTACACATTGAGGATCTTTTATGGTTTATAGTTTTAGAGAATTAGATAATGAATCTTTCATTACATTCCACATTTAAAGAAAGTGGTTACATAAAAGAAAGTATTCATTCTTCCCATCAATGGAAACATATTTAAAATAAAACATGGATTCTTTCCTGACACATCCTTGACACTATCATCACATCATGTACCTTTCCCTTGACCTGTGAAAAACATTTCAGAAAACATGGGATGAGAATAAAAAGATCATTAAGGGTTATAAAAATATTGAAAGGATACAGGAGTTCATATATACATAACAATGAAATCATACTTTACCCATAAAACATAGGCACATTAACATACCACATCAAATCATGAATAAATCATAGAAATCATAAGAAAAAAAGGTAACATGAGGCATTCATAACATTCTTACATAGTGAGTAACCCTCTTGGTTACGTTTGGAATACTCATCACAGTATATTCCCTAAATCTCTTCGGAGAAACCTTAACATTACACTCCTTCGTGTTACCCAATGCATTGGAGAGCTATATCGGGCTCACCCGCCCTTAGTTTATCATGGAACCACCGATTTTCATAACAATTCCCAAGAACCATAACATAAATGTATCACATAAAACATGCATAAAGGAAATATAACATTTCCAAATTTCAATCACAATATATCATTTTAGGATATTGAAATAATGAATCCATTAAAAAACCATTTTCAAAACCATTTAAAACATTTAATAAAGTGATTTTTGAATCAAAATGTCACATACCACCTTGAAGATTTTAAAATTATAAACCATTAATATCCTTATAAATAAGTCATTAAAACCATTTTGAAAACATGGATACTAATAACAACAAATATTTAAAACATTTAAAGCGATATTTTGGTTAAAGGGGTTTTACCAAAATTCGAGACACTTGAATACAATAATTGAGGAATAACATTTAGTCAGAACTTTATAATATCATGAGAATAAATGGATTCATGATATAATATTCCAAAGGACAGTATATACACCATATAAGAGTGAATTGGTGCAAAACAACAATGAAGACTCAATAGAAATGTCAAATGTGATGAAATCCCTTATAAAAAAGGTATCCTTAAATTAAGGATAAATCAATCTCAAAATTATGTGTGAAAAATATAAATACACCCAATATATATGAATATTAAGTGTAAAAAAATAAAAGGTTATTAAAAAATATTCATAGGATGACATATTAAATAACTACATGTTGAACCCAAAGAAATCGAAATTGGGTTAAAAAGTTCCCTTGGTAAAATTCGACAGCCTAACGGCATCACTTCAAAATTCAGAAAATGAGTTGATGAGTGATAAAAAAAGGAATCTCATCACTTGGAAACAAAATTTACATCAATAAGGATATATAAGAACATATCCCAACATAATAGTTTGTGAATTAAAAGACATAACAAAATAAGTCTTTTAAAAAGAGGAGGGTGAAAGGATCCCTTACCGACTTGGGTAACTTTCGAAAGGTACACCCCATTGAAGAAGTTTCATACAATAAATATGTAAATACCCCTAAATGGAATTATATTACAAAAGGAGTGTAATAATGGGAAGTACATAAACCACTCAATGGAAATTTTGAAAAATGTAGCATATATCTCACGGAAATATGTGTGAGATGAAAAATCTCTTACGAAAACTCGGCACCCTAACGGCGCCACATAAAACTTACAGAAATGGATTGATGAGATCAAATAGGGTCTCTCATCGTAATAACATAATGTTTACATAAAGAGGGATATAATATAACATCCCCAAACATAACAAAGAGGAGACTAAAAGAAGTGACATAGAGGAGAGTACTTTAAAAGTAAGAGAGAGGTTAGATCCCTTACGAAAATTTGGCAGCCTAACGGCGCCACACAAAACTTCAAAAATGGATTGATGAGAGAGAATAGCGTCTCTAATCATATGAACATAAAAATTACAGTAAGATTAATATAAAATAACATCCCAATAACAATAAATATGAGTTTAATAAGGAATGACATAAAAGAGTGCACTTAAAAAGAAAGAGAGGAGTATGATCCCTTATCTCAAGTCCAACTTGTCTTGTTCGTTTCATTATATTCCTGAATAATATACTTTGGTCAATTAATAATTGCCTAAGTACCTCCTTTAGAGATTATTATTCAGTTCATATCACATAATATAATTTATAATAATTGGTTAATAATGTTATTTCATATCAGACGTTTTTGCCGATGTTTGGTACATGAGTCAAAAATGAACTTGTTTAAAAAAAGATTGCCCATGTAGTTATAAGTAAATAATTTCCACAATAGTATTAATGATTAAAATATCATATATATTAAGTAAATATTCATTTAATACTATTACATATCATTTGGAGATAAAAAACAAAAATCACCATTCATGGAGACGGCAGGCCGTACGTACGCATGAATGCTACTTTCATTTTTTGTCATATTAATGGAATTAAAAAAAATGAGAGAGATATATATATATGTTATAATTTCAGAATGATATCCATAATTTATATGTAATATATTACATATATATACATTATATAAATGTACTTATAATATTACATAACATTTTGAGATAAGAAATGGAATGTACCGTTCATGGAGACGGTAAGCCGTACGTACGCAAGAACGCTACTTCCATTTCTGTTTCATATTTAATGGAATTAAAACATAATCATACATAATATTATTTTAATTCCAGAATGGTATCATATATAATATCATTAAATATATCCTTTATACGTACCACATATGGTATTAACGAATCAAATCACTTTGAGGGGGCGGTAGTCCGCACTTCCTTAAATGAAGATATCGCGTTTACCCATAATGGAAACCACAAAGGTACACCATAAATGAAAAATACAGAAGATTAAGTAAAACATAAACATATTAGATATCATATATAATTATAGTGTCATATTAATGGCCACCTTTGAAAGTGTTACAAGAATGTTGAACAATCATCGTTTTGGGAGGCAGAAATTCGCCATCCACGGAAACAATATGTTCGTTAACCATTAGATGTAGGTGTGTGTAAATGTAGCTCGAATACTTGTCATTAAATCATCCTAGTACATTGAATATACTGTATTTGTTACAAAATAAATGAATAAAAAGAGTTTAGGGGGTTGGAGAAGCCAAATAATACAAAAGGACACAAGTGAAGACATTATCTTAAAATCGGGTAACTCCCTTTGGATTGAGCTCAAAGGATTCCTTGGGAAGACTTCGTCCCAAAGTGAGGCTTCAGGGATTAAGAGATGGAAGTGGAGAGACAAAATGGGCAGGGTGTGTCCAAGCCAAAGGCTTTGGGAGTGTGGGTTAGGAGGTAGAGGTGGGGGCCTTTTATAAGAGGAGAGGAGGGGCACACTTGTAAAGTTACAAGATGTTACTTTATTTTCAAAAGCGTTTCGGATTTTAAAGGTCCCAAATTGATGTATTTCGATGATAAGGTTATAAGGGTTCTAAATCCACTCATCAAATAGGTTTTGGAAATTTTAGGTCTTATATATTACATTATCTTTCCATTTTATTTAAATCGTTAAATAATGGGGTCATCACTGCATCACCATGATGTCATAAATAATTTAATTTATTTAATGTCTAGAAATTATAAAAACAAATACAATGATGTATTCAATATTGTTATATTTATAATCAAAATTTATAGTCAAAAATATGACTTCTATAACACCATGTAAAAATTGTTTTAGTAAAACATCTCATGTTTGTGTCATTTTTACTTTAACATTAAATAAAAAGATATTTATGTCATTTTCCAACCAAAGTGGCTCCATGGGGTCCCCAAGTTGACCCATGGGTTTTCTTGGTCGGAAATGACATATCCAATGAGGTTAGGACAAGTTTAAAGTTCATTTCATATTATTAAAACATTATTTTATCCTTAAACTACATTAATTACCTCTAATCACGATTAAAAACATAAAAGTTACTATTCACCAAAAAATTATTTTAATCTCATTGAACCACATTTTACTTCTTAATGACAACAATGTATGTCGGATTTTTGAAATTGAAAACACAGAAGTGGTAAAATTTCATTTAAACGAAAAATCAGTATTTATAAGTACCACTTAGTGGTTTCACTATTCATCAAAAATTGAAGTTTTTCAGAAAAATACCAAAAATTCACCATAAGCTATATTTGATATTCCGAATTCAAAAATGAAGTACATTTTAAAAAATTAAAAACATATAAATTGCATTAATTAATTTAATAATTAATTCCCACTGTCAGAGCAAATAGCGTGTTTTTATGAAATAATAAGTATCAAAAGATTGACACTAGTTTAAGTCCGAATTCAAAGTGAAAATAATTCCAACGACCACTATTGGATTTAATGGTAAAAATATTTTCTAGTTCCACTTTAAAACCAATTCAAAAGATAATCTAATCATATAATTAAATTATATTAAAAAGAGGTTTTGAATTAAAATACAACATTTTACACTATTCTTTAAAAAATAAACTTTATCGGAAAGATACCAAAAATTTACACAAAGTAAATTTTGATGTCCCAATTCTTAAGAGGAGTTTTATTTGGTCCAATAGAATTTATAAGTGTGAGAAAAACTATATTTAATGAATTTTTGCCATCAAAAGGCGATAAGTGAACCTTTAGTGAAAACTAGGGCATAAACGCCTAAAATTGAATTCTTTCCTTATTTTAAGCCTTTTTCTTTTATTGGATAAATTTAAAAACATTTAAAAACATATATAATAATATTTTTGTTATTTCTATCCATTCCCTCCAATACAAAGGCTACATGTTCACTACCATTTATAATAATATTATTTTTTTATTAGAGTGCAATGTAAGATTCTTAAGAAACTCGTTGTTGCGTGTTGGGTACACCATATTAATATTTTATTCACAAATATGGATAAATATGAAAATCTCAAATTCTTTATTTACCTGGGGTGTTACAATACTAATTCCTATTTCTTTTATGAATGGATAATATACTAGACTATAAAATTTTTTTGATTGTATTTTATTGATAATGAAATAATTTTTTTGATATACATACCAAAATTATGATATAAAAAATTAATAAATTTTGTTGAACATGTAGCATTTTTATTGAATAGTGAATATAATTATTTTTAAAATATTATCATCTATTTTCATTAAATTATCTTATTTAATTTTCACATTCTATTAATTATGAAATAATATAATTACATTTAAAAAATTTTATTTTAATTAATCTAATTAATTTCATTTTAATATAAAACTTTCTAGATTTCGGTATAGGTTTATTTTTATTATTTAGAACACATTTTTCAAAAAATTGTGTTTATGTGCATTAAAATTCTACAAATTAATTATTTGAAATAATAAATAAAAAATAATTTTTTTTAAAATATAATATTATGTAATATATTAGTATAACTGAATTTTATTTCACGTGACTATTATTTCAATTCATAGAATTAATATACATTCATCGATGACAAGAAAAATGAATTTTTCTGGAAACCTACATTTTATCACGTTTTGATGAATTATTATAAAAATAATATTTATCACTTATATATATATATATATAATTTTAGAAAATTAATTATATATTTTTAATATGAATAATTTATATCATTTAATGAGTTCAAACTAATTTTTTTCACAAAGAATAATAAAAAAATTAAAAAAATATTATCATAGTAAAAGAAAAAATCAGGTTAACCTACATTAAATGTAAGTGATAAGCCAAAAAATCATCTTGATCCATATTTGAATAATGGATTTATAGAATTATCACATTATTCTAAATTAATTAATTTATTTCATCCTTTAATAGAAAAATGAATTGTACAATATTGTCAATAATGAAAAGGACAAAATGTCACTCTCTCACTTTTAAATAACTTTTATGTTTTCACATAAGGAAAACAAAATGTTTTTGATGAATATAAATGGTTATCCTTATAATACTTTAATTCTATAATTAATGGTAATTTATTTATAATTTTTAGTGATTTAATAATAACAATAAATTCTTATTCATCTATAACAAGTTATTTAATAAATTAATACAAATTTTAATAAATGGTATTAGAAATATTAAAAATGATATAATTTTAGGTGATTATATATTTAATATTTTAAGGATGTGTAAAAATTTTATAATATAATTCTATCTATTTTTCATGACATAATAGTAAAATTAAAATGAATGTGTCAAAAATGATATTGTTGATATTTTTTAAAAATGTTATTTTTTAAAATTTCATAAAAATAATAAAAAAATATAATTAGATTGTCTTGGATAATATAATTTCTCAAATAAAATCTCTTCTAAATTTATGATAAATTATTTTATCATATATGATATATAATATCCCTTTTAAGAGTAATAATATTGATACTGTGGTTAAGGTTATATTATAAAAACAAGATGTTAAACAAAAGATACAGTTTAAAAAACCACTCGCACTTATTAAAATTATATTTTTTGATTGGATTTCAACTAAATTATTCTTTACATTTTAATTCTTAACATGTTAGAAGAATATTTTTCAAAATTTTTATTTTCATGTTTCATTCTTTTATGAAATTCTAAAAGTTATTCTACCCAAACATAATAATGGGAACCTTCACTTCTCTTTTAATAACACATCAAAAATATATTTTGAATACAAATTAATATCCAAAATCCCTTCCATAATTCCCTTCCAATATCAATGTGGCAGTAATTTATTAGAAAATGGCTTCTGTATATTTTTTTTGGTGTAATCCTAAAGTGGGTTTCTGGAGAATATGTGCCATTCTTAACTATACATTTTTTTTCATATTTCTCTATCCACATCATTAAATTATTATTCATCCCTAATGATATAATAAAATGTTTATCACCAATAAACTACGTAGAAATTATTTCAATGTAATTGCCAAAATCTATTTCAACATCTATAAAATGGGGGAAAACTACTATTTTAATTTATATAATAACACAACCTCATGAACCAATGAAATTCGTTTTCAAAAACTACTTCTTTTGGTTAGATATAAATAAGAATTATATATATATATATATGATATATTTGTTGTCATGAAAAGGAAATATATCATATAATTTTTTACCTTTCAATTCATTGAGAAATTGAGATTTCTTTCGTGTGTACATGTATTTTACCACATCCCTGAAGAGACGACTAACTAAAAATTAAAATTTTATTTATCTAGAAATGTAAAGGTAATATAGGTAATACAGTCATGAAAAATAATAATGGATTTAAACAAATAAAGATATCACTAAATCGGTAAAAATAGAATTATGATTATTTGAATCAATCACCATATATATCCCCTAATGAAGTGTTATTACCTACATATCCATATCAATAATCATAATATTTTCATATATATTTTCTATCTTTTAAAAATAATATATATATTATTATATAATGATGAAACATTTTTGAATGTCCATGCCAAAACTAGAACGTTTTTTGTGTTGTTCAGTCTTTAATCCCCATTAAAATCAACTTGAATCATTGTCTCATAAATTTTTTTTACAAAATCTAATGGAGCATTAATATGAAAGGCTCCTCACATAATTTCATCCATTGAGTGAAAATGTGCTCCAAAATATTTTTCTTTTATACTTTAAAAATCTCTTCTAACCTATTTCATATTTTAGTGGGCCAAAATTTTTGTTCATGTATAGTGACTTTAGGTTCTCTAAAGGACACAAATAAATCAATCTTTCTGGGGATACCATAAATATGATTAACAATTTCAACAATTATTTATTCAACCAGTTATATGTTTTTCCACTTTTTCTTTTCTTTATATGTATTCCTTATTTTTATGATATTTGGTAATTTTGATTAATCTCTTTCAGTACTTATTTCCACTCCACATTGGAATTGGAAAATTCCTATAAATAATTTTACCATTATTTCCAATACATGAGTTGGACCTAACAATATGGGCCCCATTGAGGTATTTCTATTAGTAAGTTATAATATATTTGGGGATATTTTTATTATACATTATTGTTTGGGATTCGATTTCATTATCAATCAACTCGATATCCCAAATATAACTTTGAATAATCTTCGCTATTTTATATCTTGGAATATATATTCACCAATATTCCATGTCTCGTTTCCCTATTCATTTCTATTAATATTTGAAAAATGTATATAAAGATGAAATGGTCATGAAGAGTCATATTGATCAAGAAAACCCTATATTTGAGCTAATGTTTCATTCAGTAAAGGAAAATATTTTCAATTTTCCATATATATCACTTATACTACCTCTTTATGTTGAGAAAAATTTCCAGTTCCCATTCCCTCCCCACGTGGTTCCATATTGGATTCATTGATTGAATTTAACGACCTTATTGTACTCAAAACCTCAATCCCCATGGGCATAGATGGGTCTATCATGAACAAATTTTTCCTAACCAAATCATGTATAAGTCTACCATAGATATCTAATGCGATTGGATAAAAAATAAAGCAGTGTGCCTTTTTCTAGATGGGAATATCTTTAATTGTTTCATTAGAACCAAACTGTTATGCTTCCAAAAGAGAGCTTCTATAAGACATACAGAGAAAATGAAATTTCAATATTTATAATCGTATATAAATCTATTATGTAAGATCATATAAAAATTAAACTATTTTTGAATAAGACTAATACAAATGATTGATAATTCATTGGTCGGAATAATCAGCAATTGGAACATATTTTAAGGAACTTTATTAAAAAATAGACACCAAAACCATTCCAACAATACATGACCCAATATTTTTATCATTCTATTGGATATGGTTCTTGATCCTATCCCTACACACTGCCATTAGGAGACCCAGTCCCTTCCATGATGAATAGAAATAAACTCACTTCTAAAAAAATTAATTTCTTGTATCGAGACTCCACCCCCACTAGTATAAAAACATACAAAACTGTAATTATTGAAACATAAACATCAATGAAAATCCATGGGGAAATAGGGTGGAAGGATGAATTATTTATATACTCATAAAATAGATATTGGAAAAAATGAATTTACTAACATTAAAATAGTCAATCTATTATGAAATTGAATATAGAGTTCTATAAATGAACCAGGAACACTAAGGTTGAGGCACCCCATCTCATGTGGAAATCACTATACCACTTAAATAAGAATAAATATGATCTATTGTAAAATATAATGATATTTTCTTGGACATGATTAAATCATAAAGATGCAATGTGATTCAAGGTGTGACTATTGTTATGAAGTATAATTGTTTAAAATTCTTGTATTTCCTTAGTTTTGATGATTACACTTTCATACGAGTTCTTCAAAGAACGGTGTTTCTTGAAGCTAGCAACATGGATGAAATTTAGAAAAAGTGTGGAAAATGTGTACTCCAAAATTGATTAAGCGAGTTGTGGGAAACCATCAAACAATGCTACAAAAGTATGTCTAAGATAAATATAATGGATAGTGGGATGGTAATCAGGGATATAGATGTTGGAAAAATAATTATTATGGGCCCCCTCAATAGTCTGTGAACCTCCCTCCTCCATCGGAAGGGTATAGGTTGGTGTGCCACCTTCGACACCTACAACACTATGAGAATCATTTTCATCTTTATCTCACTTATGTTATTAGATTCCATCACAAAAACTATGTGTTTTGATTCAATTTTTATTACCTCATTACATGGATTTTAAAGACCCCAAAACTAGTATCCTTTAAATGGTTGTTATTTTGTTATATTAGAATAAGTTATAGGGAATCACATCCAAAAATAAAGAAGTGCTTAATAGTCATGATAAACTACATACATAAAATAATACCATATTACAATTGAAATAATTATAAACTACATCATATTTTCATTCATTATATAACTATTACCGTTTTCATATTCCTACCTATCAATTGTAAAATAAATTATTAAATATTTATAAAAGTAAAAGTAAACAAAGTTTTGGAACTAATTATCAGAAAGGGTATTCATATATAAGAATATTTCATTATTTAATATGTTATAATCAATATGTAAAGATAATTATCTAAAAACATCTTTTTAATTAATTACTTGTTTATTATATAGTATAATTGAATACTAAAAAAATAGTTCTGTCAAAATAATAATAAGATCATGAAATATAGTAAAGGATATTATAACAAATAAAATAATAATATGGATCCTTAGTAACTAAACTCATAATTAGAGAATGAATAATTCCTGATATTATAACCATACTGTCATGGCCTTATAACATGATATATTATATAACTAGGTTAGGCCTTGGCCAAGTCCACATTCAAATTGGGTCATGAGACCCACTGATGCATTAAGTGTCTATAGTGGGACCCACCATAAACATTCTAATTCACATGCATTCATCAACTGAATGGTTGGAATCATAGTAACATAAAAAATATTATTTAAAAAATATGACATGAAATGTTATTAATTTACCAAAATCAATGAACATAACCATAAACAATCCATTGTAATATGTACAATGGTATCGAAATATTGAATCCCCATTCAAAATGTTCTAAAAACAATATATAAAATAATAATTATGGTATCATTAAAGCATATTCACAGTTTAATATAATTAAAATGTGAGTAGTTATCATTGAAAAATAGAAACACCATAAAATTCCTATTAAAAAATATATTGAGGAATATATATATAAAAAACTATTAAAACACTTTTAAAAATTATGAATTTCTATAAAATATGGAAAATCGTTTTCTATGGAATTTAACATGGTTAAATTTGATGGAATACACAAAATAACGATGGTAGATAATCCCTAACAAGTAGTATAAGTTCAACAAACATTCTTTTAACACTATTTTGAAAAGTATTAGAACTACCTTGTTTGGTAAATGTCAAGAATACTAAATTACAGCCAAAATACTATAAATAAAAAATTGTAACAATATCATTAGAAAATATTTTTGATAATATAAAATATATTTTGGATTTTTTTTCTAAAAACGTGGATATTGAAGGAACAAAATTAGACTAAAATGAGAAATAATGATGGCTTTTCTAAAAATTATATACTCAAATATTTTAAATACTCAATGTTTATAGCGGTACCATTGCCCAAAATTTTAACAAAATAATGTATTAGAATAAATTTTATTAGTTTCTTTATCTATAAATCAAAATATTTCATTATCATAAATTTATTCATAAAAAATTGCAATAAACAGTGAGATTATAAATTATTTCCTCAACACAAGGGCATCTTTTGAATCATAGCCCTAATAACATCAAATGAAAAATTAAATTACATTAATCAAAATAAAATAATGATATAACATATCAAATAGGAAGTATATTCCCCAAAAAAATTAAATAAGGGGTGAATATAGATAATGTCTCACAGAAGTAAAAGTGAGATGAGAATCCCATACCTCAAGTACGATTTCCATATTATATGATTATAACATTGGTATATTAACATTAAAATTATTATAAATTTTATAAAAATTAATATTCATATATTTCATAATTTATATGATTTACATATAGTCATTTATGACCCATTTATAATCAATTCATTGTTAAAATCTGTGTTTTAGGAAATAATTGTTTCATTTTTTCTATATGCTACACTTAATAAATTTCTGTGAATTTTTATTGATAATGGGTAAATAATTTTCTATATTTTATAACCATGACATATATATATAAAATAAATAAATTATATATATTTTTTACAATTAAAAAAATGTATAAATTGAAAAAATATATATATAATTCAAGGAGATTGTACACCCTACATACTCATAAATACTATTTATATTTTCCCAAGAGATATAAGGTAAGAAAGGTAATTATTATATCACAATTAAATACAATTATTTTAATATATTTTTATTTTGTATATATTATATTTATTCTCATTAAAATTCAATAAAAATTAAATCGAAAAACTGTTCACATCATTATATTGATGCAGTAGTCCCCATATGCACGAATGATGTCTAAGTTTTCCATTATATCTGAAGCTAAGAAGGTTTATGTGATTGTTTAATTCCATAATTATATTAATTTTATAAATACATTGTATATATATTAAATACATCATTATATATATATCATTGAGTGGTGATGCTGGGAAATGAATTTCATCAGTTCTTGAGGTGGTGGTATTCCAAATACACTATCAATGGTTTCGTTTCCCATTTGATTGAACAATATATTAATATAAATTATAAAATTTACATAATAGAATGATAGTGTAATATGAAATATTTTTTCTTAATTAATCACATTTTAGAAGGTTTTTTGGAGATATATGAAGATGTAAATCAATAGTAAAGTGTTATAAGCATTACCTCTTCTTCAAAAAACCTGTTTAGGATTATATCAAAATCAATACCAGATTGGATTTTTGATTAAAGCATTTACAATAGTATTTATATTGGGACTTATTTAATATATATTGGTATCATATATTCTAAAAAAGGCATTCAATATAAGGCCCTGACCTTAAACATTACTTAATCTCGAGTTATTTCAAGAATACACATTGAGGATATTTTTAGGATTAGAGTTTTAGAGAATTATAACATAAATCAAGCATTACATTCCACATTGAAACAATGTAGTTACATAAAAGATAGTATTCATTTTTTCCAATCAACGGAAACATATTTAAAATAAAACTTGCATTCTTTCTTAACACTTCCTTGACTCTATCATCATATCATGTACCTTTCCCTTAACCTGTGAAAAACATTTCAAAAACATGGGATGAGAATAAAAAGCATAATAAGTGATATAATAATTCTGAAAGGAAACAACATTACATGTATACACAATAATCAATGAAATCAGACTTTACTCATAAAATAGAAGCACGTTAACATACCTCATGAAATCATAAGATTTATGAATAAATCATAGAAATAATAATACATAAAGGTAACATGAGGCATTCATGACATTATTAGGTAGGGACTAACCCTCATGGTTACATTTGGAATACCCATCACAGTATATTCCCTAAATCTATTCGGATAAACCTTAGCGTTTAACCCCTTCACGTTACCCAATGCATTGGAGACCCATATCAGGCTCACCCACCCTTAGTTTATCATGGAACCAATCGTCTTCATAAACAGTTCCCAAAAACCATAACATAATCATAGCACATAACTTAAGCATAAAGGAAAGATAACATTCCCACATTTCAATAACAATATAACATTTTAAGATATTAAAATAATGAATCCATTCTAAAAAACATTTTCAAAACCATTTAAAACATTTAATAAAAAGATTTTTGAATCAAAGTGTCCCATACCACATTGAAGATTTAAACATTTTAAACCATTAATATCCATATAAATAAATCCTAAAAACCATTTTGAAAACATTCGTATTAATGAGAAATTTTTATAAGAATAAATCAATAAATCCTTTAAAATGATATTTTAGTTAAAGGGTTTTTAACAAAATGAGAGACACTTGAATACAATATTTGAGGAATAACATTTAATCAAAACATTATAATATCATGAGAATAAATGGATTCATTATATAATATTCCAAATGAAATTATATACAACATATAATAGTGAATTGGTGCATAACAACAATGAAGTCTCAATAGAAATGTAAGATGAGATGAAATCCCTTATAAAGAAGGTGTCCTTAAATTAAGGATAAATCCATCTCATAATTATGTGTGACCAATATAAATAAACACAATATATTTGGATATTATGTTTAAAACAACCAGAGGTAATTTACACATATTTATAGTATGACATATTCAATAACTACAAGTTGAACCCAAAGAAATCAAAATTGGGTTAAGAATTTCCCTTGGTAAATTCGGCAGCCTAACAGCGTCACATTATAATTCATAAAATTAGTTGATGAGAGAGAAAAAGGTATCTCATCACATGGAAATAATATTTACATCAATAAGGATATAGAAGAACATATCCCAATATAAAAAGATGTAAATTAAAAGACATAACAAAATAAGTATTTAAAAAAAAAGGAGTGTGAAAGGTTCCCTCACCGATTTGGGAAACTTTTGAAATGTACACCCCATGAAATAAGGTTCATACAATGAAGATGTAAATACCCATAAATGAGATTATATCATAAAAATAGTAAAATAATGGGCAGTACATACACCAAACAAAAGGAAATAGTGTCCAATGTGGCATGAATCTCACAGGAATAAAAAGTGAGATGAAAATCCCCTTATGAAAATTCGGCAGCCTAACAGCGCCACAAAAAATATAAAAAAATGGATTGATGAGTTAAAATAGGGTTTATCATAATGTTAACATAAAATTTACAGAATTATTAATTTAAAATAACATCCCCCAACATAATAAAGTGGAGATTAAAGTAAGTTACATAAAAAGGAGTACATAAAAAGAAAGAGAGAGGTAGGATCCCTTACCTAAAATCCGACTTGTCTTGTTCGTTTATTTATATTCCTGAATAATATCCTTTGGTCAATTTATAATTTCTTAAGGTCCTTATTTAAATATTATTATTCAGTTCATAACACATACTATAATGTTATAATAATTGGTTAATAATGTGAGTTCATATCAGACGTTTTTGTCGATGTTTGGTACATGAGTCAAAAATAAACTTGTTTGAAAATGATTATACATGTATTTATAAGTAGATCATCTCCATAATATTATTAATGATATAAAAATCATATATATCCAGTAAATATTCATTTTATACTATTCCATAACATTTGGAGATTAAATGAAATGAAATGCACCGTTCATGGAGACGATATGTCATACGTACGCATGGATGCTACTTTCATTTCTTTGTCATATTAATGGAGTTAAAAATAATTGAGAGATATATATGTTATAATTCCAGTATAATATCTATGTTTTATAGTTCACATAAGTTCATTAATTTCATTATTTATACATTCCATGTATTGCATGAACGAGGCCCATCACTTGAGGGGGCGGTAGTCCACACTTCCTCGTATGAAATTATCGCAATTGCACAACATGTAAAGCATAAAGGTATGTTTTAAATATAAAATACAGAACCATATAGAAAATATAAATACCATATATATAATATATAAAATACATTGATATCATAATATCCACGATGAAAGGTGTTAAGAGAAGATTGAACAATCATCGTTTCGTGAGGCAGTAATTCGCTATCCACATAAAATGTATGTTCATTAACAATTAGACGGAGGTGTGTGTACGTGTAGCTCGAATTATTTACATAAAAAAATCCTAGTATATTTAATATACTGGTTTTGTTACAAAATAAATGAATAAAATGAGTTTAGGGGTTTGGAGAAGCAAAATATAACAATAGAACACAAGTGAAGACATTACCTTTAAATCGGGTAACTCTTCTTGGTTTGAACAAAAAGGGTTTCTTGAAGAGAATTATGACAAAAATTAGGCTTCAATGATGAATATAGGGATGTGGATAGATAAAATGGTCAGTTTTTGGCCATCCCAAAGGGTTCAGAGGTGTGGGTAATGTGGTAGAGGTGGGGGCCTTTTATAAGAGAAGAGGAGGGGCACTCTTGGAATGTTATAAACTATTACATTATTATAAAATGATTTTTGGATTTCAAGGGTCCCAAAAGGATATATTTAAAGGAAAAGGTGATCAGGTTTCTAACTCCACAATCCAATAGGCTAGTGACAAGTGTAAGACTTATATTTCACCCTATATACTCATTTTATTTAAATCGTTCTTTTATGAGGTAATCACTGCATCATCACGGTGTCATAAATTTATTAATTTATATAATGTCTAAAAATTATAAAAAAACTATTATGATGTAGGAAATATATTTATCTTTTTAATTCATATTTATAGTCAAAAATATGACTTGTATAACCGCACATAAAAATTGTTTTAGTAAAATAATACATGTTTGTGACATTTTAATTTTAACATTATATAAAAAGTTATTAATGTCATTTTCCAACCAAAGTGGCTCTATGGGGTCCCCAAGTTGACCCATGGGTTTTATTATACGGACATGACTCATACAATAATGGTAGGACATGTTTCAAGGTAATTTTATTTTATTATAACATTATCTTTACCTTAAATTACACTAATCACCTTTAATTGTGATTAATAAAACTTAAAAGTTATTATTCATCAAAAAATAATTTTAATTTCATTAAACCACATTTTACTTCCTAATAACAACCATGTATGTTTGATTTTTTTAAAATCAAATCACAGAAGTGGTAATGATTCATTTAAACGAAAAATCAGTTTCTTTAATTACCACTTAGTGGTTTCACTATTCATCAAAAAATGATTTTTTTCAGAAAAATAACAACAATTCACCCTAAGCTATATTTGATATTCCAAATTAAAAAATTAAGTCTATTTTACAAATTTAAAATATATAAGTTGAATTAGTTAATTTAATAATTCATTTTCGCTGTCAAAACAAATATCCTGTTTGTAAGAAACAATATCTATTAAATGATTGACAGTAGTTTAAGTCCTATTTCAAAGTGAAATTAATTTCACTGTCGACCATTGGATTAAATGGTACAAATATATTATAATTACACTTTAATACCAATTAAAAATATAATCTATCCATATTATTAAATTAGATGAAAAAGCAGTTTTGATGTAAAATGCAGTATTTTTCACTATTCATTAAAAACTGAACGTGGTTAGAAAACCACCAAAACATTACCCACGGTAAATTTCAATGTCCCAATCATAAAGAATAAGTTTATTTTGACAAATAGAGATTATAAAATTTTCAAAAGATATATTTAAAAATGGGTCACCATCAAAAGGCAGTAAAACAATCGTTTAAAAATATTAGAGTATTTATTCTTAAATTTGGATTCATTTTGATTTTAAGCCTCTAACATTTATTGGATAAATGTAAAAATATTGAACCAACATATGTAATAATTTTTTAGTTACTTATATTCAATCCCGCTATTACAATGGCTAGGCGTTAATTATTATAATATTATTATATTATTAGTGTGCAACATATGATTTGAAAGAAACTCGTTGTTGTGTATTGGGCACGCCATTAAGCATAACATTCCTTTTAAAGTAATATTAACATTTTATTCACAAATATTGATAAACATTAGAATCTAATATTATTTATTTACCTAGGATGTTACATCCTTACCCCCATTTGGGAATTGCGTCCTCACAATTTCAAAATTGGGCTTGGAAACTTCATTGAAAGTCCCACATCAGAACAAGAGTAAGTAAAAATATCACTTTAAAAAAAGGGACAGAAGTAAAAAAGTTCACCCAAGTTAACCCATACATGGATTCCAAGTATGAAAATAAGGATATGGAGGAGAAAACAAAGGGTCATGTTCTGATGGAGAGTGATAGTAAACATGTCTAGGAGAAAGATAACCACAAGAAAATCACAAACTTCTGATGGGTTAAATGATATTCGATTCCCCAGTAGGAAAAGTTAATAGACAACATTTTTGTTTAAGTTACTATTCATTGAAAAATTTATTTTTGATCTTAACTAAATCATAATGAAACATACTTACATGTCACGTAGACATTCAACTTTTACTAGATTCTTTAATCAAACTCATATTTTCTCCCAAAATACGAGTATTTAGGAAGACTTGTTCGCATTAAGAGTACAATAATCAACTTTTTGAGAATTTCCTAATCCATAAAATAGATCTATGCATTTCTCATGTCTTTAGACCTTAGCCAAAACCAAAACCAAAAAGGATAGTACAATATTAGATAATCCCAAAACGGATAAATTTTTTTTACAGAATGAAAAAATACTCCTAATCTCCAAAATTATTCAAAATGTACCCAAATTTCAAAAGAGACCATAAAATAAACATCTATGCATAAAATACATCAAATAAAAAAAACTTAGATTGAAACCCAAATCTCTAAAGGATTTAATCACATAGTCTTCTGAGGTAAATCTTAACATTTATCTCCATATAACATCAGCTTCTCTTAATGTCTCGTATTGAAATGAAATTAACCTAATCATATATCCTTCATGATAGGTCAATCATTTATACAGATAACCCAAAATAAACTTACTCTTGATTAATAAAATCATCTAACTAAAAAGAATTAGTCAAACTAACCAGGGACTTCACGTAGTCCTGTGGTAGGCAATAAGGACCAGTCACACTTTGGTTGTGGGTTCGATTCCCGCTACTTTGTCCGATGCGACGGGTTGTCACAGGGTATGTGTGTTGTCGTTTTTCCAAAACTATATAATTCTAAAAACATTCCCCAAAATGAGATAAAATCTTCAAAAATTATCAGAACATATTTTAACTTCATGTTTATCTCATGCCTTTAATTTTCCATCATAACATATAGTAACTCATAATTACCCTAAAAGTAAGGATCATATAAACCCTAATGGTTACCTTTATAATTATCACATAAACTTCCACATCGAGTTGGTCCTCTCGTACAAGAAGAATAAGAGAACTCACCAAGGTTCAAGTGGTTGATCATGACTCCTGAGTGTTGGTTTCGAATAACCACGAGATTTCTCATTGAATCCCCCATTTCATCTAGTCTCTTAATTAGAGAACCACCACAGTTTCTTTCTAAACCATTGTCACTTTGGTGACTCCTAGATCCATCCATTTACTAAATCCAGAAATGTTAGTGTGAGTGTATCAACAAAATCATCATGTACTAAAGAGGAAGATAAACACTAAGATATACTTATCCATGTCATCTCAAACTCATTCCAACCATCAAAAATAACAATGACACTATCTAATATAATAACCATTGTGGTTATACACTACCTGTCACTTATACTTAAACAACACTCTAACCTATAAAGTTATCTAAACTGACCTATGATACCAACTATGAGGCCCCGCCCTTAAACCTTACATAATCTTGAGTTATTTAAAGAATAAACTTTGTGGATCTTTTCAGGTTTAGAGTTTTATAGAATTAGATCATAAATCATGCATTAATTTCCACATTTAAACAAAGTGGTTGCATAAAAGATAGTATTCATTTTTTCCCTTCAATAGAAACATATTTAAAATAAAACATGGATTCTTTCTTGACACTTCCTTGACACTATCATCATATCATGTACCTTTCCCTTGACCTGTGAAAAACATTTCAAAAACATGGGATGAGCATAAAAATCTCAGTAAGGGATATTAAAATTCAGAAGGGAAACAGTAGTACATGTATACATAAGAATCAATGAAATCATACTTTACTCATAAAACATAAGCACGTTAACATACCTCATTAAATCATAAGATTTATGAATAACTCATAGAAATAATATGACATAATGGTAAATTGAGGCATTCATAACATTCTTAAGTAGGGATTAAACCTCATGGTTACGTATGGAAGACCCATCACAATATATTCCCTAATTCTCTTCGGATAAATATTAGTGTTTAACCCCTTCACGTTACCCAGTGCATTAGAGATCTATATCGGGCTCACCCGCCCTTAGTTTATCACGGAACCAACCGTCTTCATAAACGATGCCCAATAACTATAGCATAGTCATATCACATATCTTAAGAATAAAGGAAGGATAACATTCCCACATTTCAATAACAATATAACATTTTAAGATATTGAAATAATCAATCCATTCTAAAAACCATTTTCAAAACCATTTTAAACATTTAATAAAGTGATTTTTGAATCAAAGTGTCTCATACCACTTTGAAGCTTTTAAAATTATAAACCATTACTATCCATATAAATACATCCATAAAAAAATTTTGAAAACATGGGTATTAATGAGAAATATTTATAAGAATAAATCATTAAATCATTTAAAACTATATTTTAGTTAAAGGGTATTTACAAAATGAGAGACACTTGAATACAATAATTAAGGAATAACATTTAATTAGAACTTTATAATATCATGAGAATAAAGGAATTAATGATATAATATTCCAAAGGTTAGTATATACACCATATAAGAGTGAATTGGTTAATAACAACAATGAAGTCTCAATAGAAATGTAAGATGAGATGAAATCCCATATAAAGAAGGTATCCTTAAATTAAGGATAAATCAATCTCATAATTAGGTGTGACCAATATAAATACTCCCAATATATGTGGATATTATTAGTAAAACAACCAGAGGTCATTCACACATATTCATAGGATGACATATTCAATAACTACAAGTTGAACCCAAAGAAATCGAAATTTGGTTAAGAAGTTCACTTGGTAAAATTCAACAACCTAACGACGTCACACTAAAATTCATAAAATTAGTAGATGAGAGAGAAAATGGTATCTCATCACTTGGAAAAAAATTTACATAAATAAGGATATAGAATAACATATCACAACATAAAAAGATGTATCTTAAAAGACATAATAAACTATGACTTTTAAAAAGAGGAGTGTGAAAGGTTCCCTCACCGATTTGGGAAACTTTCGAAACGTGCACACCATTAATGAAGGGTCATACAATGAAGATGTAAATACCCATAAATGAGATTATATTATACAAATAGTAAAATAATGGGTAGTAAATACACCACACAAAAGGAAATAGTTACCAATGTAGCATGAATCATACGAGAATAAACAGTGAGATGAAAATCACCTTATGAAAATTCGGCAGCCTAACGGCGCCCCATCAAACATCCAAAAATGGATTGATGAGTTTAAATAGGGTATCTCATCATGTTAACATAAAATTTAAACCAAGAGTAATATAAAATAACATCCCCCAAATTACAAAAGAGGATCTTAGTGCATGTTACATAAAATGGAGTAATTAAAATGAAAGAGAGGGGTAGGATCCTTAACCTCAAGTCCTACTTGTCTTGTTCGTTTCTTTATATTACTGAATAATAAAATTCAGTCAATTTATAATTGCTAAAGGTCCTCCTTTAAATATTATTATTCATTTCATATCACATATTATAATTTCATAATAAATGGTTATTAATGTGAGTTCATATCCGACGTTTTTGTCGATGTTTGGTACATGAGTCAAAAATAAACTTGTTTGAAAATGATTGTCCATTTTGAGGTAATCACTACATCATCATGTTGTCATAAATAAATTAATTTATTTAATGTCTAGAAATTATAAAAATAACATCATTATTTAGGAATTATTTATCTTTCTTATGAATATTTATAGTAAAAAGTATGACTTGTATAACCCCATGTAAAATTTGTTTTAGTAAAACAATACATGATTATGACATTTTAATTTTAACTTTAAGTAAAAAGTTATTAATGTCATTTTCCAACCAATGTGGATCCATGGGGTCCCCAAGTTGACCCATGGATTTACTTGGTCGGCCATGACTTATCCAATAATGTTAGGACATGTATCAAAGTCATTTTATATTATTATAACATTATCTTTACCTTAAATTACACTAATTAACTTTAATCGCGATTAATAAATCTTAAAAGTTACTATTCACCAAAAAAATTATTTTATTTTCATTGAACCTCATTTTACATCCTAATGACAACCATGTATGATGGATTTTTGAATATCAAATCACAGAAGTGGTAAAGATTCATTTAAACGAAAAATCTGTTTCTTTAACTACCACTTAGTGGTTTCACTATTCATCAAAAATTGATGTTTTTCAGAAAAATACCAAAAATTTCACACTAAGCTATATTTGAATTTAAAAATTCAAAAATTATTTTTATTTTGAAAAATTAGAAATATATAAGTTTCATTAATTAATTTAATAATTCATTCCCGCTGTGAAAACAAATAGCGTTTTTTAAGAAACAATATCTATTAATAGATTGACACTAGTTTAAGTCCAATTTCAAAGCGACGTTAATTACAATGACCACCATTGGATTAAATGGTAAACATATATTCTAATTACACATTAAGACCAATTAAAAATACAATCTAACCATATAATTAAAATAGATGAAAAAGAAGTTATGATGTAAAATGCATTATTTTTCACTATTCATTAAAAAATGAACATGGTCAGAAAAATAAAACAAATATACCCAACGTAAATTTCAATGTCCCAATGATAAAGATTAAGTTTATTCTGAAAAATATAGCCTATAAAATTGTCAAAATATATATTTAAAATTGGTTCACCATCAAAAGGCGGTAAAACAATCTTTTAAAAATATTAGAGTATTTATTCATAAAATTGGATTCATTTGGATTTTAAGCCTCTAACATTTATTGGATAAATGTAAAAATATTTAACAAACATATGTAATCATTTTGTAGTAATTTTTGTTCATTCCCACTATTACAACGACTAGGCTTTAAATATTTTAATATTATTATATTATTAGTGTGCAACTTAATATTTCAAAGAAAATCGTTGTTGCGTATTGAGCACACCATCGAGCACAACATTCCCTTTAAAATAATATTAACATTTTATTAAAAAATATTGATAAACGTTAGAATGTAATATTATTTATTTACCTGGGATGTTACATTTAATGTGTAAAAAGATGGGTATAAAGGGTGGGCTTTTTAAGTGGGGTAGAGGACATACATTGAATTTTTAATAGAAAATGAGATAACTATATTATTCACATTGAAAAAGACTCCATACTTACATATTATAGAAACTCGGATGTTATTCGCTTGAAATATTTCCATAAAATGAAAATTTCTCTATTTTATATTTTTTAACCATTATCCATTTATTTCATCACTTGGTAAACCTGTTTTATGCGTAACAATAACTGTGATACTTATTTTTTAAAAAAATTTATATTCATTAATAAAAAAGGGTATACTCAACATATTATATAATATTAATTATTTTGATCTAAAATTCAGAATCTCTTTTTCTATTACTATTCATATAATTTAAAAAATATACATTGAAATTTATCCCATAGACATGATGAAAATCACATTCTCAAATAGATAATTCTCATGAGAATAAAATGTTTTAATATAAAAAGTCATAATTAATTTGTTAAAGTATTTATTAATTTATTTTAAATTATATGATCAAAGTGAGATAAAACAACCTTTTATATAAATAGGGTTTCTCAATAAAAAATCATATAAATAATAATTATTTATTTATAAATAATATATAGTAATTAAATTTATCCTATAAATATTAAAAAAATATTATTTTTATAATATATTAAATAATATTCATTTCCATCAATTTAACAGCTAGGTTATAATGATATAATGTTCAATTAAAAATTTGGTATTGTGTACCAGAATATATAAAAATTATTAGATTAAAAGAAGTAAATTTTTCACATCATTCAATCTCATTATTTCATGTTGGAAATTATATTGAACCCAATAACCATCAATCAAAATCAACAGGTGTTTCATTCTACCCTCTATTAAATAAATTACACAATTTCAATATTATTTTGGTAATAAATAAGTTTTCCCTTTTTGAAAACTCACATTATGAAAAAAGGTATATTAGAATTCATCATAATAAGAGATAAAGGTAAGCATGAACATATTATATAACAACACATTCATAGGATCCAAATGATGAAGTTATTAGTAGAATGTAAAAATATAGACAACTATGGAAGGTTAAAAGTCATATAATGAGTGATAGAGATTATTTATATAGATATGTGAAAGAACTGGAGAATTTTATCACCTAGAAAGACATAAATAAATGATATAAATGAAGGCAATATTAAAAAATTTATTTTTTTTAGATTTTTTTTCTTAATGTTACATAAATTCATTAACATATAGTGTAAGGACATAAGGAGATACAATTTATCCTTATCTTTATACTACATAGTAAAAAATCCATCTTTTTTTATTAGATAATTTTTCAATTTATTTCATTCACCATGAAATATATGAGCATGATGAATTATTCTTCTTAAAGTATGAAAAATAACTTTTAGCATATCATAAAAAATATAGAATAGTAAAAATTACTTTTATATTAGTCTTAATATATATAAAAAAAATTTATAATAATTCACCCAATATAATAAAATAATATATTACCCTCAACAGTAACACCCAATGTTCTTCATATACAATTCTATATATATGTATACATAAAATAATTTATATAAAAAATTATCATATTAACAAGAACATAAAATTAGAGAGTGGTAGGTGTTTCATTATTTTTAAACTTTGGTTTGTGGTTAAATCCATATATCCATTCTGTAAGAAAATTCTTCACTCTTATCATGAATTTGTAATAAGAAAATGAGTTATGAGTTATTTATTTTAAAATAAATCTAATCTCATTTATCACATGTGAGGCTCGCAACACCGGGATTAAAAAACATGATACACTATTAAAATATAATTTAATCATGGCCATTATAACCTATAAATTATTATGGTTTTTCTTAATAAGAGTAATTAAATTATAAAAAAAATATCCATTGAGTTGAAATAAAATAAAATGCACATAAAACTAAGAGGAATGATTTCCAAAAAATTATATGTTTTCATAGAAGACAATTGAATCACTTCACACATAGTTTTGATAAAATTCCCATTTAATAATTACTGATTTTTTTTAAAAAATTAAATTAATTTTTTAACAAATAGTAAAATAATTATATTATGTTCAATTTTTGGTACTATTCTGAAAAGATTTATTTTTTTATGAGTTGTTAAATATTAAATTTTATATTGGAAACTACCATTTTATATAAATAAATTGAAAATATAACATTTATATTGATATTTTTTAAACTAAAACTAGTTCTATATTTTTATAATTAGTATTATTTATTTTATTTTTATAAATTTCATATTGATAATTTTTCTTATAAATTTCAATAATTATGAGAAGTTTCACTTTGAAAACCTGCCTTTTAATTGCATCAATAAGATTATTTTTAAAATGGATTATGAAAAATAAATCAATTTAATTCTTAGAACTAATTTTATTATTTATAATAAAAAAGTTTCATTAAATAATATTTAAAACATACTTTTTGAAATTTACAATAGTAAAATCTGTTATAATTATTGTGGATAAGGTAAAAAATGATTTAGAAAAGACATATATTTTATTATATTAAAGTAATAAACTATATTTATCTCTACATCCCTCAAATAGGAAATGCAATCACCAATATTGTGTATGACAGACTACCACCTCAAGAGCCATAGTAACTCATTCTCCTTTAACACTTCTCAAGGTTTGGTATAATTATATATTTATTGTATACATATATAATTTTTAAATGTTTATACCTATGAAATTACAATTTAACATAAAATATATTACATTACATTCCATATTAAATATAATAACATCTGTTGTGTGAATAGTAGAATATCATCTCATGTAACAATATGAATATTTTTTAACGTAAAAATTACATAAGAGGTAATATGGGAAAATTTAATGAATATTTTTGTTTTATATTCAATTATAAAAATTCATTAAAATTAATGTATCACACTGTTCATTACCATTTCACTTGTTATGTGAATGATATCATCACTCATGCATATATACTACCAATAAGCTCCACAAACAAGTATGATTGATTTTTTTTGTTAAAAAAATTAAAAAATGGTTATAATAATGTATTTATTGATTTAATTTGATATTTATAAAATTATAATCATTCGGTATATTATTTATTTATGTATTATGTACATGAAGTAGATCATTAATGATAAAATATAGAGGAGACAATAAGGAAATTGACACCCAAAACAATGACAATAGTAAAATATTATTAAAATTAGTGGTAAAATGTTATAATAAGATCATATATTTCATTAAAAATATAATTATAGTTATTATATAAATTAATAACTAGATTATTTGTAAGAACATGGACCTTCTTTTTAGGTATGTTTTCTATTTTTGAACTTTTTTTTGGAAAAAAAAATAATCTGGAAATTTTAAAAGTACACATCGTGTACTTTGATGCCACACAAGTCCATGTGTTGGCTGTGTCCAGCTACGCACACGGTGTGTAGGGGAGATGTAGAGGCCTCTTAATGCGGTGTACGGAAAATCCTAGTACACACTGTGTACATTCTTTTTTCATTAAACGGACCAAGGTTGCGCCTAATTGACATAATCGTCTTGTTGTCTAGGTTCATTGACTGAGAGAGTCCCATACAGCCACAAACATCCTCTGAGCCCCCCAATCCTCCATCTATTTTTCGAATTGACCATCGTCGATTGCGTTGGAACCGCAGCAGTGAGCTCTTCCTTCTTCTTGAGTTTCATTCCATGATTTACCCTCTTTCTCAAGATATCATTGGTTGAACGTTTAGTTCTTTTTCATAGATCTATGAAGTTCTAATGAGAATATAGTCTCGTGCTTCAATAATATCGATCTCCTAGTATAGAGGTAGGAGGTTTGATTCCCTATGTTGAAGGAATTTGAGTTTTTGTGAAAAAGTAATGGATTCTCATGTTTCGGGTATCTTAGGTTCGCGTTTTGATCCAGTTTTGTTATCTACCTTAGATTAATTGTGTGCTAGAGTCTATTAGATGAGTAATTATTGCTTTTTATCATGTTTGAGGATCACCCGATTGGTGTTTCCCTTATTTTGGTTGTTTAACACCGTTTGGTGTATGCTGACTATGAGGCATACCTTGTTGTATTGATTGCCTACATTAATATGATTTATTTCATGCATTTCCTACTGTTTAAATTCTTTTAATGCATTGTAGTTATTAGCCGAGTAGTTTTTGAACTTACATAGGGATGCTGATAGTTGATTAGACACGACTAGACTATTCAGAGTTGTTTGATCTTGGTGAGGTAGAATAAAGAAGGAATTGACGATTAAGGGCTTCCCTAGAGAGACTGTTATAAATTAGTATCATTCGCTAGACCTTTAGGAATAGGAATTTATTCTTCCTTATAGTGTCCTTAGTTACATAACGATAATAAATGGGGAATTAGACGTAAGTTATTCCTCAAGGAGTATATACCTATCGTTGCAAGACCTCAGGGGAATTGACGGTGAGTGCTTCCCAGAGTGTCTGTGCCTTGTATGATTACTTGACTATTGGGGTCTTCCATTATTAGACACCCAGAGAGTCAGTGTGAATATTGATTGGTTGGTGGTGATGAGTCCACCAATCCATAGAATAATCTTATGTTCTATACCATATGTAGTTTAGGCACATTGCTGAGATACCTGTTGTGTTACTTTCAATACTTTGGGAATATAGATTTGTTGGTAGAATCCTTGGCTGATAATTAAATGACTGAATTATATTACAAATTAAATGTGAATGGAGATTTTTATGATTTTTTAATTTAGTGTACTCATTTTTCTCTACTACATTAATTTGATTTACTTTTACTATATTGCTCAACTACTGTAAGGAACATATATTATGGTGGATGCCTACTGGGATTATTCTCACACCCTATTTGGGTCATGCTATTCAGCCCAAACATGTTTTATGGTTGCATGTGTGGATAGGGATTGTGGCCCTTCTAATTCAGGTACATGATTGCTGGTTGCAGCTGGAGAGCATAGGACCCAGCCTAGGCTTGCGATTCTGTAAGAGTGGCGGTTTACTTATAGTACTTTTTTCTCAGTATTATCTCATCACGTTTTTGTTTTTGCTGATTTCCTTAGATACTTGTACATGTTGCATCATTATCTCCATTATTATATTATACATTGCTTCGGCTGTTTTTGTTTCAGTTGTTGTATGTTGTTTACTACTTCCGGTGTTGTTTATGTTTATCCTTCCATTGTATACCTTACCAAATGAGCGAATAGATTCCCCACAGACTCACAAAGGCCCATGCTACTATTTGGCAGCCTCTGGAATTTCTGGAAATGTGCTTGAGGTCATGTGGCGAACTTGGTATGGGGCACCAGTTGAGTGGCTTTGGATTTGGGTCATTACAAAGAGTTATCAAAGGAGTTTCTTTTTATTTCTATTGACGTACTGTTTGGAGACATTAGATAGGGATTGGAAAGAATAATTAAATGGTAAATAGTTGTGCCCAATAGTTCTAGAACCTGTGTACAGGGAAAATTCCAGGTTACCTCGAATATTACAATTTTCTAGTTTTGAAAATGTTGCAGTTTAACTGATTTCACCCTTGGGTGGTGCACTTGTGTTGTGTTGTTACTGTTTATATGATTGTGGTTCTATTTTGTTGAAACCTGATGAGATGATGGTATTCCATCTCATTCATCATATAGGAACTTGATAAGAAATAACATGTTATGCATTTTTCATTTCCATCTTGATTACATTAGAAATTGCATGCTGTTGTGATTGAATTTTTGAAAGTTGATGCATGCGATTGTGATAACTACTGTGACAGAATACCTTCTATATTGATAGGGTATCGTTTGTTTTGAGCTTCTTTATCATAAACTCCAAACTTTGGTCTTAGTGGTGTTATGGGCCCTCAAGGATCATAATTTTGTGGATTATGAGATTTTTATACTGTTTACTTGTTATATGTATTGTTATGATTCCAAGCACTGATTCACAGGGTGTATGGGCCCCCACAGATCTGAATCTAGCACGGTAACGCTTGGGTTTTTGTTTTTTCTAGGCTCCGGCACAGTTCTGAGGCTATTGTCCAAAAAACCCAGAATACACAGTGTGTACTTTATGAATACACACCGTGTAGTTTTTATCCGTGTCACTGACTATGTGGGTACGGACTCAGGGTTATGAAGGTTCATATAAGAACACGCCGTTTTCTAGTTTACACATCATGTAGTTTTATCTTAGGAGAGCCGTGTAGCTAAATACATGTGTTGGGAAATCTGTAGGTAAACACACCGTGTACCATGTTGACACGACGTGTGGTAGTGGTCCGTGTACTAGTCCGTGTGACTAACGACACGGACAAGAGAAAATATTAAGGACACATCGTGTAGTGGAAAAACATGCCGTGTAGTTTCTTACTGGGACAGTCTGTGTTCTGAGCCGTGTGGGGATAACCAGGCAGGAAGAAAAAGGGTTATTACACTCCATGTAGTTTGTGAATACGCCATGTAGTCGGGTGGTTTACACAACCATGTATGGCCAAGGTACATGAAAATGTATAATTTCAGGAAACGTGCCTTGTAGTGGTACGACACGCCGTGTAGACTTGTTTTTCCCAAATTTTAGAGTTATAATCTTCTGTTGTGTTTTACTCCCTTAAGTTCCAACTATGTTTATCTTTAATAAAAGTTTTCTTGTGACCATCCAGACTCATGGAACCAAGACGTCCTCCCCTTGCATGTCAGGTACCAGGCTGTGACCGTACGCCTGATACAGCAGATGAGGGACTACATGTAGTTACTCCCATCATTCTGGATATTGAACTTGTAGTAACTCTAGACACCGGTGTCGATGCTCAGTTCAGAGAAGGTTTCATGAGATTCATGTCGATCTTCCAGGGAACTCAGCATCTTGCCTCGTCTATGGCAGAGCTGATGCAAGTTTTTCAGTAGCAGCATCGTCCCACATTCACAGGGGATGGAGGACAGCAGGCTGCGGAGTCATGGCTAGAAGCTATGCTATACATCTTCAAGCACTTGGAGACGCCTCCGGAGAGGAGAGCGAAGCTCACGACTTATATGAACTGAGACTCAGCCAAGAGATGGTGTGATATGGTTTCGCAGACAGGGTGCCAACAAGCTATGGCTTGGGACGAGTTTCAGTGTACTTTCTATGACTACTTCTACCCAGCAATGTTGAGGGCTGAAAGAGATAGATTTTTCATGAACCTGAAGCAGGGTACTCTCACAGTTATGGAGTATTCCTCCCGATTCACAGAGTTACGGTGTATCACTCCCGTTTTGTGGAATGACGAGCAGTTTTTAGTGAGAGAGTTTGAGGAAGGCCTCATACTGGACATCAGATCACAGGTGAACATCTTCTAGTTGACTTCTATTACCCTGATAGTCAACCAGGCACTTATCACAGAGAGAAATATGAGGGAGACTGGAGCTATGGACCAAGGTGGTTCAACTTCCATGGCTGATTTGTTTCAGGTAGACAGAATGAAGCGCCATCGAGAGTAGACATGAGGTGACTTGAGGAAGCGAGGTATTCTTTTTGGTAGAAGTGATCTTCATTTTGGCAACCAATTGGTGTGCTATCAGTGTGGGAAAAATAGTCATAAGAATCTGTATTTCCCAAGAGACCCATTGGAGTGCCGATAATGTGACAGGATGGGTCATCTGCAGCGTTTCTGCAAGGTTCTTCTTCGAACGGTAAGTGATAAGGAATCCGTTTTGACACTAGACACAGTAGAAGGATTACCAGTTCTGCATCAAACTATGGGATGGTGTACTTCAGGTCATTCAGGCTAGGTAAGAGGCCGTGGATGCAGTGGTCAGGCTCAGGGAGGGTTACCTTTAGGATCTCAGGCTGCTACACAGGGTCGCGGTGCAGGCCAGACATATGCGGTAGTGCAGATCCATCAGGAGAAGGATCCTAGACCTTCTATAGTTCGAGGTATGATTTTAGTAGCCATAGTTTTATCCTCTTCACTTTTCAAAACATGATATTCTCATAGCTTTTTTTCTGTGCATACTGTGGAAAGCCTTAGACTTACTGTTAATACTTCTGAGTATATGATCACATTAGACACTCCTTTGGGAACTAGAAGTGCAAGAGTGCGCCAGTGCTTAGACTGACCCATTGAGGTTGGTGTGTGTTGGTTTTCATAGAGTATCTTTATTTTGGAGAATACTATCTATGATGTAATTCTCGGAAGGGACAAGTTAGTTTTATTCCATGCCATTGTCGATTTCTATCGTCGTAGGGTGTGTTTCACATCACCATAGGGTTGATCCTTTCTTCACAAGGGAGAATGGAATGACCAGGTGAGAAGAGATGGACTAGAGAATCATGGGTTGGGAGGTGTTATGGACCAGTTTTCCAGCTTATATCTGGTTGACCAGGAGACTTCTCAGAGGGAATTTCCTCCAGTGGTCAATCGCTTTCTAGATGTCTTTTCAGAAGAATTTTCAGGTTTCCTCTGGAGCGTGAGGTAGAATTTTCTATCAAGCATGTGCCAAGAGTGGCACTGGTGTACATTACTCCTTATATGATGGCTACACCTATGTTACATGATCTCAAGAAGTAGTTGGAGGATTAGCAGGCAAGGGTTTTCATCAGACCAGTACTTCTCCTTGGGGTTCGCATGTCCTGTTTGCAGAGAAGGCAGACGACACCCTTATGCTTTTTGTGGATTATCTGAAGCTAAACCAGTTGATGATCAATAAAATATATCCATTTCCATGGATAGATGATATCATTGGTCATATTCAAGGATCTAGATTTTTCTTAAAGATCGACTTCAGATCCAGATATCATCAGTTCAGTGTCAGACCATCTGATATACCTCTGACAACCTTTCGGAGTAGGTATGGTCTTTTTAAGTATTAAGTTATGCCATTTGGTCTCATGAACTCACCAAAAATTTTCATGTAAATTATGAATATAGTTTTCCATCCTTACTTGGATTCTTTCGTGGTGGTTTTCGGGGATGATATCTTGGTGTAGACTCACACTCGACACGACCATGATATCTATCTTGAGATCTTTTTGAGTACACTGAGGGAGCATCATTTATACGCTATGTTCTCAATGTGCCAATATGGGAGGATTGAGAATCACTACCTAGGTCATGTCATCTTAGAGACAGGAGTATCAGTAGACCCAGAGAAGGTGAGAGCAGTAGTTACCTAGGAGCATCCAAAGAATGTCTTCGAGGTACGATGTTTCTTTGGGATCTCAAGTTACTACAGGAAGTTTATACAGGACTTATCATACTTATCAGCACCGTTGATGGGCTTGACTATGAAGAGGGTGATGTATTTTCGGTCATAAGATTGCGACTCATCCTTTTAAGAGATGAAGGGGAGATTGACATTATCACCAAATCTAGTTTTTATGGATCTATGAAAGAGTTATACAGTTTTCTATAAAGCATATGGCATCGGGAATGGAGCAGTGCTTATGCAGGAGAATTGTGTTGTTGCATACAGATCTCGGCAGATGAGGCCAGATGAGAGAAACTATGCTACGCATGACTTGGAGTTGGCTGCAATCATTCATGCTTTGCGTTGTTGGATATATTATCTTTCGGGAGAGAATTTTGTTGCATAAACGGACCACATGAGCCTCAAATATATCTTCACGCAGCGTGAACTGAATCTGAGACAGTAGAGGTGGGTTGAGTACCTACAGTGTTTTGATTTAGAACTTGCTTATATTCCTGGGAAATACAACGTTGTGGCAGATGCACTGAGCAGGAGGACACAGATACAGGCAGTTCAGGAGGCCAATAGCGAGCGGCCTCTTATGGATCTATTCTCTGAAATGAATTTGGAGGTACCCGAGAGACAGGGTCAGACCTTTCATTCTTCTGAAGCTGTTACCTCTACGCTTTTTGACCGAGTTCGAATGAGGTAGCTATGAGATTCGGAATTCCTAGTCCTACAGGAAAGCGTGTCAGGAGAAGAACCTCTTCCTGGATGGAGAGTAGGCAAGAATGAGATCTTGCATTTATAGGGACTCGTTTGGGTGCCAGTAGATGTATGCGAGGAGCTGATGTGAGACATTCATTCCTCCATTTGGGTAGTTCATTCTGGTATCACCATGATGTATTGTGATCTACACCACCAGTATTGGTGGCCAAGTATGAAGAGAGATGTTAGTTTTTTTTCATGATATCTTCTACCTGTCTGTAGGTGAAGGCGGAGCACCAGCGACTAGAAAGGCTTTTACAACAGCTACCCATTCCAAAGATGAAGTGGAAAAATGTCATGATATACTTCATGACAGGGTTACTGAGATCTCCTCGAGGGAATGACGAAGTGTGGGTTGTCAATGACAGGCTCATGAAGGTTGCTCACTTTTTTTGATTAAGGAGACCTTCGGTGTTGATGAGATTGGATGGTGGTACATCGATGAGATTTGAATCTTGTAGGGGGTTCCAGGTACTATCATTTCAGATTGGGATGCCCAGTTTACATCGCATTTTTGGCAAGGATTACAGAGGGATTTGGGTACATAGGTACTTCTAAGTACAGCTTACCATCACCAGACTGATGGCCATGCGGAGCACACGATTCAGGTGCTAGAGTACATGATACAAGCATGTGTCCTTTATTTTGATGGTACTTGGGAGAAACATATAAATCTAGTGGATATTGCCTAAAATAATAGTTTTCAAGCTACTGTCTAGATGGAACCATACGAGGCCTTGTACTGTAGGTCGTGTCGGTCACACTTGTGTTGGCTGGAGGTTGGAGAGGGAGCTATGCTGGAACCTCAACTTGTTCAAGAGACCACAGAATAGGTGGAGTTGATTCGGAAGAGGATGGCTACTGCATTGTCTCTATAGAAATATTATACTTATCAGTGGAGAAGACCTTTGGATTTCAAGGTCAGAGATTAGGTTTTCCTATGTGTTACCCTGTGGATGGGACAGAAGAGGATCAGAATGCAGGGTAAGCTTTCATAGAGATATGTCGGGTCTTTTTAGGTTTAATAAAGAGTCGATCTGGTTGATTACGGGTTGTAGTTACCCCAGAGATACCAGGCATTGAAAAAAGTTTTCCATGTTTCTCAGCTTCGATGCAATTTCTCAGACCTGTCTCATGTTTTTAAACACGAGGAGGTTGAGCAGGTGCATGATGCATCGTTTTAGTAGCATCCAATCAGGATTTTTGATCATAGTACGAAGGTTCTTTGTGGCCGGTCTGTTCCTCTGGTGCTGGTGCTATGGCAGCATGGGTAAGTACAGAACGTGACTTGGGAGAGGGGTACCCATATGCGATCATAGTGGCCATAGTTGTTCGAGGTTTCTTCATCACCACCTTTCTAGGGAAATTAGGGAACTAATTTCATTAAGGGGGGAATTTTGTAATAACCTGGACCGTCTTTTCAGGTATGTTTTTTTATTGGTAGTTTTTAGGAAAATATGAAAATTTTCAAATTACACACCGTGTAATTTATAAGTACACTCTGTGTACATTAATTTTGTTCAAGGCCCTATGTTTGACATGTCCAAATACAAAGATGTTGTGTAGGGGTGATGTGGAGGCCGCTTAATGCGTTCTATGGAAAAAACTAGTACATGACGTGTACTCTGAAATTACACGTCGTGTACTTTTTTTCATTAGACGGACCAGAGTCATGCATAAATGACATAATGTTATTCTTCTCTAGGTTCTTTGGCTGAGATCATCCTGTATGGCTGTGGACATCCTCCGAGCCCCCGAGCCTCTGTGTGTTTTCCAAATCGATGGCTGTTGAGTGCGTTGGAACTGCAGCGGTGAGCTCTTACTTCTTCTTAAGTTTTATTCTCTGATTTCCCCTCTATCTCAAGATATCATGGGTTGAACATTTTCTGTGTTTTCATAGATCTATGACATTATAAGGAGAATAAAATCTCGTGGTTCAAGAATACTGATCTCCTATGATCAATGTAGGTGGTTTGTTTCCCTACGTTGAACCTCTTTGAGTATTTGTGAAAAAGTAGCTTATTCCCATGTTTTGGGTATCTCAGGTTAGGGTTTTGATACTGTTTTATTATCTACCTTATATTTATTGTCTGCTAGAGGCTATTAGATAAATAATGATTTCTTGTAAGAATTTTGAGGATCACTCCAAGGGTGTTTCCCTTGTTTTGGCTATTTATCACAGTTTGGCATAGGTTGCCTGTCAGGCATACCTTGTTGCATTGATTTCGTGCCTTAATATGATTGATTCCATGCATTTCCTTCTATTTATATGATTTTGATGGATTGTTGCTATTTTCAAATTATTTTTTGAACTTACATAGGGCTGCTGACAGTCGATTACGCATGACTAGACTGCTCAGGGATGTGTGAACCTGGTGCGGTAGTCTAAAGAGGGAATTGACAGTTAAGGGCTTCCATAGAGAGTCTGTTATAAATTAGTATCTTTTTAGGACCTATAAGTATTGGACTTTTTTTCTTTATCATAGTGTCCATAGATACATAACGAGACTATATGGGGAATTAGACGTAAGTTCTTTCTCAGGGAGTCTGTACCTATCGTTGCAAAACCACATGGGAATTGATGGTGAGTGTTTCCCAGAGTTTTTATGCCTTGTATGATTACATGACTATAGGGGTCTGCCAGTATGATCCACCAAGATTGTTAGTTTGAATATTGATTGTGTGGTTGTGATCAGTCCACCAAGCCAAAGAACAAGCTTGTGTTATGTTCTGCTTTTAGTTTAGGTAGTCTGTTGAGATACTTTGTTGTATTACTGGCTATACTTTGGGAATATAGAGTTGTTGCTAGATTCCTTGGGTGATAATTAAATAACTGAATTAACTTACTAAATAAATGTGAATGATGATTTATAGGATTGATTATTTTAGTGTACTCCAGTTTCTCTACTCCATTTATTTCATTTACTTTTTCTATATTACTCACTGACAGTAGGGAATAGATATTGTGTTGGATGCCTTCTGGGATTAGTCTCAAACCATGTTTGGGTCCTGCATTTCGACCCAAAAAAGATATATGGAATTAGGTGTGGATAGAGATTATGGCCCTTCTACTTCAGGTACATGATTGCTGGTTGGAACTGGAGAGCATAGGACCGAGCCTAGGCTTGCGGTGTAGCTGGAGTTGCTGTTTACTTTTAATACTTTCTTTTCAATTGTATTTCATCACGTTGTTGTGTCTGATTATTTCCTTAGACACTTGTACCTACTTTGTCATTATCATCGTTATTATATTATACATTTCTTCCGCTATTTAGTTTCATTTGTTTTATGTTGTTTACTTCTTCTTATTTTATTTATGATTATCCTTCAGTTGTATAACATACCAAATGAGGGAATAATTTCCCCATAGAATCACCAAGGCCCTCGTTGCTAGTCGGCAACCTCTGGAATATGGGGAAACACGCTTGAGGTCATGTGACGAACTGGTTGTGGGGCACCAGTTGAGTGCCTCTGGATTCGGGTTGTTACATTATTACCATTATAAAAATTGGTAAATCATGTTGAATTTTTTTTCCTTGAGGTATGTAATATTATATAAATTTTTACTTCATTGAAACACATTTGATAATAAGAACCTATTCAATTTTATGATCCTTATAAAAAAATATTATGAATTTAACCTGAATAAATATTTATTCATGATTATTAATGTTTCATATCTTGTTAATTATTCAATGGGTAATCATTTTAACGTTACGAAATATGGAAATAAAATTTATAACCCCCTCACTTTCTTATGGTATTATTTTATTTTTCATAACATAATAACATTCTTGTGATTATTTTCAATTTGATAATAAATTTCTCTAATGATATATATTATTATATTATATTAATAATAATTTTCTAAACAATATTCAATTTTTCCAAAATCTATTTACGTAGATTTTTTTTAGATTTAGTGGGGTAAAATTGATCAGTCTATATTCTTTACACAATAAAGATATTTGATTATATTGAATATTGATTGATGAATTAAATTGAATAACTGATGTATGTTTAGTTTTTTGGATAAAAATTATGGGTTCTTGGATAGTTATAGATAACCACTTGATTCATTAACAAATCTCATGAGAAAAAACATTGTGAAAAATCAAATGGGTTTTTTTCTATTGTATAAACTATATTATAAATGGCATTGAATGTATAGATATAATGACCCTTGACACCATACAATATAATAATTAAGTAATTACATCATTTATAATGTTGTTATTATATTTATCTGTCACGACCCGTCCTTGGGGCCCGTGTCGTGACTACCCCAAGCCCGCCTTCCATAGGCCAGGGGATGGAGACTAGCACCATAGGAGTAAATCTCAATAATAAGGGAAGGCATTACCTTTATGAAACGAAAACACACACAAATAGAGTACAAGAAGAAGCTACACTAAGTAAGCAGTAAAACAAACATGATGAAAGTACAAGGGGCTAGAAATACAATCCCAAAAGAAAGGTATAGCTACAACTGAATGTAAAGTAAAACTCAAAGGACAACAGCTGATAGGTGACAAGAAGCTACTGGATCATCCTCTGGTATCCTACCTGAAGTGTAGGTACAGATGTCCTCCTCAATACTCCACGTCCGTCCGTCTCCTCTAGGTACTGACTCATCGTGAGATCCCCCTCTGGGTACCGACACGTTACGAGATCCACCTCCGGGTACTGACTCGCCGTGAGATCCACCTCAAAGTACCGTCTAGCTCTACAAACCTATGCCATGATCAGTGATTTCAGTCATCTGCAACCAACACAATGAGGTGCGGGAAAATCTCATGCAGGGGTGAGTATACGTTACTCAGTAGGGACCCTGAGACTCTCAAGGTCTCACTAAAACAACAAGGATAATCATAAGGATTGTTCTCACCAGAAAACCCTTACTTAGGTATAAGTCCATACTTATACCTATGTTTCCAAGTAACCCATCTCATCCATGAGGTATCACACAGATATGATGTTGATAGATAACCACTACGTAGGTATATTCCCATACATATATGTAAGTTTTCTAATAACCCATCTCAATCATGAGGAAAACACAAAGGTCATTAACTCAGCTCAAACAAGTGTTTTCATTATCGAAACCATAACTGTTGAAGAGAACCATCTCTGTCAGGTATAGTGATCATGTCACGACTCTGAGGTACGACTCACTAACCTAAGACTACCGAGGTACTACTCCTGTTGAGTACCGCAGGTCTATCACCCAACAAAGTAGTGCTCCCCGCCATGGGTCTTCCAACTCACACAGTAGTTCTCCCCCTCATAGCCTACATAGGTACTCCTCCTGTCGAGTACCATGGGTCTACCACCTCACAAAGTAGTTCTCTTCCGCCATGGGTCTGACTCCTCACAAAGTAGTGCTCCCCACTATGCTATGTAAGTCACTCCGAATCAAATCGAACAAGTAGTCATTAGGTCTCATCCAGCTACAAAGTCTCCATACTCCATACGCTCATCTCCGGGAGGGTACACTCCTTGAGCTACAGGTCGATACTCGAAGTATCTCAAAGTCCCATGAAGAAGTATCTCGAAGTACCTCCTTGTCCTAAGGGTCTCAATTCAATAAATGGTTCGTCAATCAGACGTTTGGCCTGTGAGTTTTTAGCCTTTTTGTCCTTGGGACCCATTTGGTTTCATGTACGAACCAACCCGACAGTATATCAACTATACCCTGAACTCACATATGGTATACTCATAGGGATAATTTCTCAATGTGGTCACGAATGTTGTTGACGGTTCTTCAAATAGACATCTGGTCTGAATGTTATCGGTTTTTCCATTACAGGGGCCTGGTTGGATTTCGGGTACAATCCAATCGGGCCTTACTCAGAATGCATCCAAAACTATATTGGAGTAATCCAAATGTTTCGTCTCATTAAAAGGAATGCAACAATGTTGATGGCACATCATTCAGACGTCCAGAGCTCAAGTTATAGGTGTTTCCGCTTCGCGTGCCGAGTTGGTTTCCTGTTCGATCCAACCCGGATGTACACAATGTTCTCTAATACCTTGAGTGTAATATATCGAAACGACCGAATCGATCCAAGGATCGTGTCATAACTAACAATGCACCAATTAGAGGTCCATAGCCCATGATTCAGGTGTTTCAACAAACCTATCCATTTTTAGGGGGTTTTGGGCCCGGACCGAACCTGCCCGAGACCCCCTGGTTCGGCCCGAACGGGTCGACCCGACCCGGGTCTGGGTCCGTCCCATCAGGGCGCGGGCCGACCCGGGCGCCGCTCGCTGCGTGAGAGTGGAAGGGGGTGGAACCTCCACCCCCTTCGAACCGGACGACAGACCCATGGGGGGGGGGGGGGGGGGGTCCACCCTACTGCGTTGACCGGTGTAACACCCCAGGATTTCATAGTGTGTTATTTCTTAAAAATAATTCAATAACTTGCACTACACGCAACACCGAGTTCAATCACACCATGACGTACAAATAAAAATCCATTAAAAGAGGTCATGAATAGTATTAACAACATTTTGAACTTTATATAATCCTTATAATTTTAGAATCCCAATTATGAGTTTCTTAGTCATAATGCAAGAACAGATTCATTTTCAGTATTGCACTTTTATCAACTTTTAATAGTGAAACCTTTTTAAATAAAATATTTTAAACTATCTGAATAAATTGGGACATCAAAAAATTTAAAATGAAACATCCCAAGCTTCCATGGTATGCTTTCATTTGAATAAAATAGTAGTGTGTGTTGTACACAACCTTGAGTTTTAACACACGCCACAACCAATCAAACTAGCCATTATGAATAGTAATACCTAAATTTTGAAATTATATATATTTTATATTTTAAACTGGACTTCATTTTTGGATTCGGAATATCGAATTTAGCCTAAGGTGAAATTTTGGTACTTTTCGGATAAATTTCATATTTTGATGAATAGTGAAAATTACTAAATTTTAATTAAAAACATCTTTTTAATCAAAATAATTAATAGTGATAAATTGTGAATTTGAGTGGTTTTAAAGTATATTTAGAATATATTTTTACCATTTAATATAATTTTGGTCATTGGACATAATTTTACAATTATACCGAACATAAACAAGTGTCAATATTTTTATAGTTATTACCTCTTAAAAACACGCTTTTTGTTTTAACAGCGGGAATTAATTTTAAATTAATTTCTGCCACTTCTGTGTTTTGAATTTAGAAAAATGGATTCCATATTTGGAATCAGGATGTCCAAATTGTGTAAATAGGTAACTTTTATTTTTAGACATTTTGAATAATTACTGTGGTAAATATTTTATTTACCATGGTTAAGGGTAAATCCGGTAAATAAGGGTTAAAAAAATAATATTATAATAATACCAAATTACCCTAAAACGTGTCCTAACCTTATTGGTGGACACATACCCGACCATGGGCATCCTTGGGTTGATTTGGGGACCCCTTGGAACCACATGTATGTGGTAGGGACACATTATATTAATAAAGTTAAAATAAAAATAAAAATGGCATAAGCTGACATCTTTTAGAAGAACAATTTTTACATAGGGATATACATGTTGGATTTTCGATTATAAATATTCATTAGAAAGATAAAAAGATTTCCTACATAATTATATTTTATTTATAATTTTTAGACATAAAATAAATTAAATTACTAATGACACAGTAATGATGCAATGTTTACCTCATTAATAAATCATTTAATTAAATAAGATTATAATGATTAAAATATTATCCAAAACCTGTCCAATTCTTATTGGTTGATGTTATTTATAATATGAGTCGTCTTATCTTTGACCCCAATTATTTTTGGATCATTATAAACCGAATTTAATTATATTATAAAGTAATACTTTCACTCTTTCCTGAAGATCCCCTCCTCTCCCTTATAAAAGGAGACCACTTCTACTCATTCCTCACACCTCCCAAGCCACTTGGATCGTCCAAACTCTGCCCAAATAAGCTCCCCACATCCCTCTCCTCCTCATTTAAGCTTCCCCATAGGCAGAAATTATTTCAAGAAGTCCTTTGGTTCCATCCAAAGTGAGTTACCTAAATTAAAGGTAACGATTTCTCTTAAATTATTTTCATTTATTTTGTTTCTCCAACCCCCAAACTCTTTTTATTTCCTTTCTTTTGTAACTACTAAAGTATCCTCAATATACTAAGATGTTTTTATAAGAAGGATTCGAACTACACATACACACACCTCCATCTAATGGATGATGAACATAATGTTTCTGTGAATGGAAAACTAACGCCTCACGAAACGATGATTGTTCAAATACATCTTACCGCCTCTCTTGGTGGCCATTATGATGGCACTGTAATTAATTGTGATATTAAAGATACATATTTTATATATAAGCTTCTGTAATTCCATTTTATTTCATACCATTATTCGTTTCATGTTGTCGATATATACGATAATTTCATTTGAGGAAGTGCGGACTACCGCCCCTTTAAAATGATATGACTCGTTCATACCACACATGGAACATATAAAGAATGGTGTTAATGAACATAAGTAACATTTATAAAATATTATATTATACTGGAATAATAATATACCTATTTATCATTTGGATTCAATTCTTTTAAAATGAAAAATTAAATGGAAGTAGCGTTCGAGCGTACGTACGGACTACCGTCTCCACGAACACTGTGAGATCCATCCTCCATCGTATCCATTCAAGTCATATTCTCATTTTAGGGTTAAAAATAATGTTAATATTATTCTGATTATGAATAAGATATAATCTATCCATTACAAACATGTCTTACGTAACCAAACATTTAAGAAGAACGAATCGATTATCACCCGAAATCACGATAATACTAAGATATTATTAATAAAGCAATGTTAAAAGATCATATATGATATCATATTGATGTATATTATTATTTTATAATTTAATAACAATGTTTTAATTATTATACAGGAGGTTAACATACCATCGACTAAGGGAAATTTCAAGGTAAGGGATTTTCTTATCTCACTTTCAACTCCGTGAGATTTCCATTGTTCGCCACTAAATTATTGAAAGTGGTGTATTGTGTACGGCCATTTGATATATATTATCATGATTCTCTTATATTCATGTTATTATGTAAATAATTTGGTGGTTATTAACTTTTGGGCATACGACTCAGTTGATTAACGTGGTAAGGGGTTTCTTATCTCACTTTTAATTTCGTGAGATTTCCATTATTCACCACTTAATTATTGCATGTGGGGTATGTGTACTGCCCATGATTTCATTCATTATGTAATATACTTTAATTTATGGGTATTTACATCATCAGGGTATGATACTTCTTTCATGGGTGTATGTTTCGTAAGTTACCTAATCGATAAGGGAATTTGAAATTTCAGTTTCCACTCATTTGGCTTTACGCATATTTCATTGATTATATTACCCCAAGATTATGTGTGGAATCACTATTAATATGATTATGTGATAATTTCAACTCCAATTCATGTGGATATATGTTTGATACACATAATCACTCCATTTATAATTCTCAAGTCATTGATATGAATTTGATAAGAGTAATTTTAACTCATTCTCCATTTGTTGAGTTAAACATCCAATTCGTTGGTATTGTTTTTACAAGAATATGTTTGAATGTCCTTTGATTGTTTTACACTAAATATCCAATCATATTTAGTGTATTTATATTTGTCACACATAATTATGTCATTGATTTATCCTTAACCTAAGGATACAACCTTTATGAGAGATTTCATCTCAATTTACATTCCATTGAGACTTCTTTGATGATATAGACCAAATCACTTTTATGTGGTGTATATAATGTACTATGACAAAGTATATCATGATTCCCTTTATTCTCATGATATTACAAAGTTTTGATTACCTCAATTATTTTTATTCAAGTGTCTCTTTTGGTTAGAATCTCTAACTAAAATACCATTTTTAAATGTTTTAAAGACTTATTCATCTAAACCTTTCTCATTAATGTCCATGTTTTAAAAATGGTTTTAAGGATTTATTTATATGGACATTAATGTTTATAAATCAAAACTCCTTTTAAAAAGTTTCAAAGTGGTATGGGACACTTTGATTCAAAAATCAACTTTTAAATTGCTTCTTGACAAATATTGTGACTTTTAAATGTTTTCAAGAAAAGGGGGATATTTCTCTCAAATAGTTTTGATGATTATTTTCATCTATGTCAACATCCTTCATTATTCTTGATTGAGGTTAATGTGATACAATACAATCTTCCATATTGTATCGAATGAGTTATGTTTGACTGTGGATGTGCTGTTTTTATACCATTCATGGTTTGTGGTAAAAGTATTGACATTTTGTATGCTAGTTTTAATACGAATATTTATGTTATGTTTAAACATGTTCATATGAGGAATGCATTGGACTTAATAAGTGACGGGTGGAGCCCGCTATAGCTCCTCGATGCATCGGTAGGTCCCATTAGACAAACTAGTGTCTTGGCACAAGGCCTTGGCAAAATCTTATTTGTAGTCTTGGCACGAGGCCTTGGCTATGTAGTTATGATAGTCTGGCATTATGCATTCCATCATTATGAAAGTGGATATTGATATTGCATGTGATCATTCGACTAGTAGAATATCCATGTGAGTAAGTAAATGGTATTATTTCATTTTACCTTTGCCATTTTATGCTGAAGTTCAAGTTTAAAAGGCTTTTGTTTTAGTTATAAATTGCCTTGAGTGTTTATGATTATTTATGAAAGCTTCTGCTATAATGTTATCCTTACTGAGCATCTGATCTCACCCCTTTCAATGTTTTATTTTTTTCCCAGGATTATGAAGAAGTAATTATGAATGTCCTGGAGGAATAATATGAGGGGATATGAAGACAAGATGTTTTTTTTATGATGTAATGTAAAAATTTATGGATGTATCTAGTTATTCCAAGGCTACTAAACTAATCGGTCTTTCGAGACTTGATCTTTCTCGTGATCATGCCAATGTTATTTAATTAATGCACTGACTATGGGTAACTGGGGTCGGGGCGTTACAGTTGGTATCAGAGGAAGTTTAGTACAAAACTTGGTAGCTAGATTTAGATAAACTCTGATTAGAGCAGGTAGACCTAAGATGAACTTTGACGATTAGTATAAAAGAACTTCCTAGAATTTTGGTATTGTAGAGATTTTGTGAGTTTTCCGAGTAATACATCCATGTCTGGATACGAGCAGGTAGAGGCGGCTCAGGCACAGATATACCTAGGGGTAAAACCCGAAAACACCACTTTGAGCTAGACTCGAACGGGAACTGGTGCACGACAACGGGCCTTGCTGCACTTTTGGTTACGACACTCCCGGGGATATGGTTAGGATAATTTACATTTTATATACATACCGATTTAAGTAATATATATATAAGATGAGAGTAAATGACCTTGGTTAATCCTAATATGTTTCAAATTGAGAATATGTTGACATTTTAATCTCTAAATGATTTTACGACTACTATTACTCACACAATGCTTGCTGGTTTTAGTCAATGGCTGGATTCCAAGGAAGTCATAGTGACTTTGAGAATGATGTACAAGGTGGGAGTGGTGGTGCCGATGAGCAACAAAATGGAATTTTGGTAGGCTTAAAAGATATCGTCTTTATGAAAAATCAGTTTTCCAAAAATATGATCAACAATATATATATTAACCAACTCCCAGACTCCACATGGAAGAGAAAGGTGATAAATGATAAGATCTCCAGCAATGGGGACCATGGAGAAAAGAAACCTCAATTTTCATCATGCAGGAAATGTGGAAAGAGACACCCAGGCAAGTGTCTCAATGGGACAACGAAATGTTTTACGTGCAGGAAGGAAGGACATAAAGTGAATAATTGCCGAAGAAAAATGAAGAGTACGAAGGAAGAAGATAAAAATGGTCCCAAGAGTCCATTTACAGTCATTTGCCGTAAATGTAGGGGACCTGGCCATTACCCGAGTGAATGTCCTATTCTATAGGATATTTTCTTGGTCAAAGAAAAATCTATGTGGAAAAACAATGGTTGGAGAAAAATTTAAAAAGTATTAGCACTCCTTGTTGATGGGTTTACTTTGGAATAATTTTTTCTTGTATTTGTAACCCCGCAGTTTGCCATGTGAGAATGCTATTTGAGGAAGAATTGTCTCTTCTCTTGTGGATATAGGTATAAATAACCATTTGGTTTTATATGATCATTGGGGTTTGAGAAAATGATAAGTTATTATAATTTGGGATGAAAATGAAAAGTATGATATAACATTTGTGGTTAAATTATGTTATTTTGAGGAATTTATCTCATTTTGGTAATATCATAATGTATAGTTTTTGAAAAAGGACATCACGTAGACCGTGTGACAACCCATCGCGTCGGACAAAGCTGTGGGAATCGAACCCACAACCAAAGTGCGATTGGGATTTATCGCCTACCACTGGACTACGTGAAGTCCCAGGTTAGTGTGACTATTTTTTTTGTTAAATGATTTTATTGATCAATAATAAGATGATTTGGGTTCTTATGTCTTATCAAATGAATACCCTTGGTATAGGAAAATGATTTGGTGATTAAGTGATAAATGTTATTTTGGAAGATGTTCATTTTGTTAGGAACACTATATGCCCAAGGAAAATAGAATACAATGAGGTTTCATTTGTAGAGTAATGGTGGATTTTTATCTACGTTTTTATTGTTGATTTATAGTGATTTGGGTTATTTATGGAAATGATTAACCTATAACAGAGAATTTGTGATGATGCTAATTACTTTTAACTATGTGACTTTAAGAGTATTTGATGTCATTCGGAGATACAATGTAACATGGGAGACTACATAATAAAATTCTTCTATGTTTTGGGTTTCAATATTAGTTTGGATTATATTAAAGGATTGTAAGGACAATTCGTTAATGAATGGTATCTATTTAACTTTGGTTTATTGTTGGTTTAATTTTAGAAATTAAGATTAGTGCATATTTATCTCAATGAATATCCTTTTGGGGGATCATTAGATCATTCACTAACCATTTTGGTTTTTATTAATCTTCAAAGACAATGTAAATATATTGTTTATCCTACATGGATCATGTGATTCTATAGAAGTTTACTCTAGTTCTTCCAGTGTGACCAAGTCTTCTTGAATACTCATCGTTTAAAAAAAATTGAGTTAGTGGTGGAAATTTATTAAAGAATGAAAATCTACTTAAAATTTAAGTATATCTCATAATGTTCTTAGTCAATATCATAAATGAATTCCTCTTCCTTATGTAATGTAACATTAAAAAAAATTGTTTTCCTAGATGGTACATTAAATCATCACTAATTTATGGCTTTGGGATTGTTGGCCTTTTCATAGCCATGTTCTCTACCACTCTCCATCAGATAATTAATGGTTAGATTTCTCTTCCATATCCATATTTTCCTACATGGAACCCTAGTATGTGTTATTTTCGGTAATCTTCATACTTTCCACTCTTTATTTTAAATAGAGGCCTCATTAATTCATTTTTTGATGTGGGATTTCAACTAAGATATTTTGAAACGTCAAAAATGTGTTATCCCAATACCCTATGTTTTCTTGGACCGATAGTATTTCAAATCATCATAGATTGATGAGTTTAAGGACATCAATTTTATACTTGTTTGTGATTGATGACCTCAATCACTACCTATAAATTTTTACGTTTTTCCTCCAATTATATGTCTCTAATTGCCACCAATGTTATCTTAATCGAGATCATAATTTGGTGGTGACCCTTTCATTTCTCTTTTCCTTATATTAAGACTAAATTTTAGTAACCCAATTTCCGATGTGGGTTTTCCCACAAATATATTTTCTACTTTCAACCTTTTATTTTCGAAGAACAATTTCAAATTGCGAAGACTCAATTTATTGAAGGAGGGGAGAATGTAACACCCTAGGATTTCATAGTGTGTTATTTCTTAAAAATAATTCAATAACTTGCACTACACGCAACACCGAGTTCAATCACACCATGACGTACAAAAAAAAGCCATTAAAAGAGGTCATGAATAGTATTAACTACATTTTGAACTTTATATAATCCTTATAATTTTAGAATCCCTATTATGAGTTTCTTAGTCATACTGCAAGAACAGATTCATTTTCAGTATTGCACTTTTATAAACTTTTAATAGTGAAACCATTTTAAATAAAATATTTTAAACTATCTGAATAAATTGGGACATCAAAAAATTTAAAATGAAACATCCCAAGCTTCCATGGTACGCTTTCATTTGAATAAAATAGTAGTGTGTGTTGTACACAACCTTGAGTTTTAACACACGCCACAACCAATCAAACTAGCCATTATGAATAGTAATACCTAAATTTTGAAATTATATATATTTTATATTTTAAAATGGACTTCATTTTTGGATTCGGAATATCGAATTTAGCCTAAGGTGAAATTTTTGTACTTTTCGGATAACTTTCATATTTTGATGAATAGTGAAAATTACTAAATTTTAATTAAAAACAACTTTTTTAATCAAAATAATTAATAGTGATAAATTATGAATTTGAGTGGTTTTAAAGTATATTTAGAATATATTTTTACCATTTAATATAATGTTGGTCATTGGACATAATTTTACAATTTAACCGAACATAAACAAGTGTCAATCTTTTTATAGTTATTACCTCTTAAAAACACGCTTTTTGTTTTGACAGCGGGAATTTATTTTAAATTAATTTCTGCCACTTCGGTGTTTTGAATTTAAAAAAATGGATTCCATATTTGGAATCAGGATGTCCAAATTTTTTAAATAGGTAACTTTTATTTTTAGACATTTTGAATAATTACTGTGGTAAATATTTTATTTACCATGGTTAAGGGTAAATCCGGTAAATAAGGGTTAAAAAAATAAAATTATAATAATACAAAATTACCATAAAACGTGTCCTAGCCTTATTGGTGGACACATAACCGACCATGGGTATCCTTGGGTCGATTTGGGGACCCCTTGGAGCCACTTGTATGTGGTAGGGACACATTATATTAATAAAGTTAAAATAAAAATAAAAATGGCATAAGCTTACATCTTTTAGAAGAACAATTTTTACATAGGGTTATACATGTTGGATTTTCGATTATAAATATTCATTAGAAATCTAAAAAAAATTCCTACATAATGGTATTTTATTTATAATTTTTAGACATCATATAATTTAAATTATTAATGACACAATAATGATGCAATGTTTACCTCATTAATAAATCATTTAATTAAATAAGATTATAATGATTAAAATATTATCTAAAACCTGTCCAATTCTTATTGGTTGATGTTATTTAGAATATGAGTAATCTTATCTTCTACCTCAATTATTTTTGGATCATTATAAACTGAATTTAATTATATTATAAAGTAATACTTTCACTCTTTCCTAAAGAGCCCCACCTCTCCCTTATAAAAGGAGACCAATTCTACTAATTCCTCACACCTGTCAAGCCACTTGGATCGTCCAAACTCTGCCCAAATAAGCTCCACACATCCCTATCCTCCTCCTTTAAGCTTCCCCTTAGGCAGAAAGCATTTCAAGAAGTCCTTTGGTTCCAACCAAAGTGAGTTACCTAAATTAAAGGTAACAATTTCTCTTAAATTATTTTCATTTATTTTGTATCTACAACCCCCAAACTATTTTTATTTCCTTTCTTTTGTAACAACAAAAGTATCCTAAATATACTAGTATGTTTTTATAAGAAGAATTTGAACTACACATACACACACCTCCATCTAATGGATGATGAACATAATGTTTCTGTGAATGGCAAACTAACGCCTCACAAAACGATGATTGTTCAAATACATCTTACCGCCACTCATGGTGGCCATTATGATGGAACTGTAATTAAGTGTGATATTAATGATACATATTTTATATATAAGCTTCTGTAATTCCATTTTATTTCATACCATTATTCATTTCATGTTGTATATACATACGATAATTTCATTTGAGGAAGTGCGGACTACCGCCCCCTTAAAATGATATGACTCGTTCATACCACACATGGAACGTATAAAGAATGGTGTTAATGAACATAAGTAACATATATAAAATATTATATTATACTGGAATAATAATATACCTATTTATCATTTGGATTCAATTCTTTTAAAATGAAAAATTAAATGGAAGTAGCGTTTGTGCGTACGTACGGACTACCGTCTCCACGAACACGGTGAGATCCATCCTCCATCGTATCCATTCAAGTCTTATTCTCATTTTAGGGTTAAAAATATTGTTAATATCATTCTGATTATGAATAAGATATAATCTATCCATTACAAACATGTCTTACGTAACAAAACATTTAAGAAGAACGAATCGATTATCACCCGAAATGACGATAATACTAAGATATTATTAATAAAGCAATGTTAAAAGATCATATATGATATCATATTGATGTATATTATTATTGTATAATTTAATAACAATGTTTTAATTATTATACAGGAGGTTAACATACCATCGACTAAGGGAAAGTTCAAGGTAAGGGATTTTCTTATCTCACTTTCAACTCCGTGAGATTTCCATTGTTTGCCACTAAATTATTGAAAGTGGTGTATTGTGTACGGCCATTTGATATATGTTATCATGATTCTCTAATATTCATGTTTTTCTGTAAATTATTCGGTGGTTATTAACTTTTGGCCATACGACTCAGTTGATTAACGTGGTAAGGGGTTTCTTATCTCACTTTTAATTTCATGAGATTTCCATTATTCACCACTTAATTATTGCATGTGGGGTATGTGTACTGCCCATGATTTCATTCATTGTGTAATATACTTTAATTTATGGGTATTTACAACATTAGGGTATGATACTTCTTTCATGGGTCTATGTTTCGTAAGTTAACTAATCGATAAGGGAATTTGAAATTTCAATTTCCACTCATTTGGCTTTACGCATATTTCATTGATTATATTACCCCAAGAATATGTGTGGAATCACTATTAATTTGATTATGTCATAATTTCCACTCCCCTTCCTGTGGATATAAGTGTGATAAACATAATCACTCCATTGATAATTCTCAAGTCATTGATATGAATTTGATAAGAGTAATTTTAACTCATTCTCCATTTGTTGAGTTAAACATCCAATTCGTTGGTATTGTTTTTACAAGAATATGTGTGAATGTCCTCTGATTGTTTTACACTGAATATCCAATCATATTTAGTGTATTTATATTTGTAACACATAATTATGTCATTGATTTATCCTTAACCTAAGGATACAACATTTATGAGAGATTTCATCTCAATTTACATTCCATTGAGACTTCTTTGATGATATACACCAAATCACTTTTATGTGGTGTATATAATGTACTTTGACATAGTATATCATGATTCCCTTTATTCTCATGATATTACGAAGTTTTGATTACCTCAATTATTTGTATTCAAGTGTCTCTTTTGGTTAGAATCTCTAACTAAAATACCATTTTTAAATGTTTTAAAGACTTATTCATCTAAACATTTCTCATTAATGTCCATGTTTTAAAAATAGTTTTAAGGATTTATTTATAGGGACATTAAAGTTTAGAAATCAAAACTCCTTTTAAAAACTTTCAAAGTGGTATGGGACACTTTTATTCAAAAATCTACTTTTAAATGGCTTCTTGACAAATAGTGTGACTTTTAAATGTTTTCAAGAAAAGGGGGATATTTCTCTCAAATAGTTTTGATGATTATTTTAATCTATGTCAACATCCTTCATTATTCTTGATTGAGGTTAATTTGATACAATACAATCTTCCATATTGTATCGAATGAGTTATGTTTGACTGTGGATGTGCTGTTTTTATACCATTCATGGTTTTTTGTAAAAGTATTGACATTTCGTATGCTAGTTTTAATACGAATGTTTATGTTATGTTTAAACATGTTCATATGAGGAATGCATTGGACATAATAAGTGACGGGTGGAGCCCACTATAGCTCCTCGATGCATCAGTAGGTCTCATGAGACAAACTAGTGTTTTGGCACAAGGCCTTGGCAAAATCTTATTTGTAGTCTTGGCACGAGGCCTTGGCTATGTAGTTATGATAGTCTGGCATTATGCATTCCATCATTATGAAAGTGGATATTGATATTTCATGTGATCATTCGACTAGTAGAATATCCATGTGAGTAAGTAAATGGCATTATTTCATTTTACCTTTGCCATTTTATGCTGAAGTTCAAGTTTAAAAGGCTTTTGTTTTAGTTATAAATTGCCTTAAGTGTTTATGCTTATTTATGAAAGCTTCTGCTATAATGTTATCCTTACTGAGCATCTGAGCTCACCCCTTTCAATGTTTTATTTTTTTCCCAGGATTATGAATAAGTAATTATGAATGACCTGCAGGGATAGTATGAGGGGATATGAAGACATGATGTTTTATTATGATGTAATGTAAAAATTTATGGATGTATCTAGCTATTCCAAGGCTACTAAACTAATCGGTCTTTCGAGACTTGATCTTTCTCGTGATCATGCTAATGTTATGTAATTAATGCACTGACTCTGGGTAACTGGGGTCAGGGCATTACAACCGGGGGTTCAAACCCCTGGTTTTTCATATATGGACGACTGTTATGGCCGACCAGTGGGCCGCGTAGGACTAGCTGGTCCCGCCTCCTGAGCACCGGTGGCCGGAGGCTCTGGCCGCCCTCCCCTGCTCTTCTACGGCTGAAGGCTGTGCCCTTGATCTGACCGGTGCGGCGTGACATCACCGCACCCCTCTGCCGCCGCCCTGCTCTAGCCACGTCCTCCTTCAGCCCCAACGGCGTGGCACTGCGAGACGGTGCCATACTTCTTCTCCCTGTTCCCCCTTTATTCCACGTGGTGTCGTTGCACCACATCGCCTTCATTCGAGCCGCAACGAATACAACCTCAAAGGGGAGAGGAGGATCGGCCTTGTTCGGGCGGTCCGACTTCCTCCCATTAAGTTGATAACAGGCATCCCAAATATTTAACGAAGAACGCAAGAATTAACACTTCGTAAAAACACAACCCTACGTTTTTCCCTACAATCAAATATTCCCAACCCGGAAACATATTCTTTCACGGGTGAACTTAATATTGAGTTGATCCACATTATTTGTTTTAAAAGGAAACATCCATGGGAAACGATATGATTCTCAAATTAATTCCCTACTTCAACAACGGTGGAAAAAGTCGGCGTCGTGGTTGACGGCGTCGCGGGGAAAAGATTCGTTGGTGATACTGAAGTATATCCGAAGATGTGGTGTCCTCCCTCTTATCCCGGAGAAAAGAAAAAAAATCACGTCGATCGTTCTTCTTCGAGGATGCAGTCGTTCTTCATTGAAGAATGAAGCTCCCCATAAATTCTCCCAAAACAAATATTTCATTAAGTCTCCTTCCTTTAAAATATCTCCAATAAATTAAAAAATCCAAAAGTTGTGACAAGGATAATTAATAAGGTTATTAAATCCCCTTAGATGGCTCTTAAAGATTGGGAGGTGGAGAGGCTCCTCTTTAAGAAGGGAAGTTTCCAAGAAATCTAACAAGGTATTATTTAAGAGGATAAGGGGGAGTTATGGGGAGGTGAGGAGTTAAGGGTTTGTGTGGGTCCCACCACACAAACCCTCCCATTGGAGGTTTTGTGGGAGTGGGCTCCACCTCTAACTCCCCCTTTGTAGGATAAAAAACCACATTCCTTAAATAAAATGTGTACACAACAAATTTTATCTATATTATTCTAAATCCCCAAATATTGAACATCAACCCACACAAAACGCAACTATGGAAAAGGCCCCCCTATGCAATTATCAGCGTTGCGAATTCACCGGTTCCCTCAGATTTCAATTCCATGCACCGGTTCAAAAGATAGAAAAACCCACTTGTTCGTTCACGGATGTACCCGAGCTAATCATCGGAAATTGATTTCGAGTACACTGGGCCTCAGAATCAGGTTCTGTTAGAAGTTAATGACTTGTAAAATTACAAATAAATTAAAAAAAATTAGGTTGACATTTCCGGGTCTTTATATTTCTCCCACCTTAGGGCTTTACATCCCTGTAAAGCTATAACACAAACTAGGGAAACAAAAGGTGTACTAAGCATGCATCTGAGCCTTCTGCTCCCATGTGCTCTCCTAGAGGTTCTCATGCTGCTAGTGAAATCGTACCTAAGGAATCGACTATCCACATAGGACTCGCTCCTATCGATCTATGTTTTCCACTAGAAACTCTATGAACGTCACCCCATCATCGACGTCCAACCCCCCATTGTCGATGATCTGTGAAAGATCTACACATATCTCCACAACTGAGGTACGTGGATGATATCATGCTCCCGGTGCAACAGAGGTGGAAAGGTCATGCAGTAAACCACCTCGCCTACCCTGTTGAGGACCTAGAAGGGTCTGAAGAAGCATGGAGATAACTTGCCGCCCCTGCCATAACTCCGTAATCCATGTCAAGGTGAGACCCATAAGAAAACGTGGTCCCCATCATCAAACTCTAGTGGTCTCCACCTCCTGTCAGCATTTTTCTTTTGTCAGCTCTGAGTTGTCCTCATCCACTCTGGGATGACCTGGACCTTCTCTAGTCCTACAAGAGCTGCTAATATTTCATCTTTGCCGATAAGAGAAATCTGGTCTCATCCCCAGGATGAACCACGTGATTTACCTAATACAGTCAATCCCGATATGGATGATACTAATCCATACTGAGGATTACGTCGTAAGGCCTGAACGCTAATACCAAGAGACCCAGCCGTTACTCTCACCTCCAAGGATTGAGTCATACTATCGGCATCAGTGTGTGGTCATTGGGTCTCCTCCAGTAGGTATCTCAAAAGTGAGGGTCAAGTCAACAATTTTTAAACCATAACCTATTAGTAACAACATAAAGAGAGGACAAGAAAGAAAACTCCACAAAGAAAGGTGTCTTTATTACTATATCTCAAAGTATAATGACACAGACAACCAAAACATCAACAAAAAAATCTAGAAGCACCAAAAACAAAGGCCTTCATGCCTGGAACTAGTCCCTCTCTTGTCCACCTACTTCCTGAGCTCCTCTTCCTTGTCCACTGCTCGGCTACTGCTCGAGCTTTTGTCGATGCTTCTGTCTCGATGGCTCCTCCAATTCCTGTGGATCAACTGTGCGGGGGAGTCGGTTATTCACATGCCATGTGACACTTCTTGCCGCATGAATAGCACTTCATGCTCATCGTATGACTGGCTCTGTTTCATTTTACTCACACAAGAGAATCTATAACCCGAGGTCACCCACTTGTAGGTTTGGTCCTCTTGGACCTCTGCATCATCCGTCTCTTCCCTACAGATGACTCGGATAGTGGAGAAAAACCCTGCGGAATGGGCAGTAGCTCCTGAGCATGCTCAGTGGGTAGATTCATATGTATAAACTCCACTCTGAAGAAGGTCTCGAAGTCTCCCCAGGTGAAGGTCATCCCATCGCAAAACTATAACATGTGGCTCCACCACCTCTCAGCTGCTCCCTGGAAGATTCTAACAGCTAGGTACACCATCAAGGCTGCGGGTGTCCCAGCTGTGTGGAGTGCTCGTGCTACAAACTACAGACAATGCCTAGCCGTCTGAAAATTCAACTCTCCTCGAAACCTCGGAGGCCTCTGATGTTGGAACTCATGCATCACGCTCAAGTGGCGTGCACTCTCTACGAGTGTCTCAACTGGTGGAGTGCCTTATACTTAGGAATCACTGCTCAGTGGGCTATCATCTCATACAATGCTCGGAACCCTAACTGGCTGCTATCGTGGGTCCATCCTGAAAAGAAACAGGTGCACCATGGTCAATATAGTATACCTGGTGAGCTGACTTGGTTTGAGCTGACTTAAAGAATACTTTTGGAAACACTCACTCAATCAGTGTTTTCATTCACTGGGTCGGAAATTAGTAGTCAAGGTTCTGGTGTATGGATACGTCGGCCACCGCACCAACACTAGACTCCCTGAACTGAAGACCAAACTCGGTACCCTTAACATTGTTGATTCATAGAAAGGAATTATCAGAGTCCTAAGATCTGCTGCAGAACTGACTCCTCTAATACCAATTTGTAACGACCCATCGTCAGGGCCCATGTTGTGATGACCCCAAGCCCTCCTTCATAGGCCAGGGGCTGGCGACTAGCACCAAAGGCGTAAATCCCAATAAAAAGGGAAGGCATTGAATTTATGAAATGAAAACACAAACAAACAGAGTACAATCAGAAGCTACACTAAGTAAGCAGTAAACCAAACATGCTAAATGTACAAGGGGGAAAAAATACAAGCCCAAAATAAAGGTATAGCTACAACTGAATGTAAAGTACAACTCAATGGACAACAGATGAAATGTGACAAGAAGCTCTTGGATCGTCCTCTGGCTTCCTACCTAAAGTGTAGGTATAGATGTCCTCCTTAGTACTCCACGTCGGTATGTCTCCTCCGGGTACCGACTCGTCATAATATATACCTCTGCGTACCAACTCGTCACGAGATCCACCTATGGGTACCGACTGGTCGTGAGATCCACCTCCGGGTACCGTCCATCTCTACAAGCCTCAGCCACGATCAGTGATTTCCGTCGTCAGGAACCAACACAACGTGGTGCAGGCAGAGCCCATGCAGGGTTGAGTATACATTACTCAGTAGGGACCCCGAGACCCTCAAGGTCTCACTAAAACAACAAGTATAATTACAAGGAATGTTCTCAACAAAAAACCCTTACATAGGTATAAGACAATACTTATACCTAAGTTAAAAAGTAACCCATATCAACCACAAGGTATCAAATAGATATGAATTCGATGGATAACCACTACTTAGGTATATTCCCATACATATACTTATGTTATCTAGTAACCCATCTCAATCATGAGGGAAAAAAAGGTCATTGACTCAGATCAAACCAGAATTTTCATTATCGAAACTGTAACTGTTGAAGAGCTACATCTCTATCGAGTACAGCGATCCTATCACAACTCTGAGGTACTACTCACTAACTTAAGACTGAGGAGGTACTCATCTTGTTAAGTACCGTGGCCATGCCACCTCAAAAATTAGTGCTCCCTGCCATGGGTCTGCCACCTCACACAGTAGTGCTCCCCCTCATAGCCTACAGTGGTACTCTTACTGTCGAGTACCGGGGGTCTTCCACCTCACAAAATAGTGTGCTTCCTCCATGGGTCTGCCACCTCACAATTTAGTGCTCCCCATTGGGCTATGCAAGTCACTCTGAATCAAATCAGACAAGCAGTAATCATGTCTCAGCCTGCTACACGGTCTCCGTCCTCCGTACGCTCATCTCCGGGAGGGTCCACTCCATGAGCTATGGGTCGATACTCCAATTATCACAAATTCCCACAAAGAAGTATTTTAAAGGACTGAATCGTCATAGGGGTCTCAAAGAAACAGACGGTGCATCAATCGGACGCCCGGTCTGTGATTTATTAGCCTTTTGTCCCAGGGGCCCGGTTGGTTTCGTGTATGAACCAACCCGACCATATCTCAACTGTACCCTGAACTCACATAGGGTATACTCATTGGGACCATTTCGCAACATGATCACCAAAGTCGTTGATGGTTCGTCAAACGAATTCTGGTCTGAAAGTTATCGGTTTTTCCGTTCCCGGGTCCCAGTAGGATTTCTGGTACAATCCAACCCGGCCATACTCCAACTGCATCCAAGCCTCCAGCAGAGTAAGCCAAAAGTTCTGACTCACTAAGAGGAATCCATCAATGTTGACGGCACGTCAATCGGACGTTCGGAGCTCAAGTTATAGGTGTTTCCGCTTTGAGTTCCTGGTTGGTTTCGTGTTCGAACCAACCCGGCCATACACAAAGGTCTCTGAAACCTTGATTCTAATAAACCAAAATGACTGTCTCGATCCAAGAATCGTGTCACAATTAAAGGTGCACCAATCGAAGATCCATATCCCATGTTACGGGCATTTGAACGAACCTATCCGTTTTTAGGTGGTTTTGGGCCCGGACTGACCCAGCCCGAGACCCCCTATGTCGGCCCAAACTAGTCGACCCGACCCGGGTCTGGGTCTGCCCCATGAAGGCATGGCCCGGCCCGGCTGGTGTGGCCCAGCACAGGTGCCACACACTGCGTGAGCGTGGAAGGGGGGGGGAACCACCAACCCCTTAGAACCGGATGGCGGACCCGTGGGGGGGGGGGTCTACCCTACTGCGTTGACCGGGCGTTCAAACCCCCAGTTTTCTAGATTTGGCTGGTCGTAATGGCTGGCCAGTGGGCCACATGGGGCCAACCGGGCCCGCCACTTGAGCACCGGCGGCCGACGGATCCGTCCGCCCTCCCCCCCTCCGTGGCGGCTGAGGGCTACGACCTTGATCTGACCGGCTCGGCACGACGACACCACGCCCCTCTATTGTGGCCCCGCTCCGGCCACAGCATCCTTCGGCCCCAACGGCGTGGTGAAACGGTGCCACGCTTCTTCGCCGTGTTCCTCCTTGTTTCCGCGCGGTTCCATTGCACCACGCCATCTTCATTCGAGCCGCAATGAATACAACCACAAATTGGGGAGGAGGACTGGCCGTGTTCGGGCGGTCCGACCTCCTCCCATTAAGTTGATAATAGGCAACCCAAATATTTAACGAAGAACGCAAGAATTAACACTTCGTAAAAACACACCCCTATGTTTTTCCCCGCAATCAAATATTCCCAACCCGCAAACATATTCATTCGCAGGTCAACTTAATATTGAGTTGATCCGCATTCTTTGTTTTAATAGGAAACATCCATGGGAAAAGATAAAATTCTCAAATTAATTCCTTACATCAACAATGGTGGAAAAAGTTGGCATCATGGTTGACAGCGTCGCGGGGAAAAGATTCGTTGGTGATCCTGAAGGATATCCAAAGATGTGGTATCCTCCCTCTTGTCTTGGAGAAAAGAAAAAGAATCACGTCGACCGTTCTTCATTGAAGAGGTAGAAGGTCTTCATTGAAGAAGGAAGCTCCCCTAAAATTCTCCCAAAAAAATATTTCATTAACTCTCCTTCCTTTAAAATAACTCCAAGCAATTCAAAAATCCAAAAGGTGTGACAAGGATAATTAATAAGTTTATTAAATCCCCTTCGTTGGCTCATTAAGTTTGGGAGGTGGAGAGGCTCCTCTTTAAATAAGGGAAGTTTCCAATAAATTTAACAATGGTGGATTTAAGAGGCTAAGGGGCGGTAATAGGGTGGTGAGGAGTTAAGGGTTCATGTGGGTCCCACCACACTAACCCACCAATTGGATGTTAGGTGGGAGTTGGCTCCACCTCTAACTCCCCCTTTGTAGGATAAAAAACCACATTCCTTAAATAAAATGTGTACACAACAAATTTTATTTATATTATTCTAAATCCCCAAATATTGAACACAAACCCACACAAAACGCAACTAAGACAAAGGTCCCCCTAAGAAATTATCAGCATTTCGAGTTCATTGGTGCCCTAGGATTTCAATTCTGAGCACCGGTTCAATAGATAGAAAGACCCACTCCTTCGTTCACTGAATGAACCCAAGCTAATCTTAGGAAATTGATTCTGGGAACACCAGTCTTCGAAATCAGGTGCTGTAAGAAGCCATAGTCTGAAAATTCCATAGAAATTAAAAATAAAATTCCATGAAATTTCGGGTTGTTTACATTATCTGTGAATTTTTATATTGATATTTTATTTGGGTTCCATTCTTTCTCATATTATTGAAAACGAAAAGTTTGTTTTTTACATACCATTACATATTAAATATTAATATTTTACTCGTTATACTTTTTTATGTAACTGATAAAGTGTATTTTATCTCACCCATATTTTTCATCCATTACCAATGTTATGTAGATGAATCCATTAAATGTGTTTTGATGAATGATTATAATTATAATTTTTTATATTATTTTTTTCAAATGTAAAATGGTTATCATGTATGTGTATCGTTCTCATGGAAAACAATGATTTAGGAAAATAAAAATATGATATTTAGTGAGGATAATTATATAAGATCATCCTAATGTTATTGTATGGATGATATTATATGTGTTTTAATATAAATACATACCCATATAGAACCTAATGTGGACTTTATTTTTTCCACATATATACCTAGGTGTAATAACATCGAAAAGTTAGTATTATCCTTGACTAGATCGCCACTCAGTTCTTGACAACAAGCCTTACTACACAACTGGTGTTCACTCCCAATGGAAACTAATACGAAAATTCAAATTTTCTTGAAAAACCATTATATTTTATTTATAACAATGATATCCAAAAAGAAATGGTTTTTATTATTTTCGGATTCATAATGAATATCATTTTAAATTTATAATAAGTGTTACACAATATTTATAAGAATACATTAAGAATTAAAATTAACAATATTATAGTATAATCCATTTATTTCCTTTCATAGAAATGGTTCCTCGAATGAATAAGTGTATCAATACTAGTTGGAAATTTAGATATTACTCGGTTGAGAAGTACAATACATATCCTTTCAAACTGGGAAGATCAGATCTATAATATGGAAGCTTAATCGGGTTATGAAAAGAATATATTCCTAGATGGAAAAAATGGTTGTTCAATTGTTTTATTCATCTATGTTATATCGCATCATATGAAACAATCCGAAATAAATTTTTGGGACAACTAATCCAATGGTATCTAGGAAATGGATTAATTCACTTGAAAATATATTTATGGCCTTGGAATGTGATGAAAATAAAAAGGTAAAAATTATAGTGTTTTGTATCAAAGGTGATGTTGATCAATTTGGGTTGTTGATCAAGATACTAATGAGGAAAATGAAATATAGCACATTTAATGCAATGAATGTAAGGATACATCCACTTAAAAATGTTTTTGTTGTAAATAAAGAACTGAAATAATGGAAAAATTATTAATCTTATTGAGAAATTAAGATGAAATTGTTGATGAATATAAAGATACCTTAAAAGGACATCATGGTATGATATTATTTACATATGAAAATTATAATTAATGATAAAATGTTTATTTTTGTTGATTAATCCATGTCTCTAAAGGGTACTAGTCTCTCTAACTTTTTCATCATATGACAAAATTGTTTTATGATATATTTAAAAATACAATGTCTTTTATAAATTATATATATTTATATAATGCCATGATAATAATAATTTTATTGAGAACTAAGAAAAAGGGAATGAATCATATATGAATAATAAAACAAATACATTTCTTTTGTATGAAGACTATTGAAATAATCATGATAGGAAATTATTTTGGAGTATGAGAGTTTGTTATTAGTGAGGAGAAAAGTTTCATCATGATAATTAATTAAAATGGAATATATAATTTAAATTTATTCAGTGTATCATGTTTTGGGATATGGGGAACTATGCAATAAAATTTCCAAGTAATCAAGGGAATCATCCACATTAGAGGCCATGGGTATATGGACAAGCATATATGATCACTAAAACTAATATGATTTTCTCCAAATATGTGGTGGCATGTATATTATTCCAATATTCAAATTTAGATAATTATTTATTTGATTCTAGATCCTAATACTCTTTTATATCTTCTACATTTCTCAAGAATATTATATATTTTTTTGTAGAACATTTAAGAAGGGTTTTCGATCAAAAAATATAGACAAATTCAATCTATAACCATTATGTGTCATAATATCTTGATTATAGAACATAAATTTCTTTTAATTAATGAATTTACAATAATTCACATGAATGATGTTGATATAATACTTATTACTTAAAATATTTCAAAATATGATTGAAATTTTTATTGGGATTAGAACAAAATAATGATTTTTGATAATGATTTAAAATTTATTATCATTATATTAGAGACATTATATTATGAGTCTTGTCAAGATCCAACACAAGTAAATCTACTGGATGATATCCTTGGAGAAGAAGAGAAGGCACAATTTTGGGATAGGAAATGTAACAATAAAATTTAGTGTGTAACTATCATACATTAATAGATTGATATTTTTCATGGGTACATACCTATAAATCCACTAGAGGGTAAACATTAGTTTCCCATTTTTTTAATCAGTGGTACAAGACAATCATTAATGACTCTACATTGAATGGTCTCTAGGGAATTATATCAGATATATAAACAACTAGAGGAGTTGTGTTATAAGGGATTTATTCTCCCTAATTTTGGGATATCATGTGCACTTCATTAATAAAAATGAAGGATTCATGAGACTGTTTATTGAATATAGAAAAATTAATGATATTTTGAAAAAAAATTACCTTCTACCACAAATTGATAACTTATTTGATAATCTTCATAGAGACATATGTTTTTTAACAATTCACATACATTCTAGATAATTAAAATTATCATTAATGAAGGAATAAATTCATTATATAGCATTCCAATAAAGGTATTGTCATTACCATTTTATAGTAATGTTGTTTGGACAAAACATTTCAACCTATATTCTTATTAATCTCCTGAAAAAAGTATTCAATGAATGTCTTGATGATTTTTTATATTATTCATTGATAATTTATTGGAGTATTCAAAACAATTAGTGGGCTAGGTGAATAACTTATCTATTATTCTTGAGACTATAATGATGAAGGAGTTATTTTATAAATTTAGTGATTGTTATTTCAAGGTTAATAAAATTTATTTTCATGCACATTGTGTCTCCATGGATGGAATCACATTTGATATTTTCAAACCAAAGGTTATCATATAATGGAATACACTAATGCACAAAATTGAGGTACATAGTTAAGTTTGTTTGTATGGTTACTATTGCTGGTTTGTTAAAAAAATTTCTTGATTGGGTAACCCATTAAAAAAATATAAAAGTAAAGGGTTAATGTTAATTATGAAATTGTAATGTGATTAATTTTTTGTTTAACAGAATAGTATTTTGGTAAATTCTATAATTTTGAATCAACCATATTGAAATGATATATTTTTTATATTTAGTTATTCATTGAAGAATGGACATGGATGTTTACTTAAAATAATTGATAATGTCATTATAGATATATAGTGGATATTTAAGAATCATGAAAAGAACTATATTAGAAATTATCTTGTGTTGAAGCTATAATTTTTTCTCAGAAGATTTGGATATTTTATTTTTCATGTGAGATATGTTATATGTATTGATATAATAAAATTTTACTATATCTATTTTCGATAAATTAACTCAACATGAATCTAATAAGATTGTGCAAGCGACTAATGGATTATGATTTCATGATACACCGCCACCCATGGAATGAATAAAGTAGTGGATGAATCAAATAAAATTGATTTTTGTGTTCTAACAGAAATTATATATGAGGCGGATCCTATGATTATGGTTCTAATATATATGAATATATGTTTTATTACAAAATAAGATATTTAAACACATTTATAAATATTATAAAACAATATTTATTAGAAAAAATTAAAAGTAGTCCATATGATGAGGACAAATTTCAAAGGAATATTAATGTTGTGAATTCTGGGAAATTAGATTAAATTTTTTAATATGGGGTTATAAAATTTGGAACGATAGTATTTCTTCCAAATATACAAAATCTAAAAAGGTAATTATTGGATGATTATGATATCTCTAATTTATCAATACAACCTAGTAGCACTAGGATGTAAATGGATTTGTGGGATCATTTTGGTTGGATAACATGAAATGGTAAATTATATAATATGTACTATGGTTCATGGTTATTCAATAGTTAATTTATTAGAGAAAATAAAAAATGGGATTTAAGAATATTTTTCTTATTTTTATATGTAATTAGGATGAAATTACTATGAACCTTGTTACAAGACTACACATGACTCCTAGACATAATGATTCAATATGGGTTATTGTTGATCACTTAAATTTTTTTGCATAGTTCCTATCCATAAGTGAAGATTTATCACTTGATAACCTTTGAATGTTATATATTAATTATTCTAGAGGATTTCAGCGAAAACATATTTTTATTTATTGTAATCATAATTTTAACGACACCAACCCAATGGATGGAATGAAAAACAAATTGGTTTCTCAAATTCTCAATAGGTGTTACATGAATCAATAGTAACTGAAGAATATTTAATAAGGGATTATCATTATAGAAGGCTAAATAAAAGAAAAATTCATGCCATTAATAAACTAGGAAGGATAACTCATAAATAGATTTTCATTCATAGTAAAAATATCTTTTAAATTAAAAAATTAAAACAAAATAAAAAATATTCTTAATCATTATAAATGATATATTCAAAACATGAACCATAATACCATTAGCTAAGATTAAGTATGTGGGTAGAAAATTTTCTGACGCTTCTTTTATGAAATCATTATGGGTTTTCACAAAACCAATTGTCTCATGAGATGATATGACGCATAAATTGGATTTCTATAATTGGTCCCCACTCATCAATTTGATTCAATATCATTCTTCATTAATAAAATTAATTCACAAACAATTTTACTTATCAATTTATCGATATTGGGTTGAAAATAAATATTTGTCAATATATCACTAGTTAATCCAAAGTCCAAAAAAGACAATATATTTGGAAATTATATATGGATAATCCAATAATAATTTAAATTATATATTAAATAATAATATTTAATGAAATATTCAAGGAATTATGATCTAAAATATAAGTGATGAACACATACACCAAACAAAAAGAATTAGTGGTGAATAGGGCATAAACAAATGTAATAACATAATGGTATCTATGAATGAATTCATTTTAATCGTAGAAATACATTAATAGGTTAATAAAGGAATATATAATCACAAATTTTTTCTATATGATGTTAAAACATGTCAAAAGAGTGTTTAAAAAACATTATAAATGAGCCACATTTGTGAGGATTAAGAGAAAATATTAAAGATTCATTGAAGATGTCAAAAGAATAAATTATTTCATAAAAAATAAATGAAAAAGGAAGTCTTCCATGATTAAATCATTTAGTTTAGAAAAATATTGGTGGCTTAAAACATATTTTAGACTGTAAGTGAAAATTGGTAAGAATTTGGGATGTAATCGTTAACCAGGCATGCTTATCGGAAGGAATAGAAAAGGTAATCATTATGAAACAAGTATTTCACATAAATTAAAGAATAATTTGATCTATGTACATATGTTTTAAACATAAAAAAATAAATTCGGACGATTACTTATGAAATATTAATAATTACATTTGGGAAAAGAGAGAGAAAGCCTACCCCGATAGAGAAAATTGGGGTTCGATGAAAATATATTAAAAAGAACATATCACGGGTTTGAGGATAAATAAATGAAAAAATTATATTTTATCAAATTAAAATCCACAAAAAAATTTTAATTTCTTATAAAACAATCATATTAATTTTCACAGATATTCTTTGTATAACTAATTACATTGATTTTTAACCCAGTGAAGGAAAATTGAGTTATGAAATTCCATACCATATATCTGAAATCATTATTCACTTACACATAAATGACTATATAAGGAAATTTAATTCATGAATAGTTTAATTAATAACCTCTAGTTAATATATTTGATTTATTATATTTTTATTAACATAATTTATGGACTATTTTAATATTTATAAAATTCAATATATTTATTTTATAGTTTTCGTTTCGTTGGTTTTCATGATTAGTTCATTTTTATACATGAAAAAAAGATCTTGTAAAATGGTAATATTTATATAGAATTGAAATTAAATGTTATTAATTAATTTATAAATTAAAAAATGGTCCTAAATATAATTATTGTTATGATATGAGAAGGATTCATAATATAAAACGTTAATGATAACTGTTTATATTTTTTTGTTTTTTCGATCATCACAAACTAATTTTTTTTAATATTATGTATTTATATAGGTTTTAGGAAACTAAATAATTCATCATATACATTTTGCATTATTTTATAACCATTATAATGGTTCAATGGGCATCATTGAAGGTTGTGTTAGAAAACTAAAAAACATTTTCCCTGATGGTGGAAAACTGATACCCCATGGAGGATGTTTTCATTTTTAAATAAAAGTTGGGTGAGAAGTGAATTTAAGGAAAATATGAAATGAAAATAATGAAATTATTTAATATATATGAAACTATAGTTATATTTGAATTTTTAAATGGTACCTTACGGAAGGATAAAAAATGAAATAAAATTGAGGGAGAGAGATAAAGGGATGGTTTAACCTCTTGAGTGTTTCACCCTTGAGAACCACCTTATGGGACATAGAAGTGTAATTTTGGTGAGAAAATAAATACCATAAAGTGGGGAAAGGGTTTTTGGAGATAAATATCGAAACATATAAATAAAATATATGTTTTATATTGTTTTGAGGAGAATGAATAGCAAGGATGGTGTTTATAGTGGAAGAGAGTGGTGTTTTGGTTCTTTAATTCATCAAATTATTAATTTGGATCAATAATATTAATATATTAGATTATTTTGAATAAATAAACTAACTAAGGAATTTTATTTATGGATTGTGTCCAACTACATCATTAGTGAATCAACCATGACCCAAAAAATCATGTATTTTGATAAAATGTTAAATATTGTAAATTATCATATTTAAATATTCCCCAAAAAATTGTTAATTTAAAAAAATAAATTAAAAAAATCACCCTAACTATTTTTTGATATGTAGATGTCAAAAATTAACTCAATTTTATGAAAATAGTTTAATAATATGAGATATAAAAATTTTAATTACAAACATTATTATCATAAAAAGCGTGATTATAAAATTATAAACAATTTTAAGGCATTTTGAAACATTGATTAAACACTCGTAAAATTATATTATAATCATACGTCAAAAAAATAATATATGATTATATTTAATGAAAAATATTCTTTTAAATTATTATATTAAGTATATAATTGTCAATAAAAATTAATGTTACAATAAAATATAGACACATAATTTATCATTTTCAAAACATTTATTTACAAATTATATGATATTTATATATATATATCATAATATAATTTATGAGATAGAAAATTATTATTTATAATTTCATAGATGAGGATATTCTTCTATTGGAAGGATTTATATTACTACTGTTTAGATTAAAATTCTTACAGTTTTGATAATATTTAGTAGTATATCATGGATTGTTTATGCATGTTCATGGATATCAAAGATGATAAATTTTAATGAGACATACCAAAATATCTCAGAGTGCTTCATTCTCCCCTTATTCAATAAATTCTTCTTCAAAATTTTCAAAATTTCTCCCCATTAAAATAGTTGGGTAGTTCATCATCATAATTTCCCCTGGATCTTATATCACCTCTTCAGTTTTAAGATTTTTCCAAAGTACATTTACCAGCTCAGTCATCTGATTCAACAACACATGTTCAATGGTGTACCAAATCTAGATAGGATCATTACATTTAGATAAATCATGTTCCCTATTTATTTAATTTTAGTTTAGTACATGTTTTGTGTCAATAACGTACTACTTTAACAAGGACATATGAAACAAATGATGAAAAATGGAGATACATTGAGACATTTATAATTACTGAGATATTGTTCTAATTAATTCTATAATTTAAAATGGTTTGATGTAACTAGGTAATATTTTCCCTTTCATATGGAACCATATTACTCCATTCTAAGGTCAAACATTCATAATGACATGATCTAAAACATGATATTCCAAATCCTTTCTATGGTGGTCAACAAAACTCTTTTTCCTACATTGATCTACATTAATATGGCCATGAATTTATAAAACCTTTATCTTAGTCTCATAAATAAGATATGGGCATATATATTTCCAGTAATCAACATCATGCCAACAATTTGGGGTATGACATATCTTGACATATAACAATTCATAAGGAACCATTTGAAAACAAGAATGAAAACTATTATTGTAGATAAATTGGACCAAAGGTAAATAATGATCCTACATAACATGAAATTCAGGTGATCATGATATATGAAACTGGTTTTTCACTCAGGTATGTACCATTAAATATTTTGTATAAATGTTAAATTTGGACCTTTTATGAATGTCTAATAAGATATCATTGTTTCTAAGCATGTACGAGGAATGTTTGAAGTTCATAACACCTCTTTTGGGGAAAACATGCCATGTCACACAAATTTTTCATGGTTAGTGCACAATTTCCCTAACCATGCAAATTATATTTATCTGGACAGATCCACCTCACATGGCTATTAACGACCATATGGCCAAACCATTAAATGTACCCTTCTTTCAAGGAAATTTTTCTTATGTTTTTCATTGATAATGAAAACCATAAAATGGTTGATTTTTTCGGATAGAACCATCTCACAAGGTTTGTGCATGGTTTGACTAACTGTCAAGAAAAAATGTGCAGAAAGTAAATTTTTTGTAAATTTTCTGGAATATTCCCTTAATGATTTTTTAAGCCACCACTTCTTCCCCAACTAAAAATCCAGTAAGATTTACCTTCATTTTCACACATTTGAATCTTTTTGAAGACCAAATCAATTTATCAAGATACCTCCTTCATCCACCAACTTATTGAGCTTTCATTCATCACAATGGATGCACAATGGTAAGTACTTTAGTCCTTTCAAGTTGTTATCCTTCTCGTCTTCTCTCGACCATGTTATCATTATTTCATCATTTTCACATTTTTGTATATCTATTTCTTTCTGAAGAAAATCATGGGCTGATACCTAAAGAGGATAGCCATAAAACCCTAATGTGGGTGGTCTATAACCCATCCCTAATGTTCATTGATTTTGGTATTGATGTGGGGGGCCCATAAATTTCATCATGATCAATTTATTAAATTGTATGCCATTATTATACTTGTTAGAACATTATGGTTAAACTCTCTACAAACATTTTTTTACTTCTTAGTGATTATACTTAAAATACAATCCATAATAGTCGAAGGTTATTCCATATTTGTTTTTTTATTATTTTGATAGGTTTTATCCATAGTTCATGTGTGACATGGCTTGATCTTTCTTAGCTTTTGTGGTTCTATTTTAATTAGATTAATTTATATCGTCAATTGTGTAATGGAGAGTACCATGTTTGTATACCACAACACTTTCCTAAGGTAAGTGACTCAATTTGTATTTTATTGTGAATGATTAATTGGTATAATATCCATACAACCCCTTTCTACATTAATGGAATGTAGTGGAATAATCCATCAATATGGAATATGAATTAAGTGAATTAAATGGGTCATGCTACTTGGCCTTGTCACACTAATGGAAGGCAAGGAATAAAATTATTTTCCTGATAAAAGGGTTCCATACTAATCATCATATTCACAGTAGTGGAATAAAAGGCTTGAACCAATTGAATTGTCATATAAATTCACTGTCAAATAGGAATAGCCTGAATCGAGCTCACCTTGGATTCTGATCAAAGAATTCTAGGAGCACCTAGTAACCCCATAACAATTCCGGGATAATACATTCTTAGGTTGAGACCCACCTAGAACACGAACCATGACTTATCTTTGGATTCCCTATATAACACAGTAGGATCCCTCAATTACTACAATAGGATGCCTTCGATACAATCCTTGGATCCAACATTAACATGTAGGTACTATGATTAAGGCTCATCAGGACCAATATTTATATGGATCTATTTTACCAAGGATCACTCTTGGGACTCAGTAGTTGTTTCAATTATAGAATGTTTTGGACTATTCTCCATGTGTTACACTTATACCCCTTAGCTAGACTCAAATACTATAGAGTTAGTGGCCCATGAGTCTAATATTTCCTTGTTCAATACTTTGTAACTTCATTGTTTAATATCATCATAGGGTTCCATGATACATCTTGGAACCATTACTATCAATAACATCTAACTCATGGATAAATTAGTAACAATCATGTAAATAATTGGTTACATGCTCAGACCCCGGCAGAGTGATGATGAAGGTACATGGGAAATTAGTAACATTATACTTTTTTACATTATGTATACATGCCTAAATATATAGTATTCCATTTCATCGGATAGATGTTAAAGACACAATCGGTGGAGTCCTACTAAGATTTATCTCTTACACACTCTGAGTGTTGTTTGTTACTCGTAGTAGATTATGTGTTTGCAAGTGTTGAAAATGGAAAGTATACAACTTCAAAAACATAATTTTCGGTTGTTTAGGGTTAATCTTAATAAGATGATGACCGAGATAAAGCATAGGATGATTGGGATAGTCTATGATTTCTTATACACTATTGTGGATAATATTATTCCATCTATCTTGTATCCATGTTTTCTAGTTTTCTAGTGACATTACTTATCAAAATTATTTGTTGCTTTATTGAATTTTATTTCAGTTTCACAGTTATTGATATCCCTTTATTTTTTATTCCTATTATCCATTTCCAATTTACTTATCATTCATCCTATACATACCTATGTAATGTTCATCTATTGTTCAATACTCGGGTAATGATGTCATAGTCTACACATAGACACAAGATACTCCATCGCTATTAGTCCAAAACTTATGGAATTTGGGGAGATGCACTGGAGCCCATGTGACCCTCCAAGATCGGGGAACCTACTATGTGACGTCGGGGTCTATGATGTCACAATGAGGTATCATAGGTGGTTTCATTTCATTATTTACTATTTCAAGACAATATATTTGAGAATAAAAATGATTGGGACATAGTCATATGTCATTATTGGTTGTCACAAACCCGTGTTCGGGTTAAATACCATGTTTCAAAACTTATAATTGGTGTTCTTCTTTTTCCTATTACAGTTGATATTAATTCAATGTTGGATGAAACACATTTTCGGTGGTGTTGTGGATTATTACTCCATTAGATGATTTTATTTCATCCTTGGACCAATGATATGAGGGTAAATAGAATTTTTACATACATCATTATAGAAATGTAGAAGTAATATGTCATGCATATTCCCATTTTATAAAGGTGAATTTAATTGATTTCATTTAATGATATTCCTCTGATTGATGAGTGATGTATCAATTGTTATCTTATGCTTGTGTTACTCTTTACTATGATTGAGTGATTTGTTGTTTCAATTCATGTGGTTTATGGCCCCTCAAGGGTCTGGATGAGAAATTTACCGAGTCAAGCCATTATACTATAAATAAATGGGTGTCATTTCTTGTTATTGGTGTATGGGAAGTAATTCATTGGAAATTTATAGACATTATAATTTGAATCCTGAAATCTATTATAAAATGGTTGAAAATCCACATCTCATTGTTTCATGTTTATAAAAGGTAAATGATTGAACATCAAAATTAAATTTAATTTGAAATGAAACTAATTCTAGAGAACTTAATAATACCTAGACATATTATTTGGTAGTTGGGGTAGTTTTCCATACGAAGTGACTTTCCATATTTTGAGATTTTGCTTTTTATTCTATCTTTCTACTTCTATTTTGGTTCTGAGACATGTTATTGGATAATGTAGAACAATGTTGCCATGACATCCTTGTATCTTGTGCCATAAGGGTGTTGAGTCCCATGCTCCATACATGGTGGTACCTACCAGTATTACCTCCATGAGTGACACTTCAGCCACAACCTTCTATACATGATTTGGGTACTAACTCCCATGTTTGAGAATCGTTCTTATGTCTGAAGCAGTACATGCATGGAGGTCTACTACTTTCACATACGATGAGTGATCTGAATCATGAGTTATAGAAGAAACATCCTTCTAAAGTTTCAACGGATGGAGTTTCATGGGCTACTGAGTCTTGGCTTGATGCTACCTTTTTAATCATTGAGCGTCTTGAAACCCCTCCAGAGTGGAGTGTCAAGCATTCTACATACATGTTTCGGGATTCAGCCATGTGTTGGTGGGATGTGGTTACCTAGCATGATCATCAACAAGGCATGATATGAGATGTCTTAAAATGATGAGATCTGATAGAGACATATATTTCAAACATCTCGAATATGTTTCTATGCCACAGATGGAGTATTTAGTGTGTTTGATAGATTTACAAAACTTCCCATCACTTCTATGAAATGATTAGCTTTCACGTGCTAGACATTCTAAAGATGGGATATACTATGACATCTGTATGTAGGTCAATGCCTTACGCCTACCTAATTTTTATAAGTTATTCTTTCAAGCTCTTATCTCTGATCAAATTCTGAGGGGCGACAATCGTACCAGGTTTAGTGGATCAATGACATGAAATACCATTTGTTCTTCTAAAGGGAGGAAACATTTTCTTGAGTATTCTCATTAAGTAAGTGTCCACTAGTGTACCTGTTTCAATCGCACTTTGGTGTGTCATAATTGTGGACTACAAGTTCATTCAATGGCTCGTTGTGATAGAGAAAACTAATGTGTCATTACTACATCCATATGCGTACTCTTCAGCAATTCTACAATACCTTTCCACCAGCTTCAAGTAGAAAAGTTTATGCGCCAACTTCACCATTAGGAGCGAGTCCCTTTATGTCACGTCAAGAAGGGAGTAGAAGAACACTGGAAGTTCTAGTCTGGGAGGAGTTCATGGCTATGGAAGCCATACCCTTGATCACCAACAAAGACATTGGCCCAGTTTCGATCATGGTAGCCCATATTTTGTATGTGGCCATGGATCAGGTCGTTTTCATGTTCTATAGAAATTACTTGATTATCTGGCATTGAGACCTTCTACACTACTAGGTACTATTCTACTGGCCCCTACGATTTTATAATCACTTTTTGATACAAGATCATCAAAATATTTTATCTTTGTATCCATTGTGTAATGTATCAGACTATAGATAGAATATACCTATGTTGTAATGACCCTATATTCACCATTAGGGATATGAACATAGAGAATATTATATTTTAGAGATATTCCCATTGAGGTAATAACTTAAACATTATAATGGATCCAAATTTTCCTCAATATGATTGGATTTGATGTCATTCTCGAAATGGACTGCTTGGTTCAATATCATGCTTTCATAGACTGCTATCACTGCAGAGTATCTTTTACATCACCATATAGAATCAGTTATATATATAATGGTTAGTGGGATGTCCAGGATAGTAGAGTTGCATTAGATCGTCATGGGATACATGGAGTGACCTCCCAGATCACAAATCTCTTCATAGAGGGTCAAGGCATACATCAAGAATATTTATTTCTAGTAGTGGATTGGTTCAAGGACTACATTCCTGGGTATTCATCTGGAATACATCTTTATAAATAGGTAGATTTTAAAATCGAGGTTGTTTTAGGAGCTTCTCTAGTATCTATTCCAACATATAGTTTGGATACGAAATGGCTTGATGAGCTCAAGTAGCAGTTAGAGTCTTTAAGGTACAATGGTTTTATATGTCCAAGTACATCCTCTTTGGGTTTACCCATGCTTTTTTCCATGAAGGAGGACTCAAACATACATCTTTATGATTTATAAAAAATTTAAAACACCTCATAGTAAAGAACTAGTATCCACTTCATCGAATAGATGATATAATTGATCACATCCAAGGCGAAAATGTATTATCTATGATCTACTTGAGATCGGGTTATCATCATGTTTGATTAAGACCATCAGGAATTCCTCATACAACATTATTTAATAGGAATGGTGTGTAAGAGTACATTTTTTGTGATGTTTGGTCTAAAAAATCTGCCTACCATATTCATGGATTTGATGAATATGTTTTCCAACCGTATTAGGACTCATTTGTAATGGTCTTTGTGATGAAATCTTGGTGTATTCTCACATTTGTTGAGTCCATTCCAAACATCTTTATATCATACTGTGTACACTGAGAGAGAATCAACATTATTTAAAACATTCTACATGCCTCTTCAGGATTGAAAAAGGCCACCTCATGGGTCATAATAACTTGAGAATTTGTAGTATTTGTGGAACTTGTACAGATTATTACTGTACTTTCCTCAGAGATTCCTAAAAATGTGTTTGATAAATAGTGTTTCTTGGGGCAGGCTAGATATTACATGTGTTTTAGACAAGACATATTGTTTATTTCTTCTCCTCTTACAGGTTATACAATAATGGGTTTCAATTTCACAATGTCAAATTCATAGTAAGAAATATTTTCAAGAGCTAAAAGGGAGGATTGTATCTGCACCTATTCGAATTAATCCTTAGCATAGTATAGGTTATAACATCTTACACAATGACTTGATTACTGTACTAAAAGATTTACTGATTCATGAAGATAGATTCATTGTGTATGGATCACCGAAATTGATGCATCATGAGATTAGTAACCCAATATTATACCTTGAACTACCAGTATTTTTCCATTCCATATGTTGTTGTAGACATTATATGTTGGGTGAGCGCATTGTGGTGTACACCATCCACAACAAACTAATGAATATATTTTCTAAGAATGATTTGATCCTAACTCAATTGATATGGGTCAGGTATCTATAATACTTTGATTTTGAGGATTATTATATTCATGGGAAGGTCAACGTGCATGCAAACAGACCAAGTCAAACAACTCCGGAACATGTTGTATCTGAATCTAGTGATGACTGGAAGTTAATGGCCCTCTTTTCTAAGATTCATTTAGAGTTTTGTGACATTCACATGTAGTCATTTATCTCATTCGTGGAAGTTACTTCATCCCACCATGATAACATGAAGTGTATGCAATTTTAAGATCTTGAATACTTGGCTCAATGTGAGAGTATATCTGGAGATCAGACAACTCTTGATTTTGACTTTTGATAGAGGTGATGTCTTGCATCTACATGGACCTATCTTGGTTCTTATAGATATGTGAGAGGAGTTGATGGGCGTTTACTAGGTTTCATAGTGTGAAATTCATCCAAGAATATCAAATATGTATTGAGATATGTGATTCTATTGTTGTAGGAAAAGGAAGGAACATTAGATACTTGCTTTATCACTTGGTGTTCCACATTTCAGCATGTGATGTTGGATAATGGGAGACATGTATCCTTCTTATAGTCACATCCAATCAAGAAATAGAAATGGGATGATGTTTCTATAGATTTCATAGATATATTTCCATGTTCACTAAGGGGTAGAGATTCTATTTGGGTAATCATTGACCGACTAATGAAAACATTCCAACATCATTCATATTTGGGAGACATTCTTAGTTAATGATTTGGGGAGACTGCATGTCTGTGAGATCATATTACTACTCAATGTTCCATAGACTATCAATTTAGATTGTGATTCCTTTAATAATTCCTAGTTCAGGAAGGGATTTCATAATGTTACGGGAACTCAGGTGCTTCAATCATATATTTTCTCCCTAAGACTGATGGACAACCAGAACAGACAATATAGGTTATTGAGGATATTCTATGAGCATGTGTCTAGGAGTTCAGTTAGTCATGGAAGAAGCATCTCCCTCTTACAATGTTTACTTATATTAACAAGATTCAAGAGACAATTCATATGTAACATTTTATGGCCTTATATGATAGGAAATATTGTTCACCATTTTCCTAGATAGAGGGAGGTGTGGTGGCCCTAATAAGTCCTCATAACATTTAGGATACATAAGAGCATTTTCATCTCATTAGAAAGCATAACACTAATGCTTAGTCTTGAAAAAAATCATATATCAATCTTCATTGACAAGGTTTCGAATTTGAGGTCATGGATAGTGTTTTTCATCGATTATCTCCCAATCTTGTGCATAAAAATTTACAGAAGGAAGAAAAGATGATGTGTTGTTATGTAAGGCCATTTGAGATTATCTAGAGAGTCATGCAGGTTGCATATTTGTTGCTTTTACCTCAGAGATACAATGAATTTTCCAACATCTTTCATGTTTCCCAGCTTCACCAATATCAGGTTGACTCATCATATTCTCGTTATCCTGAGGGAGTTGAGTTAGATGTTCATGCTACCTTTAATAAATATCCAGTTCTCATCATCGACTACAATATGATGGATCATTGAGGCCAGTATACCCTCAAGAATGGGTGATATAGTCACATTCCTTGGTACATGATGATATATGGGAGAGATTAGCCAGCTTTCATGACCGATGAATAGAGTTGTTATTAGAAAATGTTTATCTAGCCATATAAGGTGAACTCAAGGATGAGTTATTTTAAGGTGGGATATTGTACGGAACTATATTTTCACTCTGGTATGGATCCTTTAAATTTTAGTCAAATTTATTACTTTTGATCTTTATTGGGAGAATAATGTTTTAGAAAGGGTTTGAGGGTGTATTGGGCTTGTTAGTAGCTCAGAACAGCTCTTTTGGGGAAAATAGGCCAAGTCACACAGTTTGCGAACAATTAGCACATGATTTTCATCACCATGTATATTGTATTTTTCTAGAAAAATCCCCCTTAAATGGCTAGTCCAAGGATGTGTATCCCATTCACGAAAGGTGTCCTTCATACCATGTACCCATGCATGGTTTGTGCATGGATAGAAAAAACCATGAAGAGGGTGTTTTTTCAGACAGAACCATCTCGCATGGTTTGCACGCAGTTTGTCATACTATGCAGAAAAACCATGCACATGAAAAATTCCAGGAAAATTTAAGTTTTTTACTCCATGATCATATAATCCTCCTATTTTCCCCAACTCATAAACCAGTGGGATTTAATTTGATTTTCAACCATTTGTATCTTTTTGACATCTTAATCAAGGGATCAAGATAACTATTTCATCATGCAAAAAACCGATCTTCCATTCACCACATTGGATGTGAAATAGTAAGTACTCGAGTCTATTTTAGCTTTTTCCCTTCCCTTTTTCTCTCAACCTAGTTATCTTGGATTGTTTGTTTTTCAATTTTTCATAGAACAATTCTGATCTGAGGTAAATAATCAACTGATACTGGAGGAGGAAGGTCATAAAACCCTAAGGTGGGTGGTCTATAACTCATCCCTAAAGATCGTTGGTTATGAAATTTCCATGTGGGGGCTAATAATTCCATCAGGTGCAGTTTGTTAAATTCATATTCCATGATTATACATGTTTGAACCTTATGGTTCTGCTCATTCCAAATATGTGATTAGTTGTTCGCGATTACACACACAACTACATCGTCCCCTTTTTCAAGGTTATACCATATCAAATTTTTTAATATTTTGGCACATTTGAACCACCATTTGGTTTTACCTTTTATTGACCTTTATATGGGTATGAATTTCTATATTAATTGTGTAATGACCCAATGTTTCATTAATGGAAATCCCTCTTGATCCAGTTAAATGTCTCTTTAGGAAAAATGTTTTTATAAGATGTCAAATTCTTTGGCTTTATGTTAATAATTTTGACCATTGTTAATATAGACGTTGAACTATGATCACATGATTATTATAAATGTAGGACCTTAACAAATCCAATTTACTCAGAAAAAAGAAGTGATGGCCTCATCTAGTAGAATTTCCCCATATGAAGCCCATTTGTCAGAGCTCCAAAAAGAGGTGGCATCCTTGGGCTTCTCCCTTGACCAATCCCAAGCTAAGCTTCACCATGTCAAGCTCGAACGAGACCGTCTACGGGAAAAGTGGAAGTTGATAGAGATTACCGCTCGAGCGATGTTATCCAAGCCACCCCAAGAGTATGTCACCATCGCACAGCTTACCATTAGGTCTTATGCAGTTGTTTTAAGGGGTTATGTAACAAATAAGTAGTACTATGTTCATGTACATTTTTTTTTATATAATAATGAATATAATTTCAAGTCATTTTTGATACATTGTAAATAGTTTTTAAAGTACAAATGGTGTTTTTAGTTATAATTAAATTAAGAAATATATTTTATTAAAATTAGGGATTTTCGAATTAAATAATATTTTAATAAAATAAAGATATTATTATTAAATTAATTTTTATTAAATATAAATGATCTTATAATTTTATGAATTCAATTAAAATTTTATATTATTGTTTGAAAGTCATTTCTATCAAAACCCGTAATTTTCGATAAATGTTGGTTTTTATTTTAAAAGTGAAAAGTAACATATTTAGAAATTTATTTGGATAAAATAAATATCATTTTTGGAATGAGGACATCGAAATTATCCAACAGTGAATTTTTCATAATTTTCTGAGACAGTCAAATTTTTGGGTAAAAATTACATACCGTATAAATATATAATTTGTTTTATGACATCATAATGACCCAATCGTGATGTAATAAAATACCATAGTCCTTATGTTCGTCCAATATATGTTTTATCATTAAAATAATTTTATTTTGGGTTTGTTTGACTTAATTTTCAAAGCATTAATGGACCCCTCAAGACATATTCAACACTTTTCCTTTTTAAATTAATTTCCATGGGAGTGTGACTCACCTCCACATAAGCAACCTTATTATTTTAAGATGTTAGGACTTGGGCACTATAAAATGTTGTTTTCCCTTTCCATTTTCCAAAAACCATGGGTAAAAACCATGGGATGTTTTGTGGTTTGGATTAATTTAATGTAAGGGGACCCAATCCTAAATAATAAAGAATTCCCTCAACTTTCCTATATAAACCTACCCAAGCTCCAACTTCCACCTCACTCAAATCCCTTTGAGTTCGTCCAACCTCTTCCCTAATCTTTCTAGAGTCCTCCAAATATGACCCATGCTCCCACGAAGCCTCTCACAAGCCTCTCTCTAGCCTTTGGAAGCACACTTCCACGTAAGGGTTTGTTCTTCCTTTCTCTTTTGTTGTCCAATTTTCATTAAGTTGTTTTGACCTTTTAATTTCTATAATAAATGTTGGGGTATGGTTGAAAACCTCCCTCATACTGCTCTATTTATGTTTGAATGATGGGATACCCTTTCTCTTTCATTAAATTCCTCCCATGTACACCCGTTACTATGCTGAAATTCTGAAAGGAACTTCTCTCCCCTCTTTTACATTCAAGCAATACTTTTGAATCATGAATCTAAATTTCATTACAATTGTTCGGACATTAATCTATATGACCTCCTTACTGTCCATTACATTTAATTATTATGAGGAACCCCTTTCTCTCTCATCAACCTTTTTTTATGAATTCTTATGTCACGCCATTACGCTGCCGAAATCACACCGATTTTATAAGCCAATGTCATTGTGTGGTGAATACCATGCCCATTTCTCTATCAAGGGTATTCACCTTTATGCACAATTACTTATTGATTATAAAGTTTCATGTATGACTTCTACATTCCTTTATCATGGAATAAATGATTCTGTTTTATGAATCCATGTTTTAGGTTCCATGTGGCACACTTATGCATGAAATGAAATGTTTAAGAAGGGTGCTCCCTTATATCGCTCCAATGCATTGGGTAAAGTATAGTATCGTGATACATTATGTGCAATGAGTGTTGACTCATGCTAATTCAAGTGCAATGATGGTTTAGTCATTCTTCATGTTCAATGAGGGTTTACCCATGCTCCATGTGCAATGAGCCTTGGCTCATACTAATTCAATGATAAGTGTTGTTGCCACATTTCCATGTTATGATTATCACGCTTTAACATGACTTTATGTTAATGTTTCTCTTATTCTCTATTGACATGCCTATTTCCTAACATGTATTGTACTTCTCATGTTATTCCATGTCTACACCCTTACATGGCTTTATAGCTCACCCTTTTCTTATGCAGGTCCTAAAGTTATCCCATGCAATGCTAAGTACGAGGGAATGTAGTGGTCATGTAAAGGAAGATTTCAATAAATATGTTGTATTTATTGTTTTAAGTTTTTATGTAATGATCCTAAGCCCCAAAGAAACTAAACCTCTAGATCTTATTGGTTGTATCAAGTGATGTTTTATGTAATAAATCATTCTTAAGTTGTAATAAAAAAGCAGGGTTGTCATAGTTGGTATCAAAGCATATGTTTAGTTATTTTTGGGATTAGGAAACCCTAGTAAAGCCTTAGATACAAGACTAAATATAATAATAACATCATTATGTTTTGGTAAATACTAAGTGGTTTATCAAACAAATACATCCCTGTATCGATATGAGCAGGTAGAGGCGGCTCTGGCGCAGATGTATCCTAGGGGTAAAACCCAAGAACACCGTTTTGAGCTAGACTCGAATAGGAACTGTTGCACGACAACGGGCCTTGCTGCACTCTTGTTTATGACACTCTAGGAGGATATGTTTTGATAAATTCAAAATCTTATTATGAACCCTTATTAAGGTAAAAATACCCCTAAGAATATATGTTAGAATGTAGATCGTGAAAAACCTAGATTGAATCCTATAGACTCATGAGTTAAGGAAATAAAAGTTTATTTTAGAGTCATCAACTTTTGTCTTTCGATTAACCTTTATGGGTTACCCCTAACTCTCCTTTTATTCCCGCCAATGGTCGGTAATAGGAGGACTCGGGCTAACAACTGTTGTGAAGATCAGTGTGATGATTGTATTAATTCGATGCCAAATCCAATGGGAGCGGGAATCACAAAGTTTGTCACGTTTCTCTATCAGCTAACTCAAGTTTTGAATAGAAACACGAGACAAGAGGAACGTTCAAAACCCCCTAAGAAAGAACAAGTCGCTATCGAGAGTTTCATGAGACAAAGGCCTCCTACATTTAGTGGATCATTTGATCCCACGATCGCTGAACAATAGATCAACTCCATTGAAAATATCTTCTCCATCTTTCAATGTTCTGAACAAGAGAAGGTTCTCTTGGCTGCTTATCGTATGGAGGGTGAAGCCGATCAAAGGTGGACGTTGATCAAAAATATGATGCCTGAAGAGGAGATCGAGGCTTTGGAATGGAAGGAATTCTGGGAGATATTTTTCGATAAATATTTTACGTGCACCATTCAGATTAAGATGGAAAGGGAATTCCTTTCCCTCAACCAAAAAGATGAAGAATCTATTGGAGCGTATGAGGCAAACTTCACAATTCTTGCACGATACGCTTCCATCTATGTCGTTTCCCCTGAATTCAAGGTTGACCGCTTCTTTGGTGGGCTGAATCCTAGCTTGCAGAAAGCATTAGAGATCCGTGACTTCGATAGCTATAAGGAAATTGTACGATGTTCCCTCAAGGTCGAATGGAGATTGGGGAATCACAGGGGTATCATGGAAACACGAAGCGTAAGGTGGACTTCAATGATGGTGGTCTGATGGATAAATCCAACGGTGCCAAGAAGTTCCAACACACCACTTGACAAAAGTGTGGAAAGAAGCACCCTAGAAATTACTTTAAGGGGATGAGAAAATGCTTCAGGTTGGGAAGAGAAGGGAACCTAGCTGTTAACTATTGACAAGAAGGACCCGCGGCTGCGATAGGGGAGAGGAATTCTCCGTTCGAAACTCAATGCGTTGTTCAATGCTACAAATTCAAGGAACCACATCATTTTGAAAATCAGTGCACTAATCCAAGGGTTATCGGAGGCAACCAACAACCTCCAAGACAGAAAGGAAGAGCTTTTGCCATCACTTCTGCCGAAGTGAACCCTGACAATGAAGTGGTGATAGGTACACTAGTTGTTCATTCAGGAATAGTGAACGTAATTTTCGATTAAGGTTCTACACATTCTTTTATATCTTAAAAGATTAGTAGAACAATCCCAGCACCACCAAAAATCCTGGAAGAAAAGATATCGGTGAGTACAGAAAATGGGGAAATCATTGAATCCCATGAGAATAAGTCCTACCCTGTTATAATCTGTGGATTGAATTTCTCGGCGAACCTCTTCATTCTCCATCTGGTGGAATTTGATGTAATTTTTGTCTTGGATTGGCTTTCCTTATATAGATCCAACATAAATTTTCGGGAGATGGAAATCACACTCCATATGGAGAATCGACCACCAATTTTTTACAAGTGTCAGAAGGAAGATGAATCTTCTTTAGGTCCATCATCTCAAGCATGGATATTACTGCCTTATGAGCACACATATCTGGCTCAGATGATTGAGTCCAAGGATGAAACCGTCCTTGAAGAATTTCCTATTGTGTGGGATTTCGCAGAAGTGTTTCTCAAGGAACTGCCTAGTCTTCTTCCTAGAAGAAATGATGAGTTCTCAATTGAACTCATACCTAGGGCATTATCAATATCCATTACTCCATATAGAATGGCTGTTGTTGAGCTGGAAGATCTGATAAAACAACTACAGGAGAATCTGGATAAAGGGTTTATATGCCCAAGTGCATCACCATGTGGTGCACCAGTCCTCTTCGTCATGAAGTAGGATGGGTCAATGCGGCTCGACATCGATTATCGTGAACTTAACAAAATCACAATAAAGAACAAGTATGCTCTCCCAATTATCGATGACTTGTTTGATCAGCTGCGTGGAGCACAATACTTTTCCAAGGTGGACTTGCGGTCGGGATATTATCAAGTAATGGTGAAGAAGGATGATTTCCCCAAGACTACTTTTCATACAAGATATGAGAACTATGAATTCATAGTAATGCCTTTCAGACTCACAAATGCTCCAACAATATTCATGGACTTGATGAATAGATTCTTTAAGGATTACCTTGACAAATTTTTGGTAGTCTTTATAGATGATATTATAATATACTCCAAAACTATGGAGGATCATGAGGAGAATTTAAAAACTATACTAGAGACTTTGCACAAGGAGATGCTCTATGTAAAGTACAGAAAGTGTGAGTTCTAGGTGAAGGAGGTCTCATTCTTAGGCCATATCATTACAAGCAGTGGGATATCTGTGGACCCCTCCAAAACAGATGCAATTGAAGGATGGCCGAGGAGAACATCGGTAATGGATATCCATAGCTTCTTGGGGTTAGCTGGATATTATTGACGGTTTCTGAGAAATTTTTCACGATTGTCCAACCCTCTTACCAAGCTAACTCAAAAGGGAGTAAAGTTTTCTTGGAGTGATGAATGTGAATAATGCTTCAAGGAGTTGAAAAGGAGGCTTACCATTGTGCCTGTGTTCACATTACCCTCAAGTGGGGAGCTTTTTGTGGTATTCAGTGATGCTTCGAAGAAGGGATTAGGATGTGTGCTGATGCAGAATGATAAAGTGATATCCTATGCCTCAAGGAAGTTGAAAATCCATGAGCAAAACTATCCAACGCATTATCTAGAGTTGGCGGCTGTGATCTTTGCCTTGAAAATCTGGCGTCATTATCTCTATGGAGAGAAATGTGAGATATATACTGACCACAAGAGTCTTAAATTTATATTCACATAGAAAGAGTATAATATGAGCCAGAGAATATTGATAGAGCTAATCAATGATTATGACTGTTCAATATATTACCACCCTAGGAAAGAGAACAAGGTGGCAGATGCACTAAGTAGAAAGGATCCAGCAATTCTATCAATGATGAGAATTGAGAAGGATCCAATCATCTTATACTTATTGAAGATGGATGTGGGAATCATAAAGAAGGGAACATCATCAATCCTTTCACAAATTATTGCACAACCATCTCTTTTAGAAAGGTTAAAGGATGCTCAAAAGGATTATGTGGGAATTCAAGAAAAAGTGGAAGCTATCAAAAAGTTGAAATACATGGAGTTTAATGTTAATGAAGAAGGAATTGTGCGGTTTGGGAAAAGACTATTTGTTCCATCATGTCTGGAGCTGAAGAAGGAACTTTTGGATGATGCACATAGTTCAAATTTCTCTATTCACCCAGGGAACACAACGATGTATCGAGATCTCCGAGAAAACTTTTGGTGGGATAATATGAAGAAGGAGATCACCGAATATACATCAAAGTGTCTGGTGTGTCTACAAGTGAAGGTAGAGAGGCAGAAGTCTAAGGGGATGATGCAACCATTTCCCATACAGGAATGGAAATGGGAAAACATCACCATGTACTTTGTCTCCGGACTTCCAAGGACATCCAAATGCAACAAGGAAATTTGGGTTGTTGTGGATAATCGTACATAAAATGCACACTTCATTGAAATTCGGGAGGATTTCTCATTGGATCAACTGGCGCAGATATATATCAGGGAAGTGGTAAGGTTGCATTGAGTACCAATATCTATTATGTCTGACCAAGATCCAAGATTCACCTCTATGTTTTAGAAGAGTCTTCAACATGCTCTGAATACTGAACTGATATTCAGTACGGCCTATCATGCACAAACTGATGGCCAATCCGAGCGGACTATCCATACACTTGAGGATATGTTGAGAGCGTGCTCAATGGACTTTAAAGGAGGATGGGATCAACATCTTCCTCTAGTTGAGTTCCCTTATAATAACAAGTTCCACTCGACCATCCAAATGGAACCATATGAAGCCCTGTATGGGAAAAGGTACAGAACATCGGCCTGTTTGGATGAGGTCGGTGAACGTAAGCTTCTTGGACCAGAAATGGTCGAGGAAATTGTGGAGAAGGTGAAAACCATTCATCAGCATATCAAGGAAGCCCAAATTTAACAGAAGAGTTATGCAGATAATCGTCGATGATACCTTGAGTTTAAAGTTGGAGACATGGTGTTTCTACGCATATCTCTGTGGAAAAAGTTCATGAGGATTGAAAAAAAGGGAAGTTAAGTACAAGGTACATCGGCCCCTTCGTGGTTCTTGATAGTGTTGGGGGTGTGGCCTAACGGCTAGCACTTCCACCTACCATGGACAATGTACATGATGTCTTTAATGTATCACTCTAAAGGAAGTACATACTTGACCCTTCACATGTACTCTCTTCTGAAGTGGTACAATTGGAAGATGATATTTCTTATGAGGAGAAACCAGTGAAGATCTTAGATCGTAGAGAAAAATTTCTACGAAATAAGACAATTCCCCTCGTCATGTTATTGTGGAGAAACAACAAGTTTGAAGAAGCTACTTGGGAATCGAAGGATATGATGAAGATAAGTTACCCACATTTGTTTTAGTGTGGGAAGAGGAAAGTTTCTAGGGAAAAATTTATAAAGGGGGGAATATTGTAACGACCCAAAGTTTTATTAATGGAAAATCCCTCATGATCCAGTTAAATTTTTCTTTATGAAAAATATTTTTATAAGATGTCAACTTATTTGGTTTTATGTTATGAATTTTGACCATTGTTAATATTGCCGTTGAACAGTGATCACATGATTAGTATAAATATAGGACCTTAACAAATCCAATTTACTCAGACAAAAGAAGTGATGGCCTCATCCAGTAGAATTTCCCAATACAAATCCCATTATTCGGAGCTCGGAAAAGAGGTGGAATCCTTGGGCTTTTCCCTTGACTAAGCCCAAGATGATCTTCACCATGTCAAGCTCGAACGGGACTATCTACGGGAAAAGTGGAAGTTGATAGAGATTACCACTCGAGCGATGTTATCCGAGCCACCCAAAGAGTCTATCACCATCGCACACCTTACCCTTAGGTCTTATGCGGCTGTTTTAAGGGGTTATGTAACAAATAAGTAGTACTGTGTTCATGTACATTATTTTTTGTATATAATAATGAATATAATTTTTAGTCATTTTTGATACATTGTAAATAGTTTTTAAAGTACAAATAGTGTTTTTAGTTATTATTTAATTAAGAAATATATTTCATTAAATTCAGGGATTTTTAAATTAAATAATATTTTTAAAAAATAATGATATTATTACTAAATTAATTTTTATTAAATATAAATGATCTTATAATTTTATGAATGCAATTAAAATTTTATATTAAGGTTTGAAAGCCATTTCTATCAAAACCCGTGAATTTTTTATAAATGTTGGTTTTTATTTTAAAAGATAAAATTAACTTATATAAAAACCTTTTTAGAAAAAATGAATTTCATTTTTTGAATCAGGATTTTGATATTATCCAACGGTGAATTTTTCATAATTTTCTAAGACAGTAAAATTTTTGGGTAAAAATTAAATACCATTTAAATTTATAATGTGTTTTATCACATCATAATGGCCCAATGGTGATGTAATAAAATACCATAATCCTTATGATCGGCCAATATATGTTTTATCATTAAAATAATGTGATATTGGGTTTTTTGACTTACTTTTCAAAGCATTAATGGACCCCTCAAGACATATTCAACACTTTGCATTTTTTAATTAATTTTCATGGGAGTGTGACTCATCTCCACATAAGCAACCTTATTATTTTAAGAAGTTTGGATATGGGCCATATAAAATATTTTTTCCCCTTCCCATTGCCAAAAACCATGGGCAAAAACCATGGGGGGGGTTTGTGGTTTCGATTAATTTAATGTAAAGGGACCCAAACCTAAATAATAAAGAATTCCCTCACCTTTCCATTATAAACCCACCAAATCTCCCACTTCATCCTCACTCAAATCCCTTGGAGTTTGTCCAACGTATTCCCTACTATCTGTAGAATCCTCCCAAGGTTCCCCAAGCTCCCAAGAAGCCTCTCACAAGCCTCTCTCTAGCCTTTGGAAGCACACTTCCAAATAAGGGTTTTTTCTTCCTTTCTCTTTTTTGTCCAATTTTCTTTAAGTTTTTTCCCTTTTAATTTCTATAATAAATGTCGGGTATGGTTTTGCACCTCCCTCATACTTCCCTCTTTATTTTTGAATGATGGGAGTCCCATTCTCTCTCATTAAATTCTTCTCATGTACACCCGTTACTATGCCGAAATTCCGAAAGGAACTTCTCTCACATCTTTTACATTCAAGAAATAATTTTGAATCATGAATCTAAATTCCATTACAATTTGTGGGACATGTATTTTTATGACCTCCTTATTTTCCATTACATGGAAATATGATGAGAAACCCTTTCTCTCTCATCAACCTTTTTTATGAATTCTTATGTCACGCCATTATGCAGCCGAAATCGCATCGATTTTCAAAACCAATGTCATTGTGTAGTGAATACCATGCCCATTTATCCATCAAGGGTATTCAACATTATGCACATTTACTTATTGATTGTAAAGTTTCATGTATGAAATCCATATTCCATTATCATGGAATAAATGATTCTGTTTTATGAATCCATGTTTTATGATCCATGTGGCATACTTGTGCATGAAATTAAATGTTTAGGAAGGGTGCACCCTTATAGCACTCCAATTCATTGGGTAAGTTATAGTATCATGATACGTCATGTGCAATGAGTCATAACTCATGCTAATTCAAGTGAAATGAGGGTTTACTTGTGCTTCATGTGCAATGAGGGTTTACTCACGATCCATGTGCAATGAGCCTTGTCTCATGCTAATTCAATGTTAAGTGTTGTTGTCACATTTCCATGTTATGATTATCATGCTTTATCATGCCTTTATGTTAATGTTTCTCTTATTCTCTATTGACATGCCTATTTCTTAACATGTATTGTAATCCTCATGTTATTCCATGTGTACTCCCTTACTGGGATTTATATCTCACCCTTTTCATATGCATGTCCTCAGGTTATCTCAGGCAATGCTAAGTACGAGGGAATTTAGTTGTCATGTAAAGGAAGTTTTCAATAAAGATGATTTATTTCATGTTTTATGTTTTTATGTAATGATCCTAAGCCCCAAAGACACTAAACCTCTTGATCTTCTTTGTTGTATCAAGTGATTTTTTATGTAATAAATCATGTTTAAGTTGTAATAAAAAAGCAGGGTTGTCATAGTTGGTATCAGAGGATAGGTTTAGTTATTTTTGGGATTAGGAAACCCTAGTAAAGCCTTAGATACAAGAATAAGTATTATAAAAACATCCTTATGTTTTGGTAAATACTAAGTGGTTTATAAAAAAAATACATCCATGTCTGGATACGAGCAGGTAGAGGCGGCTCTGGCACAGATGTATCCTAGTGGTAAAACCCGAAAACACCGCTTTGAGCTAGACTCGAATGGGAACCGGTGCACGACAATGGGCCTTGCTGCACTCTTGGTTATGACACTCCTGAGTGATATGTTTTCATAAATTCACAATCTTAGTATGAACCCTTATGAATGTAAAAATACCCCTAAGAATATATGTTAGAAAGTATATCATGAAAAGCCTTGATTGAAGCCTATAGACTCATGAGTTAAGGAAATAAAAGTTTATTTTTTAGTCATCAACATTTGACATTGGATTAACCATAATGTGTTACCCCTAACTCTTCTTTTATTGCAGCCAATGGCTGGTAATAGGAGGACTCAGGCTAACAACCGTTGTGAAGATCATTGTGATGATTGTACTAATGAGATGCTGAATCCAATGGGAGCGGGAATCACGAACTTTGTCATGATTCTCTCTCAGCTAACTCAAGTTTTGAATAGAAACACGGGACAAGAGGAACGTTCAACCCCCCCTAAGAAAGAACAAGTCTCTATCGAGAGCTTCATGAGGAAAAGGACTCTTACTATTAGTGGATCATCTGATCCCACAATCGCTGAACAGTGGATCAACTCCATTGAAATGATCTTCTCCATCCTTCAATGTTCTGAACAAGAGAAGGTTCTCCTAGCTGCTTATCATATGGATGGTGAAGCTGATCAATGGTGGATGTTGAACAAAAATATGAACCCTGAAGAGGAGATCGAGGCTTTGGAATGGAAGGAATTCCGGAAGATGTTTTTCGATAAATATTTTCCACGCACCCTCTAGCTTAAGATGGAAAGTGACTTCCTTTCCCTCAAGAAAAAAGATGAAGAATCTGTTGGAGGGTATGAGGAAAACATCACAAGGCTTGCACGATACACTTCCGGCATTGTCGTTACCCCCGAATGAAAGGTTGACCGCTTCTCTGGTGGGTTAAAGCCTAGATTACGGAAAGCATTAGCGATCCGTGACTTCGAAAAATATGAGGAAATTGTCTGATGTGCCCTCATGGTCGAAATGGAGATTGGGGAATCATAGGGGTATCATGGGGACAAGAAGCGTAAGTTGGACTTCAATGATGGTGGTCCGATGGATAGATCCAACTGAGCTATGATGTTCCATCACCCCACTTGCCAAAAGTGAAGAAAGAAGCACCATGGAAATTGCCTTAAGGGGATGAGAAAATGCGTCAGGTTTGGAAGAGAAGGGCACCAAGCTGTTAACTGTCGTCAAGAAGGACCCGCGACTGCGAAAGAGGAGAGGGACACTCCGTTCAAACCTCAACGTGTTGTTAAATGCTAAAAATGAAAGGAACTGGGTCATTTTTCAAGTTAGTGCCCTAATCCAAGGGTTATTGGAGGCAACGAACAACCTCCAAGACAGCAAGGAAGATCAATTTCCATCACTTCTGCTGAAGTGAACCCCGACAACGAAGTGGTGATAGGTACGCTAGTTATTCATTCAAGAATAGCGATCGTACTTTTTGATTCAGGTTCTACGCATTCTTTTATATCATTAATGTTTAGTAGAACAATCCCAGCACCACCAAAAATCATGGAAGTAAAGATGTTGGTGAGTACGACAAATAGGGAAATCATTGCATCCAATGAGTATAAGTCCTCCCCTGTTATAATTTTTGGATTGAATTTCCTGGCGAACCACATCATACTCCCTCTGGTGGAATTTGATGCAATTCTTGTCATGGATTTTCTTTCCTTATATAGAGACAACATAAATTATCGGGAGAGGGAAATCACACTCCATATGGAGAATCGACCCCCGATTATTTACAAGTGTAAGGAGGAGGATGAATATCCATTAGCTCCATCATCTCAAGCATGGATATTACTGCCTTATGAGCATGCATATCTGGCTCAGATGATTGAGTCCAAGGAAAAAACCATCCTTTAAGCAATGCCTATAGTGAGGGAATTCGCAGAAGTGTTTCCTAAGGAACTGCCTGGTCTTCCACCTAGAACAAATTTTGAGTTCCCAATTGAACTTATACCTGGGGCATTCCCAATATCCAAGACTCCATATAGAATGGATTTTGTTAATCTTGAAGAGATGAAGAAACAACTACAGGAGAATCTGGATAAAGGTTTTATACACCCAAGTGCTTTACCATGGGGTGCACCAGTCCTCTTCTTCAAGGAGAGGGATTGGTCAATGCGGCTCTGCATCGATTATCGTCAACTTAACAAAATCATGATAATGAACAATTATCCTCTATAATGAATCGATGACTTGTTCGATTAGCTGCGTGGAGCACAATACTTCTCCAAGGTGGACTTGCAGTCGGGATATTATCAAGCAAGGGTGAAGAAGGAAGATGTCCCCAAGACTACTTTTCGTACAAGATACATGCACTATGAATTCACAGTAATGCCTTTCGGACTCACCAATGCTCCAGAAATATTCATGGACTTGATGAATAGAGTTTTTAGAGATTACCGTGACAAATTTGTGGTAGTATTTATAGATGATATTCTAATATAATCCAAAACCAAGGAGGATCATGAGGAGAATTTAAGAACTATAATAGAGACTTTGCGCAAGGAGAAGCTCTATGCAAAGTACAACAAGTGTGAGTTATGGTTGAAGGAGGTCTCATTCATGGACCATGGCATCATAAGCAATGGGATATCTGTAGACCCCTCCAAAACATATGCAATTAATGGATGTCCGAGGCCAACATCGGTAATGGACATCCGTAGCATCTTGGGGTTAGCTGGATATTATCGACGATTTGTGATAAATTTCTCACGATTGTCCAACCCTCTTACCAAGATAACTCGAAAGGGAATAATGTTTTCTTGGAGTTTTGAATGCAAAGAAATCTTCAAGGTGTTGAAAAGGAGGCTTATCACTGTGCCCATGATCACTTTACCCACAAGTGGGAGCTTTTGTGGTATTCTGTAATGCTTCAAAGAAGGACTTAGGATGTGTTCTGATGTAGAATGATAAAGTGATATCCTATGCCTCAAGGGAATTGAAAATCCATGAGGGAAACTATCCAACGCATGATCTGGAGTTGGCAGCTATGATATTTTCCTTGAAAATATGGCGGCATTATCTCTATGGAATGAAATGTGAGATATATACTGACCACAAGAGTCTTAAATATATATTCACACAGAAAGAGCTTAATATACGCCAGAGAAGATTTATAGAGTTCATCAAGGATTATGACTGTTCAATACATTACCACCCTGGGAAAGAGAACAAGGTGTCGGATGCCCTAAGTAGAAAGGATCCAACGATTCTTTGAATGATGAGAATTGAGAGGGATCCAATCTTCTTAAACTTGATGAAGATGGATGTGGGAATCATAAATAAGGGAACATCATCAATCCTTTCAAAAATGATTTCTCAACCATCTCTTTTGGAAAGATTAAAGGATGATCAAAAGGATGATGTGGGTATTCAAGAAAAAGTGGAAGCTATAAAAAAGGGGAAATCCTCATAGTTTAATGTTAATGAAGAAGGAATTTTGTGGTTTGGGAAAAGACTATGTGTTCCATCTAGTCCGGAGCTAAAGAAGGAACTTTTGGATGATGCACATAGTTCAAATTTCTATATTCACCCAGGGAGCACAAAGATGTATCGAGATCTCTGAGAAAACTTTTAGTGGGATAATATGAAGAAGGATATTTCCAAATAAACATAAAAGTGCCTCGTGTGTCAGTAAGTGAAGGCAGAGAGGCAGAAGTATAAGGAGATGATACATCCATTGCCCATACCAGAATGGAAATGGGAAAACAACAACATGTACATTCTCACCGAACTTCCAAGGACATCCAAAGGAAACAATTCAATCTGGGTTGTTGTGGATCGTCTTACAAAGACTGTACACTTCATTGCTAATTGAGAGGATTTCTCATTGGATCAACTGGCACAGATATATATCAGGGAAGTGGTAAGGTTGCATGGAGTACCCTATCTATTGTATCTGACCGATATCCAAGATTCACCTCTAAGTTTTGGAAGAGTCTTCAACATGCTCTGAATACTGAACTGAACTTCAGTACGGCCTATCATCCTCAAACAGATGGACAATCTGAGCGGACTATCCATACAAATGAGGATATGTTGAGAGCGTGCTCAATGGACTTTAAAGGAGGATGGAATCAATATCCTCCTCTGGTTGAGTTCTCTTATAATAACATTTTCCCCTTGAGCATCCAAATGGAACCATATGGAGCCATGTATGGGAAAAGGTGTAGAACACCGACATGTTGGGATGAGGTCAGTGAACATAAGCTGATTGGACCAAAAATGGTCGAGGAAATAGTGGAGAAGGTGAAAACCATTCTGCAGCATATCAAGGCAGCCCAAAGTCGACAGAAGAGTTATGCAGATAATCGTTGATGAGACCTTGAGTTTAATGATGATGACATGGTGTTTCTACGCATATCTCCGTGTAAAAAGGACATGAGGTTCGGAAAGAAAGGGAAGTTAAGTCCAAGGTACATCGTCCCCTTCGAGGTTCTTGATCGTGTTGGGGTTGTGGCCTATCGAATAGCACTTCCACCTACTATGGACAAAGTAAATCATGTCATTCATGTATCCATCTTAAAGATGTACATACCAGACCCTTCACATGTACTCTCTTCTGAGGTGGTATAATTGGAAGACAATCTTTCTTATGAGGAGAAACCAGTGACGTTATTAGATCGTAGAGAAAAAGTTCTACGAAATAAGACAATGCCCCTCGTCAAGGTATTGTTGAGAAACCACATGTTTGAAGAAGCGACTTGGGAATCAGAGGATATGATGAAGCTGAGTTACCCAAATTTTTTTCAGTGTGGGAAGAGGAAAATTTTGAGAGTGAAATTTCTTAAGGGGGAATATTGTAATGACCCAAAGTTTCATTAATGGAAATTCCCTCTTGATCCAGTTAAATGTCTCTTTAAGAAAAATGTTTTTATAAGATGTCAACTTCTTTGGTTTTATGTTAAGAATTTTTACCATTGTTAATATAGACGTTGAACAGTGATCACATGATTAGTATAAATATTGGACCTTAACAAATACAATTTACTCATACAAAATAAGTGATGGGATCATCCTAAAGAATTGCCCCATACGAAGCCCATTTTTCGGAGATCGGAAAATATGTGGCATCCTTGGGCTTTTCCCATGACCAATCCCAAGTTGAGCTTCACCATTTCAAGCTCGAACAGGACCGTCTATGGGAAAAGTGGAAGTTGATAGAGATTACCACTCGAGCGATGTTATCCGAGTCACCCCAAGAGTCTGTCATCACCGCACACCTTACCCTTATGTCTTATGCGATTGTTTTAATGGGTTATGTAACAAATAAGTAGTACTATGTTCATCTACATTATTTTTGTATATAATAATGAATATAATTTCTAGTAATTTTTGATACATTGTAAATAAATTTTAATGTACAAATGGTTTTTTTAGTTATTATTTAATTAAGAAATATATTTTATTAAATTAAGGGATTTCTTAATTAAATAATATTTTAATAAAATAATGATATAATTATTAAATTAATTTTTATTAAATATAAATGATCTTATAATTTTATGAATGCAATTAAAATTTTATATTAAGGTTTGAAAGCCATTTGTATCAAAACCCGTGAATTTTCGATAAATGGTGGTTTTTATTTTAAAAGTGAAAATTAACATATTTAGAAATTTTTTTAGATAAAATAAATATCATATCTGGAATCAGTACGTCAATGTTATCCAACGGTGAATTTTTCATAATTTTCTGCGACAGTCAAATTTTTGGGTAAAAATTAAATACCGTTTAAATATATAATGTGTTTTATGACATCATAATGACCCAATGGTGATGTAATAAAATACCATAATCCATATGTTAGGCCAATATATTTTTTATCATTAATATAATGTGATTTTGGGTTTGTTTGAATTACTATTCAAATCATTAATGGACCCCTCAAGACATATTCAAAACTTTGCCTTTTTAAATTAATTTCCATGGGAATGTGACTCACCTCCACATAAGCAACCTTATTATTTTAAAAAGTTTGGACTTTGATCTTATAAAATATTGTTTTCCCCTTCCATTTTCCAAAAACCATTGGCAAAAACTATGGGATGGTTTTTGGTTTTGGATTAATTTAATGTAAGGGACCCAAACCTAAATAATAAAGAATTCCCTCACCTTTCCTATATAAACCCACCCAAGATCCCACTTCCTCCTTAATCAAATCCCTTGGAGTTCGTCCAAACTCTGCCCAACTCTTTCCAGAATCCTCCCAAGGTTTTCCAAGCTCCCAATAAGCCTCTCACAAGTCTCTCTCTAGTCTTTTGAAGCACACTTCCTTGTAAGGTTTTTTTCACCCTTTCTCTTTTTTTTGTCCAATTTTATTTAAGTTGTTTTTCCATTTTAATTTATATAATAAATTTTTGGGTATGGTTTTGCACCTCCCTCATACTTCTGTTTTTATTTATGAATGATGGGAGGCCCTTTCGATCTCATTAAATGCCTCCCATGTACACCCGTTACTATGTCGAAATTTCGAAAGGAACTTCTCTCACCTCTTTTACATTCAAGAAATACTTATGAATCATGAATCTAAATTCTATTAAAATTGATGGGACATGTATCTATATGACCTATTTACTGTCGATTAACTGTAAATATGATGAGTAACCCCTTTCTCTCTCATCAACCTCTTTTATGAATTCTTATGTCACGTCGTTACGCTGCCGAAATTGCACCGATTTTATAAGCCAATGTCATTGTGTAGTGAATACCATGCTCATTTCTCCATCAAGTGTATTCACCTATATTATCATTTACTTATTGATTTTAAATGTAAAGATCCGTAAAATTCAATGGAATTTTTTTCTTAATTTTATTTGGAATTTTACAAGAACGCGGTTTCTGACGGCACCTGATTCTGAGGCCCGAAGTTCCCAGAATCAATTTCCGAAGTTTGGCTCGGGTACGTTTAGTGAACGAACGAGCGGAATTTCTAACTTTTGATCCAGTGCTCGGAATTGAAATCCGAGGACACTGATGAACACGCAGCGCCGATATTCGCTTAAGAAGACCTTTTCCGAGGTTGCGTTTTATGCGGAATAAAAGTTAGTTTTGGGAAAAAATAAAAAAAGTTAAATAAAATTTGGAAACACATTTTATTTTTAACTTGTTGGTTTTTTTCTCCCAAAGGGAGTTAGAGGTGGGACCCACATCCACTTAACCTCCCTTGGGAGGATTAAGTGTGGTGGGGCCAACACAAAGCATAACTCTTCACCTTCTTTTTTTAAAAAACTCCCTTTAACTCCTCTTTTAATGATCTTGACAACTTGGGTTATTAAATGGGTTGAGTTGTTTAATTTCAAGCCTTTGAATTTCAAAATGGTTTTGTTGTGTAAATAAAATGAGACTCTAGCTTATTCTATTTTGGTTAGAATTCTGTAGCCACCTTGAGAGAATTTGGAGCTTTCTTCCATCTTCATCAAACTTTGACGAAGAACGCGAAGAACATTCGGACATCGACGAAGAACGCCATGTTCTCGGGAACCGTCATCCGCGACGTCATACCCGCGACACCGATGACGTCTTATTCTGTGTCATCTCTTCCGCGACGATTTACCGCGACGAAATCGTCGTCAAAGAACTTTGAATCCTCGCTTCACGACATTGACGTCCTTCTTCCGTGACGCCGACCACCGAGACGCTCGTCTTCTGCGGGTCGTTGACGATCATCGTTCTTGAAACCGAGGTGGGGGTTTGTTGTTGTTTATTTATTTATTCTCGTTCTTGGTTCTAGCATGAAAATTTTGAGGATAATGTTTTATGTGTTATCGTTTAACAAGCGGGGGGCCGGACCACACAAACACGGTCGAACCCCCCTCCTTTGTTCTTGAATAATTTCTTGCTGATGGAACGAGATGGCGTGGTGCCATCGCACCACGCAGGAATCACCCGGGAATTATTGTGCGGCGCCGTCACGCCGCGCCGTGGAATGATTATCATGAACGCGACGCCGTCGTGCCGCGTCGAAGGAAACCGAAGGCGCCACGGCCGGAGCGGGGCCGCGGCGGAGGGGCACGGTGCTGTCGCACCGTGCCGGACGACGAAGACCGCGGCCAGTTCCGGGCCGCGGCGGAATGTGATGACCGGAGGCCAGCCGGGCCGCTGGTGTCGGAAGATGGAAGAGGACCGGCCCCTGCCTGTCCTGTTGAGAAGAAGCCGGCCAGCCAGGTCGGGCCGACCGGGATGGTGGAAACCGGGGGAATTTAATTCCCCCAGGCGGTTACTTTGGCCCCCCATGAAGGGAGGGGGCCACGTTTTCAAAGGGGGGGGGGGGGTAGCTCCCCCCCCCTTTTCTCAAAAGAAGGCCCCCACATGAGGGGGGGGGATTTAACCCAAGGCGCGACATCCAGCCACGCCGCCAGCTGAAGAAATGCGGGGGCTTTGCCCCCCGCGCGTGGCACCCGAGCGGCGCCCAGGTCGCGCCGCCGCCGGCCGGGCCACGCCGCCGTGCCGCCGCGGGCCGGGCCACGCCGCCGTCGGCCGGGCCGCGCCGCCGCGCCGCCGGCCGGGTCGGGTCGACCCGGTTCGGTCCGACCCAGGGGGGTCGGGCAGGGTCGGCCCGGACCCAGACCCCCCGTTTTCGAATTGACTTCGGTCTTTTGCCCATAACATGAGCTACGGAACTCAAATTGATGAACCGTCAGCGGCAATGCGATCCTTGGATCGAGACTGTCATTTTGGTATATCGCACTCAATGTTTCGGAATACTTTGAGTTCGGCCGGGTTGGTTCGTACACGAAACCAACCGGGCCCTCGGAGCGGAAACGCTCATATCTTGAGCTACGGACGTCCGATTGACATGCCGTCTGCTTTGTTGAGTTCCTCTTAATGAGATGAATCTTTTGGTTTCTCCACCCGAGGTTTGGATGCAGGTGGAGTACGGTTGGGTTGGTTTTGCCTTAAAAAACAACCGGGCCCCTGGGAAGAAAAAGTTAATAACTCTCAGACCGGGCGTCCGATCGACGCTCCGTCTGTTGTGTTGAGTTCCTGTTGAAGATACGAAAATTTTGGATACATCAACTCTGGAATTTATGACAGTTGATGTATCAGCCTCTCGGCTCGTGGAGCGAACCCTCCCGAACGAGCTTGCTGTGTACGGGACCCCTAGAGCTGGCTGCGACTGCTACTGCTACTGCTACTGCTACTGTGACTGCGACGACGACAGTACAGAGATCCTTAGTGGATTCGACGATGACGACTACAGCACTCAGCGATCCTACGTGGATCAGTGCTACAGGTCCTGTGTGGGCCCGATCCTGTGTGGGTCTGATCCTGTGTGGGTCTGTGCTCAGCGGTCCTGTGTGAACCAGCGCCTACAGGTCCGTTGTGGGCCCAATCCTCTGTGGGTAATTGCGGGGGTTAGTTACCTATCGATCCTTCATGGGTCCGACGACTTAGATGGATCAGAGATCATCTTTATCGTCTTTCGAAGAAGTATACCTGTGTGAGGTGAATCCTTTTGCTTTCCTGTGTGGATTGTGTTATGCTATCCTGTGTGGATTACGTTTTTCTTTCCTGTTTGGAATACGTATACATTCATGTGTGGACTGAGTTGTACTTGGGCTCGGAGGTTGGAGCATATTGGAATTGATGACTTAGGTATATGTATGGGCATATACCTAAGCAGTGTCGGTTGTTACTTAGGGATTGTATCTTACCTTTGTGGTTTATCCTTTGTGGATTTTGGGAGACCTTCAGGGGTCTCGGGGTCCCTACTGAGTAGATTATACTCACCCCTGCATGGGCTATCCCCGCACTACGTTGTGTTGGTTGCAGACGACGGACAACGTTGATCGTGGTTGAGGCTTGCAGAGCAGAACGGTACCTGGAGGTGGACCACTGGGCGGGTCGTACTCGGAGAGGACGGTGGGACCCGTGGAGCAGTGGAGCTATCTGTACCCACCCTTCAGGTGGGATCTCCAGTGGACAGCTCGGTGTAGCGGCATTTACTTTACAGTTGTTTTTTTCCCTTTCGAGTTGTACTTTACTTTCAGTTTGGGTTTGTATACTGGCCCATTTACTTTTCCGCACTTCAGTTGTACTCTGTTTTTACACAGTGTTTACTTTTTCGCTTGCTTACACTGTGGTGTTTGTTTACTTTACAAAGGAAATTCATTCCCTTTTACCGGGATTTACGCCTTGGTGCTAGTCGCCAGCCCCTGGCCTATGGAAGGCGGGCTTGGGGTAGTCACGGCACAGACCCCGAGGGCGGGTCGTGACAAATTGGTATCAGAGGAGTTTGGTTCTACCGCGAACTCTGATCTTTTCTATGTGAAGCAATAATGTATAGCGTATTGAGTGTGGTTATCAGTCCAGGGAGTCCAGTGTTGGTGCGGCGGCCGACGTATCCGTACACCAGGACCCTGACTACTGATTTCCGACTTAATGCACGAAAACATTGATTGCGTGTGTGTTTCAATGTTTTATTTGTGATTACTTTATATCAGCTCACCAGGTGTACTGTTCTGACCGTGGCGCACCTGTTTCCTTTTCAGGATGGACCCATGACGGCAGCCATCTAGGGTTCCAAGAGTCGAGCGTGATGACAGCCCACCGAGCGACGAGGCCTCGGTGCAGGGCCCTTTGACAGCAGTGGCACCGGTGGTAGCACTACCCGTCGAGCCACCAATGCTTCCAGCACCAGTCGCTGATGATGCACATCGCCTTGGAGCTCTTCACGAGTACCAGCACCAGCGACCTCCTAGGTTCCGTGGGGAGACGGACCCCCAGGCAGCAGAGGACTGGCTGGAGGCTGTTGTACGAGTTTTCAGGCTAGTGAGGACACCATCAGACCTCATGGTGATCCTCTCTACGAGCCTACTGCACGCAGCAGCGGGCCGATGGTGGAGCTTGATGCTCCAGGTGCACGATGAGGCATCTCTACTTTGGACAGACTTTGAGAGCCTCTTCCGCTCGGAGTTCGTCCCAGCCACCCTTCGTGCGGTGCGTATCCAGGAGCTTCTTCAGCTGCGGCAGGGCAGCATGACAGTCGCTTAGTACTCGACGAGATTTACTGATCTCTCACGCTACTCAACTGACATGGTACGAGAACCATTCTTCCGGGCCCGGACCATCGAGCAGGGTTTGAGACACGAGATCAGGGCATCACTGATCACCCTCAGCATACTGACTCAGACGAGAGTACTGGAGCGGGTCCGTTTGATCGAGAGCTTCCTTGCTGAGTCTACACCAGCGCCGTGACCCACCGTAGGGCGGCACGTGGCAGTGTAATCTGCAGCAGGCAGTCGACGGATGACTCAGGGGTCCAGGAAGACCAGACCATCAGGCAGAAGACCTCAGGACACTGGCTTAGCAGGATGGGGCACACAGCGCGGAGCTAGTCTTTCGAGAGGCAGGCAGTGCTATATGTGTGGCGGGCAGGGCCACATGGCTCGTGACTGCTCGACCCGCCATGCAGAGGAGCAGCAGACGGTTGAGGAACCACCTAGGCAGAGGCAGAGGTTCGACCGTGGCGGTCCGCAGGGAGCAGGCGGACGAGGCAGAGGAGCTGGTCGAGCAGCAGGTGGTGGGCGACGCTTTGAGAATCTACCTCCACCACCACCAATAGGTCCACCCCGACCTCAGGGGAGAGCACAGCTTCAGGCAGCTGAAGCTTATGATCACGGAGCTCCGGAAGCAGGTGGACTAGTGCGGGACTAGCTCCAGGCATATAGGCCTTTTGCCCATAATGCCTCTAGCTTCATAGTTTTTGTTGCCTTGTGTCCTTGTACTTTGAGTTGAAATAATAAAAGACACTTGCTTTGGTGACATTTACTTTCTTTTCTTTGATTGTTTTTACTAATAGGTGCCGGTTAAAAAACTATTGACTTGACCCTCACTTGTTAGATTCTTACTGGAGGTGACCTAGTGACCACACACTGATGTCGACAGTGTGACACAACCCTTGGAGGCGAGAGTAACGGTTGGATCTCTTGGTAGCAGCGTCGAGGCCTTACGACGTCATCCACGCCATGAATTAACTAATCATGACGGGATTAATTGTAATAGGCAAGGAACGTGGTTCATCCAGGGGATGAGACCATATTTCACTTTTCGGCAAAGGAGATATCTTTGCAGCTTTGAATAACGTTAAGGAGGAAAGGGAAACCCTTCGTGTGGTCATACAGATGTCAGCAGAGCTTCCTGAAGCTGAGACAGAGGTTGACCAGCACACCTATCTTGAGGTTTCTTGAGAAGGGAGTACGGTACGTAGTCTACTGCGATGCATCAGGGACCGTACTCGGATGTGTTCTGATGCAGGAGCGGGCAGTGATCGCCTATGGATCACGTCAGTTGAGGCCTCATGAGCAGAACTATGCTACCCATGACCTGGAGTTAGCAGCAGTGGTCTTCGCTTTGAAGACATGGCGACATTACCTGATGGGCGAGCGATTTATAGTCTTTTCTGATCATCAGAGTCTCAGGTATATCTTCTCGCAGAAGGACCTGAACCTGAGACAACGGTGATGGCTCGAGTTCCTCCATGACTATGACTTTGAGATAGTCTATACTCCTGGGAAGGGGAACGTAGTAGCTGATTCCCTCAGCAGGAGGACGGGCATTCAGCTACTTGAGGAGGTGACAGAGAAGCTTTCCTCTTTGCAGATATCCTTCGTGGATAGAGATGGAGCAGCCTTCCTCCAGTCTCTCACAGTCACCCCTCCACTACTACAGCAGGTTAGAGAGGCACAGCGTGAGGATGCTGACTGTGAGACATGGCGTGCACAGATATCCTTGGGACATGCACCTGATGGTTTCTCCCTTGGAGCAGAGCACGACATCTTTTTCAGAGGACGTACCATGGTATCAGTCGCTTTGCGAGAGGAGGTGCTGAGAGTGTTTCACACTTCTCCTTTGGCGGTACATCCTGGAGTGGAGAAGATGTACCAGGATCTCAGAAGACAGCACTGGTGGCCGAGCACGAAGAAGGCTGTAGCAGAGTTTGTTTCTCGATGCCTCACCTGCCAACAGGTGAAGGCAGAGCACCAAGTACCAGCAGGCTTGGTACAACCCTTCGAGGTTCCAGAGTGGAAGTGGGACGGTATATCTATGGACTTAGTGATTGGACTTCCACATACTTCCATAGGTCACGACTCCATCTGGTTGATTGTTGACCGACTCACCAAGTCAGCACACTTCTTACCCATCAGAGAGCAGGGCTCAGTGGAGAGCTTGGGACGTATCTACGTTCAGGAGATTGTACGGCTTCACGGTGTGCCATCATCTATCATCTCCGATCGAGATGGTCGCTTTACTTCCCGGCTTTGTAAGGGGTTACAGGAGGCATTCGGGATGCAGTTACGTCTGAGCACAGCCTTTCACCCTCAGACGGTTGGTCAGACAGAGAGGACCATTCGGACTCTCAATGACATGCTCCGCGCATGTGTCCTCGACTTTGGTCGTAGATGAGAGGATCACCTACCCTTGGTGGAGTTTCCGTACAACAACATCTACCACTCCACCATCGGGATGGCACCATACGAGGCGTTGTACGGATGACCTTGTAGATCTCCTTTGTGCTGGACAGACCCAGGGAGTCAGCACTTGTGTGACCAGAGATGGTCCAGGCCACGACAGAGAAGGTCCAGGTCATCCAGGAGCGGATGAGGACAGATCAGAGCCGGAAGAAGTCATACACTGACAGGAGGCGGAGGCCACAAGAGTTTGAGGATGGCGACCACGTCTTCTTGCGGGTCTCACCTCGACGTGGTATACGGAGATTTGGCTCTGGCGGCATGTTATCTCCGGGCTTCATCGGACCCTTCCAGGTCCTCAGCAGGATTGGAGAGGTGGCTTATCGCCTGGCTCTACCACCTCAGTTGCACCGGGTGCACGATGTCTTCCACGTGTCTCAGCTGAGGAGATACATACATGACCCGATGCACATCATTGACCATGGGGAGCTTGACGTTGACGATGGGGAAACTTTTACGGAGGTCCCGGTGGAGATAGAGGATCGACAGGAGCGGGTCCTATGTGGGTGATCGATTCCTCTTGTGCACATCAGATGGCAGCACGGGAACCTCCAGGAGAGCACATGGGAGCGGGAGGCTCAGATGCGTGCTCGGTACCCTCATTTGTTTCCCTAGTTTTGATGTATCTTTACGGGGGCGTAAAGCCCTGAGGTGGGAGTAATTTAAAGATCCATAAAATTCAAGGGATTTTTTTTCTTAATTTTCTTTGGAATTTTACAAGAACACGGTTTTCTGACGGCACCTGATTCTGAGGCCCGATGTGCCCGGAATCAATTTCCGAAGTTTGGCTCGGGTACGTTCAGTGAACGAACGAGCGGGAATTTCTAACTTTTGATCTGGTGCTCAGAATTGAAATCCGAGGACACTGATGAACTCGCATCGCCGATATTCGCTTAAGAAGACCTTTTCCGAGATTGCGTTTTATGCAGAATAAATGTTAGTTTTGGGAAAAATTAAAAGAAGTTAAATAAAATGTGGAAACACATTTTATTTTTAACTTGTTGGTTTTTTTCTCCCAAAGGGAGTTAGAGGTGGGACCCACATCCACTTAACCTCCCTTGGGAGGATTAAGTGTGGTGGGGCCCACACGAAGCATAACTCTTCACCTTCTTTTTTTTAAAAACTCCCTTTAACTCCTCTTTTAATGATCTTGACAACTTGGGTTATTAAATGGGTTGAGTTGTTTAATTTCAAACCTTTAAACTTCAAAATGGTTTGGTTGTGTAAATAAAATAAGACTCTAGCTTATTCTATTTTGGTTAGAATTCTATAGCCACCTTGAGAGAATTTGGAGCTTTCTTCCATCTTCTTCAAACTTTGACGAAGAACGCGAAGAACATTCGGACATCGAAGAAGAACGCCAAGTTCTCGGGAACCGTCTTCCATGGCGTCATACCCGCGACACCGATGACGTATTCTTCCGCGTCATCTCTTCCGCGACGATTTCCCGTGACGAAATCGTCGTCAATGAACTTCGAATCCTCGCTTCACGACATTGACGTCCTTCTTCCGTGACGCCGACCACCGCGACGCTCATCTTCTGCGGGTCGTTGATGATCATCGTTCTTGAAACCGAAGTGGGGGTTTGTTGTTGTTTATTTATTTATTCTCGTTCTTGGTTCTAGCATGACAATCTTGAGGATAATTTTTTATGTGTTATCGTTTAACGAGAGGGAGGCCGGACCACACAAACACGGCCGAACCCCCCTCCTTTGTTCTTGAATAATTTCTTGCTGATGGAACGAGATGGCGTGGTGCCGTCGCACCACGCGGGAATCACCCGGGAATTATTGTGTGGCGCCGTCGCGCCGCGCCGTGGAAAGATTATCATGAACGAGACGCCGTCGCGCCGCGTCGAAGGAAACCGAAGGCGCTGCGGCCGGAGCGGGGCCGCGGTGGAGGGGCGCGGTGCCGTCGCACCGTGCCGGACGGCGAAGACCGCGACCGGTTCCGGGCCGTGGCGGAACGTGATGACAGGTGGCCAGCCGAGCCGCTGGTGTCGGAAGACGGAAGAGGACCGGCCCCTGCTGGTCCTATTGAGAAGAAGCCGGCCGGCCAGGTCGGGCCGACCAGGATGGTGGAAACCGGGGGAATTTAATTCCCCCGGGCGGTTACTTTGGCCCCCCATGAAGGGAGGGGGCCACGGTTTCAAAAGGGGGGGGGGGGGCAGCGCCCCCCCGTTTTTCTCAAAAGAAGGCCCCCACGTGAAGGGGGGGGGGGTGCATTTAACCCAAGGCGCGACATCCAGCCGCACCGCCAGCTGAAGAAAAGCGGGGGCTTTTCCCCCCGCGGGTGGCACTTGAGCGGCGCCCAGGCTGCGCCGCCGCCGGCTGGGCCGCGCCGCCGGCCTGGTCGGGTCGACCCGGTTCGGTCCGACCCAGGGGGGGTCGGGCCTGGTCGGCCCGGACCCAGACCCCCCGTTTTTGAATCGACTTCGGTTTTTTGCCCATAACATGAGCTACAGACCTCCGATTGATGAACCTTCAGCGGCGATGTGATCCTTGGATCGAGACGGTCGTTTCGGTATATCGCACTCAAAGTTTCGGAATACTTTGAGTTCGGCCGGGTTGGTTCGTACACGAAACCAACCGGGCCCTCGGAGCGGAAACGCTCATATCTTGAGCTACGGACGTCCGATTGACATGTCGTCAGCTTTGTTGAGTTCCTCTTAGTGAGACGAATCTTTTGGTTTCCCCGCCCAAGGTTTGGATGCAGGTGGAGTACGGTCGGGTTGGTTTTGCCTTAAAAACCAACCGGGCCCCTGGGACGAAAAAGTTAATAACTCTCAGACCGGGCGTCCGATCGATGCGCCGTCTGTTGCGTTGAGTTCCTGTTGAAGATACAGAACTTTTGGATACATCAACTCTGGACTTTATGACAGTTGATATATCAGCCTCTCGGCTCGTGGAGCGGACCCTCCCGAACGAGCTTGCTGTGTGCGGGAACCCTAGAGCTAGCTGCGACTGCTACTGCTACTGCTACTGCTACTGTGACTGCAACGACGACAGTACAGAGATCCTTAGTGGATTCGACGACGACGACTACAGCACTCAGCGATCCTACGTGGATCAGTGCTACATGTCCTGTGTGGGCCCGATCCTGTGTGGTTCTGATCCTGTGTGGGTCTGCTCTCAGCGGTCCTGTGTGAACCAACGCCTACAGGTCCGGTGTGGGCCCGATCCTATGTGGGTCATTGCGGGGGTTAGTTACCTATCGATCCTGCGTGGGTCCGACGACTTCGATGGATCAGAGATCATCTTTATCGTCTTTCGAAGAAGTATACATGTGTGAGCTGAATCCTGTTGCTTTCCTATGTGGATTGTGTTGTGCTATCCTGTGTGGATTACGTTTTGCTTTCCTGTGTGGAATACGTATACTTTTCTGTGCGGACTGAGTTGTACTTGGGCTCGGAGGTTGGAGTGTATTGGAATTGATGACTTAGGTATATGTATGGGCATATACCTAAGCAGTGTCGGTTGTTACTTAGGGATTGTATCTTTCCTTTGTGGTTTATCCTTTGTGGATTTTGGGAGACCTTCAGGGGTATCAGGGTCCCTACTGAGTAGCTTATACTCACCCCTACACGGGCTATGCCCGCACTACATTGTGTTGGTTGCAGACGACGGACAACGTTGATCGTGGTTGAGGCTTGCAGAGCAGAACGATACCTAGAGGTGGACCACTATGAGGGATGTACTCGGAAAGGACGGTGGGACCCGTGGAGCAGTGGAGCTATCTGTACCCACCCTTCAGGTGGGATCTCTAGTGGACAGCTCGGTGTAGCGGCTTTTACTTTACAGTTGATGTTTTCCCTTTCGAGTTGTACTTTACTTTCAGTTTGGGTTTGTATACTAGCCCATTTGCTTTTCTGCACTTCAGTTGTACTCTGTTTTTAATCAGTGTTTACTTTTCCACTTGCTTACTCTGTGGTGTTTGTTTACTTTACACAGGCAATGCCTTCCCTTTTACCGGGATTTACACCTTGGTGCTAGTCGCCAGCCCCTGGCCTATGGAAGGCGGGCTTGGGGTAGTCACGGCACGGACCCCGACGGCGGGTCGTGACAGTAAAGTTTCATGTCTGAATTCCACATTCATTTATTGTGGAACAAATGATTATGTTTTATGAATCAATGTTTTATGATCCATGTGTCACACTTATGCATGAAATAAAATGTTTAAGAAGGGTGCGCCCTTATAGCACTCCAATGCATTGGCTAAAGTATAGTATCATGATACGTCATGTGCAATGAGTGTCAACTCATGCTAATTCAAGTGAAATGAGGGTTTACTCATGCTTCATGTCCAATGAGGGTTTACTCATGCTCCATTTGCAATGAGCCTTGGCTCATGCTAATTCAATGTTAAGTGTTGTTCCACATTTCCATGTTATTATTATCACACATTATCATCCCTTTATGTTCATGTTTCTCTTATGCTCTATTGACATGACTATTGCCTAACATGTATTGTACTCCTCATGTTATTCAATGTATACTCCCTTACTGGGCTTTATAGATCACCCTTTTCTTAAGCATGTTCTCAGGTTATCCCATGCAATGCTAAGTAAGAGGGAATGTAGTGGTCATTTAAGGATGTTTTCAATAAAGATGTTGTATTTCATGTTTTAAGTTTTTATGTAATGATCCTAAGCCCCAAAGACACTAAAGCACTAGATCTTCTTTGTTGTATCAAGTGAAGTTTTATGTAATAAATCATGTTTAAGTTGTAATAAAAAATTAGGGTTGTCATAAATTGGCCTTATTTATATCATTTATTGTATAGTGGAAAGTATAATGTATGCATACCACTTGAAAATACAAAGGTAAGTGCAACACATTAATAATTATATGTGAATTATTAAATGGTATCATATCTGTATCACTCCTACCAAATTAATGGAATGTAGTGTAATAATACTTGAATATAGAATATGACTTACATGGATTAAATGGTTTCATGCTACTTGGCCTTGTCATATGAATGAAAGTAAGGGTTGAAACAAATGACTCTATAAAAGGTTCTCATGATAAATGGAATATTCACAGTAATGGAAGGCAAGGAATGAACCAATTGAATTATTATACGACTTTACTATCAAATAGAAATGCCTTGACTCAATCTCACAAGAGATTCAGATCGAATAATTCCATGAACACTAGTGAAACCCATTTCTATTCCAGGATATTACTTACATATGTTGGGATCCTCCTAGAACATGACTCGTGTCTTAGATTTGGATCCCCAGATTAACATTGTAGGATCCCTCAGGTAGTATTACAAGATTCCTTGGATACACTCCATGGATCAAAAATTCCATGGATACACTCCTTGGATCCAGCATTTAAAATTAGGTTCATGGTTAAAACCCATCGATCTGATTCTTTTCACATCCCCGTTTTACCTTCTATGCACTCTATAGACTTAGTAGGTGTCTCATTGTAGAATTTCATGGACTATTTCCCTTGGATTACTCTCTTACCCCTTAGCTAGAATCAGATAGTACAGAGTTATCTTCCCTAGAGTATTATGTTTCCTTGGTTTCTACATTTCGTCTTCATTGTTAGATATCATCCTAGGATACCTAATTACATATTGGAACCTTTAATATTAATAATATGTTGCTTATTAATAAATTAGTAATAATAATGTTAATATGTTTTTACATGTCTTAGACACCAGTCAATGGATGAAGTAGGTACTTGTGTATTTAGTTACACTGTACTGTTTTAATTTATATATACATTCCTTTACACTATTATATTTCATTACCCAGGCCGTATTTTATAGACATCGTTGGTGGTGGCCCACTAAGATTTATCTCACACCCTCTTCGTGTGCCATTCGGAACCTAGGGTAGATTACTTGGATGCAGTTGTTATTAAAGGGAAGTATACAGCTTCAAACACTTGATTTCATAATTTTTAGGATGGAACTTGATAGCGGTTGATCGAACAAGATTTCAGGATGCATTGGATATTCTTTTATTTCCATGATACTATAGTGGAACATATTATGCCTGATGTATTGTATCCATGTTTTCTAGTTTTCTAGGTTCTTGAATTATCATCATCAATTGTTTTATTGTTTAATGTTTTTTCATTTACACAATTATTGATATCCTTTTTTATCTATTCGTATTATTTATTTAGGTTGTTAATTATCCTTATTTCGCTATTTATCTTTATTACGTGTATCTATTGTCATATACTCTAGTAATGAGGGCATTTTCTCCCCACTGACACTATCTAGGCCTTTTCTTCCAGTCAACAGCCTCTAGAATTGAGGGATATGTGCTTGATTCCATGTGTCCTAGTGGGATCGAGGCACAGTTTATGTTGCATCTTGTTATGGGACATCACACATGATGTCTATAATTTTTATAATGTTTGAATATTCCTTTCATAGTCTCTATTAGTTTAAAGGAGTTAAGAAGTACTCAAATGAATCTCAACATCCAAATCCTTTTGAAAATCTTCAATAATTTTGATGTAAAATAAGGATCATTATTACACACTATCTATAAAGCATCATCTTAATGTCTTATAACATAACTAATATAGGGACCTTTTAGAAACTTAATAGGTAAATACTCCTTCATAGCAATAAAATTTTCCAATTTTCTATGGCGAAAAAATAACACATATCGTATTATTCATTATGGGGTCCTTTAGTAATCTATTGGAAAAGTACATATTAATATCATTCCACATTCATATAAGAATATAAAGAGTTTTTATGGATCCTCTAGTATGTTGCCAATTAGCCTTCACTTTTTTATGAACTAGGAATCTTGACACATAGTCACAAATTTCCTACTTCATATTATCCACCCAAAAATGTATTATCATATATCTGTACATCTTCATAATACCATGATATATTGTGAAATTTCAGTTATGAGAATCATTTAATAATTATCGTTTTAGCTTAGGTTTTAATGGAACTAGAAATATTTTTCTAAATTTTAGAATTCCATCTCGATACATGATATCTCCCAATCATCCATCCATATGAAATTAATTTTATTTTTAAAAATCACTTCATCAGATTGAGAAGATCTTTTCATCTCTATTAAATATGGAATATAAATCATTTGAATTTTTATTGATGTTTTATCTTCCTTATAAATTCCCATATTAATATTTAGTAATACCAAAAACATAGGATCTTTTCCAACCCTCATTGGGTTTATTATTCCATGATCGTCCCTATATAATGTATCTACAACCCTATATTATTTTCCTAGTTTGTAGTGTATTGATCAATCATAATATTTGCGTGACTCGAGAAATCATCCTTGCCTCATGTTGACTAATTTCTTTGTAAAGATGTATTTCAGACTCTTGGGAACCATATATGACATAGAAATGAAAGTAGTGTTCATGCGTACGTACGGCTTACCGTCTCCATGAACGGTGCATTTCATTTCATACCTCTAAATGATTATGTAATATTATAAATACATGTATATAATTGATATATATGATATATATGATATACAAATCATGAATATCATTCTGGATATAATGAACCTTTGACCACACAAACAACATGTAATTGTAAGAAGTCCACTTTTGACTTAAGAACCAAATATCGACAAAATAAACATTATTAACTAAAATGATTAAATAATGTTTATAACATGGAAATTAGTGATATAAAAGTAATAATGAACTTGAAAAAGGTTCTTAATCAAGTAGAAATTAAATCAAGTTTATTATTCAGGACGTTAAAGAATGATCGAGTCATATCGGACCCGAGGTAAGGGATCCTACTCCTCTCTTTCTTTTTAAGTACACGCTTTTATTTCATTCCGTTTTAGCTTATATTTCTTGTGATTGGGATGTTATTTTATATTAATCTTACTGTAATTTTTATGTTCACATGATTAGAGACCCTATTTCCTCTCATTAGACCATTTTGGAAGTTTTGAGTGGCGCCGTTAGGCTGCCGAATTTTCATAAGTGATCTAACCTCTCTCATTATTTTTAAGTACTCTCCTTTATGTCACATCTTTTAAGATCTTATTTGTTATGATTGGGGATGCTATTTTATATTAGTATTTTTGTAAATTTTATTTTAATATGATGAGACACCCTATTTTTTCCCATCAATCCATTTTTTGGAAGTTTTAAGCGGCACCGTTAGGCTGCCGAGTTTCCGTAAGGGATTTTTCATCTCACTTTTAATCATGTGAGATTTATGATAAATTTACACCCATTTCCTTTGAGTAGTCTATGTACATCCATTTATTATAATCATTTTGGATTATAATTTCATTTATTGGTATTTACATATTCATTGTATGACCCTTCTTCAAGGGGGTGTACGTTTCGAAAGTTACCCAAGTCGGTAAGGGAACCTTTCACCGTCCTCTTTTTAAAAGAATTCTTTTGTTATGTCTTCTAATTCACATACTATTAAGTTGGGATATGTTCTTCTATATCCTTATTGATGTAAATTTTATGTCCAAGTGATGAGATACCCTCTTTATCTCTAATCAACTCTTTTTCTGAATTTTGAAGTGACGACGTTAGGCTGTTGAATTTTTGCAAGGGAACTTCTTAAAACAATTTTGATTCTTTGGGATAAGCTTGTACTCCTTGAATATGTCATTCTATGATTATGTTTGAATGTCCTCTGATTGTTTTACACTTAATACCCACTTATATTTCATGTATTATTTTGTCACACATAATTATGTAACTGATTTATCCTTAATCCAAGGATACCGTCTTTGAATGGGACTTCATCTCAATCTCTTTTAATTGAGGCTTATTTTGTTTTATACACAGATTTCTTTTATACGGTGTATAAACCCCTTTGAATTTTACATTTATTAAAAAAGAATATGTTTTCTACTAACCGTTTACTAAATGAAAAAAGGGAATGTTTTTGTCATATGTATGCGGCGATAACGAATTCTCTGCCGCCGTGACCATTATTTGAGTTTCGGCTTCCTCTACAAGCCATACCTTATTTTTAAAAGAAAATCAAATACCATGTTTTAATTTTCTTTTATTTTTTGTATTTAAAATGGTTTTCATAATGTTTCTATATTAATGTGTTGTATTGATATCTTGTTATTGAAAGGTGGAAATGTTATGTTTCCTTTATCAATGTTTTATGTTATAATATTATATTATGGTTCTTGGTAATTGTTATGAAGATGGATGGTTACATGATAAACTAAGGGTGGGTGAGTCCGATATAGCTCTCCAATGCATTGGGTAACACGAAGGAGTGAAACGTTAAGGTTTCTCTGAAGATATTTAGGGAATATACTGTGGTGGGTATTCCAAATGTAACCAAGAGGGTTACTCCCTACGTAAGAATGTTATGAATGCCTCAAGTTACATTTTTTATCTTATGATTTGTATAATTTATTCATGATTTGATATGCCTATGTTTTATGGGTAAATTATGATTTCATTTTTATGTATATATGAACTCATGTTTCCCTTCCATATTTTTATAACCCTTACTGAGATTTTTATGCTCATCCCAAGTTTTTTTTTTAAATGTTTTTCACAGGTCAAGGGAAAGGTACAAGATATGATGACAGTGTCAAGGAAGTGTCATGAAATAATCCATGCTTTATTTTTAAATTTTTTTCCATTGATGGGAAAAATGAATACTATCTTTTATGTAACCACTTTGTTTAAATGTGGAATGTAATGAATGTTTTATGATCTAATTCTCTAAAACTCTAAACCTGTATAGATCCTCAATGTGTAATCTAGTAATAACTCAAGATTAAGTAAGGTTTAAGGCTGGGGCCTTATAGTTGGTATCATAGGTTGGTTTAGACAACTTTAGGGATTAGGAGTTTTTGTTAGACACATGGTTAGTCCTTATATCTATTATTTCAGTTAAATCCTTATTTTATAACTTTTTTTCACGACATGTAAAGTCAGTTACGAATGGAAGGAGAAGGATCTCAAATTACATTCCTATCTCTTTTTGATGACATGCTTGCAATAATTATTTCAAAGTCATGTTCAGATGATTGTGAAACTTTTTCTAGCGTGCAACTCACTTGCAAGCAGTTGTTTTAGGTATCAAACACCTCCTCTATACCTCGTTATCATTGTGGATCATGGGTTGTTTTCAGAAAAATACTATTTTCATAATATTCTCATATTTTTAAGAAAGGTAAATATTATCAAGTTATTTTCAAATATTTTACCTTATCAAAGAATTTGAAGCATATTATGATTTTAAAAATGGTGCTGAGGAAGGAGACCCTTGCACAACCTATTTATATTTTCTTTTAAAATATAGTCTCTCAGCACATACTTATGGTATTTTAAAAGGACCAATAATAGAAAGTTTCAACTCAAATTCTATCCAACTATTTTATATAAATCATGTTTTATCAGTTGTTTTGGAATTATATGTCATATATGATTATTTTCCAAAACTGTTTTTCTGTGAACACCCATATGACCAATGTTGTATAAGTTGTATTTGGATGGAGGATGCAAATGATTTTGAAGGATCTCTAACTCATTGTTGAAATGCATGGGACGTATACCTATGTGAACAAGATGACGATGAATCCGAGTGGACACCATGATCAAGGTATGTTGTTATTCATTTTGGGAATCATTTTATTTTATCTTATGGTGGTGAAATAAGACTTCAAGAATTTAGATGTTGAGATAATAATGAATTTGGATGAAAATGAGAGGTATAAGAAAAATATTGAGGTTAAAACATGTTAGGGTGATTTTTGGAGTTTTATAAAAAGGACAACACGTAGACTATGTGACAACCCGTCGCGTCGGACAAAGCTGCGGGAATCGAACCCACAACCAAAGTGCAACTGATATTTATCGCCTACCAGTGGACAACGTGAAGTCCCTAGTTAGTTTGACTGATTTTTTTTGTTAGATGATTTTATGAATTAATAGTAAGTTGATTTCAGGTTATCTATGGAAATTTATTAACCTATCATGGAGGATACGTGATTAGGTTAATTACTCTTCAATACGAGACTTTAAGAGAAACTGATGTTCTTTGGAGATAAATGTTGCAAATTAACATGGAGGACTACATGAATAAATCCTTCAAATATTTGGGTTTCAATCATTGTTTGGTTTACTTTGAATAATTTTATGGACAAAATTTTTATCGAATGGTCCTCGTGGAACTTTAGGTTTTGTTGGACAAATTTTGGAGATTAAGAATAGATTTTCTTTTTATAAAGGGTTATCCTTTTCTAGATTATCAGATCTTGTACTAACATTTTTGGTTTTGGTATTATTTAAACTCTAAAGTCATGGTAAGTATATAGTTCTCTTTTGTGGAATAGGTGATTCTCTAGAAGTTGATTATAGTACTCTTAATATGAACAAGTCTTCCTAAATACTCGTCTTTTGGAGAAAATATGAGTGTGTGTAAGAAATGTAATAAAAGTTGAAAGTCAACATGATAAGTAATTTTGTTTCCTTATGAATAAATTCCTCAATAAAATGTAACTAAAAACAAAAATGTCCTCTATTAACTTTTCCTACTAGGGAATCGAATACCGTTTAACCCATCACAAGTTTGTAATTTTCTCGTGGTTAACTTTCTCCTAAACATGTTTTATATGACTCTCCATCAGAACATGACCCTATGTTTTCCCCTCCATGTCCATGTTTTCCTACATGGAATCCTAGTGTGGGTTAACTCAGGTGACCTCGGTACTTCTCTTTCTTTCTTTTAAAGTGATTTTTTACCAACTCTTGTTCTGATGTGGGACTTTCAATGATGTTTCCGAGCCCAATTTTAAAATTGCGAGGACACAATTCCCAAAAGGGGGGAAGGATGTAACACCCCAGGTAAATAAAGAATACGAATTTTTTTTATATTTATCCATATTTGTTAATAAAATATTAATATTATTTTAAAGGGGACGCTATGCTCGATGGCGTACCCAATACGCAACAACGAGTTTCTTGAGAATCTTACGTTGCACTCTAATAATAAAATAATGTTATTTTAAATGGTAGTTAACGCCTAGCCTTTGTAATGGCGGGAATGAACATAACTAACTACAAAATGATTATATATGTTTTTTAAATATTTTTACCTCTTACAATAAATGTTAGAGGATTAAAAATGTGAATGAATTCAATTTTTAAGCGTAATCATTCTAATAATCTTTAGAAGGTCGATTAACCGCCTTTTGATGGAGAAACTCTTTTAAATCCACTTTTTGACACTTTTATGAGTTATATTTGACAAAATAAAATTCTTCATTAAAATGGAGACATCAAAATTTACTTTGTTTAAATTTTTGGTATCTTTCCAATAAAGTTCAATTTTTTATGAATATTGAAAAATGTTGTATTTTAATTCAAACCTATTTTTAATCTAATTTATTTATATGATTAGATTATATTTTGATTTGTTTTTGAAGTAAAATTAGAATATATTTTTACCATTTAATCCAATGGTGGTCATTGGAATTAATTTCACTTTGAAATCAGACTTAAACTAGTTTCAATCTTTTGATACTTACTGTTTAATAAAAACACGCTATTTTCTCTGACAACGGGAATTAATTATTAAATTAATTAATGAAACATATATGTTTTGAATTTTTTAAAATATAATTCATTTTTGAATTTGGAATATCAAATATAGCCTAGGGTGAAGTTTTTGTTTTTTCAGAAAAACTTCAATTTTTGATGAATAGTGAAACCACTAAGTTGTACTTATAAAAACTAATTTTCCGTTTAAATGAAATTTTGCCACCTTTGTTTTTTGAATTTCAAAAATCCAACATAAATGGTTGTCATTAAGAAGTAAAATGTGGTTCAATGGGATTAAAATAATTTTTTGGTGAATAGTAACTTATTAATTTTTTAATCGCGATTAGAGGTAATTAATGTAGTTTAAGGTAAAAATAATATTTTAATAATATTAAATTACCTAGAAACATGTTCTAACCTAATTGGATGAGTAATGGCCGACCAAGAAAATCCATGGGACAACTTGGGGACCCCATGGATCCACTTTGGTTGGAAAATGACTTAAATACCTTTTTATTTAATGATAAATTTAAAATGACACAAACACGAGTTGTTTTACTAAAACAATTTTTAAATGGGGTTATACAAGTCATATTTTTGAAAATAAATAGTTATTAGAAATCTAAAAAGATTTCCTACATCATGATATTTTTTTTATAATTTTTAGACATTATATAAATAAAAGTATTTCTGACATCATAATGATGCATCGATTACCTCATTAATAAAGGATTTAAATAAAACGAAATGATAATGTAAAATATATGACCTAAACATGTCCAAAACCTATTTGATTGGAGTATTTAGAAACCTTATCACCTTATCAATTAATTATATCATTGTGGGACCTTTTAAATCAGAAATGCATTTTCAAATAAAGTATCATTTCTTTAATTTCCAAGAGTGCCCCTCCTCTCCTCTTATAAAAGGCCCCCACCTCTACCTCCTTACCCACACTTCCAAAGAATTTTGATCAGCCAAACCCTGCCCATATCATCTCTCCACATCCCTATATTCATCATTTAAGCCTCACATTGGGAAGAAATCTTCCAAAGGAAGCCATTGTGCTCAAATCAAAAAGAGTTACCCGATTTTAAGGTAATGACTTCACATGTGTTATTTTGTTTTATTTTGCTTCTCCAACCCCCTAAAATATTTTTATTCATTTCATTTGTAACAAATACATTATCTTAAATATACTAGGATGTTGTTATAATAATAATTCGAGCTACACTTACAGACACCTACATCTAATGGTTAAAGAACATATTGTTTCTGTGGATGGCGAATTTCTGCCTCACGAAACGTTGATTGTTCAACACTCGTATAACACCTTCAAATCTGGACATTAAGATGTCACTATATTTATATATGATATATAATATTTTTATGTTTTAATTAAGCTTATGTATTTTTCTTTTGTGGCATACCTTTATGGTTTCCATTGTGGTTTAACACGATAATTTCATTTTAGGAAGTGTTGGCTACCGACCCTCAAAGTGATTTGATTGGTTAATACCATATGTGGTATGTATAAAGGATGGATTTAAAGTAATTATATATGATTTATGTTACATATAAATGATGAATATAGTTATGGAATTAAAATATAAAAACCTATCATTTAGTTTTAATTCCATTAATATGACATAGAAATGAAAGTAGCGTTCATGCGTACGTACGACTTACCGTCTCCATCAACGGTGCATTTCATTTCTTACCTCTAAATGATTATGTAATATTATAAATACATGTATATACTGGATATATATGATATATATGATATCCAAATAATTAATATAATTTTGGATATAATGAACCTTTGACCACATGAACAACATGTAATTGTAAGGAGTCCACTTTCGATTTAAGAACCAAATATCGACAAAAAAATCATTAATAACTTAAATGATTACATAATGTTTATAACATGTCAATAATTGATATAAAAGGATTAATTAACTTGAAAAAGGTTCTTAATGAAGTATAAATAAACTCAAGTGTATTATTCAGGACGTTAAAGAGCGATCGAGCCAAGTCAGACCTGAGGTACGAGATCCTACTCCTCTCTTTCTTTTTAAGTACACTCTTTTATGTCATTCATTTTAAGCTCATATTACTTGTGATTGGAATGTTAATTTATATTAAACATACTGTAATTTTAATGTTCACATGATGAGAGACCCTACTTTCATTCATCAATCTATTTTGGATGATTTTAGTGGCGCCGTTAGGCTGCTGAATTTTCATAAGAGATCTAACCTCTCTCTTTCTTTTTAAGTACTCTCCTTTATGCCACTTCTTTTAAGCTCCTCTTTCTTATGATGGGGGATTTTATTTTATATTCCACATTCTGTAAATTTTATTTGAATATGATGAGAGACCCTATTTGATCTCATCAATCCATTTTTTGTAAGTTTTAAGTGGCGCTGTTAGGCTACCGAGTTTCCGTAAGGGATTTTTCATCTCACTTTTAGTCCCGTTAGATTTATGATACATTTACCACCATTTCCATTGAGTGGTGCATGTACATCCCATTATTATACACTTTTTGGAATATAATTTCATTTATGGGTATTTACATATTCATTGTATGACCCTTCTTCAATGGGGTGTACGTTTCAAAAGTTACCCAAGTCGGTAAGGGAACCTTTCACCCTCCTATTTTTAAAAGACATATTTTGTTATGTATTTTAATTCATATACTATTATGTTGGGATATGTTCTTATATATCCTTATTGATGTAAATTTTATGTCCAATTGATGAGATACCCTCTTTATCTCTCATCAACTCTTTTTCCAAATTTTGAAGTGACGACGTTAGGCTGTCGAATTTTTGCAAAGGAACTTCTTAACCCAATTTTGATTCATTGGGAGAAGCTTGTTCTCATTGAATATTTCGTTCCTTGATTTTTTGAGAATGTCCTCTAATTTTTTTTCACTTAATACCCACTTAGATTCCATGTATTCATTTGTCAAACATAATTATGTAACTAATTTATCCTTAATCCAAGGATACCGTCATTGTATGGGACTTCGTCTCAATCTCCTTTCATTGAGGCGAATTTTGTTTTATACACTACTTTCTTTTATATGGTGTATAAACCCCTTTGACTTTTACGTTTATTCATAAGGACTCTTTTTTCAACGAAGTATTTACTAAACGACAATATGGAATGTTTTTGTCATATGTATGCGGCGACAACGACTTCTCCGCCACCGTGACCATTATTTGAGTTTCGGCTTCCTCTAAAAGCCATACCTTCTTTTTAAAAGAAAAATTAATACAATGTTTGGATTTTTTTTTATTTTGGTATTGAAAATGGTTTCCATAATGTTTTTATATCAATGTGTTGTATTGATATCTTTTAATTGATAGGTGGAAATGTTATGTTTCCATTATGCATGTTTTATGTGATAAGATTATATTATGGTTCTTTGGAATTGCTATGAAGACGGATGGTTTCGTGATAAACTAATGGCGGGTGAGCCTGATATAGTTCTCCAATACAATGGGTAACGTGAAGGAGTTAAAGGTTAAGGTTTATATGTAGAGATTTACGGAATATACTATGGTGGGTAATCCAAACGTAACCAAGAGGGTTACTCCCTACGTAAGAATGTTATGAATGCCTCAAGTTACCTTTTATGGCTTATGATTTCTATGATTTATTAATGATTTGATATGCCTATGTTATATGGGTAAAGTATGATTTCATTCTTATGTATATATGAACTCATGTTTCCATTCCATATTTTTATAACCCTCACTGAGCATTTTATTCTCATCCCAAGATTTTTTTTTGAAATGTTTTTCACAAGTCAAGGGAACGGTACATGATATGATGATAGTGTCAAGGATGTGTCAAGAAATAATCCATGATTTATTTTTAAATATGATTCCGTTGATGGGAAAATGAATACTATCTTTTATGTAACCACTTTTTTTAAATGTGGAATGTAATGAAAGTTTTATGATCTAATTCTCTAAATCACTAAACTTGAAGAGATCCTAATTGTGTAATATTTTAATAACTCAAGATTAAGTAAGGTTTAAGGCTGGGGCCTTATATTTCTTGTTGGGTTTGAGTCTTCCACTAATTTTACATTTTTATTAATGAAAACTGGGGAATCTCCTCCATTTTTCTCCCAGGTTATCACATTCTCTCCAAGAGATTAGTTTTGAATGTAACAAATGTGGTGATTGATACACCTTTCATTGAGCTCCTTATTATTCCCTTTAGGATCTAAACCTATTTTTCACGTTTTTATATTTCCTTCTAGTATAATATTTCTACTTATATAACACTGGTTTTTTGGATCTCATTTGTTTTTCATTTTCCTTCCCTAATTTCTTCTAGTTGCAATATCATTCCATATTCCCATGATTAAAACAAATAAAATGTATCCCACTAAAAATATCGTTTTTTCCCATTCATCAAATGATATGTTGATTTAATAAGAGGTATTCTTCTAAAACATGATCCCTCAGGATTGATTAATATTACTCATGGTGTGTCTTATTCATTGACAATAATAGCGTTTTAGAAATACAATATTTTGAGAGACTTTTCATTCATTATTCTCAAAAAATATATTATATTCTTTAAGAATATTTCATTCTCCCCAACATGAATTATATTGAATATTTTTTAATATAATCTTGATGTATGACCATGCATCCCACATAAAATTCACATTTTTTATTATTTCTTGAAAATTTATTTTTTTGGTCTGTCTTCAGTTCCAACATTAATTTTCAATTTATATATCTCTTAAAATATCTCCTCAGATAATTAATGGGATATGGTATAAAATATCCCATAGCAATTTTTTCAAAATATGATGGATTTTTATTAGATCACAAATTAATGTTTTTCCTCCAAAATTGGATATTTTAATTACAACTAATCGTTTCCTTCTGATGAGTAGAAATATAATAAATGAAAATATTCCTTAAATTTTGACATTATATATTCATTATACATCTATTCATCTTTCTTGACTAATTCTAGATCTTATCCCAATTTTGGAATATTTTATTCCATAAATTCGTGTTCAGAATTATGTTCCCTTATAAGAGTCTTATGACTTGATATATCGTCTAACAATTCTCAGGAGATTTTTTATATCGTGTAATTATTATTCTTTATGTTATAATTTATCTGATCCATTGAATCTTTACATCATTAATCTTTTACTATAATATTTTATTCTTTGAAACCATTTCAGATAGATCAATATTAGGATAATAATTTCGAGCTTCGAGAATCTGATTTTTTTAATACATATCTTCCCATGTCCCAGTCTTTGAGTCTTTTGATATTTTTTGTAATCTTTCAAAGTTCTTAATTATGGGAGTTGTTATATACATCATATCAATATCCACTTAAATAATCTATTTATTTAAATATTTTTATTTGATGATCTCAATTTATATTACTCATATCTGAATGAATTAAGACTAATTTTCATCATTTAATTTGTTATCCACATTATTTTTCATGTCGAAAACATCTACTACTATACTTATTTAAATTTCAGCATCATCATAACTTCTAATATCACATGTAATTATGGGTCCTTCACTCATTCATGTCGCATCATTGAATAAGTAAATATTTTCAATATATGAATCTTCCATACCATTATTTAGTACATATTTTTTTCCAAATCTAAAACACACACTATCCATATAATCATAAAATATATAAATTCCACCAATATTATTCTTATTCTTTTATAATATTTCCTTTCACATTGTACAACTAGATAAGAACAAATTGAATATTTATTTTTAAAACTCAGAAGAATGTGGTCCTTGAAAAACGTATTCAAAAAAGAAACCAATGTGTTGTAACTAATTGTAAAGTCAAAAATAATACTAGATACTATGATAGGGGTGGAGGATTAGGGTATGGATATTATGTGAAAAATCACCATGCCCCACAAGATCATGAGCTATTTATTATATGGTCACTTCATTGTCTCTTTATTATTTATATTTATCTTACCCTTTACCAGTTTATTTACTGATGATGCATAGAAATTAATATTGAAATCACTATACATGAACACATAGATATTTACTTGGTTCACCCTCATCGAGATAGTTCCAAGGACATTATGATGGAAATGATATGATGTAAAAAATCCATTTCGGGTCACTCCCAAATACTGTTTCGGATAGATCAATTTTATTCCCATGATCAACCCTTTCTGATATTTAGGGGTACCTCACTCCCTCCCAAGGATCCCTTCTATAATTATTCCTTCAATGGATCACTACTGGTTGAAAGGATCACCTTCTTCGTCTTCTTTTTCTCACTACTCCAGATAGGACCCACACACAATTTATGATCATTTAGATCCCTTAATTATAAATAATGTATACTTCTTTATTTTTATGTAGATACAATTGAAAGGTTATATAATCATCCACTTAGTAAATAGAATATTACTGATGAATTACTAGGAAAATTCAATGTTACGTGAAATATATGGGAGTCTTCCATGAAATATTAATTCCATGCACACAACATTTGAGTTTATGTGTTGATATTCCAACTTCAATGCACAATCATGGAAGTAAAACTTTACTGAAGAATTTATTATTTTTTGAAATTAATTTTATGAACAAATATCTTCTTATTCACAACTCCATTTTTATTCAATTCATTCACGATTCTGACCCATGATTTAATCTAAGTTATTACCAATAAAAGTGTTGTGTGGCATATTTTTTATAGAACTGGAGATCTTTTGAACTATATCATTAAAAATATTCATCTACGTGCATAATATATCCCAATGTGCATAATTCCACATTTGGAATTGCATTTACTACATAACATTTTTTACAACCATTCTTTTCATGCATATACAAAATCGTTTGTGCTAATCATATCATTTTCATATATTGATGTGCTGATCATAAATAATTTCATTTGAAAAAATTTCCCTATCGACAAGTATCTTGAAAAAAAAATCCATATCAAAAACTGCATTACTCTATTCTCCATTTTTTGTGTACCCAAAAATTTGGCAAATAGTATGAAACAACGCGACCATGAAAATGTACATTTTGTACTAACTCTGAAGCATCAATTTAATTGTATTGGTTCTTTTTAAATATATATTATCAATAAATTTCTATAAACACCACATTTATACATGAAAACCTTTTAAATTGAATCCTAGTCAACCCAAAAAACTATAATATTAACCTGAGGTATTTTTTCCCAAAAGTAAAGGTACGTTAGAAAAATAAAAAGATGGTTAAGTAATTTGGGAAAAGGGGGATGATATAAATTCCAAATACCCACATCTATTTATTAAGGTAAAATCAATAAAATTCATGGGATTATTTTTTTGAAATAGGTAATAATGTAACACACTGATAATTTATAATTTATTTTCATTTAATTCAATTCAATTTCATTGATAGATTATGTGGCAGAATAATACGGTTTAACCAAAATTTGGTACCCTAAAAAATAATTTATTTAAATGACTATTATAAGATATATATAAATTATATGCTTTTATAGAATAATAACTAAATTATTAAAAAAAATTTCTATTGATTTGAAATAAAATAAAAATCATTATAATGTAAAAAACAATTTCTGGAAAACTATTTTTTTTCAATGAAAAAGGTAGTTTTGCATCATGAGAAATTAAAATAACTTTAATTTTCAAAAATTTATGAATTTTTTAATAATATTAAATTAATTTATTAAATAATAATATGAATATTATATTATGATGTTTTGTTGTATTTTTTTGAAGACATTCATTTTTCAAGGAATACTAAAATTACTGATATTTTTTGAAAACTACATTTTCATTTAAACAATTTAGAATTTTAGATTATATTTTAAATTTATCTTAAAGTAAATTTTTTTGTTAATATTGTAATAAATATAAATATAGGTCAATGGGATCAAATTAAAAGAGTATTTTGTTATGAATGTATTTAGACATAAAATAATTTTTTATTTAGATTTTCTCTTTTTCTATTTATCTATAAGTATAATATTAAATTTTATTCTAAAATTATTGTAAAATGATTTTGAAAAAATGACTTAATACTCAGAATAAAAAAAATTATTTTATTTAATAATTTGGAATTAATTTTTTACAATTATGAATTTTAAATGTCTTAAATATTTATGATAAAATTTAATGTAAAAAATATGATATCGAATGTCAAACTAAAATGATAACAATTAAAAAGAAATTCCAACTAACAAAAAACTTATTTAATGAATTTATTTTAAACATATATACTATGAGGATCAATAATTACCAATTTTGAGGCTTTTTAAATGGAATTAATGTCGTTGTAATTCATTTTCCCCAAAATTCTATGTGTTTCCTCTCCTGCAATTTTATAAATAAAACCCCCTATCCACGGATATTACAACATCCAATGAAATTCTGTTCGGCCAATACAATACAAAATAACTTACTTAGTCCCCATAAAACTTCTTAGATCCATTTTATTAATCATAAATGTATCCGTTTAAGGCTTCTGTTGCAACCAAAAAAAATCATCTTAATTATATGTTTCGTTAGTGAAGGATCGTTTATATTTTATTTTTTATTCCACACCAATAAAATATTATTGAAAAAAACTAGTAAAATAAGACAAATATATAACCTATATGAAGATATTATTATGTTAATTGAATAACAAATATCTATATACACTTCTAATAAATGGGAAACTAAATTATGGCTCCTGTGAATGAAGGACTACTACATCACAAACTAATGTAACTCATTATCAATAAACAACTCTCACAGTTGGATATAATGATTTATATAATGTATATATATAATTTATATTATATATAAACTTATTCTATTATAATATTTCACATTACATCGTAGTTTTAATTATTTTTAATTTAATATAATATTACTCAGGTGTACGTCAGACTAGGGCCTTCTGAAGTGAAGTAATTTTTTGTGTAGATAATAATTAAATCCACAATAATAAAGATAAAAATAATGGAAATATGTGATATATATAAACTGATATGAGTTATTAAAAAATTGTATATTATGTACTTATTGACACTTCAACCCATTTATTGAATGATACCATCATTCTTGCATACATATGACCTAACATCTCCACAAAATGATGTAATTCATTTTCCCATACCAACAATAATGAATGGTTCTAAAAATATGTATACTAACTAAATATAAAATTTATAAAATTATTATCATATCTTATATTATTTATTTTTATCAAATGTTCTTGAACAAGAACATTCATTAAAAATGAATGATTAAACTAGGAAATTGAAAACCAACACATTGAAAAAATGAATAATTATTAACAAATAAGTTGTAAAATTATATAATTGGATGATATATGTTATTATAAAAATTATTATATTTATATTATATATTAATAATATTATAAAAATTATTATATGTCATTTTAAATCATGATTCACTAAAAGAAAGTGATGGTTATGGGAATTTAACTCAATTTTAATTTCCCCATGAAATATTTAAAATTATTCACATATTTACTATTAGAGGGCTGTATATAATTATAATTTGACACATCTGAAATGGTTAAAAATTTATTTATGATGACTACTATTTAGTTTTATGTTTATAATTCAAGGTTTTACAATTTAAATCTTAACATAGAGGAAATGTTTTTGATGCAATCTCACATTCTTTAATGATTTATTGTATCCACATGAAACAATCCAATTCTTCTAATTAAAGTTAAATAGAAACTAAATATACCAAAAAAAATCCATATTACTTTATTATGTATTTTTTTACTTCCGAAAAAATTACACACATTTATTTCATTGATATTTATTTGATTTACTAGAGAGAAAATTATAAATCAGTATCCTTTACTCAATATAGATACTTCATTATATGAAATATCAATTCATTAAATATATTTATTATTTGATATATGAGGAAGGATTTGAAATTTATGTTATGGGTGGGAACCCATTATAGCAATCCTATTGATTCATCAACGGGTCTACTAGAAAAAATGCATTTTTTTAATTTTATTGATTTTTACTTGAACTTTTTAACAATGGAGTTATGTATTATGGCATTATATATATCATGATGACTAAGATCATGAAATATAAAAGTTATTAATTTCCATAATTTTTAATTTTTTTTATAATTATTATCCATTATATTTTTACAGTTATATTATTTATGGATTCGTTTCTCCCTCATTTTCATAAATAAATGATTTTTATGTTATTTTACATGCCAATATAAATATGATTTATTTACTCATGATGAATTTTGTTTTTTGAGTAAGAACATATAATTTATAAGATTAATGAAATCAATTAATTTATATTTTTTTAATTTAATTTGTCCTGATATGAATTTTTAATCAGTCTATAAAGGAAAAAAGTGTGTGGCTCTTGTTTACTTTTCAGAGAGGCACTTTTTGAGAATACAAATACGGTACACAGTTATTAGAAAAAATGTAGCCCAATCCACACTATTTGAGTAAACCATGATGGGGATTCAACAAGAATAAGGGGACACAAACTTCTATCGACTCATTAAACCCGTGTTACATGATCATGCTAAAAAACTATATACATTAGAAGAGGAAAAAACAACAATTTATTAGATTTTTTTAAAAAACTATAAACCACGTGATTCCCCTTAATGAATTGTAGATCATAAATGGATAGATCAAGGTTTGTTCAACTATGTGTCCAAAAGGGTGACTTAGTTTTTAATTGCAAAATTACCATTTTTCTCTCTTCATGTATTATTATAAACATATTCTTACCCATTTATTCCTAGGATACATGAGTCCCTTATCTATCATTATGGATCTTATAAAGACATAAAACTAGGATTTGATCCAGTTTCCCCATCCAATATTGTATTCAAGATCCATTCATCGCGTCTGATAAACAATTCTGAGTTATTCATTCTTTATATTCCATACATAATTTTCCATTCTATTTGTAATGCAGTTTTGGTGCAGGAACTTATAACCTAATTTCAGGGGGTTCATCCATCATGGAATTTTCTTCTAATTTGGATAAAATTGAACATTGTTACTAGAAAATTTCTCATCTCTTGTATTATGGTAAGTGTTATAAATATTTTCTCTAATAGTTTGATCATTAATAACTTGTTTTCATTGTGCCGCTCTCCAAATTTCATAGATTCTTCCGCCAAATTTAATTAAACCGTGAGTTAAATGTTAAATTCATGTTTGCGACATGTTGTTACACCATTATATTGGGTTAGAAGTAGGTTACATCAACTTGAACTTTAAATGGTGGGGGTTCTACATTTTATTATGATTATTCAACCATTGGTGTGGGTTTATAAGGACTTTTATTATTGAGAATTGAATAATACAATTATAAAAAATCTTCATGGATGTAAGAGACATATATCACCATTTTCTTGTATATGAAAGGTTTTAATAGGTTAATTCCATGTATTTTATATGATTATGAATGGATTATTTATATCATTAAATATATTGGGGGTGAAATCCTGATTGAATTGATTACGATGTTAATAGAGGGTTTGCATTATGAAATTGATGACCTACATGGATGCCATGAATATTTCTCCCTAATGGTTCCTAGTTATTAAGATTGCATGGTCATTTTCAATCTTTAGATCCTATGTACCTGGCATATTATGATTCACTATTATTTTATACGCCTTAGAAAAAATTTAACTAGATTTATAGTATTCCTTGGACATTTCTAATCCTTATATCAGATGTCTGTATTAGAATAACATAATCATTTCTCTTTATGGTATCCAACAACCATATTATGAGTCCATGGAAATTTTTAATTCTGGGATCTAATGATCATATTCATATTCATTTGACCTTTAGACTCCTTTGATCCAATTTAACCGGTTTAAATGATGCATTAGGATGCCTTGGACATTTCCATTCATTGGATCCTATTTACTAGACTTACACAGTTTACATGATTTCTTTTATAATTTTTTATCTTTTGAATCTATCTTATGCAGTCATGATATATGATTACATAACATATGATGTTGATGTTTTTAGAAATTTATTTACAAATAGAATGTATAGTTTAGTTTCTTTATCATAATGAGTCTTAACAAAATGGAAAGTACTACTTATTTTATTCTCACTTTTACTCTACATATATTTGCACACCTCTTCATCATAAATGCATATACTAGACGTTTAAATACACCATTGGTGGTAGAATATTTTTTGTTATCAAAAACAATATTAATTCCATTAGTAGGTACCTGGAAATACTTCATGGATCATAGAAGGGATTGGGGAAGGTGCTAAAAACTCTAATTCTTGGTTTATTATATTTAATGTGGTATTTGATAATAAGACCATATTATGGATCTTAATTCTATATATGTATTTTTTAGTTTTGGTATTTTATACCTTTGAAACATGTAGTGCACTGCATGATATTATCCATGTGTTTCCATTCTTTTTTCCATAATACAATGGCCATCATTTGTATACGATACTACTGGATGTGATTAGTTGTTTATTAAAATGATGGATGTGTATTCAACACCTTATGAATTATTTCATATGCATCCTATATTTATTTATATGATTATCCCTTGGTTCTACACTAAAATCATGAGGTTGTAGTATCCCCACTATTCCACCATGAACCCACACCGCTAGTCAGTAGTCTTTGGCAGAATGGGTGGTTCTGTTGAGGCTATGTGGCCAACCAAATTCTAATACTATTAAGATAACCATGTCTTGGACATCACAGTATATAACCCTTATTGAAAATTTGATCTCACCTTTATTTTTACACTTCACACATGTTATGATGATAAATCCTTTAAATTAAATTCATTGATGATGTTAATGTCCATTTTCTAGGATTTATTTTCTTGGACCAAATTAAATTGGGTATCATGTATGTATCTAGTTATACACAGTAGTTAAATTGAACCATCTTTTTAAATTATAAACATTTAATAAATTATAATCTAATAACGTATACACTAAATCTAGGTTACTGGAGTTAGGTTCATTACATGGGTTATCCTCTTTCAAAAACATTATTTATTTAATTCCAATAATGTTCCCAAAAATATCATGACTAACCAAAAAAAATTAATTTTTTCATCAAATAACTTTTCCTTACAAAAAGTACCATTGAACATATGATTTCAAATCCTTAATAAAAAAGTATTACAGTAAAATAATTATCTGTTCCATGATTCTTATTAACAAAATACCATAATTAAAACTATTTCAATAACATAAATCATCCATATTAAAACACAAAAACAGTAATCACTACAATTAATTTTTATTTTAAGTATAATATTTATTCAGATCCCTTGGATTCTTCCCTACTTTATTCCATTGTTTCAGGGAGATTCATTTTGTTAGTGCCCTATATCCTTGCATTTGAAACACTAAACAAGTGAGGCTTCCTTCTTAACCATGAATTCACACACCAAATGTACACTCTATATACTCTTGTCAAAAACACCCATTCCATTTATCGTGTACCATGGAGTTTCTATCCAAAATTATTACTCGTGTAAAGATTTTTATTTCTTTCTTCCCATTTTATTTCTTTTTCTCTACCGTCATATTTCTCTCTATCTTCATAACAAACCCATAATACCTAAATAGTTATTTCTATGTAAAAATAGAAAGAGATATAGTATAAATATATGATGAGAAAGATTGGGATACATGTTACATTTGACTTATTATCATATTCTAGTTGGAGAAATAAAAAATCATTCAATTTGGATTATTTATATCATAAATAGTTTCCATGATTACTTTTTACTATTGGATTGATACCTAGAAACATTCGCATTATAATTTTTTCATAGAATTAGTAATTTCAACACAATATATATATGTTTGTCATAAGAAAATAATTTCCCATGAAGAGTACATGAACATCCTTCAACTCTATACTAACTATTTCATACTCATTCTCAAAATTTTCATTCAATGATAACCATTGATCAACATCCCTTGAGATAAGATAAACTACAATGAAAACTTCATCGCATTCATTACATCTCAATGTGAGAAATATCTTATCCATGTAACTTACCCATTATTTGGCTATGAATAGATTTCTAGTCACACTGAATAATGGAGGATAATAATGCATAACTCTCTATAGAATTATTAAACTATTTGGTGTATTAGAATGATTTTCTATATAGGAGTGTTTATTACTCATAATCATAGTGTGCATCTCTAATATGGTTGTAATTTGATTACTTCTTCTTATAGATTCAACTCTAACATCATTATCTTAGCCAAAATGAAAATCCCAATATGGAGTGAGTGAAATGATATGACATTCATTTCATTTGATAAGAACCAATACTAAACAATGAAATAAACCATATTAGTTCATTTTATTGTGAAAAAGATAAAAATTTCAATACTAGTGAAATACTGAATCGAAATTGAACATTTATTGAATAGAAAATAACCTACTAAAAAATAACATATCGTTGGGATATGTTTAAAATAATAAAAATATATTCAATCCATCATAAGGACTTTTAAAGAAATTTTATTTATCTCTTTTATATTCCCTTGGAGTGTCAAACCATGTATGAAATATGGAACATTGATATCAACCATGAGAAAATCAAGTTGAATCCCCAAAAAACCTTTTGGGAATTTTTCCCCTTGTTACAGTAGATTCAGAACCACATCCACTGGTAATATCCATACAGTGTTAAATTTCTAGAAAAACATGATAAATAATACCTTAACAAAACATTAGGATGTCACCCAATTATAAAACAAGCCCTCAATTTAATCCATTGTATGTTGTCTCTAATCTATATTTTCACAAATCTTCTTCCAAATATTATTACTAATATACATTTGATTCCAACTTTAAAGACCCAAACCCTTTTATGAATGAGGCTATGGATATTTTTCACATTGGCATAAGGAATAGGTAATCACATCCCCAAAGTCCAAATAGTAAACTATTATTGATCAACAAGATATATTCATGATTCACATAATGCAACTAAAACCCTAAAATGAAACATATTATTTTCACTGGCTATAGTATTATTCAGTTTAGAATATCCTATTATTTAAATCATAAAACACTTAACAGAATCCAATGGAATGAAATCCCCAAAATAGTGAGAGCGATAATGCTCATTATGGGTATGTGTACATAAATTTGTATCATAAATAATCAACTCATAATAAATATATCTCGAAAAATAACTAAAACACTTATAATTAAATGATTTTCATTAAAATAATATGTAAAGAATAAATTATTTTCAAATAATACAATATAAATCATCACATGAGCTTTATACATAATCACGGATAATCTAACTAATATATCAATGATATATTGCATCAATAACTAATCTCATAAAATTTTAAGGAAATATTTTGAAAATCATAACCATATTTTCAATTTTACATTCTAAGTCACCTTTTATAAATGTGTAAGGCCTCATCAAAATTCACAATATATTTTGTTTTATTACACATACTGATTCATCTCACTATAATAGGGGCTCTTTCTATCACTTAATATTTCCAATTCAATCCTAATATGAACGGGGAAAACCTAATCACAGAAAATATTATTGAGAAACTATCATATTATATTTTAAAAATTTCCCTAATTAATGAACATAATCTTAATCCATAGATAGTAATATCAAATATTATATTAAAATAATACATCCCCATATAAAACAATCCTAAACCGTGTATATATGTAATAAGTATGGTTTCATTATATTATATTCTCAATAGATAATATATAAAATTATTGTTGTTTTCATTGATAAATTGATATTCCCCAAACAATACAGTATAAACATTACTGAAGAAAATAACCATTTCACATTGATAAAAATTAAAATCTAACAATTTATAGAATATTTAGAAAACTATTTTCTATGAAATCAATCTTGGAAAATTGTGATGTAATATTCAAATAAATGCATGTGGGTAATTAAGTACATTTCATAAAAGTAAACAAATTTCTTTTCACACTATATAAAAACCATATAATAGTATCTCACTTTGAAAATTTCAGCAACATTACATTGAATCCAATATTAAATATTTAAATCATGGGTAAAATTTAATTTAATAAATTATCTTGAAAATATTGTAAAATATTGTAAAATATTATATACATATATTAGAATAATTTGAAAAATTATTTTATTTTCCAAATAGATGTTTATCTTAATAATACTTAAGAATTTTTAGAAAAAAATAGGATATAACCATTTGTGAGTTTCTTTATTGGAAAATCATAATATTTCATCATTAGAAATGATATATTAAACAATATCGATAAAATGTTAGAATATAATATAAATCCTTCAATCATGGGTAATTTTTAAATCATACATGACATAACAAAGAATGAAACATTGAATTTTATGTATAAAAATATTATGTTTATAACATATCTAAGGGTAATTATATACAACACATAAAATAAATAATTTGTGTATATGGAATGTGATTCATTGAAGTAATGTTGAGATGATAAACCCCTCTATAAGGTCTGATTTAGTGAGTATGTGTTAGGGACTCTTATGTAATAAATATTGATTATTAATAAATATATAAAAATACTCATATATTACATAAAACATATGATTAAATTTTATTCTTTTATGAGCTATTTATCAACAACTCTAATAAAATCAAAGATTAGAGTTATAAATGATTGGTCTATTATGTGAATATTTGTATGGTAATTTAAATCATTTTCCTTTGATCATGGTTCTATAATTTATAAATCGGTAAATAGGAAATATATAACATATATAATAATTTTATCTTTATTTATATTTCTCTATTAATTATATAGATAGGAAAATGTGGTACTTTGTTCATAGAGAAGGTATGTCAAACATACAGATTAATATTGTTTATATTTTTTCAATAGAAAGAATTTTACATTGTTAAATAATATTTTACCCTTACATAACAATTATTATATAAAATATTTAATTTATATTCATTAAATATATTCTTATTACTATCAATTTCAAAATAACATGAAAAAAATTTACATCACTAAATAGAGGCAGTAATCCACACGTAAGCACGAGTGATTTTACTATTATCTAATATTTTAGATGTCATGAATGTATAAATGATATAATCAGTAAAGAGTTATATTAACTTCATAAATATCATGTAAATTTTTTAAATCCATTATGATATCAATCCATTATATTTGTTGACGAGACACATTTTTCATCGATTTGTGAGATGGTAGTTCACCATACACATGATAGACAATTTTTACCCCATTTGATTGAAGATGACAATAAAATATGTTATTTAAAAAACACTTATATATCTATGTATGTATGTGATAATTTTTCTTTTATTTTTTTAAATTTGAAAAAATATTATGGATTTATAACAAGAATTAAAATGAAAATGCTCTGTTATAAACATTCCTTCTTCTTTGGACAATCTATTTATAATTATACCTATCGCCTCTCTAAATTGAATTTATTAAAAACTAATTCATCCTGGATGTGATGAGGGATATATAGAACATATTTTCTCGAGGAATGGTTGAAAAAAATTCCAAAGAAATGTGAATAAAAGAGGATATCAGTTGAACTTTAAAAATTGGAGGAGAGGACACAAATTAAATTTTTAAATGATTAAATTATACTTTATTTTTAACATTTTATAGTGATAATTAATGGTTTTTTCGTACAATGGATGACATAATGTCAAAATATTTCTAAAAAATAGAAAATTTAAAATGTTATAGATCATTTTTACACTTAATTTTTTCTGTTTAACCCCCAGGTTAAGCCATTTTAACCATAAATACTGTAATTAATTAGTAATATTTTTAGTAATCATTATCAAAAAAACTATTGAAATTATTATTTATCATATATTATTATTATTCAAAATATGGTGTCCATTTTTTAATATTCTATTCAAATACGTGAAATATATTAATTTAAAGTTAAACATGCACACATGATGATATATCAATCGTCAAAAGTGAAAATTCTCACATGTATAGAATGTTTTAATATCAGTAATAAATATTATTTATATTAAAATTACCCATAAATTATTGTATATAATATATTTTAACTAATTATTCTTTCTAATACATTTAAAATAAAAATGTATTTTTAAAATTTTTTAAATAAAAAGATAGTTTTCTATAAGGTCTAGTATTTTCTAGTATTCATAAATAAGTATTCTTCTTAAGAAATTTATGAAATGAACTTCATGAAAAGTTTTCACTATAATACAAAAAGGGATGTTCAATTTTAAATCTAATTTTCATAAAAGTGGAAAAATTATTTTTTTCTATGTTGTGAAATGAACGATGAAACGACCATTTATAATAATAAGGTTTTTAGGAAATCATTTTTTTTCTTTAAAATGATTAATATTTTATTTATAATAAACTAATAAAAATTTATTTTATTTTATACATGTATAAACTATATATTATTCATAGTTTAGATAGTAATGTTCATACATGAACATTTAACATCTCGGTTATAATGGTATGTGGTTCATTTATACTCAATTTTGTGTGTATTTGGATCTATCAAGGAGAATAAATCAAAATAAATACATTTTGTTGATTGTAAAATATTGTTTTCATGTTTTTAATACACAATCAAGAAACCATTTAATCTTTTCATATCATTTGGGTGTTGCATGTATTGTATAATTAAATCAATTTAATGAAACAAAATCAAATTTATTATATATGGATCATTATGGAAAAATAAAATAATATTTACCTTCATTCTATAATTATTTCTAAATAATAAAATAATTAATCATGTGTACTTATGGACTTCCATATCTATGATTGAAATAAGATTATTTATTCATAAACATATTTCATTGTTTATTTTAGTGTTATAATGATCTATAATAATATTAATAATTTCATTATAATTATTCCAGGGATGATTGATTAATAATCTCACAAACCATAATCAACCATCATAATTCTGTTACATAAGTCTAATATCATCAAAAAATTTGCGGATAATAACATTAATTGATTATAACACAATAATAAATGAAGTAAGATGAATAAAAAACATGAATTTTTAATAAGAAAATTAATAATTTACAATGTTTTATATTTTTTAACACTTTAATGTATTGGATGAGTAAAAATCAAGACGTGGGAATTTTAAAAAAAATCATATATTAAACAATTCCTTCAAATAATCGTCATTCTATTTTTATGTACATATAAATTCATCAAAAATTATAAATTTTTCATTAATGAGTGATAAATGTCCTTTTAACCATTTTTATCTTTCTGTATTATATTTTTGAAAAATAAATCTTTCTATGTCTTCACATAATATATATTTTTTACATTAAATACGTTATTTGGAATATTTTAATAATATATTTTCTAATGCATTCTCTTTCATTTCAATTGACATAATTTTATTTTATTCATTATTTAAAATGAAATTAATTAATTAAAAATATAATTATATTCTATTTTAAATATATATAAATTTCTTTTGACAGTAATATTTTTTTAATTTTTATACAAAATGTTTCATCACTAAATACAAAATACTAATGGAATGTTTTATTTTAACATATATACATTAGTGAATTTTCACTAAACTAGAAACATTATTCCTTATTGTTATTTAATTTTTTCATTTAATGATATCTTGAAATAAAATAATATTTCCATTTATTCTATTTTTTTAAAAATATTCTTTTAAAATAAATTGATAAATTTGATATGAGAAGATGTTTTTATTATGGGTGAAAGGGATATTTTTAAACAAATTTTTTATTGTGTTTTTTTCATTTTTCTATATAACCCACCTTATCCATATATTTAATGTCATGTAATTCTTATATATTATATATAGATATGTCTCCCACATATATACATGTATCTTACTCTCCTTTATATTGATAGGTTAATACATTCCATACGATCGTTTCATTGATTCCTAATTTATGAAATTACTTTTTCCTATGATATGATGAAAAATTATTTTACTCATTTATTTATATGGGTATTTGTATATATCATTCTATATGATTGATTTTCTTTAGTAAAACACATTAAAATTATGATGTTATTACGGGTGCACCAAGATAGAAATCTAATTAAATGGGTAATGGTTTTGCCTCATCAGACATTATGTGTGGGAATATAGAGTAAACCAAATGTATACTTGATCAGGTGATACGATATACATTATGTTATGTTCCCATAAGGTAACTGATGAGATTCAAATTAAATGAAAATTTATTCTACATGGTGAGATTCAATGGTATAACATTATAAAAAATGTTTATAAAAGTTTTCCATGATTATGAATGAAAGTATATTTGTTTCAATTTCTATTAATATTTTTTATTAAATATTTTACAAAAATATTTTTCCAAATGTTATTATATCTTGGCTAATATTTTTTTTTATTTTCATCGAAAATAATAATTTGGGAAAATAAATTTTCTAGATGATTTCTTGAAAAACCCAGATTCCCTTAAGTATGTTTCTTGTTAAGAATTTGTGCTCATCCCACGTTTTTTAATTTTTTTCAACGGCTTTAAATATGGGTATGAAAACGAACTATGTCAAAATAAATTTCATAATCATTATTTAGGATGATAAAACATGTTTCAATAGAAATTTATTATATAATGTCAAAAAATTCTATTATGTAGGATTATTCAATAAGTATTTTATGATTTAGTTATGAAGAAGTATTAAAAAATTCATTAAGAGTATAAAAAAGAAAAAAACTTTTCAAATACATGAAATCAAATTATAGTGTAAAGATACTAGATTATGTGATCTTTAATATTGGGTCTGTATAATTAACATATATGATTGTAGAAGGAATATTACTCCAAAATGAGATAAAATTTTATAAAATGGTTATTTAATTGGATTAGTGGTTTCCACAAAATGATAAATTGAAAGGGTGATCAGAAAGTGTAATACAAAATATGTAATACATATGTGTTGTAGGTTTGAAATGTCATATAATATAGATAATCAAAACAACTAAATCCATTAAAACATATTATTACATGATCCCTAAGATAAATATGCAATAAATACATCCTGAATATACTAAGGCCTATTTTATTTTGATGGCTTGGTTCATAATTAATGTAAATGATACTAATGTATGAAAAAATTATATTATTCTCTCTAATTGGATCAAATATCACTTTAAGCTCCAAAATATACATCGTAAAACCTATGGTGTACAAAAGTGAAACATATGAGTTAAAAATACTAGAAAGGGAAAAATCATAATAATTGTGAATAACGTGTGATTCAATGATATAACATGATAACATAAAAGAGAGGGATCATGATTAATTACATTGGAGTATTACACAAAGAACGTGGTATCATAATATCAATTATAAATTTGAAATTCTATAGTTAAAATGGAATATTCCTATGTCAAGGATAAATACGATGAAAGAATCACTTCTTGGATAGAGTCCCATAGTGGATTAGGTTTACAACCTAATCCCAAAACTAACATCTAATTAGAAAAAGAATTACCCTTTGTTTTGGAGTACTATCTGGGTGAATCTGTCATAGAACGATCATGATTATGTGTTCAAGAGAATTGAAATTAACTATATGGCATAAACATATGAATTACACATAGAAGGAAACAGGGTTGAATTATATTTCCTCATGTCATAAAAAAAGATATTTATTAAACAATAATTAAAATAAAATCTTATGAAATGTATTAACCCAATAGAGAAATGGATAATAAGATATTCATTTATTATAGCATATTTTCATGTAATTTATAAGTATTCTATAAAATTAAAAAGAGTTAGAGAACATGATTTAGAGTGAGAATGTTCATAACTGTAATATCATTGAACCATACATCCTTGATCTAGTTCAAAAGTCATCAATAATAAATTATGGATAGAATGCCAACAAGTTTGACATAATTTTTTCTACCTAAACCATACATCATAATAAGAAAATATTTAATCACATGAAATCCTAAGAAAATTAATGTTATAAAGTGATAGAAAATTAGGAACATAAATTGCATAATCCATAACCTTTCATTTAATATAGTATTATTCCTACTAAACCCATATTTTGTTATTTTACATTAAGGAATCATCATCATCCATATGGAACCCTTCAATACAGAATTCATTTAATATAATTATTTATAAAATTTAGGAATGGAAAAATAATATTTGTGAGAATTAATCCTCAGTAATATAAAGCATAATCCATAACAACTAAATATAATCATCGTAATAAGATAAGAATAAGGGTGTTTTGATATCAAAAATGTTATTGATCATAACGGAAGAGAAAAAAAACTCAACAAACTTGGATAAAAAACATATGGCTTGTAATGATGCATTAACATATGAATGATTCATCAAAATCACTAATCATGAGCTATATGATGTCAATAATGATCAATTAAAACATTTAATCTCCATAGCCAACGTAAATAAAAGGTGTTGGTACCATAGTGAATCACCATCATAACACAAATAAAAACCCTTATAATAGGAATAAATATATGAATGTTTTCCAAAATAAATCTACAAATAAATTTTCATTATCCATTGCATTATAGAGATATAATGGGCCTCACTCATCATATATTCTATATTAGGGTCACATAATTTTCATGATACATAATGGGGCCCAACAATTAGTCTAAACTATATCCAGCCCACCCATGAGAAATAAAGGGGCTCAGTCCTTCAAAAACAAATTTTGAGGACCGTAACATGAATAAATAACACAGAACATCAAAATTATCATAAAGAATAGAAAAAAATCTATATTCAATTTGAATCCTATATTAGCCTATAGAAATGAAATGTCTTCTATGAAATTTTTTTCTACATAATGATAATCCATTTAGATAAAAAATTAGGATAGTATCATAAAAAAATACCCACAATTTAGAATAAATAATATAAAGTGTTTTAAATGTTATTTAATGGAAATATCATGAAAATATAATTAAAAATCTATAGAAAAGTACAAACTTTTTCATTCAAAATCAAATTTGAAATATATAAGTTCAAAAGATATGTGAAAATTATTTCTGTTGTTAAAATTAGAGAAATATATAAAGGATGGTTAATAGAAAATATTGTCATGAAAACCAAAGTATATAGTAATGTGATAAAATATAAAAATAAATATTGTTTTTGAAATTATTATAAATGGATTAAAAATATTTTCCTTGGGAAAATTTTATGAAATAATCATATTTAAACTTTTTAAAAGAAGGCTATATGTCAACAAAAATTGCTTTACAAGGTAATTATTATTAGAGAAGAACACTTCTCAAATAATTTTATCAGTCATTTTTATGGAAGAGAAGTATTTAGGAAAAAAAATAAAATATGTGTTTCCATAAAAATAAATTTAATGATATTTCTTTAGTAAATTATAGAAGACATAGAAATTTAACATGTTCACCATATTTATAATTATAATATAATATATATATACATATCAAGAATATAATTTCATATAATTTAATCTAAAAGACCCGTCATTATAAAGAATATATAATGAAAGGATATTCTAATATAAAACATTTCAACATTAGTGAATATTCAATCATAGGACCGATATAATAATGACATCAAATGATACAATAAATATCATGATCATTAGGATTTTACTAAAATTACATGTCAATGTGTATGTAAATACACCTTAAAAATATTATCAGTACAACATAACATATGTCCCAAATAAGAAAATATGAGACACACTAACCTTAATTTGGTCATATATATGAAGTGTGATTAATAAATGAATTTTTTTATGTTTATTAAATTAAGATCCATAATAATCTAGTGAAAATAAACCATAAGATAATGAATATTCATTAAAAACATATTCTTTTAATATAAAATATAATGAAGATGTAATTTAACATAATAAAAATAAATTATTTTATGATATTCATTACTATTTAAAATATTTCATGTAAAATATATTAGGATTATATAATTGAAATTGAATCATAAAAAACATAATTTAGGATGACTTCCAGATCGTTGATGTAATATTTTTGATGGACAACAGAACACCTTTAGAAGGGAGTGGCGTATCCAGGTGTCCACATTTTCTTCTAAATTTATTTTTCTTATTTCTATATTTGTATGAAACTATTAATCCTAGATAATAGTAGTGTTCAGTAATTTAATGATTCACAAGCAGAGTGATAACACAAAATTTTTAAATGGTTCACCACTATGGGTTAGTCCAAAGAACATACCCCAATAGTGTCCTGGTCATACATAAATTGACGAAAAATCACTTGTTGAAAAATACATTAGTTTAGAAATTGTTACTATATTTTATAATCACATCCATGAAATATTTTTTGGAATAACACATGGCCTCCCTTAGAATGCTTCAGTCAACTCCCCCATCCTCACTACTTAAGAAGAAGTCCAACCGAGTTTCTAGACTAGAATGTATCTTCAATAGATTGGATAAAAGTATTTGTCCCTTTATAGAATGAGACTCTTCCTGAAATATAATCTTGAATTAATTCCCTTGAAATAACCATAAAAATGAATCAAATATTAAAAACCTGATAGAATCACAACACATCACATTCTTGTAACACTACTTTCAGTAAAATGGTTTAGGGATTGTTATTCAACAATCATTTTCCTCAACCATTATCTTTTTAGAAACTACACCATGAGATTAAAATCTTCTAAATAGAAGTATGGAACATTTTTTGTTTAATATTAATCATGTGTAAGTATTATACGCACAAATCTTTCATGTGGAAGTGTCACCATGTCATTATTTGAAAAGTTCCTAAGTCATTCATGGATGTATCCAGATGTTCAATAGACCTAGAAATACATGTTTGTACGTTCATGGAACATTAAATACCATTCACGTATGCCTGGATTTAATGTCACATAAAATAATAGAGATCCTTATATGAAGCCCATGTCTTTTAAATATTTTTAACTGATTAACAAAAAACACTTCTTAAGTCAAACTCACTTTTGCAATGTAATGGTAGTATAAGATTTTTCCATAAAAAATAATATTTTATGATGTTATTTTTTTATAAATTTCATAGATATATTACCAAAAAATACCTTGAGTGCAACATTTAGATTCACCTTTAATCATTCATGATATTTATTTTTCAAAAATCACATTACTCAATTCTCTATTTGTTGGAACAAAAATTTTGGAAAAAACTAGGAAAAAATACCACCAAAAAAATTGTTGTCAACATGTATTGTACAATCACATGTCTTGGAAAATCATTAAAACATAATATGGATTGAGAAAAACACAAACCAAACTCCACTACTGTTAATGAACATCCTTTTTACCAAATTATTATGTATATACACTCTATAAAATAAATTATATTCATAACATTAAAATAAGCCTCATTAAATGAATATTTGGATGACGTACCTTGCCTATAGCTCAGAATTTCACTATATGTCTTTTAGCATGAATATAATAATCATGAAATAAATTATATAATTTTTTAATAATAATTTTGTTTTAATACAGTATAATTATAGAATTAATTTTAATTTTTAATGACATATTTCAATAAATTATCAGTTATGTCCATGGCATGTGTTTGGTGGAATTTCTTTTCGATCATTAAAAATATTATCACTGTTTAAAATATGGTCAAAGATATCAGTATTATATTATATCCAGAATAATAATAATTACATAATTATTATTTTTATAGATTATTTTTTCTTTTTAACCCTATCATGAATATTATTATGATTAATTTACTATGTTAGAATCATAGAAATAATAAGATGTTCATACAGATGATAAACATTTCTATTTTTCAAAGATAATTATATAAAACAGGTAAGTAAAATTTAATCATTTTATAATTATCAAAATATAATAATAAATTTGTTTGAAAATATATATATATATATATATTATCCATGTTAATTGGCGACGAAAACAAATAATAACAGTTCATGGAGGTGATTGTCCACATGTATGCAAGAGCTACACTATCATTTTTTAATGAGAGGAAATGTAAGTAATAAAATGGTCTATATTATTTGAATAATGATAAATATTTCATAATTGTTATAATTAATTGAAATATATAAAATATATTAATTAAAAATATTATTTTCCCTTCCATGTAAATCATTAATAAAAAAATTACATCGGCCTGTGAGGCTGTAGTCTGTCATACACTTTAGTGATGTTATTGTGACCCCCATGGAATATAAATTAAGAAGGTATATCTAATATAGTTGTTCTATAAATATAATATTTTTAATAGAACCATATATATATATATACTTCAAACCTATCATTATAAAAATCCATTAAAATGGCGATGAAAAATGAGTCACATCAATTTATGAGGTAGTAGGCTTTCGTACACATGATTGATGGTATTTATTGCCATTTGACGAATGATATGATGAATTCAGGTCAGTAAATAAATTTAATAAAATTTTAGTATATTTAAGTTACTATTTTTTATATAATAATAAATTGAGTATATTTTAATGATATTGAATAAGAAATATTATTAAAACTCTTGATTAATCATGAAATCTTTTCTATTGAAATCCTCATTATGTTATCACTAGTAATGTATTAGAAATATTTCAAATCAAAATAATGGATATATTCCATGGGAATGGAATATTAGAAGGTATTTGAAATTTTATTGTACAATCCCAATGGTTTATAAGGACTGAAGTAAAGAGCATTGTGTTTGCATTACATAAAATGTGGTGAGTTAGACACTTCTAATTTTTGAAATGGAAAAGGCTTACAATTGATTCTCACATTCCAAAAGGATCCAAAATTGACAATTCACAAGTATTAAACATTAAAATATTATTATATTTCTTTATATAAATTTTATTCATGGTTTTTAGTCATTTAAACCATTATTGTTTAATTCATCCCCCGCTAAATTTGTGTTCAACATTGCCATGGTAAAAGTTTTTAATAATTTAATTATTCATTATAAAGAAGATGTATTGGTATTATTAAAAATTATAAATTATTATGATTCCTAATATTGAATAAATTTTATCATATTAAATTCACAAAAGTGGCATGTGCTGGTTTTTCAAGCCTAGTACATTATTTTTTCAGTTTCAGGTGTTAGATGTTCTTTGAGTAGGTCTAGAGGGGATCTGGAATATTTTAATACAAAAAGATATAACAATAATAAATAAATTCCATATAAGGTATTCCAAAAATGTAATGGTGATTCACAACCTATGTGAGGTCAGTTCACGATGTGTTATAATTTTTGTGTAAAAATCTTTTGAGGTGATATATTTTTCCTTAGAACAAAAAGCATGAAATTTACATGATGTGTATGGATTAAATTTCGTGTAAAAAACTCGTCTATATAATATATAAATGTTTTATTGATTAGTTTATTTCTCATAACATATGATTACACTCCCTTCTACATTCTATGATACCCAAAGGCTCCATCTTCATGTGGTTGGGATTTCTTTTTAATGGAATTTTCCACCTGACATCCCATATTTAATCTATGGTGACATCTCCTCTTATTATTATCATTTTCCATCCATTATTCATTAGAGTTTCCCTTTGTTGGCATGGTATAGTTTTTTTATTTGCGATATTTTTTTAAGGTCCATTTTTGTGGGGTAGGGTTATCAATGGTTTCTCATTGTGAGGTTGTGGTTGGTAGGCCTTTCGTCATAACACATTGGTGTTTTGTTAGATACAAATCATATTTTATGTTGGTAATCCATCATTTAGCTTTATTGATTTTCAATATGGTGTGGTTTACTTTTTTAGCTATTGGTTTTTGATTTCGTTTTATAATCAAGCATAAATAATTTAATAATTTAAATTTAATGGGGAAAGGGGAATATTTATCATGCTTTTATGAATTTTTTTGACTATGATACAGTGAGTGTATAATATTGATGCACCATTGAAAATTGTGCTCGTTGATGGATTTCTTTATGCTTCTCATTATGTTCTATGAATATCTTCCAATTGTGATTCTTTTGATATCACCCAACAATAGAATTTTGATAATCAATTATATTTTTATATGAAATTGTTTCCATATTATAATGTATTGTGTGATAACAACACTAAATTAATGTGTATCATGAGAAAATAAATTTTAAAATTTTATAAAATGATCTAAATATATTGTGATATGTGTAATTGATTGTATGGTGATGGTTTTTGTATGGATTATACAAGGTAAAGGTTTGTTTGGTCAGGAATTTTGGGAGGTTTTTTGAGGTTGTTTTTCCTAGCTTTTGGGGAGGATATTTTATGGGTGTTTGAACATACATTAGGGTAGTGATGGGGTATCATTTGTAATGATTTTATAGCTTAAATGTGTCTATTATGTAGTTTTAATTTTTTTCAGTATGTACGATATTGTTTTCATATGATTTTGGGGTGGTTAGGTGACTATGTGATGGGGAGGATGTGTTTATTTTGATTTGTGGCAGTGTTATGCTAGATGTCTGGGTTGTGGTGGAATTAAAAATTGTTTAATAATGATTTAAATGAAATTATTTTTATATAGTGATGTGATAGTAATGATGGATAAATAATTTAATGGTGGTTTGTTTGGTAAATGCTAATTTTCTGAGAAATAATAAAAAAGGGGTTTATTAAATGTTATTGGATGATGATCCAGTTGTTCAATGTTATGTGTTCTTCATTTAGAGGTGGCAATGAAAGAGGTAGTGTTGTGAATTGTTTATTGGTTGGTAGTGAAACCATATTTTTTGATATTTTTTGGATATTTATATATACATTTATATTCCTTTTTATTTCTATATTCAACATACCATTGTCATGAAAAATGTGCTGACACCAGCATAGTCACATGGGGGTGATTTGTCTTTCATCTAGTAAGAGGATGGATGGTTGGTTACCTTCATTTTATCACTCTCTCTTTTAGGTGAGGTATGTATGACATATATTATGATGTCCAATGTTCTATTTTTTCATTATACAGTGGATGTGATGGTCCAGGTGTTTTTGGGAAGGATGTGACACTTCCTGTCAGATGGTGGCACAAGTGTTTATTAATGAAAAATGACATGATTGGGCTTTTTTTAGACAAAAGTGGGGGTTGTTCATGTTTGGATTAGAGAATAAGGTTGATGTCCTAACTTTTCAAAATAACCTAATATTATGTTCTGGAAGTGGATATGATGTGATGGCCTAGGGTTTTGTGGGTGAAAGGAGATGTGAATGGGCCGACTGGGAAATATCCCAGGTGTATTCCGACATGATGTGATGTAATATTTCTTATGGGGTAGTCTAGAATATGGAAGATAAGGGAGTTCCATTATGGAAAATGTTGGGGTGTGAGAGTGTCATGTGATTAGGAAAGTGTTGTGGGTACCCTTTTTCAATTTGATTCTTATTATATTATATAATGTGAATTGTGTTATTTGATTTTCATTCCTTGGTGTGATTGGGATGGATAGTTTATCTATAGAGGAGTTGTTGGTTCATCTATTTGATTATCGATCTATTAGAATTATATATCTAAATCTCCATGGTAGAAATTAGATTTAATACTTATTATACTTGTTTTCTCACCCTATAAACACAATCTATTTTTAGGAATCAATTTGGTCTCTGGGAACAGAGCTTGATATTAATAGCTAGGATGTAGTGGTTGTTGAGTTTTTTTTTGTAGAATTTTATTTTAGAGTATTTATATTGGATTATTTTACCTATATTAGTTTTATTTATTAATATATGGTGTGATTGTTTCAGATTTATTTTATATTATTTTGGGGATTTAATTTTGGATTATTCATCTTACCTCCTTATCTTATTTATATTATATTGGGTAATTCCAACCATATATTTCATTTTTATACCCATGATTCTAGTTACCATCCTCTGGACTACATGAGGTGGGATTTTAATTTCATTTCTGTCTCCCCACATTACAGTATCTTTGGAAGGATGGGGTCATAAAAAAGTGGTATACAATGTTATAAATGATTGATATGATGGATTTTGAAGTAAGGAATATTTATCATTTCATGGGTTGGTATGGACACATATCTAGTTGACCAGGGTGTGGGATATTGTCCAGGGATAATGACTTGAACATTGAATTTTAGGCAAAGCTTGATTGATTAAATATACTCTATGATTATTTAATGACCAATTTATGTTTCTATATTTGTAGGGTAGTGACATAGGATAGGTACATGCATCACAAATACTTTTTTTCTAATTTAAAATTTTAATTTTATGTAAAATAAAATATTATGGATCTAAATTAAATGGTATACTACATAGTATTGAGAAATAAATTTTCTAGTTGCAGCTATGGATCATGTTCATCATCTGCATATAGATAAAGTAATTGGGTTTCATAAAGGAAATTCAGTTGATCTTCATGTGGTTTATAATGTATTTGAGGATGAGGCATGAAATATGGTATTTCAGTCATTACATTTGGAACCATTGTGGATGTATGAGGGTAGTGTTTCGGATGTAAATATATAGAGTTTTCCAGATGATATCATGATTTCTTCCAATTTGACATATGCCTAAAAACATTAATGGTTCTTTTTGGCATTTATTCATATGTGAGGAACTTTTTTTAGTTGTGGATGTTGTATGTTGGAGACCGAAAGGAGGATAATGTCTTCTAGGATGAATATTAGATTGAGTTCTTATTAAAGATCCCTTCATCGACCATGATGGTAGTAAAGAGGCAAGATATTCATTTTCATCAGTGGGATATTATGTCTTTGAGAGTGTTGGTAATTAAGATCATTGAACTTCTTTATTTTGCTCAAATATTTTTGTAGATTGTGAACCTCATGCAATAAATCATGATGAAGAACTCTTTCCTTCTATTTAGTATTTAGTACCTCCTTTTACCCTACCAATTATAAATCGATATCAACAAAGGTGGAGTTTATTGATAATATATACTCATAATGAGGTTTTCCATGATAGGGGAACTAGCTGGGTTCTTTAAAGATATGATTTGATAGTGGTAGTTCTCACGTTTCCTGGCCATCAAGGTTTCATTCAATACGAAGTCATACTCATCAGCTTCATCTCCATAATGATGGGGCTAGGGGTTTATATTCTTTTCCTAGGGTTTTTAATCTAATTTTTGTTGTTGTGGGGTTTGTTCAAATCTATAGAAGTTGTGCACAGTGATTCCCCAATCGTTATTGGGTGGTGGTTGATGGGAATAGAATCATCCTCAGTAGCATTTTTTAGAGAGACTGTTCAAGAAGTAGGGGACATAGTCTGATTCTTCAAATGTGAGAGATGATGCTGGAAGAGGCTGACATTAGGATGTTTATTTTGTTTAAGGACCATGAACCGAGAATGGGAGTGAAGGTTGTTATCACTAAAGTGGTAGAGGATATGGCCATGTTCAGTTGCTCATAGGGGATGTTGTAGTTCCTTAGGGGTCGTAGATTATTATAGGTGTTATCAGTTACATTAATAAACTTTTTTGTTCCTTGTTTGATTTAAGAGATTCACACAAATGTTTTTCACCAAATCTATCCTATAATTTGGGACTATATTTATAGTAATTTTTCATTCCCAAATTATTGAATAATCCAATTAGGGGTCGACTAGTTTTCTGATGTGTGATGGGGGTGTAGACAGAATATGGGGGAACATTATTCTCGTGGGGATATTTACATTCTTTAGAGGCATCCATATGATAATATGCATAACATTGAATAGTTTTAATCTATAATTTCAATTATAAACTGCTTCTAGAGGTGACAAATTTTCTCAGTTGTTGAGGGCCAACATGTGGTTTCCATTGACGAGTGTGGTTTTTTTGTGGATAGAAGGAATTTGGGGATCATTATTTCATTGATCGTTGGTTTACTAATAGAATAAATGGGTACAATGATTTTGGAAGTCCTTAGGGTCCTTGGAGATCTGTATAATGTTTTTTCTGAAGAGGGTATGATGCTACCCCTTGATATGATTTTGATTTTGGGATTGAATTGATGCATCATTATTTTCTAAATTTTAGGGAGGACTAACATATAGAATATTTGGAGTTCTTATAGTAAGGGGTCAATATAAAAATTTTGAAAAGGATTTTATCTGGACTACTATGTTATTTTGTGATGCCCCGCTACTGTTCACTATAAAATATGATGGTATTATGGGGTTTTGTAATGACTATTGAAGATTGATAAATGTGATAGTAATGAAATGATATCATATTCTAATAATATATTATATTTTCAACTAGATGATATGGGAGATCTAGTTTTCTAATATATATTTATGATCAAGATTAGACTAGTTGATGTTGAAAGAATGTGATATCCAACAAGCATCCTTCAAATGTAGGTATGGTCACATTGAGTTTGTATTCATGTTGTTCGGTGTTAATAATGAATTTTCCAAGTCCACGATGACAATGAAATTTCTATTCCATGTGTTAATTGACTAAATTTTTATTAAATTATTCTATGATATCATGATATACACAAGTACAATGAAGGATCATGTCAATAATCCTAGAGCTATCTTCCAAGTTCGCCAATGCCACCAACTACTCTGAAAGTTATACAAGTGTAATTTTTGGAAATGAGTGGTTTATTTAGATGGTAATTTGGTGTCTTAGTAGGTTCTGGAAGCATACCCATTGATGGTTGAGTTAGGTATTTCTAATGCAGCGACTAAAAGCATGGAATTAGTACATTGTACCTTGGTCTTGGAATTTATTATTACAGGTTTTTGCCTTATTTGTCTATCAATTTTCATCCCCATTAATAGCGTTGATCATGAAGGAAAGGGATTTTGTGTGGACTAATTTCTTATATGTAGCATTTTGTAAACTGATGTTGAAGTTGGATAGTACACCATTGCTTTTATTTCATAATTTGGGTATGATGTTAGAGGTGTTTTGTAAATACTCTCATATGGGTGTGTGAAGAGTGTTGATGAGGTATAAAATACCTTATGGGACTAGGAATTTACTTAACCAAAAATGTATCTATTCCACTCATGATTTAATGATAACATCATCATTTTCAACACAAAAGGTGAGGCGACATTACCTCATTGGGCCACAAATTGTGGTATTCATTGATCATAAGATCTCTAGTGGAATATTTTATTTGTGTTCTATAAACATATTGTAGTAAAGGATGACATAACTTGTTTTGGATCATGATTTGTTTATATATACTAAACATCAGGAAAAAATAATGTTGTGGATTATGATTTGAGCATAAAATCATGCAATGTTGTTTCTCAGGAGTATATAGATACTTCCAGAGAGGTAGAGGAGATGGTATCCATGTTCATAGATTAAAGGGTGGATGTTGTTTTATGATTTTTTCAGATGACATGATATTGTTCTCAATGATAAAATGTGTGAGAGACTCACAGGACTAAGTGATCCATGATCGTATTGGTCACAATGATTCCCTAGCATGATTGAAAGATGATGGTCGATACTAGATATTTTTCATGAGAGGTCATTTTTTTCATTAGTGATTCATAATGAAATCCTTCATGAGATTTATATCTCGTGTTTTTATGTACATACAGTACTTTCAAAGATGTAAAATGGCTAGAGAATTATGTTTTAAAACCCAAAAAATTGAAATTGGCTAGTTTGGGGAAACATTAATGGTATTACAACAGGTAATGGTTGAACATCGTGTTCAGGGTGTTTTGTTCACCGTTGAGATTCAACAATGTTAAAATGTTCTGGAATATAAATGGATTTCTTCATAGGGATACCGAGAGAATATATAGGTTTAGATGGTATCTATTTTATCATGAATCAGTTGACAAAATGGACCACATTATAGATATCATGGAGTCTAGCATAGTAGATTCTTTGGATGAGGTGTATGGGTATTAGGTGGTAGGATTTTATGTATTTATTAGGTATCTTCTCTTATAATGAGACATACATTTTATATCATAATCCCAAATAAGTTTTCATCATTCTTTTGGAACTAAATTACACCACAACATTTCTTTCCACCATCAGATATAAGGCCAAAAATAGTAGACCATCTGAATTCTATAAGATATATCAGGGGAAGTCATCATGGTTTTTGTTAGATCTTGGGTATAACTATTCCAATTTAATGAATTTAATTTTAATAATATTTATCAATGATCCATTGGTGTGGATCCTTTTTTGGCATTATATGGGATATTTTATTATTCACCATTGTGTTGGGTGGAGGTTGTGGTGTAGTAGTTCTAATTTTATTGTGGTTTAAAGAATGAAAAATAAGGTTCATCTTATTATTTAGAGGATGAAAGTCTTACAATACTAGATGAATCCATTTTAGGAGGAGGCCCTTCGAGTTAGAGAATTGGGACTTATTTTTCTTGAAGTTTTCTGATAAACATGGGATGTTGATGTTCTTTAGAGGGATTCAGCTTGTGTCTAGCTTTTTAGGACCATTCAGTTGTTGGGTGATTTGATAGGTGGTGTATTTGTCAGAATTTCCACCATGGGTTGATAGGATCCAAGATTTATTCCACATATAATAGTTTTCTATTACCTTCAAAAGGACTCACTTGTCATTGATATGGGAGTGTCAATTATGATGCAACATTCATGGAGTTTCTTGAACAGATCTAGGATTATCATAATAATTTTCTACAATGATGAACCATTAAGTTATTTTTTTAGCAATGGAGGCCATGAGGAGAGTACATGTGACCGAGATATACATATATGTTCCTAGATACCAAGGATTTTTTGAGTTATTCTTCTTATTTGTTTTTCTTGTGATGTGTTTTTTGATAGTTTTTTGTGAGATGATATGTTTTTCATTTTTTATGATGTTTGATATGTAATAAATGTCTAAGATAATAAAAGTGGATGACCTTATTTCTATTCTAGATGATTTAACTGTGATTTTATTAAACCTATAGAAATAATTATGCACTACAAAATGTGAATAATTTCTTAACATAGAAAATAAAATTTCCTAATTTTCAGGTTTGATGTCTTTTGGTTCTTTGGTTGCAGTATTTTTTGGTTTGGGATGTGTGGTTTTTGATTTAGTAGAGGTAATGTGGTTCTGTCATTCTAAGGTTTCACAAGATGTTTGTGTTCATTGGGTTTTTTGTACATTGGATTGTAGCACCATTTAAGGTATGGATATTCCCATTTGAGGTGTCTCATAGGGTTTTTCTTCTTTAAATACATACCTTCTAGTTCTACTATTGGATTTCCTATGATGATAATAATTATGGAGGTATCCGATAAAATGGTCTTTGCCAACTTGTTGTATTATATTTTCAGTTTTGGGTGTTGGAGGAATATAGAGGAGGCCTATTGAGGATATATAGGTTTTTACTTCTAAAATATTGAAAGTTGCGTAAATAATTGTAATTTAATGTGCATAATATGTGTAATGGTGTTTAAAAGCCAATAGGAGGTCGTTTCATGATGTGTAATAAATCATGTGTAAAAATCCATAAAATCAATATTAATAACAAATGAAGTATGTATCCAAAGGATATAGTGCTTAGTTTGTTTCTCAAACATATAGCCATCACAAAATTCTCTTATTCAAGGTGTTCTACATACTCCCTCTTCATGTTTTTGGGATTCAATTCAATGGAATTTGATTCTCAGCATCCCATCATTGATTTTAGTTGATTCCACCTCGTTCTATTCTATTTAATTTATCTACTCTTTAGGGTTTTACAGTGGCAATGCATTTTGGTTTGGGTTCTATATTTGTGATGTATTTTTATGACCCTTTGGTGTAGAATTGGTTGATCATTGGTTTCACATAGTGAACTTGTTAGAGGGTGTTACTTATAATCTATATAGTGTGTAACGAGTTTCCCAGATTCATTGAGGTACAAAATCCATAATTTTATTATTTTATTTCATATTATAGGGATCATTTTTATAATCTATGGGGTATGTATATGATGGATTAATACAATATGACGAATCAGCTAATTGAAATTGAAATGGGTGAAATGTGAATAATTCACAATATATTAATGATTTAACATGATTATGATATTGTTATTGTAAGTTCATGAATCCATACTAAAAATTATGGCCATTAAGGGATTTATTTACAACGGATGACATATTCTATTCCTATTGTTCATTTGGTCATTTTTGTGATATCTCTAAAAAAGGAAACTTGGTCAACCAGTTATTTTTAGGCATGAAAATATTTTCCCTGGGATAATAGAATATATATTAATTCCCCTAAATAAGGTTTAATGTGAGAAAATATCAATAATAGTCCTATAAAATGATCTTGAGGTGTTGTTATGTGTTTTAATGCATTTTGTAATGTGGTGATTGGTTGGGAAATATGGGTTTTGTTGCTGTATGGTTCTCCTTTCTGGGTGATGACATGATGTATTTTTTTCATGATATTGGGATCATGAGCAGGTGGTATTTTGGTCATGCATTTTGGGATGAATGATGGTTTTCATTTTGTCATTATATTTGAGCGATGATGTTTTATTTTTCAGATCATGATTTTGGGTGGTCTGGATATGGTGGTTTGGCCATGATTTTGGGATGGAGAGGTAATAGTATGATTGGGATGATGACTTTCATATGATATATCATTTTATTGCACTACATGCACATATTGGGATAAAATTATTAATTGTTTAATAAAAAACTAAATGACATGGGTTAGTTTGGTTAATGTATTTTAAATGATTAATAAATAATTAAATGATGGGATGTGTGGTAAAATGTGGTTTTTGGTAAATAGGGAAATGAATGGGTTGGTTAAATGAGATTTGTTGGGGTTGTGACGTGTGTTTGTGGCATGTGTGGTGTTCTTCATATACCAGGGCAACAAAAGTGGTAATGTTATGAGTTGATTAGTCTTTGGTTATGATCCCATATTTTGGTCTTTTGTATAGATATATATATATATAGATATATATCTGTGTGTGTGTCTGTGTGTTTCTATTTATTTCTACACTCACCCCAACCACATTGAGCAAAATGTACCACCGAATCATTGTCACATGAGGGGTGTTTTTGGTATGTATATTGAGGAGGATGAATGGTAGGGTATGTGATCTTTGTAGGACTCTCTAGTAATAGAGGTAGGTATTGCATATACTATATATTCAATATTTCTGTTTGTGCATTAGATGGTGTAAGTAAAAGACGATGTGTTTTTTGGGAGAGATTTGACCATTGTTTTGGGGTAGATATGTTGAGGGTATATGATGGTAGTAGTATGGAATGAGCATAACGTCCTAAATGTTAACAATATCGTACTACTCTAATTATGGTAGTGGTAATGATTTAATGGCCCATGTAATTTTAGGTGAGATGAGATGTGAATGTTCTTGTGGGGAGGTGGCAGTGGTGTCTATGGTCATGATTTGATATGAATATGCTTATGGGTATGTGTGGTATAAGAACAAGATGTGAGTTCTAGGATGTGTGAAATTAGTGTTTGATAGAGGAATAACTGTAGGAAATTGGGTTGGGGTATCATTTATTGATGTGATTCAGGTAGCATTATATTAATTATCTTGTGTCATTTGGTGAGGATGAGATAGATTGCTAACCTATATATGTTTTTCTAGTTCTTCTATTTCCTCAAATGTGATTTTATGTGCATCCTTAACATGTGCTTGAGAAAACATGGTTTTCATTCGGAGTATACGTATATTCTCACCCGACATATATAATTTTTTTCAGGCTTCAATTAGGATGTTAGTGACCAATCTAGATATTACATGATATGTTGGAGTTGTTGTGAGTTGTTTTTGTAGAGTTATCATTTAGGGTATTTTCTATAGAGATATTTATCTATATCTTTTTTATTTATATATGAATTTATAGATTGTTTTGGATTTGATATTTATTATTTCAATAATTTTTTTGTGGATGATTCATCTTATTTCCTGATCATATTTTTCTTATAGAGGGTAATGCCTCTCGTACATCAGTTTTGTATTCCCTTTGTGCTTATTGTCTACTAAAGGCTTACTAGAGGCAAGGATCATGAGTTATCATTTATCTCCCAATATTATAATATATTTATAGGGAGGTTTTTATGAACTGTAATAATTTATTTTAAAATAAAACCAGTATACTTAAGGAAATAATTAGTTTTCAAGAAATGTATTATCATGTATAAGAAATTTTTTTACATCTATGAATACAAATGTTCATTGTATAAAATTAAATTAATATTTATCAATATATATTATAAAAATTTAATTAAAATAATTCTTCATTATAATTATTTTATATTAAATAAAATGGAGAAACATTTTTAAAATTTAAAAAGTTTTCATTAAAAAACTTATTTCATACCTAAACATAAACACATACTAAAATCATATAGATTGATGTTTCAAAAGAATTTATTTTAATTAAAGATATCTAATAAATAATTTTAACAATTAAAATCACTTTCAAAACAAATGGTACTTTTAAATAAAATAATGTATTTAATAATAGAACATTTTTACAAAATTCGAAATTTTCACTATTCACAAAAAAACCCAAATTCAAAACCTATTATAATTTTTATATATATTTTTTAATATAATATTCCTTTTTAAATAATATTTCATAAATTTAAATAAATTAAATATATTTTTTTAGAAAAATAAATAAAAACAATTTTAAAAAAACATATTTTTGATGAATAAAATTACAGTACTAAAAATTCACTAATTATTTACTGAGGATTTGTCATAAAAATTATTGATTATAAAATTTTATATATATTTAAAAATGAAGTTAATATATATCATACACTCCAATTAAATAGTAATGAATTAACATAGATATTTATAATATTATAATTAAATTGTTTGTTTACGTTCAATGTCGAATGTATTATAATCAATCGAGCATGGATTCTTATTTTATAATACAAGGGGATTACATTCCCCTCACCCATTATAATAAATACCATCCCAAATAAAATAACATTATATTTTTCATCAACTATTATACATTTGAGAAAACCGTTTTCAGAAAGCTAAATCATATATGTGTTACCAAAAAATTCCTCTTGATAAATGAGAAAAGAATGAGTGAAGGTTTTGTAGAATAACGAATACTAGGTCTTTAAATTGGAGGAAATTTATGGGATGTAATGATTTCAACATGTAAACAAATAGTAAATGAAAAATAATTATAGTTAGTGACATTGATCATTTATCACAATAAAATGAATGATCATGAGAATGTTTACCACAAAAAAATCATAAACCAAAGAGGAGTAAAATTAACATTGTTTCATCAGAATGGGATGTAATAAGATATCATTTTCATTTTCAATATCTTTTTCTGAGAGTTGAATAATTAAATACCAATCATAATAAAACATATGCATATATAATTACTTGATATGTTTAATGTAATACTTTAATCAATTTCTACATTAATCAGGACTTTTTAAAAAAAATGAGTATTTACAATGAATTTTTTATTTCCAATGCACTAAAATCATTTTTTAACAAATATCAAAATCCATAAAAAATATAACTTTATATATATATTTTCATTATTCATTAAACAAAATAAAAATATTATTTATATATGAAGATATTGTGAAAACATAAAAACCATTCATCTGATAAAATAATACATTAATCACAAAAATTAAATAGTAATAACAATGAAGCAAGTACCACATGTATCCTTCAAAGAAGCCAGTTAGAACACTGGTTTTACCCACATCATTCTCAATGATGATCAAATCACTTCTTTAATTTAGGTAATTATAAATTATAACCCTGACAATCTCATTTTAAAGGGTGCTATGTTGGGTGATTTTTCCCTTAAATCATGAAGGAGTGGAAGGTAGAACCCCGTCTATAGTGACCTGGGGGGGAAATGTTGTCGTGCAAGGGGGATATCTACCATGATTTAAACTGTGTTGTGGTGATTTTACAATAATTCAATGCCCATTTATGACTATATAGAGCATATGGGTGTTAACATGGCATACATATACTGGGGTTTCATTAACCGCCAACCAGAAACAGTGGATCTTCTATTCTTCAATAGCGATTTGGCTTGGTGGAGTTGGCAGGTACATGGATAACTCTTAGGGTGGAAAGCATCAGGTGGGAGGCATGATGTGGTTCTTCACTGGTGGTTCTATAGATTAGTTAATCATGGTTCAGAGAAGAAAAGTATAGCTATTATACACATGGTGTGTTGATGGACTATAAAAAAAGTGAATAATGATGCAAGGCACAAAAACTACTATTGAACTCGAGTTATCATGAGATTAAAAATGAAGAACACATTATTGGACATAGTCTACATATGTGTGATTTCAATGATATTCTATCGGTATGATCACTACTCCAATGTGTGATCTCTCTTAAGGGGGGGGGGTGAGGATAGGTTATTTGGTACATTGGTACACCCTATGTTATAGGTTCAAACTCATTATGGAGGGATCCCTCCAGGGGTGAGATGAGAAGTGGTGGTGTTAAAAGGGTCTATAGGGGGTCTAATGTGGTATTCATTTCAGCCTTTTGTGGTAGTGGAAACTCACATCAGGCCTAGGATAAGGTAATGGCCATGGGGTTTTTGGATTGTGAACAAATAAATATTGCTTTGTAGATGATGGATGGAGATTAATCGTTACTCAATAAAGCATTATCAGGATGTGGAAGTATCTGATGGAGTGTAGTATATCATATCCATAAGGGAAAGTAGATCATGGGTGATCGGAAGGGTATCTTCGACACAAGGCCTGAGGGGAATAAACTGCGGACATCTTGGATTCCCAGGAATCCCCAAGCCCAATTTTTTCCATCTATATTAATTATGGATCATTTCCTCCTATAGGAACCCACATTTATTTCAACGATGCTTTGGGCCTACATTAATTCTGACCCCCTTGATGTATCTCTCTTTGATTTATGTCCCTCTATGAAATACAAATGAAAATGTTTAGTCCAATAGTAATACCCATATTTGAAACAAAGTAATTACATAGTTTTATAATCATATATCCCAAATAACCACAATATTTATGATTGTTTTTTTATCAATGTATATCTTTAAATTTCATCTTAAAATCCCCAAAAAATATACATTGTTATTTTTCGAAAAAAAATTTAATGATTTAGTCACAAGATATATTTTCAATAACCAGTTTTTCTATATTATAAAATTATCATTCCAAATATTACATTAATATCAATTATAAAATAAACCATAATGGTTATAAATTACTTAATACAAATGTTTAACATATTTACATGTGTATATCACATTAAACTAAGAATATAAATATAATTCAACCTTCCAAATCCACTCACAAAATTTCATTAATCACTTTATGATCACATCACCCAAAACCATAAAATTTATGTCAAACACATTAAACATATGACCAATATTAGATTCATATAACAATTATTGGTTCCATAAATCTTCAGATAACCTCTCGCAAAGAATCATATTATCTAATGTTATATAATACATATTATAATACCTACAATAATATCCCCAAACCCACATTATGGGACTAAAAACTAAAATCATATAAATTACATTAATATCATTGATATATATAATTGTGACACAATATTTTTCATCCAAACTTGAAAACATCAAATATAACATTCATATTTCTTTCAAAACCATATACATTTTAGTTTTAGTGCCTTATTAAATTACGAAAAACTCTCATATAAACAATTCAAATGTTTTTAATTGTGTGTTCTTCCCACAAAAACAATGTTTTTTGACATTAATTCATGATCATCATCTATAAGAATCCCTCATAGACATAATACATTTAACATTACACTTTGTAAACATGTGAAAGAATAAAAATAATATGTGTGTTATCAAATTCTCAAAAATGGTAAACATAATCATTAAAAAAATTGTCATATGTGAGAATAATATGAGAATATGATTATAATTAAATAATCAAAGTGTATGAGAATACAATAAGATTACCTAACACCCAAAAACAGGTATCAGTTATCTTGTGGCATGAAATAAATATTTAATGGAGGTAAAAGTCGTTAAAAAGAATAAAAATGATCCATCATATATAAATATTGATCGATTTATTATTTAAAACCCATTACTAGTATACAGAAACTGTATTGGTAACTTGGGAAGTCATCATCCTAAAACCTATAAAAACCCTTACAATTGAGAATAACCATATATATAACATAAAATTTTATTCCCCATATAAAATTATAATTTCCAAATTAATTTGAAATCTATAATGGGGTTCACCAATCAAATAATCAATATCAGGATCACCTATTTTTTATGAGCTATAATGGGGCTTAACCCTTCGCATAAGATACTTCAGGATCACCGTAGTCATGTAATCGAGATAAACCCTTCATAAAAAATTTCATAGAACTATAGAATGAAAGTTTTACATATGACATTTATATAATCATAAAACTCCTTAAAACTCCCTTTTTCATTTCAAAACATTATTAACCAATGGAAATAAAATTGGTTCAATGAAAGTATCTTGGATAAATTTATAACACATCTATAGAAAAAATTAGGATAAGATCATTACTAAAAATCGATAGTGGATCATTAATAATGTAAATGTTTTTTATTTTAAAGAATGTAAATTCCAGTTGAAATATCATTTAATATATTCTTGTGGAAAATACCATTCTTATATTTAAAATCTCATCAAATAACACAAAAATAAAAATATATTATGAAAAAAAATGAAAAAATTTAACACAAATATATAGAAATGATTATTCAAATAAAATAATGGTTATGATGGTGAGAATATCAATTCATGTCATAAATGTTAAAAATAGACATTTTTTCCATCATTTTCTTATATTAATTTAAAATTGTGTAATATGGAAAATAATATAAAATATTCTATTAAAACCATCTGATCGATTCATTATGTTAAAAATTATTAGGTGTGTTGGTAGTGGTTAAAGGGAAAAATCATATATAAATGATAGAATAATAATAATTTCATAAAACAAATTATAAAAATAATTTTTCCTTTTGATGGAATTCATAAATGGTATTTATGAAAAAACTACGTTACATTCTTAGAGATAGTTTATCATACATACACATTCATAAAGTTTTCATTTTTTGAAGATAATTATAGAATTAAGGTATGTCACACAATAATATTAAATAATTAACCCCATATTATAAAAACATAGAATGTATTTAAATAAAGTTAAATGTTTCACCAATGTTATTTGGTGATAAAAGGTAGCCACATCGGTTCGTGGAGAAGGTTGTTTAAATATACACACGAACAATGTTATAATTATTTTATGACTGTAATGTTGAAATAAAAAATGATATATGATATTTTTATACTGATATATATTAATATAATTATTTAATAATTTCATATATATAATATTTTTTAATTAATTTTTTTTTAGCTTCTATGAAAAGTGTTAGTGAAAAAAAATCACATCACCTCTTGAGTCGGTAGTCCTCCTAACTCACGAGATACATTATCATATCCCCAAACTAATTGTATTTTAAAAGATATATATGATATAATAATTACATTAGTAGAATTTTATAACAAAAATATTTTATAATTAATAATTAAAAAATTATAATAATCCATTGTAGGTGATGATGAAAAAAATAAAATCTATTCATGATGTATTAAATGAACATAGATGTGAATGATTGATTTGATTTCCATTTGATGGGAGAGAAGATGAATTTATGTTAATCAATGAATGTATTATAAAATAAATATATTATAGATAATTTATAAATTATATCATCATATTTTTATAATAATTGATCTACATAGAATTATAAATTCAATAAAATTTATTTTTTAGAAAAACACCTATTCTTCGTACTACGTCCTTATGTAAGCACCACATTCCTTATATTATTGATATATGATCATAAAAAGATATATATGTCCCTAGTAGTTGAGTTATTAATGTATTTTGGTAGTTAATGGCCAAAAAAATCTATCTTTAATTTAAGAATATGAGAGGATTGGGGTGGCCTTTTATAAGTGAGATAGGTGTCCCACTAAAAAATTCTGAAAAGAAAAAGGATTACCCATATTTTTCACCAGTCTAAAGAATCCATAGTTGAATATTGTCAATATATATAGATTATATTCTAGAAATATGGTAATAAAATATATTTTAAATATCATTTGAGGTCATTTTAACCAATATATATTTAGTTTAACCCTTGGTAATATTGGTTCCAATATAACCAGCATAAACGATTTTTCATTCATTACTAATAATTATAAAAAAAATTATGAAATTGAAATCAATATATAATTTAAATTAGTATTATTAAAATTTTGAATACATTTTAACAAATTTAATTTTAATTATTTTTAAAAAATAATTAAACAAAAAATTAACTGAAATAACAAAAAGTGGGTTTTCAATAAATATATATTTCAAGTATTCGATGATTTTAGATATACTTTTGGAGTAGTAATCATATTTATATGATATTAAATTTATACATATTTATATATGTGATATAGACAATGAGCTCGTACCTAAGTTGTAAGGGCTCATGCTTGGCATCCAAGAGTCCCAGGTTTAAAACCGGGTGGAGGTGAATTTCTAGGTACTGCAGCATTATTGTTGCAGTACTGTAGTAGGCACTGTTTAGTACTATACCAGACGGAATATTCACCTGATTTGGGATTTTGGGCCACCGGTTTGTGCCTACGGGTGTCAGGGCCTTCGGCCCCTCAAAGGCCTTCGGGCCACATGGCCTTCGGGCCATTGAAGACCATGAAGTAGCCCAGTTCACACAAAGCAGGCCCCAGATGAGGATCAGAGCACCAGTAGCAATCACCAAAAGCAGAGCTAACCAGATTTGAAGAATGATAGGGTATAGAAACCGCCATCGGGACCAAGCACCATGCAGCTTTGTACGGGGCAATGCAAGCTGATTAGAAATGTAGGTGGGGAGCTAAAGGCAATCGATGATGTAGAAGTTGGGGAGGGGCAGTTCTGGTGGGATGGGCCAACGGGTCATGGATTGGGCATGGTATGCCTATGGGCCTTCGGGTCATGTATTACGGGTCATGTTGGGCCTTGTGCCTTGGGCATACGGGTCATATATGGGTTCCCCGTAAACCCTTAAAAAGATTATTATCTATAATTAAAATAAAAAGAAGGCCTTCGTGTCATTCGGGCTAATATATATGGGATATAAATTTCATTTAAATAATTCTTATTTTGGGTTTTTATTAATTAATTAAAATGTAGAATCATTTTTCACATCAAATAAGTTTTCAGAAGATGATAAAAACCAGTTTAGGACAACAAATAAATTAACACTAAAATAAAATAAAAAGTTGATTCCAAATTAATTAAATTTATTATTTTTAACCTAATCATAATTATGATAAATTATAATATATTCAATATAAAAAAATCACTTTTAAATTACTTACCTATTTCAAAATAAATCAAATGTTTATAAAAAATAATTTTTTTTACAATCAACCAAAGATCGATATTTTCTAAAAAATGTAATATTTAAAACAATTTCATTATTATTATAATGGATTAAAAGGAGAATTTATTTTTTTCGAATAAATTTTATAATTTTTTTATAATTTTATTATATTATTTTCCTAACAAAAGTCATTAAAAATAATTTCTTAAGGAAACATATTCTTGATGAAGAAAATAAATTTATAAAAATTAATAGATTATATATTATTAGTTTTACAATAAATTTATATTTACAATGAAATTTATATATATATCAAATATTATTTAATACTTTTAATTTATTCTTATTTGATGGTTAGGTTATAGTGGTCATATTTAAAATAAAATTATTTTATGGTTCATTTAATCTTTTGTTTTGTGTATTGAATGCAGTCAAGAATATTTCCTTTCTCAAAATCTAATGTGGGAAAAATAACCTAATAAAAAGGTAATTTTAAGGAGATCCCCTACTATGAGTCTCCCTCATCATGTACGTTCCTTATCTTTCTAAATAATATTCTTGTGTAATGTATTTACTTACATGGGAACCTTTTTATTAATTAATATACATATTATATTATATAATTATATATAATATTTAATTAAGTAATCTTTTAATTTTTTGCTGAACATTTTGAAGATATTTCTATCATATTTCCATATTAAGATTAATATATTGACTACTGTCAAATTTATTATTATATAATAAACTCTATAACTATAATAATCAAGATATAATTATAAATTTTATAAATAATATATAATTTTAAAAATAACAATGATGTTGTTCTAATAAATGATCTATTTTAAATTCATGGAGATGATATGTTGAATGTACTCATGATTAATGTATCCATTTTTCAATGATCATGATGTAAATAAGGTAATTATCATATTATAATTCTATAATATCATTATTTCATATAAATTTCGTTATACTCTTAAATTCAAATATATATATATACCATCAATGTATTGTGTTGAAAAAAAAGAATCACATCACATTGTTGAGGTAATAGTCCTCACATATGCATGAATGACATTTTCATTTTTCATTGAATAGAATGGTATGAAAAAATTATTATCTATAAAATCTCTATAATTATCAAAATTTCATTATTATCAGAAATTTTAATTAAATTCTTCATTATATCCACCCTTTAGAGATAGTTATTAAAGAAGAATTACATCTTTTCGCATTGCAGTAGTCCACCATAAACAAGAATTATAATCTCATTTCATATTTTATAGAAGGGGAGAAGGATGTTGGTTTTTAAATTTACATAATAACATCCTTGTATATTGAATATACTATAACACCCTAACCCTAGAATCCCTAATCTGATTCATTATTACATTACATTGGCATGATAACATTGAATGAATTGTCAATAGACTAAATAGTTTAGTTGTCTTGGATTTCCAAATTTCATCCACAATACCCATAATACATTGGGAAATATTAATTAAAGACATGATACATTAATAAATGAAATAATATGAATTCTTGCATAAATATTCAATTTTTTATTCTAGATTACCTATAGAAATGATACATAATAAGGGTGAGTTCAGATGCTCATTAAGGATATATAAAGTGGACGCAACAATGAATCAATGATAATAAATTAACAAGTAATGTATAATAACTGATAAATCATTCCATTAAACTAACTAATTAAGTAAAAATAAATATCAAAATTTAATAAATAGAAAATTTTTCCATTTATACAATTAAAAGAAATGAAATGTATCAACAGATATGTCAACACAAAATATCATGGATGAATAATAATGAAACCAAATGTGGGAAATGATTTAATAATTTAAATCATGTCTTAGGAACATAAAACTTATACTGTCAAAACATTTCAAAATCTGATTTAATACTATAAATGGAAACCCATTTAATACGGAAAAATTAATTGTCCCATGAGAACCTATTGTTACAGCGTGAAGAAATATAGATTCATGGATCAACTAGTAAACACCAACCCAAATAATTAATCATATACAATAATCAAAATAAATAATATTCCCTATCATAAATAATTATTTGATATTGAATACAGTTTTATCAATAATTACCTAGTTAATCAAATAACTGTCAAACTAAACACCATATAAATAATGATATAAATTATAGGAAAAACTAATATAAATTGCAAGAAAATAATTATATTCAATTAAAAATCCAATCCTAAATGATTAAAAATTGTTATTTTTTCCTGAGAAGTTTACCAATCATAAAATTATGTGAGAATTAAATGACAATCATTTTGAAAAATCTAGAGTATAATAATAATTATTCATTCAAAAGTGTCTAATAAAACATTAAAAAGTTAGAATAATTATATACAAATAGGCATGTCGTTAAATGAATTTTATAATACCATGAGAATAATGACATTCATTATATAATAGAAAAAATGTATTATATAGTCCCAATATAATGTAATTGGTTCATAATAACAAATAAGCCTCAATGAAATGTAAATTGAGAAGAAATTATCTTACCTTTACGTTCTATTTCTAACGTGGTCCTTATGCTTGATATAGTGGTTTTAAATAAGATAATAACTTAATAAATAACCATAATAAAATTCATAATTTCATACATTAACTTATTATAATATATTATTACAATTTTGTAAATAATCTTTAAATATTTTGACTATTTCAGGTGTCAATTGCCTAGTTTTCTCATGCTTGTTTTGTCTTGATGTTTGTTGTTATTATTATTTTTTTCACATTTTCGTCATCACCATAATTTAAAACATTATTTAATTATCATATATATTCATTAAATATGTATTTATAATAATCCATAATGTTTTAAATTATAAAATAAAATGCACCTTTTATGGAGATGGTAGATTGTACAAATGAATGAACAATAAATTCATGTTTACGTATTAAAAGAATGAAATTTAGTTGATCCATATGTATATTTTAATTATACATTCATATATTTGTGATATAATTAATATATTTTTATTAATAATATCATTAATATGTTCCATGTAATATATGAATTAATCATATTGCATTGAGAGGGTTTTAGTCCACACTTCCACACACAATGTTATCATATTTACGTAATAGGGAAGGTGTAGAGGAAAGTTTAATAAAAGAGATAATAAATAATAATGATATTATAGATATCATATATATAAAATATAATATTAATTTCCATAATAATGGAAACCATGATATGTGGTAAAGGAAAAATGAACAAACATCACTTTGTGAGGTAGCAGTTCACCGTACATAGAAATTATATGTTCATTACCCATTAGATTGAGAAGTAGGTAATTTTAGTTCCAACCAATTACATAACATTATTGCATATTTTTATACTATTTTTTATATAATCATATAATAAGTATATTTTAGTGTCTATATAATGGAAATGAAACTAGAGATCTTGGGAGAAGATCTATTAATAGGGTAACTCTTTTTGGTTTATACAAAAATTATTCCTATGATTATATAATTCTAAAAGGGAATCTTATATGTATAATATAGCGATTATGGGAGACTATTTGGACAGTGTTTGGACAATTTAATTTGGCTTGGTAGGTGGGAGTAAGGGGTAGAGTGCTTACATTTTTATAGTGGAGGGGGAGTGGAACTTTTGTAAATACCCATAGTTATTCATTATTGGGTGGTTACCATACCTATTATTCCTAAATAATGACCCATTAATGTATTTAGTGGTAATAATCATCATTAAAACCTCCACAACATAATAATATCAGCATTTTAATAACCATTTTATTTATTTTCTATGATTCCCTAATATTATCATTTAAGTTTTTATTAACGAATATAGTTTTGTGATCTAATTTATTTATTCATTAAGAATAAAATAAAGTGTTAATTATTAATAAATGTTTGGAAAAAATAATTATTAATATTATATATAATTTATAAAATAAAATAACTATTTTTTAAAAAATGAATTTCAGAAGAAACTCGTGTGACGTTCAAATAAATTGTATAAACCCAGACCGGGATAACATCATTTTTCATTATATCGGACAATATGATAATTATAAAAGATCCATGTATCATTTAACATAACATAATTAATATTTATTAACACTTTTAAATCCCTTGGATGAATATTAGATATTTATTAATTTTAAATCGTTTCATAAAATTTCATTTATTTTAAAATAACAATAATGTAAATTTTGACAATATTTATTTAATGTTAATTTTAGTATATCAATCTATTATTGGAATTAAAATTTAATAGGTTTACAAATTTTTAACAAGATATATTAATTTTCAAAAATAAATAAATATAAGTGCTCAATCAATTAACTTTAATTTTAAAATTTATAGTATCATTTATTTTAGTTAATTATTAACTCCACAGCCACTACCTTGGTGTTTCAAAAAAAATTTATGTAAACAATCCATATATTAAAATTATTAACAATTTATTATAACAAAAATAACATATATACATTTAAAATTCATATGTATAACATAAAATATTATGCTTTTTAAAAAACTCAATGTTTTGTAAATGTTAAATGTAAAAAATGTACAATTATTTCCTTACTTATCATTTATTATTGGGAATGAAAATTTATTAATATCCAAATATATCATTCAATTCTACCATATTTTGGATATGGTCTAATTATTGGAATCCAACAGATTTTAATAATGTTTCATGTTAAATTTGTTCCATAAAATTTAGTTTTATTCCCTTATTAATCATAATATTACTTTCATTGCTGAAATAATTTTCAATCACTCTCACTATTTTTTTCGTCAAAAATTATGTTTATATTATTAGCCCAAATTATTTTTTATTACAACCATGTATTTCAATTTTTAATAATTAAAATCATTGAGGTGTCATAATTATGATTAATTCTAATCCTATAGACCTAGAAATAAAGAGGTTGTTTAATGAAAAAACAATCATCAATTAAATAAGTATGTATATCTAATTTCAAAATTAATCGGTTTACAATGAACTAAAATAGATTAATATATTAAAAATTGATCTATTTTGACATTAAAATATAGTTTAATAACTAATTTAACATGAATAATTATTTAAATGAAATGTTTATTTTTAACTAAATTATAATTAATTTTACAATTTATAAAAAATATAGAGTTTAATATAAAATTCCATAACAAATGACCATAAGATAATTTCAACATCCATAATTTTTAATAAATATGGCTACTTTTAAATATAAAATTCATTAATGTTTAAATTATTTGTAAAATAGTTGAAACATTAAATGAATGTAAAACTCAGTGTTGTGTGTAACCAAAACTAATTCAGTGTTGTTTGTAGTATGAGTTTATTTATGTGTTACATAAAAATAGGTAAAAAATAATATTTATTCTAACATTAAAACGTTTTTATGTATTTTTGTGTTACACTGTCCACATATTTTTAAAAATTGTCTTCATAATTATGTCCTTATCTCAGAAATCAAGGGATTGATATTTGATAATACACTACTTTTCAAAGTACACATCGTAAATAGGGTTAATAACACTTCCTTTTATTTAGGAGAAAATAATGTACAATGGTCACATATCTAGATTCTCTAGTAGGATAATAATATAGTTAAATTAAATCATGGATACAATGGAAAAATCTAACAATCAGGTTCCAATAGAGAGTACTAGAGAACTTGGTAATGGGAATGAAGACAATTTGAAATCGCTAAATTTGTAATGATCAAAGGACTATTTGAATCATCTGAAATGAAGGTAATATAAATTTTTCTGTTCCATTATCATTTTTCAATGATTTGAGTAATTCATTCACTCTTCATGTATATAATTGAATATTATTACTTAGAACATTTCAACAACTACAATCTTATTTTTTTCCTTGAATTATTTCTATGTCATATATTTGTAAAAGATTCATCATATAGTGATGTAATATTTCAATATTTAATACCATATTCAATGATAAACCTAAAAAATTTAAAAAAAATTAACCATTCCAAAATATTATTATCCAACAATTTAGAAAGATCATCACTTAATTTCCAAAAATAACTTATCATTATCCTTTAATAAATATGAAGAAACTCACAATTTTCAGATTAAAAAAATGTGAAAAACTACATGATGTATCCTTTTAAAAAATAGTAATTACTCGAATAAGCATAAAACCTTATTAGAAACATGAATTATTCTTTTTGACTTATTTAAGACACATGTTATTTGATATATTCCAAAAATCCAAAATTGTTTTATACTTCATCAATGGAAACATAGTCCACTAGTTGATAATTCATTAATCATTACAATGGCAGTCAACACTATTCAAAATACATCATTTTTTCATCATTGTGTAAACATCAGGAACACATTAAGGGGTGTCTTTCCTTTAATCGTGTGTTTTCATAAAATTTAAAAATTCTACTAAATCCCTTTCCTTTGTACCATTAAAAATATGATCTCAAATCCTTAATGATTAATATAATATAGTATAATCCTCATATATTCCATAATTTTTATAACCAATACATCAAAAATAAAATTTTAAAATTGAAAATATCATGAATAATAATTATAATCGTTACTATTTAAGTATCGTAGTAGAATAAATTCACCATTATCGAATAACATATTTTTGGTTGTATTCATTTGATTCTTAGGACATTGATTTGTTAAGTGTCCCATATCATAGTAGTTCAATAATTTAAAATTTTGATCTAATTTATTTATCTTTCAATCATGAACATGGTTTCCTTATTATCTACACCTATAAAAACTGTCATTCCCTTCATGTAAGTACTATACTATTTATTTCCATAGTTAGTAGTTTTGGGAAATTTCATCACCCCCTTTTTCTTCATCAACTCCTTCCCTTTTTCACAGTGCTCAAATGAGATATTCTTGTCTTGGTTTCCATTTAATACATAGGATTTGTGGGATTTATTACCCATATCATTCTCACATGATATTGTATCCTCTTATGAATATAAAATTTTGTCTTAAGATAATGAAATATATGATTCTTCTTACTCATTGAATCATTAGTGTTGGTGAGGTTCACATTTATTTTGATAAGTTTCATTTCAAAACAATGACACATAAGGTATTAAATAATAACATAATGTATAATTCCAAATATGATATTTCAAATAAATGTATATATTATAATTCCTAGAATCATAAACATTTGATTCTTTGTATAAATATTAACATTATAACCCTTTATAATTGTTGCTAAAGAAATTGTGAATTATCCCTAAAATATCAGCCAATATTGTCAAACTAGACATGTAGTAATTCCATTTATCATCTCCCAGGTAACCCAAATTTATTCTCGAAACTATTATGTGGGAGTAATTACTTATAGATATATCTATTCCAAACGAAAATCTACTTGTATTTCTTAGAAAGGGGTGTATTTCTAAGAATACCCATAAAATATATATCTTACAAAATTTCTAGGATGTAATTCTATAATCATAGTAAAATTATATTTTAGAGTTAGTATCCATAATCTATGTTGTATAAATTGAGATTCCATGGTTGTTCTTAAAATTGCCCGGATTCTAACAGAAACACCCTGAGCCTAAAAGCTTTTAGCCGGTACATTATTACATTACGTTAGCATGATAGACAAAAATTAAATCATGAATGAAAAATCAGTTTAATAGTCTTGGATCACAAGATTACATAAATGATATCCATAATAAATTTGATGATAAATATTTAAAGCATGATACATAAATATATGGAATAAACGACATCCTTTAAATCATAATCAAAGATTTCTTCTTCATTACCTAGGTAAATGAAACATAAAAATGGTGAGATCAAATTCTTAGTAATTGTAATTAAATATTAATAATACTTAATTAATGTGGGTAACATAAAATCAAATGGTATATAAATTATAACACATGAAATTAAAATAACTGGATATCGTAAATCAATATGGAATTGTAATGAACTAAAACAGGTGCCATTTCATCAAAGAAGTGAAATGAAATGTATCCATATAGTTTTTGTGGAAAAATATCATGGATTCATAATAAATAAATCTAAATTATATAAATAAAGTCCTAATAGAATTCATGTCTAGGGAACATGAAAACTTATACCATGAAGAGATTTTAAAAAATGTTCAAAATTACGGATAGAAACTCATTTTATTTGGCCGACATAATCATCTCATGAGATCCTTTTGAAGCATTGAGGATCTATATAATGTCTGTGTTCCACCCATCAATACCATTATAAATCATCCCTCATATCCAATAATTAAAATAAATAATATTCCTTCTGAAATATATGTATTGAAAAAAAAAATTCATCAATAATTCAATTGTTAATAAAATAATTGTAAATGTTAACACCATTTTTAAAATGATATACAGTTTATGATATAATAATATTCATTGTATGAGAATATAAATATTAATTTAACTATATAATAAAATATTATTACAATTTATTGATTACTTCAAAAGATGGATAATAATCATACAAGGATGTCGTATTGTAAACATAATCATTATGAACAATCTTAAGGAGAATAATTCTTAGTCATTCGAAAGTATCACATACAACTATGAGAAAATTGAATAATAATATCTATAATTGAATGTTATTAACTAAAACATATAATATCATGAGAATAATTTGATTCATAATATTTAAATAAAAAGGTATTATATAAAACAAATAAAACTGAATTAGTACATATTAACAAATAAGACTCAACAAAATGACAATTGAGACCAAATTCCATTACCTTAACGTTCATTTTCTCATGTAATAATTATACAATTTTTAGTGGTTTAAAATATGTTACTAACATAAACTAGGACCATAATAATGTTCATAATATTGTATATTAGGTTCTTATAATATCTTATTACCCATTTGTTAACAATGTTTTGTAATTTTTACAATTTCTGGTGTTAATTGCCTATTTTTATCAAGTATGTATTGTCTCGTTGTTGGATTATTTTATTGTTTGTATATAAGGCCCCAGCCTTAAACCTTTCTTAATTTTGAGTTATTACAAGATTACACATTGAGGATCTTTTCGGGTATAGTGTTTTAGAGAATTAGATCATAAAACTTTCATTACATTCCACATATAAACCAAGTGGTTACATAAAGACAGTATTATTCATTCCCATCAATGGAAACATATTTAAAATAAACATGGATTATTTCTTGACACTTACTTGACACTATCATCATATCATGTACCTTTCCCTTGACCTATGAAAAACATTTCAAAAAAACTTGGGATGAGCATAAAAAGCTCAGTAAGGGATATAAAAATATGGAAAGGAAACATGGGTACATATATACATAAGTATGAGATCATACTTTACCCATAAAACATAAGCACTTTAACGTACCTCATCAAATCATGAATAAATCATAGAAACCATAAGACATAAAGGTACCTTGAGGCATTCATAACATCCTTACGTAGGGAGTAACCCTCTTGGTTACGTTTGGAATACCCATCATAGTATATTCCCTAAATCTCTTCGGAGAAAACTTAACGCTACAGTCCTTCACGTTACCCAATTCATTGGAGAGCTATATTGGGCTCACCTGCCCTTAGTTTATCACGGAACCACCCATATTCATAATAATGCCCAAGAACCTCAACATAATCGTATCACATAAAACATGCATTAAGTAAACATAACATTCCCACCTTTCAATCACAAGATATGAATACAACACATTGATTTAAAAACATTATGAAAACCATTTTTAATACCAAAATAAAGGAAAATTAAAACATGGTATTTATTTTTCTTTTAAAAAGAAGGTATGGCTTGTAGAGGAAGCCGAAACTCAAATAATGGTCACGACGGCGGAAAATTCGTTGTCGCCGCATACGTACAACAAAAACATTTCCTTTTGTCGTTTAGTAAAACCATTTTTATAAAAAAGACTCCGTTTGAATAAATGTAAAAGTCAAAGGGGTTTATACACCATATAAAAGAAAGTTGTGTATAAAATATGCCTCAATGAAAGTTTATTGAGACAAAGTCCCATACCTCGGGTCCGACTTGACTCGATCGTTCTTTAATGTCCTGAATAATAAACTTGAGTTAATTTCTACTTATTTAAGAACCTTTTCCAAGTTCATTATTCCTTTTATATCACTTATTTCCATGTCATGAACACTGTAATTCTCTAAGTTAATAACGGTCGTTTTAACGATCATTGGAACTTGAGTCAAAAATAATCCCTTTATAATTACATGTTGTTCATGTATCCATTATATCCAGAATTATAATCATTATGTATATATCATATATATCCAGTATATACATTCATTTATAATATTATATAATCATTTAGAGGTACGAAATGAAATGCACCGTTCATGGAGACGGTAAGCCGTACGTACGCATGAACGCTACTTTCATTTCTATTTCATATTTTATAGAATGGAATCATAATGATATAAAGGTATATTATAATTCCAGTATAATATCATATATAATATCATAGTTCCATGCTTCATATGTCCCACATATGGTATTTAACGAATCAAATCACTTTGAGGGGGCGGTAGTCTGCACTTCCTTAAATGAAGATATCGCGTTTACCCATAATGGAAACCATAAAGGTATGCCCAAAATGAAAAATACAGAATATTAAGGAAAACATAAAAATATTATATATCATATATAAATACAGTGTCATCTTAATGGACACCTTTTAAGGTGTTAAAAGAATGTTGAACAATCATCTTTTTGGGAGGCATAAATTCACCATCCACGGAAACAGTATGTTCGTTAACCATTAGATGTAGTTGTGTGTAAGTGTAGCTTGAATCCTTCTTATAACAACATCCTAGTATATTGAGGATATTTGAGTTGTTACAAAAGAAAAGAATAAAAAGATTTTAGGGGGTTGGAGAAGCAAAATAAAACAAAAGGACTCAAGTGAAGACATTACCTTAAAATCGAGTAACTCCCTTTGGTTTGAGCTCAAAGGCTTGCTTGGGAAGTCTTCTGCCCAATGTGAGGATTCAAAGAGTACGAGAGGGAAGTGGAGAGACAAAATGGTCTGGGTTTGGCCGAGCCAAAGGCTTTGGGTGTGTGGGTAAGGAGGTAGAGGTGGGAGCCTTTTATAAGAGGAGAAGAGGGGCACTCTTGGAATGTAAAGAAATATTACTTTATTTGAAAATGAGTTTCCGATTTAAATCACCCCACATTGATATAATAAAGGATAAGGTGATAAGGGTTTGAAATCCACTCATCCAATTGGTTTTGGCTAGGTGTAGGTTTTAGATTTTACATTATCTTTCCATTTTATTTAAATCATTAAATAATGAGATCATCGCTGCATCATCATGATGTCATAAATAATTTAATTTATTTAATGTATAAAAAATTAGAAAAAATACTATGATGTAGGAAATCATTTTATCTTTCCAATTAATATTTATAATAAAAAATCTGACTTGTATATCCTCATTTAAAAATTGTTTTCGTAAAACATATTATGTTTGTGTCATTTTTACTTTTACATTAAATAAAAAGTTATTTACGTCATATCCCAACCAAAGTGGCTCCATGGGGTCCCCAAGTTGACCCATGTATTTTCATGGTCGTCCATGACACATCCAATAAGTTTAAGACATGTGTCTAGGTCATTTTATATTATTAAAGCATTATTTTTATATTAAACTACACTAATTACCACTAATCGTGATTAAAAACTTAATAAGTTACTATTCACCAAAAAATTATTTCTATCCCATTTAACCACATTTTACTTCTTAATGACAACCATGTATGTCGGATTTTTGAAATTCAAAACACAAAGATGGCAAAATTGCATTTAAACGGAAAAATCGGTTTTTATAAGTACCACATAGTGGTTTCACTATTCATCAAAAATTGAAGTTTTTCAGAAAAATACCAAAAATTCACCCTAAGCTATATTTGATATTCTGAATTAAAAAATTAGTCTATTTTACAAAATCCAAAACTTATAAGTCACATTAATTAATTTAATGATTAATTCACGCTGTCAGAGCAAATAGCGTGTTTTTTTGAAACAATAAGTATCAAAAGATTGACACCAGTTTAAGTCCAATTTCAATGTGAAATTGATTCCAATTACCACCATTTGATTAAATGGTAAAAATATATTATAATTCCACTTCAAATCCAATTCAAAAGATAATATAATCATAAAAATTTATTAGATTAAAAAGCAGTTTTGATGTAAACTGCAGTAATTCTCACTATTCATTAAAAAATGAACATTGTCTGAAAAATACCAAAAATTCACACAAAGTAAATTTTGATGTCCCAATCACAAAGAATAAGTTTATTTTGACAAACATATCTTATAAAATTGTCAAAAGATAGATTTAAAAATGGTTTTCCATCAAAAGGAAGTAATAAAATCTTTTAAAAATATTAGTGTATTCCATGATTAATATTGGATTTATTTTCATTTTAAGCCTCTAAAACCCTATCTTAATCATTAATAGACATAGATGAAAATATCTATTATTAATTACTTACTTGGGATGTTAAATCCTTCCCCCCATTAGAAAATTGTGTCCCCGCAATTTATTTACTTATCGAATAAATGGGGGTACTTATCCCTCATTGCATATTCAGATTCACACGTTGCCTCTTCCATTATGTGGTTTTTCCACAAAACCTTTACCTGCTTAATCAAATTATTCTGTAACACTTTCTCCCTGTGGTCAAGAATCTGGACTGGTTGTTCCTCATAAGATAGGTTCTCTTCCAGCTAAACAACCTCTGGACTCAAAACATGAGATGGATCTGACATATACTTTCTCAACATCAAAACGTGAAAAACATTGTGTACCTGAGATAAACTCGGAGGTAATGCCACTCGGTATGCAACCGATCCAACTCTCTCCAGAATTTCATATGGTCCAATGAACATTGGACTCAACTTTCCTTTCTTACCAACTCGCATCACACTTTTCCATGGCGACACTTTGAGAAAAACATGATCACCTACCTCAAAAGAGAGATCCTTCCTCCTATTGTCCGCATAACTCTTCTACCTGCTCTTAGCTGTTCTCATGTGTTTCTGAATCAGCAGTAATTTTTCTGCCATCTCTTCTACCAATTCAGGTCCCATCAACTTCCTTTCACCCACTTCATCCCAGAAATCTGGAGTTCGACACCGCTTCCCATATAATGACTGAAATGGTGCCATCTGTATAATGGAATGAAAACTGTTATTATATGAAAATTCAACCGAAGAAAGATGTTGGTCCGAACTTCCATGATAATCCATAGAACAAGCTCGTAGCATATCCTCCAAGTTCTAAATTGTTCGTTCTAACTGCCCATCTGATTGAGGATAAAAAGCTGTACTAAAATTTAATTCAGTACCCAACAACATCTGAAGGCCTTTCCAAAAGTTAGAAGTGAACCTAGGATCACGATCAGATATAATGGAGAGAGGAAGTCCATATAACCTGACTATCATTTTAAGATACAAACGGGAAAGTTGATCTTGGGAAAAAGTATATCGTATAGCACGGAAATGAGTAGATTTAGTCAAGCGATCAACAATAACCCAGATTGCATTATTACCTAGAGATGTCTTCGGTAATCCCACAACAAAGTCCATGGATATATTCTCCCATTTCCACTCTGGCACTGGTAAAGGCTGAAGCATCCCTTTCGGTAACTGCCGCTCTGCTTTAACCTACTGGAAAGTCAAACACTTCACAGTAAAATCAGTAATATCTCATTTCATTCCATCCCACCAGTAATACGCCCGCATATATTTATACATCTTAGTACTGCATGGATGAACTGAAAATGGAGAACTATGAGCTTCACATAACAACCCTCTCTTCAACTGTGAATCACAAGGCACACACAATCTCTTCCCAAATCTCAAAACACAATCATTTTCAATTTTGAATTCATGCAACTTACCATTCTGAACCAGCTCTACCTTTTTCTGCAGCTCACTGTCTTGCTTTTGTGCTTTCTTGATTCTATCTGATAGAGATGATCTCACTGATTCCTGAAACAAAACAGAAGAACTTCCTACACCAACAACTTCTATGCCAAAGTTCATCAAATCCTTAACCAAAGGATCACGTTCCAAACGCAACATTGCTAATGAAGCATTACTTTTTCGACTCAAAGCATCAGCCACTTTATTTGCTTTTCCCGGATGGTAATGAATTGTACAACCATAATCCTTGATTAATTCCAGCCATCTCCTATGTCTCATGTTTAACTCTTTCTGAGTGAATATATACATTAAACTTTTTTGATCAGTATATATTTCACACTTTACCCCATACAAATGATGCCTCCAAATTTTTAAAGAGAAAACAACAGCAACAAATTAAAAATCATGTGTACGGTAATTTACCTCATGATTTTTCAACTGTCGTGAAGAATAAGCAATTAACTGATCATTCTGCATTAGGACGCAACCAAATCCTTTCAATGAAGCATCACTGTAGATAACAAACTCACCATTCCTAGAAGGTAGTTCCAAAACTGGAGCATTCACCAATCTTCTATTCAACTCCTGAAAACAATCATCATATTCTTTTGACCAGATAAACATAACACCCTTCCGAGTTAGCTTAGTCATTAGACTAGATAACCGTGAAAAATTTTCTAACAGACCTTCGGTAATAGCCTGCCAAACCAAGAAAGCTACGAATCTCAGTTACATTTGTGGGTCTTGGGCAGTCTTCTACAACTTTTGTTTTTGCAGGATCAACAGTTATCCAATCTTTTGAAACAACGTAACCAAGGAAAGAAATTTGTTGCAACCAAAACTCACACTTTCTGAATTTTCCATACCATTTCTTTTCTTTTAAGGTTTTTATGATAACCCTTAATTGTCTCTCATGCTCCTCTTTACTTTTAGAAAACACCAAAATATCCTCAATGAAAACCACCACAAACTTATCCAAGAACTCATGGAAAATTCTATTCATTAAGTCCATGAATACAGCCAGTGCATTGGTTAGCCCAAAAGGCATTACTACAAATTCATAATGGCCATTTCTTGTACGGAATGAAGTCTTTAGAATATCTGCCTCCTTTACCTTCAGCTGATGGTACCCCGATCTCAAGTCAATCTTTGAAAAAAACTGTGCTCCCTGGAGATCATCAAACAAATCATCGATATGAGGCAAAGGATATTTGTTCTTAACAGTGATATTATTCAAGGCTCTATAATCAATGAAAAATCTCATTGAACCATCTTTCTTTTTAACAAACAAGACAGGAGCACCCCATGGTGATGTGCTAGGTCAAATGAAACCTTTCTATAATAAATCTTGCAATTGCTCCTTCAACTCTAAAAGTTCAATTTGAGTCATTCTATAAGGGGGTTTTCAAATTGGCTTAGCATCAGGAACTAAGTCAACAGTAAACTCAACTTCCCAATCTGGTATTATTCCAGGCAACTCATCAGGAAAAACATCAGGATACTCATTTATTACTAGCACATCATTAATCTGAATAGTTCCTTTATTTTCAACGACGTGTGTAAGGTAACATTCATTTCCATCTTCTAAAAGTTTCTTGGCCTCTTGATAAGTTACAAACAGTAAGGGTTCATTCTTGTACACAAACTGAAAGTCTTTCTGAAAAGAAACTTATTTAGCTCTACAATCAATCTTAGCATGGTAAATAGAGAGCCAATCCATACCCAGGATAAAATCAAAATCTACTAGAGGTAGAACAATAAGGATTGCAAGTAGGTTCTTTCCACAGATAAGGATATGAAGATTATTATAAATTCTTTTTGCCTCAACATTTCCCCCAGGTGTTTTTACCAAAAGTTTAGGAGTCATTTCTTGAGATGGTATTCCCATTTTACTAGATAAGTTTTCAGAGATGAAAGAATTTGTAGGCCCCGAATCAAACAACACACTGGCATAGTATGAAAAATCAAACAAAGTACCTGATACAACTTCATTTGATGGCCCGACGTCTGCTGAAGTAGTTGCAAAGGATTTCACCACCTCTTTCTGCTTGTAGTCTAACTGCTTCCCATCACTCAAGCTCTTTTTCGGACACTCATTTGCATAGTGACCCATCTCATTGCACTTATAACAATTCACTAACTCTAAATTAAATTTGGTATTACCTTAACCTTGATCCTTTTCAGTGAAATCACGAGCCTTATGTCCCATCTTACCACATTGGTAGCACTTTCCAGAATTTAGAAGACATTCTCTAGCATGTCTTTTTCTACATTTATCACAAACTAAAAACTTAGTTTTCTTACCATCAGGCTTTTTTTAAGAATTCTTACCGTTCTCCTGCCACCTCGGTCTCTTCTTCTGCTGGTTGTTATAGAACACTTGATCATCAGAAAACTCCATTTCAACCTTCTTAGCACATCAAAAAAGCTTTTCATAACTTTTAGTCTCACGAGAAGCTAATGCCCTTCGATATTTTGGCTTTAATCCTGAGTAAAAATGATTGATTTTACTATCAAGGTCTTGGATAAAATTTGGAGCATACCTTGCCAATCTAGTGACCGTTTCTTCATAGGCAGCCACTGAGTCTTCCTCTTGCCTCAATTCCAAGAATTGATTTTCCATCCAAACTCAAAAAGCCTTAGGAAAATACTTTTCAAGAAACATACCTTTAAATTCATCCGTGTCGAGAGCATCAATCTCATAGACGTCCCTAATATTTTTAACCATAGAACACCACTGATCTGCCTCACCCTCCAAACGGTAAATAGCAAGGCTAACCTTTTGATTGTCTGAACACCCCATGACATCAAAAATATTCTCCAGTGCATTAATCCACACTTCAGCAAGCACATGGTCAGATGATCCTATGAATTATTGGGGATGTTGCCTCATGAAATGTTCCACCACTGACATGTTCCTCTGCGGTTAATCTGGCTGATCTTGTGTATGGATACCACTGCCATTTATCGCTTGAGTCAATTGTGGCATTACTACAACAAACTGTTCAGTTCCAATTCCGACCATCACAGGATGCTGATTCGGAAGGTTATTTCCTTATGTATGCCTTCCTAGCACTGCTTCCCTGTTTACTCTGTGGAAAACCATTCTGAACAAACATGTCTTAGATGAAGCAACATGGTAATCTTAAAATGCTATATCATTTCAAAAAAAATATATTCGGATAATCATTTAATATAATTATAACTCCTAATGTTATCTAAACCAACCTCTGATACCATCTATAAGGCCCCAGCCTTAATCCTTACTTAATCTTGAGTTATTACAAGATTACACATTGAGGATCTTTTTGGGATTAGATTTTTATAGAATTATATCATAAAACTTTCATTACATTCCACATATAAACACAGTGGTTACATAAAGAAAGTATACTACATTCCCATCAATGGAAACATATTTAAAATAAACATGGATTCTTTCTTGAAACTTCCTTGACACTATCATCATATCATGTACCTTTCTCTTGACCTGTGAAAAACATTTCAAAAAAAACTTGGGATGAGCATAAAAAGCTCAGTATGGGATATAAAAATATGGAAAGGAAACATGGGTACATATATACATAAGGATGAGATCATACTTTAACCATAAAATATAATCACTTTAACATACCTCATCAAATCATGAATAAATCATCGAAATCATAAGACATAAAGGTAACTTGAGGCATTCATAACATCCTTACGTAGGGTATAACCCTCTTGGTTACGTTTAGAATACACATCATAGTATATTCCCTAAATCTCTTCAGAGAAACCTTAACGTTACACTCATTCGCGTTACCCAGTGCATTGGAGAGCTATATCAGGCTCACCCACCCTTAGTTTATCACAGAACCACCCATCTTCATAATAATTCCCAAGAACCTCAACATAATCGTATCACATAAAACAAGCATAAAGGTAGCATAAAATTCCCACCATTCAATCACAAGATATCAATACAACACATTGATATACAAACATTATGAAAACCATTTTCAATTCCAAAATAATAGAAAAGTAAATCATGGTATTTATTTTTCTTTTAAAAAGAAGGTATGGCTTGTAGAGGAAGCCGAAACTCAAATAATGGTCACAACGGCGGAGAAGTCATTGTCGTCGCATACATACGAGAAAAACATTACATTTTTCATTTAGTAAAATGATTCGTATAAAAAAGATTCATTTTGAATAACTGTAAATGTCAAAGTGGTTTATACATCATATAAAGGAATGTTGTGTATAAAATATGCCTCAATGAAAGGAGATTGAGATGAAGTCCCATACCTCGGGTCCGACTTGACTCGATCATTCTTTAATGTCCTGAATAATAACCTTGTGTTAATTTCTAATTCATTAAGAACCATTTTCAAGTTCATTATTCCTTTTATATCACTTATTGTCATGTCAGGAACACTATGTAATTATTTAAGTTAATAACGGTCGTTTTAACGATCATTTGTACTTGAGTCAAAAATAAACCCTTTATAATTACATGTTGTTCATGTATCCATTATATACAGAATTATAATCATTATGTATATATCATATATATCCATAATATACATGAATTTATAATATTACATAATCATTTAGAGGTATGAAATGAAATGCACCGTTCATGGAGACGGTAAGCCGTACGTACGCATGAACGCTACTTTCATTTCTATTTAATATTTTATAGAATGGAATCATAATGATATAAAGGTATATTATAAATCCAGTATAATATCATATATAATATTATAGTTCCATCCTTTATACATCCCATATATGGTATTTAACGAATCAAATCACTTTTAGGGGGCGGTAGTCCGCACTTCCTTAAATGAAGATATCACGTTTACCCATAATGGAAAAAATAAAGGAATGCCCAAAATGAAAAATAAAAAAGCTTAAGGAAAACATAAACATATTATATATCATATATAAATATAGTGTCATCTTAATGGCCACCTTTTAAGGTGTAAAATGAATGTTGAACAATCATCATTTTGGGAGGCATAAATTCGCCATCCACGAAAACAGTATGTTCGTTAACCATTAGATGTAGGTGTGTGTAAGTGTAGCTAGAATCCATATTATAACAACATCCTAGTATATTTAGGATACTGTAGTTGTTACAAAAGAAAATAATAAAAAGTGTTTAGGGGGTTGGAGAAGCAAAATAATACCAAAGGACTCAAGTGAAGACATTACCTTAAAATCAGGTAACTCCCTTTGGTTTGAGCTCAAAGGCTTCCTTGGGAAGTCTTATAACCAATGTGAGGCTTAAAGTAGTAAGATAGGGAAGTGTAGAGACAAAATGGGGAGGGGTTGGCCGAGCCAAAGGCTTTGGGAGTGTGGGTAAGGAGGTAGAGGTGGGGGCCTTTTATAAGAGGAGAGGAGGGGCACACTTGGAAAGTAAAGAAATATTACTTTATTTCAAAATGAGTTTCGGATTTAAATGGTCCTACATTGATATAATTCGAGTATAAGGTGATAAGGGTTCTAATTCCTCTCATCCAATTGGTTTTGGCCATGTTTAGGTTTTATATTTTACATTATCTTTCCATTTTATTTAAATCGTTAAATAATGAGGTCATCGCTGCATCACCATGATGTCATAAATAATTTAATTTATTTAATGTCTAAAAAATTATACAAAAACTACTATGATGTAGGAAATATTTTTATCCATCCAAGGAATATTTATAATCAAAAATCATACTTGTATAACCCCACATAAAAACTGTTTTCGTAAAACATATTATGTTTGTGTCATTTTTACTTTTACATTAAATAAAATGTTATTTATGTCATTTCCCAACCAAAGTGGCTCCATGGGGTCCCCAAGTTGACCCATGGCTTCTATTGGTCGGCCATGACACATCCAATAAGGTTATGACATGTGTCTATGTCATTTTATATTATTAAAGCATTATTTTTACCTTAAACTACACTAATTACCACTAATCGCGATTAAAAACTAAATAAGTTACTATTCAAAAAAAAATTATTTTTATCCCATTGAACCAAATTTTAATTCTTAATGACAACCATGTATGTCAGATTTTTTAAATCCAAAACACAAATATGGAAAAATTTCATTTAAACGGAAAAATCAGTTTTTATAAGTACCACTTAGTGGTTTCACTATTGATCAAAAATTGAAGTTTTTTAGAAAAATACCAAAACATCACCCTAAGATATATTTGATATTCTGAATTCAAAAATGAAGTCTATTTTACAAAATTCAAAACATATAAGTCACATTAATTAATTTAATAATTAATTCCCTCTGTCCGAGCAAATAGCTTGTTTTTTTTGAAACAATAAGTATCAAAAGATTGACACCAGTTTAAGTCCAATTTCAAAGTGAAATTGATTCCAATGACCACCATTGGATTAAATGGTAAAAATATATTATAATTACACTTGAAAACCAATTCAAAAGATAATCTAATCATATAAATAAATTATATTAAAAAGCAGTTTTGATGTAAAATACAGTATTTTTCACTATTCATTAAAAAATGAACATTGTCTGAAAAATACCAAAAATTCACACAAAGTAAATTTTGATGTCCCAATCATAAAGAATAAGTTTATTTTGACAAACATAGCTTATAAAATTTTCAAAAGATATATTTAAAAATGGTTTTCCATCAAAAGGCAGTAAAACAATCTTCTAAAAATATTGGTGTATTCCATGCTTAGTATTGGATTTATTTTCATTTTAAGCCTCTAAAACACTATCTTAATCAATAATAGACATAGATAAAAATATATATTATTCATTACTTACTTGGGATGTTACATTGTATCATGGAGTAATCATATATTTACTGTATCAAATTATTAAATTATTATATATATTCATTATATATTTATTTAAATTCAACTATAATATTTGATTATATGAAATGAAATGCACCATTCAGGGAGACGGTGGGCCGTACGTATGCATGAATAATACATTTAGTAATTTATCATATTAATATAATGAAATTTAAATGATAAAAAATGTCCAATATAAATAAATTATAATATATATATACATGTTATATATTGATTATAGTCTTCTTAATATCATCTAATATCTTTTATGTATAACGTGAACGAATCACAATGCACTGAGTGCCTGGTAGTTCACACTTCCACATGTAATGTTATAGTAAGTATATAATATGAAATGTATTTAGGTATGGGTTGTTAAATAATTTCATATGAATATATATTACAAATATCATATATATCAAATATAAAGGGATTTTACATTTTAATGACCACCATGGCCGACGGTAATGGAAATATGAACAATCATTATTTTGTGAGGCAGTAGTTCGTCGTGCACAGACAAAATATGTTCATTAACCATTAAATGAAGGTGTGTGAAAGTGTAGGTATAACCATTTATTAAAAAACATCATAGTATATATTGTATATTATTATATTTTATATGTATAGAATAAATATTTGAGTAAATGGAGAATGGATGTGAAACCACATATCTTGAGAGTAGATGTTTCTTCTGAACAATGTAACTCTTTTTTGTTTCAAAAAAAGTACTACTTGGATTGATTCCTACCAAAATGGAGTATTCTTAGTATATGGTAAGGATGTTGGGAGACTATATTTATAGAGGTTGGAATAGCTAATGTGGCCTTATAGGTGATAGTAAATGGTAGTGAACATGCTATTTTATAGTGGATGGTGAATGGCACTCTCGTGGATAGAGGAAGGTATTCATTAAGGGATGCACTAACATAAAAAAATTTAATATAAATGTAAATATTGGGTATTATAATGGAATAATGGTCTAATAAAACCTAAAAATAGAAAAATATGAGCATTTTAACAATTTATATCTTTAATATCAAAGATTCCCCTATTTTATTATTTTCGTTTTCATTAAAGTATCTGTTATACTAGTATAATTAATTTAACCAGTAAGACTAAAATAATTTTCTAATAATAATAAAATTATCATCCACTAACTTGTTAATATTATATTTAATTTATATAACAGAAATCCCAACTGTTTATTAAATTAATTTTAAAACAAGCGTATGTGACACGATAAGTCACTGTTAAACCATGATTGTGTTAACCAAAATTTTATAATATATGCGTCAATATGTTAGCTATAAAATAATAATTGGACAATTATATTAATATATTTAATATTTATTAACTATGATAATCACATGAATAAATAAATTACTTTTATTAATTTTAAACCATTTAATAAAAATTTATTTATTGTTAAATACAAATAAAGATACATTTATTTGTTGTTAGTTATAAAATATCTATATAATATTGAGAATATAATATATTAGGATTAAATATAATTAAAAACATTTATTCATATATTAAATTAAATAATGAAAATAAATCAATCAATTATTTTCACGTTCAATATTTATAGAATCATTTATTTTAGTAAATTATTAACTAAATAATCACTACAGTCGTGCATCATAAGCATTTTATGTAACTAAACCATATAAAAATATTAATCATAAATAAAAATGATAAAAATAGACTATTTTTATTTCAAAATTATATTTATAGCCTAAATTTTTAATTTTTTACATATCTCAGTTTTTATAAATCATAAATATAAAGAAAGAGTTCTCTTTTTCTTTCTCCATGATTAACCATTTATATAGAAAAATTATATTTAATAAAATCTCAATAACCAAAATAATATAAACCAATTGTGGATGTGGTATAATGATTGTTATAAAATGAATTTGGGAAATGTTTCTATGTTATTTTGGTTCATAATATTAATTTTTAGTCCCTTAGTATTCTTATTATTATATAAATCATTGTATTTAATTTTAATCACTTTCAATAATAATTTTGGTCAAAAATTATGTTCATCTTATTAAACCTAATATATTATATTGATTACACCATCATATATTAATTTTTAAAAATTCAATTTAGATATGTTGGAAAATTATGATTAACGTTAATCCCACAGATGTGGAGAGAAACCATGTTGTTATAGTAAAAATGTTCAAAAGATGAATAAATGTTAATATTTAATTTCAATATAAAATTTATTTCCTATGAACTAAATTTGATTAATATATTAATAATTTATCCACTGTGGCCCAAAAAATTAATTTAAAAATTAATTTTACACTAATCAATTTTTAAATAAAAAGGATATTTTTAGCAAAATTGTATGTAATTTTTACTATTCATAAAAAATGATTTTTCTTAGAAAAATATGAAAAACAATTATCCTAAGATAAATTCAACATTTGTAATTTAATGAGAAATTTTATAATTTTTAAAATAATATTCACAAATGTTTTGAAATTTATTTTTAAAATTTGTTTACCCTTAAATGGTTGTCGAACTCTTTCTTTTGTGTTACAAAAGCTAATTCAACATTTGGTGTGTCGTATCTTTAACATTTTGTTGCATTAGAAAATAGAAAAATAATATTTATTCTAGCATGTAAATATTTTAATATGATTAGGTGAAAAAATAATGATATTTTTATATTAACATGTATGAATAATATTTATAGGATTTAGAAGAAGAAATAAAAAATAAATTCTCAGTTAAGATCGATATAAGAATATTTTTTTCTTCCAAAATAAATTATTAATAAGATAGGAAAAAAATATTAAAAAAGGATCCCGTATAAATGAAATTGGAGGGTCACTTTTGGAATTTTATAAAATATTATATTAATAAAAATTTATTTTTATTGATAACACCCAAAAAAATGGTTTAATTCGGTGATAAGAGAAGGATGGGTCAGAACCATCTCAAATAATAATACATTAAATGATTTTGGTTATATTATTACCCACATATTTTTCATTTCAACCCCTATGAACCCCTTTTTATTTTTACTATGGTATTAATGTTTTTTACACTTCTTAGGTCTATTTAGTTAGTATAAAATGATAATTGGCCCATAAGTTGACCATAGATAATATTTTAAATTATATTCAAATTAATTGGCTGAGAAAAATATTTTATGGAATTTTAAATCGTTAAATAAATTATTATTTATTACAAAAAATCATTATTTAAATTTTGGATTTATTTATTTATTTTCACATTGAATGAAACATAAAAAATAGAAATTACAATAAAATATTTTAAAATATATAATGGGTTATATTTATTTATAATTTTTTAAAACACAATATTTATTTAAATTTATAATAGTTTCTGTATTTTTGAAACAAATTATATTTTTTATATTCATTAAATAAATTTTTTGGTTGTTACACAAGAATTTAATATAATTATATCATCACAAAAAAATAATATGATAAAAAATAATTTATCCTTAAAAATAATATTTTTATATAAACCTGAAATATTTTTATTCATGTTAGATAATATTATAGATTTAAAAAATTAATAAAGTGACACTTTTGTATTTATATTTTTTAAAAATTTAAAATGTTCAAAATAAAAGAAATTTGGCATCAACCCCTTTTGTGATACTGTGGAAACAACTATTTAAAATAGTTAATATTCATGATGACTGAAACTAAAACACCCTATATAAGAACTTTATTACATATATTTATAAATATGGAATCCATTTTTTAAAATATAACTCATATATGTTGGATAAATTAACTTATAATTTGACTCATGATACACAATAAGGAATAGATTTTCAAGAGGATGAAATTTAAGTCCATAAATATTTGTATACTAAAATGTGGAATAAATATAATTGAAATGAATTAAAATTGGTTTAATAAAATTTAATAATAAAAATTTAAAATTTTAAAGAAATTAAAATATTAATTTTTATCATTAGCTATGTTTTTTATCGAAAAGAAATGCACCTTAAAAAAAGTGATATTTTTACCTATTCAATGACAAAATAGTCAATAGATAAAAATTGAAATATTTTACCCTAAGATGATTTGGATATTATTAATTCAATTATTATATAATTTATATTATATATCATTTTTCTAATATTTATTAATTAATTATAATATTCACTCATAGAAAAATATAAAAAGTTTTATTAATGATTTTTTTTGAACAATGAAATGAGTTTACAAAAAAATTGTCTGATTGTTTAATAATAAATAAGGAAAAATTAGTAGGAACATAAAATACATTTCATAAAATAGTTAATCATATTCATGGATACTAATATAAAAACTAGGTTATAGTCGTTATAAAAAAATTACATGTTTCTTTTTAGATTAGTACTGTTTATCATAAATTACATCAAACATTGTATTCTTTTTAGAAAGAATCATGGTTTACATTGTTACCCTTAAGAAATCTATCCTTAAATTTTTTGTCTATATGTTAAGGTGAAACCATGTGAGGGTACTTATTTTTCATGGATTCCTCTAGTCCTCATTCACCCTCATTGTATTTTTTATTCCCTTATTGTATATTGAATACGTGACTTATTGTATTGAAAATAACATTATCTATATGATCTAATATCTTTACTAGATTCTACTCAGAATATAGACAATGTTAAATTCATACCATTTATTAGTTCAACAAATTTTATTGATGTGGTATGTACTTAATCAAGAAATATTCATGGAAAATTTCATTTACATTAAAAATTATTGGTGGGAGTGATAGTCAATAAGAAATTGATCAAATGTGATTCAAAATTTCAATGTGGTGATGTCACTGGAGCATTTATATACATTCCCCCTAGATCTCATGAACCTATTATATATATATATATATATATATATATATTTATAAAAAAACCAAATCATGGACCTCATACTCTAGGTATCATTGATTATTGTTAAAATAGATCATCAGTCGAATATAAGCATCCTAATATGTTGTTGAATATTATGGAATATTGTATCATTTCTGCAAGGATTATAGGCCCCAATAAATTTTTTTCACCAACATTATACCATCAATAAACTATTCTACATATTTCACAATAAAGTTATTATAATTATCAATTTTTATTATTATGTGAAGGAAAATATTATATAAGAAATCAACAAATGGGGAAAAATTGATCCCATCAACCGTAAAAATTCATCGACGATGCTCTCAACATGAAATATATTGTCTAAATATTCCACTTATATTTCTCATCATATTAGGGTTTAAAATCACTATAAACCATCAAATCAAAATTTAGATCATAGTGAAGGCTATTTATGACATGGTGGTAAATAATTAATCTTAGTCACATAAAATCTATAATGGTGTTCCATGATGTTTCACCACATCTCCAATTTATATCCTTTTACTTCGATCCGTTGAGAAGTATCTGTAATATGATCCACCAAAACTCACAAGGTATTATTTAATCATGGGAATATTTAGTGAAAAAGTATACATTGATGTTTTCTCATTTACATTGTGGTATGGATAATGGTAACATCACCCCCTTCAACATTTTCCTTTCACCCTTCATTTTTATCATAAAAGTCACATTGATATATATATATATAATAACCTTCTTCTTATTTCACCACCAATTGTTTTCATGGTGACGTTGAAACCTCTTTTTACCCCTAGTTTGATGGAGAATTTTTAGCAATATGAATAACCGAATTTTTATTTCTTTGTGTAATGATTTGATGGCACACATAGTCATGTCTGAAATATTACAAATCCTCCATTCATTTTTTATCTCTCATTATGATATATATATCATTTAACATCCTACATCTTCTAAATTTTTACATTATCTCTTTCATCATCCTTTATTTTTTTAATAAGGGATGGTAAATAACTTATTTAAAAAATTTAGGTAGATTTTGCTTCATTTATTATTCCCATTTCCATCCTTTTCATTTCTATGAGGATTTTATCCTTCTCAATTCACTTCATTGATAAACATTCAATATCATTTATAATTAGAGATTATTATATTTTATTTTCACTCATGGGATGTTTATTAATTTAGAATTCATTATCATTAATTAGTTCAAACCATATTAATTATCATATATTTATCTCATTCTATGTAATTATATAAATAATGCTCTTATTATTTTTCTGTATTTTAATCATATCGCAATAGAGGTAATTTTTCAATATTTTGAATGTAATGATTCATCATGATAACTCCATATCATGTGTTGGAGAGTTTTCATCTTGAAAATTTAACTATTTTAAGGTGTAGGAAATCATATATCTTACATTATCATTATAAATCCAAGGGAATTCCTTTACTAATCACTATATACCATAATATGTTCCCCAGTTGGGGGTACTGTAAATATTACTCCCATGATTAGTCTCCATTAAATTTAATAAAAGACCATTCACATTAATTAGTCCCAAATAAAATTACTCTCTTATGGGTTACCTTAGTCAAAGTGATTGGAAATTGGGATTAACTTTCAAAAATCATCATTATTACCCATATACCCATGGAATATATATATACTTATTACATATTATATTCTAGTTCAAATTTCAATTGATATTGTCTAAGTGGTGTCCATATGTATTCCTTTTTTGTGATAACAAACACAAGTTATGATAATTATTTGATCTAGAACAAACATTAACTGACTAATACAAATAACATCTTTTTTAAAAGAGTCATTTGTACATTATTCAAATTATTTTAAAGACATAATTTTATTTTAGTGTATATTATTATTCCATTTATGAAGAATAACTCAAATTTTATAATCAATTCTTTATGAATATATTTATTACACAGATAAATTATTCTAGAAGCTTAGTGGTTCTAAATTGAATCACAATGAACTCCTATTGTTAAATTATTTTTTAAAATGGAGTTACGTGAATTTATTCTTTCATAACCATTAATTAGTGATATCCCAACTGATGGTCAACTTTATATAAATATTGGGGCCCAAATGTTTAACAAAAAAGTCAAATATCACAGGTAGGGGATAGTTTTTTTATTGTTATTTTTTTGAGATCACAATAATAAATACATATTCAAATTAACCCATCCTCATTTTCTTTAATGTTTTCCATCATATCCCATTTTAATTAACTCAAGAGTGAAAAACCTCTTTCTAGATTCACTTGAAACAACTTTTACAGTTCTTCATACTCAACAATAACTAATTTTAAGGATTATTGAATATGTAAAGAGATTTAGGCAAAAGATTTACTGTTAACTCAACCTCTTAGTACGATGTAATAATATGTACTTATTAGTCAATAGATTTGTATAACCCCACATAATGGTAATGGTTTCATAAATGATTCCCTCATTTATCTAAATCATTTGGGAATGATATATTATTTCATAAGTAAATAATATAAATTAATTCATGAGGATTACATATGATATTTTTTCACATCCTTACACTTTTAATGAATAGTACGGTTACTTTATATAGGAATAGTGAAATACCACTCTCAATAGATGTTATTGGATTTATATTAGATAAACTAATCACAAAATAATATGGAATAAAACTCCAGAAGAATAAGTAAGAACATATTTAATAGATGATTAAGTTAAAAAAATTGCTTTCCGAGGTATTATAGACATCAGATGCGAAAAATGATCAATTTTTTGTTCTCACATAAAGCCCAAAACTCATTTTTTGTCATAGAGTTTTAATAATTTTACTATGCATGAATGATATGAAGTAATGGATAGAAATAGAATAAAAATGTATATTCTCTATTATTAAATGAATAGAAGGTGATAAAATTACCATTATTTATCATAATACACATTAGAATTAGTGATTACATGTTCATATCCTTTGTATCATATCCATTGAGGTTGTTTTCATTTATTTTATCTGAAAACCCTTGTGTTAGGTAATTTCCATTCATAGTTACCACATTACATTTAGTTGAAGAATGCTTATCATAGGATTAGTGTAGATCTAAACATTTTTTATCTATTACACTACATGGATTATTTATGTAAATTTGATATTTATTATCACTCTTCCTCTTTTCAATATATAAAGCTTGTTCTAATTCCTTTATGATAGTTTCCAATATGATTCTTCCAAAACATTTGTGGAATTGATGATGGAATTTTTATTCCTCCATGCTATTTATATATTTATCCACACAAATAAAACTCCATTTTATGATTTTTATATCTATTTCTATGAAACCACTATGATTCCCAAATTCCATTTCAAATTTGAGGAATCAATGGATAATCCCTTCATAGAGGTCAATGTATTGATTCACTAATTATTTTAACTGACTTAGGTTTAACACACTAAAGGGACTATTCAAAATGAATTAAGTATTTATAGAAAATATAATGGCATACCATGAAATATTTTTGATGATTTCCTCATAAGTCAGGATAGTCAAAACATCCTTTTTTGTATATGGAAATCCCCCTATATTTTTAGATTCTGAGTATGGAGTAAATAATTTCATGAAATTATTCTCTTCAATACTTCTTATTCCATAGAATAAATATCCATTACTGAATCTATGTTCATGATTAACATGTACCACTGTTGATCTTACCCCTCCATGAAATAAATAAATCAAACATTTTCTTATTTCTATAACCTATGGTGGAAATAGAATATCATCATTATATATTTTACCCATTGTTAAATTTTTTGGGGATAAAAATATGCACTAAATTTGGGAGGCATTTGTCAAATTAAATAATTGACTAATACATTAATTTTATTTTTATAAGGAGTTAATTACTTATGATTCAAGTTATTATTCATAACTGGATACTATTGAGAAAGTTTGTCCGTGGGATTAATTCTTCCACACTCAAAATTCTAGGCATATAATTGGGAAAATAATCACGTTTCTTATCATGTTGGTAATTGTAAAAGTCTTCAATATTTATATACATTAAATATAAATATAAATTAAATAAATATTAGAATACATTATCTAATAAACCTAAGAAAGAGAAACCTATTAAAAATGAAGAAATAACTTAAAATGATAAGTATATCCTAACTTATGAGTTTATTATTTCAATATATGATATCTATTTTAATTTTTCTTATTATTATTTATAACATACAAATTTATTCAGTTCCTTCATAATGGTTCATAAAATGATTTTTAATTTTTGAAAGCATATCCCTTGGGAGTCTCAAATCAGGTGTTCATCAAGTCCATTATTTTGTGTACTAGTTGATGGTCGATTCAAATTACAATTCACCCTTCTTGAGGTTATTACCCATATGTTCATCTATTCTAGATACACTTCAACTTGAAGAGTCTACACAAGGATGTAATTTCATGGAATCCACAATCATTATACATCCATAAAATTACAACATCTTTTTAAATACATAGATGTATCCCAATGGTTATCCCTAAACTAGTATAGTAATAATCCTGAAATAACAACTATAACGATGAAATATTTTAAAATATAAAATTTAAATACTTTTAAAATAAATATATAAAAAATAAAAACTGAGGATCTAGAGGCATAATGTATCTCAAAGATTTAGTTAATAATATATGAAAATTAAACTAAAACATAACATCAGTATTTTATTCTTATAAATGATCTAACTAATCCCTTTGACTCGAAAATATTATTGGAGTATCTAGGTGAAAATAAAAATAAATAGTCATATTGAAAATCCCAATAAGTGGATAAACATAAAAAGGAATCCTAATGTATGTGTCAATTGTATAACTAGATATAAAAAAATAGACGGTGCATGAGTAATCACTTTGTGAAATAAAATAAATGAAATGTTCTTATAAGATCCTAGAAATATTTTTAATGTATAAATATTAAACAAAATTTAGAGAAAAATTTCAATTCTTACTTCCAAGACAACATTACATGGATTATAATTATCATAGTGTATTAGTAATACTCCCAAATCCCATCAATAACATCTTATAAGTAAAAAAGAATTACCCAATGAATTAATGATGTATATAGGTAAATCCTCCATAATATGTTCAAAGTAATATGATCAAAAAAAATCTATATAAGGGATGAACCTAAGAATTTACCATTGAATGAAAATGACAAACATAATGTTGCAACACATCATAATCAAAAGAGACTTCATAAAGAGGGAATTTGAGAGATGACAAAATAGATAGGATTATACCATTAAAGGAATGGATAATGATATAGATATATATGTGAGAGACATATATACATAATTTATAATAATTAAATAACATTAAATAGATATAGAAAGTGAGTTAGATAGAGAATATAAATAACATAAAGAAAACAGTGGCGTAAAGGGAACCATTATATTGAGTCGTAATTTCCACATATATTCATTACCATACTGAATAGTACGATTATTTTAATTAATTACATTATTTAAAGAATTTTTTAGTTTTAATATTCATTTTTCATTTTTATTTTCATGTTATATTCAATTAGATAATCTTTTAGTTTCATCTTGGTCATTTTGAAGATATTCGGCTCATAAGTCCAAAATCAATTTCGTATGTGGGAATATGTCCAAGTGAATATTATATCATCATATAAAAATAATAATAATAAAATAATTATCATTTTTATACAAAAAATATAATTTTATAACCAACCATGACTGATCATTATAAAAAATGAACTAGTTTTCTATTATTGTGATGGTGGGTCATTAATACTCATTAGTAACCTTACATTTTTCACCATTCACGATAGATTAAAGATAAAATTAAATTGCCAGTCTTATATGATAAATATAAAATAAATATAAAATTATTTATTTAAATAAAATTATATATATATATATATATATATATATACCATCCATGTGTCACGGTTATGAAAAATATATCGCATCTCTTCATGCAGGTGGTGGTATATGCGTACACACGAACGAAATTATCAGTTCTCAATGAATGGAAATTATAGCATCCCAGCCTTTTTCGTACATTACTATTACATCATTACAAAGATAAACAACATAATATTATTACACATAGAGGATCCATAGGTTTAGTGTATTGGGAAAACTAGGACCATGCATGACCAATACAACATCAACCATAATCATTTATTTAACTTCGTCTTCACTAGCTTCTTAGTGGAACTTGTCCTCTCCTTAGTACATGTAGCCACCTGAGGATATACATAAAAAGGGGTGATCTAGAATCCCAATAATAGGATAGATAAGAACAATATATCATGGGGTGAGCATAATCAGGACATAGGCAAAGAATCATGAACATGAGAGGACCATAAATAATAGACTTGAAATGTGGCAATGCATAAAAAATGAAACATCATGTCTTAGTGGTTAACTTCCACACATACTTGTGATCAAAGATAGAATCATTTTCACACATCATTTCACATTTACTCATTAGATTCATCACTTTACCCAATCCATTGGAGCGTTATATAATTCCCGGCGCACCCGTCACATTTAATCATTTATAATGCGCTATATAATTTCGGGTGCACCCGTCACATTATAAGATTATCATTATCATGATTTCCACATAGGACACATATAAAACATGTACATAAATAACCCATGGAAAGGAATTGGTATCATCTCATAATAACACATTCATAAGCATTGGGTTCTAAAAATAAATAGGGAACAACATACTTGATACAAGAACCATCAACCTTGAATGAGATGTAAAAGGTGAGATCTTGAAAGAAGAGTTCTTTTGGAAAGCATTTTGATGGACATAAAAACTAGTTACAAACATTTATATCCCAGAAAAGGAATGTAAATGATGAAAAAATTATCTTTGAGGAGTAACCATATCAAAAATTGAGTGAATGAGGGAGAACACAATGGAAGAAAATTGGGTTTAAGATTTCCCCTTACCTTGTATTCGAATGCCTCCTTCTCTTCAATATCCTGTATAAAGACATTATATTCATTAATTAGAAATTAAAAAACCTTTTATACATTAATAGTGTAAATTATGGTTTCCTTATGTCATATTATGTACCTTTGGATGACATATAGAGTTTAAAAAATGTTGTTCGAGGATGTTCGTTTTTTTTGGTTTTCTTGAGCAGTCCACTTGTATTCTTAAATTGATGTTTGGGTAGATCATGGGTAAAAATACAGAACTGATATTACATTTTATTTATGTTATTAAATAATCATTAATGATTTTATAATGAGTTATATTATATCCATGTGGACGAATCATTAGATAAAATTTTAGTGATGGTTATTTGGTTAAATTTGGGTGGTTTTTGGATCACAACAAACTTGTTTTAACTTTTCACCTAGTAATATGGAAATAGGTTATTTCCAGAACATAAAATAGAACATAATACATTTAACATATTCTGGTTCAACCATAAAAATGGTTTCATGGCCAGATCTGAATGTAGAAATGGAAGAATAGAACATGTCGTTTTTGACGGTGATAAATTTTACACCTCATGAACAACGTTCTCTTTAATAAAAAAAGGAAGAGGGAAAGGGTGTGGGGTGATATAATATACCATTAGAATCATAATATTATAGTATATATATAACACTGGATTTAAAAAACCATTTGGATGAAGATTGGTAGGGAGATATCAAGAAAGGAACTTGAACTTGAAAGGAAATTCAAGGAGAAGAGGGAGGAAAATTACCTCTTGAATCCTTCACTTGAGAACCTCCTTAAGGGCCTATGCTTGGAATATTGATGAGACCAGAAGCTCTTGAAAGTGGTTAAGGGGCTGGGGGAGATGATTGGGAAGATCTTAGGCAATGCTTGAATCTTGAGAGGTGTGGTTTGGCAAGAGAAGGGGGAGGGCTTATTTATACATGAGGAGGGAGGTGTTTTGGCATAAAATATTAAATAAAATAATATATCAAGAGTTAGACTTGTAATAGTAGTTTTTTGACATCCTAAATCATATATCAATATAATATAATAAGTTTTATGCTTTAACTCTTCTTTATAATTTGAATTCATTAATTTATTAAAAGGAAAGTGAAAGAAAGAGAAAATGACACTATAAGAACTCGCCTTTTGACTTTTGGCTTTGGAAAGTTCTTTTTAGGTTTATGAATTGGATTTATTGTATTTCAAGGAAATATTTATGAAATTTAATATAATTTGGCCGAAACTAATGGTCTATAATGTTTATGTCATCATTACATCATTAATGATGCAATTTAGTGTACACCGATTATGCAAAAAACTGTATTTTTTTACTATTCACCCGAAAATTGAAGTATTTCAGAATAAACCAAAAAATTTAACCCTACCATTTTTCAATGTGTAGAATCCAAAAATGATTTCCATTTTTCAAAAATAATTTTCTAAATATTATTAATTTAATTATTAACTAAAATCATAATTTACTTAAAAAACAGTTTTTAAGATTAAAACTTATTTTGTAGTTCTTTCATAAATTATTTAGGGTATTATAAAATTATCTAAAAACTATTAGACATTGATTCAGTACATTATGAATACATTTCAGGGAAATAAATTTTTCGTAAATTAATTAATTAATTATAATTAATTATTTTGACTTTATAAAATACCAAAAACGTTTACTAAGGTCAAATTATCACTTTCTATGATGTCTAAATATTATTTTATTATTCATAGGTAATGTTACTCTTTTTTACTATAATGGTCATATTACTATTCATAAGGGTAGGTTACTATTCATAAGGGTAGGTTACTATTCACCAAAAATTATTTTTGTTTCATTAGACTCCAAAAACTATCTTGAACACATCTATGTATGTTGGATTTTTAAAATTCCAAACATAGGGGTGGCAAAATTATGTTTAAAGGTCACTTATCACTTAGTAGTTCATTATTTAGTGTTTTTATGACATAAATATAAGAATTGAATTTTCCATTGAAATGATTTGGGTTGTTACATTCTTCCCCCCTTAAGAAATTTCGCCCCCAAAATTTCACTTTACACAAACAGGTGACGGTACTTCTCCTTCACTGCCTCTTCTGGTTCCCAAGTTGCTTCCTCAAACTTATGGTTCCTCTATAATACTTTGAGAAGGCAGGTTGTCTTGTTGTGTAGAACCTTATCACTTCGGTCCAAAAATTTTACCGACTGCTCCTCATAGGAGAGATCATCTTCCAGTTGTACCACCTCTGAGTTTAGTACATGTGAGGGGTCTAGTATGTACTTCCTCAGTAGTGATACGTGAAACACATCATGAACTTGAGCCATATTCGGTGGAAGTGCTAGACGATAGGCCATGGCTCCTATACGGTAAAGGATCTTGAAGGGGCCAATGTACCTTGGGCTTAGATTCCCTTTAATCCTGAATCTCATGACTCTCATCCATGGAGTTATTTGAAGGAAGACTTTATCTCCAGCGTCAAACTCCAAGTCCCTTCGACGGTTGTCAGCATACCTCTTTTGCTAACTTTGAGCAGCTTTGATGTGTTTCTGGATGACTTGAACCATCTCTATCATCTATTGAACAAGATCAGGACCTAGTAGCTTTTTTTCACCAACTTCATCCCAACAGGTTGGAGTTCAACATCGCTTCCCATAAAGAGCTTCATACAGAGCCATCGGAATACTCGAGTGGAAGCTATTATTGTATGAGAACTCAACCAATGGGAGATGCTGATCCCAACCACCTTTGAATTCAACAGAGCAGGATCTTAACATATCTTCAAGTGTCTGAATAGTCCTTTCAGACTGGCCATCAGTTTGGGGGTGATAGGCCGTGCTGAAATTTAATTCAATACTCAAAGCATGTTGAAGGCTCCTCCAGAACATATATGTGAACCATGGATCATGGTCAGAGACAATCGAGAGTGGAACACCGTGCAATCTCACTACTTCCTTCACATATAACCTTGAAAGCTGTTCAAGTGAGTGGTCCTCCCGAATAGCGATAAAATGGGCAGTCTTGGTGAGTCAATCAACCACAACCCATATCGCATTATTTCTCTTTGAGGTCTTCATGAGACCCATGACAAAGTCCATAGTACCATTTTCCCATTTCCACATGGGTTTAGGCAATGGCTGCATCATACCTTTGGACTTTTGTTGCTCCGCTTTAACATGATCACATACCAAGCACCTTGATATATATTCCGGAATCTCCTTCTTCATGTTATCCCACCAGAAGTGCTCTCAGAGATCACAATACATCATGGTTCTTCTAGGATGGATAGGGAAAGTTGAGCTATGTGCATTATCCAATATCTCCTTTATCCCGGTTAATGAAGGCACACAAAGCCGCGTTCCAAACCGAATCACACCATCATCGTCGATATGGAACTCTTGCAGCTTCCCATCCATTACTGCATTCTCCCTCTTTTGTATCTCCATATCATCCCTTTGTGCTTCCTTAATCTTCTCTTGGATAGATGGTTGCGCAATCATTTGGGCAAGGTAGGATGTATCCCCTTCCCTTATGATTTCCAAATCCATTCTTTGCATATCCAAGAAGATAGGGACTTTCTCAATCCTCAACATGGATAGAGTAGCAGGTTCTTTTCTACTTAGAGCATTAGCTACCTTGTTCTCCTTCCCAGGATGATAGAGAATAGAGAAATCGTAATCCTTGATTAGCTCAAACCATCTCCTTTGATGCATGTTGAGCTCCTTTTGTGTGAATATATACTTTAGGCTCTTGTGGTCGGTGTATATGTCACACTTTTCGCCATAAAGGTAGTGCCGCCAGATTTTCATGTCAAAAATCACGGCTACCAGCTCTAGATCATGCGTCGGGTTGTTCTTCTCATAGATCTTCAACTGTCATGAGGCGTAGGCTATCACATTATCATTTTGCATGAGTACAAAACCCGAGCCTTTCTTTGATGCATCACTGTATATCACAAAACTTTCTCCACCATTCGGTAGTGTGAGTACAGGTACAATGATTAACCTTCTCTTTAGCTCCTTGAAACTTCCCTCACATTCTTTTTTCCATACATACATTACCCCTTTCCTTGTTAACTTAGTTAGTGGTATTGAAAATCATGAGAATTTTCTCACAGAAGGTCGATAGTACCCAGCTAATCCAAGATAACTACGGATTTTTGTAACACATGAGGGCCTAGGCCATTCCTCAATCACCTTTGTCTTTGAAGGGTCTACAAAAATTCCCTCACTTGGGATCACAATTCCCAAGAACGTGACATGATTCATCCAAAAGTCACACTTTCTGAACTTGGCGTAAAACTTCTCCTTTCTCAATGTCGCCAACACAAGTCGTAGATGTTCTTCATGTTCCTCCTTGCTCTTGGAGTAGATGAGAATATCATCAATAAACACTACCACAAATTTTTTGAGGTAATGTCTAAAGACTATATTCATCAAACCCATGATGATTTCAGGGGCATTAGTATGTCCGAAGGGAATCACCAAAAACTCATAGTGCACATACCTTGTACGGAAGGCAGTCTTCTGAATATCTTCCTTCTTCACCTTTACTTGATGATATCCAGAACGAAGATCCACCTTTGAGAAGTATTTATCTCCTCTTAACTGGTCTAACAAGTCATCAATTTTGGGAGATGACACTTGTTCTTTATAGTGATCTTGTTGATTTCCCAGATAATTGATACACAGCCGCATGGTTCCATCCTTCTTCTTTACATAGAGCACTGGCGCACCCCAAGGTGATGCACTAGGGCATACGAACCCTTTGTCCAGATGCTCTTGCAGCTGCTTCTTTAACTCCTCCAGTTCGATAGGAGCCATCCTATAGGGGCACTTCGAGATAAGAGTAGCTCCGTGTATGAGTTCAATTGAGAACTCTACCTCACAATCCGGGGGAATTCCGGGAAACTCTTCGGGAAATACATCACTGTATTCCCTCACAATGGGAATTTCCTCATGGTTGGAACTTTCCTTCGACTCAACCATTTGCGAGAGATATGCTTCTTCATAGGGAATCAACACCCACACCATTGAAGGATTTTTCAAAGGATATTCATGATCTTGATTGCATTTTTATAGGAGCATGGGATGGTTCGGAATATGAAAATATATTTCCTTTTCCCGACAGTTAATATGTTCTTTATATAACGAGAGCCAATCCATTCCCATTATAGCGTCGAATTTCACCAAGGGAAGTATTACGAGATTTTCTGGAGTAATCTTCCCACATTCATCAATAATTGAAGAGTCAAACACTTGGTTTGAAATGATTGCACCACTTGGTGTTTCTACAGAAATCTCTACTTTAAGGTTTCAGGGCATCGATTCTATAATTCTTGAAAACTTGCAAGATATAAAGGAATGTGTAGAACTAGAATCAAATAAAACTTTTTCCATTCTTGAGTGAATAGGAAGTGTACCTTGTATGACTTAATTATCATGTTCTACCTCTGTAGTAGTGATTTAATAAGCCTTCCCTTGTTCCTTTGGATTTGATGGTTGTTGGCGCTAATTACCCTCGAGAGCTTGAGGTTTAGTACACTAGTTTGAATAGTTCCCTAGCTCCCTACAGTTGTAGCATTGAACCACGAGTGGTTCTATCCTTTCATCAGCTACATTATCCTTCCTTTTCATGTCTTTTTGACACTCGTGAGCTTGGTGTCCTTCCTTCCCACACTTAAATCATTTCACCATACCTTTGAGGCAGTTCCCATGGTGCAACATCCCAAATTTTCGGCATGTGGGACGTTGATTTTTCTTCCCACCTTTGTCACTAGATCCACCAGCTTGAAATTCCATCTTTCTATTCTTATCACCATAGCCATCTGACCATTCCCCAAACTCCAACTCCAGATTGATAGAACACCGAACATCTTCTTCGTAAATCTCAATGTCTTGGATTGCAAGAGCCTTTCGAAGATGTGGTTTTCATCCACTAAATAATCTATCAATTTTGCTATCATTGTTGATAAAAAAACCCGAAGCGTACCTTGCGAGCCTTGTGAAATTTTCTTCACAGGTTGTGATAGATTCCCCTTATTTTTGCTTGAGCTCTATGAATTCTCTCTCCATCTTCATGCGAAGAGTTCGTGGGAAGTAATTATTATGAAACATTATCATAAAGACTTCCAAATCCATCTCTTCAATTTCCTCACTTGGCTTGGTGTTCTTAATCAAAGTCCACCATTGATCAGCTTCTCCATCAAGACGGTAAACGGCTAGAGTCACCTTCTCTGTCTCGGAAGAGTGAAGAACAAAAAAGATATTCTCCGTGGATTTGACCCACTGTTCTACAACTAGTGGATCAGAAGATCCACAAAATGTCGGTGGTCGTTGCCGCATAAAACATTCGATAGCAAGATGATCACTATTTGGTGAAGGAGGACGTTCCCCATTATTATGGTTATTATTCATAACCCGAGATATTTGGGTAATCATAGCCATGATGTTTTGAACTCCAACTCCAAAATCATTGGGAATGTCCTTCGGGAAATCGTTGCATTGGCCCTCACAGGAGTTATTGGCCTGATTTCTCCTAGTTCCCACCATTTTCTCAAATAGAAAAGCTTAGAAAAAAACATAAGTAAACAAGTCATGAATAACCTATTCATTTTAAAAAATTATACAAAAAACATAACATATGGGATCCCTAGGTAAATATTCTTGTGTACATATTTGTACTTATTCTTATGCTAGTGGTTTTCTCTAGGGTTTACGAATCCAAATTCCAAAATTAACTAAACCTTTCCTCTGATACCAACTATAGCATCCTAGCCTTTTTCTTACATTACTATTACATCATTTCAAAGATAAAAATCATAATATTATTACACATAGAGGATCCATAGGTTTAGTGTCTTGGGAAAACTAGGACCATGCATGACAAATACAACATCGACCATAAACATTTATTTAACTTCTTCTTCAGTAGCTTCTTAGTGGCACTTGTCCTCTCCTTAGTACATGTAGCCACCTGAGGATATACATCAAAAGGGGTGAGCTAGAAGACCAGTAATAGGATAGATATGAACAATATATCATGGGGTGGGCATAATCATGACAAGGCAATGAATCATGAACATGAGAGGAGCATAAATAATAGACTTGAAATGTGGCAATGCATAAAAAATGAAACATCATGTCTTAGTGGTTAACTACCACATATAATTTAGAAAAAATCTAGAATCATGTTCACACATCATTTAAAATTTACTAATGAGATTCATTACATTACCCAATGCATTGGAGCGCTATATAATTTCGGGCACACCTGTCACATCTAAACATTAATATTGCGCTATATAATTCCGAGCGCACCCGTCACATCATAACATTATCATTATCATGCTTGCCACATAGGAAACATATAAAAAATTTACATAAATAACCAATGGAATGTAATGGGTTAAATATCATAATAACACATTCATAAGCTTTGTGTTCCCAAACGGTATAGGGAACAACATACTTGATACAAGAACCATCAACCTTGAATGAGAGGAAGAAGGTGAGATCTTGAAAGAAGAGTTCTTTTGTAAAACATTTTGATGGACATAAAAACTAGTGACAAACATGTATATCCCAGAAAAGTAATGTAAATGATGAACAAATGATCTCTGAAGAGTAACCATATCAAAAATGCAGTGAAAGAGGGAGAACCCGAAGGAAGAAAATTGGGTTCGTGATTTCCCCTTACCTTGTTTTTGAATGCCTCCTTCTCTTTAATATCCTGTATAAAGACATTATATTCATTAATTAGAAATTAAAGAACCCTTTATGCATTAATAGTGTTAATTCTAGTTTCCTTATGTCATTTTATGTACCTTTGGATGACTTATAGAGTTTAAAAAACGTTGTTCGAGGATGTTTCATTTTATGGTTTTCTTGAGCGGTCCAATTGTATTCTTAAATTGATGTTTGGGTAGATCATGGTTAAACATCCATAACTGATATTAAATTTTATTTATGTTATTACAGAATCATAAATGATTTTATAATGAGTTATATTGTATCCATGTGGAAGAATCATTATATAAGATTTTAATGATGGTTATTTGGGTAATTTTGGGCAGTTTTTGGATCACAACAAACTTGTTTTAAATTTTCACTTAGTAATATGGCCATAAAATATTTCCAGAACATAAAATAGAACATAATACATATAAAATATTCTATTTCAACCATAAAAATTGTTTCATGACCAGATCTGTAGGTAGAAATGGAAGAAGAGAACATGTCGTTTTTGAAGGTGATAAATTTAACACCTCATGAAAAACCTTCTCTTTAATAAAAAAGGAAGAGGGAAAGGGTGTGGGGTGATATAATATACCATTAGAATCATTATATTACAGTTTATATATAATACTGGATTTAAAAAACAATTTGGATGAAGATAGGTAGGGAGAGATCAAAAAAGGAACTTGAACTTGAAAGGAAATTAAAGGAGAAGAGGGAGGAAAATTACCTCTTGAATCCTTCACTTGAGAACCTCCTTAAGGGCCTAAGCTTGGTATTTTGATGAGACCAGAAGCTATAAGATGTGGGGAAGGGGATAGGGGATATTATTGGGTAGAGATTAGTTAATTATTGAAGCTTTATAGGTGTGGTTTGGCAAGAGAAGGGGGGGCTTATTTATGCATGAGGAGGGAGGTGTTTTTGGCATAAAATATTTAATAAAAAATTATAATAGGACTTAGACTTGTAATAGTAGTTTTTTGACATCCTAAATCATATATCAATATAATATAATACGTTTTAGGCTTTAACTCTTCTTTATAATTAGAATTCATTAATTTATTAAAAGCAAAGTGAAAGAAAGAGAAAAAGACATTTTATGAAATCACGTTTTGACTTTAGGCTTTGGAAAGTTCTTTTTAGGTTTCAGAATTGGATTTATTGTATTTCAAGGAAAAATTTATGAAATTTAAAATAATTTGGCCGAAACTAATGCTCTAGAATGTTTATGTCATCATTACATCATTAATGATGCAATTTAGTGTACACCGATGAAGTGAAAAACTGTATTATTTTACTATTCACCCGAAAATTGAAATATTTCAGAATAAATCCAGAAATCTACCCCTACCATTTTTCGATGTGTAAAATCCAAAAATGATTTCTATTTTTGAAAAATAATTTTCTAAATATTATTAATTTAATGTTTATCTAAAATCATAATTTACTTAAAAAATAGTTTTTAAGATTAAACCTGATTTTGTAGTTCTTTCATAAATTACGTAGGGTATTATAAAATTATCTAAAAACTATTAGACATTGATTCAGAACTTTATGAATACATTTTAGGGAAAGAATTATACTTTTAAATTAATTAATTAACTATAATTAATTATTTTGACTTTATAAAATACCAAAAACGTTTACTAAGGTCAAATTATCACTTTCTATGATGTCTAAATATTATTTTATTATTCATAGGTAATGTTACTCTTATTTACTATAAGGGTCATATTACTATTCATAATGGTAGGTTACTATTCATAAGGGTATGTTACTATTCACCAAAAAATATTTTTATTTCATTAGACTCCAAAAACATTCTTGAACACAACCGTGTATGTTGGATTTTTAAAATTCCAAACATAAGGGTGAAAAAATTATGTTTAAAGGTCACCTATCACTTAGTAGTTCATTATTTTGTGTTTTTATGACATAAATATAAGAAGTGAATTTTACATGGAAATAGTTTGGGTTGTTACAGAAATATAGGATAAATAAATAGTATAATAATTTTACCTAATGCTAAATATTTTATTATTATTATATAATTTAATTAAATCCATCATTTTATCATTCCTTGTAATACAGTGGTGGAAAAAAAATACATCGTTTTTCAAGAAAATAGTCCTCCATACATAAGAATGGTGGATCTGTTTCCCATTTAATGAAAGAGGAGAATGGTATAATTTATTCTATTAATACAGAAACATATAATTATATATTATATATATGTATTTTTATAAACATCGATAAAAATATTATAAGGATATACGAAATAAAAAATATTAGTTATTAATGATACCTCTCATTCGAACAACCTCTCCAAGTTCACACAAAGTGACTTCTTATGAGGGTTTAATAATATAAAGTACTATAATATAGTTAATCTAACAATGACATTTATTCCTTCTTGGAATTTATTGGACAAATTGGTATTGATATTTAATAAAAATGTTGGAGGAGGTTACATTTAATAATTGAGGGGATATGCACTCTTTGAATTTCAAAAATTTATAAATTTATATATATTAATTTCCAATTAAAATTTTATAAAGCTGATGTAATTCATATTGAGAATGGTCATAGGTTAAATTAATCCCATACAATAAAATTTTTACAAGCTCTTGTGATGTTTTTACCCTTATATTTTGGTTTTAATTAATATTAACCAATTTTTTAGATTACCATTGTAAATTTTTTTACCCTTTATGGGTCTAGAGAGTTACTATAAAAAAATTGACCATAAATGGACCAGAGTTATAATTTTAAACTATATCAATATCACTAGTCTAAATATGGTATTTTTACATATTTTAAATCTTTTAGTATAATTTTATTTATTATAAAATAGAATTATTGCCTTTTTTTGAACTATTCAATTATTCTAACATTTAATGATAACTAAAAATCAACAGAATTATAATATAATACTTTAAAATATATATAATAATTTATAAATTCTTACGATATTACTTAATATAATCTTTCATTAAAATTATAGTACTTTATTAAATTTAAAAATAATGTTTTTTAAATTTTAATAAATTAAATAAATAATTAGTCGTTGTTGAAAAAAATTTATCTATAATTATTTCATTGAAAAAATTAGAAATTAAACGCTATAATAAACAAAAACATATCATTTATATTAATCTTTAGAACTGAACTTACATTATTATTATCCATGTAAGAAAATATATTCGAATTTTAAATTTTAAAAGTGATATTTTTCTCTATGTTTTACTTTAATATTATATTGTTCAAATCCAGTGAAACAAGGAATAATGTTACAATATATTTGAAACATTTCTAGATAAGGTTGAACAAAAGTATCCAAATTTGAAATATGAATGTTTTTAGGTAATTGTTTTTCATAACAGTAATTTTGATACTAAAAAAAATTACCTTAATAATAATTATTAACAATAGTTACTATTCATAACGAAATCAAATGGTAAATTAAGAACAATAAGACCTTCTAACCTGACATATTTACAATATTTTTAATATTGTTTCATATAGTATTTATAATTATATTTCTATTAGACTTATGGTATGCGATGAAAAATGGTTTTTCAGTTGAACGACTTTTTATGTTAAAAAATAAACTTCTACCAAAATCCTATATATATATCAAACAAGTGAAATTAATTATATTAAATATGAAAAATAATAATAATTTTACGTATAAATATAATTAAAATAATAATCTTCTAGTAAAATTAGATAATATATACAAATTAAATAATAACATTACAAAAACTAGTATTTTAACTAATCTTTAAAAAATAACAGTTTTCCTTAAAATCCCAAAATTTGACTATAAGATAATTTTAATTTAGTATTTCAAAAATTATATCTTTTTAATAAAATAAAATAAATAAATTATTTAGAATATATATATAATTTTCTCTCTCAAATTGAAATAATAGTTTTTAAAAGAAATTTTTTTTTGAAGAATAAAATAACTTTTCTAAAATTTATGTAATTTTATATTAAGTAGTTATCAATATTAAGTATTAAGAATATATTTATTTATTAATTATTAAATCCTACTAATACTAAATAATAAAATATATGTCTTATAATGGTCAAATAATTATATTTCATGGTCCATTTAGTCCTGGTTATGTCTCTCATATACTGTATGAATTTTTTTTTTCAGAAACATTTATGCTCTTATAATAAATGTGTGTGAATATTAAGCATGAGTGGAAATTTTATAAAAATATAGGTAAATAATGAAGCTATAGATCAAAATTTTTTAACAGGAACTTCGAAGGAGGAGTCCACACAATATAAAAATAATGAAACTCATAAAAATAAATACCCTACTATTATAAAAGAACAGTTTCAATAGGATAAGAAGATGCACAAGTCTAAAAATACTGAATCATCCATGATTTATAAAGATAAAAATAAAATAAAAAATTATTAATCTCTTTAAATAATAATAGTTTCATAGTTTATAAATTTTTTTCCATGGAAACCCGAAGAAAATAGACCATTGAAGAGCCCCAGAAACATTAGACCTTCATTGGAAAAGAGTATCTAGGTTGAGTAATAAATTTCATCAGGGCTAGTATAACAGATCAGATGATGAATACTGTCCATAATACTATATTTTTATGTTTATTCATTATGAATAAATATTTAATCTATATTATAGAAATAATATTTTTAGTAAAATTATTTTTATACAACAATGAAGTTTATCTTTAATGGAAAAGATAAAATTGCAGTCTCATTGAAAAGTCAAAATTAGAATAAACTTTGATAATTGATGGAATTAATAACTTTAGTGGGAACAATTAATTAATTTAATATTCTAGATATTTACTCATATCTTCATAATTTATGAATTTAGTTATCATAATAAATATGTTGAAGATAATGTGAAATATTCTATTTACCACAATTATTTTGATGTGTTTTGAATATGGTCAATAAGGGGGGTGAATATATAGAAATTGGAAAAAACATACTTTCCCTAAAATTTTTACATTCTATCTAATTAATATGAGTGGAAGTTTTAAAAAATTAAGGATAATATATATTTATACAATAACAAAGAAATGAATTTTTGTTTTTATCACATTGTGGGTTCAATAAAGACAGCATTGAAGTCAATATTAACATATATTGACTTATACATTAATTTATAACTAGTGTTATTAAATTTATCGGTTTATATATCTTTGATAAGACATGTATGTTGTCATCCTTATCATATATAATTAACTAAAAAATATAAATTTAAAAAGACAAAGAGAATAAGAAATTTGTTTAAATTTGTATGGGTAATGTGATGAAATATATTACCTTAATAAACCTTCCAAAAAATATTGGATATGATAAATAGTGATTGAAAAAAATATCCTCATATATATTTACATTCACTATAATTGGGAAGAAAAAATTAAATGTGAATGTTTTTATCATCCATGATAACCTACTATTGAAGGTAAAAACTATATCCAAACACTATTATAGCATGAAAATTATAATTAATGTTTATTCATTAATTTAATAAAAATATAGATGATGATTTGAATATAACCAAATTGAATTTATTTTTTTATTTATAATTTCAATACTAGGTTATGTTTAATTTGTACAAATTTTCTAAAATAATTAATTGTTAGGTGAATTTTGATAAATACTTTTTTTAATAAAATACTAATTATTTTGAGATTTTCATTTTAAGAGAATAAAATATCAATTTATAAATCAATTTAATGGATAAAAAATTATTTAAGGGTTAAAAAAACTTGTTTTCAAATTATATTTTAAAAAAATTAATCAAATCCATAACACATTTTGAACTTAAGTAAATATTTACTAATAAAGTAATGTATTTAAGTATTTTGTTAAATAATTATTTTAAAAAATTATTGGATTTGGTTTTCTTCAAAGGAAAGATAAATTTAATTTTTTTTATAATAATCAAATTTATATCCTAAATTTATAATAATTTTTTAATTGAATCCTTAACATAAATTTGATAATTAAAAATAATCCATCAATAGTGTCCCAATAGTTCCATAGAGGTATATTAAATTTTATTGAATAATATTCATTACATTACATAAACACATGACTATAGACCATAATAGTTTCTTGTATTTGGATACTAGGTACACAATATTCTATTTCTATAGAATATCATCCACAATCCTCATAATATTGTTAGACATACATTACATAAAACCAATCATCATATGATGGGGAATGGAAACATAGTAATAATTGTACTAATATAACCAGTAAGGGTAAATAATGGAGATACACAATCATAACACGATCATAAGGGTATGAGAACATGATAATAATAGTTGAAAACCCTACGATTCATATCAATGATCATAATATTTAGTTTTTTCATAAATATTGGGATGTCAAAAAAACATGAATCACAAAGAAATAAAAGAAGATCAGTAATTTGATCATATATTTTATAAGAAATGTAATTATTCCTTAAATTTGAACATAGAAAATAAATTCTATTCATGTCAAGGCCCACTTCATAGCCTATCATTAAGGAATGGGACCACTCCCAAAACCATTAAAGTAGTCCAAAATTATTCAAAGTTCATCATATTGGAAAAATTCCCTTACAAAACTAGGTTCACTCCCCATTCTAATCCATTATATATCATAAGATATTAATCATTGCCCAATACATTGTAGTGAAATACTATACCCATTCATCAAATAATGAAAATCATATGTATGTGTTCCATAATGTTATAAAAACTTAATCATATAATAACTCATTAAATTAAATTCGTTTAATAAACATTTCTTCATATAATAATATATATAAATGAGACTTGAATAATATTCATTTCATCATGTGATCATAGTATAACCTAGGAAAAGAAGCAGGTTTCATAATCATATATTAATGGTATAACATATAGTATAGAAATCCTTATTATAAACATTTTTCCAATATAAATATAATCCATCCAGAAAATGTATAATTATGGTATATTGAGATAATATCTCGAGTAAAACATAAGTTTTATAAACATTTTCACCTTATAATGATTGTGACATTGAAGGATCAAAGGAAACATTTATTAAGTTAAATTAAATTTCATTGAGAATATATGTTTAAAACTAAAAAATCATAAATAAATTTTTTAATTATTTTCATTAAAAATATCAATGAAATATTTTAAAACAATTGTTAATAATGATATTAAAATTTTTTTGATTAAAATAAACATTTGTTTTTTAATTTTTTTATAAAAATAATTTCTTTTGTAAATCCTATTCAATGAAAAAACAATGAAAACTTATAAAATAATTATTATATGTATTTAAACTACTTCCTCTGAAAAATACCCTTTAATCTATAAAAATCACTTAATAAAAAATAATACATCTTCAAAATAATTTTCATTTATATTAACCTTAATATAATATAAATTAATCATTATAGAAAATAATGATCAGGAAAGAATGAAACTCATTTCATTTCATACTCTTTAAAAAAATTCACATTTTAAGTAAAACTCAAACAATGATTTCTTGGAAAATGAAATTAGTATTCCTATATAATCATATTTTAAAATGTAAAAAATAAGTAAAAATAAATTTTCTAAATGTTGTGAATAATTTTTTATAATATAGAAAACTTATCTAAAAAGGATAGTGGGAGACAAATGAGTTTTTGACTGAAGGATGGAATAACGATGATTTTTTTAAAAAACAATATAAACAATTATGTATAGAAATATAGGACAATGAATTGAAAACATTTATTCTCATGAAATAAAAAGAGTTGAAGAAACATGAAGTCTGTCTTGTGAGGTAGATCATAATATTTCATTATTGAAATTGTAATCTTAAAAAATCTAGGTAATCTACGAGATATTATCATCAAACCATTACCACAGTGGTAAATTTGGAATCATATTCCCCATTTTATTATAACATTAAATGCAACATTTATTATCATGAAAATTAGATGAATCATGACGTAACATATCAATGAAGAAGTATATGTGTCATGACCAGACCCACATGGGCCAACCTTCCCTGCAGAAGGTTGTGATGCAACTACCCGATGCACAGCTACATAGTACATGTAATAGAAACAAGTGTCGAAATGAAAGCCTAAAATGGGGGGTTATTTTGTCGTAATGTTTGAAATTACCCATCCATTTTTAGACATAAGAGTAGAGTAATAATAATAATAATAATAATAATAATAATGATTCATTGTAACATTCAAAGTCAATTCTATGATTGTAATAGCCTCTACCAAATTAAAATGATCAATAAAATGTAATAAGAAAAGCAATGTAAAAAAATAAAAATGAAACACCCATAATGTATGTACCAACCTGAAAATTAATGGAAAACACTGAAAGATGAGATTTCATGACTCTTAGTCCATAGGGAATTACCATAGTACGAGTTCGAATACACCCATTTAACAATAATATATACCAAATCCATCGTCAATCTATTCAACATCTTCGTAAAATATGACACATGTGGGAAAATACCATGAAGTTTTGAGTATATACATACCTAGTTAAATTACATTAAAATTGATTATAGAGTAATATTCTACATTATATTCTTAGTTATCATAACAAGTAAATTCTTTGTTTTTTCATTGTATTATTTTTCAATATTATGTAGATTGTTTTTGAGATCAAGTTCTCAAATGGTGTGCGATTCTGATAGATCGAATTCTCAGAAAAAATGTTTCGCAAATAGTACAATATTTAATGGCAGAGGGGTGTTTTTTACATGTAAAGTTTTAATAAATTTTAAATAGCTTTCTAGATCAGAAAATTGATGGATCCAATGTGTTAAAAATAAATACATTACCTTAGACGTGACATAACATTAGTCTATGCAGGTTGTATTGGAAAAATATATAATGGATGTAAATAGAAAAATATTATTCACTAAAAAGTTATTTTTTTTGAAAATATTTAAAATGATTATTTTTTCAGAATAACATAGATATTTACATAACAGTTGTATCCTATGGGGATCCAATTTTTAGATATCTGGAGACACAATCTCACAACACTAAGGTTGATCATGGATCGATGAATGGTGATGGCAACACAACTGGTCTTCATCAATGATCTATCCAAATTCGAGGTAAGATTTTTCATCTTGTGATCTTCATAATATTCTTCATACCAAACGAACTCTAGTCAATTTGGGGAAGAATAATTTATTTACACTTCATTGGTTGATTTTAATTCGATAGATTTAATTTTTTATGGTTTTTTGACAATCCCAATTCGATTATCCTTCTACGATAAAGAAATGAGACCAAACAAACAATGACTAGGGAACATTATACACTTTATGATTTTTTAATTCCTCCCATGGTTATTAAGAATCATTTCAACATGATACCAATGTTCTCAATGTTTTCTTGTGGATCAGAACATGAATACACCCCCATATTTTTTGTGAATCAACAATCGAAGATGGATCTGTGTAGATCGGGAACCAATGTGCTCGTATCTAAAATAATTATGATATTTACGCATCATAGGACAGGTGGAGGTATATGGATGGGACCCCTGATGTATAGTAGTGACAATTGGTGGCACGCAGTTGCAGATTGGGTGCAAGCGATCAAGCTGTGGGTGGCCGAGAATAGTGGTAGTGGATACGGTGGTGATGGTGGAGGATATGGAAGTGGATGAGGCATACCTATAGTGGTGACAGAAGAAGCGGATCAGGTTGGGCTAGGTGGGTCGGGTCAGGCCAGACAGGCTGGGATTGGTGAGATGAGCTGAGTCGGGGTGGTTCAGGTCAAATCGATGGGTCAGCTGAATCCCAAATCAGAATCTAGGAAACTAAGGTGAAGATCAGTTATAGTCAACCATGCGGTGTGGTCAACCAAGATTCAAATGGAAGGTGAGGTCAACCAGGTGTGTGGTTAACAAAAAATTGCATGGAACACATGGTCTCAATGACTATGCGACATGCACGACCATGGCAGTCAACTGTGAGCTGCAACCACTTGAGCTACTATGGGTGGGACAATCGTGTGACCAGACTATGGGAGGCCCACTATGGCTGTCCATCCATAGGCACTATGAAAACTCATAATTATCAAATGGAAATAACTACCAAATATGGAATCCAATAAATGAGACATCTATTTTGTTTGAACCCAAATTTTCAAAAAAAATCATTTTGAGATAAATTTTATGATCATTTTAGTTTGTAAAATTATTGGATGAGTGTATTCACTTGTTACATTCCCCAAGGGTGTAGTGTGACATTACTTCTTAATAACTATACTGAAATCCATTCTAGAAGATTTTTATAATATAGAATATTGTATCACTATATGATAATAGTGTGTGATCCTCTATTACCCAAATTGGAGTTTTTTGAAATGGTATAACCTCACTAAGAAGGATGTAGGTCCTCAGTTTAGAAGGACACATTAGTAGGGTTTGTGTAATTCTTGGCATATGATCCCTTATGTAGTGGGTTGATCTATAATGGGTTTGTGGAGCCCCATAGTGGTTCAAGTCATTATCTCCTCATTATGTATTAGAGAGTTTCATGATAGATGTGTTCACTTTAAGAGTCCTTAAATGATTTAAACCTTTTCAGCATGTGTCTTTGATGATATCATGGCTCAAGGACTGAGTTCTTCTTGAATGATAATTATTGAGTATAATATTGTATATGGTAGATGGTTATGACTGGCTGATGGTGTGATGGCTCCCTATAGTATACTTAGGATTTTTTTCTACTTCTTGCATATGTTATAAAATTTTACATCATGTATTTAGAAAACCAAATTTTTATCCATATATATTGTTTTCATGGTGTTCTACATAGTTTTTTTAAAATTAACCTTGAATAGGCTTTTCTTGAACATGTCAAGTCTTATGAAAATGAATGAACGTTTGATGGAGTCTATGGAAGGCATGTAATTGGTATAACATTACTGTATCTGGGCTTACTAAGGGGTTTTTCGAGAGAAAACCATTGATGTAGTCCTCTCCAATAGATCTGGTTGGACTCTTTACAGTTTAAGATAGACTTTTGTAGAAACACTTTTTGGTTGTATTTTTTGTTTGGTTTAAATTTTATTAAATTCACTTTCATTATTTGTTGTGGGATTTTAGAAGAATTTTTCCATTGATTACATTGTTTTATATTTTAGAATTCAATGTCATGGAAATGGGTGTTTATATGGTGGTACATTAGTATCACGCATCTCATTTGTGGTACATGTGTACTCGATGCTAGTCACTAGCCCATGGCCTATTGTATTCAGGCATGGGGTAGTAGTAGAAGGTACCCTCTAGGATGGGTCATGACAGAGTGGTATCAGATGAGAACTGTTAAACAATAAGTCAAATATTCTATGAGATTGGATTAGGGAAAAAGTGTTTTCAATCTGGAGTTCAGATTTTTGGCTAGGTGCATGAGTGTTAGTTTTTTAGCCAAATATCCATACACCAAGACTTTGATTACCTACATTTTAACACAAAATATGAAAACAATTGTTGTAGCGAAAAAAGTTGGCATTCATTATATAGGAATTTTTTTTCCTTCAATATCATTCATAAGGCATCATAGAATATATAATAAATTTATAGTGGTAAATATAATTTTATTTTAGGACACCTGTCTGTATATATCCATCCATGATTCAACTGTATGATCAAGAGAAGATCCTCCCAATGATGAGGCATCAGTATAAATTCATGTACTAGATATATCACCTGTGAGTGGATTACTAGCTATACATCGACCATCGAGCAGTATCTAATGCCAATATTACCAGAATATGATGAACATAGGCTGAGTACAATTCATGTGTTTCGAAGGTAAAGACCTCTTAGGATTCAAGGTTACCCAGACCCCCAAGTGGCTAAGGAATTTTAGTAGGTAGTCGCCCATGTTTTCTTATTTCTGAGGACTTTGTCCATCCCGATGATAGTCTTTTCCATGTAAAATATTTAGGAATTTTTGTGGTGATAATAGAGAATGGTGACCCAGTCATAATATAATACTTTTTTATCCAAAAAATAAATCTTGCTTCTCTTTTGATATGAGCTCTATCTTTCCACATTGCAATATGTATGCATACAAGAATCATCTACATATGTAGAAGGATATTAAGATTGTTGTAGAGTATTCAGAAAACATTAATAATATGTTGTAGAACTACATGGACATGGTATGATCCTAGTTCTACAAATAAAGGAACTTTGATCCATTCTTACATTGGTTAATCAGTGAATAAATGGTATCCCTTGTCATTTTTACTAATTTTTGGGTACTTGAATGAGACTTACTAGTATAGAGATTTCTAGAAGACTATAAAATGAATGTGGGAGCTAGTAGTGGTAAAATGATAGTTGGGACCTTAGAAACATGTGTTCGACTGTAGTAACATGGATTTTTGCAGTTCAAGACCATCAAAAGGGTATCCCAGGACTCAATGTCATCAGTTTAGGGCTCCTAGGGCAGCTCAAATCACCCATAGGACATACGGTGTTACTCATGCAGTGTTATGGGATATATGGCATGAGTTTACCTGACCCATCAGGCAACTGATCCTGATATATTCTGGAGACAAAATAGGTATATAAATATATAGGATCATGATTGTTATAAGGGAAGAACACATGGCAATGTGGTTGGAAGGAAGTGGGATGTGGTTGACGTTTCGACATGATACCACCACCACACCCAGGTTGTCCCTTCCAGGATAAGGGAGATGTTGTGTAGTGAATATGCCAACTATAGACTATAGAGGACTATGAATCTAAGGCATCAGGGTTGATATGAGATATGATCTCTGAATTCTCCACCACTGTTGCAATTTTGATACGCACAAATTATAGTTATTCTTTTTTTCAACAAATATTTTTTGGGACATAGAGATTTAGTTAAAGCGTTGACACATCCCTTATACTTAGAGACACATACTAGTGGAGACTCAATGATCACACACTAATGCTGAAAGAGAGACCTAATTATTGGAAGAAAATATTTCGGTTGGGATCTCGTAGTATCGGGGTCGAAGACTTATGATGTCATTCATGGTATGGACAAGTTATCCACATTTTATTCTCAGATTGATTATTTCAAGAAAATATTTTAGTGTGTTTGTATTGAAGGAAATGGTGTTTTAATTTTTAGTGAAATTGAATCATATATAGTGCATGATGGACTTTGGATTAGGATTGTGTAGTCGATTACGCATAAACAGGCTAGCCTCACCCTTAGTGCATTAGATGATATGATTCCTCATTTTCTTATAGTGGCGATGGATTCTGTGGGTGTATTTCATGGTGATGTTCCTTATTTTTACACTATATATGATGATGAACATTTAAATTTATCTAGACCTTGGGATGAAACCAATATCCACACCTGAATGTCAGATGGATCCCACAGATCCTCATGAACTTAGGATAATGTCGGGGGAGATATCAGAGAAGTGATTTTTGATTCCCAGTGTTTCACCATGGTCATCCATAGTTCTATTTTCCATGAAGTTATACTGAATCCTTAGGTTATGTCTAGATAACTATAACATAAATGAGGTGACTATGAAGAACAGTGTCCCACTATTGAGGATTGAATACCATTTTGATCACTTGAAAGGAGGATGATGGTTCTCAATGATAGACCTCAGAATAGGTAATCACTAGTTGTGAGAATATGAAGTGGATATACCAAATATAGACTTATTTTTTCCGTTACGGTCATTATGAGTACTTGCGGATTCCATTTGGAATTAATAAATACCATCCATGTTCAAATGATTCATGATTCAGATATTTGAACCTTACATAGAATAGTTAATGGTGGGTTTCATCAATGAAATCCTAGTTTATTCAGCATCCATGGAGGAGCACGTCAGATGCATGAGGATGGTCCTAGACAGACATTGGGAGAACCATCATTATAGGAAGCTCTCCAAGTGCCAATTTTATAATTGAGAAGTCCAATTTTAATACATGTAATCATAGAGACTATAGTTTCAGGGGATCCAACGAAGGTTGAGGTAGTTATTTCTTTGTATCAATCCCAAAATATAACTGAGGTATATAGTTTTCCAGGATTGGTTAGGTATAATGGGAGGTATTAACACAATTTCTCTATATTGGAAGATCCCATGACATATTTGACTTGGAATGGTCAAAAATACTTTTGGACAAGAATTTTCCTGATTTTATTTTTGGATATAAATTAGAGGTTAATGGCCTCTACCTTCATGAAGTTACCAAAGGATGGAATTGAGTAAGTAGTGTTCATTGATTCATCAAGGACATGGATTGTTTAAGTCTTAATGTATAATAAAGGGGTCATTTCCTATGTTTCACACCAGATGTGACCATATGAGATGAACTTCATGAACCAAGATCATAAGTTAGTAGTTTTAGTCTATGCATTGATGATATGGTTATAATACCTATTGGGAGAGAGATTTATTATCTAAAATGATCAAAATATTCTCATGTATATCATCTATAAAAAGGATATTTACATTGATAGTGGTGAATCCAATAATTCCTATAGGAATATGACATTTAAACTGTATATACTTATGTGAAGGGGAACGTGGCGGTAGATGCTATCTGTTGGGGATGTAGTTCGATGATTCAAAACAAGGGATCAAAAAAGTAGGACATCATGCAGTTATCCATTAGGGTAGGTGAATAAGTAAATTACCTCCAATGGATGGTTGTCACCACTCCATTCTTATATCGAGTCAGGGAAGCCACCCATGCAGATAAAGACTATATGGCCCTATGTTCTCAGATATTCCAATGGAATCCCCCTTAGGGATACTCAAATGGTAGGGAGAGTGTTATTATTTATAGAGGGCACACATTAGTACCAATGGCATTTTTGGAGGAGGTTTTATGGTAGTTTCATACATCCTCTTTGACGATACATCTAGGTGTGGCATACATGTATGAAGACCTTTGATTTCAGTTTTGGTTTTTAAGGATGAATTAAGGAGTTATAAAGATTGTTTCTTGATTCCTATCATGTCGTCATGTGAAGGTTGAGCACCTGGTTCCGATGGGTTTATCTTATCCTCAAGAGGTTCCATAATGGATGTTGGATAGAACACAAAAGATATACTGAAGGGTTTATAATGTACATCCTTGATTCACGTGGTCGTGTTGGTGATTGTTTACAGATTCACTGAGTGATCTCACTTCATAGCTATCTGGTAGAATTGTAAAATACAATGCTTTAGAAGCATCTAAAAGTAGTATATAGTTACACTCCATGGAGCTCTATCGATGATTGATTATAATTTTTATGCCCTCTTTAAATCTCAAATCTGTAAGGGATTTCAAGAGTAAATTGGGATAGAGAAACCCATGAGAAAAACATTTCACCCCTAGAAAAATGGCTATATTACGTGGAATATTCACATTCTAGAGAAAATACTGTGGGAAAGATTGTTATACATTGGACATATTTTGGAACATGACATACCACTAGTGGTGTTTTCATAAAACAACTGTTACAACTCCACCATTTTTATGAAACAATTGAAGGCTTTGTACAGGCGACCTTACATGTCACCACAATGATTGAATGACCCAGTAGTTTATGCAAAAATGGGCCTAGAATATCTGTAAGACAATATAATGAAGTTTCAGATCATTTTGGAGTGGATGAAAAATGAATAGAGTTGTCATAATTCTTATGCATATAAGTGATATAGGCCTTTGGTTTTTAAGGAATGAGACATTGTGTTCCTTCAGGGTTCTCCATGACTATAATTTATGATATTTGGATAGGTTAGAAAACAATTTCTGAGGTTCATCAGATGTTTCTAGAAGAAATAAAGAGAGGTCTTGGATGCATACAACTTTGATCTAACACTACATATAGATCGATTACACGATGTCTTCCATATGTCACAGATGAGGAGGTTCGTGCATGACCCATTGAACAACATCAACTAGGGATAGATGGACATCAATGATAGAGAAACTACTTATTAGTACCAATTATTGATCAAGTATTATCTAGAGAAGATCATTGATGATAAATATATTCCTTTTTTGTGTGTTTAGTGGCAAAAAATGAATATCCATGAGAGCACATGGGAGCTAGAAGCTCAGATTCATGTCAAGTACCATCATCTATTTGAGCATCAATTATGTTTTATTTTTAGGAGTGTGAAACCCTATAGTAGGGACAATGTTACATATCATATTTTACCAAGTATTATTTTTCAATATTATATGGATTTATTTCATGACTATTCACTAAGATGGTTTTCAATTCTAGGGCCAGTCTTCCCGAAAAAAATGATGCAACAATATTAAAATATTTAATAACATGTGCACATGGTGATTCTATAAATATCAAGTATCTATTAAATGGGTTCCTAGATCAGACATCTGAGGATAGTGTTGGGTTCATAATGGATACATTACCCAAGTTGAGACAAAACATTAGTATCCCTAGGTCATTTTTGAAAAAGAAGTTGCGAACTTAAAAGTTCTAAAATATTTAAATAATAATTTATTTTTTTCCAAAATCTGTTAATATATTGTTATCATAGAATTTAATTATTAGTCACATAACCCTATAATAAATTTTGGAGCAATTTGAGGGATATCAAGTGAATAATTATTGATGAATGATGATAGATCATGGATAAAAAAATGAAGAAAATGAATAAACGGTTCTTCATCAACAATCAATCCAAACCAGATGTAGGATGTTTGAACTTTTGATTTTATTCCTTTTCTTAATAATAGATAAAAACGATTCAATTAAGTGAGCATGAATTGATTCGTGCATCGTAAGAATATTTCAATAGAATAGATTTAATTATTTTATGGTTTTTTTATTATCCCTCCTTGATTAACCTTCTATGAGAACAAATTGAGGAAAAATGAAAAATGGATTTGGTTCATTGCTCACTTTTATGATTTCATCATTACTTTCTCTATTCCTCATTATCATCACCATTGGTACACCAAAAATCATGATTCTACATTTTCTGGTGGTTATGAACATGATCAGACCCCCATATTTGAGGTGAATCTAAATCTAAGGCTGGATTAATGTAGATGAAGACCCATGGATATTGGATATATGATCATTTTGATTTTCTCTCATTGGATGAGGTGTATTGTTCCATTAATGGTACCATTGATGCATAGGGTTGGTGAACGGTTTCCAGTAGTGGTGTGTGGAGGCAGTGTGCATGCAAGAAGAGGAGCTTCAGGTGGCCAGAAACAGTGATGGTTGACATGTTAGGCACATTGGTGGATGTGGAGTAATGGAGACAAATGTGGGGCGACGATGGAGGATGTGGAGAAATGAAGATGATTCAGAGAAGTAGAGGTAGGTGTGGAGTAGTAGTGGCATACACTATGTGGGTCAGGATGGTTCGTTCGGGTTAGGCATGACATGTTGGGTCAGGTTGGATTTTCGGGTTTAGAAGATGGATTATTCCAAACCTATTATGCATATGTGGTGGAGACTGGTTATGGTCGACTGTGAGGTGCTCTGCATGTCTGGTGTACAATGCAAACTTACCATGATGCATGAGCTTTCACGGAGGATGACCATGAGCTATGGCTGATCGAGCTATCATGGGTGTAGTGACTGCATGGTAGAATCTTTTGTGGTTGACTACGATGGTCGGTCCATGGGTAGAGTGGACAATCCATCATTCAAATGGTAATAACTCCTAAATGAAGCATCCAATATATGAACTGTCTACGGTGTTGGGACCTTAATTTTGATATTTTTTTTTGAGTCCAATGGAGGATTTTATAAATTTTAAATTCTAAAAGTTGAGTGTGTTCCCATTTCCTTTCCACAAGGGTGAAATGCATCATTACATCTTCATCAATATATTGTAATCCCCTCTACAAGTTGAGTCTCAGACAGAGTCGAGAATCCCAATGTGATACATGATTTTTATCCTCTATCAACCCTATAAGATTTTAGGGAATTGGTGTATCCCAATTTAGTAAGATATTGATCCTCCATCTAGTGGGACACATTGTTATGGTTTATGGAATCCTCTGTATATAATACCATACGTTGTCAGCTGATCCATATTTGGTTCTTGGTATCCACTAGTTGTTCTGTCCCTGATCCCCTCTCTATGTATCACAATATTCTGTGAAAAATTTGTTCTCATTGGGAGGGGCCAAAAATAACTATATCTCAATGTGGGGCCCCTAATGATATCATGGTTCGAGTAGTGATTTCTCCTAGAATGATTTTTCATGGGGTATGTTTTTTTTGCTGAATGTATATTATGACCACATGATGGGGTGATGCATCTCCTAAGTATATTTTTGGTTTTCGCTACTTCATGTAATTTTTATACAGTGTTACATCATGTATTGAGTTGAATATAGTCGGTGCTTTGTGTTTAGTGTTCATAGGGGGTCATATAGAATATTTTTATGCTACCCCCTACACAAGAATTTCCCACACATGACGTGTCTTGTGAAGACGAGTAACCTTTCGATGGAGTCCAAGGATGACCAGGACTCGATGGAGCATAGATGAAGCTGGGATGACTGAAGTGTTTTCCGAAATTGTACCTTTGACATAGTTATCAACATTTTAGTTGGTTTGACCCATTACTGTTTTGGTTAGGATTTTGAAAAAACTATATTTGGTGGTCTTATTTTTGGCATTGTTTTCTTTCCACTACATTAATTTTCATACTCTATTGTGAGATATGAGATGTATTAATTCATTCTTAAAATTGTTATACATTTCAATATTATGTTTCTTGGAGATGTGTCTTTGTGTCTATGTACTTTAATCTAATTTTTCCATTTCTGATATATTCCAACACGATGCAACTCCCTAGCCTGTGGACAGTTGGATGTGGATTTAGTGTAGTCTTAAAGCAGGCCCCTTTGGGAAGGGTTGTGGAAAATCCTAAAGAATTTCAAAAATAAAACACAATAACAAAGTTATATTACAATAAAATAAAACCATAAAATAGAGAAAATGGATCTCCATCTCATGGCCCAACTGAGAACAATGAGTGTACCTTCACCTACAAGTGTCCATCATCGTTACTAATTTCTAATGTATCATTCTAATAAATCTATGAGTAGTATCTTCACCTATCCAAAACACTATTGACAAATGGGGTGTAATATGAAATAAATAACATTACAACGCCTTGGGATGATAAGGATGTAATGTATCTGTATCTATGTAATAGGTTTGGTGGATCAGTACCCTATTATGATAGGGTAGTGTCGTATCAATCGATAGTGGACTCATGCCATGGTGTGATAGTGGATTGTATCATCTATATAATAAATATATGAAGGACCCATGCCCCTGTGAGATAGTGAATTTCCCTCTCCATGGATAGAGAACCATTTCATGGTGAGACAACTAAGTTCCACCTCAGTATTTGAATAATTATATGTAGAACCAACATCCTAGTTCAATCGGGTATTATGGTATCCATGTATTAAGGAATCAATCTATAATATTATTGGGAGGTGATGAAGTGTGGTATAATGAGGAAGAAGTCCATTTCATGGAGGAAAATTTAAAAAATGAACAATATGAAAAAAAGTAGATGACAACAATAATGGAAAAAGGTACATGAACAGTGAATCTATCTATATATTATGATGTCTGATTTAATTCAAAACCATTGAAGTGAACATCATGTTGATAGAAATAGTTATACATCTCTCAATGAAGTGGTATAGGGGGAGTTGATGGAAGTGATCTGATGGACATAGTGTGATATCCCTAAAATATAGTAAAGGAAGTGTACTTGGCCTCGAGTGACTCTTCTAAACATTAGTAATCCACAATTAGTGAATATTAGTGGACATTGGTGTGACTAAAAACATTTCAGTGTATGCTCCTTGGACTATACCTTAGTGGTGAACCTAGAAATATTGTTCATCGGTCCAACTCCTTATCAATGTTAAACATACATCAAATTTTCAAAAGATAGATTTAATAATTTCTTACCAGTATGGTAATATGATCTGTCACATTAAAATAAAAATAAGACACCTTGATTCACCCCTCCCCACTTAGGGTGTTCCAGGGTCCATCTGAAACATCTCTTATCATATTTCTAAAGATAATATGAAGTAAATAATCATGTTTAATGTGTAAGAACACTCATAATAGGATACTCATGGGACAAAATATAATTAAATGTAGAGGAGATATGAGTATGTGAGATTCTCCAAGGGAGGTTAAATTTTTTTTATGATGGGACACAAAGTGTTTGACATCTCGTAGCCTCTTTGTAATACCCCTATAAGAAAATGTGCTATTTATCCATGTGGAAGCACACACTATGATGTTCTGAAATAACGTGAATCATACATTTAGGTCATTTTTGTAGAGACCCTAAGCTTGAAGTACATGGACATTACATTACTTTTGCGGAATACATATTACATTTCAAAAACACACACACAAGGACCGTAATAGTTTAGTGTCTTTGGAAAATCATAATATAATCTTCTAATCGGGGTGAATGATCTTCAACGTCCCCCATAAAGATATTCCCTTTTTTTCTTACCTAAAACCTTTCTTTATATCCCGGGGAAAAGAAACAATAAAACAGTGAGCTCAAATGCCCAGTAAGGGTAAACTAAAGAAATATCATTCAAATCATATTCATAAGAACATAACTTTTGGAAATCTTAACCTGCAAAAGAGATCGTAATTTCATAACATGGGATAAATCATAGTAGTGAAATATAATCACAATAATCATAACATAAAACATGCAGCTTTGTGTCATACACACATAAACATGGAGAATCATTTCTTATTAGTCAAGACTCATTCCCAATATAATCTTAGTGGACAAATCCCATTTTGGAACCGAGTTCATTCCTCGTTTCAGTCCTGTTTCACTGAACCGGTTTAACCTGCCTTTCCAGCCATTTCTATCTCATGAGATATAAAATCTTTACCCAATGAATTGGAGGGAGATATAGGTCCCACCCATCTCATAATGATACCATTCTTATGTGTTCCACAAAATCAAAAAACCATACATCATAGCATGACCCATGTAATAAAAATGGGAATCTTAAACATCGTGACATCATAGAACAATTAATATATGATAAAGGAATTCAAAAAAATAATTCCATCACAATATAATCAAATCAATTTAATAATAGGGATAGAAACACAAACATTTATTATCTTATATGGAAAATAATTTTGATAAAACACTTGAACTCCATTCTTGGGGAAAATATCGTTTCTATTTCAAAAACAAAGTTGCTTTCTTAATATGTCATACATTATTAAACTAAAACAAGTTGATTAAAAATAAACTTGAAGACTTGTAAAGGAACCTTTTTGAAAATAATGTTTTAAAAATCCATTCATGCCGTATAAGTTTAAAAAAATCATTCTTCTCGTACTTTTGTCGAAAAAGTCAAAAAGTACCTCGTAAGAAAAACACCAAAAGATTCCTTTCATATCATTTACTAAAAACTCAACGAAAGGTAAAATTGGATTTAAACAACTGTAGTTGGACATAAATATTATTATATATTGATGAAACATGGATTTCGATGATAAAATACACCCCAGTAAATACCATTGTATAAACAATCTCAGATAAAATGAGATTGTGATATTTTCCCTTACCTTAGGTTCGATTTTCTTCGTAAGTGTCCGAACCTCCTGTATAATGATTTAAATAATGTCATCGACTTATTCCAGAATCATATACATTGTTATGATATTATATATGGTTCATTTATGACTTTATATTACCGGTTCTTTTGTAAATTCCATGCTAAAGAGCGTTTTGGGTAAAATCGTTTCATTGGTCATCCGTGTTTTGACTTGTAATTATTCCTATGATTACATAGATCACGATTACTTAATTCTAGAATATAAAACATGATTTATATATAATCTATATTCAGAATATACATATATATAATAGATCAGTAAATGGAATGAAATACACCATTCATGGAGATGATTGGTCTTACGTACGCATTAACGCTATTTTCGTTTCTTTATTGAGTTGAATGGAATTAAGTAGATGACATACATATATATACACATAAATCCAGTATCATTATAATTTCATATATTTCATGATTACTTATTATATATACTTTATAATCATTCATGAATGGTTAACGTGGAGAATGAACCTCATCGTGTCGTGGAGACGGCAGTCCGTACGTACACACGAGCGATGATATCGTTCTCATGATCATGGAATTGTATTGGAGTGTATGTATAATATTTCAGAATCAATATCACTTTACAATAATCATATATAGTTATTATGTAAACCATTTTACCCATCCATGTAAGGTGGTGGTGGAAAATAGATTACACCACGGCGTGGAGAAGGTATTCTGTATGTACGCATTCGCGGTGATTTTGTTTTCCGTAGGATGGATAGATGGTGAAATAGGGTTGTTTCATACTTATAATAACATATAAGTATATGAGTGATAATTATGTTATTACTTCATAATGAAACAACCTAATAAGAAGAAGTTGAAGAATAAATAAAGTTGAAAGAATTTGTAACAGACATTACCTCTTCTTTGAAGCGCCTCTTTGAGTCCTCCTCTTAGGGCACTAAAATTGGTCTTTGAAGAAGACAAGGACCTCTAATATGTTTCTAGGGAAGTGGAAAAGAGAATTTGGCAGGGGTTGGCCGAGCATGAAGGCTCAATGTGGTGTGAGGAAGAGAGGGAGGCGGTGCCCTTTTAAAAGGGAGGAGAGGGGCTCCTTTGGAAAAATTAAACTATTATTTTATTATAAAGCCAAATTCGGTTTTAAATAGTTCCAAATTGATTTAATTCAAATATAAGGTGGGTATTTGTCGCAATAATCTCATACAATAGAATTTATACATGTTTAGGTTCCTATTTTATCCTTATCATTTTGATTTAACATTAAGTTAGATAATTTTACTTTTACCGTATCTTTTTGTGTTCTTACATTATAAGGTTAATAAACTTACTATAACAATCTAAAAGAACCCCAATTTGTTTATAATTAATATATATAACCTTATATAATTCATTTGGACAAACCTTAGATTTTTTGGAATAAAATAACAATTAATAATATATTATTTGTTTTAAAAACTATTTTATGTCAATTTTGACACTATTTAGTAATTGATTTTTGTGAAACTCATAACAGAATGAATTGTTCTAAAAAAGTTAATTAAATCAATAATAACATGTCATATTAACCTGTAAAATTATTTTAATTCATAAAAAGTCTCATATTACATTTATTTGGATATTTATAACATCAATTATGTCAATATTTTATGAATAAGATAATTACTGCATCATCGTTGTGTCATAAATAAATTAAATTTTTTAATGTGTAAAAATTACAAATAAAATACCATTATGTAGGAAATTTCATTAAATTTCTAATGAATATTTATAATAGAATTTATCTTATGTATAACCTCATATTGAAAATGATTTAGTTATTAAACTTTGATTTTAACTATTTTAACCCTTCTTTAAATAAATTAATAATAAATGTCATAATCTAATCCATGTGGGCCTAAATGGTCATATTTTATCCAAAGGTTGTTTTGGGTCGAATTACACTTGTCCAATAGAATTATGAAATGTGTTAGGGTAATAATAATATAATTTTTACCCTTAATTACCCTATTTACTTTTAACCGTGGTAAAAAAAGTTTAAAGTTACTATTCACCAAAAATTATTTTCATCTCATTGAACCAAATTTTTGTCCTTGGAATTAACTGTGTCTCTCGGATTTTCCAAATTCCACTCACAGAATAGGTAAAATTAAGTTTTATGAAAAATTCAGTTTCTTTAACTACAACTTAGTGGTTTGACTATTGATCAAAAAATTAATGTTTTAAGAAAAATACCAAAAATTAGGCCTAAGCTATATTTGATATTATGAATTAAAAAATGATGAATATTTTACCAAATTCAAAACATATCAGTTACATTAACTAATATAAAAAATAATTCCCGTCATCAAAACAAATAGCGTGTTTTTAAAAGATAATAACTATCAAATGATTGACACTTGTTTATGTCTATTTTAAATGTGAAATTACATCCAATGAACAAAATTGTATTAAATTGTAAAAATATATTCTAAATATACATTAAAACCAATCAAATTAATAATTTATCACTATTAATTATTTTGATTAAAAAGTTGTTTTTAATTTAAATTTAATAATTTCACTATATATCAGAATATGAAAGTTATCAGAAAATTACCAAAATTTTACCTTAAGATAATTTCAATATTCCGAATCAAAAAATGAAGTCCATTTTGAAAAAAAAATTACATAATTTTAAAATTTGGTTATTACTCTTCATAACCACTAGTTTTAATAATATTTTAATAGCATATCATTGTTTAGTGAAACTCAGTATTGCATTCTACACACGCTATCGAGGAAGGTCATGATTGCGTGTAATGAAAGGCAAGTCAACGATGCGTGTTGTGCAAGCTCCTTTTATTGTAGCATTCAACACAAGACATTAATGAAATTAAAAAAGAATATTTTTCATAAAATCTCGGGGTGTTACATTCTACCCCCCTTAAAATGAATTTCTCCCTCGAAATTCATCGGGGATATAAATGGTTTACTACTCAAAAGTTTCTTTAATAGAAACCCACATTATAAAAAGGAATACCAAAATCAATCTTTAAAAAACAAAATTATGAAACGTAACGGTTACCCAAATCAACTAATCACTGGGTTTCCACATAGGTGAAAATATGGATATAGAAGATAAATCTAACCATCATGTTCTGATAGAGAGTGGTAGAGAACATGGCTATTGAAAATACAGTAATCACAAAGCCATAAATTTGTGACGATCTGAGTGACCATCTAATTCATCAGATATAAGAGCACTGGGACAACATTTTTGGTTTTCAAGAACATTTCCCTAATGTTGATGAAATTTGAATTAGAAGAAATAATTTCGTGATTTTGGTATAGTCTCACCGTTGGTTGTTCTTTAGACAATTTCCACTTCATCTCTTAAAGAAATTAAGTTGAATTTGTCATTCATGATGTGTTAGCAAATCATGTGATAGAATGATGGGTCATTCCATCTGTCTAAAACAAAAGGATAGAAAAGTTTTCAAAAAATACATAATTCCATATATAGTGAGATTAATCATATATGGTTCCTAAAATGGACTTATACTTCTTATATCATACAGACTAATATAATAAAACTAGTTTCTACTAAACAAGGACTTCCTGTAGGCCATTGGTAGGCGATAAAGGCCAGTCGCACTTCAGTTGTGGGTTCGATTCCCACAGCCTTGTCCGACGCGTTGGGTTGTCGCCCATCCTGTAGGTTGTCCTTTTTCATAAACTACATTACTATAACATCCCATAAATAATTTCGAAGGAACTTCTATCCTTAAAAAATACTATCTTATGTCCAACATAATCCATTCTAATCATTAGGATTATCCAAAATAATGCTGTCTAATCTCATATTATAGTGAAAACGATTACCAAAGAGTTCATACAACAAGCATGTTAATACCATTGTTGATCCCCATATATCATGAGATATGTCTTGTTGGTCACATTCCAAAAAATCAAAGCCCTTAATCATGTATTCTCTTAAAAAAATGAATACCCATTGAACCTTATTGAAAACATGAATGTTATTAATAGTTAACTATTTCCACATACCAAAATACTCAAAATTCTATATACTCAAACCATGATATCACTTAGTCCATATATCAATACTGAACTCATGAATACTGTCAGACATTTCATTTTCTCGTTTTCCCTTAATTATGCGAATATTATCTTTTTTTTCCAAAAAAATCTCAATCACTTTCCATGGTTACCGGTACCATTGAAAACCACAATAGGCCAATACATAAATATTCTAATATTCCACAATACTATATACAACATTATATTGGAATCCCATTACAAAAACACTTAATCATTCCACCACATCGTTGTCATATTCAACATCTCCAATATTGATTGCATGTGACTTCCCTTTGTCCTTTGCCTTATGTGGTTTCTCATGTCGATTATCATGAACCCTTGGATTAGGGCATTTATTAGCATAATGCCCATTTAATTGCACATGAAGCATTGAAGTGTTAGTGGTGCGTTCTCTGTAGTCTTTTCTTTATTCAAATCATTAGAAACCATTTTCCCTTACTTCGACACTCAGCTGCTCGATGACCTTCTTTTCCACACTTAAAACGCATTATAGTCCCTTTAAGACAATCTTCACCATGCGTCTTTCCACACTGAGCATAAGGAAACATTCATCTTATTTTTACCATTATTATGAGATTTCTCCTTGATCTCCATCCTTCATTTCTTGTCAAAACTATGAGATGCCTAAGTAACACCAACTTCCAGTTCTACCCTGATAGTACAACGCACAATTTATTCATAGCTACTGAAGTCTCTTATAGCTAATTCCCTTCAAAGACTTGGTTTTAAGCCACTGAAGAATTGATCAACTTTACTTTAAGGTTGGATGATAAATCCAGATTCATACCTTTCAAGCCTTGTAAAATTCGCTTCATATATACCAACAGATTCATCATCCTTTTACTTTAGTTCAAGAAACTCCTTCGCCATCTTTGTTCGAAGAATATGAGGGAATTACTTATTGAAAAATAATTTATTGAACTCGTCCCATTCCATGGAATCAATTTCATCTATTGGCCTCGTATTCTTGATAAGATTCCACCATTGATCAGCATCACCTTCCAAACGATACACTATTAAGATGACTTTGTCATGTTCAGAACATTGAAGAACTGAAAATATCTTTTCAGTAGTACTGATCCATTGTTCAGCAACAAGTGGATCTGAAGACCCACTGAAAGAAGGTGGACGTTGCCTCATGAAGGAATCAATAGAATATTGTTCCCTTCTCTGCTCATTTGGAAGTCCAGAATGATTCATAGCTTGTGTAAGTATAACAATAAGATTTTTCACTCCATCTCCCATAACATTTGTTTGTTCAGGAGGAAAATCATTACATTGTCCATTACATTGATCAGCACGGTTCCTTCGGGTTACAGCCATTGTCTAAAACCAAAAAATAATAGTGTGAGAGGCAAAAATCATGCTAGGGAAAATAATATAATAAAGGGTGAGTACCTTCAATATATAACATCTTGGGATACCGTAATTATAGTACTATAACCTATACATATACTTAACCATAGGGATATCCCTTGACATTCCATAGAAATATCTATAGGGATCTCACTAAAGTTCTCGCATCCTAGCTTCCAAAGGTTGCCAAAACCATTCCTCTGATACCAACTGTAGAGACCCTAAGCTTTATGTACATGGAAATTACATTACTTTTGCGGAATAATTAGTACATTACAAAAACACACACACAAGGACCGTAATAGTTCAGTGTGTTGGAAACTCGAAATATAATCTTCTAATCGTGGTGATAGATCTTCAGCATCCCCCATAAAGATCTTCCGTTTTTTTCTTACCTAAAACCTTTCTTTATATCCCGGGGAAAAGAAAACATAAAACGGTGAGCTCAAATGCTCAGTAAGGGTAAACAAAAGAAATATCAATCACATCATATTCATAAGAACATTACTTTTGGAAATATTAAGCTGCAAAAGATATCATAATTTCATAACATGGGATAAATTATAGTAGTGAAATGTAATCATAATAATCATAAATTAAAACATGAATCTTTGTGGCATACACACATAATCATAGAGAATATTTTCTTATTATTCAATAATCATTTCCAAGACTATCTTAGTGGACAAAGCCCATTTTTAAACCGAGTTCATTCCTCATTTTAGTCCTGTTTCACTGAACCGGTTGAACCTGATGTTCCAGCCATGTCTATCTCATTAGATATAAAGTCTTTACCCAATGCATTGGAAAGAGATATAGGTCCCACCCATCTCATAATGATACCATTCTTATGTGTACCACAAAATCATAAACCATACATCATAGCATAACCCATGTAATAAAAATGGGAATCCTAAACATCATGACATCATAGAACAATTCATATAAGATAAAGGAATTTATAAAAATAATTTCATCACAACATAATCAAATCAATGTAATAATAGGGATAGAAACATAACCCTTTATTATCTTAGATGGAAAATAATTTTGATAAAACACTTGAACTCCATTCTTGGGGAAAATATATTTTCTATTTCAAAAACACATTTACTTTCTTAACATGTCATACAATTTTAAACTAAAAGAAGTTGATTAAAAATAAACATGAAAACTTGTAAAGGAAATTTTTTTAAAATAATGTTTTAAAAATCCATTCATGTCGTATAAGTTAAAAAAAACATTTTTCTCGTACTTTTTTTGATAAAGTCAAAAAGTACCTCGCACGAAAAACGACAAAATATTCCTTTCATATCATTTACTAAAAACTCTCCAAAGAGTAAAATTTGATTTAATCAATTGTAGGTGGACAGAAATAATATTACAAATTGAGGAATCATGGATACGGATGATAAAATACACCCCAGTAAATACCAAAGTACAAACAATCTCGGATAAAATGAGATTGTGATATTTTCCCTTACCATAGGTTCGATTTTCTTCACAAGTGTCTGAAACTCTTGTATAATTATTTAAATAATGTCATTGACTTATTCCAAAATCATTTTAATTGTTATGATATTATATATGGTTCACTTATGACTTTATATTACCCGTTCTTTTGTAAATTCCATGTTAAAGAGCGTTTTGGGTAAAATCGTTTCATTTGTCATCCGTGTTTTGACTTGTAATTATTCATATGATTACATAGATCATGATTACGTAATCCAGAATATAAAACATGATTTATAAATAATATATATTCATAATATACATATATATAATAGATCAGTAAATGGAATGAAATACAGCGTTCATTGAGAGGGTAGGTTGTACGTACGCATGAACGCTGTTTTTGTTTCTTCATTGAGTTGAAAGGAATTAAGGATATGACATACATATATATACAAATAAATCCATTATCATTATTATTTCATATATTTCATGATTACTTATTATATATACTTTATAATCATTCATGAACGGTTAACGTGGAGAATGAATTTCATCGAATTGTGGATACAGTAGTCCATACGTATGCACGATCGATGATATAATTCTCATGATCATGGAATTGTATTAGAGTGTATATATACTATTTCAGAATCAATATAACTTTACATTAATCATATATAGTTATTATGTACACCATTATACCCATCCAAGTATGGTGGTGGTGGAAAATAGATTACACCACGGCGTGGAGACGGTATTTCGTACGTACGCACACGCGGTGATTTCATTTTCTGTAGGATAAATAGTTGGTGAAATAGGGTTGTTTAATAATTATAATAACATATAATTATATGAGTGATACTTATGTTATTACTTCATAATGAAACAACATAATAAGAATTAGTGGAAGATGAAATAAAGTTGAAAGAATCGGTAACAGACATTACCTCTTCTTTGAAGCACCTCTTTGAGTCCTCCTCTTAGTGCAATAAAATTGGTCTTTGAAGAAGACTAGGACCTCTAGGATGTTTATAGGGAAGTTTAGAATAGAATTTGGCAGGGATTGGCCAAGCATGAAGGCTCAATGTTGTGTGAGGAAGAGAGGGAGGAGGTGCCCTTTTATATGGGAGGAGAGGGGCTCCATTGGAAAAACTAAAAATATTATTTTGTTATAAAGCCAAATTCAGTTTTAAATAGCTCCAAATTGATTTATTTCTAAGAAAAGGTGTGGATGGGTCGAAATACTATCATATAATAGAATTTAGACATGATTAGGTTCTATTTTAACCTTATCATTTAGATTTAACATTAAGTTAGATAATTTTACTTTTACTGTGTCTTTTTGTGTTCTTACACTATAAGGTTAATAAACATACTATAACAAGCCAAAAAAACCCCAAGTTTATTATTATTAATATATATAACCTTTTGTAATTAATTTGGACATCCATATATTTTTAGGAATAAAAGAACAATTAATAATATAATATTTTTTTTAAAAACTATTTTATGACAATTTTGACACTATTTAGTAATTTATTTTTTTTGAAAATCATAACGGAATTATTAGTTCGATAAAAGTTAATTAAATCCATAGTAACATGTCATATTAACCTGGAAAATTAGTGGAATTTATAAAAAGTCTCAAATTACATTTATTTGTGTATTTATAACATCAATTATGTCAATATTTCATTATTAAGATAATTATTGCATCATTGTTGTCTCATAAATAAATTAAAATATATTATGTATAAAAATTAAAAATAAAATACCATTATGTATGAAATTTCTTTATATTTGTAATTAATATTTATAGTCGAATTTATCTTATGTACAACCTAATATTAAAAATGATTTAGTTATTAAACATTGATTTTAACTATTTTAACCCTTCTTTAAATAAATTAATAATAAATGTCCTAATCTAATCCAAGTGGGCTTAAATGGTCATATTTTATTCCTAAGGTTGTTTTGGGTCGAATTACGCTTGTTAAATAGAATTTAGGCATATTTTATGGTAATAATAATATCATTTTTACCCTTAATTACCCTATTTACTTTTAACCGTGGTAAAAGAGTAAAAAGTTACTATTCACCAAAAATTATTTTCATCTAATTGAACCACATTTTAGTCCTTGATATTAACCGTGTCTCTAGGATTTTAGAAATTCCACTCACAGAAGTAGTAAAATTAAGTTTGATGTAAAATTCAGTTTCATTAACTACCACTTAGTGGTATCACTATTCTTCAAAAAATGAAAGTTTCCAGAAAAATACCAAAAATTAGGCCTAAGCTATATTTGATTTTATGAATTCAAAAATGACGTCTATTTTACCAAATTCAAAACATATCAGTTAGATTAACTAATTTAAAAATTAATTCCCGTCGTCAAAACAAATAGCGTGTTTTTAAAACATAATAACTATCAAAATATTGACACTTGTTTATGTCTAGTTTAAATGTGAAATTGCATCCAATGAACAAAATTGTATTAAATGTAAAACTATATTCTAAATATACTTTAAAACCACTCAAATTAATAATTTATCACTATTAATTATTTCGATTAATAATTTGTTTTTAATTAAAATTTAATAATTTCACTATTCATCAGAATATGAAACTTATCTGAAAAGTACCAAAATTTCACCCTAAGCTAATTTCGATATTCCGAATCCAAAAATGAAGTCCATTTTGAAAAATAAAATTTAAAAAATTTCAAAAAGTGGTTATTACTATTCATAACGGCTAGTTTTAATAATATTTTACTAGCATATTGTTGTTTAGTGAAACTCGGTATTGCGTACTACACACGCTATCGAGGAAGGTCATGATTGCGTGTAATGCAAGGAAAGTCAAGGATGCGTGCTTTGCAAGCTCCTTTTGGTATAGCGTACAACACAAGACATTAATGAAATTAAAAAGAATATTTTTCATAAAATCTCGGGGTGTTACATTTCTGTGCTTTTATTACCATGTTTCTGTACCTTGAATTGTGACCCTATACCTAGTCATGTACATGGCCTTTCCAGGGTACTATGATGTTCTTTGGTAACTTTGGGAATACTAATGTACTCCTAGAGTACAAGGTATATCTGATTGGAAGGGTTTATGGCCATGTGCTCACTAATAGATACCATGGATGTCTAGGTTATGTCACACAACATGTGTGTCCATCCAAATAGTGAGTGATCCTTATATTTTCAAAAATTATAGTCTCCATAGCTATAACACCTAGATGTTTTTTTGAAATATTTTCATTAAAAAATATTTATTCTTTAATAACATGCATTGTAGATAATTATTATATTATGTGAACCATGAGATGCCCTTAGTATAAATTGACCTTTTTAACTTACGTATTATGTTAGTAGAAATATATTTAACTAACTAATGAAAATGTATAGTGTTGTAATTTAATGAAAAATATTTATGAAAAATATAAATGAATTATCTCTTTTTTATTTTGTTACAAATAAATTTAGTGAATTGAAATTAAAAAATCAAATTAATTTAACATATATTTTATTTACATAAGAAAATATTTTTGATATTCATCCAATAGAAAGTTTTTTCGTAGGGTATTAAATACCCATATTTGATGTATAAAAACATGTATTTTTACACAGAGTAATACTCTACCTTTTAAGAGAGAACCCATTTTAATTTATGATTTTACACATTAATCAATTCTATAAGACAATATAAACATGATATTTGGACAAAACGTATACAAATTTACTTTGGATGATTTTTTACTATTTTTCAGATAACTTTCCAATATAGATGAATTGAAAAATTAGACTAAATTTTAATTGAAATTTTTTTCATCAAAATATTTAATAAGGTAAAATTAAAATATTGAATTATTTTAAAGAATAAATACAATATATTTTTGTAATTTAAAATAATTTATGTCATTATTATCATTTTTACATTTAATTTTGATGTAAAAATTATTCAATCATTTGAAATGTTTTTCCTTGAAAAAAAGGTTATCTCTTTCCAATAAAGGAATTAATTTTTAATTAATTAATGAAAATTCAATGTTTTTAATTTTTAAAAATGGAATCATAATTTGAATCAATAGGTCCAAAGAATGTAAATAACATTATTTAATTTTTGGAATTATGAATAGTATCTGTTGAAATATTTTTTAATAAGGTAAAAGGGTAAATATGGTAATTAAAAGTAACAATATTTTTTTAAAATTACCCTAACACTAGTCATAATGTTATTGGATGAGCCTATTTGACCAAAATAACCCTTGGGTGTATATAGTTTCCATTGTAACCCACTTGGATGAGATTTTTACATTTAAATTATTTTATTTAATGAAAAATTTGATAAGTCCCACTCAAATTTTAATAATTGTGTCATTTTTTAAATAAGGTTATGCATAAGAAAATTTTAATTTTAAATACTCATTAAAAAGATAATTTTTTTTATCATTGTAATTTTTATAAAATAAATTACTACCTTAATGAATTATACTTTAATGATGTAAAAATTATTTTATTTATGAGAATCCAATATAACATATTTTTTAAATACAAATAACAATGAAAATTCCCAAAAAATCGACCAAATATAATTAATCGAGTACATTTTGACTATATCCATACATGTGTAGAGTTATTGACCATTTTGATCGGTATATTATAGATTTTAACACTTAAATTAATTTATTTAATGTGATGTTAATGTTTTAGCATTGATAATTTAATAAGTATAACATCATAAATGATGAATTTGTTTAAGTTGAAATAAAAAAAATATTTTTCTGAACTCATGTATTTTTATCTACATCATATTATTTGATTTTTATTTTTTATTCAAAAATGAAGAAATTAAATAATTAGACAACTTTGATGCAGTAATTATTTTATTAGTATTTGTAAAAAAAATGTTATTAGAAATATTAATATAATTACATTTTGCACTAATTAATATTAATTATGAATTGTAATGATTATTGTAAAATTATTGTAAAATAATAAAATATTTTGTTCAAATTTAATTTATTCCCACAATATTTTACAAAATCATTTAATTTAATAGTGTTAAAAATGACACTGTTGAATTTTTATCAAAATAATGTATTTTTATATTATTAAAAAATCATAAATCATTTTTTAAATAATATATAATAATATTAAATGGTGTAAAATGTTATATGGTCATTATTTATGTGCTAATTGACATCAAATATGTAAATATTTGACCCTTTTGATATTGAAATAATGTGTTATGATTGTTAAAAATTAAATAGAGTAACTCATTTTCAATTAAAATTATGAGGCTAAATTGAAATTAAAATACTTCTAATATCTATTAGATAACAATATTACAACTCTATTTCATTTCATCATCTAAATAGTGAAATGTTGGCCATTTTAGGATGTGGTTTTAATTGATTATAAATTAATATTTTTGGAGACCCCAATAGTTCCCCTCAACTGAATTATATAAGCGAACCTCCTCCCACATCTCTTCACTTCACATTATGATTTCATTTGTGGAAATTACCTATAAATATCTATTAAAAACACCCATGGTTACATTCTAGTGGTTTTGGTATTCTTCAATGGACACCTCTAGTGCTCTATGAGAATATATATAGGAAGCACGTTGATGAAGAGGTAATCCCCACAACCGATTCATTTCATCATATTTCTTCTTCTACATACTCTACATGAATTTTTATATTATAATATGATAACTCTAGTTTCATTTATATAAATAGATTTTTTAGGATTATGTGATAACAATATTCCACTTTGTATCCATCATACGAAAAACAAAATCACCACACGTGCATACATATAACATATCGTCCTCACGCCGTGGTGTAAAATTTTTCCCCACCACCTAATATGGATGGGTAAAATTATGGAAATAATAAAAATATATGATTATTATAATATGATATTTATTCATAAATATTATTCACAATTCATTTCAATACCATTCTGAAATTAATGGAATTATGTCGTTATTTTTGTGTACACATGATCTAACAGCTCCATGATGCGATGTGTTTCATTATACATGATCATCATTAAATAATTATTATATAAATGTATATGATGAAAAAATATGATATATATAATGTTAATATCATTTTGGTATGATTTAACTATGACCTATGATGGATGAATGAATCTTATTTGACAAAGCATGCATAAACAAATAATGCAGGTAATACCAAAATAATAGAAAATAATGAAATAATATTAATATAATATGATAATATGATCATATATGATATAATTAAAATTAATATGATTCTAAAAAAACTCAACGACATTGTTTAAAAAATTAAACAGGGTGTCTGGATACATACGAAAGAAAATCGTAGCTAAAATGTAATGGATAATTTTAGAATCCAATTATCATCTGATACTAATTATATATAAGTATTTACATGGGTATATTTATTATCCACTACATGTTTCATAAATATGTAATATTATTTCTAATATTCTAATTTTTTTAAAATAAATGTTACACATTGGTGAATTTTAATTAAACAATATGAAAAGAATCATTTTTTGTTATAAAATACAAGGTAATTTTTTCCTTTTACATAAATTTATGAGGATAATGTTTTTTATCATATATGTCATGCAAATATTTTTACGTCTTCATACTTATATATTTTCATGAAGCTTCCACAATAATATTTCAAGATTATTTTTTAAAAATATCGTTTCGTTTAAAATTTCATTGCATTTTGATTAAAGATAATAATTTTGAAAAGAATGCATATTTTACTCATGAAATAATTTCATGTGTAATATCAAAATTATTTTTCATATAATATTGAATAATTTAATAGAGTTATTTTTCCTATATAATTTCAATTTTTCTCCTATGTTTTTAATTTTTTTATGATGGAATTGTATTTATGAAATCCAATTGTTTTACATGGATTATGTTATGGTGGAAGAATGTTTAAATAAACCGATTTTATTCCTTAGGATATGGTGAATGATTTATGTTACTGCAGAACACGTAATAATTATTACATTTTGAGATTTTTGTGAACTATATCTCGATAAAATTCCTTGGGAAGTGATTTATATCTCATGATATTGATATGCATGGAACACAAAATGTTCTCAGATCAGCAAGACTGGGTTGTAATGAGGACTGAAATCGTTTTATTAATGAAATCTTTTAACAATGTTGGTATTGTAAATGACCCTTGAATAACATAAAATGAATTGTTAATATTATTTTTATTCCAAAAAACATTATATCTTATGTTACGATTTTTTGTATTAAATTCTTTGATTGTTATGGACATTAGGGATTTATCTAATGGCATGATATATAGATCTTTCATTTGTAGGATAATATTTCAAAATTTTATGTTATTATATTATGTGATTATGTTATTAATGATGTATCCTTTCATTACCCTTATTAATAATATCATCCCAACCACTCTTTTGATTATTTTACATAATTAAAGAAGATTGTTATTAGGTACGTTTTGTTAAAAAATGGAATTGTTATGATGAAATATGTTGGAGACAATTAAGATGACTTATGAACCATTTTTTATATTTCCTATCTTCTAGAGGAACTATAACTATATACCCCAATCTTGTATTATTTATATTTTTTAATAAAATTTCTTAAATATTGAATTAATATCATTGTTTGTGAAGTATGACTATTTGTAGTTGGTATTAAAGGAAATGTATGGTCAACATTTTGAAACTAGGATGATAAATCCTTATTAAGAACACAAAGAAAATTTCTATGTATATGTGAATATTCTAGTGTTTTGTAAATAATAATGAATAACATTGGATAATAAGTAAATTGTCCTTAATAGAAATTTTATTCTTCATTATTCTGTTTTTCCATTATGATCAGTGTATCAAACACAATGATATATTATTTTATTCATTTGTAAGAGCTCAATTGAACTGCACTACTGATGATTGTTATGAAAAATTCAACGACATTCCTCATGATAATCCAATTTTAATATGAGATTTAATTTAAAATATTGTAGTAATGATAACAAAAAATTCTAAAGATATGAATCATTTATGGCTTCCGAATGATAAACGAAGGGAACAATGTTCTATTGAGTCATTAATGAGTTAGTTTCCACCTTTTTCTAGTGGGTCTTCTGTTGGATCAAAATTTATATGTAGATTACTCAATTACAATAGGGGTGAATTGAAGGATTTAAAAAAAAATTTGTACATTAGAAAATATATTTTTAACAATGTTAATCAATATTGATTCACTAACTCCCATTAGTTGTTAACTAAGAAACTAACATGATTAAGAAAAGATAAGATTGATTTGATAAAGAAACATAATAAAATTTTACTGAGAGAATGATTCTACCTTAAATATTATATAATCTTGTCTATATAAGAGTACAAAAATATAAGAAAGTATTAGAAAATTATACTTTATTTCATTAATAAAATGTAGAGGAAATGAAAAAGTAATAATAAAAAGTAAACTAGTATAATAAATGTTTAATTCCAAAGAGGAGGGTATCCAAAAACCACATATAATGGTACTTTGGTTTATAATTTCATGAAATTCTATCTTACCCACACTAGGGAAATACCTCGATACGATGATTGGAATCTATCTTCCTATCCCCAAATTCCATTGATATATAAGGTGATCAACACCTCTGACGTCATATCCCTAAAAGCCCTAGATTAATTAGAAACAATCAGAAATGCACTAGGATGGTTGAACTAGATGTTCTCATCTATAAAAATTTGTTCAAACATTCACCCAATGAAGATTTTAGCAGAGCACTCACAACACAAGTTCTCTCTCTAGAATTTGTCAAAGATCTCATTCAATTGGATTGTTATTTATAGGTATTGATTTCAATGGTCAACATCATCCTTTAATGGTGATATTTTTATTTAAATATGGGAGGGACATATATACATGTCACTAAGCTAATGGTTAATTAAAAAACTAATGGAATGACATCAATACATGTAAGGAAAGATGAGAAGCATTATCATGAATATGAAATATTAAAATTCTTTAAAAAACATGTATAGGATCGAATAAAATAAAAAATTACATTAAGAATATGAGTTAAGTATATGAAAATATCTTAATCATATTTTTATGATATAATAAATCAAAATCTAGAAATATTAACAATCATATTAAAGAAATAATAAAAAATCAGAGTCTACATTCTAATGAATTTGGAATCTGATTGATGATGTATTTGGAATGGGATTTCCATAAAAATTATTGTATTATGTCTAGATAAATTTTAGTTTTGTTTTTATAAGAAATAAGAGTCTAATTTTATAAGAAATATGATTCTTATTTTTGAAGAAATTGGAGTCTAATTCCAGAATAATTCAGAGTCACAATTCTGGGTAAATCAGATTCTAATAAATTGTAATGTTCTTAGATTAGATAATGATATATTTATTTTAAATAAGTAAATATGGTTAGATATGGTTTTTGAAAATACTATATAATACATTGAAAATTATAGGACAATAAAATCATTCATAGAGAAAGAAAAAACATCCATAACAGAAAGATTCTTAGTGAAATATTATTTTTGATAAGAAAATGTGTTTGGGATTTTCAAAACATTAATGAATGGAAAATCCACAAAAAAATTATTTACATGACAATATCTCCCTTTTTGAAAGAATAAAAATCTTTTTTTAAGAGAATATATGGACTTAAATGTTAATAATATACATGAAACAACAATGGAAAGATAACAATTTTAATTATGATGACAAATTATGTTAAAAGATAAAATACCTCAAAAAACAAGTAAAAATAGAAAATTATTCATCCATATTTTTCTCCATTGAGGGTCATATTTTTAATGAATGACTTTATCTTCTTAAATTATCGATGATCATATTTAAACTTGTTGATTGAATAATTCTGATCTTAATTTTTCGTTTCATGATTTTCTATTCTTTCTTCATGACACTTTATCTATGGTTATTTGTCTTTAAATTTTTCTTTCATTTCATCCCAGAGTTGCATTTCCCACTTTAAATTTAAACCAATAAAATTCTAATTCCCATTAATTTATATTTCATCATGATGGTTTCTAGCCAGTTCTTTCTTTATCTTTTCTAAAAAACATATTGATAGATTTTTTATCATGTGATTGGACATACCGAAAGAATCTTTAAATGAATCAGTGAAATGATCAATAATTTTAAGATCAGAAATGAATGACTTTGTCAACTGGGTTATCTCTCTCTAAGAACTCTTATGATAATCATAACTGATTTAATATATTTTAAACATATCTTTACAATTTATTATTTCTTCTAGGACAATTCCTGTTGAATATTTCTTCTTATCGATTGTTTCCAGAAGTAACTAACAACTCAAATAAATGATCCAAAATAAATTAAATATACTGAAAATATTATTCGTGGATTAAACCGAAAAATCATGTACTAAAGGAGATGAATTTTATGAGGAAAATAACATTTTCATAGAACCAAATTTATCTTGGTTATCTTATTTTATTTTAGATATTCTAAGAAAATCCTTCTTTCTTTGTGAAACAACATCATTCTTCGGTGTTTAAACAAAAATTTCCATGGATTTCTTCTTCTATGAAAATTCATTCTCATGAACATGTGTTTAATTATCTCCATCTAAAACCTCAATTATTTTATTAATCACTATTTTAAACATCTTTTTTAGCACTTTTATCACAAATTTCCTTATCAGCCTTGTCTTACACATTATTAATAATATCATACTTAATACTCACATCATCTGAATGATTATCCACCTCAGCCTGAGCATCATAATTCTTCGGAACTGATTATCCTTATTAAATTATCTTGGTGTATTAATCGTGGGATGTTCAGATAGATAGCGTGTATGAATTGATATTATTCTCTATATAATCTTCTAATATCCATATTACACTATTAATTTCCTCTTCCTCTTTTTTTATTCTTCCAATTCAACTATGGATTATTTAATATAAATATATTTCTTTATTATCTACACCCACAATTTCAATTGGAACTTATTCTTGAAAGAATGAATATGGTACCTGATCTTGTTCTGATGCCTTCTATGTATCTCAAAGTAATAGTTGGACAATCATGGGTTTTAATATATTATTCATCAATTTCTTTTATTTATCTTGTATCTTGAGCTGTTATGGATATTGGATATTTAAATCATTATCCTCAGTAGTGTTTAATCCAAAAATTACATCACCTTTAATATTTTTTCTCTTCTCCACTCTCCATTTTTCTGTAACAAAGATAGAATTTTTTCTCCTTCTTCTGATTTGGTGGACGAGCAACTAACTCAGGTGCTGGTACTTTCTCCTTATATTCTTGTTCATTACATTTTCATTTCATAGGTGCTGGTTTGGAACATTCACTAATATAACCATTATTTTTCAAACATTTATTATCATTATCATTAATATCAAAGAAATATCTACTCTTAACAGTAAAATTTTTCTTCATCCTTCTCAAATTATCATCACATAATGAAATTATCATGATAATGTTTTCGTTTAAAATGAAATGGATTTATTAATGAATTTGAGACTTGATGGTACCATTCTTAGTTTTTATGATGTTAAAAAAATTTACCTGATCAGGTTTATGTTCCATAAATTTACCAAGAAATGCATCATTAATATATCACATATCTTAAGGGAATATTTTTATCCCTTTCTCATAATCAAGAAAAATTTGCATTCCGAGTGCTAGTAATATATGATTTATTGAAATACGATCAATCTTTGGTGTCTATATCCCTTTATTTTCAAGGCACTCAATGTCACAAACATTCTCAAAATAACCATCTTTATACTGCAATTTCTGAGATAAAGTGATTTCATCTCCATCATAGTGAATATTGTATATTACACCAGCCTTGTTGAATGACATGAAATAAGTCTTACAATATCTTTTTAAAGAAAAAATATCTCTTCTTTCATGTTCATATAAATGAATTATATCAACAAATTATATATGTTGGTTAGTATAAATCAGATCCTAATTTGTTTCCTTGGCTACGTAGTGACTATTCTATCTAGCCAGTCTTATGATTTTTGAAATAAAATAATTGTTCTTATAAATCAAATTATGTTCCATGAACCATTATATAATGATTACCCAATCCTTTAGTTCCTAGTTTGAGCTCATCGGAGTCTGTGCGAAAAAATTAGGAGACATTCATATCTTAATAAAAAAGGAAATAACTGAATTTTAATCTTGAGGGGTTATAGAGAATCAGTGCAATAAGACTGGGAAAACATATGCGGGATATGAATGTTGAGTTGGTATGGAGTCTGATATTATAATCTATACCAATATTAGAATTTCAATACTTATGAAAAGTAAAATATACAAGAGGTGGGGGGGTGAATTGTATAATTTAAAAAAATTTAAGGAAGTTTTGTATAATCAAATTTCACAACACATCTAATAAGAAATCCTCTTTTAGTGAAATATAAAATTCGTAAGTCTAAAGCTTATGAATCTTTTCTTACAAAGAAATTATACAACAAGGAGAATAGAATTTCTTACAACCTGATATACAGATTAGAATGTTTATACAAAATGAAAACATCCAAATTCTTACAAAGAAGCTGAAAATTGGAATCTTCTTTAAACCCAAAGAGGAGGGTATCCAACAACTTTGGATAAAGCCCTCTTGTTTTATTCATACAAAAAGGTATGTATTACTGAAACCAAGGTAAGACATCAATAATAAAATAGGTATCTCTCTATCTATCTCCAAAATCCCTCGATTTGTAAGGAAATCGACACCTCTAAATTCACAACCTGAAGTCTCTTATTTTATGAAAATCGCACCTATGTAGGAAGAAAATCAGCACGAATCCAAGTTTTAACAAGTCGTTCAATCTTTCGGCAGAAATAATGAGATTTTATAAGAGCCTCTCACTCTATATCATTTCAATTTTTGAGAGATGAACTCTAAAATGCAAGCATGTGAGCTCTTGAACTTGTCCACTTTATCAACTCGTCAATCCATTTGGATCTCATCATCCATGGTCCTATTTATATATAAAAACACAATATTTTATGAGAATTATTCTTTTTAATTTCATTTATATCTTGTGTTTTACTATACATGCATCCCTGACTTGTATTTCATTACACGCAATCACGACCTTTCTCATGAGTGTGTGTAGAACGCAATACCGGGTTTCACTATACAAATATATATTGTTATAATATTATTATGTAGTAGACGTTATGAATAGTATAAACTAAATTTTAAATTAAATAACATTATTATTCATCTTACACATTTTCTAGAACATGTTATTAGATCAAAATAATTTTTTTGGTTAAAATACGTATTTCTAAAAAAATGTAGTTTTGATGCCTTTTGATGGCGCACCCACATAAAATCTAGTTTTTATAATTTTTATAAGTTCAATTTGACAAAATGAAATTCTTCTTTGGAATCACGATATACAAATTTACTCTGGATAAAATTTTCATATTATTCTGATAACTTTCATATTTTAATGAATAGTAAAAACACACTATATTTTAATTAAAAACATATATTTTCATCGCAATAATTTATATGGTTAAATTATAATATTTAATGGCTATAAAGTATAAATAGAATCTATTTTTACAATTTAATATAATTTATTTCATTAACATTAATTTTACATTGAATTCATAGGTAAAAACATTTCAATCTTTAGAAATGTTTTAACATTAAAAACACATTTTCTAAACAACCCGATTAATTTTAAATTAATTACATTAACTTTTATGTTCGCAATTTCAAAATTTGGATTTCATATTTTAATTCATTAGGTCCATATTATGTTAATAGGTTAATTTTTATTTTGATTTTCTGAATCATAACTACGGTAATTTTTCTTTACTGTTGTTAAAGGTAAATCAGGTAATTAAGGGTAAACATATGATTATAAAATTACCCTAACAACTGCTAAAATTCTATTGGATGTCTAAAAGTCGACCCATATCACCAATTTGTTTTAATAGATTCATTTTATGATCTTTTGACCATGAATATAATTTAATTATTATTAAAACCAAATAAAGTGACAACATGTCACTCTCTTAAATATTATAAGTATAATAAATTTAATTTATTGATAAACAACATGAAACTTAGAACATGAATAGTCTCCGGAAATATAATAAAATTATCTAAATTATGAGAATTTATTTATAATTTATATGTATAAAATAACTATCATTAATGAGGACACAATAGTGATATAGAAATTATTTCATTAATTGAAATATTAAGTAAATGGTATTAAAAATATTAAAATAAATATTAAATGAACTAATTAATGTGATCCATTAATTTTATAGATAAATATGACATGTTAATAATATATTAAATATTTTGGTTTGAACATTTCTTCTATGTGGATATTCTTTAAATTCAAATAAATGAATTGTGTCAAAATTGACACTATTGAAATTTTATATTATTAAATTATTTACAAATCAAACAAGAATTTCAAAAATTACAAATTAAAATTTATATTATCTAAAATGACATAAATTATAAAATTATGTATAATTAAGAACACATAAGAAAATATTTATAACCATATAAACTTTATAACATTATTACCACAAATAAAATTAAATAGATCAAATAACGATAAATCAAAATGATAAGTTTAAAAAAAAAAAAAAACAGGTCTAAATTTAATTTGTTGATTATATAACAACCTTAAATTACCTAATATTTTAATTTGATCCACTATGGAAGTTTTTATATTGGGTTAGGGTTTATTATAACTTAATATTTTAGAGGTTTCCAATAGTTCTCCACTCCTCCCTTATAAAAGGATATCTCCTCCCTCTCCTCCTCACACCATTTTGAGCCTTCAATCTCAATGAAACCCTGACTATTTAACTTCTCTACATCCCTAGAAACATTATAGAGGTTCTGGTATCCTAAAAATACCAACTCAATTGCCTTAAGAGGAAGAATAAAAGTGCTACGTCGAAGACGAGGTAATCACTTCTACCGATTCTTTCAAGTTTCTTTCTTCTTCAACTTCTTACTCTTTAGTTGATTCATAATTAAGTATTATAATCATTATAATTAATATACAGATATGTTTTATACCTATTTTACAACCCCATTTCTCCTTCTATCTATCATACGGAAAATGAAATCATCATGTGTGCGTATGTATGGCATATCGTCTCCACAACGTGGTGTAATCTATTTTTCCACCACCTCCTTACATGTTTGCGTATATTGGTGTAAAGAATAACAATGTATAGTTAATATAACATAATAATTATTCTGAGATATTATATCATCCACTATAATTCAATTCAATAATTATGGGAACGATATAATCGCTTGTGCGTACGTACGAATTACAGTCTCCATGACGGGATGCGATACATTCTCGATGTTAACAACTCAAAAATGATTATAAAGTATATATAATGAATAATGGTTAAATATATGACATTATAAATATACTGTATTTATGTATATATATAAATATGTCCTCTACTTACATCCATTCAAGTCAATAAGGAAAGGAAAACGGCGTTCATGCGTACATACAGCCTACTATCTCCATGACGGATGTATTTCATTTCATTTATATATCTAATATATATATATATACTGAATATATATGATATAAAAATAATTATTTATATTCTGGAATAAATAAATCATGATGTAATTAAAAAAAATCAAGAACAACAAGTTTAAACATATACGATAATTAAAACGATTTTACCCAAAACCCTACTTTAACATGGAATTTAAAAAAAAACTTGTAATATAAAGTCATAAGTGAACCATATGTGATATCATAACAATGAATATGATTCAATAATAATTTAAAGAAATTATTTAAATCATTATACAGGAGGTTTGGATACATATGAACCATATCAGACATAAGGTAAGGGATAATTTTGCAAATCTCATTTTTATCTGAGATTGCTTATACGTAAGTATTTATTGGGGTTATGTTTATAATCAATGTCCATGTTCTCTAAAAATGTTTTCAAAAATTTTTTAATATTCTTCCATGTATTTTTAAAGTCATTTTTACCCTTTTTTTACTTGTACCACATTCTATTGAAGGAATCCTTCATTTCTTTACTATATAAGGTACTTTTTGACTTTTCTGGCAGAAGTACGAGAAAAATGTTTTTTTAGCTTATATGACGTGAATGGATATTTATGGTTTTATAATGCCTTATTTTGATGATGATTCCTCAAAAATATTTCATAATTATTTTCATGAAAATTATTTTCTTTTAAAATCGCACAACATTTTGGGAAAAGGAAATGATTTTGAAGAAGAAAGGATATTTTCCTCATGAATTCATTTCAAGTGTTTTGTCAAAAATATTTTCCATCTAATATGAAATTATTTAGTATGATTATGTTTCAAGTATAATGTCTCTATTTTTTACATGGTTTGATTATTCTTATGATGAAATGATATCCATTTTTTTATATGGATTACGTAATGATGGGATGATGTTTACGAAACCCATTTCAATCTTTGGGTTATGATGAATGATTTAAGATTATTTTGTGGAACACGTAAAAATGATTTCATTATGAGATGGGTGGGACCCATATATCCCTCTAATTAATTGGGTAATGATTTATATCTAATGAGATAGACATGTCTTGAATGGCATGTTAATCCGGTTCAGTGATGCAGGACATGAACATGAATTGAACTCGATTAAGTAAGGGGCTTTGTCCACTAGTATGGTCTTGGTAGGAATGCCTTGGCTACTATGGAAATAATATCAAGTGCATAATGGTTTTCATCCAATACATGTTTTATTCCCACGCTATTTTATCACGATTAATGTTCTTTTATGATCTATGCCTTATGTACTTCCACGATTTATTTATCAAAATTTTTATTTTTAAACATTATGTTCATCTTTTTTTAAAGTTAAAATGTATATGATTTGTTTTATTTTTTCTATTTTTTCCCTTACTGAGAATTTGAGCTCACCCTTTATATGTTTTATTTTCCCCAGGATATAATGAATGGTTTTAGGTAAGAAAACAAAAGGGGAAGATCTTTATAGGAGAAGTTGAAGATCTCTAACCATGACTCGAATATTATGTTCCGAGTTTCCAGAGACACTAAACTATTACCATCCTTGTGTGTTGGTTTTTGTTATGTATTTAGTATTCCACAAAAGTAATGTAATATCCATGTACGTCAAGCATCAGTTCACTGTAGTTGGTATGAGAGGAAAGATTTACTTAACCATTGGAAACTAGGATGCTAAAACATTAGTGAGATCCCTAGAGATATTTCTAAGGTATTTCTAGGGATTTCCCTAAGGGTAGTTATAAGTATAGGTTATAATACAAGAATTATGGTAACAATATAAGAATTAAACATAATATTTTACATATTGAAGGGACTCCCCCATTATTATGTTGTTTTCCCTAGCATAATTTTTTCCTCTCACACTATAAATTTTGGGTTTTAGAAGATGGTTGCAACTCGAAGGAACCGTGTTGATCAATGTAATAGAAAATGAAATGATTGTCCTCCTGAACAAACCAATGTTATGGAAGATAGAGTTAAAATATAATATCTATTCTTAAACAAGATATGAATCTTTATGGACTTCTAAATGAGAATAGAAGGGAACAATATGCTATTGAGTCCTTCATGAGGTAACTCCCAACTTCTTTTAGCGGGTCTTCTGATGCACTTGTTGCTGAAAAATGGATCAGTACCATTGAAATGATATTTTCCATATTTCGATGTTCAGAACATGAAAAATTCATTCTACTATTTACCTCTTAGAAGGTAAAGTAGACCAGTGGTGTACTCTAATTAAGAATACAAGGTCCCAAGATGAAATTGAATCATGGAATGGAATGAGTTCAATAACTTGTTTTTCAGTAAGTACTTCCCACATATGCTTCGAACAAAGATAGAAAATGAGTTCCTTGAGCTTAATAAAAAGTATGATGAATATATTGGTATATACAAAGCGAATTTTTGAAGTCTTTCAAGGCATCCATCAAGATTTATCATTCAACCTGAATGTAAAGTTGTTCGATTTTTCAGTTTCATAAAACCAAGTCTTCGAAGGGCATTAGCTATAAGTGTCTTCAGTAGCTATGAAGATATTGTGTGTTGTGCTATCAAGGTAAAACTGGAAGTTGGTGTTATATATACATCTCATGGTTTTGACATGAAAAGAAATATGGAGTTCAAGGAAAAATCACAAAAAAAATGGTTAAAATAAGGTGAATGTTTCTTTATGCTCAATGTGTGGAAATAAACATGGTGGAAATTGCCTTAAAGGGACTAGAAAATGTTTTAAGTTTGGAAAATAAGGTCATAAAGTAGGTGACTGTTGAAGTAATTGAAAAAGGGTAGCTAATGATGTGAATAATGAAAGGACTACTAAGAACGCACCACCAACACTTCAATGCAACAAGTTCAATGAAATGGGGCATTTTGCTAATCAATGCCCTAATCTGTGGGTTAATGATGATCAACATCACAACTTCATAATGAAAAGGAAAAGGGGAAGTCACATGCGATCAGTATTGGAGACGTTTCATATGACAAAAATGTGGTGGAATGATTATGTGTTTATGTAACAATATTTCAAAATAATGTTATGGAATCTCATTTATATCATTGTGGGATATTGGAATATATAAGTATTTTTTATTATGGTTTTCAATAATTATATGGTACCTGTAACAATGAAAAGTTATTGAAATATTTTTGGAAGGAATATTATATGCACATAATTCAGGGCCAAAATGAAAATGAAATGAGCTCATGACTGATATCATGGTTTGAGTATATAGAAATTTTGTGATTTTGGTATGGGGAAAGAGTTATCCTTTGAAAGAATTCACGTTTTCACTAATGTTCAATGGGTATTCATTTTTTCAAGAGAATACATGATTAAGGTATTTACAGGTTTGGAATGTGTCTAACAAGATATATCTTATGATATATGGGGGATAAATGAAGGTATTCATATGATTGTTATATGAGCTTTCTGGTAATGTTTTTTTACTTTGATATTGGATAAAAGTATTTGTGATAATCCAAAATGTTGTAACAGATTAAGTTAGACATCAGATAGTATTATTTTAGGATAGATCTTGTTTTTTGATATTATTTCGAGAATGTTATAATAGTATTGTTTTAGAAACAGGACAACCCGTTGGATGAGAAACAACCCGTCGTGTCGGACATTGCTCTAGGAATTGAACCCACAACCGATGTGCGGCTGGCCATTATCACCCACCACTGGCCTATAGGCAGTCCCAGGTTAGTATAAGCAAGTTTTATGTTATTAAGAGGTATGATAGATGAAGTATATGTCCATTTTTTGGAACCAGATATGATTAATCTCACCATAGATGGACTTATGTATATAACATTTTCTATCCTTATGTTTGAGTCATATGGAATGACCTATCATTCAATCGCATGATCTACAAACACTTTGAAAAAGACAAATTCAACTTCATTTCTTTAAGATATGAAGTGGAAGTTGTTCAAAGCATGGGAAACGGATAGATTTTACCAAATTCAAGTAAGTATTTATTTTAATTCAAAATATTAAATATTAGGGAAATGTTCTTGAAAACCAAAAATGGTGTCCTAATGCCCTCATATATGATGAATCAGATGGTACCTTAGATTATCACAAATTTATGGCTTTGTGATTGTTGTCTTTTTCATAGCCATGTTCTCTACCAGTCTCCATCAGAAACATGATGGTCAGATTTATCTACTGTATCCATATTTTCACCCATGTTCTCCTATGTGAGAACCCAAGTGATTAGTTGCTTTGGGTATCCATTTTTTTTTCTATTGTTCATTTTTAAAATTAAGTTTTAGCATTCCCTTTTATGATGTGTGTTTCTATGAAAGAAATATTCATGAAGTAAAAAATATATAACCCCACCGAATTTAGAGGGAGAAATTCATTTTATGGGGGTAGAATGTAACAACCCAAGACTTTATGATAATTATTATTTTTATTTCATTTATGTCATGTGTTTTACGCTACAGTCATCCCTGACTTGGCTTGCATTACATGCAATCGCGACCGTTCTCGATAGCGTGTGTAGTACGCAATACCAGATTTTACTAAACAATGATATATTATTATAATATTATTATGGACTAGCCATTATGAATATTATTAACAACATTTTTAATTTTATAACATTATTATTCATCTTACACATTTTATAGTACATGTTATGTGAACCAAATAAAATTTTTGGGTAAAATATTTTTTTTTAAATTGCAGTTTTCCACCATTTGATGGTGCACCCACATTAAATCTAGTTTTTAACATGTTTATAAGTTCTATTTGACAAAAAAAAATCTTCTCTGGAATTAGGATATGAAAAATTACAGTGGATAAATTTTTCGTATATTTTGATAACATTCATATTTTAATGAATAGTAAAAAAACGCTATATTTTAATTAAAAACAAATTTTTTCATCATAATAATTTATATTTTTAAATTATAATATTGAATGGTTTAAAATTATAAATAGAATATAATTTTACCATTTAATATAATGTATGTCATTACCATTTATTTTACATTGTGTTCATAAGAAAAAATATTTCACTCTTTGGCAATGTTTTATCTTTTAAAAAACATTTTCTAAACAACGGGATTAATTTTAAATCAATTAATGAAACTTCTATGTATTGATTTTTAAAAATGGATTCCATATTTATATTTTGTGGGTCCAAATTATATTAATAGGTTATGTTTTTTTTCTATTATGAATAGTAACTACGATAATTTTTCTTTACTACCGTTAAAGGTAAATCATGTAATTAAGGGTAAAAATAAGGTTATAAAATTACCCTAACACCTTCGAAAATTCTATTGGATAACTAAAACTCGACCCATATCACATGAGGGGCGGAATATATTCATTTTATGATATTTTGACAATTAAAATAATTTAATCATTATTAAAACCATAGAAAGTGACAACATGTGACTCTCTTAAATATTATAAGTGTAATAATTTTAATTTAGTGATTAACTTCATGAAACTTCGAACATGACTAGTTTCAGAAATCTATTAGAATTATATAAATTATGAAAAATTATTTTGAATTTTTAGGGATAAACTAGTTATCATTATTGAAGACACAATAGTGATGTAGAAATTATTTCATTAATTGAAATATCAAATAAATGGTTTTAAAAATATTAAAATAAATATTTTATGAATTAATTAATGTGCTCCATTAATTTTATACAAAATTATGACCTGTTATTAATCTATTAAATAATTTTATCCAAACATATCTTCTGTGTGGATTTTATTTAAATTCAAATAAATGAATTGTGTCAAAATTGACACTATTGATATTTTATATTATTAAATTGTTTTAAAATAAATTTTTATTTTAAAAAAATTAAAAATTAAAAATTATATGATCTAACATGTCATAACGTATCATATTATGTATAATTAAGAACACATAAGTAAATATTTATAACCATATAAAATTTATAACCATATAAAATTTATAACATTATTACCACCACTGAAAGTAAATAGATTAAATAAGGATAAATAAAAATGATAAGGTTTAAAATAAATTAAAAACATGTCTAAATTAAATTTTTTGATGATATTACAACCCTATATTATCTAATATCCCAATTTAAGCAATGTTTTATGTTTTTATGAGGGGTTACGCTTTATTATAAATTATTATTTTAGAGGATTCCAAAAGTTCCCCTTTCCTCCCTTATAAAAGGGATCCTCCTCCCTCTTCTCCTCACACCATTTTGAGCCTTCAATCTCAGATAAAACCTGCCAATTTCACTTATCCACTTCCCTAGAAACATTATAGTTGTTCTGGTCTCCTCAAAAGACCATCTCTAGTGCCTTATGAGAAAGCTTAAAATATGTACGTCAAAAAAGAGGTAATCTCTTCTACCGATTCATTCAAGTTTCTTTCTTCTTAAAATTCTTCTTATTTAGTTGTTTAATTGTAAAGTAAAAACACCATTATCACTAATATAACTATATGTTACTATAAATATGAAACAAAACCATTTCACCTTCTATCCATCCTATGGAAAATGAAATCACTGCATGTGCGTATGTATGGAATATCGTCTCCACGCCGTGGTGTAATCTGTTTTTCCTCCACCACCTTACTTAGATGGGTATAATGGTGTAATGAATAACTACGTATAGTTATTATAAAATAATAATTTTTCTTAGATATTATATAATCCACTCCAATTCAATTCAATAATTATGGGAACTATATCATCGCTCGTGCGTATGTACGGATTACCGTCTCCATGATGCGATGAGATTCAGTCTCCATGTTATCCACTCAAGAATGATTATAATGTATATATAGTGAATAATAATGAAATATAAGAAATTATAAATATACTTTATATATATATATATATGTTATCTACTTACTTCCATTCAATTCAATAAGGAAAGGAATACAACGTTCATGGGTTCGTATGGCCTACCGTCTCCAAGAACAGTGTATTTAATTTAATTTATCTATCTATTATATATATATATATATAATGAATATATATGATATATAAATCATTATTTATATTATGGATGTAATTAAATCATGATATAAGTAAAAATAATATCAAGAACAACAAGTCCAAACACATACGATAAATAAAACAATTATACACAAAACGCTGCTTTAACATGGAATTTACAAAAGAATGGGTCGTATAAAGTCATAAGTGTCCTATATATGATATCATAAAAATGAATATGATTCATTAATAATTCAATGAAATTATTTAAATCATTATAAAAGAGTTTCAGATACATACAATGCATGTTAGACATAAGGTATGGGATAATTTTGCAAATCTCATTTTTATCCGAGATTGCTTATACATAAGTATTTTCTTGGGTTATGTTTATCATCCATGTCCATGATTTATAAAAATGGTTTCATAAAATGTTTACTATTATTTCATGTCTGTTTAAAGTCATTTTTACCCTTTGTTTACTTTTACCACATTGTATTGAAGGAATCTTTCCTTTGTTTACCATATAAGGTACTTTTTGACTTTTCCTACAAAAGTTCGAGAATAATGTTTTTTAACTTATACGGCGTGAATTGATTTTTATGATTTCATAATGCGTTATTTCCATGAAACTTCCTTCACATGATTTCATGATTATTTTCCACAAAAATATTTTCTTTTAATATCATACGGCATTTTGAGAAATGAAAATGATTTTGAAGAAGAAAGAATATTTTCCTTAAGAATTGATTTCAAGTCTTTTCTCAAAACAATTTTCCATCTAAGATGACATTATTTATTAAGATTATGTTTCAAGTATAATGACTACTTTTTTTACATGGTTTTAGTTTTCTTATGATGAAATGATATCCATTTCTTTTATATGGAATAAGTTATGATGGGATGATGTTTATGAAACCCATTTTATTAATTGGGTTATGATGAATGATTTATGTTTATGTTGTGGCACACGTATGAATTATTTCATTATGAGATGGGTGGGACCTATATCTCCATCCAATGCATTGGGTAATGATTTATATCTCATGATATAGAGTTGGCTGAAATGGAATGTTAATCTGGTTCAGTGATACAAGATTGGAACGAGGAGTGAACTCGATTCATTAAGGGACTTTTTCAACTAAGATGATATGGGAAGAAATTCCTTAGATACTATGGAAATCATATCATTTGCTTAATGTTTTTGAACAATTACATGTTCTATTACCATGCTATTTTATAATGATTAATGTTTATTTATGATAAATTACTTATGTACTGCCACGATTTATTTCTCAGGATTTTGATATTTAAACATTATGTTAATGTTTTTTTAAGATCAAATGTATATGATTTGTTTTATTTTTTCTATTTTTACCCCTACTGATCATTTGAGCTCACCCTTTATATGTTTTCATTTTCCCAGAATATAAGGATGTGTTTTAGGTAAGAAAAAAAGGGGAAGCTCTTTATGTGAGATTTTGAAGTTCTTTCACCATGATTAGAAGATTATGTATTGCGTTATCAAAGACACTAAACTATTACGGTATTTGTGTGTTTGTTTTTGTTATGTATTAAGTATTCCAAAAAATTAATGTACTGTCCATGTACGTCAAACTTCAAGTCTCTACATTATAGCTTTTAAAATTTTACCGGACGGTTCCACTCCAACGATCAAATTTCCTTAAACATTGGAGGGACCTGGACACGTGGAAAACATTCAACCATTATTTTGTTACAGAAATAATGACATCATTTACTATAACTAACTATGAATATAAAAATCTTACACCTTGATTGTAAGGAATTTGAAATCTGATAAAATTGAAATGATATGAAAGAATAATATAAGATTCAGAAATTTATGGAATTAAGGATTTGAATAATAAATTCCAGAATAATAAATTTCGGAATGGGTTTTCATAAAAACATTATAATGATTTCAGTATCGTGATTTCCAGTATCGTTATGAAAAATCTTTCTTAAGTATCTTCAGTACCGATAACCAGGAAGTTGATGTTTAGGAACTTTAAGAAACGAAAAAACTGGAAATCTAAGCAGAAGGAGAATATATTTCATTTGTAAGGAACACATATTTTTAAGTGTAAGTAAAATATATTTTGATGTGTAAGGAAAATATATTTTTTAGGTGTAAGGAAATTATATTTTTGAAGTGTAAGGAAAATATATTATTTAATAGTACGAACAATATATTTTGAAGTATCAAGAAAATATTTTTTTAAGTATATGGAAAATATATTTTTGAAGTGTAAGGAAATTATATTTTGAAGTGTATGGAAAATTTAATTTTCATGCCTAAGGAAAATCTATTTTTAGGTATAACGAAAATATATTTTTTACGTGTAAGGAAAATATATTTTGATTTGTAAGGAAAATATATTTTTGAAGTGTAAGGAAAATATATTTTGATGTGTAAGGAAAATATATTTTTAACTGTAAGGGAATGATATTTTTGAAGTGTAAGGAAAATATATTTTGAAGTGTAAAGAAAAATATATTTTTGAAGTGTAAGGAAAATTTATTTCTGAAGTGTAAGGAAAATATTTTTTAAGGTTTAAGGAAAATATATTTTTGAAATGTATGGAAAAAATATTTTTTTATGAAGTATGTGTTTGGGATTTTCAAAAAAATCTTAATGAATGAAGAAGTATTATTGACCTAACAATCTCCACCTTTTTGGAAATCACAAACAAACATCTTTGGGAAAATAATTTGTGAAACGAAATAAATAAATGCTTAGAGTTAGAATTACTTAGCTCCCAATTAATTGTATGACGTCGGGTAATTTATTCGTCCCTTATGTAGAAGTTCATAGAGTATGGAAATATCCCCCACAAATATATATTCTTCTATTTAGAGAGACTCATCATTTTATGTAGAACTCTTCCTTATAGATGTATGTTAAGAAATTTATTTTTCCTTAGATATTACCATAAGTAAATTTTTCATTTATGAATTTTTCTTCCATTACCTTTTAGTTATGATTGAATTCCCCCCCCCCCTTTGTGATTTTGAAAATGCAATGTAGGTGTACCTATAGGGTTAGAAAGAAATATACATGAGGAAAAATATACAATGACTTTTCAAGGAATTATTCATTAAGATTCTTATGAAAGAGAATACAAGAATAATTCGGTATGAACAAAAAATGTATCAACCCTATTTCTTCTTCTCTAAAAGAGGATTTTTAACCATGGAAATAATGTTTTTCAACTCCTTTTGGTCTTCTTGATGCTTCGTTATAAAGTCAACTTGCTCAAATACTTTATTCTCCAAAGCCTGAATCTATAATTCTTGAGACAGATTTTTATCTTCAAGAACATTGATCACTTATTATTATGAATACTATTTCTTCTCAAGACCAGAATATATCCACTTATGAAAATTGAAAAGTTTATCTATGGTATTCATTTTATCCAGAAGATTTTTTCTTTCATTTTTCGTTGAAACTACCTAACATGAGAATTTCTCTAAGAATGAAGTCTGTACATTGGACAACTAAATTGTAAAATCATTGAATTCTCCATTTATTGATTCCATGAAGTATGATAATTGTAGAGCTTTATCTGATAAGGGTTGGGTACAGCTCATGAATTTCTGACATGAAACTTGTTGATATTTGTAATCAATGAGAAGATTATTATGATTTGCTTCACCTTTCACCACCATGTCCATCAGCATATATGTCGAATACATATTTTATTTTAATGTTTCCTACATCATTGTGCTCCAGGAATCTATGTTAGCGAGTACCGTAATGGTACTTACTAATTTCATTATTAAATTTTTAACAGTTTCATCACCCATTGATGTTTAGGACTCGATGTTATATTCTATGTTATGAATTTTCGGAAGAGGGATTTCAAGATTCTCAATGTTTTGAGGAGAGTCAGAATTAGAATGGGTAACCATAATGGGCTTCCCTTTATCAATTTTGTGTACCGCAGAGGGTTTGGAACTGTGAGGGACTTCCTCATTTTTTATAGTCTTATCATCTCCGAATTCTACTAAAACACCTTCTTTTTCATTCTCTTCTTCATATTTAGTATCACTACTTTCAGATTCATGAATTTCATCCTCATTTTCGGTTACATCAACCTCTTCTTTTACCTATTCAAGTTCTCTGACTTCAATCTCAACATCTTCTTCTTCTTCTTCTTCCTTGGTAGAAACTCTTGGTGTTGCAACATACTAATCGCCTTGTCTAATAACATCATAATCTTCTTCTTGAACAATTTTATCCACTTCTTGTACTTTTTCTGGTTGTTTCAGATCAGGTTCCATTATTGGTACAAGTTTCATTGCCATATTAGGTTCCATAGTGACATCCTGTACTGGTAGATTTTTAGAGGACATTTATACTTCTTTCAGTAGGGATTGTATAATCATTGTCTTAGTTCATTTCCATTTCTAATTCTTCTCCTTTACTTGTTTCCCTAATAGCTCCGCTGTTTGAATCCTTAAAGCCTTTTACTCTTCTGGATTTATCACAAATATCAGATCCCCATTATTCCTGGATTCAGCTAATTTCATCTAGCCATCAACAATATCAATAGAGTAAGCCTTTGGTTTCCTTATGACTGCTGATGTTAAAACCAGAGCTATTGAGGTTAGATTGACATGAGAAGCCTCATCTGACTTTTTCTTCTTATAAACTCTTTTTGATGGTTCTGGTACTGAATCTTTTTGTGCTTATTTAGATGTTTCTAGAATATTTTCTTTCTATACCATCTTCTGGACATCCGGAGTCATGACTTCTTCAAGCTTCTTAGAGTCTGGATCATAAGAAAGCATCATTCTGATCAGTGTGTCTTCACATAGCAACATAATCTTTCAATACTTCAATGTATACTTGCAAGCAATTTTAATTTAAGCTAAAACCATGACAACTATCCTTGAGATAGTGGCTGGGTACATGGGGATTTGAGAATTGATGGTACCATATTTCGCATAATTGATCGTAAGGAAAGTATACATTACAAAATTAACCTATATGAGGTTGATGAGAAAATCTATCAACACAATTTCAAATGGTATTATGGAATCCTTATCCCCTTTTCTTGGGTTAAATAACCTCTACATCCATAATACTACCAATATATGGTCTACTGATAATTTTTCAAGATTCAGAGTCTTAACTACTTTCACGTAGAGGCATTAAAATGCACAATTCTTCTAGAAAGAGCCTTTATTATCCGGAATTTGGTAGGAACCTATGAGGGCTTCTCCTTCATAGGGAATCATCAAGATGTTGGCTGATTTTGGCATGGAACTGTGTAAGACTATTAATAATCCTTTAATCTGAAATATTCCTTATCATCCTTTTCAACGAAATTGACAGAGTCATATAATAGTTTGACAAGTTCCGGATATACTGCATCTTGATCCTTGTCTTTTTCTATACAAATACCCTCCCAATTATTACATTTTCTTATATGAGAGATGAGAGAATCATACCGGTTGAAAAACTCTGATTCAACAAGTCTCTCATAAAATATCATCTTTTGTTTATTCTCATTGACAACTATTTGGTTGGAACACTTTAACATTTGGATCTTTATGTAATATTTCAAGAAGTCCAGAATGGAAAACTCTGAAGTAGAAGCTCATTTTCATGAATTCTTAAAGAACCTGTGGGGTCCATATGAATTGGGTTAGACCTTATATAGACAAACTACAACCTTTTTGATTCTATAAAGAAGTCAAACAGGTGAGATTTTCTCAAAAATAGTTAACAGTTGAGGATGGTTAAAAACATATACCCATACCAAAATTTTTAGGTTTTAGAAAATAAAAGTCGAATTCAATGAAAATATAAATCTGAATAAAAATTTCTTAATAGAATGAAATACCAACAAATAGAACTGTAAAATAACATGGGGTAATAATAGGTACCTTAAAGTAATCTCTGAATAAATAAAAGGTATCGAAGAAAAAATCATGGGGTTAGAAAAACTAGACTCACGAAATTTGACTCAGAGAATATCAATTCTAGAAATATTTATTCTATGAATTATTATTCCAGGATATTTTAAAAAATAGTATATTTAAAAAAAATTCTTAAAAATAATTTAACTTAAGGAAAATTTTCCTTAAGTGTAAATTTCCTTGAAGAAGAATATTTCTAAAAACCAATTTTTTTTAAAATTTTCAATCTTATGTATTCTCCATAAATTTACAATTAATTTAATGTTAGGATATGGTTAAACAATATTTATATATGAATGATTATCTTACGGATATCATTCCTAGATTTTTTTTAATTTTTACAAATCTATCAGATGGTAATTGTTTGGTAAATATATCATCAAGTTGTACTTGAGTTATGATGAATTGAAAAATTATATCTACTTTGAGTGTATGATCTATATGAAAGTGATGCCTAATATCTACGTGCTTAGCACGAGAGTGATGTTCTAGGATTTTACTTTGGGATATTGCAATAGTATTATCACACAAGATTTGAGATTTGGTAAAACATATGCCATAATCTGTGAGTGTGTGTTGCATCCACAATACTTGAGCACAACAACTTCTAACTGCTACATATTCTGCATCAATAGTGGAAAGTGCAACAAAATGTTGTTTCTGACAAGACCAAGAAACTATGGAGTTTTCTAGGAAATTACAGGTTCGAAATGTACTTTTTATATCCATTTTACAACCAGAAAAATCTACATTTGAAAAGCTTCTTTGTTTGAAAACATTTTAAATTAAAATAGTTCCAAGAAGAATGATATTACCTATACCAAAAATATCTCCTTAAGAATAATCCCCAAATGATACTTTTACACCTTTAGTTTTGAAAATTCTATGGAAATAAATTTTTTTACCAGTCATATGAGAAGAACATCTGCTTCCATATACCATATGTTGTTAAATCATTCTTCATTTTCATACAAAAACAAAAGTTAAATTTTCAGAATCCAAACTTGTTTTGGATCTAGGGTTAGTCATTAAAATTTAATGAACCCACATTTGTTTTGAGAAATAAAATTTATGAAACCCAAGAGGTTGAACATTATTCAAAGAAAATTGTTTATTCCAATGTCCACCACTTCGAAATTTTGTAAAAAAGGGGATCTGGATGGAATAAAATAGTATTTGTAAACATGTTTTCTATGAGTATAACCTACTCCAGTAGTCTTTCCTTCAGATCTAATTTGATAATACATATTGTTAAAAATAATTTACCATAAGTAATGTTTGCAAGAAGGTTCTTAAGGGAAAATATTTCGGATTTAGTCTTGTTACTAAATTTCAATCCTCATGAATTATTTCCTTAGAGTTAGATTTTTCATCAAAACCATTTATTTATGAAATAGAATTCTTAAGATCATTATAAAGTACATCCATTTTATAATTTACTTACTTAAGTTCTTTAGAATGTTTTTCTAGATTCTCATACATATCTTTAAGATCTCTACAAAGGTATAAAATATCTTTTGTATGAAATTATTCTCTGGTATTTTCAATGTATAGTTTCATAGAAGTTTTAAAATTTCTTTCTTCTAAAAACATTGAAAATCTAGATACTTATTTATAAGAAGGATTCTCATAATTATATGAATATTAAGAATCTTCATAAAAAAATATCTTCAGGATAGTAGTTCGTATCAAGAGATAAATTTGTTAAATCCTCAGAAGCGCATACGTTGGACATAAGGAAAGTGTTTGGAAATTAAGTGGTGGAAATGAGTCCAAATTTTTTATGTGTTGATGATTCATATAAAGAATATTCACTTTCAGAAGAGTCTCAACAACTAGCACTCCATGTGTCATTATCTCTAAGACTTTTCTTGTTCTTCAAATGATAGAAATTTTTTTTATTTCTCTCTGAATTCCTTTCCTTCTTATCCTTCTTTTTCAAAAGAGGGAAATTAGGTCTGATATGGCATGTTTTTCTACATTCATAAAAATTAACATCCCCATATTTATATTCTACAGTGACTCTCTTCTTAAACTTATTTTGATCTTTCTTCTAAGAAACTATCATTTTTATTCTATGAGCAAGATTAGCTAACTCATTATTAGATTTTTTGGTATCACTAGATTTTGAATGAATGGAAACTTTCTTTCACTTTGTTCCAGTAAATAATTCTGGAGTCTTGGCTTTCATATGTTATGATGTAGTTGTACAAGTAACTCCTCCATTCATATTCTTCTTTTTAACATTATCATCATCTATCATCTATCTAGTCTCGTGTTGAAGAAGATTTCCAAAAATCTCATCTATCGAAATCTGGGTGACTTTCCAATTCTCATTAATTGTTATCCTCTTGGACTCCCACTAATTTGGCATGATGCACATGATATTATCTAAAAGTGCATCATCATCCAATCCTTTTTCTCCTATAGACTGTAAGATATTCAAAATTTTCATGAAGCTTTTCCAAACTTTGCTTTTGGGTACTCCATAAATAAAATTTAAAGACATGGTATTTCTCTCTCAACATAGCTCTTCTCGTCTCTATATCATTAGATGTACAAAAATGTGTAACTTCAAGTTTCTTCCGGATACTATATGTAGCTTCACATGAATATATTTGACTATAGATATCCCTAGTCATGGAACATAACATTTTATTTCATAATCTAAAATTTGAATGATATTTTGATTTCTCCTAATTGGTAAATGTTCTCAATTCCTTATCATGAAACTTATAGTCTCCTATGATCGTTAGGTAGTTATGAACTATAGTGTTAATAAATAATGTCTTCATCCCATCTCTCCAGTACTTATAAGTCATTCCCATCAAACATAAGAGGTCTGGTATGATTTAGGTAATCGATAGAGCCAACATTTAATCCTTCCATTCTTAAGGAAAATACTTCCACACAAACATGTCCGTAATAAATGTTTGTAATCTAGGAAAAAATATCCTAATCATGTAAATTATAAATAGAGTATCTCTAAGAAAAATATGAATCCGAACACTGTGAGTCTGTAATTTTGACTCCGATAAAAAATAAGAAGAATATTAGTCCTCTGAACATAATCATGAGATTATTTCAGATTGAACCAATCCCCTTATACCAATTATTGAGTTGGTATAGAGTATGATATTCCACTCTATACCAATATTAGGATAACAATATTTATTAAAAACACAATATACAAGTGTGGGTGGATTGTATACTTTAAAAATTTTAAGGATATTTCATATAAACAAAATTCATAACACCTCTAATAAGAAATCACCTTCTTAGAGAAATATAATATTCTTAAGTCTAATGATTAATAATATTTTCTTACAAATAAATTTTACCACAAGGCTTATAGAGTTCGTTAGAACCAGATATAAAATTTAGAAATATTATACAAAAAGAAAAAATCCAAATTATTAAAAATAAGCATAAATTTACAATATTCTATTATCCCAAAGAGGAGGGTATCCCATAACCATGGATAAAGGTCCATTGTTTTATACTTACAAGAAAGTATTTCTTACCCAAACCTAGGTTATCCATCAATCTTGTGATTGTTGTCTATCTTGATATCCCCACAAGCCCTCGATTTGTAAGTAAATTGGCACCTATGACATCACAACCAGATGTCTATAATTTGTTGGAAATCACACCTTTTCACGAAGCAACTCTTCACGAAGAAATTTATGAACAAGTCATTGGGACATTCTGCACGAAGCCTGAGAGTGTATAAGAGACTCTCACTCTTTAAAAACTCCCTTTTAGATAGATGAACTCTAAAATTCTAGCATGTGAACTCATGAACTTGTCTATGTTTTTAAATCATCAACCCCTCTCGATCTCATCATCTGTGGTACTATTTATAGCTTTCAAAAATCTACTGCTTAGTTCCACTGTAATGGTTATATTTCCTTAAATTTCGGAGGGACCTGGACATGTGGAAAACATGAAACAATTAGTTTCTAACAGAAACAACGACATCATTTTATATAACTAACCATGAATATAAATATCTTAAACCTTGAGTGTAAGGAATTTGGAATCCAATAAAATTAAAGTGATACGAACGAAAAATATAATATTCATAATTCTAAGGAATTAAATATATGAATAATAAATTTCGAAATTATAAATTTTGGAATGGGATTTCATAAAAACAGTATAATGATTACGGTATTGTGATTTCTGGTATTGGTATGACAAATCAATCATAAAGAATGTCAGTACCGATAACCAAGAAGTCGAATTTTAAGAACATTAAGAAAACGAATAATTGGAAATCTATGCATAAAGAATATATATTTTGAATTGTAAGGAAAATATATTTTGAAGTGTAAGGAAAATATATTTTTAACTGTAAAGAAAAATATATTTTTTAGTGTAAGGAAAATATATTTAATAAGTGTAAGGAAAATATATTTTTGAAGTGTTAGGAAAATATATTTTTAAAGTATAAGGAAAATATATTATGAAGTGTACGTAAAATGTAACGACCCGAGAAAACCATGTTTTGAGTTTTGACATGTTTGTTTTATAATGTCACCCGTTAAGTGAACAAACAAACATTTTATAAGATGATAATAATAAAATAGCATCAAATGAATGAAAGCTCCTTTATTCAAATGGGTAACATAATGGGGGCTACAACTCCCACTGACTAAAAAAGAAGATAAGAAAACAAAAAATCCAAATTAAAAACCCAATTACAATAATTGGGAGACTACCTAAAACTACCAGGACCCCAAGACGGCGGTAAGGGTTTCTGACATCCCTCAGAATGAACATGAAGATGGCCGAAGCCACTACAACCGTGCTGAGCACCAAGGGAATCACACGAACCATCTCTTCCTTTCTCCTTCAGTCACCTGGAGTGAGGGACACCCAGAGACCAGACCCTTTATAATCACACTAATCTGACCATTGAACCCAAACGACTATAAATAAAACTGTTGGATTCTCCTATCTACTATGTTTTAATTTTGACCGTTGGAGATAAGAATGACTTACCCCTGAAAGGTTTGGAATGTTAATTATGTAATTTGCTTTAATATTTAAATAATGACATCAATGATAATTTAATTAATTTATTTCTTGTTTTCCCAATAGTGAGAATTATATTTTATGTTTCAAAACAGTGAAAATTGATATTTTATTTTTTCCACTATTCACTATACATATCTTCTTAATTTGAGAAATTAATCTTTTATGTGGTAATTATATTAAATCTGATGGGTTTTTACTTTTCCTAAGAAAATATGTACTCAAACTCTTGATATATATATATATATATATTGCATCAAATTAAATGAATTATTTTTATCTCTAAATTAAATATATGTGATATTATTAATGTGAAGGTCTTTAATTTGAATTAACATTTTTAAAAACTATGTCAAATCATGATTTCATTTACTTATGCGTTTCGTAGTGGTAATGTTTATATCAACACACTCCTATGTGTGATTGAATGTCGTTACGTTTAATGTTTTATTAATATTAATCTTTAATTAATGAAATTAAGGTAATTAGCTAATAATGGAAATTAAAACATATATAAATATATATATGATATGTTTTGATTAACCAATGTTTTCTTTATATATTAAATGAACCATTGACCTTTCATAATATAATATTATGTAATTAATAATTATGGTTTAATAATAATAAAGTTAATATAATAAGGTTAATAAAAATTATTGATGTTTTAAAAATAAATATAAATAAATATATATATATATATATAATATGTTTTGATTAAATCAATATATTTTTATTGACCAATGACTTTTCTTAAAATAAAAAAAGTTAGATTAATAATTTAATTTTTAATAATAAAAACAGTGTTATAATAAGATAAAAATGAAATAATATTAAACAATCTTTAAAAAAAAAATATTGAACCGCGTTTCTTTAAACGCCGCAACAACCCAGACCACCTGATCTTCTCTAGTTTAATCATGTACATCCGCTGTTTTTCGCGTCTCCCTCTCTCCCCTGTGTTCCTCTTCTTCTTCTTCGCCGCGTTGTCGAACCAGTAGGGTAGGGTGAATCGTCTTCTTTTCATAGGTCGGCTAGTAGACCCCGCCTTGCCACTCTTTTCCACATTTTAGGCACCGACTCGCCTTGGATACCCCCCTCCATTAAAGTGAGTCCTCAGTGTTCTTTTTTTAAAACCACGGTTTTCACCGAAGGCTGGAAGTTTTGCACCGAGACCTTTTGATCTCTCCAGCCACCGGACCAGTTTCATTTTCCTCATCGCCACCTCTTGCTCACCTCCTCTCCAAGCTAAGGTAAGGGACAAGTTCTATTTTGGTTTTGTTTGAGCTTTGGTTTATATACATACATATATATGTGTAACATGTATATGTATATTTTTTGTGATTATACATCCGGTCTTCTTTTACCTCGTCTACTCCTCCCCTCCGATCAGGTAAGGGTAATAATCTTACCCCGTTTTATTTTAAACTCTGGTATATATATATTTATATATAGGTTTATATGAATATAATCTTATTTGTATATATTTCTTGTCTATACACATATGATAGGCTTCGAAAAAAATCATTCTTCTCAGATTCTGTAAAGAAAAATCCATTGTTTCGTTTCCCTTAAATTTCGAGGGTGATGCATATGTGAATACACTATTTATATTAATCTGTATAGTTATGTATATGGGACCATGTGAATCGGTTCATACCACATTCCCCATCCTAGAACCGAACCTAAGAGATGGAGCCCTTCCTGTTTGAAAAATTTCTTTTGTTTGGGGAAAATACCCGGTCATATATATATATATATATTCTTCATGTGTAGGTATATATATATATTTTATACAATGGAATAAGACCCCTTCATATCAGCTCCCCACATACTGCAAAAACAAACTAGGGTAAAAGAAGCTCTTGGGTATTATTTTACTTCGTTTTTGGGTGTTTTCATATACATGAATACACTTTGTGTGTATATATATATATGTATAAATATATACATATATATATAATACATTTTATACATGTATACACATTCCTTTCATATGTATACAACCTATTCTTCTACCTGCCCTATGAAAATGGAGTTTGCCGGTAATTGTATTAACATATATGATTATGAAAATATATAGAGCATATAGATATATTGTAACACCCAAGACTTTTATGAGAAATATTTTGTTTTTAAATCATCAAAGGAATCTTTCACTACACACAAAACTTACTCGAAATTCATTACAGACAATCACGACCTTCCTCAGTAGCTTGCATCTTACGCAATACTGAGTTTCACTAAACAACGATATGGTGTTAAAATATTATCAAAACTAGCCGTTATGAATAGTAATAACCACTTTTTGAAATCTTATAAATTTTATTTTCCAAAATGCACTTCATTTTTGGATTCTTAATATCGAAATTAGCCTAGGGTGAAATTTTGGTATTATTCTGAAAACTTTCATTTTTTGATGAATAGTGAAACCACTAAGTGGTACTTAACAAAACTGAATTTTTCATAAAATGTAATTTTACCACTTCTGTGAGTAGAATTTTGAAAATTTGAGAGACACGGTTCATATCAAGGACTAAAATGTAGTTTAGTGGGATGTAAATAATTTTTGTTGAATAGTAAATTTTTACTTTTTTTTACCATGGTTAAAAGTAAATAGGGTAATTAAGGGTAAAAATGTTATTATTATTACCCTAACACATGTCCTATTTCTATTGGATAAATTTTATTCGACCAAAAACAACCTTAAGAATAAAATATGACCAGTAAGGCCCACTTGGATTAGATTAGGACATTTATTATTAATTTATTTAAAAAATGGTTAAAATAGTTAAAATCAAAGTTTAATATGTAAATCATTTTCATATGGGGATAAACATAAGATAAATTCGACTATAAATATTCATTAGAAATATAATAATATTTCCAACATAATGGTATTTTATTTGTAATTTTTAAACATTAAATAATTTAATTTATTTATGACAGAACAATGATGCAGTAATTATCTTATTAAAGAAATATTGACATAATTGATGTTATAAATACCCATGTAAATATAATTTGAGACTTTTTATGAATTACACTAATTTTATAGGTTAATATGACATGATATTATTGATTTAATTAACTTTGTTCGAACTAATCATTCTGTTTTGATTTTCAGAAAAATCAATTATTAAATAGTGTCAAAATTGACATAAAATAATTTTTAAAACATATATTATATTATTAATTGTTATTTTATTCCTAAAAATCTAAGATTCGTCCCAATGAATTATATGTGGTTATATATATTAATAATAAACAACTTGGGGTTCGTTTGGCTTGATATATTATGTTTATTAACCTTATAGTGTAAGAAAACAAGAAGACATGGTAAAAGTTAAATTATCTAACTTAAAGTTAAATATAAATGATAAGGTTAAAATTGATACCTAAAAATGTCTACATTCTATTTTATTAGATTATTTCGACCCATACCCACCTTAGCTTCGAAATATATCAATTTGGAGATATTAAAAACCGAATTTGACTTTATAATAAAATAATATTTTTAGTTATTCCAACGGTGCCCCTCTCCTCCCTTATAAAAGGGCACCTCCTCCCTCTCATCATCACACAACTTTGAGCCTTCAAGCTCGGCCAAACCCTGCCAATTTCTTCTATCCACTTCCCTAGAGACATCCTATAGGTCCTGGTCTTCTTAAAAGACCAACTTTAGTGCCCTAAAAGGAGGTCTCAAAAAAGCGCTTCAAAGAAGAGGTAACGTCCGCTACCGATTATTTCATCTTTATTTCTTCTTCCACTTATTCTTCTTTAGTTTTTTCATTATGAAGTAATAACATCAGTATCACTAATATACTGATATGTTATTATAAGTATTAAACAACCCTATTTCACCATCTATCAATCCTACGGAAAATGAAATCACCGCGCGTGCGTACGTACGGAATACCGTCTCCATGCCGTGGTTTAATCTATTTTCCACCGCCACCTTACTTGGATGAGTATAATGGTGTAAATAATGACTATATATAATTATTTTAAAGTTATATTGAATCTGTAATAGTATATATACACTCCAATACAGTTCCACAATCATGGGAATAATATCATTACTTGTGCGTACGTACAGAATATCGTCTCCACGATGTGATGCGACTCGTTCTAAATGATATTCATATCATAATGATTATATGAATGAATTTAATGAATGAATTTGATATATATTACACTAATACCATATTGTAAATGAGGTATCTATAACCTAAAAAGAAGAAATAGATTTTATTTGACAAAACACGCATAAGAACAAAAAGTAATAAACACCTGAATAACAAGTAGTAATGAAATATTACTAATAATAAGCTATAAGTATGACCATATATGATATCATAAATATATGTATGATTCTGGAATAAGTCAATAACATTATTTAAATTATTATACAAGAGGTTCGGACACATACGAAGAAAATTGGACCTAAGGTAAGGGAAAATATCACAATCACATTTTTATCCGAGATTGTTTATACATTGGTATTTACTGGGGTGTATTATATCATCCACATCCATGTTCTCTCAATATGTAATATTATTTCCATCCACCTACAATTGTTTAAATCTAATTTTACCCTTCAGTGAGTTTTTAGTAAATGATATAAAATGAATCTTTTTTCGTTTTTCGTATGAGGTTCTTTTTGACTTTTTCGACAAAAGTACGAGAAGAATGTTTTTTAAATTATACGGCATGAATGGATTTTTAAAACATTATTTCCATGAAGATTCCCTTAAAAGTTTTCAAGATTATTTTTAATAAACTTTTTTTAGTTTAAAATTTTATGACATGTTAAGAAAGGAAATTTTTTTTGAAGTATAAAGGATATTTTCCTCAAGAATGGAGTTCGAGTGTTTTATCAAAATTATTTTCCATATAAGATAATATAGGGTTCTGTTTCTATCCCTATTACTAAATTGATTTGATTATGTTGTGATGGAATTATTTTTATGAATTCCTTTATCCTATATGGATTTTTTTATGATGTCATGTTGATTAAGAATTCCATTTTTATTAAGTGGGTTATGCAATGATGTATGATTTATGATTTTGTGGAACACATAAGAATGGTATCATTATGAGATGGGTTGGACCTATATCTCCCTCCAATGCATTGGGTAAAGATTTTTTTATATCTCATGAGATAGACGTGGCTAGAACGGCAGGTTAAACTGGTTCAGTAAAACAGGACTAAAACGTGGAGTGAACTCAATTTAGAAATAGACTTTGTCCACTAAGATAGTCTTGGAAATGAGTCTTTACTAATAAGAAATGATTATCTATGATTATGTGTGTATTACACAAAGTTTCATGTTTTATGTTATGATTATTGGTATTACATTTCACTACTATGATTTATCCCATGTTATGAAATTATGATCTCTTTTGCAGGTTAAGATTTCCAAAAGTTATGTTCTTATGAATATGATGTGATTGATATTTCATTTGTTTACCCTTACTGAGCATTTGAGCTCACCCTTTTGTAGGTTTTCTTTCCCAGGGATAGGAAGAAGGTTATTAAGTATGATATGCCAAAAGGGACTATAGATATGATGAAATAAATGGGAGACAATGTAGATGGTTTATAAACTAGTTGTTTATGGTTCCCAGTTTCTAAAGACATTATACCAATACGGTCCTTTCCTGGTTTTGTTATATGTTGTAATAATTGTGCTCCATTTTTGATGTAATAACAATGTATGTAAAGTATGGGTCGTTATAGTTGGTATCATAGGAAAGGTATAGTCAACCTTTGGAAACTAGGATGTGAAAGCGTTAGTAAGAACCCTAAGGATAAGTTTAATCATAGAACACACTCTTAGTGTTTTAGAAATGGCCATGAATAACCTAGGATAAGAACTTAAGTGTGAACTTTTATTCTTGATTATGTGGTTTTCCTATTATAATTAGTGTTGCTCAGACTATTCTTCTTGGTTTTAGTCAATGGATGGAACCCGAAGGAACTGTGTTAATGCAGAATGCGATGGGCAACGCAATGATTGTCCCCCTGAGAAACCAAACGTTATGGGAGCTAGAATAAAAAATCTTGTAGCCATGCTCACTCAACATTCTCAAGATATGAATCATGTAGGATTTCCAAACGAGAAAAGGAAGGAGCAACATTCTATTGAATCCTTCATGAGGCAGCGTCCACCTTCATTCAGCGGGTCTACTGATCCATTAATTGTTGAACAATGGATTAGTACTAGTGAAAAGATATTTTCAGTTCTTCATTGTTCTGAACATGATAAAGTCATCTTAGCAATGTATCGTTTGGAAGGTGTTGACGATCAATGGTGGAATATTTTTAAGAATACGAGGCAAAGAGATGAAATTGAGTCCATGGAATGGGACGAGTTCAAGAACTACTTTTTCAATAAGTACATACCTCATATTCTCCGAACGAAGATTGATAAAGTGTTTCTTGAACTAATACAAAAGGATGATTAATCTATTGGTACCTATGAAGCAAATTTTACAAGACTTGCATGGTATGCTTCTGGTATTATTATCCAACCTATGATTAAGATCGCTTGATTCATTAGTGGATTAAAACCAACTCTTTGAAGGGACATAGCCATAAGGGACTTCAATAGCTACGAGGAAATCATTCGATGTGCTCTCAAAGTTGATATGGAGATTGGAGTAACCCATCAGTCATATAGATTTGATTAGAAGAGGAAAACATAATTTAAAGGAAAATCTAAAGAGAAAACTGAAAAGAAGATGAGCTTTCCATTATGCTCAAAGTGTGGAAATAAACATGGAGGGAGTTGTCTTAAAGGGACAATTACATGTTTCAAATGTGAAAAGGAAGGTAATCGGGCATTTGAATGCCGCAATGATGGGAAAAAAGATGTATAATGATGAAAACAAAGGAAGGGACACACAGAAAGAACCTACTACACTTCAATGTTTCAAGTGCAAGGAGATGGGGCATTATGCCAATAAATGCCCTAATACAAGGGTTGTTGATGATGATCGACATCAATAAAATCATAAGGCTAAAGACCAAGAAAGTCACATGCAATTTCTATCATCGATGTGGAGTACGATAACGATGTGTTGAAAGGTAAACTTACCATCCACTCTAAAGTAGAAAATGATTTATTTGATTCTGGATCCACCCACTCTTTTATTTTTGATACTTTTTCTAAGGGTATCACCGTATTACCTCATCAATTAGATGTTGATTTAGCTCTGAAAACACCTAATGGCACAACAGTCGCATCAAAAGTTTGTAATTCTTCCCCGATTGATGTTTGTGGGAAAGTGCTTCCTACAAATCTTGTGATCCATCCTATAATGGAATTTCAGGTGATTCTTGGCATGGACTGTCTTTCTTTATATGGAGCTCATATCAATTGTCAAATAAGGGAAGTCACATTTCATATTCTAGATCAATATATGATCAACAATCGATGCACGGATGATCATAACCTTCAAGTGGAAATTTCTTCCATCTTATGGGTCTTGATTCCACTAAATGAGAGTTATTTATCTGAAATGGTTGATGAGAAACTCACGATTAATAATATGCCCATTGTACGGGAGTTTGATGATGTCTTTCCGGAGGAATTTCCGGTTCTTCCACCAAATCGTGATGTTGAGTTTTCAATAGAACTCGTACCAGGTTCTTTTCCTATTTCAAAGGCACCATATAGAATGACCCCAATTGAGTTGCATGAATTGAAGAAGAAAATCCAAGAGAATATTGATAAGGGATTCATATGCCTTAGTGCATCACATTAGGGAGCACATGTTATATTTATTAAGAAGAAATATGGATCAATGAGACTACACATTGATTATCGAGAACATAACAAGATCACTATCAAGAAAAAATATCCTCTCCCATGCATTTATGACTTTTTTGACCAACTACGAGGAGCTAAATACTTTTCCAAGATTGATCTTCATTCAAGGTATCACCAATTAAGGGTAAAAAAGGAGCATATACCAAAGACGGCTCTCTGTACAAGGTATGGACACTATGAATTTATAGTGATTCCATTTGGTCTTACTAATGCCCCTGCTATCTTCAGGGATCTGATGAATAGAGTCTTTATAGACTATCTTGATCAATTTGTGGTAGTCTTTATAGATGATATTCTTGTCTATTCAAAGAGCAAGGATGAACATGAAGATCACTTGAGAATTATATTGAAGACCCTACGAAAGGAGAAGCTTTATGCCAAATTTACCAAGTGTGAATTTTGGCATCAAAGAGTTTCATTTTTGGGTCACATAATCTCAAATGAAGGGATATCTTTGGATCCATCAAAAACAGAGGTTCTCGAAAGATGGTCGAGACCAACAACAGTAATCGAGATCCGATGTTTTCTTGGTTTGGCTGTATATTATCGACGTTTTGTGAAATATTTTTCACGATTATCTAATCCTCTCACCAGGTTGACTCAAAAAGGAGTTTAGTTTGTATGGACAGAGGACTGTAAAGAGGATTCCATGGAGTTGAAAATAAGGTTATCTAGTGCACCTCTGCTTACACTGCCTTGTAGTGGAGAATGGATTGTGATCTACAGTGTTGCATCCAATAAGGGGATGGGGTGTGTTCTTATGAAAAATGATATGGTGATAGCTTATTCCTCACAACAGTTGAAAATCCAAGAGCAAAATTACCCAACTCATGATTTGGAGTTAGCTGCGGTAATCTTTTCCTTAAATATTTGGAGGCATTTTCTTTATGGAGAACGGTGTGATATTTATACTGATCATAAATGTTTAAAGTATATTTTCAAACAAAAGTAGCTAAATATGCGCCAAAGAAGACGGTTAGAGCTAATTAAGGATTACAACTGCTCAATTCATTACCACCCTGGGAAAGAAAACAATGTGGCAGATGCATTAAGTCGACAAGACCATGCCAGTTTATCCATGATGAGGATCACAAAAGATCCAATATTTATGGATTTACAATGTATGGATCTTTGAATTATAATGGAAAGGGAAAAATAGTATCTTTCTCAAATGAATGTTCAACCATCTATACATGTGAAGATTAAAGAGGCACAGAAAGAAGATGTAGAGTTACAAAAGAAGGTGTGAAATATTCCTAAATTCAACCCTGATTATGATGGGATAATAAAGTTCCGGAATCGGGTTTGTGTTCCCCCCATCCCAGAATTAATGAAAGCTACTAGATGAGGCTCATTGATCTTCATTCTCTATTCATCCTAGAAGCACGCATATGTATGGGGACCTGAAAGAGTACTTATGGTGGGATGGAATGAAAAGAGATGTTGTTGAATATGTCTCTCGATTCTTGATTTGTCAGCAAGTTAATGATGAGAGACAGAAGTCTAAGGGGATGTTACAACCATTACCCATAACCGAATGTAAATGGGAAAACATCACTATGGACTTTGTCACCGGACTTCCTAAAACATCGAAAGGCAATAATGCTATCTGGGTCATTGTTTATCGTCTTACAAGGTCTGCACACTTCATTTCTATTAGATATGATTTCTCTCTGGATCAGTTTGCCATGATATATGTAAAGGAAGTGGTAAGATTGCATGGAGTACCACTTTCTATTATATCTGATCAGGATCTGATTTTTACCTCGAAGTTCTGGTGAAGTCTTCAGCATACTCTGGATACAGAGTTGAGTTTCAGCACTGCTTATCATCCTCAGACAGACGGTCAGTCTGAGAGTAAAATTCAAGCTCTAGAAGATATGATGAGAGCATTCTCTATGGATTTCAAATGTGGTTAGGATCAACACATAACTTTGGTGAAATTTTCTTATAATAATAGCTTTCACTCCAGCATTCAGATGGCTCCTTATGAAGCTCTATATGGAAAGAAATGCAGGACTCCAACTTGCTGGGATGATGTTGGGGAATGAAAGCTATTAGGACCTGATCTTGTTGATGAGATGGCAGAAAAGGTCTGATCTGTTCAACAACACATAAGAGTAGCTCAGAGTCGATAGAAAAGTTATGCCGAAAACTAAAGAAAGGACCTAGAGTATGAAGTGGGTGATAAAGTGTTCTTATGAATATCTCCCTAGAAGAGGGTCATGCAATTTGGAAAGAAGGGGAAGTTGAGCCCTAGATATATCGGTTCTTTCGAAATACTGGATCGTGTTGGAAAGGTAGCTTACCGATTGGAACTTCCACAGAATCTCTCTCAAGTTCACGATGTGTTCCATGTATCTCTCCTGAGAAAGTACATACCTGATCCTTCACATGTACTCAGCTCAGAAGTTGTACCGCTGGAGCAAGATCTTTCTTATGAAGAACAGCCGATAATGATTCTGGATCATAGCGAAAAAGTCTTATGAAACAAGGCCACTCTCTTGGTTAATGTTTAATGGAGGAACCACCAATTAGAAGAAGCTACATGGGAGCATGAGGATATGACGAGGGAGCGGTATCCTCATCTTTTTGTTACAAAGTGACGAATTTTGAGGGCGAAATTCATTTTAAGGGGGGTAGAATGTAACACCCGATACATTTATGGGAAATATTTTGTTTTTAAATCATCAAAGGAATCATTCACTACAAAAAACACTTGCTCGACTTGCTATACACGCAATTGTGACCTTCCTCAACAGCTTGCGTCGCACGCAATACCGAGTTTCACTAAACAACGATATGCTATTAAAATATTATTAAAACTAGCCATTATGAATAGTAATAACCACTTTTTGAAATTTTATAAAATTGTATTTTTCAAAATGGACATCATTTTTGGATTCAGAATATCTAAATTAGCCTAGGGTTAAATTTTGGTATTTTTCTGAAAAATTTCATTTTTTAATGAATAGTGAAACCACTAAGTGGTAGTTAAAAAAATGGAATTTTTCATAAAACTTAATTTTACTGATTCTGTGAGTAGAATTTTGAAAATCCGAGAGACACGGTTAATATCAAGGACTAAAATGTGGTTCAATGAGATGAAAATAATTTTTGGTGAATATTAACTTTTTACTTTTTTTTACCACGGTTAAAAGTAAATACGGCAATTAAGGGTTAAAGTGTTATTATTATCACCATAACACGTGTCCTATTTCTATTTAATAAGTGTAATTCAATGAAAAACAACCCAAGGAATAAAATATAAACATTATGGCCCACTTCGATTAGATTAGGACATTTATTATTAATTTATTTAAAGAAGGGTTAAAATAGTTAAAATCAAATTTTAATAAGTAAATAATATTTAATATGGGGTTATACATAAGATAAATTCAACTGTAAATATTCATTAGAAAGCTAAAAATATTTCCATCATAATGGTAGTTTATTTGTAATTTTTATACATAAAAGAAATTAATTTATTTATGACACAACAAAGATGCAATAATTATCTTATTAATGAAATATTGACATAATTGATGTTATAAATACCCAAATAAATATAATTTGAGACTTTTTATGAATTAAAATATTTTTATAGGTTAATATGACATTTTATTATTGATTTAAGTAAATTTTTTCGAACTAATCATTCTGTTAGGAATTTCACAAAAATCAATTACTAAATAGTGTCAAAATTGACATAAAATAGTTTTTAAAACAAATATTATATTATTAATTGTTATTTTATTCCTAAAAATCTAAGGTTTGGCCAAATTACTTATATAAGGTTATATATATTAATAATAAATAACATTGGGTTCGATTGGCTTGATATTGTACGCTTATTAACCTTATAGTGTAAGAAAACAAGAAGACACGGTAGAAGTTAAATTATCTAACTTAAAGTTAAATATAATTGATATGGTTACAATTGATACCTACAATTGTCTAAATTATATTGGATGAGAGGATTTAGATCCATAACCACCTTATCTTAAAAATATATCAATTTGGAGCTATTGAAAACCGAATTTGACATTATAATAAAATAATATTATTAGTTATTCCAAAGGTTCCCCTCTCCTCCCTTATAAAAGGGCACCTCCTCCCTCTCTTCCTCACACCACATTGAGCCTTAAAGATCGGCCAACCCCTTGAAATTTATTCTCTCCACTTACCTAGAGACATCCTATAGGTCCTGGTCTTTTTCAATGACCAATTTTAGTGCCCTAAAACGAGGTCTCAAAGAAGCGCTTCAAAGAAGAGGTAATTTCCGTTACCGATTCTTTTATCTTTATTTCTTCTTCCACATCTTCTTCTTTAGTTGTTTCATTATGAAGTAATATCATCAGTATCACTCATATACTGGTATGTTATTATATGTATTAAACAACCCTATTTCACCAACTATCCATCCTTTGGAAATGAAATCACCGCACGTGCGTACGTACGGAATACCGTCTCCACACCGTGGTGTAATCTATTTTCCACCACCACCTTACATGGATGGGTATAATGGTGTAAATAATGAATATATATGATTATTTTAAAGTGATATTGATTATGAAATAGTATATATACACTACAATACAATTCCACAATCATGGGAACGATATCATCGCTCGTGCGTACATACGTAATACCGTCTCCACGATGTGATGCGACTCGTTCTACATGATCTTCATTGCATAATGATTATATGAATGAATTTAATGAATGAATATGATATATATTACACTAATACTATTTCTTAAATGAGATATCTATAACCTAAAAAGAAGAATAAGAATTTATTCGACAAAACACGCATAAGAACAAAAAGTAATAAACACCCGAATAACATGTTGAAATGAAATATTACTAATAATAAAATAAGAAATTGACCATATATGATAACATAAAAATAAGTATGATTCAGGAATAAGTCAATAACATTATTTAAATCAATATTCAGGGGGTTCAGACACTTACGAATCAAATTGGACCTATGGTAAAGGAAAATATCACAATCTCATTTTTATCCGGGATTGTTTATACTTGGGTATTTACTGGGGTGTATTTTATCATCCACGTTCATGATACCTCAATATATAATATTATTTCCATCCACCTACAATTTTCTAAATCCAATTTTACCCTTCAGTGAGTTTTTAGTAAAGGATATGAAGTAATCTTTTGTTGTTTTTCGTACGAGGTACTTTTTGATTTTTTCGACAAAAGTACGAGAAGAATGTTTTTTTAACTTATAAGGCATGAATGGATTTTTAAGACATTATTTCCATGAAGCTTCGTTTACAAGTTTTCATGTTTATTTTTAATCAACCTCTTTTTGTTTAAAATTGAATGGCATGTTAAAAATGGAAATTGTTTTTGAAGTAGAAAAGATATTTTCCTCAAGAATGGAGTTCAAGTGTTTTATCAAATTTTATTTCCATCTAAGATAAAATAGGGTTCTGTTTCTATCCCTATTATTACATTTATTTGATTATGTTGTGATGGAATTATTTCTATGAATTCCTTTATCTTATATGGATTGTTTTATGATGTCATGTTGTTTAAGAATTCCATTTTTATTACATGGGTTATGCAATGATGTATGATTTATGATTTTGTAGAACACATAATAATGGTATCATTATGAGATGGGTGGGAACTATATCTCCCTCCAATGAATTGGGTAATGATTATATATCTCATGATATAGACATGGCTAGAACGGCAGGTTTAACCGGTTTAGTAAAACTGGACTAAAACAAGGAGTGAACTCGATTCTGAAATGGACTTTGTCCACTAAGATAGTCTTGGCAATGAGTCTTGACTAATAAGAAATTATTCTCTATGATTATGTGTGTACGCAACAATGTTTCATGTTTTAAGTTTTGATTATTGGGATTACATTTCTCTACTATGATTTATCCCATGTTTGAAATTATGATCTCTTTTACAGGTTAAGATTTCCAAAAGTTATGTTCTTATGAATATGATGTGATTGATATTTCTTTTGTTTTACCCTTACTGAGCATTTGAGCTCACCCTTTTGTATGTTTTCTTTCCCCATGTCAGGAAGAAGGTTATTAAGTAAGATATGCCAAAAGGGACTATAGATATGATGAAATAAATGGGAGACAGTGTAGAAGCTTTATGAACCAGTTGTTTATGTTTCCCAGTTTCTAAAGACACTATACCTATATAGTCCTTTCCTGGTTTTGGTATATGTTTTAATAAGTGTGATTCAATTTTGAATAAATAACAATGTATGTAAATTATGGTTCGTTATATATATATGTAGATGTGATTATATAAGATGTACATATAAATCTATGTGCGAATATGAGGACAAGCGTATTTATATCTTTTAAAATTTACCGCTTTATCACATAAAGATTTATTGCAAATCATATGTACCCATTTAAGATTATTACTTCAATAACAATACTCTAAACTATTGTTAAACATGTTTATACGAATGATGAAGTTTAAGGGGTAGTTTGATATCAAAATAATTCTTACAATTGAAATATTTCATTATCACAATTCATGATAAATCATGATTTTTGTTTTGTCAAAATGGTTAGTATGAATTCCTTAAACTTTTACAAGTGTATACATGTATTCATATATATGTACTCATGTTTATGGAATGACCTTGTTTTTAACTGGGTATTATGATGTTTTGGAATGTTAAGTGTTTATGTTCATTTCCTTAAAACCCATGTTTCAATTGTTATGATAATTTCTTATGTGTACGGATTTTAGCATGCATGTCTGAGTTTATTTATGATTGAACTGTCTTCATGTTATGAATATGTATGTGAAAAGGGGGCTGATTAAGTATGTATTAAAACCTATGAATGAAATACCATGTCAAGATATGTGAGGGATGTATTGGACTTACATGTGACGGGTGCGCTCGGAATTATATAGAGCAATATGAATAATGTGACGGGTGCGCCCGGAATTATACAACGCACTAATTCATTGGGTAAAGTATGAGTCTCATGAGACGTTATGTGCGACGGTCTTGGCAGTTACCCTTGGCTTGTGCTACCATGGAAATGGGATTGGCAGTTAGCCTTGACCCATTAAGCATGTTATACGGTCTTGGTGAAAGGTCTTGAAAATGTCCGGCATTAAACATTCTCTGTACATGTGATGATAATTGGTCAACTAGGGGTTAGATTATCTAACAGGACATCCCCTAGTTGAAAATTCCCATGACTATGAAAATGTAATTATGTGTGATGAATTGAATTTCATGTGGTAAACTATTAGAAGAACTGTATATGCTCATGAATCATGTTATGAATGTTTTCCATGATTATTCACAGAATTCTTTTTAGAATTTATGTAACCCTGTTTTAATTTTACGCATTGTCTATTCTTCATGTGTTGTGCTCTCTGATCATGTTTACTTTTAAGCTTATTTCAAGTACGTACTTCTCTGTGTAAGTGGTTTTCAAAACAAATGATGGATTTCATGTTTTTAAGAAAAGATAATGCTTCGATTTTAAAGTATGTTATTCTCTTCAAAAGGACTTCTTTGAGAAAGAGTTTTCTGAAAAAGTTTTTAAAACTCCTTACTAGGCATGTTTTCTCACCCAACTTTTTTTGTTTAAAATTTTTCAGGCATGGTTGGTAATAATGACGTTTATCAGAAGCATCTGGTATCCCAGAATCCTGATCCTTGTGATCTTCTATAGTAATGGGACATAATATCTAATGTGTAAATGATGTAATGAAATGTTAGTATAAATGTCTCATTAGGCACCCTAGGTTTGGGGGTTTTTAAAGTTGGTATCATAGGATAGGTTCAGGAAAATCTGGAAAACCGGGTTGCATGAATGTATTGCTAAGATTGACTAAGAAAAAATGTTATAACATTCAGATGGCTGATGTACCTACCGACCTATTGTCACTTCCCACTGAGGCTCTAGAGAACATTGTATCTCTATCTAGCTGTGAGAACTTTCTGAATTATGCCTAAATTTTCATGACATGTAAGCACCTGTATGACGTGTCGAACTCGCCAAGGGTGCTTAGTCTTCATCATGGATTTGGGATGGATTATCTCCTAATGATGATGACCCAATTTTCCTCATATGCACGTCGGGGAAAGTATCACAAAGGACTCTTTTGAGTGTTCACGACTGGAGAGGAATTTGGAACGATGCTTGATAACCCCGTTCAAGAAGCTTCTGCTCCCGGAGACCTCCGAGCGGCTTACCTATGCCATATTTTTCACTACGGCTTCTGGGGCTAGTTAATGGACTTTGGAGTGTTGGAAGATGAGTCCACCCGATTGTCTCTTAGGCAAGAAGTGTATACTGATGTTTCCCAACTCCATGCTCCTCACACTAAACTCAGGAGGCGTCATAAATGTTCCCATGAGTTTAGTTCTATCTGTTCATCTTGTGTGTGGTTTGAAGAGGTAGGAAGTTCTTCCACTCTTTGTGGTGTATGTCTAGTAAACTCAGGATTTGTCATGTAAACATTTGCATAAATGGAAGTTTCATGTATCCTTTCATGTCTCTACCTTATCAATGTTGTTAAGAGTTTCTTTTCAAATGTTTTTTTTTCAGATGGCTGGTTAAACGAACTTCTCATCCCTACCAGATGAGTTAGTAGAAGTTATTTTGATCAAGGAATGCACGGTAGATTATCCATCCTTTCTCCACCTGCGAAGGTCCTGCCAACGTTTGCTCGATCTAGAAAATGTTCTTGAGATTCTTCGGTTATATCAAGAGGATGATCGTGTTTTTCACCTCATCGCCAATGCTCAAATACCCTACTACAGGCGAAGGGGAAGGTACAATGAAGGTCTAATACAGTGTTTTACACTGGCACATAACTTCTCTGCCAGAGCCTGCTTCCTCTTAGCCGCCCAGGATGGCCATCTTAGTGTAGCCTATATGTTCTAGGTCTTGAATTTCAGTCTCCTCAACCGCGACATTCCTCTCGACTACCTCAAGCGTGATGTGGAACGAAGAGTTATCAAGGAGTTTATCTAGTCGGATGTTTCCGAGCTTTGCACCGAACGAGCCTCCGTTTGGAAGCCAATGTGCAGTACACATGAGCAGGAGCTCAGGACGCACTATTTGAAGTGAATCTGGTCTAGGGAAAAGGAAGAGCTATGTGCCAACTTTGGTGTCTCATTAATCGAGCTAGATCCACTGTTTCAGTAATGTTGTACATGTGGGGTTTCAGTTTTTCTTTTTATGATAGAATTGCGAGGGCACAATTCTTTGAAGGGGGAAGTAATGTAACGACCTGATAAAACCATGTTTTGAGTTTTGACATGTTTGTTTTACAATGTCACCCGTTAAGTGAGAAAAAAAACATCTTATAAGATGATAATAATAAAATAGCATCAAATGAATGAAATCTCCTTTGTTCAAATGGGTAACATCATGGTCTCTACAAGTCCCACTGATCGAACAAGAAGATAAGCTAACTGAAAATCCCAATTAAAAACCAAATTACAATAATTGGGAGACCGCTTAAAACTACTAGGACCCCAAGAAGGCGGTAAGTGTTTCTAACATCAATCAGAATGAACATGAGGATGGTCGAAGCCACTGCAACCGTGGTGAGCACCAAGGGAATCACACAAACCATCCCTTCCTTTCTCCATCAGTCACCTGGAGTGTGGGACACCCCGAGACCAGACCCTTTATAAGCACACTAATCTGACTGTTGAACCTTAACGGCTATAAATATGACCGTTGGATTCTCCTATCTGCTATGTTTTATTTTTGACTGTTGGAGATAAGAATGACTTATCCCCGAATGGTTCGGAATGTTAAATATGTAATTTTCTTTAATATTTAGTGAATGACATCAATGATAATTTAATTAATTTATTTACTGTTTTCCCAAATGTCTGAATTATATTTTATGTTTCAAAATGGTGAAAATTGATATTTTATTTTTCCACTATTAACTATAAATATCTTCTTAATTTGAGCAATTAAACTTTTATGTTGTAATTATATTAAATCTGATGGGTCTTTACTTTGCCTAAGAAAATATTTACTCGATCTATTGAGATATATATATATATATATATATATATTGAATTATATTAAATGAATTATTTTAATCTCTAAATTAAATATAAGGGATAATATTTATGCGAATGTCTATAACTTGAATTAAAAGTTATAAAAACTATGTCAAAACATGATTTCATTTACTTATGTGTTTCGTAGTGGTAATGTTTATATCAACGCACTCCTATGTGTGATTGAATGTGGTTACGTTTAATGTTTTATTAATATTAATCTTTAATTATGGAAATTAAGGTAATTAGATAATAAAGGAAATTAAAACATATAAATATATGATATGTTTTGATTATCCAATGTTTTCTTTATATATTAAATGAACCATTGACCTTTCATAATGTAATATTAAATAATTAATAATTATGGTTTAATAATAATAATTTTCATAAAATAAGGTTAAAAAAATTATTGATGTTTTTAATATATATATATATATATATATAATAATATGATTTTATTAAATCAATATATTTTTATTGACCAATGAATTTACTTAAAATAATAATAGTTGGATTAATAATTTAATTTTTAATAATAAAAATAGTGTTATAATAAGTTAAAAGAAATAATATTAAGACAACTTTTTAAAAAAAACAGTTGAACTGCATTTCTTTAAACGCCGCAACAACCCAGGCCGTCTGATCTTCTACGGTTTAATCCTGGTCGTATGCTGTTTTTTGCGCCTCCATCTCTCCCCCACGTTCTGCTTCTTCTTCTTCATCGCGTCATCAAACTAGTAGGGTAGAGTGAATCATATTATTGTCGTAGGTCGGCCAGTAGACACCGCCTTGCACCTCTTTTCCACAAATTAGGCATGAACTCGGCTCAGATACACCCCTCCATGCAAGTGAGTCCTCAGTGTTCTTATTTTAAAACCACGGTTTGCACCGAAGGCCGAATGTTTTTCACCGAGCCTCTTTGATCTCTCCACCCACAGGACCAGTTTCACTTGCCTCGTCTCCGCATCTTTCTCACCTCCTCTCTTAGCTAAGGTAAGGGGATAGTTCTATTTTGGTTTTGTTTGAGCTTCGGATTATATATATGCATATATGTGTGTTATATTTATATGTATATTTTCAGTGTTTATACATTCAGTATTCTTTTTCCTTGTCTACTCCTCCCCTCTAATCAGGTAAGGGGACAAATCTTACCCTGTTTTATTTTAAGCTGTGGTGTATATATATTTATATATAGGTTTATATGTATATAAACTTATGTGTATATATTTCTTGTCTATACAAATATGCTAGGCTTCGAAAAAAAACCATTCTTCTCAGCTTCTATAAAGAAAACACATTTGTTTCGTTTCCCTTTAATTTCAAGGGTTATGCATATGTGAATACACTCTTTATATAAATCTGTATAGTTATGTATATGGGACCATGTGAATCGGTTCATACCACAATCCCCTTCCTAGAACTGAACCTAAGATATGGAGCCCCTCCTGTTTGAAAATTTTCTTTTGTTTGGTGAAAATACCCGGTTATATATATATATTTATTCTACATGTGTAGGTATATATATACACAATTATACAAAGGAATAAGACCCATTCATATCAGCTTGCCACTTACTGCAAAAACAAACTGGGGTAAAATAAGCTCTTGGGTATTATTTTACTTCAGTTTTGGGTGTTTGCGTATACATGAATACACTTTGTATATATATATATGTGTATAAATATATATATATATATATAATACATTTTATGCATGTATACACATTCTGTTTATATGTATACAACCTATTCTTCACCCTGCCCTATGAAAATGGATTTTTCAGGTAATTGTATAAACATATAAGATTATGAAAATATATAGAGCATATTGATATATATATGTACATGTTATTATATAAGATGTACATATACATCTATGTGTGAATATGAGGACAATCATATTTATTTCATTTAAAATTTACCGCTTTATCACATAAAGATTTATTGCAAATCATATGTACCCCTTTAAGATTATTACTTCAAGAACAATACTTTAAACTATTTTTATACATGTTTATACGAATGATGAAGTTTAAGGGATAGTTTGATATCAAAATAATTCTTACAATTGAAAGATTTCATTATCAAAATTCATGATAAATCAGGATTTTTGTTTTCTGAAAATGGTTAGTATGAATTCCTTAAACTCTTACAAGTGTATACATGTATTCATATATATGTAATCATGTTTATGGAATGACCTTGTTTTTAAATGGGTATTATGATGTTTTGGAATGTTAAGTTTTTTTGTTCATTTCCTTAAAACCCATGTTTCAATTGTTATGATAATTTCTTATTTGTACGGATTTTAGCATGCATGTCTCAGTTTATTTATGATTGAACTGTCTTCATGTTATGAATATGTATGTGAAAAGGGGGCTGATTAAGAATGTATTAAACCCTATTAATGAAAAACCATGTCAAGATATGTGAGGGATGTATTGGACTTACATGTGACGGGTGCACCCGGAATTATATAGCGCAATATGAATGATGTGACGGGTGTGCCCGGAATTATACAGTGCTCCAATGCATTGGGTAAACTATGAGTCTCATGAGACGTTATGTGCGACGGTCTTGGCAGTTAGCCTTGGCTTGTGCTACCATAGAAATGGGATTGGCAGTTTGCCTTGACCCGTTAAGTATGTTATAGGGTATTGACGAAAGGTCTTGACAAATTCCGACATTATACATTCCCTCTAAATGTGATGATAATTTGTCAACCAGGGGTTAGTTCAACTAATAGGACATCCCCTAGATGAACATTCCCATGACTATGAAAATGTAATTATGTGTCAAGAACTAAATTTTATGTGGTAAACTGTTAGAAGAACTGTATATGCTCATGAATCATGTAATGAATGTTTTCCCTGCTTAGTCACAGAATTATTTTTAGAATTTAAGTAACCTTGTTTGAATTTTAAGCATTATCTATTCTTCATGTGTTGCGCTCTATGATCATGTTTACTTTAATGCTTATTTCAAGTAAGTACTTCTCTGTGCAAGTGGTTTTCAAAAAACAAATGTTGGATTTCATGTTTTTAAGAATAGATAATGCTTCGATTTTAATGTATTTTATTCTCTTTAAAATGACTGCTTTGAGAAAGAGTTTTCATAAAACGTTTCTAAAACCCCTTACTGGGCATGTTTGCTCACCCTACGTTTTTGTTTAATATTTTTCAGGCATGGTTGGTACAAACGAAGTTTATCAGAAGTAGCTGGTTTTCCAAAATCCTGAGCCTCGTGATATTCTGTAGTAATGGGACATGATATCTAATTTGTAAATGATGTAATGAAATGTTAGTATATCATGTCTCATTAGGCACCCTGGGTTTGGGGGTTTCTACAGAAAATATATTTTGAAGTGTATGGAAAATATATTTTTAATGCGTAAGGAAAATATATTTGGATGTTTAAGGAAAACATATTTTTGAAGTGTAAGGAAAATATATTTTGATGTTTAAGGAAAATATATTTTTGAAGTGTAAGGAAAATATATTTTGTAGTTGAAGGAAAATATATTTTAGAAGTGTATGGAAAATATATTTTGAAGTGTAAAGAAACATTATTTTTAATGTGTAAAGAAAATATATTTTGAAGTGTAAAGAAAATATATCTTTGAAGAGTAAGGAATATATATTTTGAATTGTAAGAAATATATATTTATCAAGTGTATGGAAAATATATGTTTGATGTGTAAATAAAATATATTTTCAGTTGTAAGGAAAATATATTTTTGAAGTGTAAGGAAAATAATTTTTTACAAAGAAGGGGTTTGTGATTTAATAAAATGCTTATAGAATGGAGATGTATTGTAGACCTAACAATGAATAGGGGTATCCCTTATATAGGATACAGGGAGATGGTTCATATTACTTGTTTAACACAATAGTTGATACATTCTTAATATTATATGATTGTTGTTATCAAAGCCAAAGAAGTATTTTTAGGTTATGATCTTTTTACTTTTTAAAGAAAAATTGTATTTAAGGAATGTGAATACGATAAGGATTTCTAAAAACCTGTTTGAAAATACAAATAAGAATAAATGTAAATATGATGAAATGTATAATGAAATGTAACATATAGATTACTCAATAAAAGTTTTCAATATTTATAAGGATCCCCTTCTGTTCTGAAAATTTTTCATAGGGATTGAAAACAATTTATGGTTAAAAGAAAAACTAATAAAATATAGAAGAATAAATATATGTACCCACTTATAAAAAATAAAAACATAATGTGAGGATATAGTATTTATAAAAAAATTTAATCTGAATTATTTGCATTTGTGTGTCATTACTAATTTTTTTAATGTATCTAAATCTATCGGAGGGTAAGTATTTTTAAAAAATGTCCCCATGTTGATCTAGAAAAATGATAAATTGAAAAATAATATCTATTTTAAGTGCAGTATCCCAAAGAAATTGATTCCATATATCTATGGGAATTTCATGATAGTGATGTGTAGGGTTTTTTCTTAGGAAAATGGTGCTTGTATTATCACACATTATCTGTGTTTTGGTAAAGCTTATGTTATAGTCATTGACAGTGTGTTTCATGCAAAATACATGAGTGCAACAATATCCAGCTACTACATATTTACCTTCAATAGTGGAAACAACTACTTGTTGTTGTTTCATACATGAACAAGAATCTTATTAATTCCCAAATAAATGACATGTTCTAAATGTAATTTTCCAATCCATTTAACATACTCTAAAGGAAAAATCAACCAATATTTTTAAAATAAAATCATTTCCAAAAAATTGAAATGTCCAAATTCAATGGTTCCCTTAAAACACTAGAAATACTTTTCACAACATTTATATAGTATTATTTTGTATTTTATAGATAACATACTCATAAGAATATTAAAAAAATAATTATGGATGACTACCTATTAAGTATAATTAAAACCCTATCACACCTCTAGTAGATGTTTGATCTATGGGCTTCCCAGTTTCATCAGGATCAAGAGAGTTTTACATATAGATTTGAGTAAGAATACTTTTAGGGTCTTCATATCCATATATCATAATAAGATCATTAATATGATTCTTATTAGATATATAGGTTCGTTTTGTTTTTTGGGAAATGTGAAAACCTTGAAGAAAATGATAACTCACACATCATTGTTATTTCATATTTAGATTTCTTTAAATTTTCAAATGAATCAGTTGATGATTTCATAGTTGATCCACAAATAATGTCATGAAAATAGAATTGAACAATGAAAACATTTTTCTTATATTTATTTATTAAAAGGTCTGGATCATCAGTTCGCATAAAATATTTTTTTTGTAACAAATATCATAAAAGTCCATCATACCTGGCTCATGGGGATTTATTATGTCCATATAATGAATTGGTATGTTTTGAAACATGATTTGTATGATTGGTGTCTTCAAAAATAGGAGGTTCTTAATTATATATTCCCCTTGAATTTATCAGTTATGGAAGCACTCTTCACATCCATTGGAAATATCCTGAAATTAATGGATGATGTAAAGGCAAGTAGAATACGAATAGATTTAATTATATCAACTAGAGCATTGGTTTCTTTATCTCTTATTCCTTCTTATTGATTATATCCTTTAAAAACTGATATTTCATTATTTATTACAATTATTCCATATTTATAAAAAAATTTCTAAAGACCCACTTCACTCCAGTTATAGATATTTCTATTGGCCATTCAACGAAGGTCCAAATATGGTTCCTTTCAAATTCATTTAGATCATCATGCATGTTTTTAATCTGATCATTATCATTGAAATTTTCATCAGTTCATTTAGGTTTTAATTGTGTAGGAAATGATTTATTCTCAACATAATTTCATAAAAAATTTTAGTCCTTATAGGTTGGTTTAGATCACCAATAATACTATCATTGGGATGTTTTTTATGAAAAAATTGGTTTGGTTTTTCTAGAACATGTTTATAAACATAAGTTAAATAATATTATAGGTTAAATACTTAAGAAAAATTTTCTATAGTATTCTAATTATTAGAAGAATATTCCATCAATGTTTAATAATTAGTTTTTTAAACAACATTTGAAGATATAGAATGATGTTTTTTAAAAAAAGGATCAATTGCATTAAATTTTACATGTATGGTTTCTCAAATAGTACAAGATTTGTTGAAACTCAATAATCAATAGAGGTAGTGTATTATCCTAAAGAAATTAATTCATCATAATTAGGAGTGAATTTATGTAAGTTACTTTTATTATTCAAGATAAATAATATTCATCCAAATACATTTACGCAAGAAAATTTTGGTTCTCGGAGATTCCATGAATCATAGAGTGGTTTATTAAAATAATGTATGAGTAATAATAAATTTATAGGATTGAAAGCAGTGAAAACAGCTTCAACACGAAAATGTTTAGCAATATAATATTCACTCAACAAGGTTCTAGTTTTTTCTTAATGAATTTGATTTTCTGTTTCAACAACACAATTTTGTTGAAGTGTTTTTACAATTGGTATGTAATGAGAAATTTCTTTCTTACTAAAAAATGTTCTTGAATCTGAACATCCAATATCCCCCCATGATCACAATGAATTTCTATCAATGGACGATTTCAATCATTTTTATCATTTCCTGAATAAAATTAAAATAAAAAAAGTCTATATATATCTTTTATAGAATATAGACCCATATAAATATTTTGTAATCATCATCTAATACAAATATATATTATTTTCCTCCAGTAATTCCAATTTTTTTTAGACCAAAAAGATCCATATTTACTAGTTATAATGCATTAGATGTTAAGACATAACTAATTGATTTAAATAAGGAATTATGTACAATTCCATATTGGGGAGGATAAAAAAATTTGATTAATCCAATATTAGCTCTGGTGGATCCTTAACAAACCTTTTCTTTTAAATATTTTAATAGGTTTCTAAGGTTATAATTTCCTACTCTTCTATACAATAACTATAATTGATCATAAATTTCCCTATGGAAATGTAGTTCTTGGATCCAATGGACTTTAACATTATGTGTATAAATATTCTCATGCCTATGGGTAGAGAGAATAAATTATTCCTCGGCATTGTGTTCTAGGAATTTATCGTTTCTAATATTCATATGATAACCAAAAATCACATAAATGGAAATACACTATGATTTTGTGATTAGGACCCCAAACAAATAATACATTTAAAATTAATGTGTTTTTTTGAAAAGAATGATGTTACTTTATAACAACAACTTCTCATTGATCATTATCTATGAAATTTACTTATCCACCTTTCATCATGATAATATTTTCAAATATAATTTAGTTACTAGTCCTACTTAAAGAACATACAATATCCATGTACCTTGTGTGGTTTTTGGAATTTCCTTTTTTTTCTTAAATATAAAATAGTTATAATTTCATAATCCAAACATCTATGGATCTGGAATTATTAGAATGTAAAATCATACATATCAAAATTTGATTCGAAATATGTTCTTTTGGAAATCCTATGAATTGGGATTTATTTAAAGAATAGTTTTCTTCCAATGTCTACCACATTGACCCATACTACAAAAGGAAGCACATTGAGTGGAAAATAATTATGAATAAAAATTGCTTTTGAGTGAGTATAACAAAATACATAATTATTATAAAGAGGATGAGGTTGGGAATACATTTGGTCAAAATACTATTAAACATGAGTAATGTTTGAAAATACATTCCTTATGTAAAATATTTCAGAATTTATTATGATAAATATATTATTATCGTCATAGTTATTATTCTAGAATAGAAGTTAGTATTTAAAACGTTTATCATAGAAATTAAAATTTTATGATATCTAGAAATTTTTTCCATCTCAAAATTAAATTCCTTATGTTATTAATAATAATTTTCAAATAATTGTTTTTATCAATATCATTTGAATGATCATATTCTTCATTTTTCAAAATATAAATTATAGATTTTGTCTTTCTTCGTTTCTTTTTGATATTACTATTTTTATTCTCGTGTAACATGGGAAACCAAGATAATTCTTCAAAAGAAGCTAAATTATTATCTTCTGAATAGAAATATTCTCCACCCATTTATCAATAATATTCTTCATCATGAAAATATTTCTTTGAAGAAATATTTGTTAATGATTTATCACTATTCATCTTAGCTATGAGAAATTGATTTACTATAAGAATTTTAGATATTAGACCAATTTTTTTTGTCCTGATGATTCAATATCAAAAGATTCATTAGATGAATAACCACCACTAGGAGTCCATATGTCATTATCTTTATGTACATTCAAAGACATAGACATGTAGTTTTTTTATTGTTTTATTTATGATCCCTTTCCTTTCTTTGAATCCTATTGAGCATAGAACTATCTATTCTGATATGACCTATCCTATTTCATTCATTACAAGTCACCTATAAATCATTCTTATCCTTTATACCATTATTATAGAATATGTATTGAAAATCATTTTTTTATAATCATTTTCATTATTCAAGCAACATTTGAATGTTTATTACCAGAATTATTTATATCACATGAGTCAAATATAAAAATTGATTTGATTGATTTTGATCTAGAAACTCTTTCAAGAGTCATGGCTATCATATGATTTGATGGAGTACTAAAGGAAAAATACCCATTACCATTATTTTTCTAATTGATCTCAATATATCTTTTTATTCATGATTAATGTTGAATGGGATTCCCAAATGACTCATCAAGAGTGATGTTTGAAAATTTCCTATTCTCATAATTTAATTTTCTTTTGCATTCACACACTTTGAGAAAAATTTATATTATCATATCCACCAGAAGAACATCATCAAGTCCTTTTTCACTAATATAATGAATTTTGTTGACAATAGTCATAATCCTTTGTTTAATATTACATGCATGTTAACAATGAAGAAACCTAAAACCATTACATTCATCTCTATGAATAGCTCTTCTTGTTTAATTGAACCTGGATGTGCCAAAATTTGTAATTTCTAATTTCATCTAAATGCTATTAGCTATTTCAAATGATATAATATAGCTACAAATATTCATAGTCATAGAACCTAATAAATTATTATGTATGATGAAGTAAATACGATACTATTACTTTTCATTATTGGTGAATTATATGATTTCATTGTATGGAATATTTTAGCCATTAGTTAGGATAACAATTTTAGGAACAATAGTATTGATAAAAAAGTTCTTAATCATATCTATCTTGTACTCATAAAAATTTCCATTAATTATTGGGGGTCTATTAGAAGTTATATAGTTTATAGAATCTATGTTTATTCTTGCCATTCTATAATAAAATAAAAATTATCTTTTCTACACAAATATTAGCCGTAATTTATATGGAAAATGAAAAAACATTATGAAAAACATGAACATGAATAGCTAAGTAAGTAATGTTGAGAAAGAAAACTTATAGAACATTTAAGTATTTCAAAATCCTTATAATGATACTATTTATGGATTCTAAGTCTATATATTTATTTTTCAATTAAAATATGGGTTGAATTTTTTGATTAAAAACGTTCATTTTTATCCATAATAAAATTTATATTTGAAGATGTTAAACCATATGGATTCACGAAACTTATTTAGTTCTTAACTAAGAAACTATCTTTCATAGGATCTAATAAGATGGATAGATAATGAAATATAAGACAATTTTACTTTGGGAAATATTCTATCTTAAATAGTATATAATCATGATTATATCAGAGTATATATGTATAAGAATGTATAATAGTATTACACACTGTAGCATTAACAAAAAACGGTGGAAATAAAATTTGTAACAATAATAATAAATATTTTATAATAAATATTTTAAACCAAATATAATGGTATCCAATAACCTTGGATAATGGTCTCTTGATTTATACATTCAAGAATGTCTATCTTACCCACCCAAAGGTAACCCCTTGATAGAAATATTGGAATCTGTCTTGCAATCCTCGCAAGACCTCAATCGAATATGTGATCGACACCTCAATATTCTTATCCTCGGAAGCCCTTGATGGATCAAAAACAATTGGAAATTCACCAGGTAGGTTGACCAAGATATTCATAACATGAAAATGTTGTTCACAACATCCTCACAATGCAGATTTGAGTAGAGCCCTTACATTATATGTTCTCTCTCTAAAATTCTGTAATGATATATTTCAAAAGGATGGGTATTAATAAGAATGGATTACAAAAGTAAAAATCCTCCTTAAATGGTAATATTTTTCTCAAATTTTTGAGGGACCTATACATGTGTCACACATCCAATGATTAATTTAAAAACAGATTATAGGACATTTTTTTATATAAGGATACATGATAATAATTATCATTTTTAAAAACATCATCATACTTATGATACATAAAAAATTTATGATCCCTTAAAATTAAACTGTACTAAAAGAAATTTTGTTAACGATAAGAAAATAATTTAATCCATCATTTATTATATAGAAAATCAGAGTCTAAAAATTTTAAAATTCGGATTTAGAAATAATATGGAATCTACGTATAAAATATAAGAAATTTTAAATCTAATTTATTATGTAATTAGTAAATAATTTGCATAGAAATAAAAGTCTAATTACCATGAAAAATTAGAGTGTTATTTTAAAATAAATCATAGCTGACTTTTAGAAGAAATCAGAGTCTGATTTCAGAAGAAATAAAAATCACAATTCTAGGGAAATCAGATTCAAAGGAACAGTAAGGTTCAGAGTTTAGATAAGGGTTTAATTTTTTTACATAAGGAATGCTGATTTAAATTGCATTAAGGAAGAACTAGATAAGACATTGAAAACCATAGTGTAAGTTAAAAACATTCGTAGGGGAATAAATAATTTCCTTAGGATAATGTTTCGTAGAGATAGATAATTTTTCTAATGAGTTTGGGATTTTCAAAACATAATGGAATCGAAAAGTCATACGAAAAATTATTGAGTTAACATCTTTTAATATATTATCTGATAGACAGTGCATTTTCTCCACTAAATTGATAATTTTGTTTCTCATATTCCTTTACAAGGATAATTTAATCATTGCAGTTCCTCATTTAGAAGGTGAAGATGATCAATTATAGAACCTATTCCATAATAACAAGTAATGAGATGAAATTCATTCCTTGAAATTGGATGAGTACAAGAAATAATTTTATCAATAATTGATTTCCTTGTATTCTTTGAACAATTATGGAGAATGAGTTACATTATCTTAAGAAAATTCACAATGGATCTGTTGGTACCAATGAAAAAAATATTTTTCAGACATGTAAGGTATGCTACCAGAATTATTACCCATCCTGAGAGTAAATTTTAGATATTATTTATCGTCTTATATCCATGTATTCGACCGGTATTATCTATAGGAAATTCAATTTAATCCAAGAAAACTTTTTATGTTCACTTAAGATTTAGATGGATATTATAGTATCCCATTATCGCTATGGGTTTTATAAGAAGATAAAAATATAATTTGAAGGAAAATCTAAAGGCAACATGGAATAGAAGTTGTTTTTTCCCTTATGGTTAATTTTTTGAAAGAAGCATGGAGGAAAATTTCTTATAATAACTAATAAATGTTTTATGTATGGAATAGAAGATCATCGGGTAGTTTAATGTTGATGTGAGGGGAAAAATATGTCTAATGATGTGAATAAATAAACTGATACACAGAATGATCCTCCTACACATAAATGTTACAAGTGAAAGGAAATGGGGAATTATCCAAGTAAATTTCATAATCTAAGGGTTATAAATTATGATCACATCTGCAATCTCATAAGGCCATAGACAAGGTCAAGTCACATGCGATCACTATCGGCGATGTTATTTCCAATAGTGAGGTGTTGAAAGGTAAGCTTAACATCCAATACAAAGTAAAAATTGTTTTATTTTATTTTTTATACACCCAATATCTTATTTATGAAGAATTTTATAAGGGTACTATTGTATTACCTTAACAATTATATGATGAGTTAGTTGTGACAACTCTTAATGGAACAACGGTTTCATACAATGACTATTATTATTCATTGTTTGATGTTTGAGACAATGTGACTCTTATAAATATTATTTTCATAATTGTAGTGGAATTTGATGTCATTCCTAGCATGGATTATATTTTTTTTATATGGAGATCAAATGAATTTCCAAGGACGGAAAGTCACATAACATATTATAGATCAATCTATTGTTATCTATTGATCAAATGATGTGTATAAAATTTAAGTGAAATTTTTTTCCGTCTTATGGGTGTTGATTTCTATAATTGATGTTTATCAATATAAAATGGATGGAGGAACTAAAAATTAAAAATACACCCATTATATGGGAGTTTGATGATGTATTTATAGATTAAATAACATGTAATTCCCCAAATCAAAAGCTTAAGTCTTAAATAGAACTAATACTGGTTTTTATGTGAATTTCAATTACTTGTAATCGAATAGACCCAATTGAGTTGCTGGAATTGATGAATCAACTCAAAGAGAATTTTTACATATGATTCTTACATCATTGAGAATAACCTGGGGGTGATAATTTTCTGTTTTTTAAGAAGAATGGTTGATCTTTTAGACTCTACATTGATTATCAATAATATAACAAGGTCACTATCAATAAAAAATTATCATCTTCCCTACATTGAAATCTTATTCGACCATATATGTGGAGCATAATACTTCTCCATGAATCTTCCTCATTCAGGATATTATCAAATAAAATTCAAGAAATAGTATATACAAGAGATGGCACTCCGTACATGGTATTCACACTAAAAATTTATAATGATTCCGATTCATCTTATTAATGCCCTTGTTATCAACATGCATATAATGAACAAGGTCTTTAGAGAATATCACAATCACGTTGTGGTAGATTGATCCAATGATTCCTTCGTTTTTCTAGATATTATTAAAATGGTGGATATCTATATATCCCGAAAAAAGATAAGTTATTGAATGTTGGTTGAGACCCACAAATGTAACCAAAATCCATTGTTTCCTTGGTTTTTCTAGATATTATCAATGTTTTGTGAATTTTTTTCTACTATTATCTAATCCAATAACCATGATTAACTGGAAAGGATTTAAGTTCATGTAGATAGAGGAATTTGAAGGGAATTTCCAATTGATAAATACAATGTTATCTAGTGAACCAATTCTCACACTTCCATGTAGTGGAGAATACTATGTGATATATTATAATGAAACCAATAAGGGGTTGTGTTGCATTATCCTGTAAAAATGATATAGTGATTTATTATGCCTAATGAAAATTGAAAATCAAGAAGAAAAATGACCCAACTCATTATTTTAATTATCTTTAGAAATATTTTCTCTAAAGATATAGTGGTATTATCATTGTGGTTAAAGGTGTGATATTAATATTGGAAATAAATGTTTAAACTATATTTTCAAAAAAAGGAGTAGTATATGAACCTAAGATGATTGTTGGAGTTGATTAAATTTTACTACTGATCATTACATTTATACCCTAGGAAAGTGAACAAGGTAAGAGATTCATTGGTTCAAAAAGACCATGCATGTTTATCCATGATGAGGTTCACAAAACCTCTTATATTTATGTATTTTCCAAGGATCGATTTTGAAATCAGAAAATATGGCAAGAAATATTATCTTTCTCAATTGAATTTTTAACCATTTATACAAGTGAATATTAATAAGTTGTAGAAGGAAGTTATAGAGCTACAAAATACGGTGAGAAAGGGTTCTTAATTTGACCTTGATTATGAGGGAATAATAATGTTTAGAAATTAGTCTTGTATCCCTATGATACCATAATTAATTAAGTAGAAATTGAATAGGGTTAATAGTTCTACATTATCTAATCTCTCTGGAAGACCCAATAATTATAGGGACCTAAAAGAGTATTTTTTTGGTGGGATGGGATGAAAAAAAAGTTTCTCAATATTATCCTATGTGTTTGGTTTACCAGGAATTTATGGACATGGGATTGATGTCTAAGGGGATGTTACAAATCTTCCCCATACTAGAATTGAAATGGGAAAAAATCACTACGGTCATTGTCATCAGACGTCCAATAAAATCTCAATGCCCTGATTTTATACATGTAACAGTTGATTGAATTATGAAGTCCACATACATCACTTCTGTTATAGAAGATTTCCCTCTTTATCATATTTCAGGAATATACATAAAGGAACTTATATAATTTAATATAGTACCACATTCAATTATATCTTATTGGGATCTGATACTTGCCTCAATGTTCTATTGATGTATCTAGCAGCCTCTAGATACATAGTTATCATTTAGAACTGAATATCATCCTTAGAATGATAATTATTTGGATAGGAAAATTAATACATTATAAGATATGTTAGGATATTTATTAATTCATTTCCTTGGTTTTTGTGATTAAAACCCTCATTCTGTGGAATTTTAATAAAACAAAAGCTTTCACACACATATATAGATAGATTTTTATGAATCCCTTTGTTGAAATAAGTTTGTAACTCCATCTTACTGAGATGAAGTTGGGGAATGAATTCAATTAGGGTATAATCATGTTGAGGAAATGGAAGAATAGGTTATATCTATTCTACAACCCATAAGAACAACTATGATTTAACAAAAAAGTTATACAAAAACATAAATAACATACCTAGAGTTTGAAGTGGGTGAAATGGTGTTTCTAGAAATACCTCCCTAGAAAAGAGTAATGCTATTTTGAAATAAGGGAAAGATGTGACCTAGTTATATCAGTCCTATTGAAATTATAAATCATATTGCGAATGTAGTGTACTAGTCTAGGATTCTAACAAATATCTCTAAAGTTCATGATGTGTTCCATGTATCTCTTATTATAAATTACATATTTGATACTTCACATGCACAAAACTCATAAATCAACTGATGGAGAAATATCTTTCATATGAAAAAAATTATATAAATTCTGGATCATAGTGAAAAATTACATTCAAATAAGACCAGTCACTCGGTTAATGTTTTGAGGAGAAACAACCATTTTTAGAAAGCTACATGTGATATTAGGGATATAATGAGGGAGAGAAATCCTCATCTGTTTGTGTCAATGTGAATAATTTCTAGGATCAAATTCATTTTAAGGGGTGTAGAATGCAACACCAGGTGGTTTTTATGAAATATTTTCATTATATAATTTCGATTTTTCAATTTCTTGCAATGCATTAAATATTGATTTTATGTGAAACATTATACATTCTTAATAAAAAATAACTATTTTGACCTAGTTTTTTTATCTTCAAAATTTAAAATAACCAAATTATTAAAATTTACTATGAAGTCATTCACTACTAATTATATTTGGAAAATATATATCAATTTTATATTTTTATTATTTTATTAATAAATTGTGTAAATTAATTTTTATAAGTTAAATTAATTAAATATATATGTCATATACTTAAAAAAATAATATTCATCTAATTGTTATTTTTTTCATATGGTATTAGTAAACCATATTTAATTTATAAAAACTAATATTTTTCAAAAGTGTAATTTTCCACCTATTATTGAGGAACCCCATTTAAATTATGATTTTGACACTTTAATATTTCTTATATACAAAAAATTAACATTTTATTTTTACGTAGGATGTAAATAGTTACATTGGACGAGTTTTTAATATTTATATAATAACTTTCAAATATTGGTGAATAGTAAAAATATACTAAATTTTAATGGAAGAAAACATTTTTCATTGAAATAATATATATGAATAAATAATAATATTGAGTGCCGTAAAAGTAAAAATATAAAATATTTTTTTCATGCTTTATAATTTATGTCATTATGAATAATTTAACATTGAATTCATATGTAAAAACATTTCAATCTTTTGGAATGTTTTATATTTAAAAAATATATCGTTCTCTCTTTCTAAAAATGGGATTCATTTTAAATTAAATGGTGAAACTTATTTATAATGAATTTTGAAAAATGTATTCCTTATTTAAAATGATTAGGTTTAAATTATGTATGTACATTTGTTGTATTTTTTTGCATTGTGAATAGTAACATTGGTAATTTTTATTAATATTGTATTATGGTAAATTTTTTAAGTAACTGTAAGAATACTATTATAAAATTACCCTGACACTGTCCTCAATATCATTTTACATGTTTTTGACCTAATTCTTCCCTATGTAGAAATTGTGCCCTTTGGATGCCACTTGGATGGGAATCGGTCAATTAATTTAATTTATTTTAATAAAAGATAAATACATTTCACTAAAATTTTCATTACGGAATATTTTTTTATATAGAATTATAAATAGGATAAATTATATTATAATAATCATTTTAAATATAATTATTTTAACTATTGTGTTACTTTTTAGGAACTAAATAATTACATTAATGTTTAATAATTTGTGGATGTTAAAATTATTTAATTGATGATAATTAAATAATACAATTTTAATTTAAATACTAATAACCACCCAAAGAACCAAATTGTAGACCAAATCTTTTTGGTTGAGTTTATCTTGACCATAACCATACAAAGGTCAAATTAGAGACCATTTTGAGCCTTATATTATTGATTGTGACACTTATATTATTTTAATTTAAATGATGTTAATGTTGTGAAATTCATAATTTAATAAGTATAATATTTAAATGTAGGATTTTACAGAATATAAATTTTACAAAAATTATTCATATTAAATATAGTATACTTATCTTTATTTTTTAAAATTTTTATTCAAAAATAATTATATTATGTAATTACACAATATTAATGATGTTATTATTTTATAAATAAAGATAAGAATGTAATTATATTATTTAAATTTATTTAAATTTTTATAATTAATATATATTTTCTATTTTATTAATTAACCATACCAATTATGAAAATATTAAAATAGATTCTTCAAAGTTAACGTGTTATCTAAGTATTTTTTTATACAATGAATTGAATTGTGTCAAAATTATCACTTTCATTTTTATCAAAATAATTTTTTATTAAATTAAATAAAAATTATAAATGAATAATGATCTAAATTTTTTTAATATAATTCTTTATCGACTAATTGACATCAAATAAGTAAAAATTTCACACTCTAAATATTGAAATATTTGATACCCTAGTTTAAAATTAAATAGAATGCCAAAGTGTTAATTAAAATAATAGTGTTTAAAATGATAGGGAAACTGGTAAACAAAACTATTTGTTGATAATTTTACAACCCTATATCATCTCATATTAAAAATTTGAGAATTTTTTGAGGTTCTTTTGTGATATTTTATTATATGACAAATTAATATTTTTTGATATCCAAACAGATCCGCTCACCTCAATTATTATATGAAACCTCCTCCCTCAACACATTACTTCACATTGAGTCATCAATATCACCCATAACCATGATTTATCCTTTACCAACTCACATAGTTTCATTATATAGGTTTTATTCTTCTTTACAGTCCTACTTTTTTGTCTGAGAGAGGATTTTTTGAAGCATGTTGAAGAAGAGATATTCTCCTCTACTTATTCATTTACACATCATTGTAATTACAGTTCCTCTTCATGAGTTGCTTCACTATAGGGTAATAACAATAGTATCACTAATCAAAACATATTTTATTACGATTATGTAAATAAAATATACAACTTTCTATCCATCCAATGGAAAATTAAATCACTACGCGTGCTTACATATGGCTTGTCGTCTCCACACTACGGTGTAAGCTATTTTTCATCACCAACTAATGTAGATGGCTCTAATGATGTAAATAATAGATAAATATGATTATTATAACATTATATTGAATATAAAGTATTATATACCACTCAGTTCAATACAATTCACGAACTATGGGAATTATATCTCTTATTGTACGTACGTACGACTTACCATTTAAAAAATTCCATGTGATTAATTATACAATATATTAATTAAAGAGTGATTATATAATCATATATATTGAATAAATATGATGTATACAATTTCAATATCATTTTTTTATTTTAATATGACATATGCCGGATAACTGTATATTATTCAATAAAACATGCTTATGAAAATGAAGGATGCAATCCCAAGGAACAGGTAATAATGGAAAGTTATTGAAAAATAGATGATAATATGATAATATATGATATCATAAATATATATGTGATTCCATAATAATTTAATGAAACTATATAAATCATTATATATTATTATGGGATATATATGATGGAAATCAGACCTAAAAGATAAGGGATAATTTTGCAATCTCATTATTATACGAGATTATTTATACGTATGTATTTATTGGAATATATTTATCATCAAAGTCCATGTTTACATAATATATAATATTATTTATATTCTTTAACAATTTAATAAAATTAATTTTACCCATTGGTGAAATTTTTTAAATTTTAGGAATGTAATAATATTTCATTATTCGATGTGAGGTACTATTTAAACTTTTCCAGCAAAAGTATGAGGATAATTTTTTAATCATAAATAAAAAGAATGGTTTTTATATATGAATAGAACTTTATGTCCATTATGATTCCTCTACATAATTAAAATTTTATTTACAATCAAATTATTTATTTTTAAAAATTTTCAAAAATTGAAAAAAGAATATGTTTTCGAAGAAGAAATGATATTTTCCCGACGAATTAATTTAAAGAGCTCTATCAAAATTATTTTCCATATAATATGGAATAATATAAAATTTTTAGGTTAAAAATATAATTTATTTATTGTTCATATGATTTTATTGGGTTTATAATTCAATTTTATCCATGAAAACCAATTTTTTCATTGATTATGTTATGCTGGAATTGTTTTTAAGGAATCCTATTTTATTCCTTAGGTTATGATTAATGTTTTATTTTATTGTGTAAAACATAAGTATCATCTATTTCTAACATGTGTGGGACTTATATCTCCCTCTAATTTTTTTTGTAATGATTTATATCTCATGAGTATGAACAGTGAACTATGTTTTGTAATGGTATTTTTCTGCTATGATTATCTTGGTAAAGAGCCTTAACTAATATGAAATGATTTTATTTGCTTACGTGTATACAAAAAATCTTCATGCCTTATGATATGAATGTGTGATTAATTTTATTGATTCTTATGAACATTCATGAATTATTCCATGGAATGATATCATGTTATTTCATATGCATGATACGATTTTAAAATGTTATTTTCTTATATATTTGGATTTTGAAATTATTGATATCTCAATTTTTTACACTTATAGAGCATCTGAGATAACCCTTTCTTATGTTTCTTTTAACCATGTTATGAATAAGGGTACTATGTAAGATATGTCCAAAAGGTGTATAATTATAAATAAATAAGTTGGAGACATTGAAGATGTCTTAAGAACCAGTTGTTTATGTTTCCTAGTTTCTAACGACACTCTAACTATACGACATTTTCATGGAATTTCAATGTTTTATAATGAATATTATTCACCTTTAATGTAATATCAATGTATGTAATTTATGGGTCGTAATAACAACTTTTTCACTACATAGAGTGTGTTCATCCCAGTATGCATCATGTATATGATATTTGTAAATAATGTCTTGTTTCATTCCTACATCCTCATCGCACACATGTAGTCTTTATTTCCCACATTAATATCACCAAGGTTCCTAGATCTGGGGTTTTACTTTCTCGTTCTATAACTGGTGGGTCAACTACATCCACAGGAATGCTAAATGAAAATATTTCTAACATCAACATTTAACCAGCACATGTCCTATACACCTCATGATTCCAGTTTCGATTAATGGATGGACAATCCATAATGTATCACCCAGGATCCAACAAAATAAATTATTTAAATAAATTTTCATTAATCATACGTGCATTGATCATTATTCTCATGATTAAATCATTCTTGAACTAACATATTCAATGTCTAACCATGACCTCATAAGACAATGATGTATAACACAATGAATGGTGTGGGAAAGAGAAAAAACTTTTTTGAATCAATCATTGGTCAATATTTCATATCCAACAATTTCTTAACTGAGGATAATTTTGGTGAAACCATGTTTTCAAAATATGATATTCAAATAATCATATTATTCATCAATGTCACTTTTGTGATGTGTGTGAAAAAAATGATTCAAAATAAGATTTCATTCCTTGTTACAAATATTTAATAAAAATGGGTATAATTTAAATGTAACGGATAGTACCTCAATTTTGGATCATTTTTTTTGTGAGTTATTAAATTTCTAGTGACGATGATGATCCATTCCATCCATTACATATCAATGAATCTCGATCCAACCACCTGTCATCATCTGATCTCGATATGAAAATGATGGCTGTTAGATCTCCCTTCAAAAACTACATAGGGTTATGTGATTAACACAAGAGAAATTTCATAATGATATATTGAAATTTTTTTATAATTTATTCTATTATATTAGAATATGTAAATTGTACATTTATTTTAATTTAAACACACACTCCTACAACATCCTCATCTGAACATTCTATGTAGATCAACTTTAAGTTACTCATAAACACTATTTTCTGGATTCAAATGTGGACTCATAATTAGGATGAAAACTATTTTCATAGGCTATTCCATTTTCATTGAAATATATGTACACAAGATATATTATATAATAAATACTTTTCTATAATTAATTTCTGGATCATCGGTCATCGGAATCAAGGGTTGTCTCATAACGTTGCTCCAAAAAAATTCATAACATACTTCATAGTCTTATAATGGAAAAAGAATGATTCAAATTTATTTCATCTTTAAATATTTTTTTCCTACAAAACAATTACTATGAAAAAATATTTTTGATATAGAGTCACCATGTGTCTCTAAAACTCCTAGTATCTCACCTTCTTGTTCCTATAATAACACATTATGTAAACAAAATATGTGGTCAATATATATAGAATCCTCTCCCACTGACCCTCAATCATCATTGGGTACTCTACGTAGTTGGATCCATCCTCGATGTATACATCAATACAATCAATAGTGTGTGTCAGATCACTCATTTATCACTCCTAATGATACTCATGGAAGAAATCATTAACCTAATCCTACTTTGGGAGATAACCCTATGTGGTAAGACACCTAACCAATCCTCTATAATATATCAAATTAATTCATGATCCTCCAGGATAAATTTATTCACAACATTACCATCCATTAATTTTTTAATTTTATTGTTTAATCCAATTTAACCGCATACATGATCAATGCTATAATGATATATCATTCTCGAGTATGAGAATTTCCTATGATGTAAAATATAATAAAAATAAACAAATTAATAATTTATTTTTGTTCTATAATGGAAATTATAATAAAACTATAATTATTTTTGATACCAAGGTTCATTTGTTCAAAATAATTGAAACATGCTCATCAGCAATTTCATCATTATAAATCCTAAACTAGTATATCAAATAATGAAATTAAATAATTATAAATAAATTTAAAGAATAAATTATAGTAACTTATATGATCTAAAAATAATGAATATTGGGAGAAGGATGAATAGAAACACTGGTATTAAGAAACTAGTTCAATACGATCTATATTACAAGAAAATAATATAAAAATAAATAACACCTAATTAATAAAAATATGTGAATAAATATAAATAACGTTTTTAAATGGTTATAAATAATAAAAATAATATAAAATGTCTTATTTAGATATTTATTTGTTTGTAAAGGAGATTCATGTTGTTGGTGGAAAACAAAAATATATGTTAGTGTTTCTTGTCTCAGATTTTCACCACTTGAGACACAGTTCTTATTATAATTTTTTTTTATTTTATAGGGTGTATCTAATACCAATACAGTATTGTGTTTTTATTCACTCGTATTTATCATGATATTTAGTGTTAAATTTTAAATTCAATCCTTCAAAAGTATTTTTACAAATGTTCCAATGACTATGAGGGGCCTTTCTTTTGAAATTACATTTCATGATACATGTTTTGTATTTTTCACCTAATTTCAATTATTTAGTGTATTTACTTCATATCTTATTAATTATATCAAATATTTTGTTTTATTCATCGTATAAAATGATAAAATAAAAACTATATATTTAAAAATGGTTTTGATTGAGGTGTTTAGTAAGTCATCATAACACCCAAAAAAACAAAATTTTATAGAATAATTTGTGTGTGGTTTTTCAATGAAATTAATTCATGGTTTTAATACTTTAATGAGGATTTTTTTTTGAATATATGAACCTATGGGTAATTAATATTAGAATTACTAGTTTTGTTTTAACTCATTCATCACATAACGAGTGATGTTTGGTCCTAAGACTACCCAACAGGCCAGTCATTTTTAGGTCATACGATATGGACAATTTGAAAATTATTTAAAAATCAAAATGAATGATTTTACAAATATTTATAAAATTATTATATACCATTATATTGAATTAATGTTATTCTATTTATAACCCATCACTTTTATGTACCCTTTATACCACCTTATTATTATTAATTTGGTAAGATAACTTCCTATTAAACAAAGAATAACCCATAGTTTCATGGTGAATTTTGTGATATTATTCTAGTAATAAATATTATTTAATACAATGAGGTAATATTTATTTTTTATATCCATTATATGGGTATCAATTTTTTTTGATTTATCCTTAATTATGTAATGGGTTCATTTGGATTATTATGAAATTTACATTCAACTAATATAATGATTGCTTTAAACATTTTTAGTGATTGGTGGAGCCTTGTAAAGATGAATAATTTATACATTGGTTGGACTCTTAATGAAACTACTTAATGTATTTGAAAATTTCTTTCCCATTTATGTATTATTTAATCTAACGTTCCTTTGATGATATGATTCTGATTTCAATAATTATGAATTTTATCACAATGGGATTAGTAATTATAGTATGAGTTTTTCCTTATTTTTCTAGATATAGTGTTACAAAATTTATTTTTTCTTCTTAAATTATTATAATCAGAATTTTCCATATAATGTATTTTATTTTTATGTTAAAAAACCCTCTATTGTATTATACTCTTTATTAAGAATCTTATATCACCCTAATTTTGTTTTCCATTCACCTGGAAACTTCTTTTAGAATTATGTGTAATTTTCACGGATCTTCTAGATGAAATATTAAGGTTATATATGATATTTATATTTATTTTATGTTATCATGTGTGATGTGAAATTTTTTCAAATTTTATTTTATCGAATACAAATATTTATTTTGGTTTAATTGGGAACTATTTGTTATTCAAAAGTTTTAATTCCTATATTTTCATTCCTTAGTATTGAAAATAAATAACCGATCATAATAAATATGTTATAATAAATCCACATTTCCCAAGTCATTATAATTTTTTATATAACACTATTTATTATAATAAATTTATAAAAATTTATAAACAAATAATATAAACATTTCATACTAGTATGATCCGTCGAATTGAATAGTGAATGATCTATCAGACTAAAAAAACTAAATTCCATAAAACTGACCAAAGTATAGGCCATCAATGTAACCATATAATGTATCAAATTATTAAATAAAATCTTATCCACTAGATTGACCATAGTATAGTCCATTGTATTGACAAATATCTAGTCTATCCGATTAATCAGAGTCTTTTTCATAGATGCGATTGAACTTTTCCTATCGGTGTGACTAAATTTAGTCCATCAGTATGATTAAATATAGTTTATCATTGTGTGTAACCATATTCTATAAGTGTGATAGAGTAGAATATACTAGAATTAATATTTTTTACCCCAAAATAATATTGAAAATTTTAAATGGATTTAGAATTATTTTTATCTGAATAATTTTCTTTAAATTTCAATCATCATATTAATTATTCATGTAGTGGAGATGAACATAATGTGAAATAAATATGGAGATCATCAAAGGTTAGTGAATCCAACTATAAAGATCTGGTAAATATGATTCTTGGTGGTGTTCTTATAAATAATGTTTAATTTGTGGATAAAATAAAATATACTTTTATGAGAATAATTTTTTTAATATTACATTATTTTTACTTCATGTTACTTTCTCATTGTAATATTTTTAAAGAGATTTCATTCATAGAATTATTTTTAAAGATCCTAGAATAAATATATTTTCTATTCCATTATATTATGTGTCCATGGAGTTTATGATCAATGGATTATATAGATTGAAAGATGGATTGATCAAAAGAGTCAAATTGAATGAATTCGGGGATATAAAGGCATATCAGATTCTTATCCCTATAATTTAGATCATTCTCACCAATGAAAGGAAGAAAACATATTTTGATTAAAACTATGGATAGAATAAGTCTATGATATTGACTTCCATTACATTTATGTTTAATATATAATTATTCCTCATTGATTTTTTTTAGTTTTACTATATTACTTTTTAATGATTCATTTTTTTTATTTTTACATATTCTATTAATTAAAATCTGTGATTATTAGTAATGTTTGTTTTATGAAACTATTATATAAATTTATTTACTAGATAAAGTCTATGATTTTTATAATTATTATTATCAATGAATAAAATATGGTTTCCAAAAACGAATATACTATTTTGGGATATATAATTTATAAATAAATTTAACAAGAATTAACCCCCATGTAACAATTATAACTCTTTTGATCCAACAATTTATATCAGATGATTTTATACTTCATGAATTTCTTATTTTTATATTTTTTCTACGAATTTTTTTATGTTTTATTAAACATTTTACATACACATTTTCTTCCAACAAATATTAAAATAATTTTTATTTTGTCAAAACTGTTATTTTTTCTCTAAGAGGGCATGTTTAAATTTTTTTACACATGTAAATGTAAATCCTATAATACAACCAATATTATATAGATCTAACTATGAAAAATGGAGAGGAATGTTAATTTTTTCTTCTGATTTATCCTTTATCATTATTTTGTAAAATTCTTGCACATTAGTTATTAGTTCAAAAAATATTCCAATACTAAAAGTTTTAGAACCTATAAAGATCCTATTTTTGAAGGTGAATTAAAATGAAAATATATAGTGATGAAAAACATATCATTGAATAAAATTAAATTTTTATTAGAAAAAATACAACAAATTTGGGAAATTCTGATTTTTTGTGTATAAAAATGTAGTCCAGACAATTAAAAATTCAATTTAAAGATGAGTCCGTTGAAAAAAAGTTAGAGGAAGAGAAAGAATAAGTAGAAGAAAAAATTTCATCAAAACATCAACTTTTAATGCATTATCATAGAAATAGACTAAAATAGTTATTTTAAAAATGGAATAAATTATATATAGTGAAATCGGATATTAGAAAACCCAAAAAAATATCATGGAATGATAATACAGATAGAATTGTTGATGTATAATTAGTATCTAAAACTGGAGAATGAAATAAAAAGAGAAATAGAATGTTAAAATAGTTTTTGGTTCATCTATTTAAATTCTTGTTGATGTTTCTTCATATTTAATATATTATTATACTGATGATTATGAAAATAAAATGTAATCAACATTCACATAAATCATTTAATCATTGAATAATTTTTTAATTGTAATTTTTTTTGTACAATATATAGAAATATGGTGCATGATAATTTAGAAAAGGAAAAATCTTATAGGAAAATATTATTCATTAAATTATGTAATATAAACATTCGTCTAGAATAAGGTTGGATTCATGATTTTTGATATTGAGTCCAATTACAATCAAATAAAACATAAGTAGATAATTATATTGGTGAATGATACCAAAAGGGATATGGAGTTTAATGGTGTACATATTGATGTTCTTATGAATATATAATTGATTATTTTTGATTATTTTCAAATTTTATCTCCTAGTTTTGATGAAATTTTCCAATTTGATAAAGAGTTCATGTTCTCATTAGAGTGTCAATATGAAAAAGTAACATAACATAAATAGAAAAAATATATTATAGAGGATGTACACACAATAAATAAAACTGATAATACCAAGATCAATTCTCTCGAGGAGTATGCTTTTAATATGTAGTGAGAGGTTTTAGGGGTTCACATATTAGAAGAAATAATTTAAAAAACATTTAAAACATCATATGATAATGAAATTAACTAGGAAGTGTTAATGAATATGAATATTATATTGATAAAATTATTCAAAAAATAATTATTTTTCTTTATAAAATATTGACTTACAAATTTCTATCAGAATAGTTTCTTGGACATATTTTTCATTGCATATTATGTTCTAATTTTCTTCCAAATTAATTTTTATATGTTTTATTTTTCTTTTCAGGGATGAATGTTTATTTAAACCATATATTTTCATTTATTTTTTGCTAACATTTAAATTTCATTCTACCTCCAACGTTCCATTTTTAATATTTGGAATAGAGGTTTATTTTTATAGAAGTTATTATTTTGAAACATTTTCTATGAATTTAATTTAGGATAAGTATTTGGTGGAGAAGTTGTTAACTATGATTATTTTGGAGCATCTATCATATATTTGTTTCCTTTATATAATGTTGTTAAACATAAAGTAGTTACATGTAATGGTGGAGATAAAATGATTAGGGGAGAAGTGTTTTTATATTAATAAAGGTATTATATAGTTTTAAAATTTATTATTTTATCCATACATGTTGTGTTTATTTATTTTAAAAAGGGGATATTCTTGTGTAAAATGCTTTACTTTCATAATTTTTTATACTTTATTTTGAAAATGGAATGATGCTATTAAAAATGATTATTTACTAATATTATATTTCTCTAATCCTTATAAAGTTATTTATGAAATGTATTTATTCAATCTAATGTATAAATTATTCTGAATTGCCAATATAAACAATCCATACTAGTCTAATTCCTATGAATTACTAATGTATAATCCATTTAACATATGAACGTCTAGTCCATCAGACTTGCAAATGTAAAATCCCTCAAATTGACATTTGTCTAGTCCATTATATTGACCAAATACTAATCAATAAGATTGACTGAAATCGATTTCATGAATTGAAAAACATATAACACATTGGTTTGACTGAGATTAGTATTCCTGTGTGACTATCATTAGTTTATTATTGTCGTAGATTTTTTTTTTCTATTTGAATTAGTTGAGTATATGAGTGAGACTATGTTAATTCCATTGAAAAATAATAATTTTATTCTATCATAATTAAAGATTTTATTGTTAAAATAATAATTATTTTTATTGAAAATAATGTTATTTATAGAATTGTATTGGTTCTATTGAAATATCATCGGATGGAGATGTACTTACTAAGCTGTTAGGGTGGGGCTTATGTAACAACCCCAACCATAGAAGCTTAGTTTAAGTGGTTATTTTATTGAAATGGAATAGATACATAATATCACATAACCAATGATTTATCATATTAAAATTCTTTATGAACTAGATATATACATTGTTAACTTATGAAATTGTTAATTATGATTAAAACAAAATAATAGAAAATAATCTTCTTTCTTAAAACATATTCAACAGTTTCATCTTCATTACATGGGAAAGGAAAAACATAAAAGGTGGAGCTCAAATTCTTATTAAGGTTTAAATAAAATAGAAAAAAGAATTGCTAGTTGGTGAATCATAATAATTAATGGACAATTAATATGTCAATATAAATAACTGAAAACACTTTATATTTAATCAATACATTGATAATGAAAATGAATGGATAGATCATGTCATAATGAATCTATCTCAGCTATATATAATTAAATATTGAATGAAATAAATTATTCATTTTTGGATTCATTTCTTAGAAAAATAATCTCTACTATTAAGTCCTTTTAAAAGACAATTTATGTCTTTGGGATGAATCTTGTGTGAGACTAATATGAAAAATTTAAATGGTTTGTCTCCATCTTTTTTTTCTCATGATACAAGTTGATGAGTCAAGGGGATATATAATTTTAGGACCAATTCTTCACTACTATTCCGAATAATTCTTAATACATAGATTAAATTCAAAAACAATATGCCTTATCATAATATCTGTATTGAGTAGGGGATTCAGATTTATCAATATCTCCCCAATTAAAACATTATTCCAAGTAAACAACATATGTAGAAATTTAATACTTTGTAGAAAATAATCATATAAATTATACAATACGCAAGGATATATTAAAAATATTTATTTAATAATGATCATAAATAAATGGGGTATTACAAAAAAGTAACAATTGATGAATTTGGTACATGTACCGCATAAATTAATGTGAGATGAAAATCCATTACAACGTTGTAACCAATTGAAAAATTTTCCCCATGAAATTAGTAATTATTAAATGAAACATTAAATACCATGAAGATAATTAGATTCATGACATGATATTATAAATTTTATTATAAAAACAATACAAATGGAATATGTATTGACTAATGAATATATATCACAAGAGTTAAAGTGAGATGACAATCCTCTCACCACTTATAATCAATCAAATTGTATGCCCCAAAAAATTATTGATCATCAAATGAAACATTGAATATCATGAAAATAAAAAATATTCATGATATGATATACTATAGGATAATATGTACATAACACACTTGAAATAAGGGTTGAATATGGAATATATCTCACTAGAGTATAAATGGAAAGGAGAAACCCCTTACCTTAAATCAGAAATCATTCTGCACATATACATAATATCCTGGATAATAAAATAATATTTATTTATTTATTTATTTATATCAAAGATAAAATATAAAATATATTTTATAATTTTATTATTTTCATTGGTGGATATTTTTTTGGGTTATAATGATTAATTTCATTGAACATGGAGTGTTCAATTAATTTTTTTATGGTCGGTTCACATGTGTATAAATATTTGAGATCTACTAAAAATATGAATAACTAATCCAGAAATAAAATTAATCAATTTTAATTATATTCAATATGGTTAAATGGTATAATATATCATTTCCTTATATGGTAATTTCATTATTAATTAGAAAATGTATTGATGATAATGTATTAATTTTTTAGCAATTTTCAAAACCATGAATATCTTATCTTATTTGATTTTATATTATGTTTATATATTTGTTACATGTCATGATATATCATATAATAATTATACTACACTATTAGGTAATCCTAATAAGGTTTTTATTACCCTCCTTGATGGTGTTATGGAAAATGAAAACTCATAATCCGTGAAGGTGGTGAATCAACACAACAAGTACGATGATCTCATTTTTAAAATAGAAGTATACAATAAAAGATTTTGATAATGGTTATTCCATTATAAAAATAAAATTACTATATATATGTGGTACTAGAGATACCATGCCACTTGGAATAGGGTACATGGGTAGAGGATAAAAAAATAAATTAAATGAAAAGAGAAAAGAGGATTTTATCTCTACACTATAGTCTCCATGGTAACCACTTAAAAATGAGAATTTTTTATTCTGGTAAATCCAAAAGTACATGGACCCATGTAAGATTATTTTTAATGGAATTATGAATATAATTGACTATATTATTGATTTATATATTTTTAGGACCAAGGGTAGTGACTTGTGGTATTTATAGGGAGTGGGGAAGGGTTTTTTTATTATTTTATTCAATAGATTATTATTTCATCTCAAAACTATAAGTAGTGATGATTTGGATTAAAAAATAAATTAATACTATCAATTTATTTCAAAATAATGGGTCATTAAATAATAAATAAAACTAATGTTGATCTATTTATCGTATACTAATAAAAATAATAAATTACAGTATTTCAATATTAATTGAAAAATAAACTATTTTATAATAAAACCTCAAAAAACTATATCAATTTATTGATCTGTAGATTTAAAAAATTATCTCCATATATGGAATAAAATTTCTATGTATCATGCATTTATAATTTAATTAAAATCAAAATTTATTAAAAAAATAATAATTTTAATATTATAACTGATTTTACGACACATTGAAAAATGAATTATTGTCTCATTAGATTCTATTATCATTATAATACAATAAAATATTAATTTTTGAATTTTTATTATGAAAATAAAATTTTAAAATATTATTATAAATTGTAAAATTTTAAAAAACATTTATTTTTCCAAATAATACTTACACAAAATTTTTCAATTCTAAAAAATATATTTAGTTCTTTCATGATATAAATATATCATATTTTTATTTTTTGAGATTCCTAAATTATATTTGTAATTATATAGATGAGATTATTACATTAATGGCCACATTACTATTTCTAAAAGTCCAATTATTATTTTAAAGGTGATGTTAATATTCTATAGTATATCCATGTTTGATTATATTTAGTGTAACGTGAAACATAAGCTATTGAATATATTTTTTTTATTTAAGATGATTCATACTAAAAAATAATGGGGATCTATATTCATCTATAAATTGAAATTTTATACCTTAAATTTATATTTTAAATTTCATTCTAATCTGATAAGGGTTATTCTAATTCATAACAACCTCAGGTTCCCGAGTTGCTTCTTCAATTTTATGGTTCCTCCAAATAACATTTAATAGCTGATTCATATTATTTCTCTTTACTTTATACCATTGACAAGAATAACAATTTTATCTTAATTGTAATAAAAATTATATTCCAATTCACTTTCTTAATATGTAAGAACTGGGGATGGGTATGGCATGTACTTCTTTAACAAAGATATGTTGAAAACATCATGAACATTAGAGAGACATCATGGAATTTCTTATTGGTAAGATATATATCAAAATATTTTAATAATTTTAAATAGTTTAAGGTACCTGTGGCTCAGTTTCCATTTTTAATAATCCCTCTAAAGCCTTCTATATAGATACATTCATAAATATTTCATCGGTGACTTGGAATTCCAAATTTAATCTTTAGATGACAGAAAAATGTTTTTATTCACATTTAGTGGAATAAATTTGAGCATCAATGGTCTTCAACAATATTATTTTCCTATTGATATATTCTATGGATTAATGTTTCCTCTCACAAAAATCATTTCAATATGATATAGTCTGACAACTGTTTCAATATAATTCATCATATAGGGAAATTTGAATATGATAATATTAAATTGTATTGTAAGAAATGTAAATCAATGGTAAATATAAATCCCACATACCAAAAAATACAAGTGATCATGATATAAACATTTCATAAAATGTTTTAAAATTCCTTTTATAACACCCTTCAATTTGTGGGAGACAAGATGCACTGAAGTGAATCACTGTATCTGGGTCCATCTAAAGACTATTCTGTAATTTTGATGTAAATTGCAGATCTTGATCAGATACAATCGATATAGGCACACTGTGAGGTCTTAAAGATTTATTAATATTGATTATTATTCTTGATTAGGAGTTACATCTTCTATTAAATCCATAAAATTTTTCTGATTTTAAGAGGTAATCAATAATAACCCATATCATTTAATACTTTCTGGGGTTATTATGAAATATAGTGAATTTATCCATAGTAATGTAATCAGAAATCCATATAGAAATAGGTATAGGTTTCATAGATCATCTATGATTTTGTCTCTCAAACATCACTTGTTATCAAGCTTGAAATATTGACCCATAGTTAAACTTCCATAATTCATATTATCCCACCAAAAATGTTCTTTCAGATATCAATACATCATTCTACTTATAGGGTTTATATGGAAATGATTTCGAATAAGGTCATCTAATATGTCCTTTTTTCTTAGATAATGGTGTAACACAATACCACTTACCAAATTTTATATTTCTATCCACATACACAAATTCTACAAATCACTTATTCGTAACGACATTAATTTTCATTCTAATCATCTCATCATCATTTAGGTGTATTTTTTCCTTTTATAGTAAATATATATTATTAATTTTTTGAAAAAAGGAGTGATGTTTAGAATTAAATATTTATTCCCATATATATATTTTCTAAATATATGAGCACATGATCTTTCTCAATCCTCATTGGGGTTACAATTCAATGATCATTCCTTTCTAATGTATCTTCTACATAATTTTCATTTTCTTGGATCATGGTGTATTCATCAGTCATATTATTTGAGGAACAAGTTCCACCATCTATTCCCCATGTTGAGTTTATTATGTATAAAAATTTATTTCCAACTATTGTGATCCATATATATCTCACATCATTCACTACATAGAAATTTTCCTAATATATTAATATAAAATATTATGGATTATAACTCCAGATCCCGAGTTGGATTATTTTTTCCATCAATATTCATCTACCATGATGAATATACAGTAACTTTATCATTTTACATAAGCTCCCAATCCATTATTTTCTTCGATGTATCACTATATATCACAAACCAATCATTTAATTATGGTAGAATAAAAATTGGATAATTGACTAATATTATCTACAATTATTCAAAACATTCTTTGGATTCATTATCAATTTGAACATAACCCCTTAACGTGTGACCATGATCAACAGGATTTCTAATCAAGAAAAATTATGAATTAAATGCCTATAGTAACATAGTAATCCCATGAAACAACAGACCTCTATTATGTTGAATGGCATACTTCATTATTGGATTGCATTTTCCATTATATTATCAACTAAGATTCCAACCATAGAGATAATATTCACATGAATAGAAATTTTTGGAAACAAAAAAATCACACATTCTAAATTAGCCATATAACACTTTCCTTATAAGAGTCTCAATAATGATCTATAATTGATTATCATAGTCTTCATAGATTTTGGGGTGTAAAATAATATCATCATAGGATACTGAAAAATTATGAAGATAATTGTTGAATACTCTATTCATTTGATCGATAAAAACTGAGGCTATAATATTCAATCAAATTGGGCTTTCTGTAAACTCGTAATGTCCATACCAAATTAGAAATATACTCTTTTGAATATCATCAATCATAGTATTCTAGACCATTGTTAATCATCACCCTTATGTAATATATTGATGTCACTACCTTTTCCATTTCATCACATCCCATTTATAGATATTTATTTTCAAGGGAATTGATTCATTTCTCAACTACTACTAGATTAGTAATCACACTAAAATCATGGGGCGTCCTTCACAAGAAGTTATCCACCATAGGTTTATTATTGTTATTCATCATAACCTGATTTGTATTTCTTAATATAATCATGATCTTATTATATCCAATATTAACTATGTAGATTTTCTCATTGGGGTAATCTATATATTATCTATTGGCGTAGATTCCCTTTCATGCATTAGGCGTCATCCCCAAATAATGAAGAAAAACTAAGTCAGGTCATAATCATATTCATTTTGAGCCATACATTCAGTATAATGAATTTGAATAAATTTCATTATATTGTAACATCTATTTATCTCAGTTTCTACTAAGTCTTTCATGATACAAACCATTTCAACCCCGACCCTAATACCCAAAACATGGTGGATATATTATTAAAATAAAATATTTACAAGTGACCACATAACAATGGATTAGTTAGTATAATTTTCTTGAATTACTAGATACATCCATGGTTACCTTATTATATTTTTAATTAATCCTAAAAATTACATTGGAACATATTTATTTTCCTTTAAAATTATTCAAGGATTTCATCTACATAACCTTGGGAAGGAAAAAAGAATTAATGGGTGTTATGAAATTCATTGTAAGGAATAAACACATCAAAAACATAATCCAAATACAATTGTTGTATGATCACTATGTAATAATTAATATGTAATATAAAATAACTGAAAAACATATTCCATTGAACTAAAAAAATGAGAATGAAAATACATACATAGATTTTATCACATTGAAAATACCATGGATTGGTATAACTAAATATTGAATGATGAAGATGAATAATTTTTTGACATAATTTATTGGGAACATGATCCACTATAATCAATACCATTAATAATATTTCTTATGTCATGGGTTGGCACTCGTATGATTCTTCATAGAAACAACCATGAAGGGCTTATCATGAACAAATTTGTCTCATGAGATATGTCGATGCATCAAAGGGATGTATAGTTTTTCCCCCAACATTCACTACATGTATAGATCATCCTTCCTAAATATATTTAGTTCATGAAAAATAATCCTCATAAATATATATGTGTTCATAATATGATTCAAATTTATCAATATCACACCAATTAAAATAACATTCACTGTAAATAATATATTTAAAATGCATATATGGATTAGATAATAATAATATATGTGATACAAGAAATTTTTTAATTTAGTGAAATCACTTAACATTAATTATATTAATTTAAATTGATGATGCACAAAGGTAATGATAGATGAATGTGAAATATGTCTAACAGAAATTAAATTTAAATGAAAAATTCATAGTGCTTCATATTAGATTAGTCATAAATTATAAGAATGTAATAAGTATCAATTTAAACAACAATTAAAATGAATATAATGAGATTAATGATTTGATATATTAAATCTATGTATTTATATTCACAATTGTAATATGGGTTGAATAATTAATATATCCCACATGAGTAAAATATAGATGAGAAACCTCATACCATTTAGAATCAATCAAAACATATGCTTTCTAAAAATTATGATAGTTAAATTATATAGTGAATACACTAAATATAAATAGATTCATGATATAATAAATTTAAATTAATTTTTTAAAACAATAATCGGAAATAAAGTTTGAATAATGAATATATATCCAATATTAAATGTGAGATGATAATCCCATTACCTTATGTGTAAATGTTTTAGCAACTGGTACATAATGTACTGGATAATCAAAATAGATGACATATATACTTAAACAATAACATTTTTAATATATTTTTTATTTATTTAATAATTTTATTAAGTTAATTTATGATCATTTTGATGAATTATAATGTATAATTTTGGTTTTTTGAGAGCATTCATTTCATGGTTTTATGGTCGGTACTTTTTAGTATAAATATGGGAGTTTTACTCAATTGAGAATTTCTTCCTTATATGTGAGAAAATAAAGTGTTATTTAACTTATAGACTATTAAATGGTCTCGTTTATAATTTTTTATATCATATGAGGATGATTCATTACATAAAATTTTACTAAAAATGTAATATTTTATTTTGGTGGTTTTTTACATCCATCATAAACATATGAAATTTTGATTAATATATTTAATAAATATTTATTAGTGAAAATCATATATCTCTAGAAGATTTATATTAAAATATTATGTATAAAAATAAGGGTTTTATGGTTATCCATAAAGGAATTAATGGAAAATGAATACTCCCCTGAAGGCGGTGAATCGACACATCACGAATATTGTTTTATTTTAGAAATAGATGATTATAGGAAAAGATATGATGATGGATATTAGATTTTCATCATTATATTCTAGTATATATGTGATATTGGAGATACCATTACACTATGGATATGGTATTAAAGGAGAGAATAAAAAAGTAAAAGAAATTAAATGAGAAATATTGACGCATATACATCATGAATATCATCTCCTTGGGAACCTCGTAAAAACATGGATTTGGTCATTTGGTAAGATAAAATGTTATTGGACCTAGGCTAGAGGATTGGTTATATAATTGTAAGGAAATTATACAAGAATAAAATTTTATAATGTGTGATGAGAATGGGTAGTGATGGGTTGTATTTATATGTAGTGGAGATGAGTTTTATTGATTATTTAATTCACTTGATTATTATTTTGGCTCGATAAAATTAATAGGGATGATTCCAATGAAAAAAAATGTAAATAAAGGAATTGTTTTCTAAATAAAAGGTTATTACACAATAAATGACTCAATAATTCTTCATGTAATCATATAATATTAAATATCAAAGATTATTGTATTTAACTATTCACAAAAAATCAACTATTTTTAAAAAATCACAAAAATTTAAATTAACCATTTTTAGGTGTATATTTTTAAAATAAATTCAATTTAATAAAAATCATGTTATAATTATCAATTATTTAATTACTCATTAAGGTAATCATATATTTTAAAAATACATATTTTAATATTATAACGGATTATATGATGCTTTGAAAAATAAATTACATTATAAAATATTAATTTGATAATTTTAATAATAAAAATTAATAAAATTTTAATTTATTTTATGAATATAAATGTTCATTTAGATCATTATATTAGTTATATATTTTTAAATAATCATTAAAATTCCACAAAAATATCATCATTTTATTTATAATTTTTAAAACATTTAATTACTTATTCCCTGATATAAATATGTCATATTTATATTATTAGATTCCTAAATAGTATTGATACTTTTATAGGTTATTTTTTTATTCAGTTTCCGACATTACTGTTCCAAATGTTCACATTACTATTCGAATGGTTCTGTTAATATTAATTTTTTTATCACTGTCCATCTAGGTTTAATGTTACATGAAATATAATCTATCAAATAAACTAAATTTATTTAAGATGATATACAGTAAAACATATTGGGGTTTTATATTCTTTCATCCATTAAAATTTGTTCCTAAATATTTTTCTTGAATATTTCCTTATAAACAAATGGGAGTGGTTCTTCATTAGAAAATACTTAGCTCCCACATTATTTCATCCATTTTTTGGGGGCTCTAAAAAACATTTTCCAGTCGAGTCTTCCAAAAACACAATACCTTCTATCTAGGGTCAAAAATCTCTAGAGATTATTTTTAATATGAATAATAATGTATATGTTATATTACTTCGCAAGTGATTTCATGTGTTGGGTCTATTATGTACTTGTTTAACAATGTTATGTATAACACATCATTATCTTTGGTGAGACTTTATGGTATTACTAATCGGTAAGCTATAGTTCCAATCTATCAAGAATTTAAAATTGTAATAACATCTCAAAAAGATAAAATATTTATTATTATTTAACCTACCAATGTTTAAGTGGTCTCATTTATCATATATTTATATTGTATAAAGATGATTCATTAGATAAAATGTTGATGAAAATTGGCATAATTTATTTTGGCGGTTTTCACGATCATCGTGAACATGTGTCTTTTGATTTAATATAGTGCTCATATATTGGATCTAGAAAACGTTATAATTTATAATATGTATTTTTAAATCCTATTTAACCAATGATAAAAATTATGAGAATCCATGACTGTGGTAATGTAAAATGAAAACTCGTCATCCACAACGGTGGTGAATCGACACATTAATATATTTATATTATATATGTGATCCTGGATTTACGTTTTCACATTGCATAGGGTTTGTGAGGTTTATATAATAAAATAATAGAAATTAAAAGACAATGACTGAGGATTTTACCTATTGAATATTATCTCATTGCGAACCTCTTTAGGAGACTGGAATTTGGCCTTTTAGTAAGACTAGATGGTCTCAAACATAAATAATAGGATTTATATGTTAATATGAAACATTTTAGACAATAATAAAGGCATATATGTTGTGTGTAGAAGAAGTGGTGTGTGGGTGGTATTTATAATAAGTGGAAAGGGATGTGTTAAATTATTTTTATTCATTGTTTTATTATTTTGGATCAAGACTAAAAATAAGATAATTCCAATAAATAAATAAATAAAAAAATATAAATTTTTTTCCAACAATTGGGTTATTAAAAAATGACTCAAAAATTCATTTCATTAACTTATGATGTTAAATTCCGTAAATTACTATATTTCCCTATTCAAAAAAATTCAACAATTTCAGATAAATCCCAAAATATTCTACTTAAAAATCATTAAATGTTATAATTAAAAATTGGAATCTATTTTTTGAAAATAAATTTCACAATTTCGTAAATTTAATTTTTAATTAAAAAAATCATTTATTCGCAAAAATACTGATTATATTATTATAAATGATTTTATGTGACATCATGAAAATAATAATGACCTCTAAAAATTATATCATAATTATATCACAAAAAATATTGATTTATGAATATATATTATGAAAATATATTTTCTTATAAATAATTATATTAATTATAAAATTGTAAATAAACATTTATGTTACACAACATTATAAATACATAATTTATCATTTCTAAAATATTTATTTACTAATTACATGATATCAATATACCATATTCTCATGTATTATATTATTAAATTATATTTATACTTTCATATTTGAGTTTATTATTTAATTGTAAGCATTACTATTACTAACGATCACATTACTGTTACAATGGTCATGTAAATATTTAATATTACAATATTTATTTCTTTAAATTTGTTAGAGAGTGAAATTCATGATGTTAAATTATAGGAATATATTTAGGCAGATATAGGCCAATAAATATGGGGTTAAATGTCATCTGAATAAATTGAAAATAACATCATGAATCAATGAAATGTTATCTTTGGATGAATTCTTAAAAATAGAGGTGGATTATAGGTGCTTTGAAAAGATGCTTTTTGAACTGTACATTTCTAAATAATTCATTTTTGTTGTAAGAAAATGGTTTTTCATCTTGGCATAGATCCTTTAAATTTTGTTAAAATTTATAAATTTAGATCTAATATGGATTTTTAGTTAGTTTTATGAATATCTCAGGGGGGTTTTGGGGCTTTTTATAAGTCTAGAACTCATATTGTGTTGGAGATATTGGCTAGCCACATGGTTATTAAAAACTATGTGGGGCAGCTTGCACAATTATCATGAACTGTGTGAGGATGTAGGGTACACAGTTTTCCCTTACCTTGAATTGCGGTCAGCATGACCATGTGAAAAGTGTATAGTTTTTAGTGTAGGTTCTTCTAACAATTGGAATACTGATTCTCTAAGATTGTGGTCTAACCGTGAGAAGTGGTCCACCTTACTAGATTTGGTGCACATAGGGTGAAATGGTTTTTCAAAAAATGTATCTAAACATTAAGACCAAAAAGATTAGGGTGAAATTACAACATTTCTCTTAATAATCTAATTAAATTTACCAAATTCCTTCAATTTCAATTACTGGGAAATACTAGTGTATTCCCTCCTTTGCGTTTTATAAACCATTCTATATTTTTATTTGATCTTGGATCACTGTCTGATGTCAATTTGAACCTTGTTCATCATGTTATATTTTCATTGGTATGTACTCAATTCCTTTTTATTATTTCATTTTCTACTCTATTTTAATGAACCTATTTAGATGGAGGCTCGTGTGCAGTATTTTTAGGGCGATGATTTATTCCATAGATCTCTTCCAATACAAGAAAAATTAATGGCTTATAATGGGTGAGAAGATTTGTATGAACCTATTGTAGGGGATCAATAACCCATCCCATGAGCTTCTTCATTTTATTAATTGTTTTCTGTTCATGATGATATCATTAGGTGTGGATACTTCACTCATGCCCATTACATATAGTGTTTAGAACTATGTTATAATACCCTTTCTATAAATTTTTCTATCATTGGAGGTTATCACTTCAACACCAATCGCCCCATGTAGTCTAGTTTCTTTATTTATTCTTTTTGTATCTTAATAAGCCTATTTTCACCACATTTTGGGTGTTCTTAAACATATCCTTTATAATGGTATTTTTTAAATTAAATCTATGAAATTATAATGCCATGTACTTGTGATGATACTACATGACCCTTCAACGGTAATTTTTCAAATTAATGAATGAATTTTAATTCATTAAATCGAATGTATACTTTTAATGATAATTGGAATAATTAAATGGAATTGATAAATTTGGATGCATGTCTATAACATACCATTAAATGATTTTTGGAAGGAAGTAGAGAAAACCTAATGAATTGAATATAAATTATATGATTTGATAGGTGGTTTCCTATCCCTTGGCCTTTTCACACTAATGAAATATATGGAATGAACTTTTTACATATTAAATCAAATGATAATTTAATGGACATAATTAATTTATGAATAATGTATATGGTTCTTAAATTATATGGATCTATTCATTAATATAGGAGGATTCAGACTCAAGACCTCCTAGGATTCATCGGGGAATTCAATTAGCACGCATCTATACAATTTTGATTTGTGGAATCCATTTTTCATGGTTAATACCCACCTTGGAACCCAATAATTGTTAACTTGTGGATGTCTGGTATGACACTGTTGGATCCGTCCATTATTATTGTATGATTCCTTTGATACTACCCTTTTATTTAGCATGACACTTGTAAACATGAGGTTCCTTAGATACATTCTTAGGATTAAAAAATTCTTATACCACTTTATTTTAAATGATATCATTAGAATCTATTATAAATATATTATTGTGAAATTCATTGGGTAAAGATTCATAGATTTTACTCTAACCCCTTAAGCAATGAAACATGTTATTACTTGATTTGTATTGAACCTAATGGTAAATGATGCATTGGTTTTTACCTTGGATCATCATTGTTATTATAATCATGGATTCCTTCTTATGAAAAGGATCATTAATTATTATTATCAATTTAGGACTCTAGTTATTATTATATAACACATGGATTAATGTTTAAATTGAAACATAATTAAATAATGAAATTGTTACATGTTCATATCCTAGCTGAGGCTGAAGGAGGTACATGATTATTTACATTATGATACTAATTTATCTTTATATATGCAACTAAGACACTATTTTAGATAATATTACAAGTAATATATGTTATATACATAATTAGTGGAGGATTACTGAGATTTATCTCACAACCTGTTGGGAGACCATTGATAACCTACAAGATTACATGTATGTATAGCTAAAAAGGGGGGCATCACACCTTGGACACATGATATTTATTACATTGATTAGGATGGGAATTGTTTTAAGTTGAATGATTTGGATCTTAGGATTAATGGATTATTTTTTAATTGTTTTATATAATTTATTTCATATGAAATTGTATCCATGTTCTCCAATTTTATTGATACACGACATGTATCATTAGCATTTTTATATTATTATCAGTTGTTTCAATTATTCATTATTCATATTAGCTTCTTCTATTCCATTTATTTATCTTACTAATTACTCGATTGACCATTTATTATTTTTAACTATTTAGATACACTATTTTAATGAGGGCATAGTATCCTGAAGGACACACCATATTCCCTCACTGCAAGTTGGTATACTCTAGCATTCAAGGTCATTCGCTTGAGTCCATGTGACCCACCATGCATGGCGAACGTCTAAGTGGAATTCAATTATAGGATGTCATAAAAGTGTATCAGAGGTATTCCATTCTTGCATTACTATTTGGATACAACATAAGGAATATTAGAAACACATATAACAAGGTTATAATTCATGATTTTGAGTATCTGAACCATGTTTGGGGTAAATTATTAGTTTCCTAAATAATTATTATTTTTATGTTTTCCCAATTACTACAGATAAAATTTCACTATAGCATGATGTAGATGTTATGTGATATTTATAATTATTATTAAAATTATAGAGAAATTTATTTAATTCATGGACAAATCATATGTTAGAATGGAGCAACTTTACATGCTTCATCATAGGAACCTAGAATTAAAATTCCATGCATACAACATTCAATTTATGTGAATTTTACTTCCCATGATTACTTGAAATTCATGTGATTGTTAATTGAGCCTTATTATATATATATATATATATTATTTGGATTATCTCGGGATATGATTAAGTGATTTCCAGTTTCAATTCCCGAGGTGTATGGGACCTCATGGTTAGTAATGGGATGTATACTGAGTCAAGTGATCATATATAACATGTTTCATTCAGAGACCAGTTGAAGACTATGTTAGATTGAGATTAAATGGGTTATTCTTTCACTGATTGTTTTTGCTCAGATTAACTGGATTTGAAAATACATTTTAAATCAGAAATTGAAATATGGAAAATAATCCAATGAGAACTCATAATGTAAAACATTACTTATAAAATGATATGGTTTATAGTAACTGAAGAGGCAATGTATTTGTTGAACCTTCATATATAATATCCCATGTAATTTAATATTGAACACATACCAATACAAGGACTTTTAAGAAGGTAGTTTGGGTATTATATCATGGGTAGTGAGACCATCTATTTTTTTGTTCTTTTTCTAGTGTTTCTATATTCTTATTTATTTTTTGAGGTATGTACCAAGAATATTTAGATTAATCAGACTAAGAATTACTTGTGTTTTGTCCCATGAGTTTGGTGACGGCCATGCTCGAGACATGGTGGGCCCTGAGATACTAGTATTGTCACCAAGATATCCAATTAGGGTACCACCTATTATACCTGATTTAGGAACTAACAATCAACATCATGAGTTTTTATTACATCTAATTCTATCTATGAAGGGTGATCCCAAACATATACCTTCAAAGCCTGATCGAACTCATGAGTTCTAGTAGAATCATCCTCTTACTATCTTTGGGGATGTCATTCCATAGGCTGCTCTTTCATGGATGGGGGCGACTCATCCTATGTGACGCACCACTATCACTGGGCGTGACAAAAGAATATTTTTATGTTTTCCTAGTGAAGCATAGAAGCAGACCAGGGTCACCTCACTTGAGGATCTTTCTCAGTTTGTTAACATACTTAATCAAATTCACATAAATTACATATTTTTTTTGTTTTATATTTTATGAAATAAATGGAATTTAATAAAATAAATGAAATTAATAAATAAGAATAAACTAAAATTTAATTCTAAATTACCATGGAATGCTAAATAGAATGTAATTAGAGAAGGAAAAATGTTCTCCCGAGAGAACCATCAGGGAGCACCTTCATAGACCAGTTTCAAATATTCTTTGTGAACACACTCCATCATAAGTGTGGAAACCTTAGACTACCATAGTTATGAATGAAAATAATACTTAGTGATCACCAAGAAATCCCTCCATCCACCTCCTCATCGGGGGAAAATGGTTGTAGATTAAGAAGTAAAACATTAGACAGCCACAATGAGGATTACACCCACTATAAATTATCCTTAAAATTAACTCAAAGAATACTAAAAACATGGTATTGGGTTCAAGAACCTTATTACTCACTTGATATATTCATCGTATTAGTTACTCATGATCATGAGTATTATAGTTCACGATGGTGAGATGCGAAGAAGAAAAGATAGTGAATGGGTGGACACAATAATACAAACAATGCATGAATTTATTAGAAATCTAAATTACAATATAAAACTAAAAATAAAGAAAATAAATAAATTCAAAAGAAAGGTGGAATAGTTTCCACCAGCCTCCCTCAGTTGAGATCTCCTCCATGGTGCCTTGAATTAATTGATAGAGAAATGTATGATTTGGGAAATAGGTGAGGGCCTCCTTTTATTGGCAGAAATTAATACACCAAAATATTCCACATTCTTGACCCATTAAATTACAAATTCACACATGGAACCTACATCAAAGTTGTTCATAAATATGTTTTCCATTAACTTTCCATATTTCAGATCCATTGGACACTAGATGATAGAGCTCAGAATTTTTTATTAGAGGTTTATGTTTCTCGACGAAGCATCCAGGAAGGATCCTCTAAAAGAATGTCATTAAATAACCATATTAATGACATAAATCCTCCCCCAAATTTATTGTAGAGCCGTTCATATCTATCCTAGTTATCTCGTTGGTGAAAGCACCTCAATTTAATCTGTGATGGATGATTTTTGGTTCCGTTACTGTGGTGGTGTCCATGCTGTCTCCCTGTAAAAATGTCCAACATCAATGAAATGTTTGGCCCATTAGATGGCCGAATCAGCTATTGGACCAAAAGGAAATGTTGAGGGAAATAAAATCAGTATTCTAAAAAATATTGAATCACAAAATTTGGAATTATATTTTTAAGTAATTTACTGAAATACCCTTTATGTTATAATGTTTATAAAATCCAGAATTTACCACTTTTTGAATTTATGAACAAATTACAACTATAACCTAAAAATGTGACAATTAACCATAAAATAAAACTATGGTGTGATTATAAAAAATGATTTAATGTATATAGAATATGAAAATATGAGCTTCATCACTCCCCCACACATAAAAATTTCACTCCTATGTATTCATCTTGCATCCAAATCAAAATCCACACAATAATTAAAAATGAGAAAATATCCAAGATATTATCCAAAATAGAATTCCATCATGTATCATCTATAAAAAAAATTCTCTCTAATTTTTTATTCAATCATTAAAATTTGTTCAACCTCATAAATCAATCCATGTCCCAATAAAAACCCACCTCACATTGAATTTTATGTCACTTGTCACTCAAGGGAAATTGATTCTAGAGTTATACCCATACTTCGAAATTGCATGTATCAGCATAGGATTGTGAAAATTATCATTTCTCCATAGTGTGAAAATTGAATATTAATTTAATAATGATATATTTAATAAAAGGTTCAAATGATTCTATGGCTTAGGGTTGGTGGGAAAATGATTGAAAAGGTTTTAGGCTATAAAGAGGAGTTTTCACTTTTAAGTACAATGCATGATTAATTTAATTGAATTCAATGTAAATTCTTCTTTAAATCCCACATGAAAATGTTGGAAAACACAACAACCACTCTTTTATGACATGGTACATGATCTAATCACTGATTATATTAAATGATATCATCTAATTTCTTCCTTTTTTTCAAATCACCAGAAAGGCACATCATTTTTTCCTTTTTTCCCTTTTTCTTCTTCATGGAGGATGAGCTGAAAATTGAATATAATGAAGGGATGAAAATTTAGGAACTTGATTTTTTGGAGGAAAATGAGTCATAAAATAATGTATAATGAGTAATTCAGGATTATCTCCTATTTTTTCAATTTTATGGAGGATAAATTGATGAAACAAATAAAGAACAATAAAATTACGACACATACCCAATTATATTATTATCCACTTCCCAAAGTATTAACACAGTCCTCGCACAACCCATAAATGATACAAATCCCAATGAATGCACATGAAAGGCACTTCCCCCACACCCAAACTTGATATATCCATGCAAAAATACTATATGTGCGGCTTGGTAAATAAAATTGGCTTGTAATGTGGCTTAAACTCATAAGGCAATTAATGGAATCCAAGGTCTTACGAAGGATAAATGTAATGGTAGTTATCATGATAAAATGTGGCTAGCCAATTATATGCCTCAATAATTTCAAATACATTCCATGAAATCCAATTCTTCAAAAGAGAATATTCACAAATTATTGTTCTCACACACAATTCATGTTTCCCCCATGAAAGTGTGGGTTTTCAGAAGAATATGTAAATGTGGTTTAGAATAACTCAAGGGATTGGAAAAATATTTTGAGTAATTGTTTTATGGGAATGGATTTCAAATATCTGTCGAACTCATAAAAAATTCTTGAAAATTAATTTCATGGTAATAGAATTCTTATCCACAATCATTTACAATCCATTGTTTCAAAAATCATTTTAGTTCTTTAAAAATCAATTGATGTTTGAGAAGTGATAAGAATATTCACTTAATCTCAAAAATCCTAAAAAACAAAAAAAATTAAAAAAAACACAGGAAAAACTAATAAGTTTACACTCCCCTAAACTTATATTTTATTACCCCTCATTTAAACTCAACAAAATATAAATATAAAGGTATAAAATCCAATTGAAAGAAAGATACAACCTGGGATTATTTATTATGTAGATGCCTTGATTTAAGCTCCTAGAAGCTACCACTTCATGAATATAAAAAATTAAAGAAAATACAAAAGAAAAAATAAATAAAAAAAGGAGAAAGGGAATAAAAAACAGATAATGCCTGGTTTAGACCCCAAAGCCGGTGCTAGGTTTTTACTTCCCCTAGTCAGGTAGTTTTAGTGGATTGTTTCCAATCAGAAGGTGGTTGTGGATTTATTGAGATGAACCACAACATGTGAGTTTTACTAATTTCCATGAGTAAACACAGACACAAGAGAACCCCAAATAAGATAACATAGTTTCCAAACCCACATAAATAATAATGAACTAAATTATAGTACAATGTGGGATGGAGTAAAATATAGGAGTGCACCCTATTAATTGTTGCGCTGTCCTCCTCTATATTGTTTGAAAGGTTTTGTTGAGGAGGTAGTTTCAGCACCATATTCTCTGAATATTCTTCTTCAATAACCACAACTTGTGTGGTCTGTTCTTTAACATCATGGGTCTGCTCCAACTGTGTTGTGTCATAATTTTCAGAGAAAGAGAATTAAGAAAACAATTCTGCTTGAATAAGATTAAAACATGAGGAATTAATAAATAAATCTTCCATTTAAATTATTTTATCTTTGTAATTGATCTCATCAGGCATGACCATTGGGAAATCAATCTAACTAGGTGCATCTTATTCATTATCTTCCAAAGCATGAGAGAGGCAGAATGTTTCTGATTTTTCATCATCATGGATGGGAAGATCATGTTTCATGTTATCTTCGAAAATGTCATTCCAGGATTCATCCAAAAAATCATGATCTCCCATGAGTCACTCAGTTAGAATTTTTAATTTTGGGACCTACTAGATCAATGGATGAGTGTGGGTGATGTGATTAATTCCTTTATAAGTTATTTCTCACCCACCATAGGTTCATTATCATAAAAAATTATTGTTGAAATATCTTCCACAACTCGTTCTGGTTTAGGTTCTGGCTCAGGATTGGATTGATCTTGGTAAGTATGGATATATTCTATTAGCCTTTCTATTAGAATCTTTAGTACTTCTATGGCCTCTTTATTTTTATTCACCTAAGCTCTGTTGTACTCTAGAGAAGATTCCTCTTGTTTTTTTCTCTTGTGAGTACTCATTCCATGGATAGTAATTTTAGTTTGGATACATCATGGATATTTTACTGTTTGTTAGAATTTTTTTTATAAAATGAAAATCTATCTACGATGTGAAACATGAAAAAGAGAAGTAAACTACTCATTGGATCCCTGAAAATGGTGCTAGTTTTGATGAACGCCTGTAGTAGGGCTTGGAAATAGTTTATTTTTATATTTTCATATTGTAGCCAAGAGGCTGACCAGGTTCGTCTCACTTGAGGAGCTTTCTCAGTTTGTTGAACTACATAATGTAATTCACCTATATTACTTCATTTTTTTATATATTATGAAATAAATGGATTTTAATAAAATAAATGAAATTATCAAATCATAATAAACTAAAATTTATTTACAATTACCAAGAAACACTAAACCAAAGGTAATTATAGAAGAAAGGATGTTCTCCTAAGAGAACTTTCAGGGACCACCTTCATTGACCAGCTTCAAATATTCTTTGTAAAAAAAATCCATCATATGTCTGCACACCATATTCTACCCTGGTTATGAATAAAAAGAATAAATAGCGATTTCCAAGCACAACCTCCATCCACCTCCTCAATCAAGGGAAAATGGTTGTAGATTGAGAAGTTAAACTTTAGACAACAAAAATGAGGATTACACCGACTATAAATTATCCTTTCAATTAACTCATTGTATATTAAAAACATTGTGTTGGGTTCACAAACCTGATTACTCCCTCAAGATATTCCATGTATTATTTACTCATGATCATGAGTATTATAGTTCATGATTTTGATATGTGAAGAAGAAATGATAGTGGATGGGTGGACACAATCATAAAAACAATGCATAAATTTATTAGAAATCCAAACTACAATTAAGATATAAAAATAAAGAAAAGAAATAAATTAAAAAGAAAGGTGGAAGTCTTCCGTCCGGCCTCACTCATTGGAGATATCCTCCTTGGTTCCTTGAAGGAATTGGTGGATAATGGGATGATTTGGGAAGGGGGTGAGGACTCCTTTAATAGGAAGAAATCTATACTCCGAATGTTTTACCATTCTAGACCCATTAAATGGAAGTTTTATGTGTAGAACCTTGCTTCCATGTATTTCATAAATATTTGGTGTTATCACCCTCCAAATTTTAGATCCTTTGGAGATAGGATGAAGTTGAAATGAATTTTTCATTGGTAGTTTTTGTTTCTGGACAAAGCTTCCAGGAAGGTTCCTCAATATTAATGTTGTTCAATGTAAATTTTATTTACTTCAAACGTCACCCAAATTTGTTTCAGAGCCTTCCCTATCTATCCTCGTGCCATCCGAGGTGGAAAAAATAAATTGGATGTGTGCCAGCCGATTTAAGGTTCTATTACGGTGGTGGGGTCATTGTTGTCCTCCAGAAAAAATTTCCAAATTCAATAAAGTTTTAGGCAATTTATATGGCCGCCTCCGCTCCAAGTCTAGCAAAAAAGTTGGAGGAAATAAAATCAGGAATCTAGAAAAAATTTAATCACAAAATTTAGACTTATATGATTCATTAAATTAATAAACACCCTTAATGTAATAATCTATCTAAAATATAGAAATAACTGCTTTTTTCATTTAAGATCAAATTACCACTATTACCTATAATTTTGACAATTACCCATACAATAACACTATAGTGGGATTATAAAAAATTATTTACAGTATATGGAATATGAAAATGTGTTCTTTGTCACTATCTATTTAAATTTGTATACACCTATAGAGTGGATGTTCAATAATTCTAATTACATGATGTTTGATTCTTCATTCTTCTAGATGGATGTGATTACCCATTCTGGTCACCATCACAGAATGATCTGTGTGAACATATATCTATTTTCTATGATAACATATTTCTTGCGATGTTTAGAGCTAATAAAGATAGGGATTAAATGCATCTTAATTATGGTGTTATTTTAGTTATGGAGTATTCAACCCTTTTCATTGAGTTACAGTTCATATCACTACCTTTAGTCGGTGATGAGTGTTCACATTCAAGATTATTTTATTAGGGGATCTATTATAACATTAATACTCAGGTGAATGTCCTTCGACATACTACATCATCTGATACATTCAATCAAGTTATTATTAATGAGAAAAACTAGACGGAAAAAGATAGTATAAATTATCGATGACCAATATAGAGGAATAATAGTAGTTCCTTATGTAGTAGTAAAAATTCCATCAGTGTTTCATATTAGATAAGTGTAGTCTAGTGTAACCACATTGAAAAATTGGGTTTATGTCATAATACTATATGATAGGGGAATCTGAGGAGTTAGTGTGACAAAGAACATATGGAGTGTTAGGATTTCATCCATAAGGGGGATATTTAATTATTTGTTCAGAATATTCCATTCTTCTTCTAGTGCAATTTTATCCCCACTTGCTCTTCCTTTAGGGGCAGGTTCTCTAAAATCGTGTCAGGTAAGGCGTTGGAGTAGAACAAATATAACTAGAAAAGGATGTGGTCATGGAAATAGTATCCATACTCAATACCATCATTATATATAGAGAATTAATCATAGGGGTATTTTAATTCTATAATAGGTTTATGGATTATGCCAGATGCAGGTATTATAGACAATAACCATGAATTACATTTTAGGACATCCCACAATATGATGTACTATTCTATTATCATCCACAATTGTATTTTTTTACATGAAACATGTCCTTCACACTCCTTAATATCCTTATCTTTTATAAGAATTCAATGTCTATAAATATAGTATTAGAATTGTGTAATGACCCTTGATACGCCATTGGGAGTACAATCGGAGGGAATATGCCAATATAGGGATTTTTCCCTTAACGTATGAAATTTCTCATTCTTGTGGGACCTCTTTTTTGTAGAGAAAATTTTCGTCAATGTCATTTCTAGGATGGATTACATGGTTTTATATCACAACAGTGTAGATTGATATTTTCATAGGGTATCATTTATATCATTTGATAGAAGAAAGATACTACATAAGGGATGGTGGAATGTGCAGGACAATATTGATTGACCTGAGAATCATAGACTAGTTAGAGTGATCACCTATATTTTTGATCTCTTCCTGGAGAATTATGGTTTATATTAGAATGAATTCGTTCTAGTCATAAATCAATTCATGGAAATCTTTATTAATTTATTTTTTATGATAATATCTTGAGAGTGAAGTTGTGTTTATAATTGTTGTCTTTACTAGAGAAGAAATAGGGTATATTCGTCCATACAAGATGGATCCTGCTGAGCATCATGGGTAGAAGAAACAAGTGAATGTCCTAAAGTCCAATGGTTTTATATAGTCTAGAACATTCTCTTGGTGTTTGGACATTTTCTACTCTAAGAAAGAGGGTATTACCCTTGTTATATTCCTTTATTATTTATGGGAAACTGTATTGAAATCTTGATATCCTCTACCTTGTATAGATGATATATATGACCAGATCCTTGGTCCTAGGGTATTCCCAATGATCATCCTGAGATAAGGCAATAATGAAGATTGATTCCATAAAATAGACAAACTTTTTATAGATTTAAATAGGATGAGTGATCTATATGGGTACCTAATTATGTTGTTTTATCTCATTATTGCACCCCCAATTTTTTGGCCTTGGTATATAGGGGTTTTCTCCCATATTTTTATTATTTTGACTTAGTCTTTTTGGAATAAATCTCTGAATATTATAAATGTCATAAAGAACATGAAAATCTCTTTGAGGTCATTCTGAGTACACTAATGAGGCATCAAATTTATGCCTTGATTTCTACCTTCCACTTTTTGATCGACAATGATATCTTATTGGGTCATATTATTTTAGAATCAAGACTATATATTGACCCAAAGAAGGAGTCTTTTTTGGTTTCCTTGGAGAATCCAAAGAATTTATTTGATATACCGTGTTTATTTTGGTTGTATGGATACTATATCCACTTCACACTTGACTTCCTGCCCTACGATGACCCTCATAAAGCTCTTAAAAAGAAGGTTTTTATGATCCTATGGTCGGAATTGTTCAAGAAATTCATTTAATAGCTAAAATTAAGTCTTTTCATGGAACATATTCATATTCTTCCAGAGCATGGAACACAATATATGGTGATTTGTAATGCATTGGACATTATCCAATGTGTAGTTTTGATATAGGAATAAAATTTTGTTGTGTATGTATATCATAATTTTAGACCTCATAAAGGAAATTACCTACCACACGACCATGATCTAGTAGTTTTTGTACATGCCTTGCATTACTAAAGAAACTATTTGATGGGTGGGAAATTTTAGTTTATATAGTCTATAAGAGCCTAAAAGATATCGTTACACAACATAACTTGAAACTAATATAGCATAGATGGGTCAAATATCTTAAGTCCATAAATTTTGAGCTTTCATATATGCCTAGAAATGTCAATGAATTTTTGGATGTTCTGTGTTGGAGAACTCGAGAATATAGCATATGGGAATCCAATGATGAACAGAAATTAATGAAAATATTTTCTATGATACATCTTGAGATTCATAGGTGTCAAGAAATATATTACATATATGCCTTGAAAGATGCCACTACCCACCTTAAAAAGATGAACTATATGATGTTCTCTGATCCTAAAGGATTCATTATCTGTGGGAGTATTTCAATAGATGATTCACCTCTATATTGGTCCATGGAAATAGATGACGTCCAATGAATACATTCATGTGTCTGGGATCCTTTTTATATGATAGAGGAACTAATGTGTGAATTTCACACCTCTCAATTGAGAGTTTGTATAAGGCCCCAGCCTTAAAACTTACATAATCTTGAGTTATCACAAGATTACACGTTGAGGATCATTTCAGGTTTAGAGTTTTAGAGAATTAGATCATGAAACTTGCATTACAATCCACCGTTAAACAAAGTGGTTACATAAAAGACATGATTCATTCTTCCCATCAACGGAAACATATTTAAAATAAAACTTGGATTCTTTCTTGACACATCCTTGACTCTATCATCTTATCATGTACCTTCCCGGTGACCTGTGAAAAACATTTCAAAAAAACATGGGATGAACATAAAAAGCTCATTAAGGGATACACAAAGAATGAAATCTGTTAGTTTTTCAAACATCAAGTAAACCATGTATACTCTACCAAAGTAATACCTTCACCTTCATGAAGTAGTAAAAACTCTTCACTGAATAAAGTATCATTACTTACCTTTTTGTAACCAAAGGATTACCTTAAAATCCATATAAATAACACATAACATATATAAAGGTAACTTGGGACATAAGCATACTTAAGTGGAATAACCATACTGTAACGCCCCGACCCTAGTTACCTAGAGTCGGTGCATTATTACATAACATTGGCATGATCACAAGAAAGATCAACTCTCGAATTACCAGTTGGTTTAGTAGCCTTGGAAACACTAGATATATTCATAAGTTTTACATTACATCATAAAATGAAAAACTACTACAACAACATAATGTTTCCACAGTCCACACTATAATCCCCTCATAATATCCCTTCAGGTCATTCATAACATACATCTTCACATCCTGGGAAAAATAAAACATAGAAAAGGGGTGAGCTCAAATGCCCAGTAAGGATAACAATATAGCGGAACATTCAAAAATAAGCATAAACATTTAAGGCAATGAATTACTAAAACAAAAGCCTATTAAACTTGAACTTCAACATAGTATGGAAAAAGTAAAATGAAATAATTCCATTTACTTGTTCACATGGATATTCTACTAATCGAATAATCACATGTAATATCAATAACCACTTTCATAATGTTGGAATGCATAATGCCAGACTATCATAACCACATAGCCAAGGCCTCGTGCCAAGACTACAAATAAGATTTTTCCAAGGCCTTGTGCCAAGACACTAGTTTGTCTCATGAGACCTACCGATGCATCGAGGAGCTATAGCGGGCTCCACCCGTCACATATTAAGTCCAATGCATTCCCATATGAAAAGGTTTAAACATAACATAAACATTCGTATTAAAACTAGCATACGAAATGTCAAAAATTTCACCATAAACTATTAATGGTATAAAAAATAGCACATTCAAAGTCAAACATATCACAAAAATTTCAATACAATATAGAAGTTTTGTATCATAATAAATCAACTTCAAATAAGCGTAAGATCCGTCAAAGGATGTTGACATAGATGAAATCAAAACAATTTTTAGAGAAATATCTCTTTCTATTTTTGATATCATTTAAGAGCCATATAAAATAAAACATTTTCTTGAAAATATTCTTATATGCTTGTAAGGGAATCTTTGACGATTTTATAACGGCGGAAAATAACCGCACACGCCGTATAAGTTAAAAAAACATTCTTATCTTAATTCTGTCGAAAAGGTTAAAAAGCACCTTGTTTGGAAAACGACGGAAAGATTCCCCTATAAACCTCTTATAAAAAGTAAAACAAGGGTATAAATGACATTAACACATATTATTTTAAATATTAAAAATGTTTTCAAATACATTTTGAAGAAACATGGACGTGGATGATAACGAGGTCCCAGTAGATAATTATGTATAAACAACCTCAGATAATGAAGAGATTGCGAAATAAACCCTTACCTTGTACTTTTCCTTTGTTGGGGTAGGTTAAACTCCTGTATAATGGTGAAATAATTGTTATTAAATTATACAAGAATCATATACATTAATATGATATCATTTATGATCTTTTAACATTGCTTTATTAATAATATCTTAGTATTATCGTCGTTTCGGGTGATAATCGATTCGTTCTTCTTAAATGTTTGGTTACGTTAGACATGTTTGTAATGGATAGATTATATCTTATTAATAATAAGAATGATATTAAAATTATTTTTAACCCTAAAATGAGAATAATACTTGAATGGATACGATGGAGAATGAATCTCATCGCGTTCGTGGAGACGGTAGTCCGTACGTACGCACGAACGCTACATCCATTTAATTTTTATTTTAAATGAATCGAATCCAAATGATACATAGGTATATTACAATTACAGTATAATATAATATTTTATATATGTTAATTAAGTTCATTAACACCATCCTTTATACATTCCATGTGTGGTATGAACGAGTCATATCATTTTAAGGGGGCGGTAGTCCGCACTTCCTCAAATGAAATTATCGTATGTACATACAACATGAAACGAATAATGGTATGAAATAAAATGGAATTACAGAAGCTTATATATAAAATATATATCATTAATATCATATTTATTTACAGTGCCATCATAATGGCCACCATGAGAGGCGGTAAGATGTATTTGAACAATCATCGTTTCGTGAGGCGTTAGTTTGCCATCCACAGAAACATTATGTTCATCATCCATTAGATGGAGTTGTGTGTATGTGTAGTTTGAATACTTCTTATAACAACATCCTAGTATATTGTGGATACTGGTGTTGTTACAAAATAAAGGAAATAAAAAGAGTTTGGGGGTTGGAGAAGCAAAATAAATGAAAATAATTTAAGAGAAATCGTTACCTTTAATTTAGGTAACTCAATTTGGATGGAACCAAAGGAATTCTTGAAATGCTTTCTTCCTAAGGGGAAGCTTCAAGGAGGAGGAGAGGGATGTGGGGAGCTTATTTGGTCAGGTTTTGGACTAGCCAAGTGGCTTGAGAGGTGTGAGGAATGAGTAGAAGTGGTCTCCTTTTATAAGGGAGAGGAGGGGCTCTTTAGGAAAGAGTGAAAGTATTACTTTATAATATAATTATATTCGTTTTATAATGGTCCAAAAATCTTTGAGGTCTAAGATAAGATGACTTATATTATAAATAACATCAACCAATAAGAATTGGACAGGTTTTAGATAATATTTTAATCATTATAATCTTATTTATTTAAATGATTTATTAATGAGGTAAACATTGCATCATTATTGTGTCATTAATAATTTAAATTATTTAATGTCTAAAAATTATAAATAAAATATCATTATGTAGGAAATCTTTTTATCTTTCTAATAAATATTTATAATCTAAAATCCAACATGTATAACCCTATGTAAAAATTGTTCTTCTAAAAGATGTAAGCTTATGCCATTTTTATTTTTATTTTATCTTTATTAATATAATGTGTCCCTACCACATACAAGTGGCTCCAAGGGGTCCCCAAATCGACCCAAGGATTCCCATGGTCGGGTATGTGTCCACCAATAAGGTTAGGACACGTTTTAGGGTAATTTTGTATTATTATAATATTATTTTTTAACCCTTATTTACCGGATTTACCCTTTAACCATGGTAAATAAAATATTTACCGCAGTAATTATTCAAAATGTGTAAAAATAAAAGTTACCTATTTACATAATTTAGACATTATGATTCCAAATATTCAATCCATTTTTCCAAATTCAAAACACAGAAGTGGCAGAAATTAATTTAAAATTAATTCCCGTTGTTAAAATAAAAAGCGTATTTTTAAGAGATAATAACTATCAAAAGATTGACACTTGTTTATGTCTGGTTTAATTGTGAAATTATGTCCAATGACAAACATTAAATTAAATGGCAAAAATATATTCTAAATATACTTTAAAACCACTCAAATTCAAAATTTATCAAGGTTAATTCTTTTGATTAAAAAAGTTGATTTTAATTAAAATTTAGTAATTTTCAATATTCATCAAAATATAAAAGTTATCTGAAAAGTACCAAAATTTCACCATAGGCTAATTTCAATATTCCGAATCCAAAAAAGAAGTCCATTTTGAAATATAAAATATATATGATTTCAAAAAGTAGGTATTAATATTCACAACGGCTATTTTAATTAGTTGTGGTGTGTGTTAGAACTCGAGGTTGCGTACAACACACACTATCGCATTATTCGAAGGGAAACGCACCGTGGAAGCTTGGGGTGTTACACATACGGTCGACTTCCACAAATATCACTTAATGGAATAGCCATACGGCCAATTTCCATACATACTTAATGGAATAGCCATACAGCCGACTTCCATCCCTAATGTATTGGAGGTTATAACGTAACCACCCATCCTGGTATTCACGAAACCACCCGTCATAATGTCCAAGTACCATTATTACACATAAAATATTGAAAATATAAACATTTCAATAAAAACATTTCATTTTCAATCACAATAAGTAATTTCCATTTATTGAATTAATCTATCCATTTTCAAAAACCATTTAAAATAGATTTTTGAATCAAAGTGTCCCATACCACTTTGAATCTTTTAATGGAATTATAATTTTAAAACATTAATGTCCATATAAATAAATACAGAAAACCATTTTGAAAACATGGACATAAAATATAAATATTTAGAATAATAAATCTTTAAAACATTTAAAACGATATTTTTGTTAAAGAGTTTTTTAACAAAAAGAGAGACTCTCGAATACAAATAATTGCGGAATAACATTTAATCCGAACTTTATAATATCATGAGAATAAATGGATTCATGATATAATATGTCAAAGGACAGTATACACACCATTTAATAGTGAAATGGTGCACAACAACAATGAAGTCTCAATAGAAATGTCAAATGTGATGAAATCCCTTATAATGACGGTATCCTTAAATTAAGGGTAAATCAATCTCAAAATTATGTGTGAAAAATATAAATAAACCCAATATAAGTGGATATTAAGTGTAAAACAATAAAAGGACATTCACACATATTCAAAGGATGACATATTCAATAACTACATGTTGAACCCAAAGAAATCGAAATTGGGTTAAGAAGTTCTCTTGATAGGCTAACGGCGTCACATCAAAATGAGTTGATGAGAGATAAAAAGTGTATCTCATCACTTGTACATAAAAGTTACATTAATTAGGATATATGAGAACATATCCCAACATTACAATATGTAAATTAAAAGACCCAACAAAAGAAGTCTTTTAAAAAGAGGAGGGTGAAAGGTTCCCTTACCGACTTGGGTATCTTTCAATACATACACCCCATGAGAGAAGGACAATAACTCATTGATGTAAATACTCATAAATGATAGTATATTACACAAAGAGTATAATAATGGGCAGTACATACACCACTCAAAGGAAATTGTTGAAAATGTATCATAAATCTTACGGGAATAAAAGTGAGAAGAAAAATCCCTTACAAATACTCGGCAGCCTAACGGCGCCACATAGAACTTACAAAAAATGGATTGATGAGATAAAATAGGGTCTCTCATCATATTAACATAAATTTTACAGAAATATAAATATAAAATAACATCACCCATCATAACGAATATGAGCTTAATAGAGGTGACAAAAAGGAGAGTACTTAAAAAGAAAGAGAGAGGTTAGATATCTTACGAAAATTCGGCAGCCTAACGGCGCCACTCAAAACATCCAAAATAGATTGATGAGATAGAATAGGGTCTCTCATCACATGATCATAAAAATTAGAGTATGTGTAATATAAAATAACATCCCAATAACAAGAAAGATGAGCTTTATAGGGAATGACATAAAAGAGTGTACTTAAAAAGAAAGAGAGGAGTAGGATCCCTTACCTCGTATCTGACTTGACCCGACTGTTCTTTAATCTCCTGATTAATAAACTTGAGTTAATCAATAAATTCTTAAGAACCTTTTTCAAGTTCATTATCCCTTTTTATACCATTTTATGAACATCATTTAATCATTTAAGTTAATAATGTTCATTTTGTCGGTATTTGGTTCTTAAGTCAAAAATATACTTCTTACACTTACATGTTGTTAATTTGGTCAAAGTTTCATTATATCCAGAATGATATTAATGATTTGGATAACAAATATATCATATATATTTATCATATACCTTTATTTAAAATATTACATCACATTTAGAGGTATGAAATGAAATGCACCATTCTTAGAGACGGTAAGCCGTATGTACGCATGAACGCTACTTCCATTTCTATTTCGTATTTTCTGGCATGGAATCATAATTATATAAGAGTATATTATAATTCCAGTATAATAACATATATAATATCATTAACTTTATCCTTTACACATCCCACATATGGTATTAATGAATCAAATCACTTTCAGGGGGCGGTAGTCCGCACTTCCTAAAATGAAGATATCGCGTATACCCATAATGGAAGCCATAAAGGTAAGACACAAATGAAAAATAAAAAAGATTAAGTAAAGAATAAACATATTATATATCATATATAAAATTAGTGACATCATAATGGCCACCTTTGAAGGTGTTAGATGAGTATTGAACATTCATCGTTTCAGGAGGCTGAATTTCGCCATCCACGGAAACTGTATGTCCTTTAACCATTTGATGTAGTTGTGTGAGATTGTAGCTCTAATAAATCATATAAAAACATCCTTGTATATTTATTATACTGTTTTTGTTACAAAATATGTAAATAAAAAGAGTTTTGGGGGTTGAAGAAGCAAAATAAAAAAAATGAACATGAGAGAATGAATTACCTTTAAAAGTGTAACTCCTTTTGATTTGAGCCTAAAGGCTTCATTTTAAAGGCTTCTGCCCAAAAGGAATCCTCTAGGATGAGGAGAGGGATGTGGAGAGAGTAAATGGGAAGGGTATGGCCGAGCCAAAGGCTTGAGGAGTGTGTCAAATGAGGTATAGGTGGGGGCCTTTTATAAGAGGAGAGGAGGTGCACTTTTGGAAATCCTGAAACTATTATTTCATTTTCAAAATTGTATCGAATTTATAAGGTCCCACATTGAAATATTTCAAAGATAAGATGATAAGGCTTCGAAAGATTTCCATCAAATAGTTTTTGGACAAGTGTAGGTCTTAGATATTACATTATATTTCCATTTTATTTAAATCGTTAAATAATGAGGTCATCGCTGCATCATCATGATGTCATAAATAATTTAATTTATTTAATGTCTAAAAATTATACAAAAAATAATATGATGTAGTAAATAGGTTTAGCTTTCTAAATAATATTTATAGATAAAATTTGGACTTGTATAACCCCATTCAAAAATTATTTTAGTAAAACAATTTATGTTAGTGTCATTTTCACCTTTATTTAAAAAAAGGCATTAAAGTCAGTATCTCACCCAAGTGGCTCCATGGGGTCCCCTAAATCTACCCATGGGTTGTCTTGGTCTGAAAGGACTCACTAAATAGGTTTAGGAAAAGTGTCATGGTGTTTTCACATTTTTATAATATCATTTTTACCTTAAATTACAATAATTACCTCTAATCGCGATTAATGAAAAAAAGTTATTATTCACCAAATAATTAATTTCATCCCATTGAACCACATTTTACATAATAATGACAACCATGTATGTTGGATTTTTAAAATTCAATTCACATTAGTGGTAAACTTTCATTTAACTGAAAAATCAGTTTGCTTGATTACCACTTAGTGGTTTCACTATTCATAAAAAATTGGAGTTTTTCAGAAAATTACCAAAAATTTATCCTAAGCTATATTTGATATTCCGAATTCAAAAATGAAGTCTATATTACAAAATTCAAAACATATAAGTCACATTAATTAATTTAATAATTAATTCATATTGTCAGGACAAATAGCGTGTTTTTATAAAACAATAAGTATCAAAAGATTGATATTAGTTTATGTCTAATTTCAATTTGAAATTAATTCCAACGACCACTATTGGATTTAATGGTAAAAATATTTTCTAATTTCACTTTAAAAACAATTCAAAAGATTATCTAATCATATAAATAAATTATATTAAAAAGAGGTTTTGAATAAAAACACAACATTTTACAATATTCATTAATAAAACGAACTTTATCGGAAAAATACCAAAAAATTACACAAAGTAAAATTTGATGCCCCGATTATAAAGAAGAGTTTTATTTGTTCCAAAAGAATGTATAAGAGTGATAAAAACTATATTTAATGACAGTTCTCCATCAAAAGGGGATAAGTGAACCTTTAGTGAAAATTAGGGTATAAAAGCCTAAAATTGAATTCTTTCCGTATTTTAAGCCTTTATCTTTTATTGGATAAATGTAAAAACATATATAATCATATTTTAGTTATTTTTATCCATTCCCGCCAATACAACGGCTACATGTTAACTACCATTTAAAATAATATTATTTTATTATTAGAGTGCAACGTAAGATTCCCAAGAAACTCGTTGTTGCGTGTTGGGTACGCCATTGAGCAAAGCGTCCCCTTTAAAGTCATATTAATATTTCATTCATAAATATGGATGAAAATAAAAATGTCATATTCTTTATTTACCTGGGGTGTTACATCCTTCCACCCTTTTGGAAATTGCGTCCTCGCAATTTTAAAATTGAGCATGGAAACATCCTTGAAAGTCCCACATTCGAACAAGAGTCGGTAAAACAATCACTTTAAAATAAAGAAAGATAAGCACAGAGGTCACCCGAGTTAACCCATACTAGGATTCCATGTAGGAAAACATGGACATGGAGGAGAAAACATAGGGTCATGTTCTGAAGGAGAGTGATAGAAAACATGTTTAGGAGAAAGTTAACAATAAGAAAATCACAAACTTGTGATGGGTTAAACGGTATTCGATTACCCAGTAGGAAAAGTTAATAGACAACATTTTTGTTTTAAGTTACCTTTTATTGAGGAATTTATTCATAAGGAAACATAATCACTTATCATGTTAACTTTCAACATTTTCTAGATTCCTTAATCAAACTCATATTTTTTCCAAAAGATGAGTATTTAGGGAGACTTGTTCGCATTTACAGTACTGTAATCAACTTCTAGAGAATCACCTATTCCACAAAAGAGAACTATATACATCCCATGTCTTTATACTTTATCCAAAACCAAAACAAAAGATGTTATTAAGAGATTCAGATAATACACAATAAGGATAACCCTTTATAAAATGAAAATCTATGCTTAATCTCCAAAATTTGTCCAACCAAACCCAAAGTTCAACGAGGACCATTAGATAAACACTTTGTCCATAAAATTCTTCAAAGTAAACCAATGTAAGTTTGAAACCCAAATATTTGAAGGATTTAGTCACATAGTCTTCCAAGTTAAATCGTATCATTTATCTCCAAACAACATCTGTAGTTCCTAAAGTCTCTTATTGAAAAGTAATTAACCTAATCACATATCCTCCATGATAGGGTAATCATTTTAATAAATAACCCAAAATCAACTTACTCTTAATTCATAAAATCATATAACTAAAAAGAATCAGTCACACTAACCAGGGACTTCACGTAGTCCAGTGGTAGGCGTTAAATACCAGTCGCACGTTGGTTGTGGGTTCGATTCAAGCAGCTTTTTCTAACACGACAGGTAGTCACACGGTCTGCGTGTTGTCCTTTTTCCAAAACTATATAATTCTCAAATCATTCCCCAAAAAAGGATAAAATCATCGAAAATGGTCATTACATATTTTAACCTCATGTTTATCTCATGCCTTTCATTTTCCAGCATATCATATAATAACCAATAGTTACCTCAAAAGTAAGGATCATATAAACTCTAATGGTTACCTTTATAATTATTACCTGAACTTCCACATCGATTGGTCATCTCGTACATGATGCATTACAGAACATACCAAGGTTCAAGTGGTTGATCATGAATCCATGATATTTGGTTTAGGACAACCACGAGTTTCCTCATTGAATCCTCCATTTTATCTAGTATCTTAATCAGAGAACCACCACAGTTTCCTTCAAACCTGTTGTCTCTTTGGTTCCTTCTAGATCCATCCATTCACTTAAAACAGAAATTTCAGTGTGAGTATATCAAAAAAACCATCATGTACTAATGTGGAAGGTAAACACTAAGATACACTTAATCATTCACTTTATCTAAAACTAGGACTCTTTCTAAAATCCTAACCATTATGGTAATGTCAGATGTGCTTAGAGAATACCCTAACCTATAAAGTTATCTAAATCAACCTTTGATACCAACTATAAGGCCCCAGCCTTAAACCTTATATAATCATGAGTTATCACAAGATTACACGTTGAGGATCTTTTCAGGTTTAGAGTTTTAGAGAATTAGATCATGAAACTTTCATTACATTCCACCATTAAACAAAGTGGTTACATAAAATACAAGATTCATTCTTCCCATCAATAGAAACATATTTAAAATAAAACATGGATTCTTTCTTGACACATCCTTGACTCTATCATCTTATCATGTACCTTCCCCATGACATGTGAAAAACATTTCAAAAAAACTTGGGATGAGCATAAAAAGATCAGTAAGGGATACACAATGAATCATAACTGTTATTTTTTCAAACATTAAGTAAACCATGTATACTCTACCAATGTAATACCTTCACCTTCATGAAGTAGTAAAAACTCTTCACTGAATAAAGTATCATTACTTACATTTTTGCAACCAAAGGATTACCTTAAAATCCATATAAAGAACACATAAAATATATAAAGGTAACTTGGGACATAAACATACTTAAGTGGAATAACCATACGGTCTACTTCCACGCATATCACTTAATGGAATAGCCATACGGCCAATTTCCATTCATACTTAATGGAATAACCATACAGCCGACTTCCATACCCAATGCATTGGAGGTTATAACGTAACCACCCGTCCTGGTATTCACAGCACAACCCATCATAATGTCCAAGTAACATTATTACACATAAAATATTGAAAATAAAAACATTTCAATAACAACATTTCATTTGAAATCACAATAAGTAATTCCCATTTATTGAATTAATCAATCCATTTTCAAAACCCATTTAAAATAGATGTTTGATTCAAAGTGTCCCATACCACTTTGAAGCTTTTAATGGAATTATAAATATAAAACATTAATGTCCACATAAATAAATACTGAAAACCATTTTGAAAACATGGACATTAAATATAAAGATTTAGAATAATAAATCTTTAAAACATTTAAAATGATATTTTTGTTAAAGTGTTTTTTAACAAAAAGAGAGACTCTTGAATTCAAATAATTGCGGAATAATATTTAATCCTAACTTTATAATATCATGAGAATAAAGGTATTCATGATATAATATGTCAATGGACAGTATACACACCATTTAATAGTGAATTGGTGCATAACAACAATGAAGTCTCAATAGAAATGTCAAATGTGATGAAATCCCTTATAAAGAAAGTATCCTTAAATTAAGGATAAATCAATCTCAAAACTATGTGTGACAAATATATATACACCCAATATAAGTGGATATTATGTGTAAAACAATAAAAGGTCATTCACACATATTCAAAGGATGGAATATTCAATAACTACATGTTGAACCCAAAGAAATCAAAATTGGGTAAAGAAGTTCTCTTGACAGCCTAACGACGTCACATCAAAATGAGTTGATGAGAGATAAAAAGTGTATCTCATCACTTGGACATAAAAGTTACATTAATTAGGATATATGAGAACATATCCCAACATTACAATATGTAAATTAAAAGACCCAACAAAAGAAGTCTTTTAAAAAGAGGAGGGTGAAAGGTTCCCTTACCGACTTGGGTATCTTTCAATACATACACCCCATGAAAGAAGGACAATAAATCATTGATGTAAATACTCATAAATGATAGTATATTACACAAATAGTATAATAATGGGAAGTACATACACCACTCAAAGGTAATTTGTTGAAAATGTATCATAAATCTTACGGGAATAAAAGTGAGAAGAAAAATCCCTTACAAATACTCGGCAGCCTAACGGCGCCACATAGAACTTACAAAAAATGGATTGATGAGATAAAATAGGGTCTCTCATCATATTAACATAAATTTTACAGAAATATAAATATAAAATAACATCACCCATCATAACGAATAGGAGCTTAATAGAAGTGACAAAAAGGAGAGTACTTAAAAAGAAAGAGAGAGGTTAGATCTCTTACGAAAATTCGGCAGCCTAACGGCGCCACTCAAAACTTCCAAAATAGATTGATGAGATAGAATAGGGTCTCTCATCACATGATCATAAAAATTACAGTATGTGTAATATAAAATAACATCCCAAAAACAAGAAAGATGAGCTTTATAGGGAATGACATAAAAGAGTGTACTTAAAAAGAAAGAGAGGAGTAGGATCCCTTACCTCGTATCCGACTTGACCCGACTGTTCTTTAATCTCCTGATTAATAAACTTGAGTTAATCTATAAATTCTTAAGAACCTTTTTCAAGTTCATTATCCCATTTTATACCATGTTATGAACATCATGTAATCATTTAAGTTAATAATGGTCATTTTGTCGGTATTTGGTTCATAAGTCAAAAATAGACTTCTTACACTTACATGTTGTTAATTGGGTCAAAGGTTCATTATATCCAGAATGATATTAATGATTTGGATAAGATATATATCATATATATTCAGAATATACCTGTATTGATAATATAAGATCACATTTATAGGTAAGAAATGAAATACACCATTCATGGAGACGGTAAGCCGTACGTACGCATGAACGCTACTTCTATTTCTATTTCATATTTTCTGGAATGGAATCATAATGATATAAGATTATATTATAATTCCAGTATAATAACATATATAATATCATTAACTTTATCCTTTACACATCCCACATATGGTATTAATGAATCAAATCACTTTCAGGGGGCGGTAGTCCGCACTTCCAAAAATGAAGATATCGTGTATACCCATAATGGAAGCCATAAAGGTAAGCCAGAAATGAAAAATACATAAGATTAAGTAAAGAATAAACATATTATATTTCATATATAAAAATAGTGACATCATAATGGCCACCTTTGAAGGTGTTATATGAGTATCGAACAATCATCATTTCGGGAGGCAGAATTTCGCCATCCAAGGAAACCGTATGTCCTTTAACCATTTGATGTAGTTGTGTGATATTTTAGCTAGAATAAATCATATAAAAACATCCTAGTATATTTATTATACTGGTGTTGTTACAAAATAAGTAAATAAAAAGAGTTTTGGGGGTTGAAGAAGAAAAATAAAACAAATGAACATGAGAGAATGAATTACCTTTAAAAGTGAAACTCCTTTTGATTTGAGCCTAAAGGCTTCCTTTGAAAAACTTCTGCCCAAAGGGAATCCTCTAGGATGAAGAGAGGGATGTGTAGAGAGTAAATGGTCAGGGTATGGCCGAGACAAAGGCTTGAGGAGTGTGTGAAATGAGGTAGAGGTGGGGGCCTTTTATAAGAGGAGAGGAGGGGCACTTTTGGAAATCATGAAACTATTATTTCATTTTCAAAAGTGTTTCGAATTTATAAGGTCCCAAATTGATATATTTTGAATATAAGATGATAAGTCTTTTAAATATTTCCATCCAATAGTTTCTGGACAAGTGTAGGTCTTAGATATTACATTATATTTCCATTTTATTTATATCGTTAAATAATGAAATCATCGCTGCATCATCATGATGTCATAAATAATTTAATTTATTTAATGTCTAAAAATTATAAAAAAACTAATATGATGTAGTAAATCTTTTTAGATTTCTAATGAATATTTATAGTCAAAATTTGGACTTGTATAACCCCATTCAAAAATTATTTTAGTAAAAGGATTTATGATAGTGTCATTTTCACCTCAATTTAAAAAAAGGCATTAAAGTAATTATCTCACCCAAGTGGCTCCACGGGGTCCCCTAAATCAACCCATGGGTTGTAATGGTCGGCCATGACTCACCCAATAGGTTTATGACATGTTTCATGGTGTTTTCACATTTTTATAATATCATTTTTACCTTAAATTACACTAATTACCTCTAATCACGATTAATGAAAAAAAGTTACTATTCACCAAAAAATTATTTTCATCCCATTGAACAACATTTTAAATACTAATTAAAACCATGAATGTAGGATTTTTAAAATTCAATACACATTAGTGGTAGTCTTAAGTTTAACTGAAAAATCAGTTTGCTTTATTACCACTTAGTGGTTTCACTAGTCATCAAAATTGGAGTTTTTCCGAAAATTACAAAAAATTTACCCTAAGCTATATTTGATATTCCGAATTCGAAAATGAAGTCTATATTACAAAATTCAAAACATATAAGTCACATTAATTAATTTAATAATTAATTCCCACTGTCATGACAAATAGCATGTTTTTAAAAAACAATAAGTATCAAAAGATTGATACTTGTTTAAGTCTGATTTCAAAGGGAAATTAATTCCAACGACCACTATTGGATTTAATGGTAAAAATATTTTCTAATTTCACTTTAAAACCAATTCAAATGATTATCTAATCATATAAATAAATTAGATTAAAAAGATGTTTTGAATTAAAACACAACATTTTACACTATTCATTAAAAAAATGAACTTTATCGGAAAAATACCAAAAAATTACACAAAGTAAAATTTGATGTCCCGATTCTAAAGAAGAGATTTATTTGGTCCAAAAGAATGTATAAGAGTGATAAAAACTATATTTAATGACATTTCTCCATCAAAAGGCGATAAGTGAACCTTTAGTGAAAAGTAGGGTATAAAAACCTAAAATTGAATTCTTTCCATATTTTAAGCCTTTATCTTTTATTGGATAAATGTAAAAACATATATAATCATATTTTAGTTATTTATATCCATTCCCGCCAATACAACGTCTACATGTTAACTACCATTTAAAATAATATTATTTTATTATTAGAGTGCAACGTAAGATTCCCATGAAACTTGTTGTTGCGTGTTGGGTACGCTATTGAGCATAGCATCCCCTTTAAAGTCATAATAATATTTCATTAAAAAATATGGATAAAAATAAAAATGTTATATTCTTTATTTACCTGGGGTGTTACAGTTTGTCCATGAATATCTTATATATATCAGGATGTACGATGCTAGTATTGGTGTTTTAGTATTAGATTTCCTATTGATGACATTTTTACTTGGAGTTCCACCATTCACCAAGTAAAGGACTTAAACTATAGAACTTAAGGCATGATAAAACCATGTATTCATTTGAAATTTAAATGGGATGAAGTATTAATGAACATTATAGTTGTCTTAAAAGGATCACCTCACGGTAGAGACACAACATTGGTAGAAATTATCTAAAAGATGAATGTACCCCCACTTAGTTCTTATCAGGTAGACCTTGTCTGTTGTTGAGCTAGGAGGATTTAATGTCTATTAGAATATCAAACTACATGGGTTACCTCATGTTTTTATTTCATATGGGGATGCTCACTTCACATAATAGTTCAAGTATGGTTTATAGAAGGATATGGGTATGTATTTTCATTGGATCACATTCTTTCACCATCAAATCGATGGAAAATAGGAATGGATAGTACATCTGTTAGAGGAAAAACTATGGTCAATAATCCTTGATATTAGTGGTTCTTTGGAGAATCATATCCTTTATATCGAGTTCATCTATAATATTAAATTTTATTTGAAAATTTATATGGCTACTTTGGAGACCCTATACAGTAGGTAGTGTTATTATTAAATGTTCTAGATAGTGGTCGGGGAGGTAGCCCTACTGGGACCTCATATCATGTATGAACAATTGATGTTGTTTCAGATTATTAGGATATGTATTTCAACATCTATGTCTAGATAAAAATCATATACTGAACTCTATCAACAACCTCTTGAGTACGGGGTCAGGATCATGTTTTATTGTCAACATTGTCCAATATTTGTAATATATGGATACCATGGAAAGAATAAATTCACATAGTTATGTATATCCTTTTTTGATTGTAGATATATTCGATCAGTAATCATATTGATTGTAACTACTACAGGGCTACCATTAATGGATGATATCTTCAAAGTTTCATAGCTTCACTGTTACCATACTGACCCATGTCACACTGTTTACCATATGGATTTTTTGTTATATTCTGATGCACCATTTGTATAGTATCTGATACACATCATTGATCAGATCGATAAATATTCTGAAATCATAATTAGCCATTTAGTACAGGTTTTATGGACGTATAGTTATATACATGATGATACTTATGAACGTGTAGCTGATAATTGTGCCATGTGTCTATAATTGTTCTCAGATAGTGTTTATCCACCCATGGATGTTGATCTCAGGGGACTAGATCCTTTATTTGAAAATATTGTAAGAACATGGTTTCTCACTTAGGTGTGGATACTTTTAAATTTGGTCAAATTCATCATTTTAAAACTAATATGGATGCTTAATTATTTCAATTGTTTCTCAGAGTGTTTGAGTATTGCATGGAGGCCATAACTCAGCGTTTTTGGTTGAAACATATTGGATTCTGTGTTAGTAAAAATTGTGTTCGGAAAATACATAGTTATCCCTAATCGTGTGAGGCTAGATAGTTGGGTTAGGTAGGGATCATGGGGTTCCCTAACCATGCACCATGGCCTTATGCTCGGGTCAAAATTCAATACTTCTATGAAGTGTTTTTCATGATTTCTGGGAGAGTTATCTAACCGTGAATCCAACCCATATGAATACCACCTCATTATAGTAGACAGTACATTTTTGGCGTACAATTTGGCCAAATGTGCGGCCAAACCATGTGACGCCTAAATTTTGGGTGAAATTTCCATATTTTTCATAAATAACTAATTAGGTCTACCCCATTATTTCTTTTTTTCATCTACATAGTAAATTAGTGGGGTTTTCAATAAATCTATATCTCAAACCCTATATCTTTTTATTTTATCCCATATATCTATATTAAATATAATTTAATCTCTATCCACAACATTAGATGTGTATCGAAAAGTACTCAATTCCTTTTTAGTTATTCATCATTCTTCATTAGATGGATTATGTTATGTAGATGAAGGCTCATATGACCTATATTCAAGGCATTGAACTGTTCCTTAAGCCGCTACAAATACATGACAAATTAATAGATGATACTAGATGAGAATCTTCATATATGAATAAGGTATGTGGTCTATAAATCATCCCTTATGTTTTTTTCATTTTATAAATTTCCTTTTGTGTGTACCAATGTCATAAGGCATGGACTATTTCATAATTTTTCTTTTCTTATTGTCTTGAGAACCATGTTAAATGTCTCATTTAAAAAATCTATTATCTATACTAAAATTCTCTTCCTCATTGCCTACATGTCACCATTTCAAAGTTCCACATCACCCAACAATCCAAATTCCACTTCTCCCAATTCCCCATCCCGCGACACATTTCCGTCTCCCCCTCCCACACTCCACCTCCGTTCCATCAGGTTACTCCTAGGGTTCCCGCTGGCCTCATCCTCTCCGCGAGTCCCCTCTCGTGGTCACCTTCTCGAACATCCTATGCCTCCTACGCCTCCACACCTCCATCTTCTCTACCTCCGACCCTGTCCTGATTTCCCTCTCCCTAATCTCTAGTATCTGCTACTCCAATCTTCCTTTGTCGTGGTCAAAATATCTCACTCTGCATGCTCGATCTTCAGTACCTCCGCATTCAGTGCCTCCACCTCCAAATCCTCCAACTGAGGCCCGAATTTCCCCAATTTACTCCTCCTTAATCTGCAAATCCAACCCCCGACACTCCCGCATATCCACTGCCCGTCGATTTTCTCCAGCGTATGCAGTGGCCATCTTAGGGTTTCTCCTCCTCCGCGAAAACCTGTCTCCTGCATTTTTGTGGCTACCCCCGACACTACCGCGTATCCAGTCCCCTTGGATTACCTCCATCATATCTAGTGCCCGATAAATTGGGTTTCAGATCCTCCAACAAAAACCACCTGTTGCATATCTGCGGCTACCTATGCGTCGATAGTATGATCTAAACTCTATCCTATCGGTTCTGATCAATTGTTTCTACCTACGATTAGTATATTCAAAACGTTGGTCGCAGTTTCAGCAGGTGGTAAAGTACATCACGCATCGTCCTCTTGGGAATGAATTTATAATCACAAAAAACTAGAGGTTTCTTGCAAGCAGGGTTTCTTGGTTTGGCCTATTGAGGTCAGGTTTTTTAGATACTTGGTTATATTGTTTCGGTTCTAGAAATAATGGAATCTGAGCTTTACTCATTTACTGTTATGTACATACTACTTATTTGATGCAGCTTCTTCAAAATGAAATTTTATTAACGATATTGGTTTTCAATTCAATTTCGGGTGGTACTCTAAACGTAGGCAGCTCATCATCAAAAAGTAAGCTCACATCCAATTTCCATTTGTCTGTATAATCTATTCATTTTTTCATAATGTGAAGACTTATTATTTTTTTTTAAATGTTATGTCTATATTTGTTACTCATTTAATGTTATGTACATACTGCTTATTTGATGCAGCATCTTCAAAAGGCAATTTTATTATCAACAGGTAAATTGACTTGACATTGAATTATAATAATAATTGTGCCCAATGATGTTACATTTCTTCTTTTATTCAGGTTGCTTTATCAGTACGTCCACGTTTTGAAAGAAATGGTCAAAATGAATCATGAAAAATTTTCATAGGTTCTTCATTTTAAAGCACTTCTCAGCTTGACTCATCTACAATCAACAACTCCCCATTCTCCCTATCGTCAATGTGATTCTTTTATGTCTATATTTATTACTCATTTAATGTTATGTACATACTTACTATTTGATGCAGTATCTTCCGAATTCAATTTTATTATCAACATATAAATGGACTCTACATTGCATTATCATAATAATTATGCCCAGTGATCGTACAATTATTCTTCTAATTCAAATTAGGTGGGGGAATGAGGGTGAAGGAATGAAGGAAAATAAGGAAGGTGAATGATTTGATGAGATCCTGAATGAGAATAATGAACAGAGTGAGAACAATTATTACAAACAGGTTCTCACATAATATCAATCAAACTTTCTCTAATCATTTGTACTAGGCCAAACCTAAGATTTGGTTTCGGATTATTTTCATGCAGAATATTTACTTTGATGATGATGAAGATGATTATAAGGCCGAGGAGAGTTATGGTGTGAAAATTATGTAGACTATTTATGTTACAATCTTTGTAAATGAAATGCAATATCTGTTCATTGGATGATGTTAATCATTTGTTATTGTAGATGAGAAGTACTATGATTTATCGCACTCACCTGAGTTATGTTCATTGGATTATTCTATTCATTGGTTATTCAACCATTTAGGTTTAGTTTCTCTATTTATCCACACATTATTTGTATTCATTTGATTAGGTGTAAGTTTTGATTGTTTAAGATCAAATCATCATAATAGAACATGATTTTTCTTTTTGTTTTGTTATCTCAATTTACAATATTGTTGTATTTTCCATCATTAGTGGAAATATTATATTTATTTGTATTATTTAACTTTTTCTTTATAGGGAAGAGAACATGTGATAACAATGATTACAATCAGGGTCTCATAGAATATCAATCAAACTTTCTCTAATCATTGGCTTTATGCCAAACCTATGATTTGGTTTCAGATTGTTTTCTAGCAGAATATTGATTTTGATGATGATGAAGATGATTATAAGGCCGGGGAGAGTTGTGGTATACAAATAATATAGACTATTTATGTTACAATCATTGTAAATGAATTCCAATATTTGTTCATTGTATGATTTTAATCATTTGTTATTGTAGATGAGAAGTACTATGATTGATCACACTCACCTGAGTTACATTCATTGGATGATTCTATTCATTGGTTATTCAACCATTCAGGTTTATTTTCTATGTTTATCCACACATTGTCTGTATTCATTTGATTAGGTGCATGTTTTGATTGTTGAAGTTCAAATCATCATAATAGAACATGCTTTTTCTTTTTGTTTTGTCATCTCAATTTACAATATTGTTGTATTTTCCATCATTAGTGGAAATATTACTTTTATTTTTATTATTTAACTTCTTCTTTATAGAGAAGGTAACATGTGATATATTGCATTTTGTTTAGTTATTATAAAAAGCATATATTCTGTTTTGATTTTTTTCTTTCGAAAAAAAAAATCATTTGAAATTTTTGATTAGTAGAAATTTTTTTGTTAATAATTTGGATGACATCTGTGTATCATTATTTTCAACGGAATATTACATTTTAATTATTTATTAATATTAAAATTGTTATGTTTTTTTTATAATGAAGCTGTTATTGTTTTGTTTACTTTTATTTTTTATTTTCTGTAATATATTTATAAGGATATTTACAAGAGAATATGTTTTTTGTTTCATCTATTTTAACAAATAATATTTGGACTGCCATTTTTAAATGAAGTTGGAATTTTATTTTTTAAAATATCTATAATGCTGTGTTTTTTAAGGTGTCATTGAATTTTTTTCAACAATATATGAGAAAATTATATTTTTTTGAATGGATATGCACTGTTTTAATAAAAAAAATTAGGATATCAACTTTTGAAACAAAATAATTTATCTTTTTTTGTTGATGCACAATGTATATGTTATAAGAAATATATTGATATTTAATAATTCAGGTCTCTTTAATTTCATTAGTAAATAAAATTCATGTTCAGCTTTGGCTCTACCCATCTGCATTGTAATAGAATGCATCTAAAATATATGATCATTCCCAGATTGGTTGACCTGATGTAATTTTCCAGCTATGAAAAGGTTAACTACATCACATGTTTAATGTTTTAAAACCAAAATTTCTTGTCCCTTTTCTCATATTTCATTTTCATTGGTTATTTTAATATTTAAAAACAATTTTTATGTGTTTTATGGGAAGGAATAAGCTAGACAGCAGCTTACGCACCTATTCAGGATTGAATACTACAACTATTTTCTATTTAATAAAAAATTTAGTTGTATGTTTCTTCATTATTTTCAATGTTTTAGATGTCTTACATATTAATATTTAATGTGTATTCAAGACATGCCCATTTAAAACATATAATATTTACCTACTATTAATGCCACACAGGTCATGTGCACATAGGATAGTTATACATAGAGAAGAAGGATGTACATAAAGCTGATTACCGAATTGATCTGGATTGAAGCTTTCATCCTATTTTATATCTTCCTGGATTATGGTCTGTTGAGTTTTCAGTTGACATGTTTATTGTTTGAACATATCTGGCTATTTTGGGTTTCCTCCTCTATTTGGATGGTTTTGCGGCCTCATTTTCCATTGAATCTGCTATATTCATGGATTTCCGGGTTTGCTGTGGATCACGAGTGCTTCAAGGATGGATCAAATCCACCTCACTTGATGCTTTCAGACTGCTACCTATTCGGCTTTGACTGATGCTTGGCTCTGGATTTACAGCATGCACTGGAATACTATGTTTTACAATTGAAGTTTAGGAATCTCTTATCCAGAAGTGAGCCTATTTGAAGTATGTTTTATCCTTGCATTAAGGTATTCATTGTTCTTTGCATTATTTCTTATATACTGATTTTGTAAATTTGATATGTAGAAAGATTACTCAGAGACCACAAGGAAATGCATAATATGATGTCCCCTTTGGCAAGGATGATGTCAACGTATGAACAACATTCAGGTTGTACATGTATTCAAATTACATAATCAATTCAATTAGGGTATTAATCAGATTTCATGTATTTTAATGGTGTTCATATTTTATCCACTTATATTCCTTTTTTAGGCATTAATATTTTGTTTCAATATGATTTTAGGTCGTCATGACATGGTTTCATGGAGAAACCAGGTGATGGATGATCGAATTTTTATGGAAATAGGACTACACAGATTCAAATGGGAAGCCTCCAAGAATATTTCTATCCCTTTATTCATGACTCTATATTTTCAAATTCCTCACAAATGGATTTAATGATAGATTGATATGACTTGATGTTTATGAATAGTTGCAACATTTAAAAACTGTGCTGTCATTTCCCAAAAAAATACAACACTGTATAGAAGTGTTTCCACGAATCCCTACAAGACGATGAAAAAGAACCGGCGCTGTTCAACAAGTGAAAAGCAGACATATCGGGTCCATGCATAAAAGGATTGATTTACACCTTCTGAAGGCAAGAAAACGATGCATATGGTGTGCGTTAAAGGAAGATGAACATACTATATTGTTTCTGTTTGTAGGGGTACATCAGTTGAAAAAAACATAATAAGAAGTTCTCATTCTTGATGGTGTACATCAATCCAGAAATGGTAATTTAATACATCATACATGCATTAAAATGGAATGTTTTATGCTATTAACTATGAGATATACATTTTTTTCATTCAACATTATGAGTTCAGGCTATGTTTTGTTTTTTCAATCTGATATGCTCATTTCTGTGTCCTGATAGTCAGTTTTGTTATCATTTTTTAATTATATACACTACTGTGTTTTCAAAAGCTTTTTCCAATCCTTGATAAGGTATTATTCCATTGCATTCTCATACGGTATATGGTTAGTATCCACACCCTAAACACCTTCGACTCCTGTTTTTTGTCTCCTTTATCTATGGTTACCTTGAAATTAGGTAGTGATTTTAATTTTTGTTCCCATTTTTTCGTTCCCCATCTCTTTCACATTTTCTATGAAATTATGTTTCTTCCTGCTTCATTGAAACTTACCGATAACAATTCCCTTACAACATTTCCTAAAATAGTTTACTATTACATCCATCATAATTAATTAGTCTCAAGTTCAATAATTATGTGGTCCTTTTCTGTTGTAAAGGTATTTTACTGTAATAATTTCATTTTCTATGTCGGTTCATTTATTCTTTATTTGTCTTTGAGTTTCTATTAGAATGTATTGACGGACATCTTGAAATGGATTATGTATTTCTTATGGCATCAAATCCAGTAACATGGTTTTTTCAATTGTATCTTTATTATTAGTATGTGATATTCCATGTTGTTTCTAGAGTTTTACATTTACGTAACATTTAATTTGTTATTCTGCACTCCAAAAATAGTTTTGTTATTTATCAATCAGATGCTTACATGTTTACTATATTTCATAATCCACAGGAAGAATGTCTCCTGAAAACATTAATGCAACTGAACTTGTCATGCCAATAGGAAGAAAACAAACAAGAAGAGGTATTCCTTCATGGCCCATTACTTTTTATATTTTTATCATATTGCAAAACTATATATTTAAATAGTTTAAAAAACTATAATGTTGTCTAACAATGTATACTCTAACAGTATTGAAATTTTTATGTTAACATTAACTATAGGACATGGTTTTACTGCTGTACTGGCCACACCAGCTACTAACATAGAAATACATCGACACATTCCATTATCATCTATATCCATCAATGGTTAGTTCTGTTTACTATCTCCCATTTATATATTTTGATTTCATGCTGAAAAACAACTAACCATATATTCCTACAATTGTTCACATTCCTCTTCCATAGTACCTCAAGATTATTCAGATCTATCAATGACATACGGGGGATCAAACAATAAAAAACAACGACCGAACACCATGACATGACCCAACCTTTCATTCTGTAAACATTTTCACATTTAAACTTTGGTTACCATTATGGTCAATACGATACATTACTATTTCACAACTTCATGTCCTAATATCACTCTTACAAGGTACGGATTCAAATGGTCATACTATTGTGTAGTCAACTAATGCATCCTCATCACAGTAAGCAATGAACATTCAACTAAGTGAATGTTTCTATGTGAGTGATATATTGACTCTTACACATTCAATTACTTTAATGAACAGTGCTTATTATACTGCAACTGGAAACAACTTACATTTCTCATCCACAGGTATGTTTCACATTTCAACTATCATCTTAGATTTATTATCTATATATCTCTTTTTAGTTAAGCATATTATAATATCCTATAACATTTTCACCAGTCCTTTTTTCCAAAGGAGAGAGTAATAAGAATGAAGGTTCTACAAAAACGACTGATGAACAACATTCAATGAGAGGTACATACATGGAAACTACTCCTACAATAACCTCTAATGTATATCCTACATTCAATTTCAGAGGTATGTCAACTTGGACATTATATTATCAACATTCAACTATTTTACTCTGTTCATTCTATTTCTAAATATTCATCAATAACAAATAACATGAAGTTGAATGTTGCAGATATGTCACTTAAACTTCAAAGTGCTGAACAAATAGGTTACGTCCACCATCTGTAATGTTCCAACATCTATTATGTTCCAGAATTTATTATTCCATACTGTAAACTGTATTGTTATGCCTTATTGCAACTGTATTGTTTAGAAATTATGGTTATGCTCTCCAACATGATCCACAGTTTTAGTGTATCTATATATATTCTAAACTTGCCATTTCTCTGCCAACATGTCACCAGCACATCCTGCCACAACTCCCACACCCAAAATTCCTGAGTTTGCACCTCCATAATCCACAAATCCAACCCCCAACCCTTCTGCTTATCCCCTGCCCGACACTTTCACTCTTACGCATTCAACTACTTTAATGAACAATGCTTATTATACTGCTACTGGAAACAACTTAATTTTCTCATCCACAGGTATGTTTCACATTTCAACTAGAATCTTAGATTTATTTTCTATATATCTCTTTATATATAAGCACTTTATAATATCTTATAACATTTTCACCTGTCCTTTTTTTCAATGGAGAGAGTAATAAGCATGCAGGTTCTACACAAATGACTGATGAACGACATTCAATGGGAGGTACATACATGGAAACTACTCCTACATCAACCTCTGAGGTATATCCTGCATTCAAGTTTAGAGGTATGTCATATTGGACAATAAATTATCAACATTCAACTACTTTACTCTGTTCATGCTATTACTAAATATTCATCAATAACAAATAACGTGAAGTTGAATGTTGCAGATATGTCACTTCAACTTCAAACTGCTGAACAAGCATGCTACTTCCACCATCTGTAATGATCCAACATCTGTTATGTTCCGGAATTTTTTATTCCTTACTGTAAACTATATTGTTATGCCTTATTGCAACATGAATTGTTTAGAAATTATGGTTATGCATGAAACTTTTCTCATTTAATGTTATGTACATACTACTTATTTGATTAAGCTTATTCCAAATGTAATTTTATTAACGATTTTGATTTTCACATCAATTTCGTGTGGTACTCTCAACGTAGGCAGCTCATCGTCAAACAGTAAGCTCCCGCGTATGCAGTCATTGCCGTTTAGGGTTTCTCCTCCTCTGTGGAAACCGTCATCATTTAGTACTTGATGTAAATTTTAGGGATAGTTCTTCTGGTCACTCCCCAAATAGATTTTTTCTTGAATAAGAAAATATACTATTTTTTTGAAAATTAGGCTCTTGATTACTTCATTTTATCCAATATTTTTTTACATACAATAGTTTTATGAACAATTACTGTCGTTTTTTTACTCATTGATAATCTGATGAGAAATTATGATCTGAGATGTGATCTATACATTTTCTTCTATCATCATTATGATTTACATGTGAGGTTGTGTTTTTTAAATGTTATCTATATGTTTATGTGAATTTCATTTTAGTTTTTTAGTGACATATGATATTGACTACTATGTATTGAATAGATTTTCCAAGCCTTGTCAAGGTAGTATTTTTGGGAGATTATGTTGGGATTCAGTGGGAATTGTCTCTATTATGGGATATTGATCTCATGGGAAAATCCAATGGATCTACAGATTAGTAGAAAAGGTATATATCATTGGGTGATATCTAATGAGATTTCAGAAATACTTTATTTTTTCTCATCCTTGAATAGATACGATCTTAAATATCGATCAATTTTCATGGGTTTATTGAATGAATGTATTTGAAACCCTATTAGAATTATGTGACCAGGGTGACAGAACATTCCATAGTTCTATTTAAATAGTGAAAGAATAGTCCAAGGTTATGTTTCTTTGATTTCAATGAACCATTGTGTTATTTCCATTTTTTGATGTTAAGTTTCTGTGTTTCTATTTCCATGTTATAGATACTTAAACTCTATATCAATTCTATTTTCATATTTTAGTTCCGTTTAACTTCATTTTACATAATATAGTGTTCATTTTTACTTATTCATATATGAAAATAATGACCATATTTTTAATTTCAACATTTTTATTATTTATTATCTTTGATCACCTATTATATTATTAATGCATTTTGAAAAAAAAATTGATTTATGGTACCGTGTGAATGCACGGGTAAGTACTAGTTTTATCTATTTGTGTTGGTTAAGACCGAAATGATAACTACCCCATGTAGTTTTTTTTTCTGTATTTATGTTTTTTATCGCTTGATGGCCCTTTATATGCCACCATTCGTGTGTGATTCGAATAGAGCATTATAAATGTATGAATTTAATTAAATATATGAATTATTAATGTATATTACACGTGAATAAATATACTTACCCATCTAAAGAATGTTTTCTAAAAAATTAATTAATATTAATTAATTTATTAGAATGTATACTATGTATATGACTTGGCCAAATGAAATATAATTGAATAACAAGAAATAAATTCTTTATCACACCATTCTATGATTGATTAAAGCTTTCATTATAATGATATATGATTGATGTACATGGATATCACAATATTATTTTAGAATATTTCAATCAATAAACAAGAATATTCCCAAAGACCATATTAGTTTAGCTCATTTGATAAAATGGAAGAGTAACTTCTTATCTAGAGAATGATATTCAATGGTCTCCAAAATTATCTTCCTCTTTAATACCCCTACAAAAAACATTTGTTATAACCTAATAAAAATAAATCATAAAAAATGGTTATCTCATATGCTCGGTAAGGGTAAATAGGTAACTTTAATATTAAAAAACCTGAAAAAGGGGTATAATAAAGTCATCATAACATTCGAATATCATATCTTATATATAAAACATCATAAACATGAATCATGGAATAAATATTGAATATTAAAAATAAATGAATCATATGGAAATCAAAGAAAATAATTTATGAGATCATAACATTGAAATAAGATATGAAATTGGGGTATACTCATAATTTTAGAATATAATATGTCTATGATTCCTACCAATGATATTCATTGTATGTATGGATTGTGTTAATCGATTGTGTATCTACATGAGGCATGAGATGGCCTCCTGTGTACCATATGGCATCAGTATTAGTGTAACCACTCGTGTACACTCTTTTATCAGGCTTAAGATGACCTCCCATGTACCATATTATTATGTGGTTAGTATGAAGATTCATGTATCCTCTTGTCAAGGACATTGGATGACATATTGTGTACCCTCTTCTTGTGAGCATAAAATGACCTCCTATATACCCTAATTTTGATGGCCTAAGAGGACCTTCTATGTACCAATTTGAGCCCATGTAACATTAATCAATACGTATTGTGGTAGAGAGAGATATAAATCCCACTAATCACATAATTAAAACCACACACATTTGTTCCATGTGAACAAAAATCATTCAACATATCAGAATAGAAAATATTAAATGGGTTTCATTAACAATTCATTGTATCATAACTCAAGGTAAAGAAATCGAATTAATAAATATCAATCCATAATAAAAATAAACCATCCAGTAAAATAATTATAATTATACCATTGGATCATATCTATTTTAAAACTTAATGAACATTAAATAACATTTCTTAGATGAAACATGATTTTTTAGAACACTTGAAAGAATTTTTGGGGAAATTCTCTTTTATGTTTTGAAAATAATTATAAAATAATAAAACTTTTTGAAAAAAATTTTCCTTACAAATACCTTTGAAAACACAGAAATTTATATTTGGAGAATATTTTAAAAATCAATGAAATCCTTTTTCATTAAAAATTATTAAAAGATCATTTATAAATCTATTAAATCATTTTTAGAAAACATTTTTTAAGCAGAACAATAATTTTTGAACTAAGAGAGAATAACATAAATAATGTTTATTATACCATTAAAATAAGTATATTCATGTTAAAATATGTCAAACATCAATATATACAGCTCTTGAAATAAAATATATCCATAACATAACATGTGTCTCAAAGAATGCATATTAGGAAATTAATACCTTACCGATTTTGCAATTTTTTTACTATAATCCAAATGAATGATAGATAATAAAATTTATGTATAAATAATAATAAAATTAATGATAATGATCATAAAATACATATATGGATTGTATAGAAAACAAACAAAATTTATAGGTGGTTAACATGTCTTATATATAATGGAAAATAAAAGTGTTACAAAAATACATTACTACTCGTGTAACTTCCGAATCGTCAACCCCATAAAATAATAACATTGATTAAATGTTTAAACATCATTAAATAAATTAATTTAATGATATAAATTTTCGTAAGTCATCATATACATAAGAATAAATAATATAGTGGTTAATATGTAATGTATGTCATGGAAATAAAAATTGAGATGAAATCCCCTTACCTCATGTTTTGACTTCTTTTATATTAATTAAGACATACTCTTATTTGGATTTATCCATTTGAATTCCCCAAAACACATCTTTTGGTGGGATATATTCCAAAATATATTACTCTATTATTAAGGGAATTAGTTTTGTAGCATATTTTTTTAGAGGATGTCCGATAAAAAATGATTTAGAGGTCTGAATTAAATAGAAGGAGAGGTGCCATTTTATAAGAGAGGGGATGGGAACTATTTGGAAAATCAGAAAACTATTAATTTATAAAAAAAAATCAACTAAAATACCCATAATAGATAATATCATTGAATATAAGATTAGATAAAGTTTTAATCGCTACTACTAATAATTGTTTTTATGGTTTTAATTTTAATTTAAATCATTTGTTTTCCATTAATCCATTGCTAACATATTTTATTTTTAATTTTAGTGGAAAAGTATGTAATACTATGAGGATGTAATTATTACATATAAAGTATGAATTAAACAATAAATGGTTAATTTATAATATATTTTACAATAATATATACAATTTTTCACAATTTATTTTTTAATGACTTTTGACTAATTTAATAAAATATTATTTCGTTAAAATACCGTTTGTGTTAATATTTACATTATTCATTACATTGACAATAATAAAATACATAAAAAGATTAATTTGAAAAAAAAACATCATAGACACCCATAATATGTCATATTAACATATATAACATTTGGATAACCTTAATTAAGTCATATTATATCTATTTTAATATTTATAATATCATTTAATTGAATGTTTCATAAATTGTTTAATTTATACATATTAATTTTTATTTATTAATGATAATTAGTTCTTCAATAAAATTTAAAAATGAAATTATATAGTTTATTTAAACATTTTATATTTTGGAGGAATATATATTGTCTCTCATTTCTTCAAATTATCCCAAAATTAAAAAAAACAACATGAATTAATAGTTAAAGTGTGTCATTTTATCACTTAATTATATATTAATAACACATAAATCTTTTTAATAGATCAGTTTTCAATAAATTATTTAATTTATTTAATTATGTGTTATGTTTCGAACTAAATTTATCCAATTACATTTGGTAAAGTTTTGAAATAGTATTCTAAAATTTATAATATTATTTTTACCCTAGATTAACAGATTTTCCCTTAACTGTGGTCATAAAAAGTAATTACAATACTATTCATATAGTCTATAAATAAAAGGGACATATATAATAAAATTGGATCATTTGATTCAAAAAATTTAATCCATTTTTCAAAATTTAGAATATGAGATTTTATGAAATTAATTTAAAAAATAATGTTCTTCACATAATGAGAAAATGGGTTTTTTATGTGAAAACATTCAAAAGATTTAATTTTTTTTATATCCAAATACACATTCGAATTAATTCCAATGATTTATTTTATTTTAATGGATAAACATTTAATCTAATTAAACATTAAAACAAAAAAAAATATAATTTTACAATATATATTATTTTGATGAGAATAGTTGTTTTCAATTAAAATTTATTATTTATTAATATTCATCAAAACATAAAACTTATTATAAAAATACCAAAAAAATAATCAAATTTACATTTTAATATTCTTATTTAAAATAATAAGATTATTTTTTATTATATAAGCATTAAAAGTTTCAAAAATTGGACTTAAATTTGTTCTGTCATTAAAAAGTGGTGAAATTCCCCATTTGAAAAAATTGAGTTTTTTTGTGTAAAATAGAGATTGTTCTAATCTTATTACTATATAATATAATGGATAAATATAAAAAAATTATACTAAATATATAACATATATATTTCCATGATATCTTTCACAAATTATAAATAATTTAATTTATCTAGAAAAAAATACTTTAGGAGCACATAAATTCAAATATATCCATTATAATTAATTGGTCAATATTGTCATGTGTAATTAATTTTTAACAAATGAATTGATCTTATAAACAATATATTTTCATAAGTTATAAAATACTATCCATAAATCTCGATTTAATAGATTTTTTATATTTTATTAAATTAAATAATAATATTTTAATAATGTAATATTGTACGGTAAAATTTGGTATTTCATGTAATGAGATATATAAAAACAACTCAGTGTTGTGTGTATCCCAATCCAATAATTATTTTTCATATACCCCATGATTATCTATGTTTTTTGCGTTTCGTAATATCGATTTGGTGTTTTTTATAATGCAATCAAAAATATATTATTTTTTGAAAATTGAATTCTATATTCTGTATTGTGTGAAATGAAAAATATTTCAAAGATAATTTTTTTTCAAAACAAAATCTCAAAATAACTTTCAGTTTTACATTCATCCTTATGTAAAATGAATTTAACACTCAAAATATTTCTGGGTTATCAATGTTTTAATATATTAATGTTCCTTTAATATAAACCCATATCATAAAAATGAATTCTAAAATATCATTTTAAAAATACAAAGTTGGAAAATTACAGTGACATAATGTAAATCAAAACAAGGATTCTATACTAGAGAACAAATGTGAAGACTTATAGATGGAGGAAAAGCAAATATAATCAAAGAGATTTATAATGATCATTGATAATAAGAAAGTGGTTGATTTATATATTGTTAACAATCACAATTCCATAAACTAAATAAGAATCAGGTTGCTCATTAATATAATCAATAATGATGAAAATAGGATAAAATTGTATTTCAATATCTATTTCCTAATGTTGAATAATTTTTATATGGGGGTAAACATACTTGATTTGATGAAAATTTCAGTATTTGTTGTGCCATGATAATTTTCCACTTCATATCTTATTCCATGAAATGATGTTACAATTAGTGAATCGTTAGATCCATAAATAGAATGATAGGAAAATACGTATGTATTCATTATAAAAAAAATTATTCAAAAATTATTCAATATAAACAAAAATACCTATGGTGATGTAATACCATAATATCATAATCTACATCCATAGTTTAAAATAAATTTTCTATAAATGTACAACCCTATAATCTTTCCAAAATACGATAATTCAAAACAATAACAATAAGTTCACTAAATATTCTTAACAATTATCTCTCATACATAATAAGGTATCTCTTGTTTGTCATATTCCAATCTTTTGAATACCTTCCTCATGTATTTACATTAATCATGATATTAATTTAAATTACAATACATTCATATTGATAACATTCTTGTTTCCTTATTCCCATTTTTAATGGATATACTCATATGGTCCAAAACTTTTTGATCATAATCCATGATAGCATATCTAAATTATTAAAAAAAAATACTCAGCTAGTTTACCTGTTAATCAATCCCGTCCAATTTAATTTTTAATTTACATCATATATTTGACAAAGATTAATTATCTCAAAATTAGAAACATATTAATGATTACCTTACCCTGCTGAAAATTTCACCATGAAATTAAATAACATTTCTTGTATAGTACAACCATTTAAATGTATTCATGTATATACTCAGTGAAAAGTGACTTAAACTATGCTAAGTCAATAAGTTTTTCCTTATGACTTTTTCATTTCTTCTTGTTTTGAAAATCACAAATACCTTATACATAAGAAAATATTATTTTTACCCCCATAAGGAAAATTTAATTAATTAAGGAAATTTACCTTAACCTAGATTTTCTTATACATAGCAATATTATTCTTAAATTAAAAAAACCGGATTCATAACCAAATTTCCGGACCCATATAATGAAAAGATTTGGAGAATTCTGTTTTTAAGATCCGAATTCTGGATATGATCTGTAATGTAGTTCTAATCTGAATTCTGGACTCTGAACTCTGAAGCAGTTCAACTCCGAAATCTTTAGTAGTTCGACTCCGAACTCTTTAGGAGTTCAACTCCGAACTCTTAAGAAGTTCGACTCTGATCTTTTAAGCAGTTTGACTCCGAACTCTTAAGAAGTTCGACTCCGAACTTTTAAAAAGTTCGACTCTGAACTCTTAAGAAGTTCGACTCTGAACTCTACAGATTCAGAATCCGATCTTTGGTGAAACCAGACTCGGAATAACTATAAAAACAGAATCCGAACATTTCATAACATAGACACCGAACGACATTTTGTGTAGACTCTGAAATTTTGACTTGCTTACACTCCGAACAATTGATTAGATTTTACTTACATATGCTTCATTACAAAATGATGTTGTACATTCTGTTATACATAGAATGTTATAATACAATGTCATCTATTCTGTTTCAAATTAACCATTGGTTGAGTTACACATGTACAGGTCCCTCCAAGTTTCATGGAAAATTTGACCGTTGGAGGAGGGAGCTGATCGTTGGAAATTTGCCTATAAATAGTATCTCATTTGAAAGTGCTCATATACACAATAACAACAACATAGAAGTTGATCGTTCTAGAGACCACACACTGCTAAGGTGATTTATAGAGAGAGAAAGATTTCCATGCCTTGTACGTACTGAACTACTCGTTCAGTTTTTTCGTCGTGCGACTCCGAATGTTGGTGATTACATTCGAGGACTTCCGTGGATATGAAGATAGAGGTGACAACTACCTTGAAGTTAGAGGGGTTCCTTGCTGAGGAAGACAGAGGTTTCCAACTACCTTGAAGTTTAGGGCTTGCAGGGATAGCAAGACAGAGACTCTGATCTTCGTATCGAGGGCTTACCCTGGTGTGGGTAAGAATGATTTTCATGAAAGTATAAATCAAGGGACCTTTATCCAAGGTTGTTGGATACACTTCTCTTTCGGTTAGAAGAATTATATCTTGTTACTTGTAGTTTTACTACTTGTTTGTTTGCGCTGCATTTAGTATTATAATGAAAGTATAACTTTCTTATACTTCCTTTCTTGTTCTCTGTTTCATTTAAATTCTATACGCTTTAAGGTATAATCTCATATTGTAATCTTTTGTTAAGATTCAATTTCCAGAACCATATTTCCGGATCCTACTTTCAGAATCTCTTTCCAGTCTTAAGGAAGTTCATAGGACTTGATGTTTATAACTACATTGGTTTTTCAAGTTTTCAATTTTTGTTAGAGGTGTTGTGAATTTTCTTAGTCTAACTTTGTTAAACTTATCTCTTTCCTTTGTTTAAAGAAATTTTTAAAAGTATACTATTCACCCCCCTCATGTATATTTAGCATCTACATCGTTATTTCGATCCTACAATTGGTATCAGAGGAGGTCTCTAAAAAACATACACTCGCGTATAAGTTTTTCTTGTTTCATTCTGAACTTTTTGATTCCGAACATTCTCATTCCGATCATTATCATTCTGAACTTTCTCATTCTGAACATTGTGATTACAAACTTTTGCTACTAACAAGTTTGTGTACCGAAGGTTGTTTTATGTATGGAAGGAATCAATGTTGGTTCCATTGATAATCTAAATCCTACAAGACCACCAATCATTGATGGTAATGACTATGAGTACTGGAGAGATCGAATGAAAACTTTCTTTATTAATACTGGAGTGGAAAACTTTGTTATGCTTACTGGTGATTATAAAATTCCTAATAAGGATGTTAGAACTTTCACTAACCAGGAAAAGCATGAGTATCAACTCAATTATAAGGTACACAATACTCTACTATGTTCAATGACTAGAAATATATATAGCCAAATTTCTTCTTGTGAAGCATCTAATTGTATCTCGAAGAAGTTAGAGGTTACACACTTTGGAACTACTAAAGTGATTGAGACTAAGAGTGCTATGATTAGTGCTGAATATCATGGCTTCAACATTCTGTATGGTGAACCAATTTTTAATGTTCAACAGAGATTTATGACTCTAGTCAATAGCTTACAGTCTATGGGAGAAAAAGGTTTATATGATGAAGCACTTGTGGATAAGATAATTGATATTATTCCCAATGAGTGGGAATCCAAAAGAACTGCTATAGATGAGAACAGGAAGGTTACTCAAATTTCTTTTGATTATTTATTTGGAACTCTTCTACAACATGAAACAAGAATGAAGAGAGATGCTGAAAACATAAAAAAGAAGAATGGGAATGGTACTCTTGCTTTTACAACAACATCAAATCAGATGAAAACTATGACTCCAGAGAGAGTAACCAGATCCAAGTCTAAAAAAATTATTTTCCAATCTAAATCTAGTGAGAGTGAAATATCTGAGAATGAGTTAGAAAATCTTTCTCGAAGGATGAACAAGATAGTTGGCCAAAGAAGTTCCCAATCCAAGTATAAGAAAAAGGAAAGGAAAGATAGAAAAGAGGGAGAAGTCACTTGTTATGAATGCAAGAGAGTTGGATATATTAGACCAGATTTCCCATTGCTTAAAAAGAAATAAAGGAATGAAATGCATTCAGATAGGAACAGAATGAAGTATTATAAAGCCAAAGCTAAGAAGGATTTTAAAGCTAATTATACCTGGAGTGCCAGTGGTGGTGACTCTTCAGATGAATCTTCTGATTATGAATCATCAGGATAGAAGAATCTTGGTCTTATAGCCAGATTACTTATTGACAATCATTGTTTTATGGCTAAGGTACAAAATTCTGAATCATTGACCAAATAATCTTTAAATTCTAATGATAGTAAATATTATAACTCTTCTGATGAAGAATCTTCTTTTGATGAAGAAAACACTTTACCTACTTAGGAAGAAGTTTCTAGGTTTGCTGAACTTCTTGAGATTGTGAATTCTAAACTCAATAAAAAACATGATAAAGAAAACCCTAGGATTTCTATTCATACCAAATAAATATCAGATCTTTCTAATAATCTTGATAGAAAAAATGATGATTTTGAAAGTATCTCAAAAAATATTGAGGATATAAGTTCTGAGAAGAACAAACATGCTAAAGAGTTAGAAAAAGTAATTTTTAAGAAAAATGTTTTCGACCCTAGATCTAGTTCTAAATCTAATGATTTTGAAGATAAAAACTTGGTTATAAAACTCAAGTCTGAATTTTTTTCCTGAAATAAGTGTTCATCAAACATTACCCATGGTAAGGAATATTTTGATAAAATGTATTCCCAAATACCACCTTTAAGAAAGAAATCTGGATTTGGTTATACACATGAAAAACCAATTTTGAGTAACATTTATTTTGTTCTTTAATGTGCCCCATTTTGTACCAAGTGTCAATGTGGCGGTCATTGGGAAAATAATTGTTCCTTAAAAAAACCCAATACTTAGGTTTTTATAAAGCTTATTTCTCGAAGAAGATGTGGGTTCCTAAAATTTTGTTGTCTATAAATCTTAGATCCAAGCAATTTTTGATTCTAAAAGTCTAATTATCTTCTTGTTTTCAGGAAAATAAAAAGAATACCAACAACAACACGTGGTACATGGATAGTGGATGTTCCCAGCACATGACTGGTAATAGAAGCTATTTTTAAAAGATAATCAAAATTAAAGGAGGAAAGGTAACTTTCAAAGATAATTATAAGGGAGAAATTGTTGGTATTGGTAATATTGTTATTCCTGGTAAAACCTTAATTTCAAATGTTCAGTTTGTTAAGGGTCTTAAGCAAAACCTCATTAGCATAAGTCAGTTATGTGATAAAGGATACCTTGTGAATTTTAGGAATGATAAGTGTTTAGTTCACAATTCCAAGGAAAAATTTATTCTCTCATCCAATAGGAAAGATAATGTTTACACATTAAATCTAGAAGGCCTCAGGAATAAAGATTTAGCTTGCCTAAGTGCAATGGAAGATCATTCCTGGTTATGGCATAGAAGACTATGCCACTGTAATCATAGGAACTTATGCAAAATCTCTAAGAAGAAACTAGTTAAGGATATACCGGAGCTTAGATTTGATTCTTCTAAAGTTTATGATCCTTGTCAATATGGCAAGAAACATAAATCTAGTTTTAAATCAGTCAGTGAAGTCTTGACAACCGATGAATTATTGTTAGTGCACATGGATCTTTTTGGTCCAACACAAACTGGAAGTATTGGAGGCAAATACTATGTGTTTGTTCTAGTAGATGATTACACTAGATTTACTTGGGTCTATTTTCTAGCAAGGAAGTCTGAAGCTCTTTCTTATTTCTAAAGTTTTAGAGCTCAAGTTAAAAATGAGAAAAACCTTCCTTTGAAAACTATTCATAGTGATCATGGAGGAGAATTTCAAAATTCTGATTTTGAAATTTATTGTAGTAAATAAGGTATTACTCACAATTTCTCAGCACCTAGAACTCCTCAGCAGAATGGTGTAGTTGAAAGAAGAAATAGAATTATTCAAGAGATAAATAGAACCATGTTGAGTGAATATTCTATATCTAGACATTTCTGGGCTGAAGCTTTATATACTGCTTTCTATACTATAAATCGAGTTTTGATTAGAACTTTTTTTAATAAAACTCATTATGAGTTATGGAACGGTAGAAAACCAAGACTTTCCTACTTCAAGGTTTTTGGTTGCAAGGTATTCATTCTGAATACTAAAGATAACTTACATAAATTCACACCAAAATATGATGAAGGGATTTTCCTAGGCTACTCCACAACTTCTAAGGCATATATAGTTTTCAATAAAAATACTTGTATTGTTGAAGAAACAGTTCATGTAAAATTTGATGAGTCAGATCCTTTTGTTTTTAAACCATCCCAACCTACATCCTCATATGTGTTTTCAAAAACTGATTATCATCCTTTGATAGAAGAACCTCCTGATAAGGAAAATGTTCACGAAGATACTTCTGAATCATTTACTCCAGAAGATTTTCTACCCTATGTTGATGAACAGGTTTTAGAAAACACGAATCAGGTGTTTCTTAAGAATCATCCCAGTGATAGTATCATTGGTGATGTAAATCAACCTGTAAGAACTAGAAGTTCCTTATGAAATGAAATAGAACATCTAGCATTTCTTTCTCAATTAGAACAAAAAAAACACTGATTAAGCTTTAGGTGATACTGATTGGATCAAAGCTATGCAAGATGAACTAAATGAATTTGAAAGGAACAAAGTCTGGATCTTGGTTGAAACACCTAAGGAAACTTCTGTTATTTGAGTAAAGTGGGTCTTCAGAAACAAATGTGATGAAAATGGAGTCATAGTATGAAATAAATCTAGACTTGTTGCAAAAGGCTATAATCAGCAAGAGGGAATAGACTATGAAGAAACCTATGCTCCAGTAGCTAGACTTGAATCTATCTGTATTCTACTTACCTTTGCAGCATTATTTAATTTTATACTTTTCCAAATGGATGTGAAATGTTCTTTTCTTAACGGTTATGTCCAAGAGGAAGGTTTTGTTGAAAAACCTCCTGGATTTGAAGATACAAAACATCCTGGTCATGTTTTTAGACTTACCAAAGCTTTGTATGGTCTTAAACAAGCCCCACGAGCCTGGTATGATATACTCAGTGGATTTTTTCTTCAAAATAACTATGTTAAGGGAAATGCAGATCAGACCATTTTTATAAAGAAAGATAAGAAAAATGTTTTGATTGTTCAAATTTATGTTGATGACATCATATTTGGTTCAACTCAGAAATACTTAACCGACTCCTTTACAAGTCTAATAAACTCTGAGTTGGAAATGAGTATGGTGGGTGAGTTAACATTTTTACTTGGTTTTCAAATTTCTCAAAAACCAGAAGGAACCTACATATCTCAACATAAGTATATTAATGATCTTCTCAAAAAGTATGGTTATGACAATACTAAGAGTATAAGTACTCCTATTGGTTCCTCAAACTCTTTAGATCATGATGATGCTGGGAAACCAGTAGATCAAACATCTTTTAGAGGTATGATAGGAAGTTTACATTACTTAACAGCTAGTCGACCAGACTTAATGTTCTCAGTATGCTTATGTGCAAGATATCAATCCAATCCTAAGGAATCTCACTTAAAGGCAGTAAAAATAATTTTTCGATACCTTAAAGAACCCATGGATCTATGATTGTTTTATACTTCTAAAGATGATTTTGTTCTAAAAGGTTTTTCTGATGCAGGCATTGGTGGATGTAGAATGGATAGAAAAAGTACATCTGGAACTTGTCATTTCTTAGGAGATTCATTAGTTTCTTGGTCCTACAAGAAGCAAAACTCTATAGCACTTTCCAATGCTGAAGTTGAATATGTAGCAGCTGGAAGTTGTTGTGATCAAGTATTGTGGATGCAACACACACTCACATCCTATGGCTTGAGTTTTACTAAAACTCAAATTTTGTGTGATAACACAAGTGCTATTTCCTTAAGTAAGAACCCTGCACATCACTCTCGTGCAAAACACATAGATATTAGGCATCACTTTCTTAGGGATCACACACGAAAAGAAGATATCATTCTTCAGTTTATCGGAATGCAAGATCAACTTGCTGATATTTTCACAAAATCATTACCCTCCGATATATTTGAATACATTAAACACCAGTTAGGAATGATAACTGTAAGGTAATCATTCTTCATTAACTTCTTCTTGAAAAATTCTCCTAACAGTAATAAACTCCTCTTCATAGGGGGTGTACATTTGGTTGTTAGTTTTTTTTAAATAAAAACATTCGGAACAGAACTTTCGGAATGGAAATTTCTGAAACTAAATTTTCCAGAATAAGAATTACCAGAACTAAAATTTTCAGAACTGAAATTCTCATAAGGAAATCTTCCGGAATGGAAGTTTTCGTACTGAAAACTTCTGGAATCGAATTTTCGTACTGATAATTTTCGGAATGGAGATTTTTTCAATGGGGTTTTTGTAACGAGGTTTGTACTGCAACTTTCTTAATGAAGTTTTTTTTCCTTCAAGAAGAATGTTAACAATTTCAAACAATAATTAATGTCAATCCTTAAGTTTTGATTTTCATACATATATCATTATAATAAATTTTTTTCTTACTGGTATTTTCCTTGTTTTTAAAAAGTTCATATTCTAGTTTTTTCCTCAAATCTGAATGTTTTCCTTAAAAACCTCAAAATATCGAAGTCGAATTTTCCTTGAGGGACTGTTCTCAACCGTTAGATCAGATCAGAGCTTTTTCAACCGTTAGATGGCTTTTGGAAGACCAACGGTCAAATTCTTTGCCTATATAAAGGGGACCTCGAGAGTCATCCCACATCGATTTTTCAAGCCTTTGGGTCTCGAAGATCTGCTGCTCCTATTAAGGCCGGTTCCGACCCTTGTGAAGCTGATCCGAATCTTACAATTTATTTCATTCTGAATGTCTGTTGAAGCAACCTCTCAAGATATGTAAACTATCAAACCAATTTCAATGTGGTTAGTTTACAGTGAAAGGTTAGTTCATCCAGATTTTTATAAGCTTGATTCTATTATTTCGAAAAATATTAGACCGAATGGATGGGAAGATGTATGCATAGCAAAACCAGATAAACATGATCGGGTTTATACCAACTTGTTGATAGAGTTTTATGAGTCTGTTTCCTTCATGGTGGAATATGGTAGAGAAATATTTTCTTTCAAGTATTATGAGAAGACTTATAAACTTTCTTACACTAAGGAATCATGCTTGGTTGGTATAGAATATGAGGGAGAAGCTGAATTTTGTTCTAACAAACTTCCTGATGTGTAAGGAAGTTTCAAAAAGTATAAGGCACTAAAGTGTCTTGGGATTAAGGATGATTCAACAACTAAGATTTCTCATCTCACTCCGAATAATAGAATACTTCAACTATGGGTGAAAGGTTTTTTAGTTCAGTGAAGAGGAGATAAAGACAATATGAAGAACAGTGATATCGTTTTTTTAGATTTTTTGTTAATTCTAAGAAAGATAAATCTGATAAGGCATGTCTTGATTACGATCAAGAATATCAATGAAGGAAATCTGATATCTAAGATTATGATTTTTCCTGCCTTACTGTCTAAGTTGATTGTTCAATGCATAGAATAATTCAATGTTTCCTGAAAATCAATGATCCAGAATTGAAAGCTCATGCTTGTCAGTGATGATACACGTAAGAGAATGAAGATGTGATTTTTTAGTGAATACGGAGAATTATACCCCCTATACGTGGAGGAATTTGAAACAGATGAAAAAGAAAAACAATCTCCAGAACCTTCAAAAAATCAAAGGAAGAAGAGAATGGCTAATGAAGTAGTTACTAATGAAGAAGTTCCTCACACTAAGTAAACTGAATACGCAACTCCCAAGCCGAAGAAGCAGAAAATCTATACAGATGAAGTAGCAGAAAAGTGGAGGAAAGATAAAGAAATGAGGATGGAAGGGGATCTTCAATTCGGAATGGACTATACTGAGGCTAAGGCATTAAAAGAAAAAGATGATGAGGAGCTAGAAAGACATTCTAAGGAAAAGAAATTGAGAATAAAGATGTCTGAAGTTGAACTAGTGCGATCTTTGTTAAAATATACAGAGTTGGCTTCTGAAAGGCTTCCAGTTTAGGAAACTTTTAGTGTTGAACCTTCTCTACTAGAAACTCCAACGAAAAAATTTGTCACTCTGGAAAAGGACAAGGGTAAAGGGATAATTGTAGAATCTGAGAAGGAAGTTGTTGAAGCAGTTGAGGAAGAAGTTGAAGAAGAAGAAGAAGAAGAAGAGGAGAGTGAAGATCTGGATACATTGATCAAGCAAGTACAGGACTACAAAGATAAGGCTGAATCCGCAAAGATAGTTACCTCAGGCAAGGGAGTTGAGGAAGCTAGCAAGCAACATCTCGAAGAAGAAGAAGAAAATGTGTTGTATGATGAAGAAGAATCCTATGAGATGAATTTTCTTGAGGAAGGTCAAGAAAGACAGACACCAAATGAGGATCATATTGTTCATGTTTTTCTGAATCTTAGGAAGTATCGCCTAATGTGAAATCCATTCCAAAATATGATAAAGGGAAGCAAACTCTAATGGAGACACCCATTAAAGATTTCATCAGAAGGAAAGAGGTTGGTGGTACATCTAGAATGAAGCTTGTGTCAATTAAAGAAGAGGAATCTCAAAAAGGATTTTTTTGATTCGGAATCATCATCCCACGGGCATGATTTTTTGGTTAAATCTCTTAGAAAATTGGTGGACACAATTCTGATTCTTCCAAAAATAGATTCTAGATGCCAGTTGCTGCAACAATCTATGAATCAAAAATCAGATTCTTTATCCATGGTAATGGATATGTTTGTAAAGTTGGAAGTTGAATAGAAAAGTTTTTTGATTGATTATGATGTGCATAGGAAGTCCTGCAGTAAAGTAACCAAGTGGTCTAAGAGATTTGATGAAGATTTAGTTCAATTTGAGAATATTCAGGCTGATGTTCAAAATGCTTTTGAAATGGAGGATAAAAAGGTTAATGAGATTTCTGAGAAGTTGACCCAGGTGTAAAACTTCCGGAATCAATAGGTCAGGGATCTGAATGGGAAGCTTAAATCAGTATCTCAAAATTGGAAACTGAAAGAGATTTCTGGATTGATTTTCATCAGAAGATGGAAATGCAAGATGAGTTGTTGAAGTTGCAGAAAGAAGCCTTGGAGACTCAGGCAGAGGCTTTAAAAGATCATGAATAAATGGTAAAATCCATGGAGAGGAAAAGGCAGGAAGATCAAAGATACTTGAATAAACTCAAAGCCTTGTTAAAGCAGCTCATTCTGAAGGAAAAGTAAGACAAATTAACCCACTCTGATCTTTTGTTGTAGTTGTCTTTCCTTGTATTTTTTCCCAACTCTAATGAAATGGTTATCTGGTTGGTTTTTATCTTGTTATATACTAATGTTTCAGGTACCATACATTGTTTTCCATTCCCTTCAATTCTTTTTGAAAATAACAAAGGGGGAGAAGGAAAAAGAACTATTCCTAAGGAGGATAAAGGAAAAATTTCTAAGAGAAATATCCATAAAGGAAGGGGGGAGTTTCCCACTACGAAGTTTTCACTCTTATATTATCGAAAAATCCACTCCGGAAACCCAAAATGATATCCTTAGAGTTTCAATGCCTAAGGGGGAGTTAGTTGTATTCACTTCTATCTATAAACAAAAGGAGATAAGTTTTAAATTTCAAAGTCTAATGACATTTTTCAAAATCCTTATATGCTTTTTCAAAAGGATGTTAGTGCTTTCCAAAAATGGGGAGATTGTTGAGTCAATAAGGTTTTCCTTATGACTTTTCCATTCCTTCTTGTTTTGAAAATCACAAACACCTTATACTTAAGCAAATATTATTTTTACCCCCATAAGGAAAGTTTACTACTTTAAGGAAATTTAACTTAACCTAGATTTTCTTATACATGGAAATATTATTCTTAAATTCAAAAAACCGGATTCATAACCAAATTTCTGGTGCCATATAATGAAAAGATTTGGAGCATTCTATTTTTAGGATCCGAATTCTAGATATGATCTGTAATGTAGTTCTAATCCGAATTTGGACACTGAAATCTGAAGAAGTTTGACTCCGAACTCTTTAGCAGTTCGACTCTGAACTCTTTAGTAGTTCGACTTCGAACTCTTAAGAAGTTCGACTTCGAACTTTTATGCAGTTCGACTCTGAACTCTTAAGAAGGTAGACTCCGAACATTTAAGCAGTTCGACTCCAAACTCTTAAGAAGTTAGACTCTGAACTTTTAAGCAGTTCGACTCCAAACTCTTAAGAAGTTCGACTCCGAACTCTACAAATTCAGAATCTGATCTCTGGTGAAACCAGACTCCAAATTCCTATAAAAACATAATTCGAACATTTCTTAACATATAATCCGAACTTTATTTTGGTTAGACTCCAATCTTTTCAATTTCTTACACTCCGAACTATTGATTAGATTTCACTCACATATGCTTCATTTCAAAACGATGTCGTACATTCAGTTATACATAGTTTGTTATAAAACATTGTCCTCTATTCTGTTTCAAATTAACAGTTGGTTGAGTTACACGTGTACAGGTCCCTCCGAGTTTCATGGAAAATATGACCGTTGGAGGAGGGAGCTGACCATTGGAAATTTTCCTATAAATAGGAGCTCATTTGAAAGAGCTCATATACACAATAACAACAACATTGAAGTTGATCTATCTAGAGACCACACTCTGTTGAGGTGATTTCTAGAGAGAGAAATCTTTTCATGCCTTGTGCGTACTAAACCGCTCATTCAGTTTTTTCTTCGTGTGACTCCGAATGTTGTTGATTACATTCGAGGACTTCCGAGGATAGGAAAACAGAGGTGTTGACTACCTTGAGGTTTGAGGGCTTCCTAGATGAGGAAGACAGAGTTTTCCAACTACCTTGAAGTTGAGGGCTTGCAGGGACAGTAAGATAGAGACTCTGATCTTCGTATCGAGGGCTTACCCTGGTGTGGGTAAGACATACTTTCTTGAAAGTATAAATCAAGGGACCTTTATCCAAGGTTGTTGGATATCCTTCTCTTTGGGTTAAAAGACTTATATCTTGTTACTTGTAGTTTTTCTACTTGTTTGTTTCCGCTGCATTTTTTATTATAAGGAAAGTATAACTTTCTTATACTTCCTTACTTGTACTCTATTTCATATAAATTCTATACGCTTTAAGGCAGAATCTCATATTATAATCTTTTGTTAAGATTCAATTTCTGGAACCGTATTTCCAGAACCTACTTTCGGAAAATATTTCGGGTATTAAGGATGTTCATAGGACTTGAAGTTTATAACTTCATTCCTTTTTCACGTTTTCAATTTGAGTTAGAGGTGTTGTGAATTTTATTAGATTAACTTTGTTAAACTCAACTCTTTACTTTGTTTAATGGAATTTTTTAAAGTATACAATTCATACCCCCCTCTTGTATATTGAGAATCTACATTGTTATTTTGATCCTACAAACTAAACAATCATTATATAAATCGAAAGCCTTGAATCCAATTACATAAACACTTCAATATATCCCCCTCAAAGATTAGAATGAAATATGTCCTTCCATTGTTTAGATTTTATGTCTATGGGAACAAAATTGAGTAGTGTAATGTCCATCTTCCTCATTCACATGAAATTGAAATCCATGACATTCCATCACTCAATGAACCATTCTCCTAGATTAAAAACATATTCCCCTAAATTTGAGGTGTTCCCTTATGTTATTTTTCCCTTATTCTTGAAAAGGGGAATGAATAATCTTCTTTCCTCTATGTTCCTTAAAATTTCAACATTCATATATTGGAATGTTTCTCTTTTTTTATGTCTTTGGAATACATTCAAGGATGAAATTGTTAATTTTATATTATGATAGATGATATGTCATAATCACAACATAAATATCTCAAGATATTACCCATTTTTGTTGCTCATAGTAACCAAATGTTCTATCACATTCATGTTTATCACAGTTCTCTCTTGTTCCATATATTAACTAAAACCGGAAATCATATTTTGTGACACACATATTATAGTGGAAAAACATATAATGATAGAAAACAAATTATATTATTTCTAAATTAAGAGACCTACCTATGACACCAAAGGATTATCATTAAATACATCCTGAGACATATCCTTACACTATTCATAAGGATTTCACTAATTCTTTCACATCGAAGATTAAGACTGTTAGCTAAACATTTTCCTTGATACAAACTATGAAGGACGCAAATTCACGTACAAGGATATTACATCAATTTTGATAAATATTTCATAAATGAAACAAATAGACTACTAATGGTAGTATTATTTTAGTTTATTTTTAAACATGATACAAAAACATGTAATCTATGAAATGGTATTCAATTCTCCCATAATCATATCCTATATAATAACCCATTCTAAAATCGTTCATTATAGTTGGGAAAAAATAAATCATAAGAAAAATGTTATCACAGAGCTCAATAAGGTTAAAAAATAAAGATATATAAGCATAATCATGAGGATAAGGGTATACTAATGTGATTATAAAATTAAAATATCATAAAATATAGATGAAATATCATATACATGAATCATGGAATAAATATTGGCAGTTCATAAGATATGAATAATAAGGAAATAGTGCAACATAATCCATGAGATATTAACATTGTCATTATACATGAAATTTTGTCTCACACATAAACATAGAAAATAATATTTCAATTATTCTTACCATGACATTAATATTATGTTAGTATTTCTTTAATAACTTTTGTTTCTACTTTGATTTTTGGATGATCTCCCGTGTACCTTGTGGTTTCTAGATTAGGATGACCTCCCAAGTGCCCTCTTGTTTTAGGCTTAGGATGACATATTCTATACCCTCTTAATGTATGATTTGGATGAACTCCAATATACCCAGTTGTGGTTGGATAATATTGGCATCCTATGAATGCTCTTGTTGTGTTCTTAGTATGACATCCCATGTACCATCTTGTTCTGAACATAGTATGACCTCACATGTACCCATTTGAGCTCATAGAACAATTATAATTATCTATTTCAGTATATGGATATAAACGTCCCACCTATCACATAATGAAAAGCACAAAAATGAGTTCAACTAGAGCACAAATCTTTTATCATATAAAATTCCATAAAATGAAATGGCCTTCATAATCATTTCATTATAAAAAAAATTGTAGAAATAAAATAGAATTAAAAATCATTAATGATTAATAAACCTAGTACATTAAGAGATAGAATTATAATGATATAATTGGATTACATCCCTATTAAATCATAATTAACTGGATATAATGTTTTCTTATACTGGAAATCAATTTTAAAGATCAGATCAAATAATACAATATGAAAATATTTTTTCTTCTATGAAAAACGCATTATAAATCACAAAATTAGTAGAAATAATTTTCCATAAAAATAAACATTAATACATATAAAATTATATTTGAAAAAAAAATTAAATATATTTTAAATAATTTTCCATTCAAAATTAATAAAATATATTTTAAAAAATAGTTAAACAAATTTAAAAAACATCCTTTTGAGGGAATATAGATTTCTAACCAAATAGATAATTACTTTACATAAAGAAAAAAATAATATTTATAGAAGGATATTTCTGAGAGAACTTGTTAAATGGTAGAATAATGGCTGTTAAAGTAATATAAGTTCATAAAATAACATGTGTCTGAAATAAAGAGAATTATGACAAAATTACCTTTCCCATTTAGTAATTTTAGAACTGTGAACAAAAAAAATAGAGTTCATAAAATGGATAAGTACATACTAATAAATTTATTTATTAGGATAATAGAATACATCCATGGAATCTATATACACCACACTAATGTTATTGATAATTAAAATTTATTTTATCTAATGGAAAATTAATGTGAAATCGAAATCCCTTACTACGTGAGTAAAATTAATATCATGAACACTTTAAAATAATAACATCAATTAAAAATTTTAATATCATTAAAATTAATTAAATTAAGGATATAAATTGTAATAGGTCAGTATCTAAACAAAAAAATTATAGAGTGGTGAATAAGGCAAGAGTTTAATGGAAATAAAAAATTATATGATATTTCCTTACCTTATGTCTTCTCATTGTTTATATATCTTAAAACCTCATCTTTTTTTAGGTATATACTTTTTTAATTTCCAAAAGTACTACATTGGTTGGAATTAGAAAAAAAATAATTCTTCAAAGATAATAGAAAGGATGTTAGTATGATATTTGGATGACTTTGTAAGGGAAAAAGGGCTTTAGTTGTGTGGATAATAGACATGGATATGTGCAATTTTCTAAGAGAGGCGAAGTCCACCTTTGGAAACTCTCAAACTTATAAAATTATAATAAATAATTAATTAATAAAAATTCCTACAACATTTCATATATTATAATATCATATGATATGAGGTTATAATCCAATTATCTAAAATATTGTAGATAGGGTTTACTGTAATTATAAACATTATATTTTTTATTAACACCTATTTAACTTAATTAAAATTTAACTTTGGTAAAAATGATTCAAATATTAATAGGATGTAATATTGAAAAATATTTTTTCAAATGGAAAATAAATGATCAATTTATAATATTTAAGAATATAATTTATCCTATTTGTCCTAATTTAGTATTTTTATAATTTTTATATATTTTAATAATATTTATATTTCATAAAATATCATTACTGTACATTTAGAAACTATTCAATACATCAACACTAAAAAAATCCAAGCATCATAATAACATCAAACCAATTCATGAAATTCACACCTAATGTTTTATGTTAACCTATAGAAGTTTTGTAACTTTTTAATTAAGTTAAATTATTTTGTTTAATAAATACAATGTCATATAATTTAATGTTTCATTAATTTTTAAAATATAGCATCATTGTTTTTTAATTATTTAAGAAATTTATTTCTTCAATAAATTTAAAAATAGATTTATATTATATAGATATACCATTTATAATTTTTAATAATATATATAGTCGAGCATATAATCAATTTATCTCCATATTAAAATTATTAAGCATATTAAAATTAATTTGTGACATTTTTTCACTCCATTTGAGTTTAATAATAATTAAGTAATTCTCATATGAAAGTGCCTATTAAATTAATTAATTTCTGTAAATAAGTTTTAAGGGATGAATATGATGAATCCAATAACAAATAGTCAAGTGTTAGGTAGTTTTTATATAATTATATTATTATTCTTACCCTTAATTACATAGTTTACCATCAATCGTGATAATAAAAATTACTTAAGTTATATTTCAATGTTCTCAGAAATAAAAGGGAAATATTTAAAAAATTGTAACTTTTGATTCCATATATATAATCCATTTTTCAGAATTCCCAAAAAAAATAATTGGATAAAATTAATTTAATAACTATCTCATTGACAGAATGAGAAAGATGGTTTTTAAAGTGAAAGCAATAAAAAGATAAAAATATTTGTATATACAAAACAATGTAAAAATAATTATAATTACTTATATTTGATTAAATTAAATAAATTTATCTAATTATAATTTAATGACATTGAAAATTATAATTTTTCAGCACAAATTATTTTGATAAAAAAGTTGGTTTCAATAAAAATTTATATTTTTTATACTCTTATTCAAAATATTAAACATTGAATAAAAAAACAAAGAATTAAACTAAACTAAATTTACATATTCTTATTGAAAAAAAGATATTAATTTTATCATATAAAAAATATAAATGTTTCAAATTTGGATTTAAAATATGTTCAACTATAAATGGAGGTAAAATTTCCCTTTTGAAAAATATTGGTCTTCAGGACAAAAATTGGGTTTCTTCAAATCATATGCCTGTAATATATATTGAATGAAAATAAAAAATATTTGATTAAATATATAACATATAAATTTCATTAATATAATTCCTTAATAAAAATTAATTTAATTTATCAATAAAAATAGAAATTGGGGTCCTAAAATTTTAAAAAAATCTGTTGTAATCAATTATTATAAATTAAATTTTTAATTATGTGGAAAAAATGAATTCATCATATAAAATAAATTTCATAAGTAAAATAGTAATATTCATATACTATAATTTATCAAATAGGTTACATCTGACTATATTAAATAATTGAAATTAAAAAACATATTATTTTCTAGTAAAACATAGTATTGCATGTAATTAAATTAATCAAAAAACATGGGGTTGCATGACACACAATTCAAGAATAGTATTGTGCATACCCCAAGATAATTTAAGTGTTTAATGTACTTCTATATAGGAATATTGGTGTGTATAATGCATGGATAATATTGTTTTTTATATAATTAAATTGATATATAATATTTTGTGAAATGAATAAAATAAATAAAAGATTGTATTATTTTGAAAAATTATATTTCACAAAATCTCATTGTGGTTCATGAAAAGAGAACATAATGAATTATTTATAACATATTTGAATTTATAAATGGTTTCATGTCCCTTAGAATGTCATAGTAATGAAAAATATTAATTGAACTTTTTACTTATTAAATAGCATGAAAATTAAATGGGATTAATTAATTAATGAGACATGTAAATGGTACCAATTTCATGAGTACCTATACATCATTATACGAATGGTTAGACTCCATTTTGGCTTCTATTTCTGAGGAAATGTAATGATTACTTGATGATTCCATTCTGATTCATTGATTCTGGAATCTAGGATTGATAGCCACCATGGAACCTGATCTTTTCCAACATGTGGATGGCCGGTATGACACCATTGGATCACACCATTATTATTATTGGATTACATGGATATACACCATGGACCCCACATGACATCAAATAACATGAGGCTTCATGGATACTTCTTTATGCCTAATCAATACGTATCCAATTTTACCTTAGGTGAATTCCTTATACTGGATGAGAATTTAATTTTTGAGGAATACCTTGGTTTGTGGCCCTTGGATTAGACTCTTACCTATTAATCAGACTATTGATTGTTACCTATGTTGGCTCTACCCATGAGGTCAATGATAACTTAGTTATTTTGTTGCATCCAATTTGTTACATTCATCATGGATTCCTTGTTACAACATGGATCATTTATTTTTATTATTATCATGTCATGATGTCAGTTCCGTTTTTACCCCACACGAATTACTATATAAACTAAAACAAAACTAATTAATGAAACAATATCATATTCATGACCCAACTCATGTTGGAGAAGGAACATGTGTATTTACATAAATATAATGATTTTATTTTATATATTCATCCTGGAACAGTATTTCATTTTATCTAATAATGATTGGATATTATATACATCATAGGTTGTGGATTATTGAGATTTATTTCACACTTTCTCAGGGAAAATATTTGTACCCATATATATTACATGTATACTACTGTTCACAATGGTATGTGTCCTACCTCGGACACGTGGCATTGTTTTAATTCATTAGGATGGGGCATGGTAGGAAATTATTGATATAGATCATGAGATTAAATGATAGTTTTTAATTTCTTTTTATTACTATTCTATAGAATGTATATCATTATTCTATGTATACATGTTTTCTAATTTTATCGAGACATGACATGTACCATCATATTTTGTATAATATTATTTATTTTTTCCATTATTCAATATTTAGGGCTTCTTCTATAGTGTAATCATTTAATCACAGTTCTTCCCCTATATACCTTTTATTACTTTTTATCTATGGAGATATACATTTTTAATAAGGGCATAGTCTCCCCACGGACACACACAAGTCCCTCATTTCTAGTCGCTAACCTATGTCTTTTTGGGAGGTTCCTAATAGTCCTATTAACCCACCACACTTAGAAAACCTCTGGGTGGCATCTGAGTATATGATTACATAGTTTTACCTTCCTTTTAAATTCTATTTATAATCATTTTAATGAGATTTCATTATAATAATTTTGTATAACGATATTAAAATTATTATAAAATTATTTTAATTTTATTCTATGTTCGGTCAATGATAAGATTGATGGATTATAGGGATAAGAAAATGATAGTATTTGATCAGGATGATTGGGGGATTCTATGGATAGGAAGACTATCCCAACCCGGCCCAAAGGGACCGTGCTGTGACTACCCCAAAGTCGACTCCCATAGTCTAGTGGTAGGAAACTATCACCAGAAAGGCATATCCCTTAAATGGGAGGTTGTTTCCTCAAAATCTGTACACATAGAGACAAGGTACACTACAAACAAGAAAAACGCAATGGAAGCAGAATGGTACAACCATAAAAAAACCACCTCTTAGTGTTAAATTATATACTATAATAATTGGAAATGGATAAAAGAACAACTGAAATTAAAGTATAGTAAATAGGAACAAAATCACTTGAGGTCTCCGACCAAGGATCCTACCTGAAGGGTAGGTATAGCTTGTCACTACGACTCTCCATGTCAATCGGTCACCTCGGTGCCCCATATGTTAATCACCTCTAAGCATCATCTAGCCCTTACTCCTAAAACCTCATTCATGTTTTCCATCATCTAAACAAGACACAATAAGGTGCTGGCGTTGCTCGTGTAGGGGTCAGTATAACAATAATTAGTTTGGTCACCAAGACCCTCAAATGTCTCATTGAATTCTACCAAGGTAAAAATACAAAGAGTGATCTCAAACACAACGCACAAAGATAAAGATAGCTCACACCAGCTATAACCTTAGTACAGATATACAAATAAATAGTCCTAAAGATAGATCATTTTATTCTGTCATGTGGATCTACTGGTGACCAACATCGGATAACTTAGTGCTGACCCATAAGATATCTCTCAGTGTAGACCCACACAATATCGCTAAGTGCAGACCCACATAGGATCACATGGTGCGGACCCACAGATAATCGCTCAGTGCTAACCCACACAAGATCATTCGGTACTGACCCACACAGGATTGCTCTTTGTTGACCCACAGTGGATCTCTCAGTGCTAGCATATACAAGATTGCTTAGTTCTAACCCACACAAGGTTGATATTCATTCATCACATCACATCCATCAACTAGATTCCCACAAAAATCATCCTAGATTAGTTTAGGATCCTCTCCTGAAGACATTATTCATATTTAAACCAGAAATATGTCCCAATAATAAGTAACCAAATGAAATTCTTTGTCATAAGGGTTCCAATGCAAAAAACTGCACGTCAACCAGACATACAGTCTGTAAGTTATGAAAATATTAGTGCCAAGGGCCCAGTTGGATAATGATTCTATCCAACCCAACTTCAGAATAAAAATTCTAAAACACAAGTGGATAATCACAAAAGGAAATCCTATTACTTGGGGTTCTGGTGCAACATATGGTTCGTCAAATAAAAGTCAAGTTTATGATATATGCCCATTTGAGCGTAAGTGGGACGAAAGGGGTCAGGGTCAAGTCCTACCCGGTCGGGCCGACCCGACCCGAACAGATGGGGCTGGGATTGGTCTGGTTTTGTTGGGCCTGGTCTGGCTCCTTGGGGTATGTGCTCAGCCAGCCAGGCTACGGCCTAGGCCCGCTAGGCTCTGGTTCGGCCAGACCCACCCGGCTCGGCATAGCCTGCCGGGTCTCCAAATGTCCCGTCCTACTAGCGAGGTGCACGGGTGCACTCCTCTGCCAAACGGCCAGGCCATTTGGGCCTTTCAATAAGTGGTTCCAGATGGAGGCCACCACCTAGTCAGGTCGCGTGGATGGGATTTCTGCGGAACTCATGGACCGCGGGTCCGACCTTAAACGCATGTCGATGCGGTTGAATTTTTCCACAGTGTGCTACCCTACTCTGACGCGGCCAACAAAGGCCAGATGCCCATTTTTCAGTAGTGGAATATCAATGTGCCTCTAACTTATTGTTGACCTCACCTATTTAGATAATCCCAACTATGCTTTCACATAGATTGATAATCCCAATTAATGATTATCTATATTCAAATTCTCTCAATATATTATATTCTGTTATCAAGATAATAATAATGTTAAAATTATTCTTGAGATATGTTAATCAATGGTTATCTATGACTATATAAGTTATAAATTAATTCTAATAGAATCGGTTATGTGTTTCATTAAACATATAAGTGTTTGTCACTGATCTACATATAGCTACTGATAACAGAGCTATATGTACTTAGTCTATCGATAAATAGAGTCACCGAATAGCTAAGGCTACCGATAGAAAAGGTCTACTGGTATGATTAAGTCATCTAGTATACACTTGATTGATGATATGTATAGAGATACCGATATGAAGAAGTCAATCGGTAGAACTAGTTCACAGACAGTTACCAATAGAAATCTTCTAATAGAGTAAGTCTACCAATATGAGCTACCGACTGGCCTACTGATACACATACTAGAGGCTTATATGAAGCGACTAAAATATTATACCGTTACAAGTATAGATTCACTGATACATTGATCTACCGATAGCCGAAGAGATGCTGGTGGATTAAGGGCTACCGATAGAATGAAGTCACTGATACAAGTTCAAAAGAGCTACTGATGAATGGTCCTGCTACACAATGTTCACTGCACACGTCTACCAACAGAAGGCTACGAATGATTGACCAACAAATCAAACTCTATACTCCCAATACTATTTATCTATTAAGCTAAAAGTTACATTTGATGTTTTTAATGTAGTTAATGTTATTTAATGATCTCTGTTTCCTTGTCCGGGAACCGTACCCAGTACCCATACAAAAGGTGATCATTCCATTTTGTCGGAGCCAAAAGATATAAAAATGAAGATAAAGACCTAGATAAAGGTGTGACAATGTAATGAATCCGATAAAACCAATGAACTAATAAGGAAGACGAAGGTGATAAAGAAAAATACTCAACAACATTCAAACGTGGTGCTTTCACACAAGGTGTCATTCATACTCCAAGTGTCCTGGATATACTTGAAGCCACTCTTCTGAAGGAAACCACAAGCCGCATCTTGAGTGAAGAACTATAAAATACACTTCATTCATTCAAGCTGATAAGTTGTAGCTAGAATAAGGAAGAAAACAACACTCTGTTTTTTAGGGAAAACTCAGAGAAGGACTCAGAAGCTTTTATGAACAATTAAACGAGTCCAGAGCTGCACTACCGATCACTATAGATTTTCTAATCTCATTCACATTTTCTTTAGTGATTCTTTCTTTACATTTTTAGAAGTGTCTATACCCGGTTTATTATATACACACACTGTCTCCTTATCTAAATCGGATGATTCTTAAATCCTCACTCAAACTCTATTACTCTTTGTTTCCCACTATGGATAGTGGTAGAGGTCGAGTAAGACCAGAACATTATTGTACTGTTGTTTACCCCTGATCTAGTGTGTGGATAAATTTATATAAATATTTTGAGAGGACTAAGTCTCAGCTTGAGACTGAACCTCTTGGTTACATCTCCTGTGCATTTTAGATTAAGTCAAAAGTATACTATATATATTTTATATTCCGATACTATTACTTTGAAATACAAAACTATTTTAAAGCTACTTTGATAGTTAAATTAGCAAGTGTTTATACTTATTGTAAACTAGTAAGTTAGTTTCAAAAGATAATTTAATCTCCAGATTATGTTAACTGAGACCTAATCAATCTTTGAGAAATTGATTGATCATTTACACTATGTGTAGATTCCCTACAGTTTAACATTGTTTTTAAATAGGGTGATTTTATGAGAAATATTTTAAATAGATATTTTAATTGGAACTAAATTCACCACCCCCCCTTTTGAGTATCCACTCCAACCAACACTTATAATATTCAGTGGTATCTAGCCACCACCTCCTCTGGTTGATGGCGCAGCCGCACCGGCTATGCTTCCGCATGCCACTATCGAATCTCGAGTGGTCTGATTCCTTTCACGTCTGCGCATACGAGCCTCTCAGGATGGCGCCTACACTAAGAATAGTGATGTTTCTTCTTGACAGCATATTTCTCAGTAACATAAGAAAAACACCACCTGACCCACGATCAGTGGAGGGTCTCGGCCTTGTTCGGCAAGACCTCTTGCCTCTACGTTAGTGTTATAACAAGAGAATTATTATTTAATCATAAAAAATTCCATAATGAAACCCAAAATTATTCTACCACATTAAAGAACCTAATTAATATAAACCCCTTATACTTTTAATCGTTTCTTTTCATAATATTCAAGAATATGAAAAAAATGAGAAATTATGCACATAACCCCCTACCTAGATTATGTTGGAAGACAATGTAGATGAGGAAGACATGACCACATTCAAAGCATGTTCATTAGTGATTGACGTTGCCCGGTTCGAATCCTATAAGGTGTCAATGGATTGTTCTAAATTGTAGGAATTCATCATTGTCACTTCGTCATATGATTCTCTTGTGATTCCACAAGAACCGTGCCGATGCTTTGATTAAATAGATATGAGAAACCTACCATGTTGCATAACATTAATATGGTTCATTAATGAACTAAATTTATTGTTCCATTAAAACAACTAACGTAGAGGTTATTCTACCCATGGGTCAAGTAATTGAATAACCTATTAAGTATGTGGTTTTGTTACATCACTTGACAGTTAAAAAAATGATTTAAAAAACTGATGGAGTTATTTTATTATATTTTTTAAAGTAAAAAAATTAATTATTTTATCTGACACTTTTCATTCAAAGTTATGAATCACCTACATGAATCATGATGCTATGAATTCAATAGTGACCTTATATTTTTAATCTGATCACCAATTCAAAATATAGAAATCGTCACCCACACATTTACTGAACATCTCTTAAAAAAGTTCTAAAAATAAATTAATAGTCAACCTTGACCTCTTGCAGTCGAGGTTAGGCTCTTCCTAAGTGTAACATGCCCTTATGATCTCAATAGTAATCTAGGATTTCCCATCTGAGATACAATTTATGTTAAAGTATTTAACAAATAAATAATTTCACCTTTAATATTTTATTTACAAAATAAAACTATCTTCAACTAACGGCCATAGGAGGCAATGGATTGTATCTACCTAAGGATTTTTTCACATCACATGCTTAACATTGGCCTTATATTTTTAATCTGAGTCACCTTTCATGAGTTATAATCATTTGAAATATAAAATATTTTTATTTATTTATTTATTTTACGGTTATTCCATTTTTGGATTTTCTCACTAGATGCATGCGCTGACTAAAATTATTTCGTTCCTAGGTCAAACCCATCTTCCAGAGCCCAACGGTGCCTTCCGATTTTTTATATGGGAACCCATTTAATATTTGTTCCACATTTTCATAAATACTATTCATCGACTCAAACATGTGATGGTACATAGCACGAATATGAGCCTCATGCTTTTATGTGCTCTCCCTGAGGTTCACAGGTGGCCGCCAAACTCTGACCAAAGGGATTGGTCTTCCATGATGGGCTTGATCCTCTCAATCCTCTATCTCCACTAGGAACTCCATAATATTCACCACATCATTAAATTCCAAATCACCATAGTCGATATCGTGTGATGCATCATCTATGCATCTCCTCAGCTACGACACATAGAAAACATTATGCAACATGTGCATCTGTTGGGGAATAGTTATGCAGTACACCACTAGCCAAATATTCTATGAATATATAATAGTTTGATGAACCACAGAGAAGCTAGCCACCATGGATGAATCTAAGAAATCCACTTTGGGGGTGAGACCGTAGGAAGACATGGTCTCCCTCCATGAACACTATGGGTCTCCTTATCCATTCTGTATAATACTTATACCTTCTCTATAAAGTCTTCATACTCAATTGGATGGTTTGCACCTTCTCAGTGGTAGATTGTACCAAACATTGGACCCATCAGTGCTGACTCCCCTAGGTCTGACCATCATATAGGTCATCTACATGGTCACCCAGACAAGGCCCCAAATGATGTAATTCCATTGATGGATTGATAAATGTTGTTGTATGTGAACTCCAGCTATGGAATTTTATACTACCAATTGAGACAATAATTCATAACAGAAGAATGAAGGATGTTCTCCATGGTCTGTATAATTCACACCATCTAAGCATCAGTTTGGGGCCCAAAATATTTTCTCAAGTGGGATAGAATGTGAAGCTCGTCTTTCTCAAGCTGACAAGTGAGGCATTGTCATACAAATTATACAACCATTTTCCTCAAATCTAGCCACTTGTACTGACACTAGAGGTCCTATACCATCTTTTCCACACCTGGAGGTATTACCCAAGGGTATATTTGGAACTCCCTTAGTCACCTTCTCTTGTAGTGTCACTAGTTCCATGGTGCACCCTCTAAAAAACATGTTGTGCACACCAATATTATAAAATAATTCTGGAGCATATCATGTGGATATCTGAGAACATTGGTTCTCATTGTACACATCCCCATGTTATGCCTCTACAAATCAATGCTTTTTTTGGGGAGTGACAATTATTGACTAGTCATAAGCTGCTCCATCATGGTCCATGTAGGATATCTACAATGAAGTTTGCTGTTATATTTTCTCTCTTAGCAAATGAAATCTAGACCTCTTGCTGAGAACATCTTCCATCACATTCCCCTTCTTAGGAGCATAGACTATCCTATGTCATACTCCAGATAGACTCCAACCATCGATGTTGTCTCAACTATGGAATAGCCTACAGTAACCTTTCCATCCAAGGGAAAGGCTACCATTTTGACTGATTGGTGTCTCATTAACCCTCTAGTTGTGGGAACTCATTCTCCACGACAACATGCATAATGTGCTGGTGATCCAACCATAACCTCAAACACTGGGTCTTACTAAGACCTTTCTATTCAAGTCTTATAACTATACTCTATTCTCCTGGAGCTGTGTGGGAGCCATTTGATATGCATTTTTTTATATCGGCATTGTCCCTAGGTACATGGAAATGCAAAATCCCCACTCCCTATATGGGGTAATCTGAGAAACAACTTTATAAAGGATGTTCCTTCACTCTACCACTTTTATTGGGAACCAAAAACAAAAATCTCTTACATTCAGAAGGGTATGGATGGCTAACTCATGAGTGATTAGTTGCACCCTCCTAAGCATGAGTTTATCTCGTGCTTCCTAGGTTTCATTTTTCACTAACCTAGAAAAACCTCATTCCAATGCGGTATATATACCACTTCCTTTCGCCTAAAAACATCAATCCAAGCATGAAATGTGGATGAACATTTCATAACCAAACTAATGTTCTATGGAATCGATGCTACCACCATGAGGTTCCAAGAGAAAATCTCACACCAAGGGTCATATCACACCACCAGAATATGTTTTATTATTGAGTATCCCCCCATGGGTTTCTCCAATTATAAGGGACAAGTCAACAGATTATCATGAAATTATAGGTCATCAACATGATTTGTGAATAGATGGAATGATCTCTACCTATGTCTCTTTAGTACGACAACTAGGAAAAGACACAGAACATACATATAATCACTCCTGGTGTCGTTAGGTTACACTCCTTAACGTCATGCAACAACTCTGTTCCCGTATAATTTATATCCTTGTGCCTGGTGGCGACCACATTGGGGTGTTTGTTGTAACATGTCGTAATGTATACCAATTCATGCTACTCTCCAAGATATTCTTTCACGTCTACTGCATTGAAGATTCATCTGTCCCCATCACATCCCCATCCCAAAATATTTTGCATTCCCAAGTCTTTGAGACTAGATTTTGATTTCTCTTATCCCACAGCTATCATTCATAGGCTATATCTACTCAACCAAAGATCATTCTACCACAAAGGATATCTGTATCACACTAACATAAGTAGGAATTCACATAGGAATAGAGTCTTCTCATATGTTCCTAAACTCATCTTGCTAGAATTTCTGAGCCTAGAATCACTTTTCGTATCATATTCATAGAGTTCCTGGAATGGTCGGTATACCTCGAAAAATACATATATATCGACATGTCCTCCTAATAAAGCTATATATGCTCTTGGAAACACATACTCTTTAGAATTTTATGGAAATATTCTCCATTTCATAAGATGGTTCTCAAGCTATGTCCCTAAAAAGTCACCTCATCCTATGATCAGTGTAATATAAACCCTATCATCACTCTGATCTGCCATGTAGAAGGATCGCTACTAAGTCTACCATCATATCTAATGGTGCCTTGGCTAGATAGAAACTCAGTCACCACCTCAAGCCAGTCCTTATCCCCCTCTGAGTTGAGCTCACCTCAAAACCTAAGAGGGTCTATTGCTGAAACTCATGTACGACACAAAGCCTATATATTTTCATTAAAGGTAATGTCGGTAGTAACTAATGAACAACATGCATTGGTATCTTTGTGACATCACCCAAAGGTACCATCTCTGGAAACTGAAGGCTCTTCACTCTATGGAAAATCCTCATTGTCACACATTGGTATCATGGATGGTTGTCTTGCATGGATGCATCTTGAATGAGAATCATGATGAAGCAAGGTCAATATGTTATACAAGGTGACCAGAATCAAAATAGATCAATAGGAAAAAAAACATTTTCAAAACACATGAAAATATTGTTCTCATGTACTATGTCGGAAAACATAATTCAGTGACCTGGTGTATAGATACGTCATCCACCGCACCATCAATGGAATCCCCGGACTGAAATCTGAACTCAAGACACTTATCACTATTTCCCCCATTTAATAATAAAAATTCCTAATTATTTTGGTTGAACATACCAATATGATTCCACTTTTTCACGACCCATCAACCAGGGCTCTTGTCGTGATTACCCCATGCCCACCTCCTAGAGGCTAGGGTTTGGAGACTAGAACCTGAACGGTATAACCCTAAATTGAGTAGGCCCTTGCTCAAAACCTGTAAACAAAAAAAATAGGGAACATTGTGTACAAGAAAAATACAATAGATGAAGATTAGTACAACCAAAAATAAAAACCATTCCTGATTGTAAAAGTATTTACAGATGTAAAGGGGCCAGAATACAAGACCAACTAAATTATATGTACACAAAAAGTAAAACATTCCCCTGAGGTCATCCACTAAGGATCCTACCTAAAGGGTAGCGATAATTCAATACTGCAGCTCTCCATGTTAATCAGTCACCTCTATGCACCATCAGTCAATCACTTCTGAGCACAGTCTATCCCTGACTCCTAAAGACTCAGTTACGTTGCCATTAGACTATACAAGACACAACAAGGTGTAGGAGAAGCCCATTTTCGGGTGAGTATAGCAATACTCAGTAAAAACCTCAGGACCCAAAAAGTTCTCTCAGAATTCCACAATAGAAAAATGAAAAATCAAGATCTCAATCACTAAGCACTAAGAAAAAGACATCTCACATCAGGTATTACTTAAGTGCATATGTATATATTAATTGTCATAAAGATAGATCATATTATTATGTCAATAGGCTCTACTAATAACTCACACATGATCACTCGGTGTTGACCCACACATGATCGTTCTGTACTAACACACACAAGAGTAGTACGTGCTGACCCACATAGAATCACACGGTGCTGACACATAGAGGATCACTTGGGGATAACCCACATTGGATCACATGATTCTGACCCACACAGGATCACTAGGTGCTAATCCACATAGGATAGGTTAGTGATGACCCATAAAGGATCGCTCGATGCTTACCCACACAAGATTGCTCGGGGCTGACCCGCGAAGGATTGATCGGTGCTGACCCAAAAAATATCTTTATTCATTCTTCACATCAAAACTAGCCACTAGATTCCCACAAAAATAACACTTGATTCTGTCAGGATATGCTCTTAATGCCAATAGTCATATTTCACTGAGTACAAAGTCCAACGAATAAGTAATCAAATGAAATTACCTATCATAAGGGTTACAATTTAGTAGACAGGGAAAAACCAGATGCCCAATCAATTTGTTATTGACATTTTTGTTCTGAGGGCCATGTTGGATTCAGGTTTGATTTAACTCATCTGTACTCCAAATTTTTTCAATACTCATGTAAAATTTTTCGAAATGAATGATTCATCCTAAGGGTTCTGGATCTATAGATGGTTCATCAAATGGATGTCCGGTTTAGGATATATTCTTATGTAAGCACAACTAGGCCGAAAGGGGTCCGGGTCTGATCCGAACCAGCCCGATGGACCTGGCTCAAAGGGGCTAGGATCGACCCGATTTGGCTGGGCCCAGGTTTGTCATACTATGTCGTGGGATCGGACCACTAGCTACAGGCTAGGCCCGTTGGGCAGTGGGTTCGGCCCGACCCAGTGGCTGGGCGCAGCCCAATGGGTCGTGGAATTGCCTGACCCACCTAACTACAGAACTGCTCGGCCCACAAGCCAAGTGATGAGGTCTGATCCCCTCCAAAATGGCTGAGCAATATGGGTATTCAAAGAAAAAGTGATTGATGGTGCCACACCACATGGACAACCTGCATGGACCGGCCATCTGCCGAACCTGAGAACTGTCAGTCTGCCCTTTGTCACGGCTCAAAGTAGTGACCTTCTTCAGCGGTGCACCATCGTAGCACCCTACCCTTCTCCGTCGTGGCCGGAAAAGGTCGTCCACCCCTTTTTTTGCAATGGATCCTTCGAGTTCCACCACCTTTTGGTGCCTCCACCTTCTCAAGGATGTTAGTAGCCGACCACCACCTCCTCCAATTGTCAGTTATTCCACGTCACTGACGCTTTTATTGGACACTAGCAAAGATATAGTGGTGAAATTCATTTACATTCTATGACTATGTACCACGCATAAACAGTAAGGCCCAATGTTTCTCCTTGTCCCCATATTTCTTGGTCACCCATGAATAATGCCAACATCTCGAGATCGACGGAGGGTCTATGACTTTTTTGGCTAGGCCCGAACACTGTGTGCTTTCATTATAATATGGAAGGATTATTTTACAATTAAAACTCCCTTAATGAAACCATGAATTATCCTCTTGAATTAATGAATGAAACAGGGATCAACCCATTTGATGGATGATCTGTGTTTTTCAGAATATTAAAAGATAGAGAAAATGGAGGAATTAAGAATAAAACCCCCAACCTGTAATACGTTGTTAGACTATTCATATGAGGAAGTCGAGACTGCATTCAAATCATGTTTTTTGGAATTTTTCCTTCTCCAGTTCGAACCCTCAAAGGCATTGATGCTCCATTCTACGTAAGAGGGAGTCGTCAACGGCACTTCGTCTGGGGTTCCTCTAATAAGTCCTCCAGAACCATGTGCATGGATTGATTAAATAGATGTGAGGATCCCACCATCTTTCATAACATTAATGCAGTTCATTAATAAAATTCATTTAGTGTTCCATTAAAACAACGAACATTAGAGTTATTCAAACTAATGGTCAAGTCATTGAATGAACTATTAACTCTGTGGTTCCACCACATCAGTCAACGGTTACATAAACTGATATATTAACTAATGGAGTTATTTTTTTTTGAAATTTCATAAAATTAACTTTTTCATCCAACCATTTTTGGTCGAAGGTGTGCTTCTACCAAGGCTAATTACGGTATTGAAAATTCAACTGTTCCATCAAATTATTGATCATACCACCATTTCAACAGATAGAAATTTCCACCTTTTCATTTACTACAAATACCATAAAAAGATCAAAAAAGTTATTAATAGTCATGCTCAACCAACTTCGGTTGACGTTAGGTGCTGTCTAAGGTTAAAACACCCTTACGAGTTCAACGTTATTTTCGAATTTCCCATCAATGTTACTGTTTAGGAGTAAAAGAATTTTACAATAAAAAAATTTCGACTTATTTATTTTACTAACAGCCAAAAACTAACTTTCACTATTTTCCCACACTGTCCAAGGATAGGATCTTCCTAAAGTAAGAATACCCTTATAAGTTAAAATATATTCTGAATATTATTAATAAGAGTCACCATTAATGAGTTACAATAATTTGAAAAATAAAATAATTTTATATATTTATTTCATTTACGGTAATTCTATTTTTGAGTTTTCTTACAGGAGGCTTGCACTGACTAAACATAAGATGTACTAAGGGTAAACCCACCAACATGAACCCAACGGTGCCTTTAGTTTCTAATCTGATCACCTTTTTAAGAGTTATTCCACTTTTTCATAAAAAATTCCCAAATAAACTTTTTAAAGAATAACAGTTTTTTTGACAAATCATTCAAGGAATTCCAAGCCTCATAATCATGTGTCATCAATTATTGAAGTCTCGTAAAAATCCCATATAAGAAAACACAATTTTACAGTAATTTTGAGACATTACAAAGATAGTGTTGATTCCTATCATTTGTATTGTGTTTTTCTACATAATGAACTACATACTTAACATTTTGGTCAAAAAAAGGGATACTTTAAGTCATGGTTGTCGAAATCCTTTACAATTATTTTTAAAGTGGAATTATTCCTTTTGATAAATATTCTATAAAACCTAGATATTCTTAAATAATAATATTTAATTTGTAGAATATATTACACACAACACTAAGTTCCTCTTATGTTACACTCAATAAAGTGTTTCCTCAACCCCTTACATTACACCCAAGACTAAGTTTTACCAAACTACAATATATAATCAAAATATTATTATTTAATATAATACTTATAACCTAGTAATTAAATTGTATGTTATAAATAATTATTTTAAAAAATTTGAAACAGTTTTTGAAAAATGTATTTTTTTTTTCTAAAAGAGTGTTTTTTGATCCATGAGAAAATAATTTCAAATTAATATTTAACCCCTAATGAATATTTTAAGGAAAAAATTATTTTAATAATTTTAATTTCAGAACAAAATTATCTAATTAAAAATTATGTTAATTTATTGAAATGATGTATTTTTTATGAATTTTGAAAAATAATAAAATTTAATTAAATCCATTCCTTTCATTTAAATAAATTATACTATTAGATTATATTATGAATATTTTTTTTAAATTAAAATCAGTATTATATTATATAAATTAATCTAATTTAGTTACTTTTAATCGTTTTTATATAGTATTTATATATAAAATCATTATAATCTATTGCACATTATTATTTTATAAAAAATATTTTTCAACAATTCTGTGGGATTCATTATAAATTAAAATTTTCTACTTATGTGAATTAAATTTATAAAAATTGATTTCATATTATTAATATTAAGAATTTATAAATTATATTGAGTATTAATTTAGTTTTTAACAAAATTAATAGGGAATGTAGAAACAATTATTTATGATAGTTATGGTTAAGATGGTTTTATAAGGGTGAAACTAAAAAGATAATTGTAAAATGACCAGTAAACTTGTATAAATACTATTATATGGAAATAATTTTTAAAACCTATATGGTTTTATAATTATCAATTTTGTACCCTTTTAATATATTCAAAATGTGCTATCACCCATTTATTTTTAAAAATACTAGGTGTGTCCTCTCCCCAACTTATTAAAGTACACCATGATCATTCCTTCATCACCCCATAAGATCCACCATGAACAAACCAAACAGAATCCAAAAATACATATCCTTATCCTAGAATATTTATTTTGGTAAAAATATACACTCTTTAATGGATTCAATTCATACCTTGAGAGGATTCCTAATGAATTGGTAATTTTCTTCCACGAGAACCTTTATTTTCTTTCTTTCTCTACCTACTTAAATTATTATTTATCTATGATAATATAATAAAATTTATATATTTAATATAATAGAATTTTTTATAATATGTTAATTATATACAACCATCTGTACTTCAATCGAATGGAATAATATATCATCATTTGTGCGTACGACGGCTACCACCTCATGATCTCATGTTGTCCATTCACAAATTACCACCTAACAGTTGGTAATTTTGATGAAAATAAAGTATATATATGTTTTTTATCTCATATTAATAACTATATATTAATTATTTCATAAATATATATTTACAATCCATTCCATTTTATATAAGATAATGTCTCTCGTGTGTATGGTGGACTACGACCTCACGATAAGATGTGATACATATTTCAATAATGATTCACATAGAAGGGAAAAAAGATATATTTCTGGATAATATGTCATATTTATAATATATTTATAATATCCATGAAATAAGTATTATTATATAATGAGTAATCATGATTTTATTTTTCATTCCATTTTACTCTCTTAATGATGAAATCATTGTTCTCGTACCTGTAAAATATCACATTCACAAAAAGATGTGTCTCTATTTACATAACCACACCACATGGATGATTTATATAAGTATATATTAGTATATTAATTATATTTTGATCATTAAATAATTGTAAAATATAACTTTTCACCTTTTTATAATGATCAGTGATAAGTGTAAATGTTACCGATGCATATGTATGGCCTACCATCTCCCTGAGCATAACATTTTTCAATTATCATAAACATATATCATGATTGGTTTTAAAATTATAATTAATTATAATTATATCATGTTTATTATTCAATATACAATTAAATTGTATAAAATTTTAATAAACTGTATCATTAATTAAAAAATAAGCATGATAAAATGGGATAATTAACACCCCATTTAATAAAAATAATGAATTATTATTATCAAACGGGAGGTAAAATGTTATAAATGGATCTTAGATGATTTCATAAATATTAATATATTTATATTTTAAGTTAATTACTTTTTTAAAATAATTATAATTGAGGATAAATCATTTTTTACACATATAAATCATGAGGTAATGGATTATATCTCATTTTAAATTCCATTGTGACATAATTGTTATTAATAATTAGTTAACATTTATGGGGTTTATGTATTGATCCTTTCAAATTTAATATCATGATTCATTCATATTTCCTACTATGGTAAGTATCAATTTCAATATTAGAATCCAAGGGGGTTTGACTTGGAAATTACCGAGTTGTAATGTTATAGTGTAATATCACTTTATTTTTTTATGGTCAACTTTGAATTGAAACAATCATTTTATTGTAACCAAATTTCATTGGAAATTAAATTTATCATACATATCCATTTTATATTATTATGTATATGATTATATCCAAACCTATATAATTTTCTTACATGTAGTTTATACTCATGATTTTATTTGATTAACTGGAGAATTACTAATAAATATGAATATTTTACTCAATGTGGATATTTTATGTCTAAGAATATTGATTTAAAATTAAATTGATTATTTTATATATGTAGAATTATATGGACCCATAATTATTTTTGTATAATTTTATTGTATAAACACTCATTGAATTGGTATGTCTAATGGGAAAAATTATAATAATTTCCCGTCTTCTAGTATTATTTTAATTATCTTGTGAAAGGTCTTGATAGTAGAGATATCATGATTCTTGAGATCATGGTGTCCACTAATTTATAATTTCCATCATTATTTTTTTACTTATAATTTTACTAGATATTTTCAAAATTATACTATCTCTTGATGCATCTCATTCAGAAAAAATTGTTAAATGAAATTTGTAATATTTATTTACCTTGACATATGGATTATACCTTAACTATTGATGAATTCATGTTCTGAAATTGGAATTTTTTTGTTATTTACGTTTCTATATGTGTTATTATTTATTTATTCATGATTTATTCCACCATAATTAACCATTAGAAATCCTTTGAGCTCACCTTTATTTTTTTCCTTTATCAAATATAGGAAGAATATATATTTGAATGAGTTTCATGGATTATTATTATTGGTTGTTATATATTTTTTTTTATTTTTCGTTATATATAATTGACACCTTGTATTTATCAGGTTATCCAAAACTACTAAACTAATTGATCCTATGGGATTCGACCCATTGTATCTATTCTAATGTAATAATGTATGCACTGACTCTGGGCTACTAGGTTCAAGGTCATTACAGCTAGAATGAAAATATCTTTAGTCGAAACCATGGGAACTAGATTTTTCAAATCATAGATTGGGGAATATAACCCTAAAAAATAGTTTCATGATAAGTATTGATTTAAATCCTAGAGTATTTCTAAGATATAAATTATATTATATTAACTAGAAATAAAAACCTATCTAAAAACTATAAGTGTAAATGGTTCTTATGCAGAGGTACCTTAGGGTAATAACTATGAAAATATAATGTTAATCTTGACTCAATAGTTATCTGATACATGATAATGGGAATTACTAGTCGTCGTGTTTGACCCCTGGTGAATATTCATAGTATATATAACACAATATTAAAAACCCTTATCAGGTATTTTAAAATAATTATATCTATAAATAAACCAGGATTATAATTCTCATATAAAAATAGACATTAAAATTCATTCTATGAACATTACAATATTTTTAATTGTACATTCTAATTTAAAATTCCAAATTTCATGATCTAATCCATTTTTTCTATTTTTTTAAATGGGTCCATGAAAGAAGAAGGATATCAAAACTCATGGACAATATATACATTTCTCTACTAAGGAATCCAATATTTCTAGTATTTTAACTTGTAAAATTTCAGAATTTAAAGGTTAGCGTATTCAGGTTATGAAAAATATAATATTTTGAATGGATTAAAGTATTACAAAACCATATTATCTAGTGTCAGATCAAATTATGTGACAACTTCTACATTTTTCAGTGGGTATAATAAAATATTGGTGGCTAAGAAATAGATGAAGTATATGAATAAGTTATTTATGGTTTTGGGATCCAAGGAAAAGGAAAAGGATAAACTTTCATTATATTGTCTCAAAGCCGATGTTGATCACCGGAGGTTGTTCATTAATAATACTAAGAAGGAAGAAAAAAATATAACTCATTCAGTAGAATGATATTGAGATACCTTCATTTATAAATAGTTCTTTTATGAGAGAAAAACTGAGAATAAGATAAATTTTTTTAGATTGATTAAAAATGTGGAATAAATTGATACTGAGTATGAAGATACAATTACAATGTTATCAATGTATATTATGAATTGCATATCCAACAAGAACTAAGATATTTCTCATTTATTTCATGGGATTAAGCTGTGTTCATGAATTAATATAGACCCTCAACATTTTTCATCATATGATGAAAGAATTTTAAATGATATCGACATAGATAAAAAAATTATCCATGTCATATGAATTTAAATGGATATAATAGAAATAGAGGATGGAATATGAAAAAATTGATAAAGGTAATAATTTAAAGAGGATTTTCCCACATGCTATAGTTGTAGAAAGAATCACCCCAGTACATTAATTAAAGGAGTGGGAGTGTTTTACATGTCTGGAGTGAATGTACACCACTCTCAAGAATTCAAGGTTATGTAATAAATTTTCTATGTGAAATTCATCCACTTTAAGGATCAAGGGCTCTATGAAAATTAATTATCCAAGATTCTAGGGAATATAAATTATAAGAAACTATGGGATTAATGACAATCTTATGCTATTGATATAGCAAGATTTAAATGATTAATGTTCATATGTACTTGGATCCACTAAATATGTTACAATATTATTATATTAATTAGAATCTAATTATATGAATTATTAAATAGATAAGAATTATATGTCAGTACTATGTCATAAAGGATTTAAAAATTTTTGTTAGATTGTAGAAATAAAATTGATTTCATGTCAAGATTTACTTATTATAAAGCATATAATTAACGAAAAATAACTTTTAATATGATCATGGGTTTTATATATTAATGTTTTGATATATTAATTATTGATAAGGGAAAATTAAATTATATCATGTTGACTTCATTATAATTAATTAATAATGTGTTGAATAATTTGTTTATGATATCATTGATATAGTTAAAAACGACTTTATATATAAGGAAAATATCTAAGGATCTGTGTTTCATTTATTAAATAGAGATGGATAAATGTTTTCAATAATTATTTATAGTAACCTTATTTCAAGAGATCACAAAATTAATTTATTCACATGTTTTGTATATAAAGATAAAGATATAAATAAAATTTTTAATGAGATTAACAATATATTAATTTTTTTAAATTCTTTAACCATGCTTCTAAATAATTGGACCTTAATCATTCATAAGGGTCACAAGTATAACCATTTATGAATTGTTTTCTGTTGAAAATTGGACGTTGTTTAAGGGATTAATTTATTACTTCATCGGATTAATATTAATGAATATTTGATAACATACATAGATCATTTTGATAAAATAGTTACTATAAATTTTTGGAGTAAATTATAATTATATTATATATAATAAAATTCATCAAAAATGATTTTTATGCATTGAGGAAAATCATTTTTTGACATTATTTTCATGGAATAATATATAAATATCGAATTGATCAAGAAATAAAAAAAGGATTATATTTTCCCAATTAAATAGAATGAAATCAAGTTAGTATAAATTCTCATTAAAATTATCTGTGTTTAGGAAAAAAAACCTTTTAATAAAATTTTAACTTGTTTACTTCATTTTCGATGATTAAAATGACCTTTTTAAACCTATTTGAACTATGGTTTTGAGGTTGTTAACCTTCATTGGATCACCCACTTTCTTATGATCAATTATTTCTATAACTCTATTAATCATTAGGCATTTTCATTATCTTCAATGTCTATGTTTTTATTTCCTTATTATGTTTTCCTATTTGGAAACATTTTTATTATTATTATTCCACAATCCATTTTTCTTCCCATTCTTCCTTAAAGATAGGATATTTTATTAACCCTTTTATGATGTGGGTTTTTCAACAATGGTACATCCTAATGTCAAACATGCGATTACCTAGTTCAAGTTTCAATTGTGGGGACCTAGTTTATTTATTGATGGGAGAATATGACACCCAAAAATTAATACAAAATAAAATATTATTTTATTGAATATATTAAAAAACAATTTATTTATCTTATTCTACAAACAACAACAGGGTTCATCAGTAGCTTATGTTACAAGAAAGTCCATGATTTACGAGCAACAATATATAATAAAAATATTATTATTTAGTATAATATTTATAACATAATCATTATTTTTTTTGATATGAACAAGATTAAATTAATTATGAAAATATATATTTTTAATAAATTTTTACTTATGTTTTGATTGTAAAAAAAATAACAACCATTTAAAAGAAGTAATCAAATGTTCTTTGAAAAACTATTTTTTTCTCTCTAAAAGACGGTTTAGCCACGCCATGCCCAAATAATTTAGAATTAATATATAATAAATTTAGGATATTTTTTAAAAAAAATAAAAAAATTGATATAAAAAAAATTAATTTTTGATGAATTTATGGGAATTTTCGGAAAAGATTCATTTTTATCAATAGTAAAATATACTAAATTTAAACTGAGAACTACCTTTTCATTTAATTAATTAATTTGATAAATAATATATTTAACTGATTTTAAATAATAACTATTTAAATATTATATCAATTAATAATATATAGGTCATTATATTCATTTTTATATTGAATTTTAAAAAATCTTTTTAATATTTTGAAATTTTCACTTTAAAAACCCTATTTCTCGAAACATAAGCCGGAATAATTTTACTTAATAATATTCCAATTATAATAATTGAATTTTGAAAAAGTAATTTCATATTTATAATCATATTAATTGATCATTTATAATATATTAATCATAATTTCTTACAAAAATAATTTTTGAATGTAGTGAAGATTAATAATCATGATTCAGGTAAAAATTGGTTTACTGGTGGTTATTCTAAAACAATAAGGGTAAAAAATACCTATATATTTTATTAAATATATTGTAATTCCACATATCCAACATTAAAAATATATTTTTTTGATAATATTTGTTTATTGACCCTTGTGACAGATGAAAAATGTGGGAGCACTGAATTTATTTCAAAAATACCATGTGTATACTCTCCCCCACTTATAAAAGGCCACCACCTACTATATATTATTCCCAGATAAATAATATTTTTAATATCAAATAACATCCCAAATATATTAACAACCTAACTCGCATAATCCTTTAATGCTTATTTTAGAAAAAAAATATTCAATTTGAAGGATTTAGGGCATACCAAATGAGGAAACCCAAACATTGGATAATGTTCTTCAAATAGGATCTTTATTTTATTTAATTACCCAACTCCATGAATTATTATTATAACATGATTATATAATAAACTACAAATATAACATATATTGGAAAAAATTTATAGTAGTTTCATAACCAATACCTTTTTTAGCCATCAAATCAGTTGTGAAATGGTTGTTCTTGTGTACGGTGGACTACTGCCTCGCAAACTGATGATGTTCATTCCTCTATTATCACCGATCATGGTTGGGAATAATGATATATTTATATAATATATATATTAAATATATATTATTTATATTTATTTAGTCATTTTATCATATATATATATATAATATCATTCCATTATGATAGTGATATGATATTATCCCTCGTCTAAAAAGCAAACTACCTCCTCGTGAAGCGATGTGATTCATCATTCAGTAACATTTCACTTGAAAGGTTATAAGGATAACTTTAATGATTATATGTAAAATAAAGGACTTATTAATGAAATTTATAATGTATTAATCATTGTTGGTGGATCATACATCATTTTACAATTTATTGTTTTAATCATTTAACGATAACGATATCATTCTGGTACGTGTTGACTACACCCTTCACAAAGCGATGTGACCCTATTTTCGTCCCCAAAACACATTGATGATATATATTAGAATAAAATATTATATTAATGATATTAGAATCATTTTGTAATGTTAAATTTTACTTAACTCAATTCCATAATGATCAGTAGAATTTAAAATGGAAATGTTGCTCATGTGTGCGTACGACATTCTGTCTCAATGATCATGAGGTACTTAATTTATCATATCCATAATTCATGATTTGTTTTTAAAAGTAAAATTTAGGATAAATATTTAGTGATAATATTTTATATATGAAGAAACCATGTAATATTTTATGGAACCAGATCATTAATAACGAGACACATATGACATAACACGTCAACTAACACCTAAAACAACAAAAATAGTGAAAGATTATTGTATAATGATTAGTAAAATGATATAAAATAATCATAATTGGTACTATAAAAATAAATATATTTATTTATATAGTTAATAACACGTATAAAACCACTATATGGTAGTTTGATTCACATTCAACCAGAAGGAAGCATACAATAATAAATTTAATCTCAATTTACATTTTATAGAGACATAACTGTAATTATATACCAATTAAAATTTATGTGTTTTATGTAAATTCCCTTTCAAATGTATTATTATTATCAATTCAACATTGATGTTATTTTTATGGTTCATATCGAATCATTTCATCCAATGGGATTTTGACATCAAAATTACCAAGTAGTAATGTTATTGTGAAATATCACATTCTTATTTTATTATTAACTTATTCTGCAATCAATAAAATTTTTGTAATAATTTTCATTTGAATTTAAATTTCATTCAAATATGAATATTATATAATGATAGATTTTGTTATTTCTTAAACTACGTAGCTGTTGTACAATCAACATTTATATTTAATGTTATTTAACTAACTGGGGAAATATATATAAATACATATATTTTACTAAACAGATATATTTTATGTTAATAAATTTGGATTCATGAATTAAATCTATTATTCAATATATGAGGAATTATTTGAATAAATAGTGATGACTGAGATTTGAAATATTATACCCCCTTGATGCATTAGTATGTCTCAAGAGAAAAATTAAGTTAGACAAATTAAATGGGTTTCTACCTGTATTATTTAAACTATATTATAAGTGAACAATAATGTCAATATATCATGATTTCTAGTATACTAGATTATAATAAGTATGAATTATGTCAATTAAATTTTCAATTATTATTATCCATGATATTTTCACAATGATATTATTTATGGATACACTGTATTCTCATTTATTTATTAAATGGAATGAGTTATATTTATTTAATTTATATGTTTATTATTCATTATCAATTCATAAAATAAATTTATTTAAATGGAATTTTTGTTCGGTTATTCCACTTTCTATATTTATTATTCTTTTTTGAATCTTGAAATATTTTCCAGCAACTAACCCCTACTGAGAATTTTAGCTCACCCATATTTTCTATTATTTTCATGTGATATAAATTAGAGACCTTTGAATGAGTTTAAAAGTATTTTGTTTATTCACTAATTTAATGAGTTAGGTTTTATTTTATTTTCCAAATATATAATGGATATCATGTATGTATTTAGTTCTAAAAAAATACTCAACTTCTTCATCCTTAAATATTTAACACTTGGAATCTATGATAGTGTTATATTGTAAAGAACCAATTATGGGATATTGTGGTTAGGGTTGTAACAGTTTCATTTAGTTGTACTATAGAACATTTTAATGTTGCGCTTTAATTTTTTTCTTCATTTTTATGTAATGATTATTTTACTAAAATGTTCAATAAATTCATTTCATGGAAAAACTTCGAGAATGTTATAAGTACTCTGATCATTAGATGCAGTCTGATAGTGTAAAATAAATAAATTGATTTTTTTAATTACATATTGTTTTTAACTAAAGTTAACCCCCTCCCCACCTATTTTATCCTTAATAAATTCTTATAATCCACCACCCTTTTATTAAATTAAAATAAAATTAATATACCATTTGGGAATGTATTTCTTAAAATATATTTCATATGTGATATTTTAATAAATTTACTTTATTGGGAGGATCAAATTATTATTGAAAAAATTCCAAAGGGGGAGGTTTATATTATCATCATATTGTGTTTTTCTTTGTTTTCATTAAATATTTCAATATATTTTTTGAAGATCATGTTTGATGGAGTATGTGTCCAAAAAACCAATGAATAATATAAAGGTTACCATGACTATGGGTAATATAGATTAATTTTTCTTCTATTGAACATGAAAATAAAAATAGGTTTTTATGATGTAAAATAATTTTGCATGAGTTAGAAACTACTAAATCAGTCGATTGATGTGTCTATATTCAGGATGTACACTGAATTTTTTTTATAATTATTCTAGTGCTATATACTATTGTTTGGATTAGTATGAATTTATATAACAAAATTGATATTGATGTTGTGTGTTTAGAGAGAGTGAAAAACTTGAAAAATTTCAGAAATTGTGCAATATTTTATTCATCTTGAGGATTTATGATATGAGCAGGGATGTAAATATTGATTAGGGTTCATGTTTATTGACTGAAAGGATAAAATGAATTGGAAAGTGAGCTTCCTAAAATACCCTACCTTAATAATTTAACTGTTTTAAATTTCTTTATAAATATACTGAAATGATCTGTAAATATTTTTAGTAATTTCCATAATAATTTGAATATATTTTATGATTATTTGAAATTATTTTGAATTAAATAAATTACTTTAATGTAAAATTGATTTTACATAATAAAATCAATAATTCTTATGCTCAAGATGAAAATTTTTCTATGTATTTGAATTTTTGAATGATTCATCTATTATAATGAATGAATAATTTAAATTCAAAATTAATTTTTGTATATACAATTCCTTCCGAGGGGTATGAGTAATATAAGAGGTGAAAACATATGCATATGATTCAACTAGAATAAGTATTATGTTATTTGACACTCATTGAAAGATTCATTTCATGTTTCATATTGGTAATTTTAATCTATGTATGATTCTTTATTACCAGTGAACGATTTATTTTTCCATGATACGATAGGGAATTGGATAATTATAGAAAAAAGAAATTTTTTTACAAAAAAAATTAAACATTATCAAAAGATTTTTTTATTATATTATAACAATCAATGCCATTATTTTATTGTAATAGTTCCCATGTAATAAAGGATGCAAAAACAACATGTTTGAAATTTAAAAACATCATCCCCCACTATGATTTTCATAAATAGTATGTTATATATATATATCATACTTAGAACATCTCTTTAAAACTCTTGGAAAGAAAAAATATAAAATTTGATATATGATCCTCATTATGTGTAAAAATTAAAGATATCAATGATTACATAAACATTACATGAGAATAAGTTTATCAGAATATGATTATAATCTAAAAAAATATACCCTACATATATTATATCATTACCATGATTAATGGCATTATGATTTCAAAATTATAATAAATCAATCATAATGTAATCAAAGAACATAATCTATGTGAGTATAAAAATATAATAATCCATTGAATTGTGTGTTACACCTAAGAACATAAAATAATTTCTTTTTTTGACAATGATTTCTATTAATAATATCATAATGTATTGGGATCACTCATCAAACCATCATAGTAGTCATGGTTCTCATGATATTCTAACATAGTAGACAATGTCCTTAGCGGGATGGGATCTCCCCTATCCAGTCTCGTTTATCTCATGATATATATGTTATTAACCAATTGATTAAAGTTATATATAATTATTTTCCCTGCCATCACATAACTACAACCATACATATATTTTCTAAAAGATCATAAAAATTTATCATATCATAACTCATGAAAAGAAATGGTTTTCATAATCATCTCATCATAGAATAACCCATGAAAAATAAATGGGTTTCATAATCATAGAGACATTATAATATTTATCCATAAAAACAATGAATAATGGTTCTATCATTGTCTCATATTTTCAATAAATATTATCAATTATCAAAATATTTTATCCAATATGAAGAAATATTTTCAAAATATCACATAGATCATTTCATGAAGAAAATACTCCATTAAATATGAAATCAATTAGTTTTTTTAAAAAAAATCAGATATTAAATAAAAATATTCTATGAGTATAACATTGTAACCATATAAATAATTCTTCAAACCATTGTGAGTTCATGTATGCGGAAAATTTAGTTCATCCCATATATATTAAAAAAATTATTCCATAATCTTTTTTATTAAAAATTCAAATATACCTCATTCATAAAATGAAAATAATATACATTATTAACCGTTGTAAAAAAACTAAAACATGGATGAAAATTACTCAAAATAATAATATAAATTTTTTTAAAATACTCGTGAATTCATTTTAATGAGATCATAGATATGAGAGAGAAATGATTTTAACTAAAGGGATAAAATTGCTGAATTTTAAAATAATATTGTTTTGGGTTATTAAGTACTTAATGAGATTTAAATGGATAAGAAACATTTATTTTTTAGAAATAACCACATTATAAGAGTATTTCTTTTTATTATATATATTTTCACTATTAAATCTCATCAGTGTTAACATAATCATAAATAAATAGGATATACATTATGAATGTAAAATAAAATTCTTACCTCAAGTACAAATTCATTGATACATGTTAAAACCACATTTTTAATAAATAGATATTTAAAAAAAATCTATTCCATGTCCATAATCCTATATACCATACCATATATTAATTACTAAAATTATTTTATAGTCAATTTAAAAATATTTATTTATTAAAATCACTTTTACTGGTGATTACCAGCTCATTTTTCAAGTATGTTTTTGATCGTTAGTTTTGGTCCTAATACATCATTCAAGGTTCAATTATCCTCGTAATAGTAATACATGTATAAATATCACGTATATTCATTATATACATATTTATATTAGACTATAAAATTTATAAAAAGAAAAAAGGATATCTCTGTTCATGGATATGGTAAGCCATATCTACAAATGAAATATATTTTTATTTATTATAGCATGAAAAAAATAAACACTAATTAAACTTTGAAAAATTTATAATATATCATATATATTGTATATATAATCATTAAATCTATTTTAATTTTCATTAATCTGAAAATAAATCAAAAAATTATTCAAAACACTTCGTGGAGGTTGTAGTCCGCATATAAGTTCAAGTTAAATTATATTTTTTTCAAACATAAGAACGTAATAAGGTAGATGTGATATATAAGATAAAAAATTATTATTAAATCATATATATCATATATATAAATTAAATACATCATTATATCAAGAATTGAGAGGCCGTTATTGTAAATGAATTATATCTTTTCGGGAAACGGTAGTATTTCATAAACATGATCGATAGTTTTGTGTCCCATTTGATGTAAGGGATGATGAATAGAAGATATAATATAATAATAATAATATCTCAGAATATGTTAAATAATATTTTTATTATTTATTATGTCTAAAATAATATTTCTAATGGGTATAGTAATAGATAAAATGAAAACTACTGGTTTAGAAATATACCTCTTCCTCAGACAACATTTTTAATTCAGTACCTAAATATATCCTATAACGGGTTATTGTTCAAACAAGGGAAATTTTGTAGTTATTAGGGATAAAATTAATTTACTTTTTTAGTAATTTTAGGAACTAAATGTCTCTTTATATGTGGATATGATGGGATCAGAAGTCTCCTTTTTTATGTAGTAGAGAGGACTCAAATATATATATTTAAAAGAATAAATATAATAATTTATTATTCACTCTAAATGGATCTAATATAGGAAATTACAGAATATTATATGCAATATAGACTATATATTTCCATAAAAGTAGTTTTTGATGGTTTTAGATAATTTTAAATCCCATCTCTTTAATTTGAACCCCCGATAAACATAGATTAACCGTAACCACAATAATTTTTTTTCTGTTTTGAATATTAAATAAGGAAAAAATAAGTTAAATTTATAACTAATATTAATTATAAATATGGGATCCATTTCAGGAAATTAAATTTAAATAAGTGATAGAATTTAATTTAATATTATACCTAAAATGTGATTAAAATGGATTTTCCAAATAAAACGTTTTATCAAGTATACAATGATTTTATACCAAATATCAACATAAACTTTACATAAATGAAATAATTGGATTATTTATAATATAATTTAAATAATTTTACATTTTAAATAATTTTACATACAATTAGTTTTAAATTTTTTTTAAATTCTCTAAACAAAAATCTATTAATTTTTAAAAAATATGTATTTTACAATTTTCATCAAAAAATTAATATTTTTAGAAATTTTTGAAAAAAATTAACTATAATATTTTTTTTTTAAATTCTAATTATTTAGTTTTTTGTTTTTATCAAAAAAATTTATACATGTATAAAAATAATTTTTTTTAAAATGTGAAAACATTATTAACATGTTTTTATGGAAAATATAGTATTAATGAATATAATTGGATTTATTACTATCTGATTCCAAGAAAAAAATATTATCTGGATTATAAAAACATTTATAGAATATATAAAATAGAAACATAATTATAATAATTTACTATTAGTGATTTGTTTAATTATTTATGAATAAAACACATTCCATACATAATTGTTTTTCTCATAAACATCAATTAAATCCGAATAATTTTTAGATTTTGATTTCAATGGAATTGATAACAAATGAATTTATTTTATACATGTTTAAAAATTATAACATTGATCATTTATTTATTATTTTTCATACCCACAAATTTATCATCTTTTTTATAAGAGTAGACTATAATTTTGTTTAATTAGACTCGTTGTTGCAAGTATCATAAGCAAACAGTGATATTAAATTTCATTAAAAAAATATTTTATAAAATAATGAGGTCTTTAAATATTCCCCCAATTAAAATTAATTTCGCCCTATAAAGATTATAACTTTTATATGAAGAAATGAGGAAATTTATACCCCATTATATCCTCGGGTTCTCATGTAGTCTTTTCAAAATTATGATTCCTCCAGAGTGAGAAGTATTATTCCATAGAAAATTATATCAACGATCCAAAATTTATAAAAATTTATCCTCATAAGAGATATATGTTTCTATTGGTGATAACATAAATTTTAGTGCATGTGTCGTGTCAGGTATGTACTTCCTTATGATAGATACAAGAAAGATATTGTTATCTTAAGAGATTTTTAGTGGGCATGGCAAGTGAGAAGATATTATCCATACTCGATCAAAAGTTTCAAAGTGACTAACATATATAAGACATATATTTATTTTCGTCCAAAATATCATAAAATTATTCCATGGGGAAATATTTAGGAACACATTCTCACCAACTTCAAAATCCAAATCTCACCAACAATTATTAGCAAAACATTTATATCGACTCTGACTTTCCCTGATGTGTTATTGAATGGTTCTTACATTCACAGCCAATTACTCAACAAACATAGGCCCCAATATATTTACGTATCCAAATTCAGACATTAATTTGGTTTTTGTACCCTTCATACCATTTTAGCTTATTATATGGATACATATGAATGCTCGAGTGAATGTTATTATTGCTAGAAACTCAAATTTTGGAAGTTCATGACCCCAAACAGCTTTGAAATCCATTAAACATGATCCCAAGATATCTTATAGGATTTTAATTATTCTCCCAGACCGTTCATCTATCTTAAGAAGGTCATATGTTCTGTAACTCAACTCTATATACACATCAGTCTATGTACATTGACAACACATCATGGTAAAACATGAATCCCAATAAAAAAATACAATGTTGATCTACATGAAAAATTATCAATTACCTAAATTATATCCTTTTATGTTGATCTTGAGAAAAATATTCTCTAATATAAATTAATATTAATAAATACGTAAGGTCGTCTACTAATCCCCAAAGAGTATTTTGGCCTTTCAAAATTATGGGGAGTCTGATGCAAATGTCCACTGTGTTATTTTTCCATTTGCATTCTGTTCTAGATAATAGTATCAATTTCCCCCTAGACTTTTGCCTCCCTTTCTAACCTAGATAACATAACATGGAATGATTTACCTACATAAAAATTTATCTCTTTAGGACCTCCCAAAAAACATACTCATTCAGATGTATATGAATATTTCTATGATCAAGATGAATGTAGAATGACGAACAATTAACCTCATCCAACATTTATTTTATGTTCGGTATTGACATGACATATACCTGAATCCTAAAAACTATCTTTTCATTAAAATTAAGGTAAAACACAAGAACATTCCTAGCCTTCTTATGCAGTTCCACATCTTCTTTTTATGACTCCTTAATCTGCACATGGATAGATGTTTCAAAACTAATTTGATAAGGATATGATTTCCCCCTATCCGTCATGATTTCTAAATACTCTTAATGAAAATAAAATATCATTGGATCACTTTTTATTAATTTCCAATGATAAAAAACTATTATCCTTTTGAGTGAAATCAGGTTTCACTGTTTTGACATTCCCAGGGTAGTAATGTATTGAGTAGTCATAATAATAAATAAAATCCAACCATCTTCTCCAACCCATATTCATCTCATTTAGAGTGGATATATACATTAAAATATTAATACATATATTCAAAATATTTTAACATAACTAATATTTAAAAATATGTGTGATGAAGAAATTATCATAGGTATCTCTAAATGCCGAGTTGGGTAATTTTTCTCATGAACTATCTTTTTTTATGAGCCATAAGAAAAGAACAAATAATTTTTATTATGAACTCATCCAAGAACATTATTTTATTCAAAAATATATATTAAAATACTTTATATTCAGTAGGTTACTATAATAATAAGTTAATAGATTATTAAAAAATTATATTAATTCATATTTTATTCAAATTCCTCCATGCAATGAAATTTTGATCCCTTCCAAATTAACATGGGAATTGGATTATATAGTCAAGAATAAATTTACACAATTAACTAATATTATTAATTAAATCAATGAAAATATTGTATCTTAGTCACAGTACTTGGACTTCTATAAATTTTAATAAATTCCATCATTGATGGATCCCCCGATATACCATTTATTGTGATAACCTGACCAGAAAATGAAACATTTTTTAGAAGAAAAAAAAGAAAACATCATAAACTTTTTATATAGTTTATACTTTTAATGAGATTTATTATAATCCTAAAGTGATATTCACACTCTTCCATTATCTTTGGATATATATGAATATAATATATAATGTCTACCACAAACTGATCAAGGAAATATCTAAACACTCATTTCAAAAAATACATGTAGATAGTGGGGGAATTAATAAGACTAAAGGGAATCTGTATTAATTCATAGTTTACAAACATTGTTTATAATGTTTTGTAGGGTATATGATCCTTCTTGACCCTTAATTCATGACATCCAAAATGAATAAAAATCAATAAAATTATTGATTTCCACTTATTTGATCAAACAAGTCATTAAAATGGGGTATATGATACTTGTACTAAAAAGTGATTGTGTTGTGTTATTGATAATAAATTAATATTCACACCAATACATCAATAATATTAATAAAAATAACTAATTTACCCTAAAGAGACACACATGAATTAATTAATCCCACATCACTATTATCCTAATGTTTCTTTTAAAATTTCAATAGCACAATCAGAGATATTCTATATGGTTTCATTGAAATATGTGTATCACATCGTACGGGTTGAATTATGATCTCAATATCATTATTTAATGTGAGATTAAGAAAAAATTCTATGAATACACTAGAAAACTCCCACACAATATGCTGATCATCAATGTTTAATTTCTAAACTATTATCTAGGATAAATACATATTTTCAATAGGAATCAACTCTCATTATTCGGATATGATTTACATTGGATTTTTATAATTATCATCACACTAATAAACAACTATATTTTATTTAATAAAATAATTTGTCACTTACCTTATTATTAAATTTATGTCATATTTACCAACAGAAAGTTAGTCAATTCCAAAGTTAACATTAAATTCAACTAGTTGTAGAATAACAATCATTGAATGATTCACATTCACATAAATATAAACAAAATATGAATAATAGACATGTAATATTATCATCATATGATTAGGCTTTTTCTATGGTAAATAAATTTATTATTGTTAGTTTGGTATTTTTATACCCCTAAATATTCATCCAGAGTTAAAGAGTGGGTTGATTGATAGTCAAATAAGACATTAGATGTTATATTGTGTATGAAAAGTATACCTTACACTAAATATTTATAATACCCATCATTAAAATTAGTAATCACATGATATTTGGTGTTATCTGCAAGAATAAGAGGTTACTATCAATATTCATTATCATTAACCTTTATATTTGAGAATTAGTTAACATAATTCCCATACACCTTGTATTTGAACCACAAGAGCGTGGGTGGTGAATTCATTAGAGATTTTTTTCATTCACATCATTATACAACTTATTACCACAATAATGGTATTTTATTTCTTATTAGCCATCCTTACTATAAAAAAACAATTATTAGTACCTTTAATATAATTTCTAACATCATTCATTTCTCACCTTGAGGATAATGGATGGCCAGTCATACTCTTTATATGTTATTATAGATTTCATTGAATACTATATTTATTTTTTATCAAATAATGAGATTTATTCCTATGTAGAATCTCAATTTTCACTCCTGAAGCACACTAAAAGATTTCATCACATATATTTAAGATCCTTATGTAGAACAACCATTGGATACTTAGTTTTAAGAAACTAAATAATAAATCAACCATACATTATTTTCTTGATGATAATAGCAGGGTAATAACTCAAAGGCCTTGTAAATTTCCTTCATATGTACCAAAAAATTAATAATCCCACCTATTTAGGTCAATGAATTGCCTCTCCATTTTAATATTAATAATATGAGGAATTTTCTTATTGAAAAATAATCCCTTAAACTCAAAAAACTATATGGAATAATTTTTTTTTGTGTCCTCTTATTCTTGATAAAATTATACCATTAATCTTCTTGGACATCAAAACTATAGAAAAAAATATCTTTTTCATGTTCTAAACATTATAGAATAGAAAATATACATATAAGAGTAGTGATCTATTAATAAAAAACTTGTCGATCAATAGACTCACTATAAAAATTCGGATGTAAACCCATATAGGAATCAAGAGATTGGTCTTCCCTCCTTTTCTTAAAAAGAAGTTCAACATGATTTCCTATATTAATAAATTTATGTAATAATAGAAACATCATTTTGAATTATAAATCCCAATACATATTTTCATTTAAGATAAGTTCATTTAATTACTTATCAAATTCATCATTAATAGGATTACATTAGGATTCATTAAATGATTAAACAAAAATCATAGTGTCATCAACAATAATTATATTGTGAAGCCACATAATAATGAAGAGTAATTTATTTGATGACAAGTTATTTTTATCCTACAAAACCATTGGTTTAAACACGGTAATTTCTGATCCTTTTGTTTTCAAATACTTCAATATAGTTCATAAAAATGTTAATTTACCAAATAATATAACTTAAGAGTATCAAAATAGGTTCATAGTAAGGGAACACTCACTATGAAGCAGAATAATGCATGATAAATACTTGAATAACTCTTTTCGATGTTAGTAAAACATAATCCATATATTCCAAAACCATTTTTACTTTTTTATTTGAATGGGGAATTATTTCAATAAAATCTAGAATACCTAATTTATCATAACATAGGTAATTATTCTATACAAAGGATTATCATAATGGTACTCACAATTTTTTTATATCCACAATTTACTATGATTTACTAAACCATTATCTGATACCAACTATAGAGACGTATTATTATAATTCATAAATATTTAACCTATTTGATGAATTTTTATTATAGTAACATATTGATTCATACTAGAATCATATTATTATATGTAATTTGAAAATATAGACACAAAAAAATTTGGTTTGTAAATAATATGCATCATCTCCAACTACGATATTCATAACTATCACCCTTCTTAGACATATCATATATAATACCCTTCTTAAATTATGGAGAATGAAACAAAAATTTGGTGTGCTCTGCTGCCCGGTAATAGAAGACATGGGAGATCTAAATGATCTTTTAACATAACATGTGAATAACTGTATGCGAATATGAATATAACATTTCAAAACCATAACCTTTATATCATAATCACAATCGTTAGTCATGACATACATGGTTAATCATATGACTCGAATCCCAATGAAATCCATGAACACAATCCTTGACAGAAAAAATATAGAATAATGCATTGATTTTTGGCATAAAAATAAAAATAAATTCTAATTTTTTTATTATTCAAGGATTTTTCATCAGACTATCATATTATATTGGTTACACTCCCCAAACAATCATAGACATCAAGGATCACTTCAAAAACTATCATATTGGACAATGTGGCTTAATAAATTTATTTCAATTCTCAAACTAGACACATTTTCCCCCTGAGATTTTCATCATTACCCAATTCATATGCAGATTATATAATTCTTGGACCACCCCCATATAGTGAATTTTGAACATAGTTCTTCACTAACATTATAAAACATTCAACATATTATAACAAATGTAATGAAATAGGTTTCATAATCATTTCATCAACACATTTCTCATAGAAAAGAAATGGGGTTCATAAACATATTTTCATCATAATCATAAAATATCCTAAAAAATAATATGGATGGTAACATTGAATCATATCCCCAATAATATTTAGGAAACATCCAAGGATTTCATCGGAATGGGAAAATGGTTTTAAAAATCACATGCAACAATGCATTATAAAATACACCTTTCACATTGAAATCATTGGCTAAAAATATAGTAATGTAAAAAAAATTAATGAAAACATTATATATCATATGGAACTTTGAAAATACTTATAATTATATTCAAATAATTTTATTTTGATGATAGCAGAACATTCCATTAATGTTGTTTATGGTAAAATACTGTTTAATTTTAAACTTTCAGTAACAAGTCAAAAAGTACCACATTTGGAAAACAAGAATAAGATTCCATTATAAAAAATTTTAAAAATAAAAAATCATTAAAAATGACTTTAAAAGTTTATATAATAATATTAAATCATTACTAATGACATTTTATTGAAATCCTGGATATGGAATGAAAACTATTTTCAATCGAAAAGATACATAATGTAAATTTTTATTAAAAAATTAAGTTGGTGTCATATGTACATAAATAGTTTACATTGAAAGTAAAACATGTATTCATAATAAAATAATATCAGATAATAAATGTAAATAATATTTTTATAGTTATATTATAAATTTTGATCATCTTAGACCTATGCATAAAAAATCCATATGAACAATGGCATTGTGTCACAAAACCCTTACCTGTGGTCTGACTTCCTTCATACATATTTGAACCTCAGGTAAAATATATATATATTTATTATATATCATTTAAAGAACCATAATAAAATATATGATACCATATAGAATTTACATATTTCCATTTATAACATTTTTAAAATATTATATATTTAAAAGGAGTTTTCTGGGGGATAACCACTTCATTTTCCATGAATGTTTGTGCTTTGTACATTTTCCGAATTTAGATTTTCCACGGTTCTATAATATTAAGACTATTAATAATTATATAAAATTAATTTATATTCAGAATTAAATATATACTTTTAACCATAATTATTATAATATAAAAATGAATTGTATTTCCCATCAAAATGATATGTCATACGTATGTATGAACACAGTATTCATTTCTTAACAGATAGTTCAAAAGAAGGAAAAAATAAATTCATGATTAAAAAATAAATAACACATCATATTAATCATATATAATCATTAAATATATCTTTATCAAAATACAGGTTAAAATAATTTTATAAATAATCACATTTCTTTATGTGGGTGGTAGTACGTACATATACACACACACACGATAGATGGTAGGTGTTATATTAATATTTAAAAATTATAATTATTTCATAAATATCATATATATAAATATATATTCATGACATATTTATGTCATTTTTTGATAGACTGTGATAGAAACCAAATTACATTTGTTCCTAAGGTGGTAGTCTATCGTACATGTGGTCAATGATTACATTTACCATTTGATAAAAGGGTGATGAAAAAACGTTACCACATTAACAAAATAACATATAATTATATTTAAAATAATGTTTTTATTATTTAATAATGGTTAAATATTATTTTAATTATGTAGAATAAGAAATAAAAAATCATTATCGTGAATATTTCCTCTTTATTGGGAAACCTCTTTATGTTTATACATAAATAATTCCTAAGATGATCTTCTGATCAAACAAAACAGTATAGGTCGTAATTTTGGATTTGAGGATATTTTTTTGGTAATTATTGGTCAAACTAAATGTCTAATGATGTGTTTATAGTATTATAAAGTATGTTTCCTTTTAAAAGTGGGTGACATGACCCTCATTGAGTATTTGAAAAAAAGTTGAATCTCGTATTCACACCACATGGCTACAAAAGGGAACATTAAAAAGTATTATATGATATATGGTCAAATTATTTCCATCCAATATAATTTATAAATTTTATATGTCATTTTAACCCATATCAATTAAGGTAAAACCCTTGTATACCAATATTCACCTTAAACGTGATAAATAATTTTTACAATTTTTACAATTCATTATGATAGAAAATAACTCAACCCTATTAAGTGAAATTAATGGTTCAGATTAAAAATATGGAATCCATTTTTAAAAATTCATCTCATTGAATTATCAGAATTTAGTATATATAAACCCACAAACATGGTGAAAATATGTTTTCTAAAGAAAAACATTTCTTAATTATTAAGATATTTATTAAAAAAATTATTCCTAAAATTGATTATAATTATATAAAATGGATTAATGCTAATATAATTGAAAACATTTTACATTTTATACCATTTTAAAAATATATAATGTTTTAAATTCGGTAAGTGAAAACACATTTATTAACAAACGTCATAATTTAGAATTATTCGTAGAAAAATATATCTATTCAAAAAATAGTAAAAATTTTAATTTAAAAATTATTAAATATTAATTTAAAAAATAATGTTAATTATATTTATAAATTGAAAAAATTTGAAAAATTTATATAAATATAAGATCAAAAATTGTGACAAAACCCCTTTTTATAAAAATACAATATTTTTTCGCAAGTCAATATTTATTGTTATCCCATTCCTAGAGAATTTTTTTTAAAAAATTAAAATTCATTTTATAAAATATATAACACATAAATTCCTAAAAATATAATTCCACAAAAGTTATTAAATTTAATAATTATTGTTAAAAAACATTAAGTGTATTATAAATTATTTTATAGAAAAATATTTCTTTTACTTTAAATTTTCATTATATTTTCATTTATAATAAATTTATAACCAATTAAATCACTTGATACTTTTTTAAACCATATAATGTTGACAACTAATTGTTCATATTAATACTTTTCAATTTAATGGATAGGTTCTAATAGGATAATATATTACGATTCATTTAGACTCTTGATGGTGCACATCATAAGTAATAAAAGCAATTCAATATCATTAAAATTGAATGTCTCATAAAATATCATTCTGAATAAACGATTATAGATTTCATGGATAGTCAACATAAGCATCATGCCATTGTGAAAATTTAATATATTTATAGATAGATATTTTTTAAATATAAAATCAGTTTCTAAAGAAGGAATTTAAATTCAAGGATGTTGAATCCATTATAAAATACTAAAATAATCAATAATGGTTTAAGATATATGATACATTTTTAGATTAATACATACTAATGTTTTCGATGATAGATATGTTCAAATTTCTATAACTTCTAATTTCAAAAGGGAGTAGTCGGAATTTTTTAAATTTGATCTGAATTTATAAATAAACGAACTATTAGTTGTGCTGATCAATATGTTAAAAACAATAAGAAATGTATCCATTCAAGATATTTCACTGGTAAATAGAAGGAAATAAATATAATAATTTATAATATTATTATTAATCATAAATCTGAAATTCCAAATTTTATTAAATTTGGAAATTAATTGTGATGATTTTGGAGTTCTACATCATGATATACATATCATAGTGGCATATGATTCAAGATAATTATTAAATACAAAAGTGTAGTGGGAAATTATTTGTGATTTACATGTTAAAAATTACCTTTTTTTGTCATTAAGGAATTCAAGCATGTCTTAAATGAAGAATCAAACAAATTGTGAGTTTGATAAGGACTAAGTGAGCTATAGTCGATAGAGTGGATTGATAAGAAGAGTTTGTTGGTGGTTATCAATATTTTTAAGATAAAATGACTCAAATCTATGTGTAGATGTAATTTTAATAAATTCTTAGTTTTAAAGGGTGTTCTTATCATTTTATAGGAGACATCTATTTGATAAAATAGTATAACAGATATAATGGGAGACTCCCACATATATAATTTTTTTAGAAAATTCAAAATAATAGATCAGGTAAACCAAATTTTATAGCGATTCTATTTTCATAATATTTTGAAAACATTTTATTTTTAGATACATAGAAGAAAAAAATGGGGTATATTGAGAGATAGATAGAGTTATGATTTATAAAATTACGGACAAGAAAACATATGTATGATAATTGATAACCAAAGATCACCAAAATAGAGGAGATGATTTTTATCCAATTTTATTGATTATTAATTATCTAAGAATTGATGAGAAATTAAAAAGTTGAACTTGATATATCCATTAACATATATTTTTGAGAAGAAGATATTATAAATCCCTTGACTATGCTACTAAATTTAATAATTTCAATGTTGGGATCATTATATACTGAATAGATATTGGATTTTGGACATTGTAACATCTATAGATTGGGTTGATGATTCTATGTGAGTAGATTCTATGTATTTTCTACTAAGTTGATCTAAAAGAATGGAATGAGGTTCCAGCAGAATTCATCAAGAGTTAAAGGTAGTGAAATTATTTTAAATGAAAAATAATATGGAATCATATTAATATAGTGATATCTGGATATGATTATAGATCATCATCAAATGTAGTAAAAGGAACACTAGTATATACATGGTCAAATGTTGGGGAATTGGTGTATCAAATGTTATGAATTGTATTGATAGTGAAAAATAGTGCCATGTCACAACCCATCCTTCGAGGCCCGGTCCGCGATTACACCAAGCCCAGCTTCCAAAGGCCTGGGGTAGGCGACTAGAACCAAAGTCCAAAATCCCTAAAACTGAGAATACATTGCCTTAATATTCATAAAATACACACAAATAGAGTACAAACTGGAAGAAAACACTAATTAAAAACTGTATACAGAAGAAGAGTTGTAATGTAAAGGGGCTGGAAATAGAAACCCAATTGTAATGTACATGGAAACTAAACATCAAGTACAACTGATGAAAAGTAAACACATGTTCGATCATCCACTGGGAAGTCCAACCTAAAGGGTAGGTAGAGAAGGCCTACACAGGACTCCATGTTCGTCTGTCTCCTCCATGTACTGTAATGACGTGTGGTCCACCTCCGGGAACCATCCAGTCATGTACACTCTATCTCGGTTAGTGCTACCCATAGTCTGTAACCAACACAACGAGGTGCGGGCATAGCACAAGCATGGGTGAGTATTACGATACTCAGTAGGGACCCCAAAACCCTAAAGGTCTCACAAAATCCATGAAGGATAAAACAAAAAGTATGAAATTAAAAAATAGTCAATACATAGGTATATTCCTATACATATACCTAAGTTATCAAGTAACTCATCTCAATCATGAGGAAAACACAGAAGTCCCTAACTCAACTCACATATGTATAAAACTTTTGTAGAGTGATAGAGATGATCATATGTAGTCACTGATTCATCTAAGCTGTCAGACCCCCATAGTATCCTGGACCAGTAGTTGGAACTGTCAGACCCACATAGGACCCAAGAATTGTAGTCAGAGTTGTCGGACTCACACAGGATCCTAGACCAGCTAACCTGTCGGATCCACACATGATCTAGGACATGCAATTCTGTCAGACCCTCACAAGATCCAGGAACAGAAGTCATAACTGTCTGGCCCATAGGGGATCCTGAACCAGCTAAGCTGTCAGACACACATAGGATCTAGTACCAGCTATTCTGTGGGACCCACACAGGATTTAGGAATAGAAGTTAGAACTATCGGACCCACACAGCATCCAGGAACAGTCGTCAGAGCGAAGTCAGTTGTAGGGCTTCTACAAAGTGTGCTTGATTTCGGGTGGTTCTTTTCCTCAAGAAAAGAGTTGATACATTTATTTCCACCATGTCCAATGAAGAAGTGCCTCAATTGTATGCCTCGTCATAGGGGTCTCAACGCATCAAACGGTGCATCAATCAGACAGTTGGTCTGTGAGTTATTTTCTTTTTAGTCCTCGGGGCCCGGTTGGATTTCTGTATGAGCCAACATGCCCGTATCTCAATTTTACCCCAAACTGTAGTGGGGTTTTTATAAAGGTCCCATGATGCTCCAAGATAACCATAACTATTGACAGTTCATTAAACGGACGTTTGGTGCCATAATTGAAGCCAAAAGAAATAAAAGGGTCAGTATTGTGCCTGGGTCTAGTCTGACCCAGTCGGACCGAACCGACCCCTCTCAGTATGGGCCAAACTGGTATGGGTTGACCCGAACAGACCTGTTGGGTATGATCCATCCCGTTGGGCAGGTCATCCCGCTATGATTGGCCCGCTCAGCTGGGCCAGGCACAGCAGACTGCAGGGGCGGTTGGGCCCAAGCTCAGGGAATGTTCGGCCCAAAGCATTGTGAGGGCACGACTCGACCTATAGATCGTGTGGGACCCAGGACGCCGGCTCCGCCGAGAGGGCGCGGGTCGCTCAGAGGCCTGCTCAAGGGCAGCCGGGCAGGCCACGACAGGGTGCTAGGGGGGCCGTGGGCAGCGTGCCTGGAGAACCGTGGGAAGGGGGCAGGGTGCCAGGCAGGTCACCGGGCGGCCGCGGGTAGGTGGCTCAGGCGTCGGGCAGCGCATCGGGTGGCCGTGGGAAGGCGGCCGAGCACCGTGCAGCGTGCCGGGAGGCCGCAGGAAGGCTCCGGGGAACCGGTAATCCCGCTGGTGGGGCCGCGGGTAGGTTTCTAGGGCACCGGGCAGGGCACCGGAGGGGCGCGGGCAGGTGGCCTGGCGCCGGGCAGTGCGCCGGAGAGCCGTGGGTAGGCCAGTTCTGCGAAGATCGGGTCGGCGCGGGCTAGTGGCATATTTCGCGGAGGTTGCAAGTAGCGCAGACTTTGTCATTATCACCTCTTCCCCCTCATCGCTGATAGGTAGCCATGCCGTAGAACGTCACAAGAAGAGATAGATCGACGGAGGATGTCGGGACATGTTAGGTTGGCCCGCACCCTCCACATTTTGGGAGGTATCATTTGGATCATCATGAGAAGAATATGATCAATAATACATCCAAAACAATCCCTTTTTATCTTATGAATAAGGAAAGAAGAAGGTACAACTTCAACAAGTAATAAACCCCCTACCTTTGATTCATTGTTCATTGTATGTCGTGTCTTCCGTACATCTCAAATCCCGAGCTGCATCGGCTCAGAGATGACGTTATGAAGGGTAGTTCGGTAGGTTTCTGAGGTAGAAGACGAATAAGAATCGTCATCAGTGTTCTTCATTGGAGGAACATGTTCATCGTTCTTTGATTGAAGAATTGTTCTTCGTTGGGAGCCTTCTCCAATATTCCATTAATGCTCCTCTTCCAACAAAATTAAATATCCCCACCAAATAATTGATTTTCTATTATTTTATTGTTTTCACGCAATTCAAAAAGTAACAATTAAATTAAAAAGATCCTATATTTTAATTCAAGAAGTTGGTACATTAATTAAAGGGGGAGGTGGAGAGGCTCTCCCTCATTAATGAGGTAGAGTTGAGAGGTTAAACTCTCCTCCCATTAATAGGGGTTGGGTGGTCCCCACCTAAAATATTCAAATTGGAGGTTATGGTCTCGGGTGGTCCCCATATAGTAACCTCTCACTGGAGGTTATGTTCAGGTGGGCACCACCATAATAACCTCTCTTGGGAGGTTCTGGTGTGGAGGTCCCACCTCAAACTCCCAAGTGGTGGTTTTAACCAACAATCACTCACATGGAATCATAAAATTAAATAAATTATTTCACACTTTATTTTATTATTTCTCCAGGAAAACCCAAAAACTGACTCTCTATACCGATCATCTGCCGTTGTGGTGAAAGTCTCCTTTAAAGTATATTGGCGCTGCGAGTTCAATGGTGCCCTCAGATTTCAATTATGAGGGCACCGGTTAAAAAGTTATAAAAACCAGCTCATACATTTACAAAATGTACCCCAACAAAACATCATAAAATCATTCCTTCCACACCGGGCCTTGATTTCATGCACTATAAATTTTCATGTAATCGTAAAAATACCATGTATTTAAGAAAAAACTTTCCAAGGAAATTATGGGACTTTACATTCTCCCCCCTCCGGGATTTACATCCAAGTAAGCTAAAACTCGAACTGTGGGAACAAATGGGGGTACTGAGCACACATCTAAGCCTCCCGCTCCCATGTCCTCTCATGGAGATTCCCGTGCTGCCAGTGAACGCGCACCAGAGGTATCAACCTTCCATGCTGGATCCGCTCCTGTCGATCCTCCATCTCCATTTGAACCTACATAAATGTCACCCAATCATCGATGTCCAACTCTCCATTTTTGATGATGTTGGGAGGGTCGTGCACATATCCTTCAGTTGGAATATGTGGAATACATCGTTCACCCGGTGCAACTATGGTGGAAGAGAAAATCGGTAAGACACCTTGCCTACTCTGCTGAGGACCTGAAATAGTCCGATGAATATCAGAGATAACTTTCCGCCTCAGCCACATCTCTGTAATCCTCATTGGGGTGAGACCCCTAGAAAGACGTGGTCACCATCCCCAAACTCCAGTGGTCTCTATCTCCTATCAGCATACGACTTCTGCCTGCTCTGAGTATTCTTCATCTGCTCTTGGATGATCTGCACCTTCTCCATGTAGCCCATACCATCTCTGGTCTCACTAGTGCTGACTCCCCAGGGTCTGTCCAGGTGAGTGGCGATATGAAAGGTTGACCATACAAGGCCTCAAAAGGTACCATCCCAATGGTGGAGTGATTTCTTTTGTTGTATGGAAACTCTATCAAATGTTAGTGGTCCTCCCAGCTACGACCGAAGTTGAGGACACAATCACGCAACATTCCTCGAGGGTCTTAATGGTCCTCTCAATGTGTTCATCAATCTGTGGATGTAAGACTATGCTTAGAAAATGCTGCATCCTAGAAGATTCCTGCAACCCCTTCCATAGCCGGGAAGTAAAGTGTGTGTCATGACCGGAGACAATAGAAGAAGTTACTCCATGTAGCCACACAATATCCTACAAGTAGAGGCATCCCAATATCTCTACTGAACTATGCACTCTGATCAGTTGGAAGTGGGCTGGCTTGGTGAGTCGGTCGACAATCACCCTAATTGAGTTGTGACCCATAATGGTACATGGAAGACCCATCACGAAGACCAAGGATATCATATCCCACTTCACTCTGGGACCTCTAAAGGTTGAACCAAGCCTACTGGTACTTGGTGCTATACCTTCACTTGCTGACAAGTGAGTCATCGAGAGACAAACTCTGCTACTGCCTTCTACATACCTGGACCCCAGTGTTGTCGTCTAAGGTCTTGGTACATTTTCACCACTCCTGGATATACCGCTAATGAGTATTTGTGGAACACCTGCAACACTTAATCTTCAATTTACATTGATACCATAGTACATCCTATGAGGAGGATGATATTCTCCCCACCTTCAGAAAATCCATCAGGTGTTTGTCCTATGGATATATGAGCACGTCGTGTCTCACAGTCAGCATGCCCATGTTGTGCTTCCCTGACTCACTAATGGAGTGGGAGAGTGACTATAAGAGACTGTAGAAAGGTTTCCCTATCACCATTCACAAAGGATATCTGTATGTAAACAAGCATATCTGTGTCCTATCTAATCAACTGTATACCCGATCTCTTGCTGAGCACATCCTCAGCAACATTCCCCTTCCCATGACTATAGACTATCTCGATGTCATAGACCTGGAGGAGCTCAAACCATCACCATTGTCTTATGTTCAGGTCCTTCTGAGAGAATATATACACATGATACTCTTGTGATCAGAGTACACGGTAAACTGCTCGCCTATCAGATAGTGTTTCCATATATTCAAGTAAAAGACCACTGCTGCTAACTCTAGGTCATGAGTAGCATAGTTCTTTGTCATTTTGTCTCAGCTTCTGAGATCCATTAACGATCATTACTCACTTCTACATCAGGACACACCCATGTCTGGTCCCTATTGCGTCACAGTAGACTATTTAGACTATGAATTCCTATGGAATCATCAAGATGGGGCATTAGTCAGCCTCTACCTTACCTCTTGAAATCACGAATGGAATCTCTTCGACCATATAGAGGTTTTCCCCATCTTCCTCAAGGCTAATAGCGGTGCTGCAATTGTGGATAAGTCTGGTACGAACCTCTAGTAATATCAATCCAAACATAGGAAACATCATCACACTCTTCTGTGGATCCCAAGCAAGTAATGCCTCAATCATCACTGGATCTACTGCAACTCCAACCTCCGAGATTACATGTCTGAGAAGGTGAACCCCTCAGATCCAAAATTGGCGTTTTGGGAGCTTACCATAAAGATGGTCCTCTCAGAGTGTGCACAATACCACCCGCAAATGGTATGCATGCTCCTCCTCAGAAGTCGAGTAGATTCGACTGTATTCAATAAAGACTATGACAGAGCGATCAAGGTATGGCTTGAAGATCCTATTCATGAGTTCCATGAACACTGTTGGATCATTATTTATGCCAAAGGGAATAACCATGAACATGTAGTGGACATAACGTCACCTGAGGGATATCTTTTTCATATCCATTTCTTGAACTCTGAGTTGGTGATAGCTTGATCTGAGGTCTATATTCAAGAACCACCGTTCCCCCTTCAGCGGATCAAAGAATTCATCAATCCATGGAAGTGGGAACATTTTCTTCATGGACACCTATTTCAGGTGATGGTAGTCAACACTAAGGCTCAAGCACCCATCCGCCTTCTTGGCGAAAAAAATCCGGGCTTCCTAGGGAGAAACACTAGGCCAGATGAATCCCTTCCACTGCAAGTCCTCTAGTTGTAACAACATCTCACAAAGCTCAGTGGAAGCCATCCAATATTCATGAGTAGATATCAGTAATGTCCTGGGGTACATGTAAATTTTTAAGTCCACCACTCTTCGAGGAGGTAGTCCTGGAACATCTTCTAGGAAAATATCCATGCACTGGTCCACCACTACATGATTTATTGGACTCTCCACATCTACTATTCCGAGGGTAAGGCGGGCCAAGTGATTAGTGATCGGCTGCACCCACCTCCAAGTAAGTACGTCCTATGCTGCAAAGTCTCCCTTATTTCCGGTTAAGTTGAACATTGTCCCACCTATGTGGACACAGCGCACATTTCAACTAATACATTCAACCTGATTATGAACTGTAGATAACCAGTCCTTACCCAAGATGACATCGTAATGCCTCGACGCCGCTACGAGGAGATCCCAGCCAAAGCCCTCACCTCCAAGAGTAATCTTACACTGCCATCAGCAGTGTGTAATCATCAAGTCTACTCCTGTATGAGTCTCTAGCCATAGGATCGAGCCAACGGCTCCATCAGAATCTCTACGCTCTAAATGAGGGATGTGGAAATGAAAGAGTAACTAGAACCTATGTCTATAATAACTGATGCTATGGTGGAGTAGATATAGATCGTACCTCGAATCATCTATAGAGTGTCGTGATCGTATGCCTCAGCTGCCTGGAACTGAGCTCTACCATGTCCACATGCTCTCTGCGGTGGGGGTGGACCTCTTGGTGATGGTGGTGGTAACACCTCAAAACGACGCCCACCACCAGCTTCTTGAACATCTCCTCTGCTATGTCCACATGTTCCCTGCAGACCGCCTCAATCGAATCTATGTCTCTGCCTGGGCGGTCCTTCGGCCGTCTGCTGATCATCCAAATAATGAGACAGATAATCATGATCCATGTGACCCTCCCCACTACATTTGAAACACTACATGTTTCTCACATGACTGGCTCTGTCTCGTGTACATCGCACAACCAAACCTCTGTCCTAAGGTCATCCACCGGATGGTCTGGTCCACATGGACCTCCGCGACATCTGTCTATTTCCTTCTGTAGAAGAGCCCTCTATGTGATGCCCGATGGTGGATCTCGCTTCTTGTGACTGCTCAGAAAGGAAACATTACAATAAGAGGGTATTCTCTAAGACCCTCGCCTGCATCGGGATGTTGAGTGTGATCATCGACACTCTCATACCTCGCTTGATAACATGCTCAATGGTCTGGGCCTAGAAGAATGGGTCCCACACCATATCGGTGGATTAGCGTGAGAGGTCAGGGAACCTTGATTAGTACTGAGCCACCATCATGCTACCATGTTGTAGATGCAGTAGCATGTGGATCCACTCTACAAATAGGGTGGCTGGGAAAAACTCTGTTTGAAACAGGCTCTCAAAGTCTGCTAAGAGATGTGTATTCTTGCCAAGCACCTGAAGCATCTGGCTCCACCATCTGTATGCTACTTCCTGATGCAGACTCACGACAAGGATCACCATTATTTCTGATAGTGACCCTACCAGTCTGAAAACTCTCACCACAACCTCTAGCCAATCCTTAGCTACCTGCAGGTCCATCTCACCCAAATACCTAGGCAGTCTCTGGAATTAGAACAAATTCAATGTGTTCAGGAGGCGTGCACTACCTACTACTGGGGCTGGTGGAATCGGTGGTTCAACGGGTAGTGGTTCCACTGTGGCCTCTGCTGTAACAGGGCCCTACACTGAGGCCTCATCGCTCGGTGGGCTGCAATCTCGTACAACTCTTAGAAACCTAGTTGGCTGTCCACGTGGATGAATCCTAAAAAGAAATAGGTGTGCCATGGTCAAAATGTTATACCCGGTGATCTGACTCATGGTATCACAACGAAAACTCTTGAAAACACACACAAAATCAGGGTTTTCATGCACTAGGTCCGTCGTCAGTAGTCTGGGTCCTGGTGTATGGATACATCGGTCTCCCCACCAACACTAGACTCCCTTAACTGAAAACCACCCTTAACTGAAAACCACACTTAGTACCCTTAAAATTATTGCCTCATATAAAAGAATGACCATATTCCTAGATTCTATAGTAGAACCAACTCCTCTAATACTAATTTGTGACAACCCGTCACCCAGGTCCCATGTCATGACTATCCAAATCCCGCCTTCCATAGGACAGGGGATGGAGACTATCACCAAAGGCATAAATCCCTAAAACTAGGAAGGAATTGCCTTAAAAATCAGTAAACACACACAAACTAATTATAAAATAGAAGAAAAACCTAAGTAAAAACTATCTACCAAATGACTGTTATAAAGTAAAGGGGATGGAAATACAAGCCAAACTATAATGTTTAAGGAAATTGAAAAAAATAACAACTGAAGAAAAGTAACAACTATTGAATCATCAACTAGGAAGTCCCACTTGAAGGGTAGGTATCGAAAGTATCCATAACACTCAACATCCATCCTTTACCTCTATGTACTATCACGCCATGTGGTCGACCTCTGGGAACCGTCCAATCCGGTCCACTCAGCCTCAATCAGCACTGCCCGTCGTCTGCAACCAACATAATGAGGTGCAGGCATATCCTGTGCAGGGGTGAGTATAACGATACTTAGTAGGGACCCTGAGACCATCATGGTCTCACGAAACCCAATAAGGATAAACCAAAATGTATGAAATTAACGGATAGCCAATACTTAGGTATATGCCCATATATATACCTATGTTATGAAGTAACCCATCATAATCATGAGGAAAACATAGATGTCACTGACTCAACTCACATAGGTATACAACTACTGTAGAGTGATAGAGAAGATTAGATATAGTCACTGATTCATCTAAGTTGTCAGACCCACACATGATCCTGGACTAGCATTTGGAACTATCGTACCCACAAAGGATCTAGGAACAGTAATTGGAGCTCTCAGACTCACATAAGATCTAGGGCCAGCTAAGCTGTCAGACACACATATGATCCAAGACCAGCTATTCTGTCAGACTCACACATGATCCCGGAATAGAATACAGAACTGTCGAGCCCACTGAAGATCTAGGACCAGCTAATCTGTCGGACCCACATAGGATCCAAGACCACCTATTCTTCGGCACCCACACAGGATCCAGGAACAGAAGTCAGAACTGTCGGACCCACACAGGATCCAGGAACAGTCGTCAGAGCGCTACCAGCCACAAGGTTTCTATAAACCGTGCATGATTCTTGGAGGGTCTTCTCCTCAAGACATGTTTTGATATGTAAACTCCTACCATGTCCCAAGAAAAACTGTCTCAAAGTTCCGTCTCGCCATAGGGGTCTCAACGCAACAAATACTGCGTTAATCGGACACCCGGTCTGTGAGTTATTAGCTTTTTATCCTCAGGGGCCCGGTTGGATTTGTTTACGATCCAACCTGGTCGTAAATCAAATTTACCCCAAACTCTAGAGGGGTTTTTTCAAAGATAACTTTATGCTCTAAGATTACCAGCACCATTGACGGTTCATCAAATGGACGTCTGGTGCCAATGTTATGGCCAAGAGAAAGTAAAAGGTCAGTAGTAGGATTGGGTCTGGTCCGACCCTGTCGGACTGACCCGACCCATCCCAGTATAGGTAGACATGTTCGGAGTCGACCCGGAGAGACCTGTTGGGACTGACACAGATTATTGGGTGGGTCAGCCCGCTATGTTTGGCCCAGACCAAAAGGCCCCACCCAGCGGACTGCAGGGGCGGTTCGGCCCGAGCTCGAGGCTAGTTTGGACCGAAGGGTTGTGAGGTCACATCATGCCCGAGAGGGCATGAGTGATCTGGGACGCCAGCACGGTCAGGAGCGTGCATGACACCTAGAATCTGGCTCGAGGGAAGTCCGCTAGGCCGCGACAGACTGCGGTAGGGCGCCAGCGGAGTCGCAGGTAGGCAGCCTGGGCGACGGGCAGTGCGCCAGGAGAGCCACGGGTAGGTGGTGATGTGTTGGGAAGGGAATTGGGGGGACCACGGGTAGGCGGCCTGGGTGCTGGGAGGCCTCTGGAAGGAAGCTGGACACCGGGAAATGCGCCATGGGGGGGGCGACCTGGCTGCCGGGCAGCGTGTCGGGAGGCCGTGGGAAGGAGGATGGGCACTGGGCAGTGCACCGGGGGCCCGTGGCTAGGCGGCCTGGGCACCGGGGATGGCCTAGGGGGGCCGCGGGCAGGCGGTTGGGCATCAGGCAGGGTGTCGGAGGGCTGCGGGAAGGCCGATTCGTTGGAGCTCAGGTTGGTAGCATGATTCGAAGAAGCCGCAGGTAGCATGGAATTTGTCATTGCTGCCTACATCGCCTCGTCATTGATATGTTGACATGCTGTATAATGTCACAAGAAGTGAGTGATCGACAGTTTATGTCGGGCCCTTTTTTGGTTGGCTTGCACCATCCACGTTTAAGTAGGAATTATTAGGCTCATCATGAGAAGAAGATGATCAACTATACGTCTGCAACAATCCGTTATTATCCTTTAAATAAGGTAAGTAAAAGGTACAATTTCAAAAAGTAATAAACCCTATGCCATTGATTCACCAGTTGTTATTCATCACGTCCACCGCATGTCTCAAATCTCAAGCTCTGTCGGCTTGTTGTTGAAGTTGTAGAGGGTCGGTCGGTAGGTGTTCGAGGTAGAAGTCGAAGATGAATCATCATCATCATTCTTTGTTGAAAGAACATGTTCTTAATTCTTCGATTGAAGAATGGTTATTCGTTGGGATTATTCTCGAATATTTATTTAATCCTCCTCTTCTAACAAAATTAAATATTTCAACAAAATAATAGATTGTATATTATTTTAATGTTGGCACATAATTCAAAATGAATGAATTAAATTAAAAGACTCCTCCAATTTAATTAAATAGGATGTCACATTAATTAAAGGGGGAGGTGGAAGGGCTCTCCCTTATTAATGAGGGAGAGTTGAGATTTTAAACACTCCTCCCATTTATAGGGTTCGGGTGGTCCCCACCCCTATTATTCAAATTAGAGGTTATGGTATCGGGTGGTCCCCACATCGTAACATCTCACGGGAGGTTATGTTGGGGTGGGCCCCACAACTATAACCTCTCATGGCAGGGTAGGGTGTGGAAGTCCCACCTCCAACTCTCAAGTGGAGGTTTTAACTGACAATCACCCACATGGAAGCATAAAAATAAAAAATGTTTTGCACACATTATTTTATTATTTCTCCAAGAAAACCCAAAAACGTACTCTTTATCTCAATAATCTGTCGTCAAGTTAAAAGTCTCTTTAAGAAAATACTGGTGTTGTGACTTCAATGGTGCCCTTATATTTTAATTCCGAGCACCAGTTCTATAGTTATAATAAAATGCTCCCACGTTTACTGAACGAACCCAAACAATCTTCAGAAAATGATTCCAGACAAACCGGGCCTCAGAATCATGAGCCGTAAATTTTTATGGACTTGAAAAATTCCCATGTATTTATGAAAAAACATTCTATGGATATTTCGGGTCTTTACATGCCACCATTAAGAGGATGGATATATTCTGATAACTATGAGAAGTACATTCCATGTGTGAAGCACTGTGTTTTTATTGGGAATCAATGTAATAAATTGAGGCTATAGTGGATAACAGGGTCCATAATTATAGTTAATTACCAATCATGACCTAGGGTATGTATCCAATATTAGAACCATACAATATAAATAAACCATACCATATCCATTACATAATTTATTATGTTTCAGGTTGTATGTTTCATTGTTAAATAGTAATCAAATCCACTATTATCCTAACATATTCTAAAGGTAAAACCTACTTGTATTAAAACGTAGATTAAAAATTGTAGTTTTGTTTTAAAAAAATAGATTAAAAGATCCCCCCTCGGGTTTTTGAATTGATCCTTATGGGAAGCAGATATATACACAAAATTTTATTTTGAAGTGTCTAAAGAATTTATAAAAACTATAAATAACCAAACCCAAAAATGTCCCATCAGACGTTAATTTTTTCATTAAATCAACGAGTCCTTCTTTTTAAATATGTTCTAAATATTTCCAAAAAAAATCTAAACAACTCATACCCATCATGAAATTTCAAATATGGAAATTATTTATGCATCTATGGTAAATGGAAACATAAGATGGGCTCAGTAAAAATTATCTATTAGTGTAAATATAAGTGATAAAAATTGGTGAAAATAAGTGAGAATAAGGTAAACATATGTGCTAGAGAACATAATAATGGTATATGAATAAATCATTAGGATATATACCAGATAAAACACGGATCATTATAAATGAATCATAACATAATTTTTTTCATAATGATTTAGATTTCTTAAGTTAATGTTTAAAAAATTTGAAAAAATATAATAAAATAAACCATAAGTGTAAATCAATTCTCACATCCATGAAAAAATATCATAGTTCTACTGGGCTTACTGATTGTTCACCAAACATGTTATCTCATGAGATAAAAAACTACCCAAAATATTAGAGTTTTATGATTCCAATACCACCTATCTCATCCTATTCTTTACATCGATTTGTTTTCCCAAAATAAATTATTTATAAAATTTTCCCATAATATTTAACCTATGGAAATGAAATGGGTATTACTAATGATTTCCAAAAATCATGATCATCATATATCATTAAACTAAAATGCATGGTATTATTTGAGAAAATCACCATTAAATCTTATTAAAAATTATACTATTTTAAAATAAACAAAAAAGAAATTTATAATAACATAGTTTAATTAAATATTTCAAATAGTGTCAAATAATAAGACAAAAAATTATATTCTTAGATATTCTATGTTTTATCCAAAAAACTAAAATCACTATAACCAAATGTAATGAATAATAAATGAAATATAACTCTTAAAGATATATATATTTGATATTTGGAGATGATGTTTGATGATAAATTATAAAAATAATTTATAATAAATCTTTTGTTATATGGTAGTAAAAGAAAACATATACGTCACATTCAAAATCAATTTTAATTGTTGAAAATAAATATTGAAAACCTATAATTTAAATTAATCGCACATATAGAGACAATGAATGAATATGAATTTATTGATTTGGAACATTATGTTTAAAATAAAATACCCATAGTAAGAATGTAGGCACATTAGTTATTCTATAATAACATTAAATTTTATTACAAATATATAATAAAAAATCTATGCTAAAATATACAGAAATAGAAAAAAATGAAAAAAATGATGAGTAATAGTAATAAAAAAATGGAAATAAAATCTAAATAAATTATTAATGAAAAAAATTAAAAAAATTATATTCTATTCAAATTTTTTTAAAGATATTAAAAAATGACTCATTTGGAAACAGTTTAATGTTTTCAAAAAACTTTTTTAGTGAAACTATAAGATAGAGGAACAATTCATTTACCAACTTATTAATTAAATATAATAACATATTTCAAACTTTTTATATAACATGAACATAGAGGGGAAATATAGATGACTATTAAGTAGAGATAAATTCAACTCCACTTACAAAAAATCATTTTTGTTAAATTATGAAGAAATGGAATATAAAATTGTTAAAATAATTGTAAACACAAAATAATTACCACATGATATGAAAATATATTGGTTTTTAATTTCCCTATATGAAAACATAATCAATAACACACTCAAATATATTTTCAATTTTTAAAAGAATACTCTTATAAATAGAAAAATCTATGATTAATAAATCTACTGGGAGGTAAATAAATGTATATAGTCATTATTAATCAATGTAAAATATCAATATATAAATTAACGAACAACCAATATTTTCTACAAGTTATTAAATAGAACTGAAATGAAATATATGGAATTAGTAGAGGCTTTGAAAGGAATACATTTCCACGAATGTTACCTAGGAAGTAAGAATGTATATTGGAATAGATTATATTAATGAAATGTAAATAAACACAAAAAATGGAAAAAAAATTATAGAAAATAATCACGTTTTTTAATTCCCATAATTATATAATTAAATATTAAATTATAGAAGTCTAAAACTCAATGAAATGGAATTGAGTTACTAATACGCTTACAAGTTCAGTATTATGTGATTCCAATTAGCATTTAATGTGATCATGAAATATAATTTTAAATAAAATGAATAAAAATTTATTTATGATAAATAATTAAATTTATATTATTTGAATCCAATAAATAATATTGACACAAATTTAAACATGTTTCAAGGAATGGAAAATGAGACAAATGGACCATAAAGTGGAACCATTCTTGTTCAGATGCACTCTAACAACACGGATAATAAAATTAATCTTACATTATATTTTCACTAGATACTTTTATTGTATATATTATTTATTAATGACTGTTTATAATCATATGTCATTCACTAATTTTTTTTCTCTCATTCGGATCATGGGTTTAATTGTTCAATTTCGTCAAAACCAATTTGGTGTATTAAACATGGTCAATGTTATAATAAATGAATATAGTAAAAATAATTATTATAGTGTTATATATTATTTTTGATTACATTGTTAGAAATTTAATATATATAAATATATTTTATAATATATACTCAAATTATGAATGATGTTTTGTTATGATCATCTTGCGATGGTAAAATAACATTGTTCATTTATCATTTGTATAGTTAATAAAATATAAATTTTATATTGATATGGTATTATTTAATTCAAATAAAATAATATTTATTAATTAACATATTTTTTAGAACCATATATGTAATGAAATTATGAAATTTGAAAACTTCATCTTTGGAAGCAGTGAAATTTCAATAATACGAGAGATGTTATGGTTTTTCAGTTGCATGGGAGGATGTTAAAAAATTTGTATTCCATCAATGTAAAAGTATTTCACTATTGTAATGATACAAATATTATTATATTATATATTGAATATTATATTTTTTGAATTAAAATAATAAAATATAATAGAATAGAAACAAGAAAGTGATTATAAGTTCATATTAGTCACTAAGATGACTCCTTTCCAAATAGTATTTTAAAATTGAATGGTGTTCTGTTGATGAATAAAAAAATTCGGGGAAATGTCTCTGAGTATTAGGAAGAAGTATAGGAATTAATTGAAGGACCTAATAATTTCCATGTGTGAGTGTAATTGAGGTTTATAATTTGACCACTTATATGAGAGAGAGGTGGTAGTTTTGGTAAATAATAATTTTCTAATATATTATAATTCGCATATCCTTAAAAAGTTGATTCAGATTAAAAAAATGACAATTGAAAATTGAATATATAGATTTATATCTTCCACCCATCTAGGGATGAGTGGAAGAATATTTTTTTTACATTATCCTCCAATTTTACACTTTGAGTAGAATTTAGAATTTAACATTGTAAATAACATTTACCATAATAAATTATTTTAAATCAATAAAAGTAAATTGAATATATTAACAAATATTATTTATTTTGATTGAAAACATGTATCTTTTTTGTAAAATTCATGTTGTAATGATGATAAAATTTTATTTTAATAAAAATATTCATAATTTAACAAAATAATAATTTTGAAAACATGTATATTTGATCATAAAAATAAATTTATATTTATTTAGGTTAATTATTTTTAATTTTATTTTTTCTTATATATCTTTTTGGTTAATAATTTACTAATGGAGGATTATTTTATATTAAAACCTAGTAAAAAACAAATGGAATCAAGTGAAAACAAAATTAAATGAAATGTAACAGAATTGTTTTTTATTGGATGAAAATATAAAATTGGTTACAAAATGAATAAAATTGGATTCTATGATAAAATACATTAATTTATAATTGAGTTATTTAATTACATAAATAGAAAATTTCATAATAAATTTTTTTCATAAATTTCTATGTCATGATTATATCATGATGATTTCATAAAAGTTAAAATATTTATAAAAACAATAATTTTTTTATTCTTCGGAAAGTAAACCATTTTGAACATTTTTTTTAAAAATAATCCTAATATAATATTTAAATTTTGAATCTATAAATAATAATCATCAATAAAATTAAAATTCTATTTTTTCTTAATTTATTATTTAGAATAAACCAAAAAATATAACTAAATAATATTTTTATTTCTTTTTGTAAATTAATTTATAATCCATAAGGGTTTTTAAATTATATTATGTAAATTTCTAACTAAATTAGTATTATTATATTACATTCTACATTGAAACAATATTATATTCAATTAAAATTGATCATCATAATATATGAAAAAAAATAAACCACCCTTAAAAATAAATTATTTAAAATTGTTCTTTTCAAATATTAAATGTTTTCAATCATATCTTACGAAAATTAATTTTTTAAATATTCATTATCATCTTATCATACCAAATTATTATTGATGGAAAATTATTCAGTGTACGTTATTAAATTTACTATTTTGTAATTAATTATTATTTATTAATTTACTCTATGGTTGACTGATCGTATAATTTTAATATTGATGTTTCATATTGTATTCTCACAATGTATTAATATTTTTCTTCTATTTTGAAAATATATCATTATTCATTTTTATTTGTTGCTTCTTATAACATAATGTATTGAAAATATGATTTATTTAATAGAAAAATGAATACTAAAATCTCATGGTCTTTTGTAATGACATTCCATATACTTGATTGAATTATTTAAACGTTATAATTCTAGAATAACTTGATGTATAATAATACATCTAATCTAAAAATTACTTATAATTATCATTTTAAATTTTATGTAACTCCAAACATTATAATAGTCATTACCATTCTTACCTACTTTTAGTATCGGTTTATGATTTGATACATTATCCAAATCCGTCCCCTATTTGTGGTTTTTATAGTACTAATAAATATCTGAATCATTCTTTAAAAATCCTTGAAACATATATAAATATTTTTGTATGTTAATTTTTGGTCCTTTATACCCTTTCAAGGAAAATAGAGTACAGTATTAAAATCATGGAAATGTTTTTTCGATTTCTATGGAATAAGGGAATGAGTATAACAAATTTAGGAATTCTGAACACATCGAAAACTATACACCCTTTTCATTAACAGATGTGTTTATTCAAATATTCAAATATCATAATATGTATATATTTTGATATGAACAATGAAATAAAACAAACTTACAAACCATCCATCTAACAAGGAAATAAAGAGAAGCATGTTTGAAAATGATGAATTTAAATAAAAATAGTGAAAAAATGTGTAAAAAGAAAAAAACCCCTTATTATGTTATATATTATGGATAATAGAAAAGGTAATTAATTACCATTTTAGATCTCTATGAGTATGTGATAAAAAATCATACAACAAAAAATTTAATTAAATAGTTATTAATATTTCAAGTAAGTGGAGAGAAACCTCCAAAAATCTTTGAGAAACAACATAAAAAAAATATTAGAAATAAAACCTATATCTTTTATCATTTTAATAATTTGGACCATATAAAATATAATATCTTATATGGAATGAGATTTTATGGCCCGGTGAGCCTCATTTATGAAATAATAAAGATAGAAAAAACATTATATCATACAGACGCATTTTTAGAAATAATTGTATAACTCCCAAAAACTAAATTGGATTCAATATCCTTGAATTATATGAAATATGAAATGATTATTTTCCATGATGATCATCGTGAAAACTATTTTATTCTAATGTTTTTTAATGTTTCATCAAGATTGAATATAAAAAAATAAATAAAATTGTTTTGTTTTGTTTTTTATAATGAACTAATCAAAACATTATAATATCTATATTATACCAAATTCATATGGTATCTACATAATCCTTCAAATTTACTGTTTATCTATAGAGGATAATTCACAGATGGATTATGAAAAATCATTGATTAGAAATTTGTGTGGAATCAATGATTTTATAACTCACAAATAACATCGACGTGCAACTGATCTTCACTAGTGATTAATCCAAACATGGGATTGGTTATTTGGTCAATTTTTTTATATCCTAAATGATTATTCTATGAATAAGGAGAATCAAATCCTACAACCAATTTATTTTTGAGTCTTCAAAGATATTAGTTTCGGGTTATCTTCCTGGTATTTACAGATTGATATTATTTATTTCATTGTTCTAAATTATTCAATATACTTGAAATTAATTAAAGAAAACCCAAAAAATATGAGTTTTTTTATATTATGTTCTTTTTTTATTTTATCCCCCATTTATCAAATGTACTTTTATGATATTTTCTTTGCCCCTAGTTCAACCAATTACTAGTAATCAATCATGTAACAACGACTCTTTAGCACAATGTATTGATATTTTGTGATTAGGTTCTCAATCGACTAATTGATCAATTTATGATTATGATGTTGTATGGATAGATATTGATTGCATTTTTTTAAATGATATCATATGTGTGTGTTTGAGAATATTGGTACAATTAAGGAATTGGTAATGATTTCAAGGGAAATTTATTTGTCAAATTATGTTCATAAAATCTATTAGTGCTTAGCCAATCCAAGATCTGGGATTATCAGCATATATGGTTTAAAAATATATGGTGACCGTGTGTTGGTAATATTGTGTAGAATATTATATATTTTCTTAAAAAATAATGAATACACATCAAGTATTATTAATAAAACATAACATCTAATTCTCTTCTATTGGGCTTGGGATTCAATATAGAGGAAACATCACACATCATGGGTCACATTTCAATTACCATGTGACCTAGTGTTAGTAGATCTGCATTTACACTAGGCTACATGGGCTTGGATATGAACATGAAAACATTCCAGCAAGAGTAAATAGGCACACCCAAATACAAATATATAGAAATGTGCATGGTAATGTCACAAATTTCATAGGAATGGGCTGATGTACACATGCACGGGTTGTAGGAACACCACACGACTTCCATAACATAAAACACTATCTATCCTAATAGAACATCCCATGTATATGTATAAATAAATTAACAATAAGTAATAAAGACTCAAAAAGACAACAAAATGATCAGACAAACTGTGGAATTTTCTCTAAGGAGGGATTACACCCTCTGTCTCTTCATTTGGGACTTGTATTGGTATATTTTATCACATTTGTCCACCAATGAAGAGGTAAACTATAGATTTTAATCCTCGTTATAGGCCTTTAATCCCCTTATGGATTAATTATTGATGGAGTCTTTATTAATCCCTTCATAATACCCTTTTGGGATCCTTTATCCTATCATATTTCTTATATAATGAATATGGAATTTTTAAGACCAACAAACAGAGGGGGAAATCACCAACATAGAGAGATACTGAAAACTGGGTTTGTGGTGTCCCCCATGAGTCTTGGGGTGGTCACATATATGTATATATAGATCATTAAATATCCATTAAGAACTTAATTTTCAATAAATGATGATATTTATCGCTTAGATGGGTGTTTTAAGTGATAAAATGGTTTGTGGAGTGAGTTCTCCAAAACAAGAATCATCATTATGCCTCGAAAATAATCATGGGATCATTAGAATACCTGAAAAATATTTGATAATTTATGACAATTATGGGTATAAATGGTTTCATACTATTTTTATTTCTACTTTTCATATTTTTTTATAACATGTGGTGATTTTATTACTCTTTTGATGCTTATGTTTCTAGATTGTGGGGTGTATTATTTGGTGTTGTTATAATGACCCCTACATGGGTTCTACCGGCACATGTCATATATATTTTATAAGACACATCATTTGTCATTTTTATATGATGAACATGAGTCGGTACATATTATTGAGATTGACATACCATAGATGTACAATAGGATTCAGTTAATAGAATTACCCTCCTTCTAAGATGGTTGGACACTATAAATTTAGTGGGCCTGTATATGGTACTTATGATTCAAGATTTTTTTTGTGATCTGATTAAGGGATTTGGTAATATTCATGACTTATGGTATCATATGTCATGTTTTAAATTTTATTTTTGTAATGGATCTTAGATATGTTTGTGTTTTTGGAACTTTGATGATATATTCTCTTACAAGTGATATGCCTACGCAGCACTGGGCTCCACCACATGGCCTTTAGGATATGGTCTTGGGGTGTCAAAATGGACTAGAGTGATATGGAAATAAAGGATAGAGGAACTTTTATAGAGTATCCATTAACATTTTTTTAATAGGAAAAGTTCTTATATGGGTGTGTGATTCACCTAGTTCATGTTTGTTGGATGCATGGAAATCAAATGGGCAGTACATAGGATCAATAGACCCAGAAGATTGATCAATACACACATCATTTCAAGTAATATTGTTTCTTTGTGGGATAAAATTACCCAAGGAATGGATAATATAACATCTTTTTTATGACACGTTAATACTTTTTAATATATTAAATAATATTTTGGGAACTAGGAATTTTGATGATTGGATATTTCACGTCTTAGTGAACCCCCATTTTTAAATAGGAAAACATCAAATACAATATATCGCATGTGAAAAATTTCTAAAAATTATATAATAACATCCATGTAGGGATTGAGATATCAAATACAAAACATACTTTAAATATGTATTGTGGGTATTACACTATGGGTGAAAAAACCATTGACAGTGTTAGGTGTTTTGTTATTGTGTCGTGTGGAAATAAAATTGTTAATTTTATTTCATTATTGTTTTAGCACAATAAAATAATCCTATCATTATAAAATTCATTTTATTATAAATACATATGGGTTTCTATATAACCTTGTATATTGAGATATTGGTTGCAGAGGAGGTTTCATGAAATGATATTAACAGATCATGGATAGGAAATCGGAGTGCCAATTTATTCTAGTGGATCTCCATATCAACATCGACTAGAAAATTATCATCATTATTTATTGATCTAAATCTGTGATAGGGTACTTAATTCCATTGGTTTGTTTCCCTGTTTGTTTTTCCAAGACAATTGAGAATCAAATCCACTAACAAATTGATTTTCAGGATGTTCATGCTTGTATGATCTGGTTTAAATTCTTAAGAATATATAAATGACAATACTTATTTATTAGTTCTTAATTTATTTTATTAAATTAGATCAATCGTGGAAAACCTGATAATATTTGTGGTTCATCTATCTTGTTTGTTTTTTTTTCATTTCATCTCCCATTCATTACACTTTCATCACTAATATTTTATTGGTCTTCAATTCGACCGATACCCCATATTTGATCATTGCGTTTCTAATATTTGGAAAAGTGAACTGATACATCAGGTTTAGTTTTTTGATATAAGGAGCTATCAATTTGTTATTATGTTTTTAATAGTTTTATTGGGATTAGATTTTTAATAATAGATCCATGGTGTTTAAGATTTGTCATTATAGTATGGAGATAAAATAGCGATGACTTCTAGTAAAATCGCTTTCCATAATATTGTCACAACTGATGATGTAGATTATAGATCCCAGATCCATGATTATTAATGGATATGGTGGTTGAATAAATAATATAAATAGTGATGGAATCACATATAGAATATTATTCTCTATCTAAAAAATCTATATTGCAATATGTGTTGTCTTAAAAATAGACATTGTGTATTCCCCTTCTATAGTTCTAGGATTTACACACATTCAAACATATCACAAACCATGTGACACATTTCACATGTATTGTGACACAATATTAGCCGATAAAAATTTCCCTATGGTTACATGAGCACAAACATAACTCGATACATGGGAATGACCAGAGTATGTGGAAATCACTTTGTATGAAGACATGTTCAGATACAGAGGCATAGTAAAATTTATAAAATATAGTCATATGAACATAGGACTGAATTGAATATTGTCGAGTGTTGTCCCAAAAAATAAAAAAAGTATCCCTAGATATAACACTATTTATATGGAATATTATGTTCCATTTGATATGATGAGACATGGGAATACTAAGTGTAGTCCAGACCCTTTGTTTACCCCCAATACACACCAAGTACATTCTCCAGGGTTGGATGAGGTCATAAATCTCATTAGTTTGGACCAATATAACTTATTGTGTCTCAATAGACTATCCCAATGGAAGTATAGTGTGTAATTATTTACTAAGAATATGTTCATTATCCCCTATAAAAAAATCTCATATATAATTTTTATGAGTCACTTTGTGAGACTAGGTTGAGAATCCTCTATTGTATCATGTTTCATAGGTAGAGATTGAAGAATTATCCTGACAAACATATGTGGGAGTATGATCCACTATATATAGGGTTATTCCAGATTTGATATATGGTTACCCACATAATCTTTGAGTGTCATACCCATTCATTTTATTCATTTCTTCATAAATCTATGGAGTACTTCTTTAGTTATGAAAACAGAGAATGATCTCTCAGATAGGGGCCACAAGTGCTGACATGGTTTATAAAGAGAGTTATCCTAGATGAGAATCACCATGAATAATATGTATAATCAAGTGGCTATTAGTACAATTGTGTCTTATTTTAGACATTATTTCTATAATTAGTTTGTATGGTATAAGGCCCCAACATTAAACATTACTTAATCATGAGTTATTACAAGATTACACGTTGATGATCTTTTCAGGTTTAGAGTGTAGAGAATTAGATCATAAAACTTGCATTACTTTCCACATTTAAACAATGTGGTTACACAAACGATAGAATTTTTTTTTTTCATTAATGGAAACATATTTAAAATAAAACATGGATTCTTTCTTGAAACATCCTTGACACTGTCATCATATCATGTATTATTCCCTTGACCTATGAAAAACATATCAAAAACATGGGATGAGCATAAAAAGCTCAGTAAGGGTTATAAAAAATATGGAAAGGAAACATGAGTACATGTATACAAAAGAATCAATGAAATCATACTTTACCCATAAAAAATAATCACTTTAACATACCTCATCAAATCAGGAATAAATCCTAGAAATCATAAGACATAAAGGTAACTTGAGGCATTCATAACATTCTTACGTAGAAATTAACCCTCTTGGTTACGTTTGGAATACCCATCATAATATATTCCTTGAATGTCTTCGAAAAAACCTTAACGTTTAACTCCCTCATGTTACCCATTTCATTGGAGAGCTATATCGGGCTCACCCTCCCTTAGTTTATCACGGAACCACCCGTCTTCAAAAACAATGCCCAAGAACCATAACATAATCGTATCACATAAAACATGCATAAAAGATACATAACATTTCCACATTTCAATCACAAGATATCAATAACACATTGTTATAATAATAAAATTATCAACCCCTTTTTCATTACCAAAATAAAATAAAAGTAAAACATGGTATTTATTTTTCATTAAAAAATGATATGGCTTGTAGAGGAAGCCAAAACACAAATAATGGTCACGGCGGTGGAGAAGTCGTTGTCACCGCATACGTACGACAAAAAAAACATTCCTTTTGTTGTTTAGAAACCGATTCGTATAAAAAAAATTTCCTTTTGAATAAGAATAAAGTCAAAGGGGTTTATACACCGTATAAAAGAAATTTGTGTATAAAACAAAATATGCCTCAATTAATTGAGATTGAGACGAAGTCCCAAACCTCAGGTCAGACATGACTCGATCGTTCTTTAACCTCCTAAATAATAAACTTGAGTTAATTTATACTTGCATAAGATCCTTTTTCAAGTTCATTATTTCTTTTATAAAACTTATTACCATGTTATGAACATTATTTAATCATTTAAGTTAATAATGGTCGTTTTGTCGATATATGTTATTGGAGTCAAAAGTGAACTTCTTATATTTACAAGTTGTTCACATAGTGAAATATCCATTATCACAAGAATTATATTCATGATTTAGATGCCATATATATCATATATATCTAGTATATACATGCGTTTATAATATTACATAATCATTTAGAGGTAAGAAGTGAAATGCACCTTTCATGGAGACAGTAAGTCGTACGTACGCATGAACACTACTTTCATTTCTATGTCATATGAATGGAATTAAAACTAAATGAGAGATATGTATATTTTAATTCCATAATTATATTCATCATTTAGATGTAACATAAATCATATATATCCATTATATATATGTACTTATAATAGTACATTACATTTGGGGATAAGAAATGAAATGCACCATTCATGGAGACGGTAAGCCGTATGTACGCATGAACGCTATTTTCATTTCTATTTCGTATTTAATGGACTGAAATCATAATTATATAAGGGTATATAATAATTACATTATAACATAACATATAATAACAATAACTCCATCCTTTATACTTCCCACATATGGCATTAACGAATCAAATCACTTTGAGAGGGAGGTAGTCCGCACTTCGTAAAATGAAATTATCGTGTTTACCCGTAATGGAAACCATAAAGGTATACCACAAATGAAAAATAAATAAGCATAATGAAAACATAAACATAATATATATCATATATAAATAGATTTACATCTTAATGGCCACCATTAAAGGTGTTAATATAAGATTGAACAATCATCTTTTCATGAGGCAGAAATTTCCCATCCACAGAAACAAAATGTTCTTCAACCATTAGATGTAGTTGTGTGTAAGTGTAGCTCGAATACATCTTATAACAACATCATAGTATATTTATGATACTGTATTTGTTACAAAGGAAATGAATAAAATGAGTTTAGGGGGTTGGAGAAGAAAAATATAACAAAAGAACACAAGTGAAGGCATTACCTTAAAATCGGGTAATGCTATTGGATTTGAGCTCAAAGGCTTCCTTGGGAAAAATTCTACCCAATGTGAGGCTTCTAGGAGTAATATAGTTATTTGGAGAGAAACAATGAGCAGGGTTTGGACGATCCAAACGCTTGAGAGGTGTGGGTAAGGTGGTAGAGGTGAGGTCCGTTTATAAGATGAGAGGAGGGGCACTCTTGGAAAGTTATAAAATGTTACTTTATTTTCAAATGAGTTTTGGATTTTAAATGTCCCACATTGATTATTTTTAAGGTTAAGGTGATATGGGTTCTAAATATACTAATACAATATTTTATTGACATGTTTAGGTCCTAGATTTTAAATTATCTTTTCATTTTATTAAAATTGTTAAATAACGAGGTAATCTCTGCATCATCATGATGTCATAAATCATTTAATTTATTTAATTTCTTAAATATATAAAAAAATAATATGATGTACGAAATATTATTATCTTTACAATGAATTTTTATAGTCTCATATATAATTTATGTAGACAAAATTAAAAATGTTTAACTGGGTGATACATTCTTTGTTATATTTAACATTCTTTAAAAATAAAATGATAAAAAGTCATTATCACAGAAAAGTGATTCCATGGGGACCCCATGTTTGGCACAAGGTATACCATTGTTGGAAATTACACAACCAGTAGTATTATGACAAATTTTGGGATACTTTGGTATTATTATGATATTATTTTATTATCCTTAACTACCCGATTACTAATTAATCAAGATAGATAAAGATAATTACCGTCCTTACTATTCATAATGTTTAAAAACAAAAGAGTCTTGATTACATAATTTGGAACTTATGATTCCAAATATATAATCCATTTTACCAAATTCCAAACACATAAATTTCAATTATTAATTTAAAAATAATTCCCATTGTCAAAACAAATAGCGGGTTTTTTTGAATCAATATCTATGAAAAATTTGGCATTAGTTTATGCCCAATTCCAAAGTGAAATTAATCCTAATTCCCTCAATTGGATTAAATAGTAAAAAAATATTCAAATTAAACTTTAAGACAAAATAAAAAGATAATCGGACCATATAATTAAATTAGATGAAAAAGCTGTTTTGATGTAAAATGCAGTATTTTTCACAATTCATTAATAAATGAAAATTGTCCGAAAAATACCGAAAATTTATCCAATGTAAATTTCAATGTCCCAATTATAAATAATATGTTTATTTTGACAAATAGAGCATATAAAATTTTCAAAATTTTGATTTAAAATTCTTTTCCTTCAAAATGCAGTAAAACAATCTTTTAAAAATATTAGTGTATTCCATGCTTAAGATCGGATTTATTCTCATTTTAAGCCTCTAAAAAACTATCTAATTCATAAATAGACATAGATAAAAATATATATTATTCACTACTTAATTGGGGTATTACCTCAATCCCCCCTTTATAAAATTGCATCCCCACAATTTATTTACATATCAAATAAGCGGGGGTATTTATCCCTTATTGCATTTTCAGATTCCCATGTTGCCTCTTCACTCATGTGGTTCTTCTACAAAAACATTACATGATGAATCAAATTATTCCGTAACACTTTCTCCTTGTGGTCAATAATATGGACCATTTTTTCCTCATAAATAGATTCTCTTCCAGCTGAACTACCTATGGACTCAAAACATGAGATGGATCTGGCATGTACTTCTTTAACATCGAAACATGAAAAACATTGTGTACCTGAGATAAACTCGGAGGTAAAGCCACTCGGTATGCAACTGATCCAACTCTCTCCAGAATTTCATATGATCAAATGAACCTTGGAATCATCTTTCCTTTCTTACCAAATGGAATCACAATTTTCTATGGTGATATATTGAGAAAAACATAATCACCTACCTCAAAAGAGAGATCCTTCCTCCTGTTGTCCGCATAACTCTTCTGCCATCTCTGAGCTATTCTCATGTGTATATGTATCAACTGAACCTTTTCTTCCAACTCTTCTACCAATTCTGGTCCCATCAACCTTCTTTTCATCCAATTCATCCCAAAAAGCTGGAGTTCGACACCGCTTCCCATATAACACCTCAAATGGTTCCATTTGTATACTGGAATGAAAACTGTTATTATATGAAAACTCAACCAAAGAAATATTTTGGTCCCAACGTCACTATTAATCCATTGAACAAGAACGTAGCATATCCTCCAAAGTCTGAATCATTGTTTCTAACTTCCCATCTGATTGAGGATGAAAAGATGTACTATAATTTAATTCAGAACCCAAGGACTTCTGAAGGCCTTTCCAAAAGTTAGAAGTAAACCTGGGATCACGATTAGATACAATGGAAAGGGGAACTTCATGCAACCTGACTATATATCTACGATACTATCGAGAAAGTTGATCTAAAGAAAAAAGTATCTCTTATAGAAAGGAAATTAGCAGATTTAGTCAAGCGCTCAACAATAACCCAGATTGCATTATTATTTCGAGGTGTATTCGGCAATCCCACAGTGAAGTCCATGGATATATTCTCCCATTTCCACTCTGGTACTGGTAAAAGATGAATCATCCCTTTCGGTAACTGCCACTCTGCTTTAACCTGTTGAATAGTTAACCACTTCACAGTAAAATCTGCAATATCTATTTTCATTTGTCCCACTAGTAATACTCCTACAGATCTCTGTACATCTTAGTACTGCCAGGATGAACTGAAAACGGGGAACTATGAGCTTCACATAACAACTCTCTCTTCAACTATGAATCACAAGGCACACACAATCTCTTCCCAAATCTCAAAACACAATCATTACCAATTTTGAATTCAGGAAATTTATTCTTCTGAACCAGCTCTACCTTTTTCTGCAACTCACTGTCATGATTCTATGCTTGCTTGATTCTGTCTGATAGAGAATATTTCATTGATACCTGATACAAAACAGAAGGACATCTTGCACCAACAACTTTTATGTCAAAGTTCATCAAATCCTTTACCAAAGGATCTCGTTCCAAACTTAGCATTGTTAATGAAGAATTAATTTTTAGACTCAAAGCATCGGCCACTTTATTAGCTTTCCTCGGATGCTAATGAATTGTATAATCATAATCCTTGATTAATTCTAGCCATCTCCTCTTTCTCATGTTCAATTCATTATGAGGGAATATATACATTAATCTATTGTGATCGGTATATATTTCACAGTTTACTCCATACAAATGATGCCTCCAAATTATTAAAGTGAAAACAACAACAGCTATTTCCAAATCATTTGTAGTGTAATTTACCTAATGAGTTTTCAAATGACGTGAACCATAATAAATTACTGGATCATTCTGCATTAGAACACAACCAAGTCTTTCCATTGAAGCATCACTATAGATAACAAACTTACCATTCTTGGAAGGTAGTTCCAAAACTGGAGTATTCACTAATCTTCTTTTCAGTTCCTAAAAACAATCATCACAGTATTTTGTACAGATATACTTAACACCCGTCCATGTTAGCTTAGTCATTGGACTAGATAACTGTGAAAAATTTCCAACAAACCTTCAGTAATAGCCTTCCAAACCAAGGAATCTACAAATATCAGTTATATTTGTGGGTCTTGGCCATTATTTAACAACCTTTGTTTTTGCAGGATCAACAGTTATCCCATCTTTATAATCAATGTGACCAAGGAAAGAAATTTGTTGCAACAAAAACTCATACTTGCTGTATTTCCCATACATTTTCTTCTCATTCAAGGTTTGCAAGATAATCATTAAATGTCTTTCATTCTCCTCTTAAATTTTAGAAAACACAAAAATATCATCAATGAAAATAACCAACATTTTTCACCTGAGTCAACTAATCCATCACTGCAACAAACTGTTTAGTTCTGATTCTGACCATCACAAGATACTGATTTGATAGGTTATTTCCCTATGTATTCCTTCCCAGAAAATTTGTTTTTTTCCTCCATGAAAATTAATTCTGAAATAACATGTCTTAGATGAAGCAACATGGTAATCTTCAAATGATATATCATTTTCATTTGACCATAAAAAAATATTTTTAAATAATAATTTAATAGATTTCTAACTCCTAAAGTTATATAAACCGACCATTGATACAAACTATAATGCTGCAGCCTTAAAAATTACTTAATCATGAGTTATTACATGATTACATGTTGAGTGTCTTTTCAGGTTTAGATTTTCATAGAATTAGATCATAAAACATGCATTACATTCCACAATTAAACAAAGTGGTTACATAAAAGATAGAATTCATTTTTCCCATCAACAGAAACATATTTAAAATAAAACATGGATTCTTTCTTGACACTTCCTTGACACTATCATCATATCATGTACCATTCCATTGACCTGTGAAAAAAATTTCAAAAACTTGGGATGATCATAAAAAGCTCAGTAAGGGTTATAAAAAATATGGAAAGGAAACATGAGTACATGTATACAAAAAAATCAATGAAATCATTCATTATCCATAAAACATAAGCACATTAACATACCCCATAATATCAGGAATAAATCATAGAAATCATAAGACATAAAGGTATGTTGAGGCATTCATAACATTCTTACGTAGGGAGTAACCCTCTTGGTTACGTTTGGAAGACCCATCATAATATATTCCATAAATCTTTTCGGAGAAAACATAACGTTTAACTCCTTTGAGTTACCAATTGCATTAGAGAGCTATATCGGGCTCACCTGCCCTTAGTTTATCATAGAACCACCCATCTTCATAAACAATTCCCATGAACCAGAACATAATCGTATCACATAAAACATGCATAAAGGAAACATAACATTTCCACATTTCAATCACAAGATATCAATAACACATTGATATAATAAAATCATTATCAAAAACATTTTCAATTCCAAAATAAAGGAATAGTAAAACATGGTATTCATTTTTCATTAAAAAATTTTATGGCATGTAGAGGAAGCCGAAACTCAAATAATGGTCACGGCGGCAGAGAAGTCGTCGTCACCGCATACATATGGCAAAAAAACATTCCTTTCGTCGTTTAGTAACCGCTTCGTAGAAAAAAAAGATTACTTTTGAATAAGCATAAAAGTCAAACGGTTTTATACACCGTATAAAATAGAGTTGTGTATAAAACAATATATGCCTCAATGAATGGAGATTGAGATGAAGTCCCATACCTCAGGTCCGACTTGACATGATCGTTCTTTAACCTCCTGAATAATAAACATGAGTTAATTTCTACTTGCTTTAGAACCTTTTTCAAGTTCATTATTCCATTTATATAACTTATTACCTTGTTATGAACATTATGTAATCTTTGATGTTAATAACGGTTGTTTTGTCGATATTTGGTACTTGAGTCAAAAGTGAACTTCTTATATTTACAATATGTTCACATAGTCAAATATCCATTATCTAAAGAATGATATTCATGATTTAGATGACATATATATCATATATATTCATTATATACAAGCATTTATAATATTAAATAATCATTTAGAGGTATGAAATGAAATGCACCGTTCATGGAGATGGTAAGTCGTACGTACGCATGAATGCTACATTCATTTCTATGTAATATTAATGGAATTAAAACTAATTGAGAGATATGTATATTTTAATTAAATAATTATATTCATCAATTAGATGTAAAATACATCATATATATCCATTATATATATGTGCTTATAATAGTACATTAAATTAGGGGATAAGAAATGAAATGCACCGTTCATGGAGACGGTAAGCCATAAGTACGCATGAATGCTACTTTCATTTCTAATTCGTATTTAATGGAGTGAAATAATAATGATATAAGGGTATATTATAATTCCAGTATAACATCACATATAATAACATTAACTCCATCCTTTATACGTCCCACATATGGCATTAATGAATCAAATCACTTTGAGGGGGCGGTAGTCCGCACTTCCTAAAATTAAAATATCGTGTTTACCCATAATGGAAACCATAAATGTATACCACAAATGAAAAATAAAGAAGCATAAGGAAAACATAAACATAATATATATCATATATAAATAGTGTTACATCTTAATGGCCACCATTAAAGGTGTTAAAAGAAGATTGAACAATCATCGTTTCCTGAGATGGAAATTCTCCATCCCCAAAAAAAGTGTGTTCATTAACCATTAGATGTAGCTTTGTGTAAGTATAGGTAAAATTATTTTTATAAAAACATCATAGTATATTTAATAAACTGGATTTGTTAAAAAATAAATGAATAAAAATATATTAGGGTGTTGGAGAAGCAAAATAAGCAAAAGAACACAAGTGAAGGCATTACCTTAAAATCGGGCAACTCTCATTGATTCGAGCTCAAAGGCTTCCTTGGGAAGACTTCTGTCCAAAGTGAGGCTTCTAGGAGTAATATAGGGATGTGGAGAGTAAAAATTAGTAGGGTTTGGCCGAGACAAAGGCTTCAGTGGTGTGGGTAAGGTGGTAGAGGTGGGGGCCTTTTATAAGTGGAGAGGAGGGCAGTCTTGGAAAGGTATAAAATCTTACTTTATTTTCAAATCAGTTTAGGATTTTAAAGGTCCCACATTAATTTATATTGAGGATAAGGTTATAAGGGTTCTAAATATACTAATAAAATAAGTTTTTAACATGTTTAGGTCTTATATTTTATGTTATCTTTTCATTTTATTTAAATCGTTTATTAATGAGGTAATCGCTCCATCATCATGATGTCATAAATAATTTAATATATTTAAGTTCATAAAAATATAAACAAATACTATGATGTAGGAAATATTTTTAGCTTCCCAATGAATAGTTATTGTCCAATATATCATTTATGTAGACAAAATTAAAAATGTTTTACTCAGGTGACAAATTCTTTGTTATATTTAACATTCTTTAAAAATAAAAAGATAAATAGTCATTATCACACAAAAGTGATTCCATGGGGTCCCCAAGATTGGAACAAGGAATACCATGGTCGGTTATTACACAAACATTAGTTTTAGACACATTTTAAGGTCATTTGTTATTATTATGATATTATTTTATTATCTTTAACTACCCGATTACTAATTAATCAAGATAATTAAAGATAATTACCGTTGTTACTATTAATAATGTCCAAAACAAAAGATTCTTGATTAAATAATTTTTAACTTCTGATTACAAATATTTAATCCATTTTACCAAATTACAATCACATTAATTTCAATAATTAATTTAAAAATAATTCTCGTTGTCAAAACAAATAGCGGGTTTTTTGAATCAATATCTATGAATATTTTGGCATTAGTTTATTTCCAATTTCAAAGTGAAAGTAATCCAAATTCCCGCCATTGGTTTAAATGGTAAAACTATATTGAAATTACACTTTAAGAAAAATTAAAAAGATAATCTAACTATATAATTAAATTAGATGAAAAAGCAGTTTTGATGTAAAATGCATTATTTTTCACTACTCATTAAAAAATGAACATTGTCAGAAAAATACCAAAAATTTATCCAATGTAAATTTCAATGTCCCAATAATAAATAATATTTATTTTTTGACAAATAGACCTTATAAAATTGTCAAAAGTTTTATTTGAAAATCGGTTGCAATCAAAAGGCATTAAAATTGTCTTTTAAAAATATTAGTGTATTCCATGCTTAAGATTGGATTTATTCTCATTTTAGGCCTCTAAAACACTATCTAATTCTGAAATAGACATAGATAAAAATATCTTTTATTCACTACTTACTTGGGGTGTTACATATCGATTCTTATGATTATTCATTCTATGTATCATATCTTTTTTATCTTCCTTGCGATCAGTAGAATAAACTCTTAATTTTAATGATTTCTAATTTTAGGGTGTCCTACCCAGTATTGTTACACTAATCCCTCCATAGTATCTACCCACATATATCATTTATTATACATATGAATTTCCATTTTATAATGTCCAATTAGGAGTATGAGTAGGATGAATATCATGATCTAGATTGAAGATGGTTGTACTAGGGGTTGCGCTTGATAGAAGTCCAATATTTTTAGGAAGGATGGACTATATATAGTTATGATGGGATTGAATTTAGATCTTATTCTTTAGAAAATTTATTTTAATATGATTTTAGGATAAATATGTGTTCATGTCTAGTGATATTAGTTGTAATTTTTTACCATTCAACATCTTATTATAACATTTATGTGTGTTTGTGCATGTAGGTACATTAATAATTGTCCTCCCATGTGTGTCATATGCCTACATGAAGATGGCCTCCATTTCATATCATTTTGGGGAAGGACTTAGGATTTCACAGTCATCTTAACTCATGATAGGTGGTCCATGGTGGGTTGGTTTCTAATTAGGATTATTTAAAAAATGTTTTTCATCATAAGAAGGGTTACTCTAAGAAATAATATAATGTTTTTAATTACAATTCCATTATAAAATCCTATATATAGGCTACCCTAAAAGTAATAATTCTACTATGGATAATATAAGATACATTTATTATACTAGTATGTGGTTACACCATATTTAGTAAATAAATATGAGGAAAGAAAATATTTGAGAATATTTAAGGATTTAAGTTATGTACACATTGATTTTTCATAAAATTAGAACACCTTGATGAAAAAAATAAATTGATTCACATATAGAGGAGGAAATAATATAGAAGATTAAGAGAGAGTTTTAAATATTCAAATTGGTTATAAATATTTGCCCCCATATTATTTTTTTACATAAATTCCACTGTAAAAGGAATGAAATTCCTTATTAAAATTGAATATTTAATTGAAAAAAACTATATACTAATAATAAAGCCACCATATTCAAATTTGTTTAAACAAAAAAATATTCACCCTCATAACCCCAATAGATTCACATTCAATTTCTTATAATTAAATGGTGTCCATCTAGACTGTTGATCACTCTTTATTTCCTCTTCTTATATCAAACACTACAATTTTGACACTTTTATAAATTTTATATGTCCAAATACACTTTGTTTTAGAAATAAAAATTTCAAAATTATTTCAGGCTGAATTTTCTTCTATTTTTCTGAGAAGATTCATTTTTTGATGAATAGTAAAAAATACATAATTTTAATTGATAAATAATTTTTCATAGAATCTGTTTATAGAGATAATTAGATTTTAAATTTATTTCAATGATTAATTAGTTCAATTAAAAAAAAATTAATCCATTTTTTCATTACAATTAGTATCATATAGAGATCATATGTAGAGTTTTTAATATTTTGAACATGTTTAGATAAAAACTCAAATTTCTAATATCCTCTACATGATTGATTTTAACTTTATTTCATCTATATAAGTTATTTTAATTTTTAAACATGTATTAAATATTTTTAATCATCAAAATTTTTAGTTCTAATTTATTATACATTTATTTTTAACAATATTATTAGTGAATGCAATTAATATTAATTATAATGATTATGAGAAATATTTGTTAACAAGGGAATAAACCAAAAACCTAAGGGAAAACATTTCCTATGAACTGGTCCAAATGAAATTAATTTGAAATATTTATACCTTATCCTCTATTTTTTATTGTTTTTTCATTGTGACATCCACTTTATAATGAGGAATTTTTGGTTGAGTTCATGTATTCAATAGATTAAAAGAATGGCAATCCTCATCCACTATAAAAAGGAACCCACCCCAACCACTTATCCACACATCTAAATCCTTTCAATTCATCCAATACCTAAACTAATAGGTCGAAAAAATTCTTCTGATAATCCTATAATCCTATTGTTTGGAATGAATACTACCACAAATGTATTTTTGTATAAAAAAAGAATTTACCTGAAAAAGAGGTGACATTCTACATTCATCACTTTTGTTTCATTTTTTATCTATTTTCAAAATTCTTCATATGCCATTATTGTAAAAATAAATTAGTGTCATAAGTATACATTAAATTTTTCTCTATGATTTTGACATACAAATTCACACACATCCATCAGATGGGATACACAATCATCACTAATTTGCACAAAGGACTACCACCACAAGAGCTGATACCTTTCATTCTTCCAGTTTAACCTTTAAATGTTGTAATTATGATGGATTTATAGTTCTTATTTGATATATATTATATTTATGATTTCATTATGTAATGGTAATTTTTATATAACACATTCATTTAGTCTATCAATTCAGTGGGAATATGATAACATTATTTGTTGACATTGGACTATCGCCTCGTCAAAGCGATGTGATTCGTTCAACCATTACATGGAATTCATTAAAAGTGATTACAAAAAAAATATGTCTGATATATGAAATAAATATTATACATTAATTATTATATACATATATATTAATAAATTTTCATTCTATTTATATGAAAAATAATGGATGTGTCATTCTTGTGTATGTATAGCCTACCGTCTCCATTAACGGTGCAATTAATATCATATATCTATATTTTATGGATTATTATAAAGACATATATAATTAATTTATATGATTTATAAATAATGTTATAAATTCTGAAGATGGTAAAATCCAGATCTAATTAATAGTAACACCATGTAACAATTCAAAACAATCTTGTAAAACATGGTAATTAAAAGCCAAAATATTGAAATTAATGTAATATTCATAACAAATAGGTTATAACATGTTATAAGAAGATAATATATAATATTATAAATATTATTAGGGTTCTGTTATAATTTAATAAAATGTAAAAAACTATTATTGATGAGGTTAAAATATGTTCACCAAAAATAAATGCAATGTAAGGTATTTTCATCTCACATTTTACATCTGTGATATTGACATCATATTCACCACTTATATATTTGTTCTGTTGTATTTACTACCCATTTTGATATTTTATATCATTAGAAATTTAATATTCCTGGTATATATGTTTTTAGTTCACGTTTTATAATCAAATGTGTTTTACCATGAAAAATAGCAACTGGTAAAAGTCATCGTGTTATCTCACATTCTTTTGTGATTGATTACGTTATATAAAAAACACTCTCTCATAATCATTTTCCATTTAAAATTATATTCCATTTTGATATCCATATTCTTTTATGATGGATATCGTTGTTTCCTAAACAATATACCATATATATATGGTATTTACTTTTAATGTTATTGATTTATTCGAGAAATATTGATAAAAAAGTATCATTTAATCGATACTAAAATTTAATACGACACATTATTAGTGAGTTTAAAAAATTTATTCAATATTTGAATAATTATTAGAAAATTAATGACTTATGTTGGTCACTAGTTAATCAAATCCCTTTGATGCATCAGTAGTCTCATGAGACAAATTCTATTAGACCAACCCTTTAATATTGTAACCAATTTGTTTTAAATTTCGTAATGAATGGTCTTAGGAGTAAAATATAGGTTGTTCAAAACAAATTGGTTTTAAAAAATTAGTTTATAATATATATTGTAAACTTTCTAGATGGTAATAGTTTCATGCTGCTAGGAAACATAATGGACAATATTTAACCGTCTCTATTATTTCAGTTATGATTATTTACCGAATTTTCATTCTGAAAAAAATATATGGATGCATTCAATTACCATTTTATTAATTAAATGAAATTTTTCATTCAGTCGCATAACATTATATATTTATTATTCTCATTGATTGATTGATTTTCTACAATATTTTACCTTTTTTGAGAATTTTATCTAACCATTATTTTCATTTTCCCCCATCATATGAAGAAATTATATTTCAATGTGTTTCGGAGATGATGAGATTTTATATATGTTGTTATATATTTTTTCCCAATCTATTATGGGTATCATGTATGAAATATAGTTTTCTATAACTACTAAATTGTTCCATACTTTGTGACATGGTTCCCTATAGTAATTGGAATGTGATAAAGTAATTCAGTAGCTTCAGCCATCTGGGTTCAATGTGCTCCAGTTTATATTAGAGATACTTTATTAGAAACTTTTTAAACAAGATTTATAAAACATAAATTACGAAAAATAAGCCCTAGATAAATATTTAGGACTAACATAAAAAATATACTACAATTTTGTAAGGGTGAATATTTTATTGCTCTTCCTGGTGATACATCCAGGTTTGGATACGATAAGTGAATGTGGTTCTGGAAAATATGTATAAAGGGGTAACAAATCCAAAAAGGATTATTATTCAAGAAATAAGTGTAAACCTATAAATTAAAACAATCTTTTCTATACAACACATTTGAAACTCCCATTGAATATGAATATGATAATTCAAAAAAAAATTACAAACCATTATTAACGATTTAAAATTTATGATGTACCCATAGAAAACAATGCTTATGATTCCAATATATACAATGCATAAACTCATTTTATGTGTTCTACCATAATTGGATTCATACATTATGTTTTATGATCTAATCTAGTATATTCAATTTTTTAGAAATGATTCTGTGAAGGATCATTGGTATCAATACTCATGGAAGCGTTAGTGATTTCCCTTAGGATAAGACCTATATAGTTACATTAGAACCTGTAAAATTATGTATATATTATGGAATAATAATTATATTATGATAAATAACATTTCTAGAATGTAGAAACATGTTCCAAATTAATATTCTCTTATGTTGGATAACATTATGTGATATAATCCCTCAATATATATTGGGAATACTATTCCCATTATATCTAATCAATGTATTATGTCTATGTAGAATATATTTAAGGCCTTGTGATATTGTAAAAAGGAATAGGTTAAAGTTAAAGTGTATTTTCTCAAAAATGATTTTGATCAGTGGTTTTCCTTCATCTAGAAAACTATGAATGAAGAGTAAATAAAACTCCAAGAATATAGAACATATAAATATATACTCTTAGATAAAAACAACCCTCATGATATATAAATTTGGATAAAGTGATATTATTTATCTTACAAAACAAGGACGAAAAAAGTTTTTCATATTATAAATCCCCCTCAACATGGTTGTATGAGATTGATAAATATTATATATACAATGATGCAATCATGATTAATCACATTAATAAAGGTATTTGTCAAAGTCTTCAAAGGTCACTGGTATCCCAAAATGTTTCATCATATGATTAAATAGTTTTAGGTCCTGTCAATATTGAGAATTAATTCTATTTGTGTTTGACATTGTAGGGAATAAAGTGAATAATATGATAATATATAAAAATCAAATGAAGGGTATACAAGAATGAATTATTTTCCTACATGTGATAATTTTTTAAATATACACCTCAATAATTGTTTATAGGGTTTAATTTTAACCATAAAAGTGAGGGAAAAGGTAACTAGTTAAAAGAATACAAATGGAATAAGGAATATTCTATTATTCAGTGTTATAACTATATGGATATGGGGATCTATTCAAATGAGTTCCCAAAGAGTCATGGGAATATACATATGAAGAAGATCACAGATCATTGTTATGCTTACTTTATTGATACAACTGATGTAAAATGTTTAATGTGCTCGAATTTGAATTCAATATTTTTGTTTTTTATCTTCTTTATCAATGATTTACTTGTTATAATAATTTTCAAATAAATTAAAAATTTATTTTAGTACTTTTAAATAAATTATTTGAGATCACATATTAAATGATAATAAGAATCATTAACTAGTATCATGTTAAATTGTTTGGAAAATATATTTTTGAGATAAAGATTGTCCTTTATATATTCTTGATGTTGAGAGAAAATTATTTTTAATAAACTGAAAATTTATATGGATAATGTAAATTGAGTATTACTCACTACATTTTAAATGATTCTAATTTTGTAGATCATAATCTTTTGTTAATTTTAACCATTCATGAAATAGTTTAAGCTGATCTTTGTATGGGATTTTAGAGATTGATGTGTGACTTCAACATATGATGCAACTTATTCTAGGAGATGAATTATAAATAGTTCAAGGGGAAAAAAAGGATAATATTATTAGTGTGAAATATAAATGTATAAATTAAATATATTTCATTACCTTATTAAAGAGTTAAAAAATACCTAACCTCAAATAATATTTAATGATACTAAAATGTTCTCCTGCATCATCGTTATGAATTATATCAATTCATATTAGTCACACCTCTAGTTTTTAGCTTAGTGGTAAAAACCTATCTCATGAATAAGTTCTCTATCTCTATCTACCAACACTTGATAGTAAGATTCTTCTTCCATATCCTTGTTTTAAAAAATGTCGTATTATTTGAAATTCATGTTTTGTGATGATCATTTCATTACATATTTCCTCTTATTAAATAGATGTGTTATTAACATGATTTAGGATGTTTTTTTTAAATATTTCATTAATAATTATTAACACCATGATTTCTGAGATCTATTTTAAATTGTGGTGATGCAATTTTATTAAGATGGGGACAATGCAGCACCCCAAAATTCTAAATTAAAAATATAGTATTTAATATAATGTGGGACACCCAAAACCAAGAGTGGAGAAGAAAATAATGGCCATAGACATTATGATATATTTAATAAATATATTAAATTTATTTTAAGGTACGAAACACTCTGTTATATTATATTACACAAAAGAATGAATTTTTCGATTGTTTGTCTTACACAAAGGACCGAGTTTTATTAATCAACAATATATTATTTAAATATTTTAATTTAATTTAATAAGAAATAACCTGGCCATTAAATTAGATTTTATGAATATGATTCACTAAATTATAATAATTTATTATCAAATTAAATTGTTACCAAGTAATTATAAATGAATATAGAGACATGGTAAATATAAAGGAAATGTTTTGATAAAAGAGTATCATTATATGAAGTGGTTGTTTTATTCTAATAAAATATAAGTAATTACTATTCAAATATTATTTTAATTATATTTATATAATACCTTCAATAAAATATTTTTTACACTAATATAAGACATCTGATAGACAAAAGATATGAACAGACCGAATACTACTCATAGAAAAGTAATATTTTTTAAAGGTTGTATTTTACAGTTTAAATAAGAAACAAATTTTAAATATAAATCTTGAAAATTATTTAAAATTTATTTCTACATATAAAATTAATTTGTAAATATTAATTTAAAAATTAGGTTATGTTGATTGGTTTGGTATTTTTTTGATAAAATTTATTTATTTTATTAATGGTGAAAAATACTAAATTTTAATTGAAAATTAATTATTCATCTAATTTTTGTATATATGAAATTAAAATATTGATTTTTTATGATTTTAAATAGTTAAATTATACATCAATTAATTAAATTTATTTCACTTAAATCAATTATACATTGATATTTCATATTAAAACATTTCAATCTTTTGATCATTTTTACTTAAAAAATATTATTTTTCATCCCAACTATGGGACTAATTTCAAATTAAATTTTTCCAATTTTGTGATTGTAATTTAAATTTTTTTAAATATTTGGAAGAAGATTCAATTATAATTTATAATATGTTCTGCATCATTATTGATTAAATATATAAATGAATGTACTTAAAATTAATAATAGTGATTAAGAGAAATATTTTCAAAACAAGTAACAAAACCTTAATCATAATGGCCAACATGACCTATAAACGTTTATAAAAGTCATATTATAGACATATTTTTAACAAATCAACACTTTTATTAAATTTTTGTATTTTTTGTTCCCACTAGACTAGTAAAAATCAAGGGTGGAAATAAATCATTCAAAAATATACTAGAATGTCGCTCCTCCTCCACAATAAAATGTAAGACTCCTCTACCACTTATACACACATATAAAACAATTTGGATCATAAAAAACCTTCCCATTAATATCCCTCACATCCCAAATTTTATCCTCGAATCCTCAAATTTGGATAAATCCAACTAAGGATGTCTTTAATTATAATTCAAAATGAGTTACATGAATAAGAGGTAATATTATTCAACCATCACATTAGATTCATTTTATTAACAAACCGTTCAATTATTCTTATATAATTCCTATATAATAACATTATTATTCTCAATATACTATCAATTATTTATTCTTAGAGTTATAAAAACACTTTTACACACATCCTTATATAGTGATATGCAAACACCATTCCTATGTATGACGAACTACCACTACACAAACCGATGATGTTCATTCTTTTATTACCACATTTAAAGGATGTAATAATTATATATTGATTGTTAAAATATTATATTTCTGATATTTTTGTTTTATTTGAGCTGTAGAAATAATTTTATAATAAATACCATTATTCATTCCATTTTGGGGGAATACAATTACATTTTCTATGGACATGTGGACTACTGCCTTCTCAAAGTAATGAGATTCAATAAAACATTACATGAAATGTGTTAATAATTGTTACAATAAACATATTTGAAATATCTGATAATAATATGAGACTGGATTGTCTATTTTTTTTAAATGACAAATAGATTTAAGTAGTGTTAATGTGTACATACTGTCTACCGTCTCTATGAATAGTGTTTATCATTTAAAATCCTTACATATTATGGATTGTTCAACATATATACATACTGAATACTTATTGAATATTAATTTTGTTTTATATTAATTATATTATTAAATTTTGTTCTAATTAATAGTAACAACATGTAAAAAGTCAAATCATATTCGAGAAACTAGGCATTTCACAAATGAAATAGTTAAAATATTGAAATATTGGTAACAAATGGGTAATAAGATTTTATTATAAGTTACTATATGATATTATAAATATAATTATGGTTATTTTTTAGGTTAATATAATGATTAAAATAGTTATTCAGGAGGTTCAATGGAATTCACCTAAAACAAAACCCAATGTAAGGGATTTTAATCTCACATTTTACATTAATGATATTAAATGTAATATTCACCCCTTACATATTATTTATTCTTTATAAACATCCACTTTTGGAATAATATATCATTAATAATTTTATCTTCAATGTATCTAATGTTTTAATTTTAATTATCAGAATTTTTTTACCTTGATAATTACTAACATGTAACAGTTGTCATTTTATCACACTTTCTTTTGTGATTTTTAACATTCTCTCAAAAAATCACTTCATTATAATAATTTTCAGTGAAAATTATATTTACATGTGATATAAATATTATTTAATGTTTCATTTTAGTTTTTCCTTAACATTATATCATTTTTATTGATTTCCATTAGTTTCAATTTTATTGATTTACTCTGAATTTTATTATGTTTTAATATATTACTGAATAACAATATTATATTAGAATTTTTGTTCATGTATCTTAATCGATTATTATATATTTAAGGAATTATTTGGAAATTGAATACAAGGTTTGGGGATTGGTTAGTGAAATCAACTTGAAGAATCGTTAGTCTCATGGGATGGATTAATTTGAAAAAACCCATCATGTTTGTAACCAGTATGTTTTAAACCACATTGTGAAATCACTTGATCAATGATTTATGGTTGGAAAAAATAAATTGGTTACTACCTAGTATTTTTTACCCTACCTTTTGAATGTTCTGGATTGTAATGGGTTCGTATACCTTGGAAACATATCGTCCAATGTTTAAGTATTTCCGTTATTTTAGTTATTGTTATCCATAATATTTTGATCATGACAAAATCAATGGATTTATTTCATTATCAATTTATTAATTAAATGGCATTTTTTAATAACTACAAAACATTCGATATTTATTAATCTAATTGATTCATTATTTCTTCTACAATATTTTAATCTTACCATTCATTTGATCTCAACTTTATTTTATTTCATTTCACTAGGTTTTGAATAAAGGATCTAAGAGTGAGTATAAAGGATGCTGACATTTTTCTTATGTTATTATTTATTTTCATTTCCCAATTTAATATTTATATCATTTATATAGCCTTGTTTTCAAGAACATTCAAACCTTTCTATCCTTCGGTATATGGTTCCTTATAATAATGCCAATGTAATAAATTAATTATCTAGAATTAGGCTTCTTGGATTGGGGTGATATAATAGATATAACTCTAAAATATAATAAATAATTAGAAACAAAATTCAATATATATATAATTATAAAATATCACATAATTCTTGTATGATACATCATTTGATAAGTTTATTACCATATAAAAAACCCTAAACAATAGTATATCTGATAATTACTTCAATCCAAGTATATAAGAATAATTTGAGTGGTCGATCATAATTCATAAAATCATATAATGTATCCAACATCATGGGTCATTAAATCCATCATGAACCACTAATATTCCTCGATAATTAGTTCTGATCAAGACACACTAAAAAAATGTCAGTAAATTCTTCCTAAAAAATTTTACATCATCCACACATACACAACATGTGTTGTAATGAATCCCATTTTAAAATGAATATAAAAAAACTCATTATAATTCCATTGAACTATATATAAATATCAAATAATTAATTGATAAAAAACTATTGAATTGAGTGACATGGAAAAGATAGTGACTACATATATGCTTTACAAATAGTATTCTATCAGACATCAAGAAGTCCATGTAATATCAAATTTGTTCCATAAGGGATTTTATATCTTGAGAAACTGGGGATAATCAAAGTATTTAATGGATCTAAATTTATCTATTTTTTAGAAATGTTATAAATCATATCTCAAAGGTTTTTGTAAGTACATGATCTATCATACAACATCAAACATACTCACATTTCAACCTCAACCACCCACCACCCAAAATTGTTTTTGGGTAAAACCATACCTCATTGAGCAATTCACATTTGTAAATAGAGTACCAATAAAAATTACCTTTATCTACCATGTAACCATTATATAAACTTATTACAGAACAAAAATCATTTTGAAACATATTTTTATATCAAAGGAGTATAAAACCCTATTATAGTTCTCACGTGGGGCATAGGTGAGGGACACACATACAGGGGTGAATATAGATATGAATTATTTTTCTTAATTAATATAATTTACATAAATCTTCATATACCTAAGGATTTTTACCACTTAATTATAAGGGTCATAAAAGATCATTGTTATTTTTAGATATTAATCTGATTAATACTTCACATTATTAACCATTTATCTTATATTATTTATGGTTTTCATCCCACACTGTGTTTTAATGAATTATTAATAATAATTTCCTTATAAATAATTATTTTTACTTAATTTTCTATAATGTTGTAATCCATGTACCTTTCATGGTAATATTTTGATGCACCAATTCAATAATTCATACATCACCATCGTTGATTTTTAAGGGAAAATGTCATTTTTATGTGATTTATCACTAATTTTATTCTTATTTTCGTAATAACTCTAGAATATCACCAATAAAATAACGAATTATAGGTCCATATAAATTCAATAAAAAAAATTTCCATCATGATAATATACACTCTCCTCCCCTTGTTCTATGTAGAAACATTATTAATCTTCATTGTTTCTTGTTATCCTATGAATTTATCTTCTACCATAGTAATACATTTATTATCTTAAAATTAATGTGAAACCTCAAAAGGATAATCATATGAAATATTCTTATTTGGAATAGTCTTTAATGAATACTAATATCTCTATCCTAATTTTTTAAAATCCATGGTATAAATTCCCTTATCTCTTCTCTAAAATTTTAATCTATAAATGTTCACTCTTTTTATATTCCTTTTTATAATTTAAATTTATAGTTTTAAAATTACTATTACCTTAATATGATGGTTTAGATGAATCTTCCATCCCAACCCTTTATTGATAATTCTCCAAGTGTTTGACATAATTAATGTGTCCATTTAATGGCCTTAAATATGAGGTAGTAACCTATAATCACTAGAAATAACATCCAAGATGAATATTGTATTATCATGATAACATATTGGATTTAATGTGGTCTATGATTCTACAATGTATACATCTCTATTCAACCATCTACTATAATTTAGAGCATTATATTGTCACAATGATGTGGTTCTCCATCCAAGATTGTTGTGTGTACTTCTTATATAATATGTGGCCTTATAAAGTTTTCCAGATACATAAATATCATTCATTTATCATCATCATAACATACCAATAATTATCGGATGTTCCCCTTAAACTTCATTAAACACTTAACTCTCTAAATATTAGTCCATTTAGACTGTAGTTTATTCTTCTATGTGATTGAAAATACAAATCACATCATTAAAAAATCCAATATTGTGAAATATCAATCTATAACAAGAATTTCTTTTCTATAGTATGGTTATAGTGTAGTCCATTCTCCATGGAAAAGAAACCCACTTAACTCTAACATGTGAAACTACTACTAGGATATGTACTTTGATTTGGTTTCATCAAAACTATATTATAATAACATTTTATTTACAAATGTTATGTAATTCATCTTCATGCACGCAATCTAAAAGTCTAGAGAATAGTTATTCAAGGTTAATGTCACCTTGATGATACATATTCCTTGTTGTGGATCTAGACTTTTCAATATCCTTGCATCCCTTTTAATTACATAATATATATATAAATATACAATTGACCATATATAGTTCATCCCAAATTATATTTATATTATCTGCCACTAAACTATAGTGTAATAAACATTACTTCATGGAATTACCAATACACAATCAAGGTTTTACTCTTGTGTGAAAATACTCATATAACTCTTCTGGAATAGACTTATTACACTATGATGAAAAAAAAATTAAATCACTCTTAAGCACGCTCCAATTCATTATTTTTCATTTAAGTGAATCTTCCCCTACTATAACATAGGTTGGATTTAACCATACATGAAAACATTATTAATCTAATTCTTAGTAATATATATTAAAAAAGTCATTATTCCTCATAGATAATTATATACAAACATCTTTTACTAAAAAACATGGTTGGTGTTCAATAGAGTATGTTTTACTGAAATATTTCTCTCCATCGATGATAGAATAAATCTATAAACCTTATAAATTCAATAAATCCATAACAACATTCCAATATTATCTTTATAAATAATAAGAAAGTTTTTTAAAAAAATATTATTATTATATATTCTACAATATATTCAAAAAATTCACATAGATCCATCATGGACATATATCTTCAAAAAATACCACATCGGCTTATAGGTCTCCAATAGTATACCCCTTTATATTTTTTTGATAGTATAATACTCTTCTACCTTACTATACATTTAAGATGTCAAAAAGTATTTTAGAAATTATAGTAACTCCATTATTTTTCTATATAAAACACTTTCCCTACTAATATAAGAAGTTTTCATAAAATCACCCATGTTTTTTGAATGTAGGGGATATGGTGTGACTTATGTTATCCTATTGTAATGATCAGGGCTTAAGGAATGAGCTATAAGGAAACATTGTAACCCTATAACCCATGTCTTGCATTAGTGAATGAGAGAGTTATTATGATGGTGTTCAATTCCTATGATAAATATCTCCTAGGAAGAAGTTATTTTAATGTGTGTGCTTTGAATCATTGGAAAATACATTTTATGAGTGGTTATGAGCTAACAAAGTGGGTTATATATTTTTTGGAGGGGTGCAAGAAGAACCCTCTTACAGTATCTGGTCTAAGGAAATATTTAGATCCCATGGAAGAATATATGTGCGATAAAATTTTTCTATATGAATCATATTACCTATTAATTTTGTATATGGTATTATAATACCTACTTATTATTAGAACGTGGTGTTGTGGAGTGTTTTATAGGTTTCTATCATAGAGATTTGTGGTTTTATTGTGGGATGTATGTTTTTGTTGTTACCTAACATTGTGAGTTCCAAATTGGGGTGTGGTTGAGTTACATGTGTTGATTATATATTCTATGATAAATCTCCCCCACGAAGAGGCTTATTACCATGTATGGAAAATGATTTATGATAAAGAAAAATATTTTTTTTATATTGAGACACTATATGAGACAATATCTTGTTTTTATTATTGTAAAAGGACCCTTCATTAGGAATATTCTTCATTATGTCACATTACATATGTGAATAATTATTTAAGAAATTACATTCATTTGCACTTTTTAAATGAAAATCATGTGATGGAAGATATCCTCTTATAACTTGAACTTATCTCCGCTCAATGATTGAGTTCCAGTGATGAAATTATAACATTAAATAATGAAAAAACTAATTTATGATAAGAATATAAGATGGTTGCCACATATTCAAGGTCTCCCCCTTTTTAAAATGTTTCATCACACTATTTATTATATAATATTACAAAATTTCTTAGTTGGAATGCTCAATTATATAATTTTTCTCTAATTAAACTTCCATGAGTGATGTCATAATATAATCTTTTCTATTTATTGAATTTATAAGTTAATATATGATTCATTAAAGTATCCCCATTTCTTAAATTGATACAGCTCAATGTAGGACCCAAGAGTTAATATTAAAAATAAAATAATAAATCTACATTACTCATTTCAAATAATGAAACTAAAAAAAAAATATTTCACTTCCCAAAAAAGTACACAATAACATGAAGTGTAAATTGAAACATTGTTTACTCATGTACTTCTCATGGTTTTCAATTCCTATATAATCCTTTTTAGTCTATAAATTGCATCATTAAATTCCCTTTAAATGTAGACTCATCTATTGGAATTTATTGATGTGATAATATCTAATGAGGGGTTATAACCTTTTGAGAATAACTCCCCTTGAATAAAAGCACTTAATATCATGAAAAATAACATGTTCATACCAATTATTAGAAAAAATAAATGAATATACATGATTTTATTTAATGTTGATACATTCAATTTGTACTATTCTTTAGTTTTCTGATCCAACTTACTAAATTACCTAATTTCACTTTTTATAGTGTTAATCCCTGATTATATAGTAATTTTATTCAAATTTGTATTCCAGTACTAAATATTTCCAACATTAGTCCTTTGACCATCTGTTTTAACAAAAACATTTATTGTTATATACAGCTTCGGGCTTGATACCAATATATACATGAAATAAAAAATGCCAAGTGATATATAAAATTTAAATATATGTAATAGATATTATTTGGAGCAGTATTTTATGTGCATTTCTGAAAATTTACCCATTGGATTGTGTCTCCCCATAAATTTACACCTTTTTAGAATTATATAAACATTTCATGTATATTGGGATTGGGGTACCTCAAATGTAATCCAGTTGGTAAATTTTCTAATTATATTAGGCAAACATATCATATTTATACATATTCCTCATTTTTAAAATTTATTTAATGGAATTCTATAACTTCTTCAATAATTTATTCATCATTAAAAATTTTCATTCTTTTGACATCGTCCTGTTGCCAATGTTTTTTCTCTATTTGATGCAACATACAAACATTTCATCTGGAATGAGAGAACAATATTCCGTTCATAGTTTAGGATTTTTGAAACTTTTAAAATAGATCATAGTTATGGATGTCTCATCTTGTTTAGTAACATAAATGGGACTTTATTTAACCTATCTTTACCCACAAAGTAAACTCCCACCTATATTTATATCATTACGTATTTTAGTTTTTATAAGATCACATAGGCAATCATACACATTTATTTCCATGAAAGAAAATTTGGAACAATTAGAATTCTTTAGATACACCTCATATCTATCCATTCTCATATTAATTTAAGCTCTTTATTTTTGTTAATAGGATATCCTTCTTTCCATCCAACAGACTTATTGTGAGTAATCCTATTTATGTGAATTCTTTATCCTTAATTTATATTTATATTTATTTTAACAAAATAGTTAACACATTTTCCAGTTTAATGGAGATTTTTATTTTTAAAAAATTCACTTTTTATTTCTGCAGAGTAGAGGACCCTCAAATAAGTTATTTCACCTGTCAGGTTTTTTTACAATTATAATGCCATTTCAAGAGACTATGGGTATAGTACATAAAACATATACTATATTAATCACACTGCTTGTAGTTTTATAGCGATATAGCTGTATTCATATTATTTTTACTTCTATATAAAAATATGTTATCATTTAATAATGTTTTAATAGTTTACCAACGACATCCAAATAATTATACATTTTTTGGATACCTTTTTTTTATCATCCCAAATAGATTTTTCATAGAACGTATGATTTACACCAAATTATACATCTTTATTTCCCTATTTTTAAACATATTTTAGATCTGTATTCTTTATTAGTATACATATTTATTATTATATAATAATGGTCTGAAACCATAAATTCAAGAACCATTTCTTCTCCTAAGTCACCTTTATTTAATTAATATTCATCTTGATTTTTAATCGATTTTATTCATATAAAATGTAGCATCAATCTAAATTATCATCTTTCTACAAGTTATGTTCTGAGTTGAATGATTCTTTCCTTCAATTAATTCAACTTATCTGTCTACTTTTTTATTTCTCAATAAATTTCTTTAATCAGATTGATTTTTTACTTATTCATAGATTCCATTTTCTTCATATAAAATTATAGGAAAACATCTTCCAATAATATCCTTATGTTTGATATGTAAATTTTTTTATGTGAACATATTTTAGTTAAAACATGAAATCCTATGAATACTCCTTCCATTATAATTATGGGAGCATCATTTTATGATTTAATGAACATATTATTAATTGTATGCTTGATGTTTTTGTCATGTAATCACTAGAAAACACATTTTCATTTTACCTCTATAATATAGTCAAATGTTTACAGTTCACCCATATTTCTATGAACCAAGGTAATTAAAATATAAGATAGTGATTTCCAAATATTTTTTTGGTTTGTTAGAAAGATCCTTATCTTTGAGGTCTTATTATTCATATTATTTTCATTTAATATCTTTATTTATTTAGAATCATTTATAACTGATTGTATATAAGTCTATTATATTTGCATATTGTTTTTATTCACATTTTATTTCAAAAAGTAGTGATCAATATAGTTGAATGTATATTCTCTAAAATCATTCCTTAATGCCTTATTTACTAAGGTATATCCTTCTAAATTAGTGTGATATTATTAAAAAAGTAACTCTATTCCTTCTTAATAGAAAAATTCCTATAATGAATACTCCCAAATAATTCCAATACGTTCCACCAATTATTAGTGAACATTATTTTAAAAATATTTAGATTATGTCCCTTAAATTAATAATATTAACTATATATGACATTCCATAAAAAACATCAAATCGAGTCTGAAGAAAAAAAATGAAATAAAAAAAAGAAACATATTATTTGATACCAATTGTAGTCTCTACAAGGGAATTTGGTGACAAGATACCCTAAGATGGCAGTGAAATGGGATTTGATTTTTTAAAAAAAATTAATCACTTTATCTTAAACACTAAAACCCTTAATATAATCATATATTTAAGAGAGGGTTATAATTTATTAACTCTTTCATTAATATATTGATCATATTAACAATTCACCTGATCAAGCCTTAATCATACATTATTTATGAATGTTTAAGTCACATTTAGTCTTGTTATAATATAAGAAATCATGTCCATAAAAACAAACATTTCATCATCATTCACCATTAAGGGTTAATATATACAACATTCAATGAATTTATTGATTCAATAAATCCCTAAATCTCACTCTAATTACTATGATTTTATTGTGGTGAAGGTCACCTCTCTCCTAAGACTCTCTTAAAATACTATTATTAATGAATTTTTTAGTAAATATCTCCCACAGTTCAGAAAAATTATGGTGTACCAAATATTGAGGACTTGTAATCACTACATCATAAAAAACACATATATTGTATTTTTTTCTAGTTAGATTTTTTTTGGATCTATTCTACATCATCTTCAAATTATTATTTTGTATTAATGATTTATTATAATAAACAAAATGTTTTATATTTAATCAAAGATAATTTAATAGCATATCCCCCCACACCTAGAATACAGTAAGAATATGCACCTTCTTTTCATATAGGCATCAAAATGAATTTAAGTGATAGTTTTTATGTTGAAAAGTAATATTTCCCTTTTAATAATTCTAGATATTTCTAAATTTTGATCCAGATATAGGAATCAAGACGGCCAGAGGATCCATGTCCAAGTGTGCATGAAATTAATTTTACAAAAAACATGAAAAAAATTTTATATTTCACCCATGATGTTAGTTAATGAAAATGAGATATCTCACAAACAATTGATCAGATTGGATTTCCAAGACGATGGTCGGTTCTGGGAAGTGGTGTTTCCCCAAGGAGAAATATAAAATATATCGACATATGAAATCCCGACCCCACACTCATTGGTGGTTCATTAAATTATTTAATTAAAATGATTTATCTAATTAATTATATTTCTTTTGACCTATGTGAGAATCTATAAGTATCTCACTATTGTTATTCTATAGGGTTTCTTCATTATCTTATGCCTTGAAAATGATTCCACCTTTCTTCTTCTTTCTTTTGGTTAGTGAAAAATGAAGAACGATGACAAATCCTTTGATTCATGTGGATTGAAGAATGAAGAATGCAATAGATCTAGGCGAACATGTTCTTCATCTACCTTAATTGATCCAGTCTAAGCATGAATCATATTTTTTAACACCTATGATTAATCGTTGATCATGTTTTCAATTATTTCATAAATATTCACCCCCTTTCACATAACTGATTATTGAAAATATATTGTCCATAAATTATTCATCTAACCCAGATTCCCCTTCTTGATTGGTTAGCAAATAGATATTGGAAAATTATCCAAATAGTCACTAATTTACCTTTCCCACTCCAATTCATCGTGTTCTTTACTAGCATAACCCAATGGTTATTTGTTCGATAATTTCCAAGTTCCCCAAGCTCGATCAGATGCCCGGATTGAGGAAACATGTGAAAAACTGTTAGGGATTTTCTGTCAAGGCATTGATCCAAAATTGGAAAAAATACAAAGATTATGAATCTAAAGGATTCATTTCTACTCATGGATGATCGAAGCTCTAGTTGGGTGTAAAAAATCCATACAAACCCCCATTTCCGAAAGTGGTTGATTCATGATGAATGGTGATCAGATTCAAAATTCATTGCTTAGTGTTGGAGCTTTTGGAGTGGATTTAGGCATCTTTGACCATGCTCAAAAAAGATTTCGAAATGGTGGTCGATGTCTGAGAAACATTAGGGTTTTTTAAAAAATCCCGATAACACTCAATTTACAATGAAGAAAACACGACATATATCCTCCCTCAATGGAAACACTATGGTTTTGGAAATGTTTAGGAGGAAACAGTCTGTACTCCCCTTGACACGTTGTGTACCCCCTCTTCTAGTGTGAATATGTTGTGATAAAGTCCAAATGACTAGGCACATTCTATGTGATGATTACAAGGGTTGTCCACACCGAAAACATCCAATGTGGACCAACAAACTTGGTAATGGAGTATATGGAAATAGGGTCTGAGTACAAAGACATGACCTGTAGACATTGTCCTGGTAGAAAATAATTATGACAATTTTTGAAGTCCACCTACATTGCATGTTCTAATACATGGGGTGGGACCCATGTACTATAAACAGAGATGGTCAGGCAGTGGAGAAGGACCATACATAGTTTGGAACCTCCACACATCATGTATTAGCCTATTAAGAGGGATATTTAAACTCATGTACCTCCTCCATTTGAAATCTGATATTGGCCAATGATATTCCTATACTAAGTGTTTTTTTGTGTAGAATTCGCTCATTCCCTCATAATATGATTTTGACATGTGACATGAATGGTCTAGTTCTGGCACATAAAATGGAGAAACCTGGGGATAGTAGTGATTAGATAGTATTTCCAGAGAATTTGTAGGATTACCCTCCAGGTGGAATAGGTAGTGGCATTCCCCAATGGGTGTTTTGGTGTAAGAACTCAGATATTCTTTTCAGGTATGTTTTTCATTCTCTGGTCATTTTTAAGGAAAAAGGATATTAATAATATTTTATAAGTACATGTCGTGTACTTTATGAGTACACATCATGTACTTCCATGCCGCAGGAGGCCGTGTGCTGGCCTTGAAGTGGCCACACACACAGTTGTCTGGGACTGACAGGAGGCCGCTTAAAGCAGAGTACGGAAAAGGAGAGTACACATCGTGTACATCAAAATTATATGTCGAGTACTTTCTTTTTTCATTAAATGCACTGAGGTCGCGTATAATTGATAGATAACACCCCTTTTTCATTCATCTCTTCCTGGAGCGTCGTATAACCGTGGATCTTCGACGAACCATTGTGCGTGCATCCATCCTCTGAATCAAACACTATTGGTTGCGTTGTAATCGCATCTGGGAGTTCTCGTTTATCCTAGAGAATCATATTATGATTTATCCCTTCTCACGAGATATCATGGGTATATCATTTTAGAAATTTCTTTATATATTTGACATTATAAGGAGATTCAAGCTACGAGGTTCACATATAGAGATCTTCTAACCTCGTGGTAGGTGGTTTGTCCCTTTCCATTCGAAGTCTTTGAGTATTATGTGTAAATTACAAAAATACCCATGAACGGGGTATTGTGTGTTTACCATTTTACACATGATGTTTCCCTGCCATGATTTTATTCTTCTTTAGAGGTAATTTGGATATGAATAGGGTTGATTTCTATGATTTGGATGTATTTCCCTTGCATGTTCTTTTTATAACCATTTGGTCCGTTTTAGGAAATTTGGCTACATTGCCTGTTTTTATAGGATTAAGTGTTTGTATTATGACATTCTTATAATGTTGTAGACTATTTAGCCAGGTAGCTCTATTATATTACTTGGAAATGTTACACCGTTATTCTATTTGACTAACACAAGACTGTGAGAAAAAGGTGTAGTAGACACTAAGGGGAATTGACCAAGTGAGATTTCATAGAGAGTCTTTGAGAACATTAAGATATAAGGGTAATTTACCATGTGGGGTTCCTCCGAGAGTCTTTGTCTGTATTAGACTATAAGTTGAATTGAACGATTGAACTTCCTCAGATAGTCTCTGTTTTTATTCCTAAATTTTTTAGACTATAGGGGGAATTGGAATTGAGTACTTCCTCAGAGAGTCTATGAATGACTTGGGAAAGAAGTGGAATTAACTGAGTGAGCTAAATAAGAGAGTCCTTGAACTTGGGGCTATAAGGGGAATTAACTGTCTGAGATTACTCAGAGAGTCCTTGACTACATTAGACTAGAAGGGGAATTGATTGTGTGAGCTTTCTCCGAGAGCCTATTTATGATTTTATATTCAAAACCAGAGGGGTTACACTGAGTGTGTTGCCCAGAGGGTTTCTTGTAATTCATTGGTAGGACCAGAGGGGATGGATGCAAGTATTTCCAAGAGGGTTACTTTTGTGTGTTTAGATGTTTTCTTTTCTGTTGCTTGATATTGAAACTATGGTTTGTTTACTACTAAGTATTGTCATATATACTTTTTCGGTACATTTACTCTCCATTTATTCACTGACTACTAGGCATAGATATTCCGGTGGTTACCTACTTGGATTTATACACACTCCCTATTTGGGCCATGCTTTTGGTCCCAAACAGATTATATTATTGTAGGTATAGATAAGGGAAAGCACCCTTCTACTTCATGAACCTTACTTGTTGTGGAGCTGGATAGCATGGGACCAAGCTTAGGATTGCAATGTTATTGTGCTGTTTATCTCATTCTTTTTTTCATTGGTTTAGCACTGGTTTTATTCAGTATTGGGACTTGTTTGTTTGTTTTCCTAGACATATGTATCATGCATCGTTATATATATATGTTCTTCAGTTTCTTATTATTTCAGTATTCTGTTGTTTACTGTGTTGAATATTTAATAATTCCGCTATTGTATATTATTTCCCTTCCACTTTGTAACTCTGCCAATGAAGGCATAGTTTCCCCACTATACACCCAAGGCCCTCTCTTCTAGTCGGCAGCCTCTGGCATTCGTGGAAATTCACTTGATACAAAGTGACCATCCTGGTCTGGGGCGCCTCTAGGTGGCCTCCGGAACCAGGACATTACAATGTTGTATCAGATGAATTCTTTTCTTCTTGGCATACTGTTTGGATCCATTATCCTGGGTTAGGAAAGAATTTTTAATTGGTAATAAGCTATGCCCGAGTGTAGTTAAACTGTGTATATGGAAAAGACAATCTACCTGATCAATGCATTTTTTATGGTTTTTCATCTTTAAGGTTGATTTTATTTTCACCGTTTGGTCACTCACATGTATTATGCTATTATCATTGATGTTATTGAGGTTCTAAATCTGTTGAAACCTGATTATATGAGGGTATTCCATCCCATGTGTCATATAGGCACTTGCTATAAATCACATGTCATGAATTCTTACCATGTCATAAATGGTGAATTATCAATTTCATGTTTTTGTGATATATGTGGTGTAGAATATGCATGTTGTTGTGATAGATGCCTTGATAAAATACCTGTAGTTGATAGGGTATTGATTATGTAAGGTTTTGTTTGAATTAACGCCGAATTTTGGTTCTTGAGTTGTTATGGGCCCTCATAGACAGAAAATTGGTGGATCATTTCCAAGCTTACTATGTATATAACTTGTATAAGAAAACATAATTTTATTTGGATGTAGTATGGGACCTCACGAATCGTAATTTGGAACATTAAAGGATTGTTTCAGTGTTTTATTGGTATTGGAGTTGTTTATGAGGCTTACGGTTAGGAAAAACCTAGAATATACATCGTGTAGTTTTGACTACACGCCATGTGTTCTTCTGTTTGGGAAGAAACTGTTTTTCTGAAGTACACAATGTGTACTTTATGTACACGCTACATTGTCTCTAACCGTGCCATAGGCCATGTTGGAAGAGACAGGAGATTAGGGAATGTGTGGTGGGAACAGGCAGTGTACTAGTCAAACCCGCCGTGTAGTGTTGACCCTGTGTCCGCCCATGTAACTAACAACATGGATGGATTAATCATTAAACTATACACATCGTGTTAGTATTGGAAACACCGTGTAGCTAGACTCAGGTACCCGATCGTGTCACGAACAATATTGGTTGGTGTTATGCCTTCATGTACACGTTGTGTCCATCTGGAACACGCCGAGTAGAGTGAGCCGTGTGTGAGGCCGTGTCACTAACAACACAATCCATGGGATTCTAGTCTAGTACATGTCGTGTCTACTCTGAACACACTGTGTAGTTTTTTCATAGGAGAGATGTGTGGATTAACAATATAAAAGTAATCGGGTAGGGTTAGAGGATTCAAGTACACTCAGTGTGTTAAAAAAACACATCGTGTGTTTGGGGTGTTTCACGAACAGTTCAGGCAGGAGTACGCACCCATGTAAATTTCTTAAGAGAAACCATCATGTAGGAAATGTACACACCATGTAGTCATGTTTTGTAAAACTTGAATTCTTTATTTCTCATGATTTCTTCCAACACTCCTTCTTTTCAGTCCGTGATAAACATGATCTAAGTGGTGTGCATGACCTTACAGAGTCATGCCACTAAGGCGTATTCCGGTTGTGCGCCAGTTCCAAGATGACGATCAGGAACTGGACATAGCTGATCAGGGACTACCTGCAGTTCCTCGAGTTTTTCCAGCCTTGGTTCCAGCCATTGAACCTGACATAGGTGTGGATGCACACTTCAGGGAGGGCATTTTGAGGATGATGTAGACCTTTCAATGAGCGCTGCCTCTTACCCTATCGATGGATGAATTGACATTTTTCATTTAGCAGCAGCATCCTTTTACTTTCTCAGGAGATGGAGGACACCAAGCTGTAGAGTCATGAATAGAATCCACACATACAATTTTTGAGCGTCTGGAGATACCTCCAGAAAAGATAGTGAAGGTCGCTACATCCATTTTTCAGGACTCCTCCAAGAGGTTGTGGGATGTGATCTCACAGGCGGGTCGTCAGTAGAGTATGGTGTAGTATGAATATCGGCTTATCTATTACGATTACATCTCTCTAGAGACCTTTATGGTCGATTGAGCCTAAGAGTTCATGATTTTAGAGCGGGGGACTCTTACTGTTATGGAGTATTCCTCATGATTCACAAAGCTTCAACATTTCACACCTATTATAAGAGGGGATGAATTTCTCCTTGCATAGAAGTTTGAGGGTGGTTTGAGGCACACCCAAAGATTGCAGGTGAACATCTTCAGGCTAATTTTGATATCCTCTATCATTAACCAGGAACTAATCACAAAGTGAAATATGTGGGATTCTAGAGAAGTGAGCCAGGGCAGTTCAACATCCAGAGTTGGTATTCCTCCTACTTATTGCCGGAAGCACCATAGGGAGTCTGCATGAGGAGATCATAGTAGGCGAAATGAATCTTCTGGTATCCGGGTGGTGTGCTACCAGTGTTGGAATAGAGGGCATATGCGGCTATGTTGCCTAGGAGACCCAGTGGAATGCCGGTCTTGCAGCAAGATGGGTCACCTTCTGCGCTTTTGTCAGTTCTTCTCCCCAGCAACTGGTGACAGGTCTTCATCTACGACTTCTCATTCAGGAGCAGTGCCACCACATTCTCAACAGTCTTGGAACAGGAGTTATTCCATCCATTCATTCTGAGGTGAAGGTCATGGCCATGGTGGTCAATCACCAGGCTTTCAGTAAGAACAGGGTGGATCAGCTCAGAGTGGTCAGACAGGGTCACAAGGCCACGTTACAAGCCTTGCCTTTAGAGTGGAGCAGACCAAGGTGGAGCAAGATCCCAGACCGTCCACATATCGAAGTACGATCATAGATGCATCAGTTATTTCTTCTTCTCATTTCAGTATAGGGGCTTCCCAAAGAATTATGTTTGTTAATATTGTGGAGAGCCTTGGGATCTACATCATTTCTTATACTAATATATGATGCTAGAAACTATGTTGGGGATGAGAAAATCTAGTTTGTGTCAGTGAAAGGTGTGCCCTCCTGAGAATGGTGTGTGTAACTTTCTAGGGGACCTCTATTTCATAGAGATGATACGCTATGATGTCATTATCCGAATAGACTTTCTAGTTCCCTTTTAGGTGGTAGTCCATTTCTATAGTGGTAGGGTCACTACTACAAAACGGGGCAAGCAGAGCGCGCCACATTTATCAGCGCTTTTTAAAAGCGCTGATAAATGTGGTCTTTATCAGCGCTTTTTTTAGCGCTGATAAAGACCCCCCCTTTATCAGCGCTAGTAAAAAAGCGCTGATAAAAGGGGGGTTTTATCAGCGCTAAAAAAAGCGCTGATAAAACCCCCCTTTTATCAGCGCTTTTTTAGTAGCGCTGATAAAAGTGGGGTCTTTATCAGCGCTTTTTTACTAGCGCTGATAAAGGGGGGGGGGGTCTTTATCAGCGCTTTTATGAAAGCGCTGATAAAGACCCACCCTTTATCAGTGCTTTTATAAAAAGCGCTGATAAAGGGAAAATTTAAAAAATATATATATTAATATATAAATCTATTAAGCGATTTATATTGATATAATTATAATATTTATTTTATAAATACGTTTTAGAAAGGATCTATGGAAATATAATATTAATTTATAAGATGTTTAGTAAAAGAGGGTTATAAAATAAATTAAAAAATATTTTTAATTAGTAATTAAGTAATTTTTACCAATTAATAGTCATTTAATGACAGTTTTAATAAAAAAAAATAAAAAAAATTAATGAAAGATCCAAAATAAGTTGAAAATGAAACCCAAACTTCAAACGGCCATAACTTTTGATCCGGGACTCCGTTTGAGCTCCACAGCATATCAAATCGAAGCCTGCGACGAGCTCTACAGCGCTATGGACTGGTGGAACCCGTCCAAGGTTTTTTCAAGGCCAAAAAGGCCCAGAAGGCCTCCAAAACTGAGTTTTTAGTCGGGGTACCCCGATTTTTCACCGTTCAAACAGCTATAACTTCTGATCCCGATGTCCGATAAACCTCTACCATATATCATATCGAAGATCATTTCATGTTCTTCGATTTGACTGATTGTGGAGCTGAAACGGACTCCTGGATTATATGTTATGATCCTTTTAACATTCAAACGGCTATAACATCCGATCCGGATGTCCATTTGGCCTGTACCGCATATCATATCGAAGATCGTTTCATGTTCTTCGATTTGACTGGTTGTGGAGTTGAAACGGACTTACGGATTAAAAGTTATCTTCGTTTTAACATTATCATAGGATTTTCACCCCCTCATTTCTATGGATTCATTCATAACTATATATATATATCTATGTATATATATATATATATCTCTCTGTTTGTGTGCGTGTATTGTATCTATGTATATATGTATGTATTTATTTATTTATTTAAAAACACACATAAAAACACATATTCTATAAATGTATTTGAAATTAACTTTATAAATATATATATTAATATACAAATAAATATACGGATAAAAAATTATATATATATATATATATATATTAATATACGAATATATATATATATATTAGTATAACTAAATAAATTTATTTTAATATGGATCTATATTAATATATGAATAAATATAACTATATATATATATATATAACTAGATATATCATCAAATGGAGAACAAAACAAAATGGCTAAGTGGTAAAGTGGCAGCGCGTTAGGTTGGAGGTACTGTGTTCGAATTCCAATGGCAGCAGGGTTGTGCGGGACGCAAGGGAGGCGGGGTGCAGCGTGCGGAGCGTGAGTGGGGTGCGGGTTGGGGGGACAGGCTAAAAGGGAGGCGGGGTGCAGCGTGCAGAGCGTGAGGGAGTGGGGTGCGGGTTGGGGGGACAAGCGCTGATAAAAGGGAGGGGTCAAGCGCTGTGAAAAAACCCCTGACGAATTATATATATATTTTTATTTTTTCAATTTTTTAGACACCTTTTATCAGCGCTAAAAAAAGCACTGATAAAGAACCCTTTTATCAGCGCCTTTTTTAGCGCTGATAAAAGTACCCTTTATCAGCGCTTTTTGAGCGCTGATAAAAGGGACCCCCCTTTATCAGCGCTTTTTGAGCGCTGTAAAGCGCGGCGCTGATAAAGGGTGCTTTTATCAGCGCTAAAAAAAGCGCTGATAAAAACCCCCTTTATCAGCGCTTTTTGAGCGCTGATAAAAGGGACCCCCCTTTATCAGCGCCGCGCTTTACAGCGCTCAAAAAGTGCTGATAAAGGGGGTTTTTTAGCGCTGATAAAAGCGATTTCTGTAGTAGTGGGTGAGCTTAATATCACCATAGGGTGGATCTTTTCTTCATAAGGGTTAGTGGGATGTCCAAGAGAGAATAGAAGGTCCAGAGCATCATGTTTTAGGAGGAGTTACATCACATAATTTTTATCTATATCTGGATGATCGGGGGACTTTATAGTTTTACATTCCTCCAGTGGTGTATCATTTCAGGGATGTCTTTCACGAGGAAATTTCATGTTTGCCTCTTGAGTGCGAGGTATAATTTTTGATTAATATTCTGCTAGGACCAGCATCGGTGTCCATTCATCTTAATAGGATGACTACACCGGAGTTGAAGGAGCTCACGAAGTATTTTGGGGAGTTACAAGAAAAGGGTTTCATCCTAGCCAGTACTTCTCCTTGGGGTTTGACTTTCCTATTTGTGATGAAAGGAGATGGAACCCTTAGTATTTTTTTGGATTATCAGATGTTGAACCAGTTTACGGTCAAGAACAGGTATTCCTTTCCCATGATTGATGATCTCTTAGATCATATTTGAGGATCCTAGGTGTTCTTGTAGATTAACATTATGTTCGGTTACCATCAGTTGCACGTTAAACCATCAACTATAAATCTCACATCCTTCTGGAGTAAGTATGGTCTATATGAGTATATGGTTATGCCGTTCAGTCTCATTAACACGCCTGTAGTTTTCATGGTACTGATGAACCGAGTGTTCCATCCATACATGTATTCTTTTGTGGTGGTCTTCAGGGATGATATCTTGGTGTACTCTCACACTCAACACAACCGTGCTACACATCTTGGGATCATTCTGAGTAGAGTGAGAGAGCATCATTTATATGCTAAGCTCTCAAAATTCCACTTTTTGGATGGACCTGATTCACTTCATGGGTCATGTTATCTCAGAGAGAGAAGTATCAGTAGACCTAGAGAAAGTGAGAGTAGTAGTTTTTTGGGAGTATCCGAAGAAAATCTTTGAGGTGTATAGGTTTCTATGGGTGGATAGATACTATAGATGCTTCATAAAGGACATTCCACGCTTAGCAGCACCACTGATGGGTTTGAATAAGAATGGTGTGACATTCTTATGGTCAGATTTTTGTGATTTGGTATTTCAATAGATGAAAGGGAATCTAATTTCAGCAATGATATTGGTCTTTCCAGATCTAGTAAAGTGCTATACTGTTTATTTTGATGCATCATGTATCTGGCTGGGAGTTGTGCTTATGAAGTGAGATGGATTCATTGCATATAGGTCTCAGTAGTTGAGGTCAGATGAGGGGTATTAGATGACACATGATCTGGAGTTGGCAGGAATGGTTCATGCCTTAACATGGTGGAGACATTACTTTTTGGGAGGGAACATTGAGGTTTTCACTGACCATAAGAGTCTCATGCACAACTTCACTCAGCGTGATTTGAATTTGAGACAACGGAGTTTGGTCGAGTACCTACAGTTTTTTGATTTTGAGCATGCATATAAGCCTTGTAAGGGAAACACGTTGGCTGATGCATTGAGTATGATGATGCAGATACAGGCAGTTCAGGAGGCCAGCTATGACTGGTAGCTCATGGCTCAGTTCTCTAAGAAGTATTTTGAGGTGCATGAAATCTAGGGGCAGATTTTCACTCATCCTTAAATGTTACCTCTACTCTACTCGATCGAGTTCGGATGAGGAATCTATCAGATCCTAAAAACCTAATCCTAAGTGAGAGTGTGTCAGGAGAGGAACCTATTCATGGATAGACTATAGGTGAGGAGAAGATCATGCATTTTCAGGGGCATGTTTGGGTACCGGAAGATATACGCGACGATATGATGATAGACATTAATTCCTCAGTCTGGGAAGTTCATCCTGGTTTCACCAAGATATATCGTGATCTAAACTATCAGTATTAGAGGCCATGTATGGAAGGGGAAATTTCTAGTCTCATTGTGGGATGTTCCACTTTTCAGTAGATGAAAGCGGAGCCTTAGCGACCAGTAGGGATTTTACAGCAGTTTCCCATTCTCGAGTGAAATTGCAATGACAACATGATGGACTTCGTGATCGGTTTTCTGAGGTTGCCTCGAGGGAATGATGATTTTTTGGTTTTTATTGACCATCTCATGAATGTATCCCACTTCATGCAAATAAAGGAGACTGTCAGTGTTGATGAGCTGGGATGATTGTACATTTGAGAGTTTGTATGTCTTCATGTAGTTCCACACTTCATCATTTCAGACTGGGATGCATGTATTACTTCTCAGGTCTAGCAGGGTCTTAAGAAGGCATTGTGTACACAGGTACTTTTGAGTACAACATACCACCCCCAGACAGATCGCTAGTCCAAGCATACGATTCAGGTTTTTGAGGACATGCTCCGAGCATGAATTCTGGAATTTGGAGGTTCTTGGGAGAAGAACATGCCTCTTGTGAAGTTTTCCTACATTAATATTTTTTCAACCATCTATTCAGATGACACCTAATGTGGCATTGTCTATTAGGGCATGCCGATCAACCTTATGTTGGTCGGAGGAGGGAGAGGCAGCTTTGTTGGGACCTCATCTTGTTTAGGAGACAACTATGTATATAGAGTTGAATCGGAAGAGGATGGATACTTCACAGACTCGTTAGAAGTCATATGTTGATCAATGGAGACAACCTCTAGAGTTCAAGGTATGGAATCAGGTTATTCAACTTGTCACACTATGGTTGGGTCACAAAAGGATTATAAGATTGGGAAAACTTTTTCCTTGGTATGTTGGGCCGTTTGAGCTCTTGGAGTGAGTTGGGCCAGTTTCCTATCAATTGCAGTTACCTCAGAGGTACTGAGATATGGAAGACATCATCGACGTTTCACATCATTGACATTACTTTATATACATGTCTCATGTTTTTCAACATGAGGAGGTTGAGATTGAAATGGATGTGTCCTTCGAGTATCATCCAATCTGGATTGTTTATTGTAGTACAAAAGTTCTCTGTGGCCGGTCTGTTCCTCTGGCACGAGTGTTACGGTAGCACGGGCGAGTACATGATGAGAAACGGGAGAGGGAGGCCAATGTACGATCTCTATGGTTGGAACTGTATAGGGATTCTTCTTCTACACCGCGCTAGAGAAATTGAAGGATGAATTTCTTTAAGGGGGGAAGTTTGTAAGAACTCGGTTCTTCTTTTCATGTATCTTTTTCCTTTTATGGTTGTTTTTTAGGAAAAATGAAATTCTGGAAATTTTATAACTACACGCCATGTACATTATGAGTACACATCATATACTTCCTTGTCGTAGGAGGCAGTGTGCTGGCTGTGTGGTGGGCACACACAAGGCCATGTGAGATTGACTTGGAGGCCACTTAATGCGGAGTACAGAAAAGGTGAGTACACTCCATGAACGTTCATTTTTTCATTAAACAAATAGGGGTCACGTCTAATAAAAAAACAACCCCTTCTTCATTAGTCTCATCCAAGAGAATCGTACGACTATGTATCTTCGACAAACCTCCAAACGTGCATCCATCCTCTGAATAGAACATCGTTGAATGCATTGGAATCGCATCGGGGAGTTCTCTCTTCTCATAGATCATCATCTTCCGATTTCTCCCCTCTCATGAGATATCGTGGGTTGAACGTTTTAGAATTATTTGTAGATCATTGAAATTTTATAATGATTCATTGTTTGAGGTTCACATATAGCAATCTCTTAACCCCGAGGTAGGGGATTTGTTCCTTTCCATTCGATGTCTTTGAGTATTACGTGCAAATTCAACCAATACCCTCGAATGAGGTATTACGTGTTTACTATTTTACCCTTGTTGATTTCCTGAAATGAATGTATGCTTGTGTAGAGGTAATTTGGATATGAATAGGGTTGATTGCTATTATTTGGATGTATTTCCCTTGAATGTTCTGTTTATGACCATTTGGTCCTATTTAGCCAGCTTTCATGCTTTGCCTGTTTTCCATGCCTGTTGCTGTTGGATGGAGATTTTGTATTCTAACATACTTGGAATGTCATATACTATTTATCCATGTAGTTATGTAGGTTTACTTAGCCATATTAAACTGCAATACTCGTTTAACTACATAGGATTATGAGAAACTGGTGCAGTAGACTATAAGAGGAATTGACCGAGTGAGCTTCCTAAGAGAGTCTTTGATCACTTTAGGCTATAAGGGGAATTTACCAAGTGAGCCTCCACAGAAAGCCTTTATCTTCATTAGACTATAAGAGGAATTAGAAGAGTGATCTTCCTCATAGTTTCTTTAATTTTATTCTTGAACTGTTTATACTATAAGGGGAATTGACGGTGAGTGCTTCCTCAGAGAGTCTATGAACGACCAGGGCTATAAGGGTAATTGACCAAGTGAACTTCCTTAGAGAGTCTTTGATCGTGGTGCTATAAGTTGAATTGAATGTGTGAGCATCCTTAGAGAGTCCATGACTACCTTAGCCTATAAGGGGAATTGATTGTGTGAGCTTCCTCAGATAGTCTATTTATTAATTCATATGTAGAACAAGAGGGGTTAGTCATGGTGTGTTTCCTAGAGAGTTGCTTGTACTTCATCGGTAGGACCAGATTTGATGGATGTGAGTACTTCCTAGAGGGTTACCAGTTTGTGTTTAGCTATTTCATTCATTGTTTCACGCTATTGAAACTGTGTATTGATTACTACTGAGTACTGTCCTATTTACTGTTTATTGTACTTTTACCTGTCATATATTCCCTGACTATTACGCAATAATCATTAGGTGGTTTCCTAATAGGATTTAGTCTCACACCCTGTTTGGACCATGCTTTTGGGCCTAAATAGAATATATTACTACAGGTATAGATAAGGGAAAGCACCCTTCTACTTCAGGTACTTGACTTTCTATGGATATGGAGAGCATGTGACCAAACATAGGCTTGTTATGCTAAGGTGTTGTTTATCTATTTCTTTTTTACATCGGTTTAGCACTGGTTTAATTCTTCAATGTGACTTGTTTGACTGTTTTCCTAGACATATGTATCATGCATCATTATATATATATGTGCTCTAGTTTCTTATTATTTCAGTTTTCTATTGTTTACTGTTATTGGATATTTTTCTGCTTCTTATAATGTGTATTTGTTTCTCTTCCATTGTGTTACTCTGCCAATGTGAGCAAAGTTTTCCTACTATCACCCCAATCCCCTCACTGCTAGTCAGCAGCCTTTGGAGTTCGAGGAAATGCCCATGTGTCCAAGTGACCCACTAGGTACGGGGTACCTCGGGGTGGCTTCTGAAACCTGTACATTACATCTTGGCTCACCCATTATTTGGACTAGGCAATGGTGTTCTCTAATAATCTTTGAGAGTTACCCTCTAGACTGTTCGGGGCAATGGTGTTCCTCACATTTCGTGACTACCCTCCTGCTAGGTCAGGTAGATTAATTCCCTTATGATCTTCTAGGTATAACCCTGTAGCTATGATGGGTAGTAGTGTTTACCTAATAATTGAATAGGATTACATGCAACTAGAGTCTGCGTTGAGGCATTCATCATAGATTATCATAGATGACCCCCAATGTGTGGCATAGTTTATAGGCCTTGTAATAATTACCCTCAAACTTCTGAGAAAGAGGGGTTCTTTCACCTCCTATATGAATTCTTTTTATGTGACAAAAAAGCATTGTGGGCATGTCTGTTCCACTTGATGTAGATAGTATTGAGATGTGGTGATCTGAGCCACATTGTCTTGGGTCTCCAAGGTTGTTGCATAAGGTTCTTGGATTTTTAGATGATTTTACATTTAAACTTTTTTCTACACACTTTCTTGGGATAAGATATATGATGGAGATCCAAAAACCCTCTCATTTAGGATTCTTTGAATAAAAATATATGTATATATATCCTACTATAGTACATACTCCTTGGGTCTTGGTTACTCTCCTTCTAGGATATGTGGATACACATGTGTTATGCCACATGGTTTCAATGTATAGATTGTTCTAGTTGGACAAGTCTAATCACTTAATATTGGTATCAAAGACTCGATGTAGAGTTCATATCCTCACTGTTTCATGAATCATGAGTTTGGATGAGTCTATATTCACTCTTTTTTGGGATGAGTTGTACTCTCTATGTTATCTATTATTAAACCTTGTTATATATACTTCTTCACAACAGTTGTATCTATTACAACTCTCCCATTCCACATATTGATGAATTCTACTTGGTGTGTATATACTCACCCCTCACCGGCTTTTCAAAACATGTGTCATGTATTTTGTAGACCGTAGATAGGTAAATCATTATATCAGAGAAGCGTAGGGATACCATCGCTTTGGATCATTTACAGTGGTTGAAGTTGGGATATAGGTGTGGATCTCTCTTAGCTGGCATTCTCTTTTTCAATTTTATTCATGTTGGGATTGGTTTCTATTTTCAGCATTCTATTTTCCACCATTACTTTTCACATGAAACTAATTTACTCTTGTACCATCTTGAGGTTTAATAATGTTTATCTTACATTATAGAAACATACAAATTTTCTAGTTTTCCTCTTTCCTTTTTCATTGAGTTTGTTTTGATCCTGTGTACTAGTTTGAGTAAATGTCCCCAACAAGTTTATTTGTTCCTTCACCCCTTTTTGAAACCCCAATGTCTTTGGAGTCATGCTTGGTGTAGTTGAGGCATGATCCCCAAATGGTTTTATTCGTGTCAAAAATATCGAGAATGTACACGAGTCCCACCCCATATAGTAGAACTCATTGTGTAGGTGTAATACACAATGAGTTCAAACTATCCTGGACTGGGACAATTTTTGTTTTCTATGTCAGGGTACTCAGACCCCATTTCTATATACTCTGGAACATAGCATGTTAGTCAACATGGGATGATGTGAGTATGGAAAACCTGTATAGTTGGAACATGGTGTGTTCCATGATAAGTGGTACTTCACATGGCTTATTCATATGAAAATATGGTACATGTATTTTCAAAAATAGTACACACTATATCCTCCTTTTATTAACCATTACCCCGGTGCTGTCATGGAGGGAGGCTACATGTTGTGTTCATTGTACATGGTGAGAAATCAAGTTTTTCCATAAAAAACTATGAATTATTTAATTTTGACCACACATCCAAAAATGATTTGAATGAAGTAAAATCTTCCACAATATTCATCTAATGATCCTGATTAAATTAATAATGTGATACCCCATCTTTGTTCATTGTGACAACACATATCCAGAAATGGGGGTTTTGTCTGATCTTTGGTGCACCACCATGGCATCAATCCTCATTAAATTTAAACGAAACCTTTGGTTTCCTCATCCTTGTTTCATTTCATTTTTGTATATATTTCCTCCATGAAAATACATCCCCATATCATAAATCTATCCTAATTTTGAGTGCTCTATTGAGCTTAGGTCTCATGGAAATTGTTGAGATGGGAACCGTAGGGTTCCACGAGTGAAGATAAAAAAGAATTAGGAATGGAAATAAACATAAGATAAATATTGTATGATTTTCAAAATGTTCTAGGCCAACTAGTCATGAACGTTCATCTGAGTAATAAGGACCATTGATGAACATTGTATTTTTAACAATTAGTATGGTGCAAGGGTGAACATATTGAATAATTAATTGACAACATGATCATCGTTTTTTCAGAGGCTTAAAACCACAATGATGAGTCCAACATGGATTGGATCAATCAATGATGAAAACGAACACAAATTTCAATAACTGTTCTGTTCTTCATTCTCTGATATTCCTGGATCCAAGGTTATGTCATCGTTCTTCATTCATCATTAACTAACACAGAGGATAGGAATGGTGGAATCATTGTAAAACCCTATGATTATGTATAAACAGTAGAAAATATCTATATCAGGATGATTTTATATTGTCACATATGTTAAATGAAATTTATTTAATTAAATAAATTATACTATTAATCTATTAAATTTACCAGCAATGACCGAGGGGTCGGGATGTCCAGCTCTAACTAATTTTATATCACTTATACGGGAAACATCACAGTTCAGACTAAACCGCGGTCTTAGATTTTGGACCTGATCATTGATTTAATAGATTTTATCTTTCTATTAATTAACTACACACATGCATTATAAATATTATTAATATTCTTATATAATTAATTTTGGGCACACCGATCCTCGGAATCGCATGTCGTCTCCTCACCGGACATAGGACAAATATTTAGAAATATTTCAGAGTCCTACAAGGAAAAAATTGGGTCCCTACATATTTATCTCATTTATTCATTTCATCATAAAATTTAAATACTAAAAAAAACTCAGGATACATTGATGGCATCTAGATCTCCCAATCCCAGTAACTCTCATGCACATTTCAATGCTTCCACAACATCTAAAATAGATGAATGGTTCATCCTTTCCTGGTTCGCTCATGTCAGTCCTTGATTTCCAATGAGTGCTCCACAGAGGTGGCTCTATCATCAATGTCTCACTCGCACCAGTCAATAATTTTTTTGGGTAATATAGATATCAAATATTCCACAACATATCAAAAACCACCTTCACCCATTCCAACTATACGGGTACGGAAAGGTGAATAGAATCCCCTCTGATCCTCTACATGATAGAAAACATCCCGATGAACCTCAGAGATATCATTCCTCCCCATCCTAACATCGTTATTCCATGTAGTGGGGATATATTCAAAATGACATGGTACCCCTACTCAGACTCCAGTTGAATATTGTAGCAATCTGTACAAAATTTCATTCTACTTTGAGTCGTCTTCATCCATTCCCAAATGACCGGTTCTTTATATGTGGTCAGCTAAATTGAATAGAGGCCCATACGAGAGGACTATCCAATAATTTTCATGCAATAGGTTGACATGTATGGTCCCAGGTATAAGCCTGCCTAAGGTTCCATTGTAATGGTGGGGTGGTAGTAATTTTTTACTAAAACCCCACCAATGGTAGGTGATCCTCCCGCTCCAACCAAAATCCAACACAAAGGCCCTCATCGTATTATCTAGCACCTGGATAGTGCACTCGATCTTCTTATTGTTCTAGGGGTGAATGTATATATTCATCCATATTTGGGTCCCAAATTCCTCCTATAGTTTTCTCCACTCACATCAATGTAACCACTATTCCTAATCGAAGACAATCGTCGAGGTACACTGTGAAGGTGGATGATCTCTCGTATGTTTAGCTTCACCGAACTCACCACCGATCTTTGATACCAAATTTCAAGGATGTGTGTCACCTTTGTGATTTAGTATACTATCACTAATATGGAATCGATGACTTTTTCTAATCATGGAATTCCTATGATGATGCCCACAGATATGTCTTCCCATTTCCTCTTTGTAATCTCACGAGGCTATAATAAACCCCCTAGATCCTGGTGCTCAACCTTCGCATGATTATAGATTTGGAATCATGTATTAGCTTAGCTACACTCATTTTCATGTTAGACCACAATAACTATCAATTAAGTCCCTTTTACATATTCCCAGCACTAGGACGTTTAGCCAATCAAGAAGTGTGGAACTCGCACATCAACTCCTCCCACATCCTGATTGCAACCATTGTTCGCCTTTGGAACAAGATCTCATGATTCCATCCTTTGGAATATCCATATTTGCTGTAACTTATTGATATCTGGTAACACCTAACATCTCAATAAATGTATCCTAGGTAGGTGTTTTTCACAGTCTCAGGGAGTAAATTAATCAACACCGTTGAATAAATGAAAAAATTACCCTCATACACCATTGGGTTTGCTGTAGGGAATGCAACTGCTCTAAAAAATTCCACACTAAGAGAGTATGGGACTTAATACTATGGGAATCCGCTATGAAATTTATATTCCATGGAGTGTAGAATATACTGAATTTGTATACATGTAGGAACTACAACTAGTGTCATTGCCTTAGGTTTAGGTCTCTTTGTGTGAAGATATACCTGACACACTACTGGTATAAGTAAACAACCAAGCATTCTTCCAAAAGGAAGATCATTCATATCCTAATGAAGAATACTACTGATGATATCTCTAGATCCCAAGTCTCATAGATCTTCTCAAGGTTTCTCCAATTCCTTGACCAAAATATGATTACCTCATTTCATTGCATCATCACACTACCATGCCCATCTTTGGAGGCATTATAAAACACCATGACCTCAACTCCTTATTTTTGTAGTCTCAATATTGGGACACTAATCAGCCTCTACCTGAACTCCTTGAAGGCCTTATCGATCTTCTCATACAATGTATACCATATTCCCTTCTTCTTCAGAGTAGTCAAAAGGTATTCAATCGTGGAGAAATCAGCCACAAATCACTTATAGTATCCCACCATGAAAAGTATCCTCTACACCCTTAACTAATTCTTTGGAAGCTAACAAGAAATAATAACATTGGTCTTTGGTATATCCATAGATAAATAATTTTTAGAAATGAAATTACCTAGAATGTGAACCTTCACTATATAGAAAAGTAACTTTGAGAGGTTTCCATAATGATTATTATATAAATGTAAATCAAGAACCCTTCTCATGAGTTTTTCATGTTCCACCTCTTTTGAAGAGTAGATGAGTATATCTTCGATGATGGAAATAAAAAACGAGTACATGTATGGTTTGATGACTTTGTTCATCAAATCCATGAAATAAATGGGGGAATTGGGACACTAAATTACATCACTAGGAACCCATTATGTCTATAGAACATCCAAAATACAACATCAAAATATGAACCATGCGAACCTTTAACAGGTGGTAGCCATGCTTGTGGTTGATCTTGTAAAGCCATATCACACCTCTCAAACGATTTAATGGGTCTTAAATCCATAGTATGGGGTACTTGTTCTTTATCGTAGCCTGGTTAAGGGATTGATAATCCATGCATAGTCATAAGCTCCCACATACCATCTCCCTAAATGAAATTGGTTCCACCCATGGGTACACACTAGGACTGATTAAACCTTTCCCATGAAGGTCTTCTAGTTGAATCCTAAACTACTAGATCTTATTTGGTTCAATCTGATATGATATCAAATTTATCGGAGAAGAACTTGGTTTCATGCCATTACAAAACTCCATCTCTTGCTTTTGAGGTAGTCTGAGAACATCTTTAGGAAATATTTATATATAATCCTCCAAAACTGAAGGATTATAGACACTTCAAGAGTGTTCTTATCCAATGTTCATACAATAGATCAAATGTGTAATAATTTGTAACCTTCATTCTCACATTACCCACTAATCCTTCTACGAGGTCTCTCTCACTGTCGGAGAACCTCATCCCATATGCATGCTGGATTTTTTACTTTTATGTGGGGAATGTTAATCTGGGATTGATCCATGGAAACCCAATACATATCAATTATAAAACTATAGGGTTCCGTCGTTATTACTATAAGGTCCCACATGAACCTCTATCCACTAATAGAGATCTTGCCCTACCATCAGATGAATGATATGGAGGAGGAATTCTCTATAAGAACCTCATAGAATATGTGTTATGCTATAATATCTACTGGGTGCTCCAGCTCATGCACCCATAGTAGAGAGATAAAATAATGGATAACACATGTGTCTTAAAATACTAATGAAACATTATAACAAACAAATATTATACCTAGAATCATTTTATTTGTAGTAGGATCATAGAAGTCCACTACTTGAAGTTGTCCACGGCCCCGACTGGCATCTCCACATGCCTAACACGTCTTGCCTAGTTGGGTTGGTTTAAGGATCTCATAGTGTCATCCACTACCAATATCCACTTGAGATCCTCTACCTAGTTCTCCACCATGGGGACCACCCTATCCCCGCCTAGGAGATCCCTGGTCAAGGAATTATCTCCATCATGGCAGTCTGTCTACTACCTTCCATGGATGTTCAGTGTGATTGGTCGGGAAGTGTTGTTCCATATGACCTCATGTGTCACAAGTATACCATCATCATAGTCTACGTTTTCTATGAGCTCTGTGCTACCTCTGTATGGTATGACCATCCCCTGATTATTCTCATGGAAGAGTCTACGATTCCAGGATCTCTTGCATCTACCTACTATTGATGATGACTCAAACCACTCACACCTACGACCAAATCCAACAAACTAAATTCCCTATATCAGTAATCACCTTATGAAATGTTCATGATTCAACTCTTTGGTGTTGTTGAGGACTTACACGGTAACTACACATGCCCAGATCTCTCTGTGGAGTCCCTACAAAAACCTCCTTTTTCAGATGCAGCCATATCTGATCAAGTTTATATGGTAGCACGTAACATTAGAGATACTCCCCATAAACTCAGATCCTATCATCAATCCCTACCAAAGAACCATAAGATCAGGTATCTAAACGGTTTGTAGGTAGAAGGTGTAGTGCTCCTCATGAAACAACTATTTAAAGTAGTTCCACAAGAGTGTCAACTCATTGTGTCTCTATGTAACTAAGCTCCCCCAATGCCCCGTTTTTCCACAGAATAATCTAGATACTAATTTCACCATTTAATCCATCAGTTTTCAAAAAATACTTCATTTGTGGACCACAAAGTACATCCAATCCAAAAAATTTTGAGGATCTAGATCGTTGTAGAACCTTTGGAGTCTCTAGCCTTGGAACTCATGGAGTGCAATCAGCCTGCGCTCATCGTCATTATGCTCTATTGGTACTATGTGATGCTAAATGGGTTTTTGTGCTTTAACATTACCACCAGTAGGATAGGGATTGGATTATAGACCATCAATTGAGTCCTTATTGCACATAGGGTCATCTTCCCAAACTATAGCTGGTGTTCTGGTTTACTAGAATCATGGAGGAATCCTAATTGTTATCAAGGAGTTCCATGATTATATATGAATATATATTTATATATAATATCAATGAATGTGGGGAACTAATCATGGAAGAATATTAAATAATAACTATTATATGATGCATGTACCATTGTTCCATTCAACATATATCTTATGGTTCCATGTAAAAAATCTGGTAATCAGGGTCCAGGTGAATGAATATTTCAACCAGTCATACAATAACTAGACTCCCTAGCATAATGGAAAATCTTAAGACAATTCAAAACTATTTCTGTCAATCAAAACCAATCAATTTGATGGATTTTCAAATCAATATACAATGTAATGAACAACTTATGATACCACTCCGTCAGGACCTAACCCTAGATGGGGCTCAGCTCATAACTATCCCAAGACAGCCTCCATAGGATAGGGGTGTTGACAAGCACCGAAGGAACAAATAAAATCTGGAAGGCCTTTTCCTAAAACATATGCACATGCATGCATCCAACTCAATGAAAAATGTAGAGTAAAATTATAAAAAGTTAAAACATTTATATATTACACTGAGCATGCATAAACTTCTAAATAGTATAGGAGTACAAATAAGTTAACTAAAGAGTAAAGGGGAAAAACACACACCCAAACTACAAAATTGTCCCAACTAAAAGGAAAATGAAAAAAAGTGTAACAACCAAGAGATATATGCTCTTGTATCCCAACTTTGACTATTGTACATGGTCCATGCATCCCATATACATATTCTCATTCAATACAACTCTATCATGACACGACCGAATACATGGCTCAGGCTGAAAACACACCTAGCCTATGGAGGAGGCCTTGAAGTTTTTAAAGTGATCCCTAGCTTGGTTCGTTTCAAGACAAATTTAACCATTAATAATAATAATGTCACTAAAAAATATTGAGTTACTTACATCTAGAAACCACATTAGTTTTAGGGTCTCAAAAACTAAGTAATAACATTTCACTATATAATAATATGTATATATAATAAAATACATATTATTCCATTTCCATAAGAAAATACATAATCTATAATTAGTATTTATCAACTGTGATAAAGTTCTCACCGCATAATACTCTTCCTGGAATAACATGTACAATATTGTCAATAATAAACTAAGGAAAGTGAATAATTAAAAGGATGTTCTTAGCTTCACAATATGTTAAATTTTATAATATAAGAAATTAATCTATGAAAATTCCATGAATAATACTATACATTTAAAATGATAATGAAATAATACCTTTAAACTAATCACATGATATTGAAATAAATCCATGTTTAAGAATATAAATGTATTTTGATAATAATAACTAAAATTATGTGCATGGAGAACATAATTTCGAGCATCTTGATATGTACCATTAGGGTATCATCCAATAAAATATTAATTCCAAAAATGGATATAACCAAGACACAATTATTTTCATATAGGTCATAAGCAATTAATCATGCCTGCATTGGGTAGGTATACACAAAATACCCAAACCATTTGTCTCAAGAGACCAACCAATGAATCGAGGGGCGCTATAGTACTATGCACCACACATCACTTAATCACGTCCTAGGAATTTAACATACGAATTATATGAAAATCAATAAAATATGAAATCAACATTACATTGGAATTGATAGACATCCTTACTGAGAAATAAACCTATGTAATGAAATTACGTCTCCATATGTTTATAATTTGGGTAACATAATTATAGCACATCTAGATAATATAAGGAGGTTGATCAAACAATAAATAATCCATTTTGATAAGAAAAAAAATAAAAACATGTTTCAAAATAACAAGTATATATATTTAAAATATTTTATTAATCATGATATGTATGGAATATTGTTTAACAGTCATCAATCAAAGTAAGGATTTACATAGTGTTCATAGTGGAATGTCAAAGAAAAGTGAATTTATGCCTAAAAAATAGGTTTTAAAATGAAAAAGATATTGATCGATTAAATTAGTGTAATCTAAAAAAGTAAAATATTATAATATGATTTTGAAGGTATTACAGGGATAATATATACATGAAAAAGAAAAGAAACTTGTGGCGAATAATATTCACATCTAAATGATGAAATATTGAGGTGGAAAAACCGTTAATGTGTTGGTAACATAATAATAAAAATAACATCATAGGTAATCCATAGTATTTAAATATAATGAAATAAAATAAATACATTATACTTGAATTGAATAGTGTATTGAATATACTATATAAAATAAAATATGGGGTGATATATCAATCATTTTTTATAGGATTTAAAATATATAATAATAAAACATAGGATATAAAATAAATTTAAATAAAAACCACTTTAAGGATATAATTTAAAATTATATATTAAATAAGTTTATAAAATAAAGCATCATGATAAAAAATAATAAATGGGTAGTAGATACACTTAAAAAATAAAACATTGTGTATAATTAGAAATATGCATCAAAGGGTGATAATTGAGACAAGAAACACTTATTTTAATACATGAAATATACTGAAGGGATTGAATCTATTATAAAAAACTAACTACATAAAAATAATATTTAATAAAATTATTCATATATAGGACATTTTATATAAATAATTTTTTATCATTTATTATTAATATATTAGTTAGTTATATATTATTTTCACCATGAAGAGTTAGTATATTTAATTTTTCTAAACATATTATATAATGTATATATTGACTCATATTAAATGAAAGAATTTATATAAATATAATACATTTTAAGTTAATTTAATATAGACCTTATATTTATTTTTATATCCATTATATCATTCATTAACTATTTTCGTTATGTAATGAAAAAATAGAATCAATTCTGAAAGGATTCATTATTTTTGGTGATTGAATATAGTATTTTATTTATAAGTAAAATAATTAACATAGAATATTTATAAATATATACGAAAAAAATGATTTTATTATTAACTGATAATAATTTTATTATTTAATTTCTCATAGGAGTGCATGATATATTTTTGTAGAATTTTTCATGTTGGTGGTTACACTATCCTAGACATGGATAACTAATAATTTCTGGGTGGGTATGGTTCATAAATTGTTTTGTACATAATATACTTAAACATTGTGAATAATGATATTACTTTTTTCCAAATGTTTGGAATCATATTTTAATTGTTTTTTATAAAAAATTAAAATCAATAATAAAATAATTTTACATTTTTGAGGATGTATTATGAACAACACCCCGTGAATGTATTCATTTGAAAATTACTTAGAGGGAATATTGGTGATTTATTATATTTATATTACTAATATTTATTATAATATATGTTTTTTATTGATTATTTAATGATATGTTATAAATATGTTAAGAGAGTAGGTTGTAAAAAATAGAATAGATCACATCTCTGAGGTAATATTCTACACAACGTATGACCAATGTTATTTAATATTTATAATGGAATGAAAAGTAATAAATCGGGGAGGAATAGAAAATATAATAATAAATATGTATAATAATAATACTCATGTCCTTATATAACTATCATAAGGATTGGTTTTCAAATAAAAATCAGAATAAATAAATAATTATTATGTAATACCAACTTTGGGGCATCTGAATTTCTAATGGGAGTATCTGAGGATATTAAGAGATTATGTTAAATAATTGATAAATGTGGTTATTAAAATGATATTGGATTCTTGAATAATGAAAAGGGTTTAGTTTTTAGAATAAATTATAACAAATATGTATCACATGATGTGTTACAAGTGTCCCATTTTATAATGGAAAAATTATGGTCTTTTTGTGAAATCTCATTAGTTTTTAATAATGGAATAACAATATTAATGGAATGGATGTTGCAATAAAATATGATGATTATTTATATGGTGATAAAAATACCACTTTAACTCTACCACTCATTTTTATATTTTTCTAGCATTTATAGTGTCAATTATTCTTAAGTTTTTTATTTTACCTTTTTTACAATGGTAACATGTTTTTATCTAAGTTGTTAATGTTTTCCTAATTATATATGATAGCCCATAAAACCAAATTTTAGCACAAGGAACAAAATTTTAATTTCAGTTTAATATAATTAAATTTGTAATTAATATGAAATTAACTTTTAAATTAAAACGATATTATATTGAAATATAATTCTTTATAAAATTATTTCTTTTACAATAATGTGTTATTGATATTATTTGGTATCTACTAAAATGGTAATGATGTCTTTTTATCCAAATATATAAATAAAAAATTTTATTTAATTCAATTATTTTAAAGGATAATTTATTTTAGAATATAAAAATTACCCAATGTTAATAAAAGTATTATTTGAAAATAATAGTTTTACCATTTTTATGGTACTTAACATCGATCTTAATATGGTAATTTTATCCTAGAATATTATATCCATTTAATTTTTTTATGACTCATAAAAAATAATTATCGTAATAGGAGTGACAAAATCCTAATTTAGAGTAAAATTTTTGTTCTGTTTCAAAATGATATACATCTGTTTTAGAAATACAACATCCAAATTTTAAATTTATAATTTTAATTGAAACATATATATATTATAAAAATATTTTTCAAAATATTTTTTGATTCAATCTAGTATAATGATAATTTCATAATATAGGTGGTTTTTGAAAATTTTTCATATTTTTCTATTTACCAAAAAACCAATGTTATCATAAAAAAGACCTCTTAAGATATCATGATCACTCTAAATCTCTAAATTATATTTTTTTAAAATAAATATTAAAAAAGTTGATACATTAACTTTTAAAAAATTGAAAACTATATAATGATATTAGTTTACATTTGAAAATAATTTTCTATTAAAAAATCAATATTTTTAATCTTATTTTGTATTAATTACAAATTTTTCTGTAAATATATTATTCATATAAATGACATATTTTATCCATAATCTAATTAGATTCATAAAAAACATTAAAATCAACATTTATAATTGCAACATTATAAAGATTAAACAGTTTTGTTAATTTTGTAGGTAAACTAATTGAATTTTCATTTATTCTTTACTATAAATAATGACCTCTATTTTTATTTGTACATATATTTAAAAAGTTTATAATATATATATATATATGTATATTTACCAGCTATTTACATTACTACATGTTAATTTTTTTATGATGTTATATTGTTTATTCTTGATCATGTATCATGTGAAGCTAGGTATTGATGAAATAAAATTTAAATGAATAAATAATTTAATATATCATAGCGTTACATTCTCCTACCATATATTAATAACATCCTCATAATATATAGTTATATATATATATATGGAAAATATTTGAGTGTATACATAATATAGATAGTATATACGGATTAATTTCTAATTATATATCTAAAACACTATTGTATATGCTAGGAAACTCTTTATTGGGTATCAAGATATATATTGTAATAGTAATATTCATATGTAGTTCATAGTAACCATCGATAGATGATCATGGGTGTATTTATGGAGTGTCGTGATATTTCCCTTTTGAAATATTTATATGAATCCTTTGTAAGGAATGATAATCAATTCCAAATACCACATCAAATTATTTGTAGAAAGAAAGATCTGAAAGATTTATCTTCTCATACAAATTAAAGATGATTTAATAATAATCATACCAACACCTGTTTTTATTTATCACTCTGTACCCAATAGTTGTGGAAGAAAAAATTAAAATAAGATAATTGAAAATAAAATCTTAAGAATCATTATCCTATTTAAAAGTAGTATACATATATAATTTTCATTATTATCTTAATCTCTGAAGTTTATTTTGACTATTATGCTTATAAGAAATTGGATTTTTTCATTGATTTTCAAGGTTCCATATTTCCCGGATAGTGATGAAATTATTCTTGTTAGATTCACACATTCACCTAAAAATATGATTCTCATAAAGTTCATTTTCACACATAGGTAAATTTTAATTTTTCATGAAGCAAGCCCAAAGGTTTTTAATCTTATATTCCTATAATTTAAGAAGTCAAGTATTCTTTCCTTTACCATTTTTTCACCCAAACATCAATGATATTCATAATTTATCTTATTTCTTGTATTGTTGGGAAAAATAATTTTAGCTTTGTTATTAATAATTTTTGATAGCTTGTTTTTCATGAGAACATGATTTATCACTCTAACACATAACCTGTTTGGTTTCATATATAGACAACATTTCAATTTTCAATGGAACATATTTTCTACAAAATTCCTTTTGGATTCATCAATTAATAAAAGTAGTTAATCATGAGTTGAAAACAATTAAAACCATAAAAATATTATTATGGGATAATTACATGACAAATTAATTAAAAAGAAAATTAATTTATTTGTTTTCCATACAAATAAATCATAGAAGGTTCTATGTATGATTGTTTAGGTTGGGTTATCCTATATTTTTTAACAAAATTCATAACCATAATAATTCATTTATAATTTAGTGTAGAGAGAATGTGATTAACGAAATAATATCCCATGTGAGAGTCAATCCACACATGTAATAATTCCTATTTTTCATGAACCAAGTGAAAACTAAGTTACTACCCCACATACCCTTTTCAGATTAATTAACCAAGTTAAATATATTCAAGAGCCCGAATCCACTTATAATAGCTAGGAAAAATATTATTTTCTTATATAGTCGCACAACTATTACATTAACTACACATTGGGAAATTATCCTATACATAGAAAAATACCATAGACATATCAATTGACTTTTCACTAGTTTCCTCTTATCTAAATCCATAAAATATTCATTTTATCATCATATAATATAAATTTTTATCTATGAATTTGAAATAATTACCAACCATAACATACCAAATCATTATTATACTTATCTAACTAATTTTATTCTATAATTTATAAATTATTAACAACTATAAACTAGCATCCTGGAAATTATAATCATCAAACATTCTAATGTTGTCTAAACCCACCATTGATACCAAATGTGATGTCTTGAACCCATGTAACCGTAATCCATTGATAATAAGAAAAATATTTTCAAATTTTACATGAATGGATCCAACGAGAACCACTTTTACCATAAAAAATTACAGAATAAAAAACAAATATTCATCACTTACTTACAAAAGAGCTTTTAGATTTAGAGATTTTGTGAGATATGAAAAAATTTAACTATCAATTAATATGAATTACTAATAAAATTGAAATTTTTTATACTATATAAAAAACTACTTAATATATAATAATCATTAATCATTTCCCAAAAAAATCAACCCATTATACTCTTTTGGAAATATCATTTATAATTATATTCTTCCTCACTCATGGTAATGGAATCCTAATATGTGAATGCTCGATCCCATAATGTGGTAAAATTTATATTAAAAGCTACTAAAGAAATGTATTTTCATGAAAAATATTTAAATAAAGAAATAATAACCAAATTAAACCATATAACCTATCATAAGATCATCAAATAAATTCATTTTTAATAGTATACGTAATTGTATTGACAATAATAATGTCCTGAACCGTCCTCGGGACCAATGCCAGAACTACCCCAAGCCCACATTTTATAGGCCAGGGGCTGGAGACATGTACAATAGGCATAAATCTCTATGCTAGGAAGGCATTGCCTTTATAAACTATAAGCATGCAAAAACAGAGTACAAGATGGAAGAAAAACCCTAAGTAAAACTGTGTACAAAAGAAGTGATGAAAAGTAAAGGGGCTGGAAATACAAGCCCAACTATAAAGTAAAAGGTAACTGAAACCAAGTACAACTGAAGAAAGGTGAACAACTGCTTGATCGTCCACCGGGGAGTCATACCTGAAGGGTAGGACAGAAATCCTCCACAGCAATCCATGTATGTCTATCTTCTCCATGTGGTCCACCTCCGGGTACCGTCCAGTCCTGTCCTCTTAGCCTCGGTCAACAGTGTCCATCGTCAGCATCCAACATAATGAGGAGCAGGAAAAGCTTGTGCATGGGTGTGTACAACGATACTCAGTAAGAACTGAGATACACTCAATGTCTAGAAAAATCCAACAAGGATAAACCAAAAAGTTTGAATTCAACAGATAACCTCACATAGGTATTTTCCCATACATATACCTATTTTACCAAGTAATCCATCTCAATAATGTGGTAAACAAAAAAGTTACTGACTCAGCGCAAACTAGGATTTTATTCTAGGGTAGTATCAAGTAACATTCCCAGTCACATTTTCGGAACCTCGGCTGATGAAGTACTTCTACTCTATCGAGTACAGTGGGCCTACTGCGTCACACAGAGGCGCTTCCCACTATCCATGTACTGATAATGTACTATTCCTGTCAAGTATTGTGAGTCTGTTGCGTCACACAAAGGTTCTCACCCTCATAGCCTACTGAGGTACTCTACATGTCGAGTATCATGGATCTACCGCGTCACACATAGTCTCTCCCCATCGTTGGTCTGCCACGACTCCAAGGCTCTCCCCACTGGGGTAGTCTAATCACTCTTAGTGGAATCGTTCAGTAGTCGCCAGGTCTCATCCAGCTACTAGGTCTCTCTACTATGCTCGCTCGTCTCCGGGAGGATCCCCTCCATGATCTACAGGTCGATACACTAACTATCTGGTAGTTTCACGCTTCTGTATCTCAATAGTCCACCATGTGATAGAGGTCTTAACACAACTGACGATGTGTCAATCGGAATCCAGGTCTTTGAGTTATTAGCTTTTTAGTTTTGAGGTCCCAGTTGGAATTGTGTACGATCCAACATGACAGTATCTCAAATTTACCCTGAACTCCAATGGCGTATACTCAAGGGACAGTCATGATCCATGATTATCGGCGTCGCTGACGGTTTATCAAACGAATTTCCGGTGTCAAATATATAGCCAAAGGATGTAAAGGGTTAGTAGTGGGCCCAGGTCTGGTCCGGCACGGTCAGGCTGACTCGGCCCAACCCCATCTTGGCCGACCCAGTTTGGGTCACCCCGGTCAAACCTGCTGGGTCTGACCCGGCCCGTCGGGCAGGTCAGCCCGATAGGTTCGGCTTGGTCCGTAGGGCCCGTCCCAGCGGACTACGGGGGTAGTTCGGCCCATAGGTTGCACATAGTCGGCTCGATCTGGTGGTCAGGGTTGCTTTGACCAACACCGTGTGGGGCGTGACTTGGGTGGGTCAGTAAAGAAGGTCGAACCATTTCGGCCAGCGATACCGCGAGGGACGTCGCGGGCCAGCTCGAGAGGCCGGGATGCCAAAGGCAGCTGGGCAGGGCACACGGGAGGTCGCGAGCAGGCTGGGCTGGGCACGGGTAGGACGACAGTGTGCCGGGTAGGTCGGGCGGGGTGTGGGTAAGTCGTAGGTAGGTCGTGTAGGGTGCGGGCAGGTGGGTCGGTGGCCTGGTGGAGGCCGAGAAGGCCGGTTCGGCGCTGCACGAGCTGGTGGTGTTCGGCCGGGAGCATCGATGTACTGCGGTGGTAGAGTGGTTCGTGGAGACTGTGGGTAGCGCGACCTTTGTGGTCGTTGCCTTTGTCACCTCATCGTTGTTACATCTCCATGCCGATGAATGCCAATAGTAGGAAAAATTGATGGAGGATGTCAAGCCATGTTAGGTTGGAGTATATCCTCCGTGTTTATGGTGATAGTAAAGGTTTCATATGAATGATGCTCAAAAACCTTCCTTATCCAAAAAGAATGGACGAATAAGGAACTCAAAAGAAATTAATCCCCCTACTTCGATTTGTTGTTCATCGTTCGGTGATGGAGTTGCGGAAGCTAGTCATTGAAGACGTCTCATGATGGTTGAATCTTCTAGAAAGATGCCGAAGAAGGATCAACATCCTTCATTCTTCATTCTACATTGGGAGGGGTGTTACTTGTTGGAGAACTCCTTTTCTTCAATTTCCAAAGTGAATTTGTTGTTCCAAATAATAGATTACTTAATCTAAAATTATGTAAGCAAAAATTCAGAAGGGGGAAATAAATTAAAAAGCCTCATCCTCATTAATTCACGTGTATTGGAACTTATTAATTGGGGATTTGGTTCCAATTCAAAATGGATTAATTAACAAGGTAAGACCCCCCTTAATTGTGGATGATTGTCAAAATTAAATTCTAGGGGACGTAAATAGGCTCCCCTAAATTAATTTGAAGCTTAATAGTTTTCTCCAATTTAATGAGGGAGTTTAAGGGATTAAATGCACGGGTGGTCCCCACCTCATCTATCCTCACATGGGAGGTTGATTTCAGGTGGGCCCCCCACCAGAACCTCTCATGGGAGATTATGGTGTGGATCCCCACATCCAATTAATATGAATAAATTTTAACCACCAACACACCCATGGCGGCTCAATTAAATAAAGTGTAGCTCACTTTATTTTATTATTTTTTTAATGAAAACCCAAATAATAACTTCAATCCTCGACTCACTACCCTTGAAGTGAATGTCTTATTATGTAAATACATGTACTACAAGTTCAACGTTGTCCTCAGATTTCCGTTCCGAACCCTGGTTAAAAAGTTATAAAAACTCGCCCGTACGTTTACTGAACGTACCCAAGTAAACTTCCAAAGTTGATTCTGGGCACACCGGGCCTTGGAATCATGTGTCGTAAATTTTCGCAGACTCATGAAATTCACATGTATTTATGAAAAAAAATTTCTTACAGAACTTCTGAGTCTTTAAATTCTCCCTATATCAGGGATTTACATCCCCATAAGCTACAACTCGAACTATTGGAACTAGTGGGGCTACTGAGTACGCATCATAGCCTTCTGCTTCCATGTTCTCTCTTGGAGGTTCCCATGTTGCCATAAAATGTGCACCAGAGGTATCAACCATCCACGCAGGACCCTCTCCTATAGATCCTCAATATCCACTATAATCTCTGTGAATGTCCCCCCATCATCGACATATAGCTTTCCATGGTCGATGATGTGAGATGTGTCGGGCACTTATCTTCTTAGCAGGGATACATGGAATACGACGTGCACCCAGTGCAAATGAGGTGGAAGATCCAAGTGGTAAGAAACCTCGCCTACTTTACTAAGGACCTGGAATGGTCTGATGAATCATAGAGATAACTTGTCGCCTCAGCCAAATCTCCATAAACCTCATCGGGGTGAGACCTGTAGACAGATGGGGTCACCATCCTCAAACTCTAAAGGTCTCCATCTCATATCAGCATACGACTTCTGCCTACTCTGTGCAATCATCATCTGCTCCTGGATGATCAGCACCCTCTCTGTGGTAGCCCATACCTTCTCTAGTCCCACTAGTGCTGACTCCCTTCGGTCTGTCCAGCACTATGGTGATCTACAAGGTTGACCATTCAAGGCCTCAAAAGGATTCATCTTGATAGTGGAGTGATAGATGTGGTTGTATGCACACTTCACCAAAGGTAAGTGATCCTCCAAAATGTGACCGAAGTTGAGGACACAAGCACGTAGCATGTCCTCTAGGGTCTAAATGGTCCGCTCTGTCTGTCCATCTGTATGTGGATGGAAGGTTGTGCTCAGATGAAGCTGCATCCTAAATGCCTTTTGCAACCCCTTCCATAGTCGGGAAGTAAACTGCACATCATTATCAGAGACAATAGAAGATGTTACTCCATGTATCTGGACAATATCATGCATGTAAAGGCGTCCCAAGTTATCTACTAAACCCTACACTCTAATTTTAATGATGTGGGCCGACTTGGTGAGTCGATCGACAATCAACCAAATCAAGTCGTGACCCCTGGATTTACGTGGAAGACCTATCATGTAGTCGATGGATATCCCATCCCACTTCCACTCTAGGACCTTTAAAGGCTTGACCAAGAATGTTGTTCCCTAGTTCTCCACCTTCACATGCTGAAAAGTGAGGCATTAAAAGTCAAACACTGGTACCGACTTCTTTATACCTGGAGACCAGTGCAGTCATAAAAGGTCCTAGTACATCGTTGTCACTCCTAGATGTAATTATAGAGGGGATGTGTGGAACTTCTTCCACATATCCTTCTGAAGTTCCATTGGTACTAATTTAGGTCCTCAGTAGAGGATGATGTGCTCCCTACCTTCAGAAAATCAATTATGTGCATTCCCAATGGATATCTGAGCATGTCATGTATTGATTTCAGTGTCTCCATGAAGTGCCTCTCAAACTCTCTAATGATGTTAAGGAATGACTATAAGAGACTTAAGGAAAGGTTCTCCATCTCGGTCCACATAAGAAATCTATAAAGCATACAGCTGCTCTGTCACCTTTCCTAGCAGATTTATACCAGATCACCTGCTGATCACATCCACAACAAAGTTCCCCTTCCGATAAGAATTGACTATCTCAAAGTCATATTTTTATGGAGGAACTCAATCCAACGTCGATGTCTCAGGTTCTAGTTCTTTTGAGATGGGATATACCTGAGACTGTTGTGATCAATGTATTTGGTAAAACGTTAAACCATAAGATAGTGCCACCAAATTATCAATGCAAAGACCAAAACATCTAACTCTAGGTCATGGGTAGCATAGTTCTGCTCATGCTGTCTCAGATACCGAGAACCAAACGTGATCATTTGTCACTCGTGAAATAGGACACACCCGAGTCGGGTCCCTGATGTGGGGTAGTAGACTACGTACCCTACACATTCCTCTAGAAACCTCAAGATGGTAACTATTCAGCCTCTGCCTTAGCTTCTAAAAGCTCTGTTGGAATCTATCTGACCATAAGAAGGGTTTCCCCTTCTTCTTCAAGGCTGATAGTGGTTATGCATCTCTGGATAACTCTGGGAAGAAACTACAGAAGTAACCAGCCAATCACAGGAGACTCTGTACCTCTGTCACACTCCTAGGTTGATCTAAAGCAAGTATCGCCTCAATATTTGATGGATCCACTGCAACTCCAGCCTCCGAGATGACATATCCCAAAAAGTGAACCTATCAGATCCAAAACTGGAACTTTATGAGTTTAACATAATTCTGATGCTCCCAGTGTGTCTCAAGTATTACCCACAAATTGAAAGCATGGTCCAATTCAGTAGTCGAGTAGACCAGTATGTCGTCAATGAAGAATACGAAAAAGCGATCAAGGTATGGCTAGAAGATCCTATTCATGAGACCCATGAACACTACTGGAGCGTTGGATACGCCGAAGGGCATAACCAAGAACTCGTAGTGGCCGTACCGACACCTGAAGGTCGTCTTCTACACATCCTCATCTCGAACTCTAAGATAGTGATAACCTGATCTGATGTCTATCTTTGAGAACCACTATTCTTATTTCAGCTGATCAAAGAGAACTAAAATCCTCGAAAGATGGTACTTGTTCTTCACAGTCACCTTGTTTAGGAGATAGAAGTTGACAGAAATCCCCATGCATCCATATGCCTTCTTGGTGAACAGAATCAGGGCTACCCAGTGAGAAACACTAGGCTAGAAGAATCTCATCCCCTGCAAGTCCTCCAGTAGTACTTGCAGCTCACAAAACTCAGTGGGAACCATATGATATGCTGGTGTAGATATCAGTGTCGTCATGTGGTACAGGTCAATGTAGATTTCCACCTCTCTGCGAGGAGGATGTCCTGGAACATCATCAGGGAAAACATCTATGTAATGATCCTCCACTACATGATAAGTCTTGCACTCCCCATAAAATTAACTGCGGGTATGGAAGGCCAACTGATGTGTGATCGGCTACACCCTCTTCCAAGTAAGTCCATCCAATGCTTAAGAGGCTCCCTTCTCATCAGTGAAGGGGAACCTTGTCCCATTCGTGCGGAGACACAGTACATTGCTCCAAATACAGTAGATATACGGATGGACATTAAATAACATGTCCATACCCAAGATGACGTCGTAAGGCCTCGAGGCCGTTATGGGGAGATCCCAGCTGAAGCTCTCATCTCCTAGAGTATGCTCACACTACCGACACCCATGAGTAATCATCGAGTCTGCTCCCGTAGGAGTATCTAGCTGTAATGATCGAGACAAATGCTCTGTCGGAATCTCCGAGCTCTGAATGAGGGCAGTGACAATGAAAGAGTGATTGCACATGTGTCTATAATAACTGTAGCTAAGGTGGAGTAGACACATATCATACCATGAATCATCTATGGACCATCATGATCATATGCCTCAGAAGCCTATATCTGAGCTCTACCCTGTCCACCTGCTCCCTATGGTTGAGATGGACCATTAGGTGGTGGTGGTGTTAACACTGCGAATTGTCGTCCACCGCCAGCTTCACGGCCAGCTCCTCTGCCACGTCTGCCTGCTCCTGCAGACTGCCTCGATCAAATCTCTATCTTTGGCTGGGTGGTCCTTCGACGGTCTACTGATCATATGAATGGCTGGTCAGACAGTGACGAGCCATGTGACCATTCCCGCCGCATTAGTAACACTACGTGCTCCTGGTATATATTTCCCTACCCCGGGTGCCCCGTAAAAATGATCCTGAGTCATGCGGTCGTCCACCCATGGGTATGGTCCTCTTGGACATCTACACCATCTGTATACTGATAGTTGCAGAACACTCCACTGCATGTCGACGAGTGGTGGGTCTAGGTTCCAGAGAATTCTCATCGAGTAAACACTCCACCAGGATGGGCTCTCTCTAGCACCCCCGCAGGCGTTGGGATGCTAAGTGAGATCATAAAAGCCTTGATCTCTCACATAAGCCCCTGCTCGAATGTCCGGCCCCTGATGAATCAATCTCGTACCATATTTGATGAGTAGTGAGAGTGGTTGGTGAACCTCTCTGAGTACTAAGATACCATAATTCTACACTGTTGTAGATGGAGTAGTTGATGTATCTGCACCGCATGAACGGTGGAAGGAAAAAAATCCTCCCAAAATAGGCTCTTGAAGTATATCCATAGAATCGTCATCTTGAAATGCACCTGGAGCATCAGGCTCTACTATTTTCCTACTGCAGCCTAAAGGAGACTCTCAGTAAGGACCACCATACGATATGATGGTGTCTCTACCAGTCTGAAGACTCCCACAATAGCCTCCAGCCAATCTTAATCCGCAAGTGGGTCCGTCTCTCCCCTTAATCTGGGTGGCCTGTAGTGCTGGAACTCGTGAAATATGTTCAAGCGGTGTACATCGTCTATTCCTGGGGATGGTGGCATCGGTGGACCAACGGGTAGTCATACCACTGGTGCCTATGCTGGAAGAGGGTCCTACAACAAGGCCTCATCACTCGCTGGGCTATCTATGTGTACAACTCTCATGGATCTAACTGGTCATCCATGGGAAGGCATATTGAAAGAAATAGAATTGAAATGGTAAAAATAATATACCTGGTGAGTTGACCTGGTAGAGCTGATTTAAAGAAAACTTTTGAAAACAGACACACAATCAGTCAATTCATGCATAGAGATGGAAATCAGAAGTCAGGGTCCTAGTATACGGATACCTCGACCTCCACACAAACACTAGACTCACTGATCTGAAAACCACACTTGGTAGAATTAAAATTATTATTTCATAGAAAATAATGATCAGAGTATTGTGTTCTGGGATAGAACTGACTCCTCTGATACCAATTTGGCATAACCTGTCCTCGAAAACCATTCCATGGCTACCACAAGCCCACCTTCCATAGGCCAGGGGCTGGCGACTTGCAACAAAGGTGTAAATACCTAAGTAGGGAACACATTGCCTTTATAAACTATAATCACACACAAACAAAGTACAAAATGGAAGAAAAACACTATGTAAAATTATGTACAAATGAAGTGCTGAAAATTAATGGTCTGGAAATACATTCCCAAATATAAAGTACAAGGTAACTGAAAACAATTACAACTTAATAAAGGTAAAGAGCTGTCGGATCATCCACCGGGGAGTCCTACCTGAAGGGTAGGATAAAAAGCCTCCATATCACACCAAGTTCGTCTGACTCCTCTGTGTGGTCCGCCTATGGGTACCGTCTAATCCTGTCATCTCAGCATCTATCAGTGTTTTCCATCGTTTGCATCCAACACAATGAGGTGTGGGAAACACCCTTGCTGGGGTGAGTATAATGATACTCAGTTGGGACCCCAAGACCCTCTAGGACTGATGAAATCCAACAAGGATAAACCACAAAATTTTAAATAGACAGGTAACCTCACTTAGGTATATTCCCAATCATATACCAAAGTTACCAAGTAATCCATCTCATCAATGGGGTAAACACAAAAGTTACTGACTCAACTCAAACTAGGATTTTATTATAGGGTAGTATCAAGTAACATACCAAGTCAAACTGTCAGAACCTATGCTAATGAAGTACTCCAACTCTATTGAGTATAGTGGGCCTTCTGCATCACACAGAGGTGCTTCCCACTATCCTTGCACCGTTTAGTTACTCCTCATGTCGAGTACCGTGGGTCTGCCACGTCACACAGAGGCGCTCCCCAACATGGGACTTCCGCGTCACACAGAGGCACTCCCCCTCATAGCCTGCTGAGGTAATCCATGTGTTGAGTACCATGGGTCTACCGTGTCACACATAAGTGCTCCCCACCATGGGTTTGTCGTGACACCATGGATCTCCCCACTAGGCTAGTCGAATCACTCCAAGTCAAATCGGTTAGCAGACGTCAGGTATCCGCCAACTACTAGGTCTCTACGCTATGTTTTCTCGTCTCTGGGAGGATCCACTCTACGATCTATAGTTCGATACTCCAAATGTCTCTTAGTCGCATGTAGAAGTATGTCAAATGTCTACCAAGTCATAAAGGTCTAAACGCAACTGACGACATGTCAATCGGACGACCGATCTTAGAGTTATTAGCTTTTTCATCTTGGGGATTGATTGGAGTCGTGTACGATCCAACCAGACTGTATCTCAACATTACATAGAACTCCAATCAGGTATACTCAATGGACCGTCATGCTCCATGATTACCAGGGTCCCTAACGGTTCGTCAAACGGACGTCTGGTGCCAAATATATGGTCAAAGGATGTAAAGGGTCATTAGTGGGCCTAGGTCTGGTCTGGCCTAGTCGGACCACCTTGGCCTAACCTAGTCTGGGCGAACCCGGTCTCGGTCGACCTATTCAGACCCGCTGGGTCTGTCTCGACCCGTTGTGTGGCTCAGCTCGCTAGGTTCTGCCCAGTCTACTGGGCCTGTCCCAATGGACTGTGTGGGCGGTTCTGCCCGGAGGTCATCGTGTAGGTGGCTCAGTCCGGTGGCCGAGGTCGGTTCAGCTAGAACCGTGCGAGGCACGAGTCGATCCGGAAGGCTGATCTGGTTCGGCGAGCGACACAAAGAGGGATTCCATGAGCCATCTCAAGAGGGTGACAGAAGTCGGTCAGGGCGCGCGGGAAGTTGTACGCAGGCCGTGCAAGGCAAGGGTTGGCCATCAGGGGGAGGGCTAGACACGAGGCGCGCGGGCAGGCCACGTGGGGTGACGAGGAAGCCGTGCAGGGCGAGTGAAGGCGGCCCGGTGGCCGGTCAGTCCGGTTCAGCATGGATCAGGACGGCGCAAGCCGGCTGTTTTTGGACGGGAGAATCAGTGCGCCACGGGGGAAGCACAGTTCACGGAGTCCGCTGGTAGTGTGGCCTTTGTCATTGTCCCCTTTCTTGCCTCATCGTTGTTACGTCACCATGTCGAAGAACTCCACAATAATAAAAACCGATAGAGGATGTTGGGCCATGATAGGATGACCCGTTCCTCCGCGTTTATGGTGATAGAAAATGGTTCATAAGAACAAATCTCAACAACCTTCATTATCCACAATGTAGGGATGAACAAGGCACTCAATATAATTTAATCCTCATACCTTTAAATAATCATTCGCCATTCGTTGACGGAATCACGGATGCCAGTAATTGAAGATGTCTCAAGACGGATAATGGTTCAAGGAACATGCCAATGAAGGATCGACTTCCTTCATTCTTCGTTCTTCGTTGGGAGGGGTGTTCCTCATTGGAGAACTCATTTTATTAAATCACCCATGTTAATTCATTATGACAAATAATAGATTACATAATCTATTATTCTGTTGGTAGAAATTCATAAGAAGGAATTAAATTAAAAATGCTCCTCCTAATTAATTCACGTGTGTTGGCATGTATTAATTGGGAAGTTGGTACCAATTCAAAATTGAGTAATTAACAGGGTAGGATCCCCATTAATTGTGGAGGATTGGAAAAATTAAATGCTAGTGGAGGTAAAGATTCTACCCTAAATTAATGTGATGCATAAGTGTTTTTCCACTATAATGGGGAGTTTAAGGGGTTAAAACCCTAGGTGGTGCCCACTTAATTTATCCTCACATGGGAGGTTCAGTTCGGCTGGGCCCCACCACCACAACCTCTCATGGGAGGTTAAGGTGTGGGGGCCCCAACTCCAACTCCCATGAGAAGATTTTAACCCCCAAAACTTACATGGAGGCTTAATAAAATAAAGTGTAGATCACATTATTTTATTATTTTTTAATGAAAACCCAAAAAACATCTATATTCGACCTAGTGTCATCGAAGTGAAAGTCTTCTTAAGAAGATACCAACGCTATGAGTTCAACGGTGCCCTCATATTTCAGTTCTGAGCGCTGGTTCAAAAGTTATAAAAAACCGCTCGTATGTTTACTGAACTTACCCAAACTAAACTTCAAAAACTGATTCCCGGCACACCGAGACTTAAAATCATGCGCCGTAAATTTTCATGGACTCGTAAAATTACAATCTATTTATAAAAAAATTCCACGGAATTTACATGTCTTCACAAATAACTATATTTAGATTGATAGAATGAACAATTAATAACATATTGATCATTACCATCAAGACCATATCCAATAATGAAATTTTTTAGTTAATACGAAATATAAAATAAATTTATATGTTCAATATCAAACAAGAATCATGGAACTTAAAATGGATACAAATAAATTTTTTGGATTTAGATATATTTAATTAAAAACACTTTATAAGATATAATTTCAAATAAAACATTAAATACAACAAATAATGAAAGAACCATGATACAAGTACTAATGTATAATTAGATGAACCATTAAAAATAAAACACGGTGTATATTTAGAAATATTTCTCAATGAGTGAAAATTGAGACCATAAACCATTACTTTAACTGTTGACATCAAATAATTTTTTTAGATACCCTATTAAACAATAATATATATTAATATTATATTAAATTACATTATTAGTATATATTACCATTAATACCCTCATTTATATTATTTCATTAAGAATATATTATTTACTTATAAATTATTTGCACCAATGGGTGTTTGTAACCTTTTTTCTAGTTTCGTTCTTGTTTAATAATGTCTATATTCATACCCATTATATGAAACAAAGTTCATTGATGGTATATAATTTAAGGTATGGTAATATAAAACTTATATTTAATTATATGGATATTATAATATTACATAAGTCTTTTTCTTATTTTAAATGAACATGGAATCAGTTTGAATTTAATTTGATAATTTTAGATATTAAAGATGATATTTTAATTTTATGTTAAATAACAGATATAAATATTATATAACAATAAAAAATAAGAAATTTTTTAATTGTAATAATATTTTTATCTAATTTAATCTATTCATCTATAATAATGATTTATTGAGTTTTTCACTTATGTTTTTAGACCAAACCAAACATGAACATATCTTATTTTGATCGGGGAAAATGGTTATCAATATTTTATTTTGCAATAATAAGTTTATAGTATAAAATTTATTATATTATTTGAATTTTTTTAAGATTGAAAATTGATTTTTAGTGGATTGGATTAAGAATCAAGATATATAATAAAAGGGTTACATTGTGGAAGGGGTAGTCTGCACAACACAATGTTATTGTTTTCATTTCTTTATGAAACACGGGGAATATATCTTAACTATAATTTTTATCTATATAATTATATTTAAGTTATTAATTTCACATTTATTTATTAATTATATTCTTATAACCATTGAAAATCCAGATTGGTGAGAAACGGAAGATGTCACTTCGTGGTAATAGTTGTCCACACAACGAATGATTGGTGTTTTTTGTTTTTATAACTGAATTTATATGAATTAATATGAGAATTTAGATTAAAATTAAAAAAAATTAATCTAATAGTTATAATAAGGTAATTATAAAAATATTGATAATATAGTTTTGGAAGGGAATGAATTATAATAAAAACAAAATTATTGAGTTATTCTCATTCTGGGACCTCGAACATTATCCTGGTAGTCTCCATGGAAAAAAGGGCATGTGTAACTAATTGATTGCATTGTCTTATGTAAAATACATAATATTAAAATAAGAAAATAATTCAATGATTATAGATGAAATTTTATTGATGTGTTGTGGAATGATAGGGTGGAATTTCCCCCCTAATAATTGAAAAAACAAGAACTTTTTGGGACACCCATTATTTTTCAATAATGGAATGATACTATAACTTGATAAATCACCCACATTGTCAGAATAATGGATTTTTGGGTGGAATGAGATGTATAAATACTCTAACACTATTTTTTCTAAATATTAATCATGTTTCGTTGAATTTAATCTTAGGTATTTTATTTTCAACTATTTTTCCATTTCTAACATGTTATTTAATTAATAATTAACGTTTTTATTAATATATAAGATAAAATAAAAAAAAATATTAGTTTTCTAAAACTAAATTAAATCCCTATTTAATAATATTTAATTTATTTCTAGAATAAATTTAACATCTAAATTGTCTCATTTTAGATAACGAAAATATTTTTTAGAGAACTTTTTTCATCCATCATGTTTTATTAATTTAATTAACTAAATATTAACAAGTTAAAGAGTGACTATTTCAAACATAATAAGCATGAAAATATATTTCTTTCACTTTTGATAATATACTGATTTATATTATGTGATATAAATTATATAATTGAAATAAAACAATATTTTTTAAATTAATAACTTAACAATTATCTTGGATTTAAAAATTATTCATAGTATTCATTATTTAATGCCTAGATATGAAAATATGACTTATCAAATAATATTAGAAAATTTATAAAAAATACTAACTATATTTTAAGGATTTAATTTCCACAGCTGATGAAAAATAAATTATCAGTATAATTGAATAAATCGAATCTTTTAGTAAAATAGTAGTTTAATTACCTAATATAATATAAATGGATTTTATAAATAAATACTAGAAATGATAAATGAATAGTTTTAAATTTAATATATATATATATATATATTATGAAAAATTCTTTCAAAATAATTTATTTCCTTATTGTATTATGTTAATATAAAAAACGTGATGATTTTAGAAAAACATTCTTTTTAACTACTCTCAAAAAACCAATGTTTTTAAAAGAATATAAAAAATCATAAGAGAATATTTATTTGAAAAATATAAAAACAAATTATATTTTCATAAATAAATAGTAAATATGTAAATAAATTAAATTTGACATGACAAAATATAATTAAAATTGATTTCATAGGGAAATATCCTTTAAAAATTATAATTAATTTATATTATTATTTTGTATTAAATAATAATCAATTAGAGATAAATTATTATTGATATAAACAATGAATTTTATGCTTCATATCTTTATATTCATAAAAATCATATAAAAATAAAATTTTATAAATTTCACATTTATTAAACAAAATCATTATTATTAATTATTTAGCTATATCAATTGAATTTTGCCCAATGCATTAGTGTTAAAAACTAAATTTATTTTCTTTTCAATATATATTTCCAAATTTGTTTACATCTAAATTTTCCAACATATTCTAAGACTAGATTTTAATGGTTATATTTTATTTTTCGGATTGCTTTTGTTTGGTGTTGTGTCTGAATAAATCTATTAATCAAATTTGGATTATATGGAATATATAATCGAATATATTAGTGTGTTATATTTAAACCCTAAAAAATAATATATTTCCACTTTATTCATTTTATAAGTATTTAATAGGTTCTATAATCTCTATATATATTTATATTTTTGACATCGACAATTCCTTTTAATTCTGCTAAAATTTGGATCTCTAAATATAATTTATATTCATAATATTGTCTCAAATTTCAATAGCTAGTTTGATAAATAGGCCGCCCCTAATCAGATGGTTTGAAATATTCTTCTATACATAGTGATTCATTAAATTTGTATCATTTTTTTTATATTTTCTGTTCCCATTTAAGGATATTAAATTTCACTTATTGACCTAGACCATTCAGCCAAAACATATCAATCAAATATATAGTTGTATGGAAAACTACTTTATTGCCAAATAGTAGATTCTTTAATGGTGTATTCACCTCCTATAATTCAATTACAATGGTTCAGAATATTATAGAGTATTTTATAAATTATGATAAAACAAAAAAACTATGTGTAATTCATACATGAAATGTAGACACCCTTCATTGAAAGGATATACAAATAAAGAACATTTAACATCCTTATAATTATCCCATGATTAAGGAATGTTCTCTGCATACCCCTTCAATGAAAAAAAAATTGTAGTTTATTACAATTAGACTACAAATTAATAACATGTAGCCTAAAAAATATTAATGATAACTTGTCTAAAAACACATTTTCCATATTAGATGATCATTCTATAAGATGGTTGTCACTTATGTAACATAATTATGCAGTATCCCATTATTTATTGTGTATGCTCCATCAAGACGCTAGAATATACTATTTCCACAATGTAATTCACTAGGGTGTGGTGTTTTCTAAATTAATATTTTAACTACATTACCTTTGCATAATGTTTTTCACTCACAATTGTAAAGGATTTTTAATACTCTAGGTGACATTTTAGAATAGTTTCGGTTCGCATATACAAATATCATCCATAATGTGGCTCTAAATATTTTTTTTGTGATTTTTTCATCAATACATATACAAGATGTTTTCTACACTTATAGGAAAACCCTCATATAACCCTTAAATGTATCCATGTTTAGTTTTTTATTAGGAACAATAAATCACTCATAGTACTATGTTTATTCATGGTTTCAACTTTTACACTCTTCCCTTTGTACCTTCTAATGGCTATGATGTACCCTTTTCAAAAGACCCCCACTATGTAGTTAATCGTATTGTGGCATATGTAATGTAACAAACCAACCACGGTCAAACTGACGCATCACATGATCTCACATATCACATTCCTTAAAGCACCTTTTTTATCACAATTTTCTAGAAACACAAACCTAGTGTAACCAATAATCAATTGGGTATATTTTCACACATGGTAAACTAGCACATCCCATCCATGAAAAGCAATAGCCACCCAAATGTCCTCCAATTCATAATTTTTATATTAAAAAAACTTGTCTTTGAAGAAACTATGATAAGATACAAAAAACCAAATGATACATCATAACAAGACATTCCCTAAAAGGACATATATATACATTTCATCTCATGTAAAATCTAAAAACAATAAATAAGGCAATGATTCCCAATAGTACAAATACATAAATTTAAAATGGATATAAAATCATGAAAATGACACCTCATCAACCAACCTAGTGGGAATACATTTCCTCCAAAAAATAGATTGAGTTAATCAAGATGATCCACCCATCTACAAGGTTCCCTTTCTTTTAAAAATGTATTTAAAAATAAATTCTATATAATAGTAAAATAATATAATGGATATGAGGAATATAATATACTAGTATAACAAAATGAATCTATTTAAATAAATCATTAATGATAACTAATAAAATAGTTTGAAAAACAAATTAGAAAATAACAACATTGGAAGCATTTATTGTTCAATTTTGCCTTTCAAATCCCATGAATTTTAAATTTAAAACATACAACTTTTCCAAAAAAAACCATATCAAGGATCAAATAAGGAAACATGTGCCAAGGTATAACATGATCAACATACCAACAAGCCATAGTTAAATTTAGATTAATCATCATCATATTACCATCCAAATGAAAATGGAAATAATGAAGTCATCACATCAACAATTGAACTTATTAAATTAAAAAAATAATATATGTTAATCCAAAAATAGTATGTAAACCATGGATATATCTATAAGGGTTTGATGTGAGTGATTATAAACAAGTATTATAGTGCATGAAACAAAGTATAATATATAATGGTCTTCCCCAAAACCAACTCTACAGTCTCTCATAGTATCATGGAATCCAAATGTAACTTCTCTTGATATTCTTAGACAATGTCTCTCATGGTTCCATGGAAACCCAAATAGATGATTTATTGGTGGTTCTCTCTAATGTATCTCATGGCCACTTGGAAAAACGATCACTCACACTAAGGATAACCTAGGTGCTACTCCCTTCCAACATAAACATATACATGATCTATATAATAAAATTATTTTTCAAAAGAAAAATTACAAAATAAACATTCCCATTTATGAAAACACCATATAATAAGGAATTCAAATTTTTAATACCACTTTATAAATCCTTTTATATTCATAAAACTCCTTTGAGTCACTGCATGAAACAAGTGGGGCTCACACATTCCACGCCCATTTTAAAAAAAATATTAAATCACTAAATTTTCTAACCAATTTATAAATCATATCATGTATCAAATATAAATAAACCAAAAATAATTTACATATAAATTAAAAAAAAAATACCAAAATTAATTTATACTTTAATGACAATCCAAAAAAACTCCCTTTAATAGAGAAAATTACCACATAAATGGTTCCTACCGAATCAGTTTTGATGATAACCACCCATAATATGAAGATAAGTGAATCAAAGACATATAAAATAAGAAAACTAAAAAAACCCCATTACACATTGTATATTCATTTGAAAATCCTTAACTTCTTAAATTTCTCCATAAAAATGGATGAACAAGGTCAAGTAAGTGGTAAGGATAAAGAAACCATGAAGGGAGGTTCCTACCTCAAGCTATCCACCGTGAATATAAAAATAATACCACTAAAATTGATGGTAGGAAACTGCCACGACAAGGAAAAAATCATATTCATGAAAGTAGGAGATAATTAAGGAAACCAGAGATAAATATATATTGTAAAATTGGAAACAAATTCTATTTTTATGTGACCTAAACAGGTCGTGTGGTTTGTCCAAATAGTTATGAAAATTTTGAAGTAACTTTGCAGTGAAACTATCTCCCCAAACATCATGTTAGATAATTAACCGTAGGTGTTGCATTTTTTAAAAAACTACACAAAAATTGTGAATTTTTTTTTTTCATAATCCCATAACATCTTTTATTGGTTATTCAAATAGTTAGACAACCCATGTGTTAATCATTCTCCATGGTCTTCCTTCAACAAAAATGGGTTATTTACCTCCCCACCCCCAACACCTAGAACCAATAAATTAAAATATAAAGGTAAATAAATCTAAAGAATTTATGTATCTGGGAATGAGAGGGTGTCAAAAACACTCCACTATTATACTTTCTATCCCAATAATTTATAATGGAATTCTATAAAAAAATGGTTGAGACAATGAATATATCAAGTAAGATTCTTTCTCCGATATATCATGTCTACGACCATGATGATGATAGAGCATATGGAATACTGGGTTCAATATAGAACATATCACCTTGTTTTGAATATCCAAAAAACATACAGGATACTATATAATGGTGGAATCTATATCAAACTCAAAATAATCCCACTCTAAGAAAAAGATATGGGTTCATATTTTACCTCTTCAATTTGGAAACATGATGGAATTCATTGATCGAGGGAATTTTTGTTGTAATGTGAACCTCTATGATAGAATTTTCATATGCTATATTACAAGAAGTGGCATGACATTACCATGAATGACATTTCCAAGCATCAAATATCCATTATTAACTAAATTATAATTTCTCAGACAAAAAGGTTCCAAAATAAAAACCTGATCATTAACATAAAACTTTAACAGGTGATGATGATTGTTAGAATATAACATAAGCCTAATATAATATCTATTTAGCACATTAGAATAAGTTTAATTTTTTGATTTTTATTCTATATGAGAATAAGTCTAATAAGAGAAATGATGACACACCACTTCCCAACACAATGAATATTTGAATGAATATCCATATAATTCCTCAAATGGTGTAATCCTAATCGAGGCATGATAAATATTATTATAATAACACACTACTAATGGTTGGTACCATTCCCATGGACCAACACAATGAATTACACACCCTCACAACATATACCTGAATGATTGTATTGTCTCTACAGTCTTATCATCCATCTACAGATGATACATTGTTCTCAATCTCAAATGGGTTCTCAAAAACTCGTGGAGTCCCCTCTATAATTCTAAAGTTAAATGGGAATAATTTTTTGAAAATATCATTATGGGAACTATAATAAAATTAATAGCCTCTCAAACATACAATCTACTAAGGGATTTCTCCATCATAAACTATATAATTCTAATAAATTGGGTTGATTTTCTCAAACATCAACAATCTCCTTTATAAAATCATTCCCTATTTGAGTATTAGGTAGTATAATTATGAGATCCATAGAGATATTTTCCCACTTAAAGAATGGAATAGGAAGTGGTTATAACAACTTGATTGGTATCTCATTCTCAGCATTATCCTCTAGAAGGTAATGTATCTAGAAATGAAAATCACTACTATATATCTCATTAGGCTCACCAATACTAACCTCACAAGTTATAAAACATCGTGGTTTCCCTAGTGTGAATGATCAATGTAGAATGATGTGACTCAAACATAACCTCCTACCTCAATATAAATGTAACAACTATATTATTTTGAAATATGATAACACTATAAATATATTGTGACCACTCACTCAATGTTCCCTCTCTATTTTAAGGAATACTAATCTATTGGAACGCATAGTCAAATACCTACTCACTCATAACCAGGTTGATGAGAGGGGTGTAACGTGCACAATATGAAAAAACAATTTCGACTCATCTAAAAAAACCTCCAAATCTAGATCAGTAAGAAAATGAATCAAACCCCACTCATCTACTGATTTTCATACTACCAAAACATGAAGATTCTATCTCAGAGCATCAGTCACTAAATTCTCCTTCCATTGTTTATAATAAACATATAAATCAAAATTATGATGTTATTACCACAAGAATATTTTTATAAGGATCCAATACCACAAGGTGAATATATAATTTAGAATATTATTATCCATGTAAACTATAAAAGAGAACCCAATGTGGTAATGTTACCACATATTCAAAACATGAATTCTGATAGCCAATTCTAGGTCATGGGTGGAATTATTCCACTCATATGAGTGTATCTTCCTTAATCCATATGAAACTAAATAATCATCCTACGTTATATTAAAACTCAAATACACACTAGAAAAATCACAATAGATAAAATAATCACTTCCATTATCATTAAAATATAAACTGGTGAGATGTTAAATGTGCCAATAACTACTCAGATCACTTGGGAAATTCTAATCCTACTCAAACATTGCTGCATTCATATTCATGTATATCAAGGGATAAGATAGTTTGTAGAATTATTGAATGAATCAACTATAATATCATGAAAATAAGAAATATTATGAATTTTGAATATATTTTTAGGCTTCTCCCAAGACATGCCTGCTGAAACATTATCTAGTTACAATGAAACTCCTAACATGAAAATCATTGTGGCCCCAAAACATTACATTTTGAATAAAAAAATTGTAACTTTGAAAGATTGGAATTTAGACCATTCTCCCTCAAAGCACCCCAAAAATTCTTTATATATTCATCATGATCCTCATTCATTTTGGAACGAACATATATTATATCCCAAAAAATGTCCACAAAGCATATAAGAAAATATTTCGATGATCTTGTTCAGTAACACCATAAGAACTCTTGGATTATTGATAAGACAAAATGGAATAAATAAATACCCAATATTTTAGTTACAAAGTTCAAAGATGGTATTTGGAAAATTCTCTTACCAAAACCATCAAATAGTTGTACATGGATCCTAAGGGGGTTTTCAAAAACTATCAGGCCCCTTTGAGCTGATAAAAAATATCATCATTCCTTGAAAATGTGTATTTAGTCATCATAATCATATTTTTATGATAAATACATCCTATGAAATGAATTAATCAATCTTCCTCATTTTATTAAAATATATTTAGTGATTCCCCAGGTGACATCATGTGATTGATAAATCTATTTCCATAAAAATTCTCTAGCTAGAATTTGAAGTCACTCATCTCATCCAGAACTATTTGATATGTTGGTAAAGAGATCCAGATCATCCTATAAAACATGTTGATAAAAAATAAGCATCTCACTTGGAAATAAACATATAAGGACCCAGCCATAAATATTACATAATCATGAATTATGTTAATAATTCACATTTAGGATCTTTATAGGTTTATTTTTTTTAGATAATTAGGCCATAAATATTACATTTAATCTCAATAAATTACAATGTAGACACCTTTACTTGATTTCAATTTTTTTCATAAAATATAAGCACATAAAAAAGATAAATGTCTTGCTCTATGTTTTAGACAACATAAATATTCCTTGATCCAATCATTGATGCAATTAAACTTATATCCTTTGGAAAACATTTCAAAAACATGGGATGAGCATAAAAATCTTAGTAAGGGATACACAAAGAAACAAAACTGTTTGTTTTTTTTCAAAACAACAAGTAAAACACGAATACTTTATCATAAGTAATACTTTTTTCTTTTATGAAGACGTAAAAACTCTTCAATGAATAAAGGATCAATTAATAAAATATTGTAAGAAAACTATTAACATAAAACCCATTGAATTAAACAAATAAAATATATTGGTATCTTGGTTCTTAAACATACTTAAATGGAATAACCATTCAGTCGACTTCAACACATATCACTAAATAGAACAACAATAAGGACAACTTTTATATCCAATGCATTGGAGGTTATAACATAACCACTTGTCCTAGTTTATCATGGAACCACCCATTATTTGGTTTATCACATAAACACTCACCAAAATCCCATGTACCATTATAAAAACCTAAAAATTAAAATACTAAAAATATAATCATTTCACTCAAAACATTTCATTTGCAATCACAAAAAATAGTATCAAGATATATAAATAATGTATCCATTTACAAAAAAAAAAATTCAATACCCAACACCATAAAATATTATAAGGCATTCCTTTTAATTTTAAAATAATTATGGCTTATAGAGGAATCCAACTAATGAATATGATGGCTGAGAGGTCATTGTCATCAAAAAATTTAAAAACACTCCTTTCATCATTTAGTAAAACGCTTCTTCGAAAAAAGGTTGTTGTTGATTGAAATTAAAATTAAAAGGGGTTTATTATATTCTTTATAAAAGAAAAATGTGTATATTATCAAAAAAAATCTCAGTGAAAAATATTGTGATAAAGTCTATTACCTCATGTCTTACATGAAATGTTCAGAACTTGAGTAAAAGATTAACATGTAATAATTATAAATTTTCATGTCGTTGAAATTCCATTATCTCCATAATGATATTCAATATATATATATATCATATATATCATATATATATTTTATATATGTATTTATAATATTCCCTGTCATTTTTATATATGAAAATGAAATGCATCGTTCAGGGAAACTATAATCCATATGTACTCATGACCACTGCTTCTGTTTCAATTTTTTCATTTTAAAAGGAATGAAAACCAAATAATAAATATGTATATTTTTATTTCTGTACAATATTATATTTTATATACATTACATATGTTTATTTACAACATCCATTATATGTTCCACGTATTGTATGAAAGTGTCATATCACCTTTATGGGACTATAGTCGGCACTTCTCAAATGAAATTTTCGTATATATACAACATGAAAAGCATAAATTTATGTTAGAAAAGATAATTACAAAAGCAAATAGAATACATAAATATCATAAATAACATATATAATTATTGTTACATCATAATGGCCTCCATGATAGGTGGTTGGAGATATTTAAAAAATCATAGTTTTGTTAGATAGTAGTTTGCTGTCCACTGAAACATTATGTTCTATACTTATTAGATAGAGGTGTGTGTATGTGTAGTTCAAATCCTTCTCATAAATAAACCTACTATATTTAAGATACTTGTTTTGTTATAAAACAATAGAATAATGATATTTTATGGGGTTAGAGAAGTAATATTTATGAAAAAATTGTAAGAGAATACATTACCTTTAAATTGGGTAGCGCCAGTTGGTTTGAACCCAAAGGCTTCCTTGAACAGTCTTCTGCCTATGGTAAGGCTTATGTGAGGAAGATAGGGATGAAGTATGCTTAATTGGGGAGAGGTGGGATGATATAAGGATCATGAGAGGTGAAAGTATTGGGATAGATTTGGTGGTTTAATATAAGAGAGAGGAGGGAACCTTTTTGAATGTCTGAAAATATTATTTTATTATAAACAAATATTCGGTTTGACAATGTCCAAAACACATGAAATTCTAAAATAAGATGAATATTTTTTGAAATTATATCATCCAATATAAATTGTATAGGTTTTTTATAGTTTCTTTTAATTTGATAATCTCATTTATTTAAATAATTCATTAATAAGATAGTCACTACATCATCATTGTGTTTTATTGAAATAATAACTATCAAGAGATTGACAATATTTTATGTCCAATTGTAATGTGAAATTACATACAATGACCAAAATTGGATTAAATGGTAAAAATATAATCTGATTATAGTTTAAAACCAATTAGAAAGATAATATATCCATATAAATAAATTAGATTAAAAGGAAGTTTTGAAATAAATTTTTTAATTTTTCACTATTCAGTAAAAATGAACTTTATCAGAAAATACCTAAATTTTACCGAAAGTAAATTTTGATGTCCCAAAATAAATAGGAAGATTATTTTTTCAAATATAACATATAAATGTTTCAAAAACTATATTAAAAATGGTTTCTCCCTCGAAAAGAGGAAAATCAGTCTTTTAAATAATAATACAGTATTTATGCATAAAATTGGATTCATTCACACTTTATGATTATAAATATTATTGTATAAAGGTTAAATCAGTTAATGAACATGTATAATAATATTTTAGTTAGATATTTTCATTATATCCAATAAAACACCTATGAGTTAACCACCATTTAAAATAATAATATTATATTATTATTTTTTAGTATAACTCGCCATTGTGGGAAACCTAAGTTTTCAAATTAACCCATTGTTGCATATCGGGTATGACATCGAACATTGATTCCCCATTAAAGTAAAATTAATATTTAATTCAAAAATATTAATAAATATAAATATGTAATATTCATTATTTAACTATGATGTTACACCCTACCCTCCTTTTAGAAATTTCATCCTCGAAATACTGTTCACTTATCAAATAAATGGATATATTTATCCCTCGTAGAATTCTGAAATCCCCACGTTTCCTTTTCAACCATATAGTTTTTTCTAAAAAAACATTACCATAGAAATTATCTTATTCCATAACACATTCTCTCTTAAGTCATGAATCTGGTCTTGATGTTCCTCATAAGAATGATTTTCTCCCAACTGAACTCTCGCTATACACAAAACAAGAGATGGATCTCGAATATACATTCTCAACATTGAAACTTAAAAAAAAATTATATATGTTGGATAAACATGGACGTATTTCCACTATGTAGGAAACTGATCCATCTTTTTCTCCAAGATTTCATAGGGTCCAACGAACCTCAGACTCAACATTACCTTCTGGTCGATCACTTCACGCTTTTCCGTGGAGGAACAATGAGAAAGACATGATCACATTCCTAAAAAGAAAGATCCTTCCTTCGGTTATCCACATAATTTTTATTCATGCTCAGAGCTATTCTCATGTGTTTTTGAATCTACTGATCTTTCTCTTCCATCTCTTCTACCAATTCTTTTCCCATCTGCTTCCATTCTCCTACTTCACCACCAAATGATGGAGTTTGACACCATTATCCATATAATGCCTCAAAATAAGCCATCTGTATACTAGAATGAAAACTATTATTAAATTAATATTTAATAAAAAATATATGTTGGTACCAGCATCGATGGTAATCCATTGAAAATTCATGTAGAATATCTTCAAAATTCAAAATTGTTCATTCGGACTGCCTATCTGATTGTGGATGAAAAGCTATAATAAAATTTAATTCAGGACCAAATGATATTTAAAGGCTATTCTAAAGGTTATAAGTGAACCTGGGAAAACAATAAGATACAATTGAGAGTGGAACACCATGTACCCTGACTATCTCTTTAACGTACAATTGAGAACGTTTATCTAAAGAAAATGTATCTCAAACATGATGTAAATGAGATAAATTGTTCAATCCATCAACAATATCCCAGATTACATTATTTTCTGAAGATGTATTTGGTATTTCCACAATGAATTCCAATGATATATTTTCCCATTTCCACTCTGGAATCAGTAAAGACTGAAGTATTCTTTTCAGTAACTGCTATTCTACTTTAAACCTTTAACAAGTCAAACCCTTCATAATAAAGTCATTAATATCTATTTTCATTACATCCCACCAGTAATACCCCCTGATGATCTATGTACATTATATTTATTCTATGTTGAAATAAAAATAGAGAACTATGAGCTTCACATAACAACTCTTTCTTCAACAGTGAATCACAAGGAACTCATAATATATTTCCTAACCTCAAAACATAGTCTCTATCAACATTTAAATCAGGTAACCAACCCTTCTGAACCAATTCTAACTTTTCCTACAACTAGTTGTCTTCATTTTTCAATTGCTTAAATCTGTCTTCTAGGGACAATTGTACAGAAACATGAAACAAAACATAGGAATTTCCTTCATCAAAAACGTATAATCCAAAATTAATCAAATAAAAAATCAAAGGATCATGTTCAAAATGTATCATTGTTAAGGTTGCATTACTCTTTTTACTCAATGATTCAACCACATTATTTGCCTCTCCAGGATGATAATGGATCATGTAATCACAATCCATGGTTAATTCTAACAATCCCCTATATCTAAATATTAATTCTTTTTGAGTAAATATATACTTCATAATTTTTTAGTCATTATATATTTCACATTTTAATCTATATAGATGATTCGTCCAAACTTTTAGGGCAAAAATAATAGCAGCTAATTCCAAATCATGTGTTGGATTATTTAACTAATGAAATTTCAACAGATGTGAAGCATAAGAAATTACACGATCATTCTTCATTAGAACACAACCAAGTCTTTTTAATTGACATCACCATAGATTAGAAACTCACTATTTCAATATGGGAGTTCCTAAACTAGAGCATTAACCAATATTCTTTTCAATTACTGATAAAAATAATCACATTTTTTTCCAAATGAACGTAAGACCATTTCGAGTTAAAATAGTCATTGGGTTAGATGACAATGAATAATTTACCCAAAACTATAGTAATAAATTACTAATCCTAGAAAATTACGAATCTATATGATATTGGAAGGTATTGGACATTCTTCAATAACATTGGTTTTAGAATGATCAATAGTTATTCCATTTATTGGAATAACGTGACCATGGAATGAAATTTTTTTCAACCAAAACTCACTTATGCGGAATTTCCCATATTGTCACTTTTATTTTGTACTTTGTACGAAAACCCTTAATTGACATTAATGTTCCACTTCACATTGAATTTATACCAAAATTTTATCAATAAACACAACCACCATTTATCACTTAAGTCAACTAAGATATCACTACAACAAATTGTTTAATTCCAATTCCAACCATCTTAGGATCCTTATTTGGAAGGTTATTCTCTTATTTATGGCTTCCCAACATAGATGGGATATTTATTATGTGAAAAAATATTCTAAAAACATCAATATATTTTGTGAAGAAACATGGTAATTGTTAAAAGATATATCATTTCAATAATAACATATATTAATTTATGGATAATAATATGACATTACCCTAACTCCTAATGTTTTCTAAAAAGACCTCTGATACAAACTATAAGGACCCGACCATAAGCACAACATAATCTTGAATGAAGTTAATAATTAACATTGGTTCTCTTTTCAGGTTTAGAGTTTTGGAGAATTATACTATAACAATTACATTACATCTCAAAATATTATAAGGTAGACACTTCAGCACAGTTTCATTTTTATTTATAAAATCAAAAATACTAGAAAAACATGTCTACCTCCTTGTTTTAGATAGGCTAAATTTTCTTTGACCCCATACTTGACCCTATTAATCTTTATGACCTATGAAGAACATTTCAAGAACATGGTATGAGCATAAATAGCTCCATAAGGGATTTACAAAGAAGGAAAATTGTTAGATTCTTTCAAAATAACATGTAAACCATGAATACTTTATCCTACGTAACACTTTTCACATTTTTGATGTAGTAAATTCTTTTAAATGATTAATATATCATTGGTTACCATTTTGTAACAAATTTTACCATAAAACCCCTTGAAATAAACACATAAAAAATAAAGGTATCGTGGGACATAAACATACTTAAATGGAATAAATATATGGTCGACATACAGACTTATTAATAAATGTAATAGCCATACGGCTGACTTCCATACCCAATGCATTGGTGGATATAATGTTACAAACATTCCCGTATTATCATGACACCACCCATCATTTGGTTTATCACATAACCACACATCAAATTTTCAAGTACCATTATAAAATCATAACGCATAAAATGTGACAAATATAAAAATTTCTCTAATAAAATTTTATTTGTAATCACATTAAATAATTTCAAGATATTGAAATAATCAAAGAATTTCAAAAACCATTTTCAATATTAAAACACCTACATAAAGAATAAATAAGTTTTCTTCCTTTAAAAACATTAAGGCTTATAGAGGATACAAACTAGAGATTATGGAGGTGGAGAGTTCATTGTCACCATAAACATTAATAGCATTCCTTTGGTTCATTAGTAAAACACTTTGTCGAAAAAAGATTCCATTTGAATGAAATTAATATTTAAAGGGTTTTATTATATACCATATAAAAAAAGGATGTGTATATTATCCAAACATGCCTCAAAGACAAGAGATAGAGACGAAGCCCCTTACATTGTGTCTGACATGACACGTTCACTATTTCATTTCTGGAATAATATAATTAAGTATATTTATATTATCTTAAGAAAATTTTTAAATTTTATTATTTGTTTTATATCACTTCCTTGTTATAACTATTAGTTAATTATTTTCGTTCATATCGGACATTTTGTCGATGTTTGGAATATGAGACCAAAATGAACTTTTTATAATGATAAATTTTCCGTGTGGTCGAACTTCTATTTTCTCCAGAATGATATTCATTATTTATATATATCATATATATCATATATATCCAGAATATATTTATCTAGAATAGTCCATATCATTTGGATATATGAAAATGAAATACACCGTTCATGGAGATTGAGTGTCATACGTACGCATGACCACTACATCCATTTCAATGTTTTGATATTAAATGGAATTAAAAAACTTATACATAGGTATATTATTATTAAAATATAATATCTTATTTTATTTATGTTGTGTATGTTAATTAACACTATCCTTTTAACGTTCCATGTATGGTATGAACAAGTCACACCATTTTGAGGGGGTAGTACTCCGCACTTGCTTCAAGGAAATTATCGGATATATACAAAATGAAAATAAATAAGGTATGCTATAAAAGATAATTACAAAAGAATAAAGATAAAATAAATAATAAAAAATCATATTTAGTTACAGTTCAATCATAATGGCCACCATGATATGTGGTTGGAGATATTTGAACAATCATTTTTTCATTAGGTTGTAGTTTGTCGTCCATAGAAACATTATGTCTTGTGCCCATTAGATGAAGGTGTGTGAAAGTGTATAGTAAATTCTTCTCATAGAAATGACCTAGTATATTTGAAATCATGTTTTGTTATAAAATAATGAAATAAAGAGAGTTTAGGGGGATGGAAAAGTAAAATAAACTAAAAGAACTTAAGAACAGACGTTACATTTAAATTGGGTAACTCCCTTTATTTTGAACCAAAAGGAATCCTTTAAGTGCTATATACCAATTTTATGGATTTTAGGAGGAAGATATGGATGTAGGGAGATTAATTTTTCAGATTTGGGATGATTCAAGGGGCTTGAGTTGTGTGAGTAATGGGTTAGAAGTGATGGCTTTTTATAACGGACAGGAGGGGCTCTTTTCAAATGTTTGAAAATATTATTTTATTATAAACAGAAGTTCAGATTAAAAAGAACCAAAACTCATTAAAATAGAATATAAGATGACTATAGTTCCAAATAAAATCATCAAATAATAGTTGGATATGTTTTGTTTATTTTTAAATAAATTTTATAATCTCAATTATTTAAATCATTCATTTATAAGGTAATCACTATATCATCATTGTGTCATAAATAATTTTATATATATGATGTTAAAAAATTTAATGAAAATACCATAAAATAGGAAATAATGTTATAATTCCAATGAATATTTATAGTCTAAGAGATAAATTATATAACCCCAGGTAAAAATTTATTAACTAAATGATATATGTATATGTCATTTTTGTCTTGACCTTAAATTTATTAATATAATGTTTCATTATCAATACCATGTGTCCCCATGAAGTCCCAAAATCGACCCAAGGATGTACATGGGCAGAAATGTGTCAAAAAAGAGAAATATATCATATGTTATGGTAATTTAATATTATAATATTAATATTATTTTCCCTTATTTACCAGATTTACCGTTTAACCATGATAAATAAAAAAATTTCTGATGTAAATATTCATAATGTTTATAAATAGAAGATACATATTTACAATATTTGGAACTAATTATTCAAAATATGCAGCCCCTTTTTCTAAATTTTAATCCAAAATGTATTAGAAATTAATTTAAAAATATTGCTTATTGCCAAAATAAAAAGAACGTTTTTAGGAAATGATAACTATCAAATGATTGGCACTTGTTTCTGTCGAATTTAAAAGTGATATTACTTCCTATGACCAAAAATTGATTAATTGGTATAAATATAATCTAATTACACATTGAAACATATAAAAAATATAATCCAACCTTATAAATGAAGTATATTAAAAGGCATTTTTGAATTAAAATGTAGTATTTTTTACTATTCATTAAAAAATGAACATTATCAGAAAAATACCAAAAATGTATCCAAAGTAAATTTTGATGTACCGCTTAAAAATAAAAAGCTTATTTTGTAAAATATAATATATAACGTGAAAAAATTAGATTTAAATAGGGTTCTCCATAAATAGTCTGTAAATCGACCGTTTAAAAATATTAGAATATTTTTTCTTAAAATTGGATTCATTCATATTTTATGGTGATAAATTTTGTTGGATAAATGTAAAAACACTTAACAAACTTGTATAATAATATTTTAGTTAGTTCTGTTCATTCCTTCCAATTCAATGACTATGCATTAACTACTATTTAATATAATAATATTATATTATTATATTTCAGTATAACTCGACATTGTGTGTAACAAATGTTTTCAAAGAAACCTGTTGTTGTGTATTGGTTACTCCCTCGAACATAGCATCCCCTTTCATGTAAAAATAATTTCTAATACAATAATATTGAAAAATATGAAAATTTATGATTAATTATTTACCTTAGATGTTACAAAACCCTTAATATACACCAAAAACATATCACAGTACATTCCACGACAAATAGATGTTCACACATTGAGCTCTAGTCAACCACAATAAGAAATAACCTAGAAAACTAGCGTGAGAACAACAAGAACTCTAAATAAACTTGTCCTTCCCTCCATAATCATTGATCCCACTCACCCTGAATTACATGAGATCTCTATTTAAGATTATGGAACTATATCCTATAGTGATAATTTTCAATTAGTCCTTTGAAGCTGATCAAGTATTCTATATTCATGATATGGTTGAAAATAGCTTGGTCCAAAACAAGTAAATCCAAAATTAATTCCATGTGATCTTTTAAAACATGAAACTCATGGCACTTGATGTCATTATTATTCTTCCAACACAATGGGGTTATAAAAAACATAACATATGAAATCAACTATACTAACAAAACCAATGAATCAATTATGTTTAGAAAAAATAATGAATGTTATACACTAATTTAAAACATAACTGATTCTATAGATGAGGCAATAAACCCTACACCTATCATGGCGGAAATCCTAGAATTTGATTCCTCTAGTATTACCAATTCTGAATTATGAAACCCTACCTTAGACTATAATTTTTAATTCTTATCATGGCGATAATATTGATAAATTTTGGGGCTGTGAGTATCCTATTTTGGAATCTACTAAATTTTTTTAGGAGCCTTTATAAATAGTGTATATTACTCCACTCCCCATGATTCTATTTGATAGAAACAATGAATATGTCCTAGATCACCACACTAGTTCCATGCCCTTCGATTCTATGATTTGAAAATTATTTTTTTCCCATCCACCAATAAATGAAAATAAACAATTTTCCAACAACCAAATGAAGTCCTAGGAGTTGATCCTGATCACAACTAGATACTCATTCCACTTCCATGATGCTACTCATCATGAATCCACTTATTCCATGATGAATAAATGTCTATTCCTCCCAATAAAAGAGAACCATTAAAACATTTCATAGCAATAATATATAACACTTATATATATTCCATATCCACCACATTACAATATTCTGGTACATGGAGAATGATATGCGTAGACATAATCTATCACCAATAACTATATCAAAATGTTGAGCCTTATAGTATTCATTCATCAAGATATTTGGAGAGAAATGGACCAACTCAGTAAAATGTGTTTCATAATATATCACTGAATTGTCCCCCTACACCAACATCAAGAAATCATGAGCTATCACCACTATAAATATCTCAATGTAGAATTAATTAATAAAAACACCTTAGTAGTGGTCCATGGGAGATCCTAATACCTCCCCTAGATATCCATCAAATCCCACATCTTATTACCCAGTCCATCCATCACGTATGGTGAAAATCCATCTATGTACGTATTAGGGGTCTTAAAGATAAATATGATAGAGTCATTATGATCCAACCACTACTCATACTCACTAGGTCCCTTATCAATAAAAAATACTGGTAAAAGTTCCCATATAAACTCTGTAAGACTGTCCTCTACATATGGCTTATTTTGACTACCATCAAGACAAAATGAATAGATCATACTTATCAGTCACTCCACTATAGTCTAATCAATAATAGAAGTCTCATTTGAGGTTTTCTCAACCACACACTCTCTATTCCTGAAAGTTATTTTTACAGGGGGAATTATTTAGAATAGATAATATATTAGAATTATCAAGGAAAATTCAATATCAAACCACACAGAATGAACCCAATGAAACACTTTCCAGGGGGAACAAAAAGAAACTACAAACAAAAATAGAGAAAATATAAAAAATATCATTTAATTTCTTATGTACATGGTTTTTCCACATTTTTTGGAAATAATTACGCCAACTATGTGGGTGTCACTAGAGTTGGTTGGCATGCCTCAATGGCTATGCATGGTTTATACTAATCATGTAACTCCTACAGACCTCCCAGTTTCGCACCCTTAACTAAAAATGATCCTCGATCATATCCTTGGACTCAAGAAAATAAGGTAATACCAAAATATGTCAACAAAAAAACCTATAGCAATGCTAAAAATAATATTAATCCTAGACCTCCTTTAGAAAATTTTGGTATGATGTTATGAAGTGTTGGCCAAGCACTCCCCTATTCCTACATCTAGAAATTATATGGTCCTTGCTCTAGTCTACAACCAACCCAAAAATAAGAACCCCCTACATGCCATTTTTTATTGAATCTTCCATGTTTATCTTGACACATCACATTAGTCAGCCCATCACATGGCCCAAATCTTGTTCCATATATCTAATGTTTTGAAAGAAGCACATGGCATGTTCACCAATATTTTTTCAAAGGATATATACATGAAAAATAAAATTACCCACCAATTAAATAGAATAACCACACTAATATCATATTAATCTCTAATATATTACATAATAAACCATAGTACACAAAAATGTAGACTAGATACCACAAATTACAAGATATATTATAAAAACAAGGAATAATTGGAAATAGTTATATATATATATACAGATGATATATCATGTTAGTGCTCAAAACTAAAAATATAGGAATAAATCCAAGTAATACAAATACATTTAACCCAAAGGGTAAAAAATAAAAAAAATCCCTTTAAGAGCCAACCTCCCCTAAAACAAAAATGTATTTTGGTAATCAAGAATATCCACCAAGGAACATGGTTAGCATTCCATTACCTATTTTAAAAATATATTCTACATATACAGAAATAAATTTTTAGGGTCTGAAGCATATATCCTAGTAGGATACCACCATGAAACCACTCATGGATTTTATTCATGGAATCCAATAATTTAGTTTTAACCCTTTTTAAAACTAATCACTTAAGAATCCTTTCAATTTCAATAAACCCTTTTCAATTCTTTTTCATATCCATTTAAAAAAATAGTTTTATAAAAAAATCCAATCATGTATCAAATAAATATTCATGGACCAATCTACCAACTTCTTAATATAACCAAAATTCATAATAATAAATGATAATAATCATTATCATATGACCTTATAAATATAAATAGTTATAATTGATTCATCACATCAACCATGGATATAATAAAATTATTAAAGTCATATTAATCAATCATCATGAGTAAGTTCACAATGGGATATTACCATATTAGACTAATGTGTTTGAGTATAATCAATTATGATTTCTTACTAGACAAAGTGAAATCTCTCGCAATCTACATCAATACTAAATTCATGATCTCTATTGGTCTTTCAATATCATAATGGAATCTCTCATAGATTTCCAAACCCGAGGATCTCAAAATCCCTTGAAAAAATATAATATCTACTTGTCATTATTCCAAAAGACATTTATAGTCCCTAAAAAAACCCATCAGTCACATTTATGCTTTCCCTTTCACTACACCTTGAAAATGTAACAATAAAAATGTTTAGTGTGATCAAAACCCATTTCATAATCCAAATTCATAAATAACAAATCCAAAATTTTAAAGCATCAGCCCTTTTAGAAAACCCATTTATAAAACCATTTTTATAAATCCATTAAAATATATAAATCTTTTTTGAGTAATTTATTATAACACTTATAGAGTACAAATTCCCCCCACATTATTTGGGAATACATATTTGTATCACCAAATTTCTAAATCATACCACAACTCACACAAAACAAGGGATATAAACCATCCCAAAATTATTTTCATGGAGTTTAACTAAACAAAAATGGAATAAAATATATATTTTATTATTAATCCATGGAATGAACAATTAAATAATGGGACGTACCTAATTAATGATTCCAAACTCATCACCTTTTATGAAAACCAATATATATTTCAAGATAAATGCCTCACACACCAATTCCAAAATTAAATGAATCAAAACTACCATTATGTATCCCACATTTTTTCAAAACATCTTCTAGGGTTACATATCTACATGATAATGGAGTAATAAGTAGATATAAAAAGGAATAAGATAATCCCATAATGTAAATTGATTACCTTATGCCAAAAAACCATGAATACTAGGATAAAACAACCAAAATGGAAGGGAGGTAGCTTCCACACCAAGGAAGAGAGGTTTTTCATGAAGGGAGGATAAGATATGGGGAAAACTATGTACAATAAATAGGGGAGTAGTAAAATATCGTATTTTATGTTACCAGTACAAGATGCATCAGTTTCATTCATGATTAAATGATCCATGTGTCAATTTTGAATTATGAATATCTCTCTATGATCAATAATGCACAGTTACGCCTCAATGACAGATAGTTTTAAATGCTATTCCCATTCCATGAAAACCCCCATTACATCAACTAGGAATACACTCACATGTCTGGCCTCATGTTTAAGAAAATCATTCACTATCCATATACCATGGTTTTCAATCCCCAAAAATATGTTTTTTGACCCATAACACCCAAAACCTCATACCAGAAACTAAATGATAAATATAAATAAAAATTTTATGTAATAGCGACATGAAGGGTGTCACATTAAACCGAATATATTATAGATAAAAATATAAAAAACATATTTTATTCACAAACTATGGGATTTGAGTAATATATTCTATCATATAGAAATATTTCTCTCTTGTATACAATATCAATCATCTTTAAACACATGTAATTTAATTAATTTATATGAATCCAATAATAATTAACATATCCTTGATAATAATGTATTTTCAACAAGTATTATTATACCATCTTTTAAATATATAGTTAATAACTCACTTTTATCCATATTCAACATATATTATGAAAATTTCAAAACCTGTTTATTATGTTTCAACACATACTTTCCATTACTACCATGATACCTAACTTACACATTTACTATATAGAATATATAGTTGAGGACTCATATCCCCCATAATTACATTTTTAACACAAGTGATGTTTTAACCATGTTATGGGACATTCACCTCGTTAATCAGATCTGATCAAATGAGGGATTATTGAAATCCATTGATAGAGTAATCAATTCATATGAGTAGGGGAGAACAAGATACAGTATTTGACATGGGGATGAATTTATAATGGTTTATGATCCATTACATATCATGTGTGGGGAACTGACTCTAACTATTGGGGGGGGGGCATTACTTTATTGAGGTCATATGATTAGTGACCACATGTCTTAATATCAAGGATCATTACCATAAATTCTCAGGGACAACCAGAACACTATCAGTAATATGATGGACCCACACCATATCCTAATTAATCATGAAAAGCGGTACCTAAATCCCATATATACTTAAAACACCTATCCCAATCAATTTCATGTTATCTATAATTCTATTATCCTTGACTTACACAATAGGCCTCATAAAAACACACAAATAGTCCAAAGGATAATTCCATTACTCTACACCTTGAATATCAATCAAAATATATTATAAATTTTTGATTTTTATTATAGGGTTGCATGATGATAAAAATACCATTTAAATGAGTGTTCAATGAATGTGCATCACCAATAAAATGTGTGTGATCCATAGTTAGAACAGAAAAATAAATATCTATTATCAATAAAAATATATTCAACCTATAAGGAATATTTTAGTAGTTTACATAGCTTATGTGATGTAAGAGATGCTCAGTCATGTTTATCCAATGCATAATAAGTTGAGTAATCTAGATATACATGATATGTATTCTTACTAAAAATGGTGTGTGATACTAAGGGTAATACCACAAGTCCTCTTCTATTACATGAGTCATGTTTTCAATACTATATGTCTAATATAATACATCACATATGTAATGCATGATCATAAGGATGTTAAGGTTGTAAACCTGTAAATTTTGAGTCAAGGGGCATGAAATAGATAGAATTTTTAACTTGGAATCACATCATTTATGATTTGGTTAATCTTAACTACCATTTTATTATTTATATTTTATGTAATTTGAATATGTTATTTATGCATTGATGAAACCCTAACATCATATGGTGAAACTCTACTAGTCATGTGGTCCTCTTGATGATATAGTGGGGAGTCTCATCTTCCTATGATCCATGTTTTTAACTAATATAATCATCACCACAATCAATTATACAATCACCTATGTTGATTTTACTAGACATCACACCCATACATTTTCCTGGGTCCTTATATATTCCCATATTACCTTTTTCACAATTTAATGTGGCCTACCACATGAGAATCTCTCGATATGGTCCCTAAAATCACCTCTATCACCATCATACGACTAACGAATGAACATTACATTATAGTCATCCCAAACAATCAATGATATTTAAATGAAATCCATCATAACTATTCACATGATTTTGATCTTACTTTTTAAGATCAAGATTTCAATCCAAAATATATGGAGAAAGAATGTGATAAGTTCTACAGGTGATGAAATCAAAAGAGATGAAGGAAATGGAATGGAATCATTGATTTTTTTTATTTTACCCCATAAATTCAGTTAGTGTGTAATTATCCTAAAAAATAGATTGATATATTTTTATGGAAATCATATGGAATTAATTTTTTGTATGTAACAAGTTATGGTCAGATTATCCCAATAAAATATTCATCTATAATTAATCAATGTTGAAATTGATATCACGAAATAATTTAAAGTGGGAATGGATAAATAATTCAAAATAGGAATCCTTACCTCATGGGTTTATCATTTTCAATTAATAACCATTTCATTAGAAATTTTAGGTTTTTCATTCATTATCATTAGGTGGACCCTCTTTCAATCTAATGTCAACTTCCCAACATTATAGAATATTCAGATCTCCTCTATCCCCTAACCTCTCAACATTGGGATTATTTTAAACAAATAAGTAGATAACCCTTGATATATATCATAAGGATTAATTTATATTCACTATATGGGTTAAAAATGGGTTTTAATTAATTATTTATTAAATACACATCCTGTTGCTACACACTGAAGAGTATAATTAATATATAATCTAAAAAACACACCTATTTTAAAAATTGGTCATTAGAAATTTTCAACTAAGCTATCATTTAGGATATATCACTATCTGAATTATTGGGATAAGTATTTATTTTATTAATTAACTTTAAATATCATTAAAATATATGGAATGCTTGGATTCCCACAGAAAATCATCCAAGGGCTAAACTCTCACCATAAAATCAACTATACCATAAAAATATTTCATACTTTGTAAAATTTGGTAAATAATATATTTTTTCCATTTTAGAAAACTCAATACTTTTGAACTAAAAAATATTCCAAGTCCTAATCAAATATTGTCTAGGACACTACATCTACTACACCATTAAACCATTTTTTCAAGAAAAATAAATAAAAGGTGTTGTTAAAAAATTAAAAATATATATCAACTAAATTTAAATGTGTAACTTTTAATATTTATCAATGGATAAAAATATTTTATAATAAAGCCGATGTTAAAAGTATCATTAAAATGTATTCTATTCATAAAATTATGTTGAAATCTATGATAAATATATATATAATAATACTATGGACATAGATTTTCTATCTAACAAAATTTAAAAAGTGACATTAAAATTTTTATTTGTTGAAAATTTATATTGAAAAAATATTTAAACATCATATTAAATAATTTCCCCCATTAATAAAATCATTCTGACTCAGATATATACGAATGATTTTAATGTAACTACTAAATAAAGATAGATAGATTTTGGATATTTTTTTGGAAACTAAAGACCAAAGTCACATTAAACATTGGTTTTCCAAATAAAAACCATCAAATTTATCATTTGACATCAATTATTATAAATATAGACATATAAATTTCAACTTAATATAGATATTAAAATACATTAAAATTCGTTTTTTATGAAAAAATGACATTGAATGCCATGTTTTATGTTTTTTATTATGAAAAAACAACATCAAAAATGAGTTCAAACTTCTTTTTTCATTTTTAATGGATATCTATGCATATTTAATTTTTTATTAATTATTACAATATAATGTTTTATTCCTTTTAAATTGTGGCATTCATAAATAATTTTTTAAAATTAGCATATATAAACTCAATATAATTTCATTTTAACGAATATACTTTGATAATAAACAAAAAATAGTGTTAAATATATATCTACCAATTAATCAAGAATTTGAAATAGTCTTCAAAAGATCCATAAATATGGCTCAAGTAATCTGGTGAATATGATAACACTTAATTATAACCCCTTATAATAAATAAAAAATATAAAATTTACATTTATACATATGTGATTAAAACAAAATATTTGTAATCAAATTGACCAAGTGAAAATATGATGTCGTTCTTATAATGGTAGTTTCAAAAGTTAATCACAAATAAAAATAATCAAATTCAACATGTTATATGTGATGATTCTTTTTTATTAAATAATAATTTTAAAATAATAATCACTATACACCTAAAAAATAAGTGGCATATAATAAAAAAACATACCTTAAGTAGAACAGAATAAATTTCATTTCACTTATTTATTATCAAGTGAACCCTACAAAACACATTCCACAAAATGATGAATTTTTTTATATAAATTACCCAAATATTTTTTTCATAAAAATTGTATTATTAAATACCTAATATAAAGGAATAAAACTTATGAATTTAATTAATCTCCAAACATTCACTAACATCATCCAATAATGAGAAGAGATAATATGTTGGGAATTTATGTGGTAATAATATTCATAACATTAAATGTCCACTAATATTTTTAAAAAATTTAGAAATTTAATTAAAATGAGTATATATTGTAGATTATATATGCCTTCAAATATGTCCAGGAATGGATGAAACCAACACATAGTATCCATATTTGTAAATGTGAGAAATAAATATTTATCTCTAGAATGATTCATGAGGTATTGTAATATTTTATAAGTATACTATGGATGAATAAAATGATAATTTTATATTTTTCATTTTGAATTGGTAGAGTGTAGTGGTTCATAATTAGATAAGTAAGAAATTTATTCTCTATAGTCTATATTGACATAAATAAATAAAAATTAAATTTAAATAAAAAATTTTCTTATAAGAAATATTTGCAGCGAGATCTCATTTCCAATAACAACATATAAAATTATTTTATAATGTGATTTTAATTTATATTTTTCCTATATATGTCTCCACTCAAAAAAAAGTAATAAAAATATACTAGTTTTATATAATTCATGACTAATTTATTTATCCCTTGAGAAATATTATAAATATCTACAAGTGTTGTATCCAATTTATTTTTTAAAAAATCTATAAATTATTTCTCATATTTTATAATCTCTTATTTAGTGTTTATATAATAACATGTCCTAAATAGTTTAAAAATAAAAGTAAATTTTTTTTGAAATAAACGTACCTCTTATGTTACATAATGACTAAGTAAATCAACACACATCAAAATATAACTTATATTCTACACAACATTGGACACATCCTTAATTATAAATGGAACATGTATCATAGGATCAATAATATAATTTACATTTCATCATACCCAATCCAAATGAATAATATTATTTTTTACATAATCCCCTAAATTATTTATGATTCTCTATGATGTTATTTGTGAATGGGTATCCCAATAATAGATATCATAGTACATATTCATGTTTATATGAGTTTCTAGGGGATTTGGATAAGAAAGTGGTGCAAGCAATATTTTTTTATCTATTTCTGTAAGCATTGACTATACATATGATTTAATTTAATTTTATTTTTGTGGATACATCACTCATATATTCATTATTGAGGATGTTATTTTACCCTTTTATTTTCCATACCTCAATGAAATTCTATTACATCTAAAATCATTTCAAATACTAACACCAAATATGTATCCTCTTATGTTCAACGAGTGTTCCTACTAAACTAAGTCAGTCAAATGAATGTCATTTCCACTATAGGGATAAAGATACAAATATAACATTCACATGATGTGTTTACAAAAGGATATAACTAAATTATATATTAGTTATATATATTAAAAATATAATAATATTTAATAAATATAAAAATTTATTTCTTACAAAATTATCGGATAATTATTTTTATGTATTTATAAAAACATACAATATTTCGATATTTCCATTAACAATTTTATATGGTGATGAATAGGATATATTATTATGGAATAATACTCTCTAAAGAAACATCAAAATTTATCCCTTAATTCATAATTTTTTTAAATTATACTATCTTCTAGTAAAGAAAACCAACAACATGAAAAAAAAACGAGGGTATACATTTCATACCAAGATCTTCTGGTGAGATCTAATGAATGTCCTTTACATAATAAATGAAATTAAAATAACATAAAAAAAGAATAATTTTACAAATCAATTATTAAACTAAATTATTAATCAAAAAATAATTCTCCATGTTGGAGGTCATTAAACATATCGTATGTGTCTCTTCTTAAAAACCCATATTTGAAGCATGGATTTTCATTTAGTGTGATCCAAAAAATATAAACTACTGTCAATTTTTCTATAAATAACCTCTATCTAATATCCCAAATATAGTCCTCCACTTTTTAACAAATTTAATATCATGAAATTAAAATGTCATATATAATTTAATTAGTCAAATTATTCCTATATGAAATATATAATATTTTAAAAATTTGGAATAAAATAAATATTCTTTGAAATTTTACCTTTATGCACTCCCATAACTAAATATTCATCATCTAGTCCGGGCTCATAAAATTTGGATGTAATAAATTGTTCTTACATGAACTCTATAATGTTATAAAACTAATAATCTAATTCTCATTTATCCCTACAATGTTATTTTTATCATCAATCTAGTCTAGATACATATTCTCCCCTATATAAAATAAATTTTTTTAAAAAAATTATCTAAATTCTAACAATATTGGGTATCATTTTATACATAGGAGAATATGTGATGAAAATATTTTTGAATATGATATATTTAATTTCATTATACTATTTAATTTCCGATGATATATTTACATGAATAGTTATTTACCTACCTTAGTAAATTTAAATCTTCTAATGTGTCCATCAATTAAATAGATGTATACTTCTTTAATATAATTTTTTGTATTCTTATTTAATTTAAATTATATCTATATTATTTAAAAAATCCGTAATAGAAACTATATTATATTTCTTTTGTTAACTAATATAATTTCTTAATTGTGGATACCAATAATTGATACCCATAATAATATAATGAAGTCATGATTATTCAAAAAAACGTTTAATAGAAATCAATGAATATAGAAATAAATACAAAAATGGTAGAAATAATCAACTCCTAAAAAAATTTAATTTTATTAAAATGGATTTTAGAAGAAATAAATTATTTTAATAAATAAAGAATTTCATTAATCAAAAAAATTAAAATTTATATTTGTTTTATTAAATAATTTATATATAAAAAGTGAATACTTGAAAATGATTAATGAAATAAAATATATATTTATAATTAATAATGGAATGTTTAATAAACTAAAAATTGTGTTCTTGAAGATAATGAATATAAAAATTAACAACATATTGAATAAATGGTCAATATCAATCAATTAAAATATAAGAGATAAAAAATATTGTTTTACGTCTGTATTTTTTACGAAAAAGTGATATTTTCGTGAGAAATTTGGAATGTAACAAATTATTTTACCACATCCCCTCTATGTGATCATTTCAATAATTATCAATTACATCTTCATTGGATTTTTATTCTTTTATTTTAAACAATTAATATATGAATAAAACTCACAGAATTCCACATTATCATCAACATCCTCACCACCCAAATGAATTTTTTCCATTGAAAAAAGATGGACCATTCATCATTTGAATAGTTAGTTATATAATTTAATTGTTTCACTGAGGATACAATAATAAATATTTATTATTTTTTACACAATCTTTTAAAATAAAAAAGAATAAATTTATAGTCCTCATGTTTCACACCATTGATATTGTCAATCCAATAACACATAAACAGAGTTACTCCAATTTTACTTTAGTAATGTTATCTTATAACATATGAAAGTATAAAATATGTTGTTGATAATGAATTATTGGGTTTTATAAATATTAATTAATTTTTAATAATTAAAAAATGACCATTAATCTAATATTTCGAATGGTACCCTTATTTTACTTATTTATTATGCACAATTCATATTTGTAAATGTAAAAAACTTGATCAGGTGGTCACATTAACACATGTTCCCCTAATAAGCATTTCACATTTTCTAATAAAAATGAATCATTATTATCCTTTCTCTTAAAAAAATATATTTATTTATTTTAATTACACCTATTTATGGATGATTAATTTATTTTAAAATATAATAAAATCAATATATAAATATGTAATGATGTAAAAATTCTAGAAACTCCATATTGGTTAAAAATGTATAAATGTACTTGTATAACAATATCACGTGAAATTAATTTTTTTAGCCATGAATCGACTAACAATAAATATTTACTAGATGATTTTCTGATATAAGGAGGTCAATGTGCTCTACATTATACACATAGTATGTATAATAAAATACCTCTTATTATTAATACTTTTTATAAATACAGACCTCTAGTCAATGAAAATTTTTAACATAACCCTTCAAAATATTCATACATAATTTAAAAGGATATATCAGAAATAAATATAAATGACCCCACATCCTTATATCTTTCTCTGAATATATTACGTTATGAACCATTATATTAAAAATTTCAGTGAATTATAAATATCTAGCTAAAAATGTTTGAGGATAACTACATTTAATAACAAATTTATGAAATTTGGATCAACATATTTACTAAAAAGGTAAATGAAAAAGTAACAAAACTAGAAAAAAATATTATCATCAGTACTAGAAATCTTCTATATAGTAAAACAAGTAACAAGTGTAGCATAACTACATGGAAGTCATGATAATTCATGAATAATAAATTTAAATTCATCATGAAACCCCAATTTTTGGAATTTCAAATTACCCATAATTTAATTTTGAACTATGAATACATTAAAAATATTTATATTTTCATTTTGAATTTTCATGTGACCTGGAAGAGGTAAATATGTTCTTTATTCCATTTATATTGGGGACTAAATCTAAACTTGTTCTTATAGATAATATTTGGGTAATTTTCTAAAATAATTATTTTTTTTCAATTTATGTCTACCAAAATTCATAAAAACATTAAAATTTATTTTTATCAACATATATGGAACATGTTTTTGGGTTTACCACTTAAAATATACAATAATGTTAATAAAATTAAATAGTTATTTAGTTTTTAGTATTTTAAGTCTATCCAAATATTATATCTTCCTAAATGTGGTATCCTTATTTCTCACCTAATTGTGAAATTCTTTAGTTGATAATTTTTGTGGGAAACATCTCTTAGAAACATTGAAATTCCAATTTGAATCTTCACATAAAGTTAATGAATTTGAAGTAATATATGGTGACCCATGTATTCTATGTTTTTACTATTGATTAATTGATTATATGAGGTCCCTAAATTCAACATGATTTATAGTGAACATTACCATGGTATGTAGAAGAATATACACTTTCTTATTAGGATCAAACACTTTAATACAAAGAATACTTTTAAATTTAAAATCATTAATCAGCAGTATTATAAAAATAAAAATATCATTTCTATTTTATTTTGATCTAGATTTCATCCACATTCTCATAATATATTATTTAATCATACATATCTATTGATAAAGGTTTTAATCTACCCATATAAAAGTCCATGAACTATGTTTTTTTAACCTCTCATACGAACTCATTTTATTTTTGAACATGTTATATAATGATGAAAGACATTTAAAAAAATGTAAATTACAAATCAAATCTCCTCTACTATGGTGAATCAACTGTGTGAAATTGGATTAATTTAAAGATTCTATCATTTATATGTGGTCATATCTAAATAAATTATATAAATTTAAAAATAAACTCTTAAAATGCTGAATTATTGGAATATTATATATTCACATAGTATATAGTATATTTATTGTCTTTTAGAATGAATCTTAGTTAGATGTCACATACATTTTTATAACTATGTATCAAATTTAGGATAATTTGATACTCCTTCATAATTCTTTCAATACATAAAACATTAATTGGGGAAGAATTTATTTTATTATATAAATGTGTTATTGGACATAATATTTTCTTTATATAACAATTAAAATGTATAATCTTATTTCCTTAAATAAGTAACACATTTGAAATTTTAAGCAATTTAGAAAAACTCTATTAACTCCAACAATTTCTTATTATTACATTAACAAATATTTTTACAATATATAACACTATATGTTTAATACAATATAAGAAATAGTGGGTTTTATCATATTTTAATATATATTTAACAAATTATATTTTTAAATGGTTTCAATTACTATATCATTAATTAGTTCATCAAGATAATCTTATGTATCATACTGAATATCATCATCAATGGAAGATCTTAATTTTTTTTATTTTACCATTCGAGATCTAGTGTGTATAACTATGAATAAGACAATAGAATAATATATGGTCATTGATTTATCTAGATGATAACATTATAATTCTCAATCACTTCATATATCGATATAAAAGAAAGTCGCTATTTTTAACACATCATTTAGAAAACCAAAAGAAAGCATCGACAACATTCTAACATTCATGACTAGTTCTTCATGAATAGTTATAATTTGAATAAAATAATTACTGAAATTAACAATAAAAATTACAAATACGTAAATTATATAAATATTTAATCAAGTATGTTACTGAAAAATTTAAAACTGATAAAATTTTATAATATTGATATATATAGAATAAAATTATTCATATAGATATAAAAATGAAATATATAATCAAAAAATTTATTAATATAATAAATATAATCAATTAAAGAAAATATAAAAAAATGTAATCCACAAACAGACAAAAAAAGTTATTTCTGAGCAATTAAAAGAATCATTTATACAAAAAGTAGAATTTTTTTTTCATAATTCTTATAATCATGTAATAAAAATATTAAAAAATAATATAATATTGTATTCATAAACATTTATATAAAAATATAATCAGCTGGTAACCAAATTATATAATCTAATATTCATACAATATAAATTTTTACACATTTATGATAACGTGTAATCATGTATCATTTATTCATTTATAAATATTATTGATTTAAAAAAATTCAATCGTGTATTTTTATTATAACTTAATATAATATAAACATATAAATATTTAATCAAATTTTTTTTAATACAATATAAGCATTAAAATAATTTTACTAATTATTGAAAATTATTTATTAACACTATAACAATAAATAATATTTTAAACTCAAAAATGTGTAATAAATTTAATATATATTAAAAAATTCAATTAAAATAATTGGCATTATATAAGTAGATTAATGAACAAGAGATGAAAAAAAAATGTAAATGAATTTTATATTTCTAATAAATGAGGATGACTATACTGAATAGTGATATTAGTGAAAGGAAGTTGGGGTTTCTAGATTAGGGATGTGAAATTCAGTAGAGGTTATTAGAATGTGATCGAGGGTAGTGGAATGAGGTTGAATAGGGAGGAATGTTGCCACGATAGGAGTAATGATCCCAAAGATGGACAAATGGTTATATGTCTGGAAGAGTGAGGTTAATTTTTTTTATAGCTTATAGTTTTATAAAATCATTCATTAACTAAATTACTTGAAGATAATGATGTATATGATTCAATTTATTTTAATAAAAAATATTAAAATTGGATATTTCACAATCAATGATATATGTTACATTTAAAATATGTTATTTGGTAAATTAAATGAAAATACATTTGTTATAATGTTAGGTGTTATATAAATGACATCAAAAGTTGTTTTTTACCATCCCCTATATAATACCATAAATTTAAATCTATTTCAATTGTGTTTTAATGTTGATAAATAATGTAAGAAATATTAAAAACCATATTTAAATGATTTTAAAATCAGTTGTTTATATAACTAAAGTTAAAAATAGTTTCAACTTTGGTTACATAATATCCAAAATTTAATCCCAAATAAATAATTTACATTTATTTTATTTAATGGAACATATAGAGAAATAACCTGAAGAATTATAGCTCTCATTTGAAATCCCATCACACACCTTAAAAGGTCCAAACATTATGCACAATAGGTGTAACAATACATGTAAAGAATATCCTCTAACACCATTTCTATTTGCTGATTATTCCTTAAGAATTAACTTCAACCCAATAGTTATTATCTCAAATTAATAAAAAAATGTAACATAAGAATAATAATTATCTCACATTATTTATTCCACTTCAATCTAATACCCAAAGTGGCCATCTATCTACAATATGTAATGAAAAAAGAAAAACCCAAGACTACCCCATTAAAATTGTTCATGATTATAAATGCCTCCTCTAAGAGAACTTTTCTCCAAATATTTTAATGATGTTCTTGGTGATTGTTACATCATAAAAAACCCTTTTTAGTAAATCACACTTCTAAGATCAATTATGAATATACTACAATAAATCTATATGTATTTTGGGGTATCATGTTCTTCTGGGTCTCGTTTATCATTTCATAACCTCTTAATGAAATGGTGTATACATTACAATTTAAGGTACAAGGATAGAAAAAACGTTAATGGTCACTTATTTGATCTATAATCAAATAGAAACTCACATTTTAACCAATATATGTGAAATTATATTTCATCAACCACTAAAAGCAACCTAATAATGTTATTTTCCACTCCCATGTGAATGAACCAGATTATCACACACTGAAATTTGTATGGCCTCAAAAATATACCCAAAATCATAAAAATACTATTATGTGAACAATTATGACACTATATGAAGAGATAATTTATTAATTGTTTCAGGACTATATTTTGTACGCTTTATACCATAAATAATATCGACCAGAACCCAATCAAAGAAAACCAAAAACATCATAGAGAACATCCACGAATTTATAGCCATATTTTCCATAAGAGGAGAACATCTAAAATATCCACCGCTCATACAATATTAGGGGCTATGCTTTAATAAATAGATCATCTCATAGAATTTATATCTTTATATTTATTATATAAAATAATAGTAAACCATAAACAACCTTTGGATTCATAGGATTTTCTCCACACCCTTAGTAAATAACTTCTAGTTAATTTCTTCAGAATAATTTATCCATATGAAACCACTTAATCGATATCACCACTTATGTACTATCTTCCAAAAAGGGAGGGTGTATGGACACAACTACTGATCAAACATGTGAAAAATGACCCTATCCCTCCATGATTCTCCCACATTGAGGATACATATTGGAGAACCACCTTTCTTAAATACTCATTAAATTCACTACCATTGAATCATCCCCTATTCGACTTCTTCACCACCCTAATTTCATTAATCAAGATGTATTCCAAATTTTGGATCACCATCCTATAATCCATGCTAAGAATTAAAATTCCTTGGATAAAATTATCTATGAATCTAAAACATCACTTTTTACCACCACTAACTACCAAAAAAATCAATCTTAGGTGTCTCAAGAAAATAGAAAGGGTGTCCACCATTCTATACAACCACACATGAATTTCATATCTAGAATGAAATCAAATATACATAGGTTTCCAATTAATGAACAGTCATGGTTCATTTACTAGAAATCATTTGTGAATTTCATCACAATCATAAGAGGCATTTCCTTGACTACATATCACCTCACAATACATGAAATGATGGGCAGTCAATACATAAAATGATGATACATATTAGTCTAAACTTTACTATGATGAAATCATAAAAAATACCTCTTTCTGAAATATTTTTTAATATTATACATTGGGAGGGGGATAGTAAAAGAGGGTTGTAATTATAGGGAATTCACATGATTATAGTGTTATGGGTAGAGGATATAATAGAAAATGTTTCTCCCAAAAATACTGTGTAGAAAGAATAGATCATGTATATTTTTACCAATACAATGGTCTGTGAAGATAGAACAATAATTTTCAATTTAATCATATAGAATTTACCATAACCATAACCCCTCAATGCATTTTTTAACATGTATATATACCTATTACCACTATATAATTAATTATAACTATTTGATAGTTGATATGGTTGGAGTGGAACAATTGAAGAATTATCCTCCCATATATCCTTATATAGTATTAGTATTTTCATTAAAATTGACTCATGTTATGTCACATATTAAATTAATGTAGACACTAAGTATTTAATTATACAGTAATATTGATGTCCTCACATATAAAATATTTGTCTCTCATTATATGAATCACTAATTAGTACCCAAAACCATGGTTTCACTCTAAAAAGATCAATATACGAAGACTTGTTTGGGGTATCTGTTTTGGGTGGAGTTTTTTTTTAAAATCGCAAACCATTCATGAATTCCCTATATACAAGATATAAACTAACTACCTACGTCAAAAAAATTTGTAATTATTTTTTTTAATAAATACAAGATTATTTTGATGGAATCAATGAGTTATAAAAATATCATGATACCTAGAAAAGGGTTTTGTATCTCTATAAGTTAAATTATACTCATATTAACTAGATAAAACACTATCTAAAAAAAGGGGTCATAATCCAACCATGGTAAATCATTCCCATTATAATTTCATGAAAAAAACAATCCATAAGAACTAATTTCATTACATCTAGTTCTAAATTAGAGAATATCCATATGGTTAGTTTATTCCTTAAGAAAATGAATTTTAACAGTTTATTACCCTTGATAATGCACTCATATGATAGGATCAGGGTGAACTATGAATATAAGAAACATTTACAGCTGATATCCTAATATTCACAAAACCCATCACTTGTTTCATTCTGATCAATGGGAATATCCATATACTCAACAAGATTTTAAGGCCTACAAAAAAATTTAAAAAGAATCATCCTTTGATCCCTAGAAAAAATATCCCATAATTGATTCACTAAATCATTTTTACCACTATACTTATCAATATCAAATTCATAGCCACTGTAATTGGATTTTTATAACTCATCATGTAAATATAAATTATATATATAGAGGTGGAATCCTTTATTAAATATGATTAAACAATTTTTATTATAGAATATTGGGATTAACATAGATAATAAATGTAGTAAAAACCTAAATTGATCATGAAATGTTTAATTTACCATCTTTAATTTACACTTCTATTGGTGCATCAAATTATTCAAATGATCAAAAGATTTTACGAGTCATGGTGAATAGATATATTGACAGTTTAAAAGAAAATTAGTTCACTAAAATGAAAACTATAATAGAAACCATTGAATATAATTTATCTAAATTAAAAAATAACCCACAAAATTCCAGTCACATGAAAATTCATCATTATGAATGAATCTCTTTTATTCCATAGTTTCATGTCCTTCCCCACCACGAGCCAAGAAAATATATGGGTAAGCAGAGTGTGCCCCGTAAACCCACCTAAAATTTAATAGTGGTTAAATACTATCACCACGAAGTTATAAAACCAGTGAATTTCATAACATATATCAAAAATAAATAATCTATAATCTATAATATATAAAATAACCATCAACAGTATGATTATATCTGTAAAAAACTGATTTTATACAATTCAAGAAAATAAAATATGGGGTACGTGCATCACTAATAATGAAAACACTGTAGGAACATTACATATGATAAATACTATAATTCATCTCATTATGAAACAAGGGAGAGATTATATTCATAGTAAAGGCTGTTAAAATTACCACTAACATCAGTAGTCACTACCACTATCATGAACCATCAAGTGTAACAAAACATGAACTCTAAACAAGTCATACCAGATTCATGTCCACCAAGACTGACTTTGAACTATGCATCATCTATATATACCTAAAACATATGGGAATAAACTGGTTCATTGTTGAGTATAACAATACTTAATAAGATTCCCTAGAACGATAGTGGATTGGGAAATCAATATTTCACATCATGCTCTATAAAAAGATAGTATCCAGAAGTGGATAATGAATCTGGATATAATTAATAAATAATGGTCTATGTGATATAAATCGTTCCTTGTTATATTAACTCAACACCATGAACGATCATATCTATTGAGAAAATAGGTTTATAAATAGTATTAAAATTCTCAAAAATCTTATGTTTATGACTCATTTATAATAAAACTATTAATGAAATCTAGAAATTTCATTACAGTAATAATAATAGTGAAATTTTTACTTTTATCTCATTCACACCACCACACAAATGAATAGTGGGAAAAAACATTCCTCAATGATGTATATATATAGCAGTTAAGTAATAACTTCACCCTATCAAATATAACTACCTTATCACTACTCTAGAAAAATATTAGTTAAATGTTACCTTGTACCTAAATATTTTTCAATTTGGGGATTCAAAATCCCAACCTTACATAAATAAAAACCCTTGAAAAACACCCATAAACCTCCTAAAATTTATAGTGAGGGATAATATCCTCCCAGAAGTATGTGTGTCAATCAATAGAGTCTTAATTATTTATAGAAAACATGTTATTATTGATTTAATAGTGTAAATGAAGTAGTTCCAAACACCATATATTGAGGAATCACAAAACATGATTGGGGAATTTTATTATTTTACATCTCCATAAGATAAAATACAAATTTAAATAGTTAATGTACTCATTACATATGACATGGGGAGTTATAACATTGGATGTTTTATAGGGTTCTCTCACCTTATCACAATATATAAGGTACTTACTACATGTATATATATGGAGGACCAAGATAATGTGGTCATATTAGAGTACATAAATTCCATAATCCATATAGGGTAATTGTACCTTTTTCTAATTAATACACCATTGCATTACATGAATCCAATATATACTTAAAATACCATAACCAAACCCTATTATCATCCCAATGAATATATAATCATTATATAACCCATGATTCTTCAATATTTTCATTGATTTCATAGGGAACTATACCATCACATTTTTTATAAAAAAATAGTCAAAAAAGTCTATTTATTATTCAATTAAAATTCATTGGTGATAATATTTAAAAACTCAATTTATTAATTTATACAAAAAAATTATTTTCCCAATACATGTTGTGTGATCCTTTCTCGATAAGTGTTCATGTACTATCAATGTATATTCATATAATGTAAAACAATATGGTGTGACAAGGTGATGTAGAGGGAACATATAGCATATGACCCACTCATTTCTATACCACCAGTAACCACTACGATGATTCATAATAATATATATATCATTCCATATACCAAGTCATGGTGTTGAAGACTCATGGTAATATTGTGTCCCCTCTACATATACCCAAATAATTTTCTATAATATGTACCCAACATGTAATATTTTTCTTATTATTTATGTATTTATATGGTTAGGAGGTAATGTTCTCCTCTAAACACAGTGTTTTTTAGATCAGAATACAAGGACTATGTAACTCAGATACATGATGTGTAATATTTTACAAATCCTAATCAATTACAATGTACCATCATAGAAATCACCCCATTTCACGTGTCATTTGATATTTATTATGTGCTAAATCTTAATAACTACAAGGAGAATTAATTCATGGAATGTGGTCTTCTACGCATTCCATTTATTGAATCCATTAAATTACTACCATCCTTCCAACTGAAATTCCCCCCCTCACACCTTAATGAATTTTATTTTTCATGTATCACCTAAATCAAGCCCAGATATCATCTCTACTAAAGTAATACAAATGTCTATGGGCCATTAAAACATTGTGAGTTTGAAAAACTAATGATCTCTAAAATAAATCCATTCTCATGATTCATGAAAATATTATCAAATTTTAGAAATCTTAATGTGAACCCTCAATCCATGGATAAGTCCTATGGTGTGTTCATGACTTCATAAAATAAAATATTAAAAAGGCAATGAGACAAGGAATCAGTGGTCAATATAGTTTTCCCACATAATATATCATTCATTATGCCATTTATCTAAAAAATCCATGTATCCAGAGGTTTACAAATCAATATTAAGGAATGATTTAACGATCACAATTTTACATGGAAAACTACTCATTATAGAATAATCATTGGAAATATTTATATTCCAAATCAGAATGAAAAAGTTAATTAAATAACTATAAAACCCGTTAATATTAGAAATCCTATATATAATTCAAAAATACATATCATAAATAATTACACACCCTAAGGTCAAAAAAACTGTAAAGAATTCAAGGTCATCCGCTAGGGAAAATTTACTATTTAATAACTATTAGAGGAATTAGATATTCTGCGCTCAAAAATGATCTAATTCCTTATCATATTTAATCTAAGTATCTCTATAAATATAATGTGATTATTATTATTAATTTTTTTAATTTTTTATCATAACTAAGGTAAATACATGTATTTTTGGATTATTATTAATGTTTGGACACAAAAATTGAGATGTTGTAGCATAGAGGTTAGAGATGATTATCTCACTAGACTTTACTAACCATTAGTATATGGTTTAATTGGGTAAGGAAATATTGGATTCATGTTATGAAAATTGATCTTGACATGTATATTATCACAATCCAACTTGGACAATACGTAAATCATCTAGTTGATCGATCCCATGTAAATATCCAAAAGTCATTCCCTTTCCAAGTAGGCTATAAAATAGTTTATATGCATTACAAATGCACCATGGTAATTTTTTCCAAAATAAATATACTAAGAGAGTACTCATAGAGAACATGACATGGTCTCAAAAAAATGTGTCCTGTCGTTCATCCCATAAAATTGAACTATAATATTAACTCAATTATAGAACATAAAATATAAGATTTCTAAAAAATATTATAATTTAAAATATGAAAATTGATCACCCATTTATTGTTAAGTTAGAGTTCATGCATATATATATATATACATATAATAGAGCATAATGGTAATGTTAATAAGTTATATAAGAGTAATCCTAAAAAATGAAAACCAAAAAATGAATGACCAACAACTAACCATCACTATGTTTTGTGAGCGATCACTCCCACCATTTTAACACCACATTCCCAAATATCGTTAACCTAAGATCCCACTACCACTAATTGGTTCGATTAAATTACAATTATCTATCAAAAAAATCAACACATGTACATTAGAAGTATATATGGAATGATCCTAACTATTTTAAAGGATCCCACTATGTTATTCATGAGAAAATATATTAAATAAATATAACTATCCATTTTAGAGTAAAAAATGTGAAAATATTCTATTATCATTTGAATGAAATGTATAAAAAAATATATTTAAAAAAATACCCTTTAAATATTCGTATAAATTAATATTGAAAAAATAAGAATGGTGGGAGTATCCTTGAGGTTGATAACATTATGGAACCATATAATCCTTCTTTATTGTAATAAAATCAATCATAATTAGTCATATCTTCTCCCAGATGGGATACATATGGGAACAATATAATCTCTATGTGGTAAGGCACATAAATATTATAGTAGATTTTTTGTTATTGTGTTTTAATGAAAGGATAGATATATCTTGTCCGTTCCTAGTTTTACATGATCTAGTTTTCCCAGTAAATAAATATGGTTCCATTGTACCAAAAAAATTTAAAGGAATTATAAATTCATCATTAAAACCAAATCTCAATTCATCGGTTAATATCCTCAAGAACATATTGTGTAGCCTTAAATTCCGTATATAAAAAATATCGATGATTCTATATTGATTTCTCAAATTTTATACAAACCATTTAAAACAAATATACCGCAAGTAATAAGACCTGAAGGATTTATTTACATGATTTTATTAAAATTAAAATTAATCTTAATAAAATAAGCTACTATATGTTTCCAAGAAGAAACTATTTAAAAATAAAATAAAAATCAATCCAAAAGGAGGAAAAATGACAACATTATTCGAGGGAAGACTAGATGTTTTAAATTTATATAAAAAAAGTAAAACATATGATATATATAATAATTCAAGCATCATAAAAACAGCATTTAATGAATCTAAATGGGAAACATGGTTTGAATGAATGGTTTTTCAATCCATGAACAAACCATTCTTATAGAACCAGACACGCCAGGTGGAGCTACACATTTTGTGAACATGTTATAGTAAATTACTTTAGCATATATAAAATTTTTTATAGGTATAACAAATTTATTTTGAGAAACATTTAACTAACCATGTACAAACTATCTTATAGTCTCTAATTCCAAATTTAAAAAAATTACCCAGAAAATTTTATAATCATAAAAATAAATATGTAATGAAATATGTACCTGATAATAACATTGTGAGTATGATAAATTCCCCCACTATATCACTTTCTCCCAAATAAATTACACCCAAATATTGGTAATTAATAATACTATATGGACACTACCCCATCATATAAGACTCTTACTCCCATGTAGCACGATAATCACTCCCATGTTTTCATAAGAAATGAACCAAAAAAATTATTTTCTATATATCACAGTGTCAAAGGATTATAGAATCCAAAACAGCTACTAAAAACATATATATCCTACTCCAACTATACACAATACCAATCCATAACATGGATGTTGTTTGGATAGTACCGCATTAATTATGAGACATGGTAAAATTATTTATCAATTTAAAATATGTAGATAAAGAAATATAATAATTTCCCTTATCAATTAATTCAATAACCAATAAGGGTTTCACGTATATTAATGTAACCTTATATAGATTTTTAATTCATCGGTGACCCGATTGAGTAAATATATTTAATAACACATGGAATCCGACTGAAAACACCAATGGATGGAACCAAAACTAATTATAAGGTGTATGATTCATCACCAGTATCTATTGGATAACATGGATCTTATATTTCATCTCATTCACAATGCTTAGTACTACCAAAAATATATCTACCACCCCATTTAATAGTTGAAATACTTCCCTCTTTTACAATACAAAATGAAAAAAATGAGATTAGATTATAAAATACTGGTTATTATTATAATGTGGGTACCTAACCAGTTCCTCAAGTGTATACCATGTGCCTATGAAATATATGACGAAAGAATGAAAAATATTCTCCACTAAATGAATCATCCATTCCATATTCACAACTATCTATAGATGATTATTCAAACTCAACTTTACAAATGATACAATTTCTTCTTGATGAAATTTAAAATATCAATATGTGAATAGGAGAAACTTTTAAGAAATGATTGAATAAAAAAACCAATGAATCTTAAAAATATCATTAATGTACAGTTTCCTAGGTTCCAATAAATTATTGGTATCCATTATTAAAAAAATTAACAAATTTGGGTAGTTAATAGATCACATCCATGTTATCATTCTTCCATTGAGTGGTATGATGAAATCTAATATTTAATACAATTAAAATATCAACCCATTTTCATGTGGGGATTGGATGAGTCAAATGAAAACATAAAGTATTTTGGTGTTTAGATTTAAAATGTTGGTAGGTATAAATACATGAAATAAATTATTTTCATGACACATCACATAACAAAACCCTCGATATTATCTCCTAGTGTTAGAGTAAATCATTCTAGATTTATTGTGAGCATCCCATTTATATTGATAGGAAAATATTTATCACCTATTTTGAAAGGGATATCAAAACCACATGATGTCCCATAAACAATGAATTCCTTAGGGAGATAGATGCCACTCAATAGTGGTCTCACAATCATTTATAATTTAGATAACACAATGGAACTCTACAACTTCATTTTTATCGTAATTAAGAAATCAAATAAGACAATAGGATGAATGAATAATAGAAATTATCATGTTTCAGTCCACTTTTTTCACTATTGAATACATCTAACAATATAGAATCATTGGGTTCCATTTCAAATTTGACACATTAAGTTACTGAGAAGGTAATTGCAGAGTAAGATCATCATAAACCATGTTCCATGTGACTATTTTATAGGTTATTCCTTAATAATATTCCGGAATTTTTTCTACCACTCTGTCTTCTAGATATTCATAAAAATTTGGGATTAAATACATCCAAATCTATTATGATCAGAATACTCCCTAAATTTATCTTCTAAAAAATACTTTATTTAATATTTAATTGTTTTCATAATATCTTATATCTCATATTCACATTTCATGAACTTTTTATTATGTGTCTACATTGGGGACAAACATACACCACAATGCGATCACCATACATAATCATGAAACCTAAACCCATAATTATTACCTTAAAGAATAAAAAGTAGTTGAGACTATCTTTAATAAAAATTATGATATAATACGAGGTTAACCACCACATTAACTGGCCAAAATATACTTTATACTCAATAAATCATAGCAATATCACCACAATCCATGTGAGGGAAGTCAAGAGTGTTGAAATCCTAGAATCATTCCCCAAAAAATCACTTCTAGTATCGCAATAAACCTAATAATATCTCTATTTTCAATAAATTATTTTATTCATCCATATAAATATGATCTCTCACTTTCACAAGATCAAAAAAGATTCATTTTGAGGATAATATATATCATAATAACTTAGCTTCTAGGTTACAGAAGTAATATTTGGTTAATATTTAATGCTGGTGAAGATCATGGTAAGTTAACAAAATAAAACTTAAATGGTTTCGTCCCTCCACAAAAATAATAAAATAATCAAAAATATCATCGTAAATACCATTATTTAATTGATAGGGTTTCAATGAAATATTCAGTCCACATGCTCCATGAAATTTTCCAAATCATTTTTTTCAACAAAATAAAATCATTGGGTATTTAAAAATAACAATACATATTACTGAATGTATTATTTGTAATATTAGATTACATTACTCAGAGTTGATGATTACTTAACCACTTATTATTCATTGATAACTAGATTTAATTTTTTAACTAATCAATGTGTTCATCAAATTAGTAAATTTTTAATTCATTTTTAATGGTCACTAGGATCACCATTATATAATCAATTCACAAGTATCGAGTTCCATCCACATTATTACCAAAGAGAACTATAATGGCCCACGAATATACAAATGGGAATATTAAGCCATAGTATTCCATGTAATTCAATTTAATAATATTTTTTTTTCAATTTCATGGGTTACATATGATATTAATGTCATGGTAACAGTTTTTTTATGAAACCAGATAAGTCAAAACTCAACTCTCTCTTCAGTCGTAACCCTGATAAATCATTTAAAACACCTTCAGATACTTAATAACCACCCATGGAATCTTTCTCCTAATTTCTTCAACATAATCCACCATAAGAAGAAATAGTACCTGAAAATTAATATATCGCCCTTAGGATGACAATCTCCCACCTGACTATTTTAGGGGTCTCATTTTCCTTGAAATAATTTTGATATCTAATTGAGGGAAATGAAGTTACCCTCAAATTATAATACAAAAGTGGTATTTGAAGGTAGTCAATAAATCCATATATATAATCACATAATATTTCTATATGTAAATAGTGGAATATTTTTTTTTGATTTCTCCACTTCTGATATAATAGAAATACATGAATTGAATAAAATGCATAACACCTTATTTTCAATAAAGAGAAATTATATCTCCATAACCTATAGAATAAGATCATGTATAAGATTCAATAAGACAACAATATTTTAAAATTTAAAATAAAATTATAGCATCATTTATCAAATAAATATGTCTCCATAGATTATTTAATTAGGATTGTACCTCCCACAATAGTCAAACTTCCCCATATTCCACACGAACCTACTCAATTTCAAGAAACTATCATGAATTTAAATGGGCCTATGTACTAGCACCCCTATAAGGGTTACCTATCTAATATATTTGTACATATTATAAACCAATACTACAATTAATAAAATCATATCATGTTATAATAGAAAAGGATGTATCTGAATGCATAATAGAAACTGTTGTCTTTGAATATCATTTCCCTATTCAAGGATAGGGTATAGCTGTAATTTTTATTCATAGGGCCATAATTATTATAATTTCCAAAAGTATTTTGGGGTACATGGAATAAACTTATATTATTCCAAATATTTACATATTAGTTAAAGGTAATAGGTCCACTAACTATGGTTTTTAATGATAAAATCTATGTTGGGTACCTAGATCCACTTCCACTTTCTATTCTAGGCTTATCCCTCATATTGTTATTTTTTATAAAAACCATATTTACTTCCACTAAGAAAGTGTGGATCTTGAATCATCTTTAACATCTCATTATTTTCAATATCCATCATCAAGGATCATTATACTACATCCTCATAAGTGGGGTTCTACTATATGATTATATGGGATTGAATGTATGGTTAATGTTCTATTTCAATATGTTGATCTTTGGACCATTATTTTGAGTATATATTTTGGGGCGGACGAGCATAGAAAACTATATCATGTATTCCATAACCACATAACTTCCTTAATTTATGACAATAATCCCCAATACATATATGAGATTATATGATCATGATATTATTTTTATTTTCACCTTGATGTCCTTCCACTATCTGTTATTATGAATATTATCTTAGAAAATTGATTCCCACTACTTCTTGATGGGTTCCTAAAGTATAAAAGTTGAACACATCTCTTTGAGAGACATTGAATTATCAATGAATTAAAATAATATTATAATTTATCCGACCAATCTCAAATCTCTTAAGGATAATTACTTATTTGAAAGGATAGAGGATTTTGAAAAAGAAACACATATTCTCAATCTCTATCCTAACATTGATTATAGAACTTTTATTAAACTTGAGTGGGGCCAGGTATATCTCCATTATCCATTTCATATACCATTCACATCACTTCAGCAATAAATTTGTTTTTGAAATTAGTTTTAGATTATAAATATTACATATAGTGTCCTCTCGAGGGTTTAATCCTATAAATAAAGGGTGTATACAATTACATGAAATTAAACAACTTAAAGTAAATATATTAAAAGGAATATATTTTAATATAAAAAATTTCCATAAATAAATTTAAGAATCATAAAAATTAATTTAAACTTTTTATAACATGTAAAATATCTAAATTATGACTACACATAGTTTAGAAACAAGGTTTTCCAAAAATTAAGCTATCCATAGAAGTCTCAATGTATATGTAGAGATACCCAAATGGTTCGGGAAATGTTTTTTCAAATTGTATACTATGAATTCATAGATAACTAGAACTCAAATAATCAGTTCATAGTGTTAGGTTTGGTGATATATATACTATGTACTATGCACATCAGATAAGGCATACGACTCTCTATTTTCAACTGAAAATATATCAATAAAATTAAATCAAAACACATCTTTAAATACCCATTTCCAAAAAAACCATGGTGAATCAAGACTCATAATGAGTATTTTTATCCTATAACTCACTTGAAACCTACCCATAATGTTTTGGAATTATTTTCCCATTTCTAATTTAAAATCACAAATATCAAAATTCAAAATTTTTTATAGATACCATTATTCCTTTGACCATCTATGGAAATAGAAAAATCAAAAACCCAATATAGTTTATATAAAATTAAGAATGGTGATTCTAAGCCCAAGGAAATGAAAACATTTGTCAACGCATTTAGAAACAAAACATGAGGAAGGGTTTCCTAATTAATTAACTAAGTTCCTCATATCCAAAAATCCAACATGACGATAATATATTTTTTTGATTCATCAAACTAAACAAAATAGCAAAAACATCACCACCAATTAGAGTATAAAATAAAATTGAATAGAAACAATTAGATCCAATATAAAACAAATCATCTATACATAGCCAAAAGTGTCTAAAAACACAAACATATAAAAATAAGTGGAGTGGGAATCTGAATATTTGATAAAATATAAAATTTAAAAAAATATAAAAAATAAGGAATCAAAAATAACTAGCCATCACCCTATGAAATGAAGGATCACCCCTATAATTTAACCATCACTATCTTGGACTCAACTAACTCATGAAACCATATCCTCTAAATTGTTCCTTACATTAAACTATATCAATCAAGACATGGGATGATATACCCATTGTTTGTATGAAATGTATCATGATAACAAACCTAGTTAGATCTCAAATAGTGTAACATATGAATCCATTGTTATAAAAATACAAGCATTTTATTTTTAAAGTAATCCACATAAGCGTAAAAAAATTATCATTTTAAAGTAATTTATATAGAAAATATCATTATAATTTATAAATAATATAGTATAATCCATCAATATAAACATTCAAAAAAAATATATTCCTGTGAGAACCCCAAAGAAAATTATATTTTGGGGACTCTATGGTCTCTATTAAAACATATTGAAAAAAACAAACATATTTTGGAATATGCGATATCACATGGGCCTCTTGGTAAAACTACATAAATTCGTATGATAAGTTTCATATATTTAATATTATATTTTAGTTCGTTTTTCAAAATCATGGCTAAGTACCACATGTTAATGCCTATTGATGAGGATCCTATAATCCCAAAAAGAAACATAGCTTCCCATGTTCCATCCCTTTTTATACGAATTAAAATTTTAGAATATCAAAATGAAATCCCTTGAAAGAGGTATTTCCTAAAACACATAACATTTGACATTAAATTTCAAATAAGGTTCATTTCATTGAATAAATTATGATTTCTAATGTTAATGTCAGATCAGTTAAAATAAATATATCATTTAAAAATATTCATCAATTGTTGTATGACATAATTTAAATTTTTTAAGTAACTATTTGAAAATTAAATCATTTATATGTGGATCATAAATCAAATGACACTCATGAATACACATACCTAAACCAATAAAACCATGTTCTAATTGAGTAAATTTACATTAAATAAAGATGGAATACCATCATAATGAATGAAAAATACATAAACATCATGATGTATAAATAGAAAATTGAGTAACATAAACACAAGTATGGGATAAAAATAGGGGAAATGTAATGATCCCCTATTGGGCCAAGCCTAAATTAGAAGACTGTCCATGACCAAGACCAACACTGGTAGATAGTATCCCCCTAGGCCCCCACCACATTCTATCCCATATTACTTGTGGCAAGAACTACCCCCATCCTAGAGGGGGGTTTTGTTAGCCACATTGTTAATGGTGTCCAAAATCAAAAAACCCTCCCATGTGGTGGAGTATTGGTTAGTGTTGGAATCTTCCATGGATATTAGTTTGTCATGTTCAGTTCATGAGGAAGAGTTAAATCAATATCACTCATAGTAAAATGGGTAATCCCCCTTGAATGTTGTTTTCTACGAAAATTTTATAATTGTGCGGAGAGCCATTGTGGGTCTCACCAGCTTCTCTCTTATGTTGGTTTGGTTTAACATGGAGACCATGGAGGGTGAAGAAATTTTTTGAGGTTTTTTTCTGGGATTGTGAGTCCTTTTGGATTGGATAACCAATAGTTTAAATGAATCCTAATATTGCAAGGAGACCAACATGGTACAAACATTTGGAATACACTATCATCAATGTGTGCTAGTTTGGGTAATCATGTGCTTTTGCAATGCCATACAATGACCATGGTAATGGTTTTTCTTAGGTAGTGGGTAGGTTGATGAGTTCTCATTGTGGTCTCTAGTGGGACCTAGTGATTCAAAATTTTTGGATAGTGTATTCCATGTTGTAGTTTTATTTTAGGTGAATTCCATTCCATTGGTAAATTTTCATGGAGATTTATGTTTAGAGAACTATAGTGTTTCAAGTTAGGGTTTTTGGAATGCTCAGTCTTTAGGTGATTTAGGATTTAATTTAAGTATCTTCACATTCTTTCAGGGAATCTTGTTTTGATCTAGTCATTGGGACCTTTTTTGGAGAAGAATGTTTCGTTGTTGGGAGAATTGAAACACCCCAACCCAACAATTTATTTTATTTTAATTATTTTGTGTCTTTCTTTTGAGATTCAGTTTGAACATGTTTTACGTCTGAAAATATTTATGATTTTATACAAGTACACAACTATGCGTGGTGTCCAGCCTTAATAAGGGAATGTTTTAGTTATAATAAAAATAAAAATAAATAATAATACTACTATTATTCATGGTTTTTAATTTTGTTATTATTAATATTATTAATATTTTCATTATTTATTAGTTTTTTTCTTTTTTTCCTTTTATTCCTTATTTTTTTCTTTCTCATTTCTCACCCCTTTCACATGCCTCCTTATTCCTTATTCCCCCAGGTAGTGAAAGCCCTCCCAAACATTCTTCATATGCGATTGCACCACCCTCCTCCATAAATCTTTTTGTAGCCATCGTATTTTTTATTTCATCAAGAATCATGGTAGAATATCTGAGGGAGAATATCCCCTTTGTTCTCCTCACACATTCTAGTGTTATTTCCCTCTGTGTAGCCATGATGGTTTTGAAAAAACCCCATGGTTTTAGGTAAACTGATTATTGAATTCTCCCTTCTATCTTGGGAGTGTGCTGGGTCATTTGGGCTAGTTTGGATCATGATTCAGCATCTGCCATTAAAGTCACATCGTTTCAGTTTTTCTAGGTCCATAAGAAACTGTTTTGAGGTAGGTGGTTATATTTTTTTGTATTGGTTAAAAAATCCATTATTTCCTTGTTTTCCCTAATTTATTCTCTAAATTTCTTGTTAAATTTGATGTGTATATGATGTGTGATTTTTGTTGTGAGATTTTTTTCTCAATGAAATGTATATTTTTTATTTTTTTACTTACGTTGCATTATTTTAAATGAATGAGATTATTTTGGGCTGGATGGGGAACATGATAAATACTAGTTTGATTTTTTCGGGTTTATAAACTATTTTTTAATGTGAAGGAGAATATATTTTGGGTTTGCTAATTGGATTTGTGAAATGATTCCCATGAAAGGTGTATTTTTCATTTGTTGTGCCCTATTTGTATATTTTTTATTAGAGGTGAATATTTTTTGGTATTTTTGGAAATTCATCACCTACTCATCATAAAACATCCTTTCATTTCAAAAAAAGATTTTTTGGAAAAGTGGCGGGTTTTATTGTGCAACACAGTATTGGGTTTGTTGCACAAAAATGTTTATATTTCATATTTTTCAAATAAATTATGTTATTTGTTGTGAAAAGAAAAATGATTTAAATTAATGTGAATATTTTAAAAAATGGTAATTAATATCAATTGGTTCCAAAGTGTATAAATGTTGTGAAAAATGTGTATTTTGTGTGCGAAGTGGTTTTGTGTATTATCACCCATGAAAAAGTGCAATTTTTGGGGAATTTTACAATGTTGTAGATGTTTCGTAATTTAAAAGTGTTCTGGTTTAATGTGAATTTTTTTTGTCATGAGTAAGATTCTGGTCATCATGACTTTATCATTGAATTGAGCACATGATTAGATTCTTAGGAATCTAGTAGGGTCTCTTAAAATGAGTTATATAGATGATATATAAGTGGCTTGACATGATTTCATAAAGAATGTTTGATGACTACGACACTAACAAAATATATGGATGATGATTGGATAATACTAGGGATATGTAAATGTCCTTGACTAGTGGATTTTATATACGAACACAGGTTAACATGGTTCTTTTACCAATTTTCACTAATATGTGAGGTTTTATGGTCCCATCGAGGCTTGTACTACGAATTTATTATAGTGCTCATATTGGCTTGTGATATTCCCTATCAGTATATAGAGGTCTACTTTATTTCCCAAAAATGGTCTCATTCTATTGAATATTTTATTTAAAAACATTTCTATTGCCTTCGGTTTTTATAATATCATTCCAGAGATAATTTTTTTTTATATGATCCCAGTTTAAATGTTTTCATCAATAATGTTTATTTAAATATTGTTCTCAAGTAAAAACCCTAGTTTAATGAGTTCTTTATTTTCATTTTAATTACATATAATATATTGAATTGTCCTTTTAATGAAATATCATGATATCATTTATTTGGTGGTATCCAATATGACCTCCGGCATAGAACCTGCATGCACCCTCTAGTGTATGTAGACCATGTTTCTCTTGACATAAGTAAAGTCAAGGTGTATCTCGGTGGTGGTTGTGGATTAGGTTCCATGTGACCTCCCCTCTCAGTAGTCATGGTGGAGATAAAAAGAGGGTGATGATCTGTTTTATGAATGGAGATGAGTGGTACAGGTGGTTCTCCCCTTCCAATTTCAGTTTTCATTTTATGTAGTGTTGTCCTGTTAATTGTATCTATTTGTTATGATATTTTATTAATGTTTTTGGATTATTTCTTTTGAGCCCTGTTGTGTTTATTTATTTTTTGACAAAACTATTCCCATTCTGTCTTATCTATACCGTGACACTTGTTTTTATCCTTAGGGGATCGAGAATTCCATTCGGGCCAGGTAGTAAATCTTATTGGGTTACATGGTGGATGGAATTCCAAACAGGTTTGTGACAAAATGGAATCCAGTAGGTATTTTTATTTTTATTTGGGGTGTTGGTAAATTGTATATAGGACTATTGAGAATCAATTTCTATGTGTGGTAAGATCGTCGTGATGTCCTGGTCGTTCTGATCTGCATCTAACTAAGGGTATTCCAATATTTATGTTCTTGGATTTAGTCTATGTCGATGGGGGATGATAGTATTAGTAAACAATTACTATGTGACATCTCACATGGGGTAGCATCCCATGAGATTCTTGATAGAATATTTTGAGTTAGTCTTAGTGGTTGGTGTTTTCCAGGTGCTTGTTCTTCTAAACCATGTTGCTCATTTAGGCATAATCCCTAGTTCTCTGTCTATGTGCTTTTGTGTTGGTGATCTCTTGGTTTTGTTTTTTGTTAGCATGAAGGGTTTTTTAAAAGTGAAATCGACATTGTGGCTTCTCTAATTTTGTCTTGCTATGAGTTTGATATGATTTTTGTGGTGTTTTTCCTCCAAATCGTGTTTATGGAATTTTGTGATTGATATGAGAAAAAAATATTTCTAAACAAATTTAATGTATTAATTGAAATTGAAGCAAGCTGTTTTTGAAAAGGAAATAATTTTGATAATTTTCATGAAATATTGAAATGGTTTTGGAAAAGCCTTTTTGAAATGTTGGTATTGTTTTGTTTTGAATGTGGAAGGTCCTTGTTTTCCCAATGTTATTCTTATGGTTGGTCGCATGAGTAAGTGGATGTGATTAGTGGATAGAAGTTGGACCATGTGGATGGGTGCCAGAGTGGCACAAAAATGCATATTTTCTAGGCATCATGGAATACTAGTGTATAGTGATTCATTCTGAAGGATCCTTTTTATTTTGTTTCATGAAATGTGATTTTGGATAAATGGATAGGAAATTGATCAATGATTTTCTATGTGGTTTGGTTATATTGGAAGTGATGGGGTGATTTTTTCTGATATGTATTGAAAAAAATGATGTGTTTTCTCTAAAATGGAGTTTTGTGCTCCAACAAATTTTGAATTGGAAAATTCTATATCTCTCGTGTGATAATGATGGTTTCAAAATAGCATTTGGTATTTTGTTGTATATTTCCTAGTTTCTCATGATGGTATATTTATATGAGAATTAATTTATGTCTTATGTGTGATTTATTGGATTGGTGTCAGAGGTGTGGTTGTTTTTCTTGCATGAAGTGGTTAGTTTTGTGGAAGGCTAGTTTTTTTGTTTCTAATTCGTGATATGCCCTCTAGAAAGGTCCCATGGGTTTACAGTAGGTCTCTCTCAATTATTGGATCATCCCATACTCTTAGTGGAGTTTGGTTCATCTCGAATTTGCAGCTATTTATAGGAATTGTGTTCGGAGGAATATCATTGAGTGCTTTGGGAATTTTGGATTGTCTAATGTTTTTTAGGAACTAAAAAAATTTGGGGTTTGAGTTGTCTCGAGTATTCGTGGAGAAGTAGGACTGGACTAGTAAATAGTGATGCTTCTATTTTTATTCTGAATTGAGATTTCACGAGTGATCCTCATGACTAGATTCATCACTGTGTTCTACCTGAGGAAATGAAGTCGAGGGAATATGGTAGAGAACATAGTTTCTCAACCAATCAACAAATGGTGAAGGTGTGGTGTTGTCATTTCTGATGATCTATTTTCATGTTCCTGAGAGTTAGTCAAGAGAAATTGGTTTAATGATTGTAATTTTTGTTAATCTTAACCATATTGTGTTATGTGAAGGTTCCTCATACGATGAGGAGTGTGAACCGATGGGCCCTATTCTTGGGGTGCTCCTTCAATCAGTTAGTGTTGTGTTTCTGAAAAACCAATTAGTCACCTATCTCTAGTGTTGTCACTTGGGAACTCTAAGTAATTTTTTTTTATTAGTTGTTATGTTGATGAATTATCCACTTGGGTCATGAGGAGAAGTATGTCGGATGATTTTCATGAAGTGGATGTTCTAGTAAGAGGATGTCAACTTATGACTGTGAGGCGGTAAATGCATCAAACATTACGGCCCCAACCATAGGTCTCAGGGTGAATCTAGAGCATAGTAAAGAGTAATTGGATATGGGATGATCATGGTTGCACATAATCCATAGTATCATGATGGGGATAGATAATGTAACCCTATTTCAGTATAATATGTAAAGGATTCATTTTATTTTGAGGGGAATAAAGGCCTTGACTCATTATTGTGGAATTCATTTAGGGGACTTCCATGTATGCTTTAAGGAGGTTTGTAAATCCTGCATTCTTGTAAACCTATTGTGAGAACATTTTGAATGAGGAATAATGAATTTTTTATCTATAAGTGGGTCGGTTATGGATCAAAATTTTACTCATTTTGGAGGTTCACATTTCATATGGAATTGATGCGTGTATGTTTGGTTAGATGCTTGTTTAGGGTTTTCTGCTATCAAAACCCACCCATGTGGTGGAGTATTGGCTCGTTTGGGAATTTTCTATTTAGGTCAACCCATGTTGGTGGGTTCATGATGATGATTTCAGTCTGTATCACTCAAATTCAATTGTTAATACCCACGTAGATGCTTTCTGTAAGTAAATTCTAGAATGGTGGGGTGACCCACTATGAGTCTCGCCCACTTCCCCTCTTGTGCTGGATTGGTTTCACATGGTTATCATGGAGGGTCATCCTTGTATTAGAGGGTTTTCTTGGGGTTTTGAGTTGTTTTGGATTGGAGAAAAAATGTTTGAAAATAAACATAATATGGTCTATAGACCACCATGCGATGGGCTTGTAGAAAATATTGTCTTCAAAGTGTTCTTGGAGTGGAAATCCTTTGCTTCTTCTCTCCCAATCAATGACCATTGTAATTTGTTATCCAGTGTAGTGGGTCACTTACTGAGCGTTTTTGGAGGTCTTGATAGTTCTGTGGTGATTCCTTTGTCAGCATTTAGGGTGTTCTATGTTGTAGATGTGTTTTGACATGATTTCCTTTCCATGGGTTATATTTCGTAGTGATTCTAGTTTTTAGATCTATAGAGATTCATGTTAGGGGTTTTGATTGCTTTTTTTTTACGTGATTGAGGTTTTTATTAAATAGCATTATACCCTTTCATAGAATAATGTGTTGATCATGACATTGTGAAATTTTTTAGGGTAGAATGTGTCACGGTGGGGAGAATTGTCACACCTCGACCCGATGAATTATTTAATTCAAATTATTTATGGTCTCTCTTTGGAGCACTAGTTTGAACTGATTTTAATTTTAAAAAATCTGGGTTCTTATACAAATGTGGGACCATGTGTGGTGACGGAAATTAATAATAGAATGTTTTATTCATAATAATAAAAAAAATATGTAATGTTATTATTATTTTTATGGTTAGTTTAATTGGTTTTTTAATATTTGTTTTAAAATTTTGATTTTTTTTGTAGGTTATTCATTTATTATTGAAATCCTTTTATTATTTTCCTTTTCTTCATTCATTTATATTTTTTCAATAATTTGTCTTCCCTTCCACAAGATTCCCCCTATTCTTTCCCCATAGTCATGTGAGCCCTCCCCTCCATTCCTCTATGGAAATGCAACACCCCTCCATGAAGCTCCTTATATCAATCATATTTCATGATTTCATTATGAATCATGGTGGAATCTCCACGGTTGGATATCCTCTCTCTTCTTCTTCCCCAATCAATTAATATTTCTCTTCGACATTACCCCAGTGGTTTCGGCTAAATTCTAGGGTTTTGGTTAATCTCAATTTTAACTTGTCCTATATTTCAAGGGTGTATGATGTGTCTTTAGAGCTATCTTTGATCAACCATCAGCATATGTTGTTGAAGTTGCATCATTTTGGTTTGTCTCATTCCCTATACAGACATATTGAGGTTAGTGATTCCATGTAGTTTGTATTGTTGGATGAATCCATTTGTTCTTTATTTTCTCAATTGTGTTCTTTAGATTTTATGTGAAATTTTAAGGTCAGTTTTAAGATGATTTGATGTCCATTCTTGCTATTGAGATTTTTTGCACAACAAAAACTATTTTCATTTTGTTTTCACTTTGGTTTCATTGTATGAAATAAAAGGGAATTTTTTAGTCTTAATAGATAAAGTGATAACTACATGTTTGAATTTTTATTATATTTCAAAATAGTTTTTAATGTGAATGAGAATTGGTTTTGGGAGCTAAAATTGGATTTGAGACATCTTTCCCATGAAAGCAGTATGTTTCATGTGTTGCACATATTTTTTGTTATATTATGGAATTTGGAATTTTTTTGGTTAGATTATAAATGAATCTCCTAATAGTCATGGAACATCCTTAAGATAAAATAAAATAATTATTGTCAAAAGTGGTGGGTTTTAGAGCTCAATTTAAATTTCATTCTTGTTGCACAAGAAGGTGTATTTTTATATTTTTCAAATAAATGATTTTTTTTTAAAAGTAAACTGATTGAAATTTATGGGATGTTGTTTAAAAATGGGTTCAAAATGTAATTGGATTTGAGGAGGTTAACTATTATGGTAAAAGTGGATTTTTCATGTGAATTGGTTTTGGGGTTTATCACCCTTGAAAAGGAGAATTTTTGTGTAATGATTCAATCTTGTTGAAGTATCTTGATTTGAAATTGTTTTGGATAGATGTGAAAATGTATTGGCATGAGTAATATACTATTCAACATGATTTTAATGTTTAATTGGGCATATGTTGGGATTTCTAGGTATCTAGTAGGGTCACTTAGTTCTAGTGGTCTAGATGATATAGAAGTGGATTGACCTAGTATTTTCTAGAATTTTTGAAGACTACAACACTAAATAAATATATGGATAATGATTAGAGGAAACTTGGTTTATTGGGATATCCCCTAATAGTGCCTCGTGCATGAGAATGTAGGTTTTCATGGTTCCTATACAACATTTCACTGAGACACCAGGTTTTAGGGTACCGCTGATACTAGTACTAGGGATTTCTCATTTTTCTCATGCCTTCTAGTTATATTCTACATTGGAATGTGGTGTTCAACCTTATATAACCAAAAATGGTATTTTTTTTGTAAAATTTTTTATATAAAAATATTTTGATTTCCTTTCCTTTTTTTAATTGATTTTCAGAGATAAATGTTTTATATTTTTAGATCCTTGTTTAAATTTTTTATTCAAACTCGGTTTTATTCAATGAGTTATAGGATGATAACATTCTTATGAAACACAATTCTTATTCCATGTGTTAAAACATGATAAAATGCTTATGAAAAACACTTAATTTCTCACAGCTTCTACTATGATGAAATGCTGAAATGATGATGAAACTTATTTCTCTTCTATTGGGTATAATATGATGAAGTGGTTAGGAAACCCATATCTTTTAATAGGTTCTAGTATGATGAATAATTTATGATCTTATCAAACACATATATATGTTTTTTATTTTTTTCATGTTTGGGACCAATATCTATCTCAAATGCATTGTGTAAATATTTATATATGATCATATGAAGATAAATTGAATGGAGAGTGTACCAATTTTATTAAGGGGCTCTATCCTCTATGATAGACATAAGATTAAACCATATATACTATGATGGTTTATGGATTTAACCAATAGCATTATGATAGTCTTGCAAATGAAACATCATCTACACAGGAAATTATTTCCTATGATTATGTGTATTCCAAAAATCTTTCTCCTCGGCCAATTAAAAGATCTTATAGATAGTGTTCTATGATTTCCTTGTGATTGAAGTCTTATTAACTTCTTTTCATTATGTAATGAAAATTTTATGTATAATTAATATGTAGGTTATTGTATTCATAAGTTATAATCAGGTTCTCAGATTCTTATTCTCATGTTATGTTTATGTATTTCCCATTTCTAATCTTTGTGCTCATCAGAAATCACCCTTTCTAGGGTTTCTATTATCAAGTTATGGAGATAGGTTTTATGTGTGGTATTTTTATAAAGGGTAAAAGGGGTATTACTTTGAAATACATTGAATATAATTAAATTAATAATTATATTTTGTACCTAGTATATGATTTCATCAAACATTAATGATCAACATGTATGTTTTTTTAATATAATAAATAATATTCTAAAAGAAGTGGTATAAATTTATTAGAAACCTATGTCTTAATAGTTGGTACTATATGATAATTTTATATAACATTTTGATTGTAGTATGATAAAATTTCAATGAGACCTCAATGATTATATCTAATTATATTTTTTGGGATATATCTAAGATTAAATCAATGTTTGATTCATTTTATAGGAAAAAAGCATATAATTTTGGTAATGATTTACTGGTTTCAATGAAATTATATCCTTGTATGGAATTTATAAGCGGATATTGCCCTTTTATAGAGGTACCTAGGGAGAAATAACTCAGAGAAGGGTAAATTGAGATAGACTATATCACCACATGGTTCGTTGAAATTTATTTTACAACAAACCAGGATTAACACTCCCATGGGATATGGTGTAGAAATTTATAAACTATTTAAAAATTAGTATGAACGATTCATATAATTACAATTAATGACCTATGTTAAGACTAAGGTGTCAATTATTAAAAAAAGGTGTCATGATTTGATATTATATATGTATTTTTTCTTGATTAGGTTGTTTTCATCTGTGAATATTTATTCTCACACTATGATTTTTGATTTATTCAATTTTCGGAATCAAATGGTTCTAGATTAATATTGCAGGTGATATTCAATGTGTTTATTTGAATAAACTGGGATGATTTTGGGAGTAATGGATTATTCCGAATTAGTTATCCTATCATTTTATTAACAACATGAACCTCAATCAACTCTTGGACTCATCTAATAATATAATAATGGCGTACTTTGAGTTTTTGGGTGGTGGAGACCATGACCGAATAAATATTAATTTTCTTATATGTTGACAATATGGGAATAATAATTCATGGTAATATCTCAACGGATTGATAAGATTTTGTGCGTGCGTGTATAATAAAGGTATAGAGAAATATATTTTCATAAGAAAATGATTTTTTTTAATGAAATGTATAGAAATAATAGTATCCATATGGGGCCATTAATAGTTAAAAGATATTAGTGTGGAAAATATTGGATTTAATAAAACTGATGTCTTAGGGGAAATATCATGAAGAAAATCTAGAAGGGTATATGGGTAATTGTTATACCACGAATGATGAAGAGACTATGAATGATATATGAAAGGTATGGGCTATTTTAATTGTATTTTTTATTTTATACAAACAATGAATGATTATAATGATTATGATGAATCTTAATACATGGTTCGTATTTAATACTAATGTAAATGGTATTATGTTCTAAGATGCTGAATCCTTGTAAATGTTTCAAAAATTATGTTTTATTATGGATGTTATTATGTATTAGAATTTGAGAATTCTGAATCAGATAATATGAAAGGAATACTCGGTATAAATTTTTCATTATGGAATTGAATGTTTATGTTGAATTTTACCGATGAACTATTACATATATTTAATGTCAAGTTTATATTTTATAGACAATTCATGATTAAAAGACAATAACACTTAATATTTTCCTTTTATTTGAGATAATGATATTGGGATAAAGAGATGGTGTATATGAAAAATATAAATTAGATAGTAGTTATATCCTTGTAAATCCTTACAGATTTGTGTAAAAATTGGTTTCTACTATAATTGATAGAGTTTATGACATTATTGGATTATTTAATGTATTTAATGATCTATGGTTTTAGTCATGAAATGAGTAATTACGTATTTTTTAATTAACATTTTTTGGTAATTCTATTTTTTACAATGTTTTATGAAATCATATTACCAATGTATTCATATATTTAGTAATTTAAAATAAAAGGATACTTATGATATTTGAGGTATTAATTATATTTTTTTTCATATTTTTAGTGAATTTATTTTTAATTTTGGGATTTCAATATCTCTATAACATTGACGAGCCTTAAGGATAAATATTTTTTGAAAAAGGTAAGTTAAAAATTTTATTTTATTAAATTACATTTGATTCCAATTTTGTTTTTTATAATAAATAGTGAAAGAAAAATGACTTATTATTCATTACATGATAATATGATCCACCATTTCTTCAAGAATAAAAAATTCATCTTTATTTATTACAGAATGATATGATCATGAGATTTATTGAATCAAAATTAATGATCGATATTATAATTATGAATAAGAATGAAATTAATTAATAAAATAAACTTATAAAAATTCACCAACATTAATAAAATGATCACAAAATTATATGGTGTACATTTACCATTATTTTTTATCAATGATTTGTTTTTTTAAATATAATTTATTTTTGTCTTTTTGTTAATTAATAATCCGCTGTCCATATACTGTATTACTCTTGTAACGCTCCGACCCTAATTACCTAGAGTCGGTGCATTATTACATAACAATATCATGATCATGAGAAAGATCAAGTCTCGAAGGACCGATTAGTTTAGTAGCCTTGGAATAACTAGATACATCCATAAATTTTTACATTACATCAAAAAAAAACATCTTGTCTTCATATCCCCTCATACTATTCCTGCAGGTCATTCATAAATTACTTCTTCATAATCCTGGGAAAAATAAAACATTGAAAGGGGTGAGCTCGGATGCTCAGTAAGGATAACATTATAGCAGAAGCTTTCATAAATAAGCATAAACACTTAAGGCAATTTATAACTAAAACAAAAGCCTTTTAAATTTAAACTTCAGCATAAAATGGCGAAGGTAAAATGAAATAATGCCATTTACTTACTCACATGGATATTCTACTAGTCGAATGATCACATTCAATATCAATAACCACTTTCATAATGATGGAATGCATAATGCCAGACTATCATAACCACATAGCCAAGGCCTCGTGCCAAGACTACAAATAAGATTTTGCCAAGGCCTTGTGCCAAGACACTAGTTTGTCTCATGAGACCTACCGATGCATCGAGGAGCTATAGCGGGCTCCACCCGTCACTTATTAAGTCCAATGCATTCCTCATATGAATAGGTTTAAACATAACATAAACATTCGTATTAAAAACTAGCATACGAAATGTCAATACTTTTACCACAAACCATGAATGGTATAAAAATAGCACATCCACAGTCAACCATAACTCATTCGATACAATATGGAAGATTGTATTGTATCACATTAACCTCAATCATGAATAATGAAGGATGTTGACATAGATGAAAATAATCATCAAAACTATTTGAGAGAAATATCCCCCTTTTATTGAAAACATTTAAAAGTCACACTATTTGTCAAGAAGCCATTTAAAAATAGATTTTTGAATCAAAGTGTCCCATAACACTTTGAAACTTTTTAAAAGGATTTTTAATTTCTAAACTTTAATGTCCATATAAATAAATCCTTAAAACCATTTTTAAAACATGGACATTAATGAGAAAGATTTAGATGAATAAGTCTTAAAAACATTTAAAAATGGTATTTTAGTTAGAGATTCTAACCAAAAGAGAGACACTTGAATGAAAATAATTGAGGTAATCAAAACTTTGTAATATCATGAGAATAAAGGGAATTCATGATATACTATGTCAAAGTACATTATATACACCACATAAAAGTGATTTGGTGTATATCAACAAAGAAGTCTCAATGGAATGTAAGTTGAGATGAAATCTCTCATAAAGGTTGTATCCTTTGGTTAAGGATAAATCAACGACATAATTATGTGTGACAAATATAAATACACTAAATATGATTGGATATTCAGTGTAAATCAATCAAATTATATTCACACATATTCTTGTAAAAACAATACCAACGAATTGGATGTTTAACTCAACAAATGGAGAATGAGTTAAAATTACTCTTATTAAATTCATATCAATGAATTGAGAATTATCAATGGAGTGATTATGTGTATCAAACTTATATCCACAGGAAGGGGAGTGGAAATTATGACATAATCAAATGAATAGTGATTCCACACATAATCATGGGGTAATATAATCAATGAAATATGCGTAAAGCCAAATGAGTGGAAATTGAAATCTCAAATTCCCTTATTGATTAGGTAACTTAAGAAACAAACACCCATGAAAGAAAGATCATACCATGATGATGTAAATACCCATAAAATAAAGTATATTACACAATGAATACAATCATGGGTAGTACACATACACCACATGCAATAATTAAGTGGTGATCAATGGAATTCTCACGGAATTAAAAGTGAGACAAGAAACCCCTTACCACGTTAATCAACTGAGTCGCATGGCCAAAAGTTAATAACCACCAAATGATTTACAGAATAACATGAATATAAAGTGAATCATGATAATATATATCAAATGGAAGTACACAATACACCACTTTCAATAATTTAGTAGCGAACAATGGAAATCTCACGGAATTGAAAGTGAGATAAGAGAATCCCTTACTTTGTACTTTTTCCTTGGTCGATGGTAGGTTTACCTCCTGTATAATGGTGAAATAATTGTTATTGAATAATACAAGAATTATTTACTTTAATATGATATCATATATGATCTTTTAACATTGATTTGTTAATAATATCTTAGTATTAACGCCGTTTCGGGTGTTAACTTACTCATTTTCTTTTATATGTTTTGTTACATAAGTCATGTTTGTTGTATCTTATTCATATCCAGAATGATATCAAGTCCTTAAACATCATTTTTAAATCATTAAATGATAATTATACTTGAATGGATACGATGGATAATGAATCTCATCGCGTTCGTGGAGACGGTAGTCCGTACGTACGCACGAACGCTACTTCCATTTAATTTTTTATTTTAAAAGAATCGAATCCAAATGATACATAGGTATATTACTATTCCAGTATAATATAATATTTTATATATGTTACTTAAGTTCATTAACACCATCCTTTATACGTTCCATGTGTGGTATGAACGAGTCATATCATTTTAAGGGGGCGGTAGTCCGCACTTCCTCAAATGAAATTATCGTATGTATATACGACATGAAACGAATAATGGTATGAAATAAAATGGAATTACAGAAGCTTATATATAAAATATATATCATTAATATAATATTTAATTACAGTGCCATCATAATGACCACCATGAGAGGCGGTAAGATGTTTTTGAACAATCATCGTTTCGTGAGGCGTTAGTTTGCCATCCACAGAAACATTATGTTCATCATCCATTAGATGGAGTTGTGTGTATGTGTAGTTTGAATACTTCTTATAACAACATCCTAGTATATTGAGGATACTGGTGTTGTTACAAAAGAAGGGAAATAAAAAGAGTTTGGGGGTTGAAGAAGCAAAATAAATGAAAATAATTTAAGAGAAATCGTTACCTTTAATTTAGGTAACTCACTTTGGTTGGAACCAAAGGACTTGTTGAAATGCTTTCTGCCTAAGGGGAAGCTTCAAGGAGGAGGAGAGGGATGTGGGGAGCTTAGTTGGGCAGAGTTTGGACGAGCCAAGTGGCTTGAGAGGTGTGAGGAAATGAGAAGGAGGAGTGCCCTTTTATAAGAGGGGTGAGGGGCACCTTTGGAAAAGCTAGAAATATTAATTTATAATAAATTCATATTCGGTTTCCAATGGCTCCAAAGTTGACTATTCAAAGGTTGAGGTGGGGATAGGTCGAAAACAACTCATCCAATAGAATTTAGACAGGTTTGGGTACTTATAGTAACCTTATCTTTAAGTATTAACTCTAAGTTAATTAGTTTCACTTTTACAATGTCTCTTTGTATTTTTATATAATATGGTTAATAAACTTACTATATACATCCAAAAGACCCCCAAGTGGTCCATTAATGATTAAACTATCATAATATAAGTCTCTTGGCCGAACCTTAGATTTTTAGGAATTTAATATCAATTAATAATATAATATTTGTTTTAAGAACTCTTTTATGTCAATTTTTACACTATTCACTAGTTGATTTTTTTGAAACTCATAACAGATTGATTACTTCGAAAAAAGTCAAATAAATCAATCCTAATATATCATATTATCCTAGAAAATTTGTTTAATTCATTAAAATTTTCATATTATAATTATTTGGGTATTTATAATATCAATTATGTTAATTTGTTCCTATTTTAGTAATTACTGCATCATCATTGTGTCATAAATAAAATAATTTTTTTAATGTCAAAAAATTATAAATAAAATATAATTATGTAGGAAATCTTTTTATCTTTATAATGAATATTTATAATCTAAAATCCAGCATATATAACCCTATTTAACAATTGTTTTGCTAAAAGATATATGCTTGTGTCATTTTTGTATTCATTTTAACTTAATTAATATAAAGTGTCATTATCACTTACAAGTGGATCCATGGGGTCCCCAAATTGACCCAAAGATGCCCATGGTCGACCATGTATCAACCAATAGGGTTAAGACACATTTTAGGGTAATTTAGTATTATTATAATATTATTTTTTTTAACCCTTATTTACCGGATTTACCCTTAACCATGGTAAATAAAATATTTACCGCAGTAATTATTCAAAATGTCTAAAAATAAAAGTTACCTATTTACACAATTTGGACATCTTGATTCCAAATATGGAATCCATTTTTCTAAATTCAAAACATAGAAGTGGCAGAAATTAATTTAAAATTAATTCCCGCTGTCAAAACAAAAAGCGTGTTTTTAAGAGATAATAACTATCAAAAGATTGACACTTGTTTATGTTCGGTTTAATTGTAAAATTATGTCCAATGACCAACATTATATTAAATGGTAAAAATATATTCTAAATATACTTTAAAACCACTCAAATTCAAAATTTATCACTATTAATTATTTTGATTAAAAAAGTTGTTTTTAATTAAAATTTAGTAATTTTCACTATTCATCAAAATATGAAAGTTATCCGAAAAGTACCAAAATTTCACCTTAGGCTAAATTCGATATTCCGAATCCAAAAATGAAGTCCATTTTGAAATATAAAATATATATAATTTCAAAAATTAGGTATTACTATTCATAACGGCTAGTTTGATTGGTTGTGGTGTGTTAAAATTTCGAAGTTGCGTACAATGCACGTCATTGCATTATTCGAAAGGAAACATACCGAGGAAGCTTGGGGTGTTACATTCTCCCCTCCTTCAATAAATTGCGTCCTCGCAATTTTTAAAATTTTGCTTGGGAATATAATGGAAAGTCCCACATCGGAAAAAGAGTCAATAAAACTATCACTTTAAAAGAAAGAAAGAGAGGTATAAGGGTCATCCAAGATAACCCATACTAGGATTCCATGTAAGAAAACATGGATATGGATGATAAACTAAGTGTCAAGTTCTGATGGAGAGGGATAGAAATCATGATCAGGAGAAAGTTAACAATGAGAAAACCACAAACTTGTGTTGGGACAAACGACCATTAGTCTCCTAGTAGGAAAGTAAACGGACAACATTTTTTTTAAGTTACATTACATAAGGAAGAGTAATTCATTTATGATATTGACTAAGAACATTATGAGATATACTTACATTTTAAGTAGATTTTCATTCTTTAATAAATTTCCACCACTAACTCATTTTTTTTTAAAACGATGAGTATTCAAGAAGACTTGGTCACACTGGAAGAGATAGAATAAACTTCTATAGAATCACATGATCCATGAAGGATAAACCATATATTTACATTGTCTTTGAAGATTAATCAAAACCAAAATGGTCAGTGAATGATCTAATGATCCCCCAAAAGGATATTCATTGAGATAAATATGCACTAATCTTAATTTCTAAAATTAAACCAACAATACCCCAAAGTTAAATAGATACCATTCAATAACCAATTGTCCTTAAAATCCTTTAATATAATCCAAACTAATATTGAAACCCAAAACATAGAAGAATTTGATTATGTAGTCTCCCATTTTAAATTGTATCTCCAAATGACATCAGATACTCTTAAAGTCACATACTCAAAAGTAATTAACCTAATCACATATTCTCTATTGTAGGTTAATCATTTCCATAAATAACCCAAATCACTCTAAATCCACAATAAAAACGTAGATAAAAATCTATCATTACTCCACAAATGAAACCCCATAGTATTCTATTTTCCTTGGGCATATAGTGTTCCCAACAAAGCGAACATCTTCAAAATAACATTTATCACTTAATCACCAAATCATTTTCCTATACCAAGGGTATTCTTTTGATATGAAATAAGAACCCAAATCAACTTATTATTGATCAATAAAATCATTTAACTAAAAAAAGTCACACTAACCAGGGACTTCACGTAGTCCAGTGGTAGGCGATAAATCCCAATCGCACTTTGGTTGTGGGTTCGATTCCCATAGCTTTGTCCGACGCGACGGGTTGTCACACGGTCTACGTGTTGTCCTTTTTCAAAAACTATATTTTATAATATTGCCAAAATGAGATAAATTCCTCCAAATACTATATCATAAATTTAACCACAAATGTTATATCATACCTTGAATCTTCATCCCAAATTAGAATAACTTATAATTCTCTCAAACCCCAATGATCATATAAATCCAAATGGTTATTTATACCCATATCCACAAGAGAAGAGACAATTCTTCCTCAAATATCATTCTCACATGGCAAACTGCGGGGTTAAAAATACAAGAGAAAATTATTCCATAGTAAACCCATCAACAAGGAGTGCTAATACTTTTTAAACATTTCTCCAACCATTTATTCCCACATAGCTTCTTCTTTGACCAAGAAAATATCCTATAGAATAGGACATTCACTCGGGTAATGGCCAGGTCCCCTACATTTACGGCAAATGACTGTAAATGGACTCTTGGGACCATTTTTATCTTCTTCCATAGTACTCTTCATTTTTCTTCGGCAATTCTTTACTTTATGTCCTTCCTTCCCGCACGTAAAACATTTCGTTGTCCCATTGAGACACTTTCCTGGGTGTCTCTTTCCACATTTCCTGCATGATGAAAATTGAGGGTTCTTTTCTCCATGGTCTCCATTGCTGGAGCTCTTATCATTTATCACCTTTCTCTTCCTTGTTTAGTCTGGGAGTTGGTTAATATATATGTTGCTGATCATATTTTTGGAAAACTGATTTGGCATAAAGACGATATCTTTTACGCCTATCAACATTCCATTTTGTTGCTCATTGCCACCACCGTTCCCATCTTGTACATCATTCTCAAAGTCACTATGACTTCCTGGGAATCCAGCCATTGACTAAAACCATAAAGCATTGTGTGAGTAATAGTAGTCGTAAAATCATTTAGAGATTAAAATGTCACCATATTCTCAATTTGAAACATATTAGGATTAACCAAGGTCATTTACTCTCATCTTATATATATATTACTTAAATTGGTTTGTAAAGAAAATGTAAATTATCCTAAGCATATCCCCCGGGAGTGTCGTAACCAAGAGTGCAGCAAGGCCCGTTGTTGTGCACCAGTTCCCGTTCGAGTCTAGCTCAAAGCGGTGTTTTCGGGTTTTACCCCTAGGTACATCTGTGCCAGAGCCGCCTCTACCTGCTCGTATCCAGACAGGGATGTATTTCTCGGAAAACTCACAAAATCTCTACAATACCAAAATTCTAGGAAGTTCTTTTATACTAATCCTCAAAGTTCATCTTAGGTCTACGTGCTCTAATCAGAGTTTATCTAAATCTAGCTACCAAGGTTTGTACTAAACTTCCTCTGATACCAACTGTAACGCCCCGACCCTAATTACCTAGAGTCGGTGCATTATTACATAACAATATCATGATCATGAGAAAGATCAAGTCTCGAAAGACCGATTAGTTTAGTAGCCTTGGAATAACTAGATACATCCATAAATTTTTACATTACATCAAAAAAAAACATCTTGTCTTCATATCCCCTCATACTATTCCTGCAGGTCATTCATAAATTACTTCTTCATAATCCTGGGAAAAATAAAACATTGAAAGGGGTGAGCTCGGATGCTCAGTAAGGATAACATTATAGCAGAAGCTTTCATAAATAAGCATAAACACTTAAGGCAATTTATAACTAAAACAAAAGCCTTTTAAATTTAAACTTCAGCATAAAATGGCGAAGGTAAAATGAAATAATGCCATTTACTTACTCACATGGATATTCTACTAGTAGAATGATCACATTCAATATCAATAACCACTTTCATAATGATGGAATGCATAATGCCAGACTATCATAACCACATAGCCAAGGCCTCGTGCCAAGACTACAAATAAGATTTTGCCAAGGCCTTGTGCCAAGACACTAGTTTGTCTCATGAGACCTACCGATGCATCGAGGAGCTATAGCGGGCTCCACCCGTCACTTATTAAGTCCAATGCATTCCTCATATGAATAGGTTTAAACATAACATAAACATTCGTATTAAAAACTAGCATACGAAATGTCAATACTTTTACCACAAACCATGAATGGTATAAAAATAGCACATCCACAGTCAACCATAACTCATTCGATACAATATGGAAGATTGTATTGTATCACATTAACCTCAATCATGAATAATGAAGGATGTTGACATAGATGAAAATAATCATCAAAACTATTTGAGAGAAATATCCCCCTTTTATTGAAAACATTTAAAAGTCACACTATTTGTCAAGAAGCCATTTAAAAATAGATTTTTGAATCAAAGTGTCCCATACCACTTTGAAACTTTTTAAAAGGATTTTTAATTTCTAAACATTAATGTCCATATAAATAAATCCTTTAAACCATTTTTAAAACATGGACATTAATGAGAAAGATTTAGATGAATAAGTCTTAAAAACATTTAAAAATGGTATTTTAGTTAGAGATTCTAACCAAAAGAGAGACACTTGAATGAAAATAATTGAGGTAATCAAAACTTTGTAATATCATGAGAATAAAGGGAATTCATGATATACTATGTCAAAGTACATTATATACACCACATAAAAGTGATTTGGTGTATATCAACAAAGAAGTCTCAATGGAATGTAAGTTGAGATGAAATCTCTCATAAAGGTTGTATCCTTTGGTTAAGGATAAATCAACGACATAATTATGTGTGACAAATATAAATACACTAAATATGATTGGATATTCAGTGTAAATCAATCAAATTATATTCACACATATTCTTGTAAAAACAATACCAACGAATTGGATGTTTAACTCAACAAATGGAGAATGAGTTAAAATTACTCTTATCAAATTCATATCAATGATTTGAGAATTATCAATGGAGTGATTATGTGTATCAAACTTATATCCACAGGAAGGGGAGTGGAAATTATGACATAATCAAATGAATAGTGATTCCACACATAATCTTGGGGTAATATAATCAATGAAATATGCGTAAAGCCAAATGAGTGGAAATTGAAATCTCAAATTCCCTTATTGATTAGGTAACTTAAGAAACAAACACCCATGAAAGAAAGATCATACCATGATGATGTAAATACCCATAAAATAAAGTATATTACACAATGAATACAATCATGGGTAGTACACATACACCACATGCAATAATTAAGTGGTGATCAATGGAATTCTCACGGAATTAAAAGTGAGACAAGAAACCCCTTACCACGTTAATCAACTGAGTCGCATGGCCAAAAGTTAATAACCACCAAATGATTTACAGAATAACATGAATATAAAGTGAATCATGATAATATATATCAAATGGAAGTACACAATACACCACTTTCAATAATTTAGTAGCGAACAATGGAAATCTCACGGAATTGAAAGTGAGATAAGAGAATCCCTTACTTTGTACTTTTTCCTTGGTCGATGGTAGGTTTACCTCCTGTATAATGGTGAAATAATTGTTATTGAATAATACAAGAATTATTTACTTTAATATGATATCACATATGATCTTTTAACATTGATTTGTTAATAATATCTTAGTATTAACGCCGTTTCGGGTGTTAACTTACTCATTTTCTTTTATATGTTTTGTTACATAAGTCATGTTTGTTGTATCTTATTCATATCCAGAATGATATCAAGTCCTTAAACATCATTTTTAAATCATTAAATGATAATTATACTTGAATGGATACGATGGATAATGAATCTCATCGCGTTCGTGGAGACGGTAGTCCGTACGTACGCACGAACGCTACTTCCATTTAATTTTTTATTTTAAATGAATCGAATCCAAATGATACATAGGTATATTACTATTCCAGTATAATATAATATTTTATATATGTTACTTATGTTCATTAACACCATCCTTTATACGTTCCATGTGTGGTATGAACGAGTCATATCATTTTAAGGGGGCGGTAGTCCGCACTTCCTCAAATGAAATTATCGTATGTATATACGACATGAAACGAATAATGGTATGAAATAAAATGGAATTACAGAAGCTTATATATAAAATATATATCATTAATATAATATTTAATTACAGTGCCATCATAATGACCACCATGAGAGGCGGTAAGATGTTTTTGAACAATCATCGTTTCGTGAGGCGTTAGTTTGCCATCCACAGAAACATTATGTTCATCATCCATTAGATGGAGTTGTGTGTATGTGTAGTTTGAATACTTCTTATAACAACATCCTAGTATATTGAGGATACTGGTGTTGTTACAAAAGAAGGGAAATAAAAAGAGTTTGGGGGTTGAAGAAGCAAAATAAATGAAAATAATTTAAGAGAAATCGTTACCTTTAATTTAGGTAACTCACTTTGGTTGGAACCAAAGGACTTGTTGAAATGCTTTCAGCCTAAGGGGAAGCTTCAAGGAGGAGGAGAGGGATGTGGGGAGCTTAGTTGGGCAGAGTTTGGACGAGCCAAGTGGCTTGAGAGGTGTGAGGAAATGAGAAGGAGGAGTGCCCTTTTATAAGAGGGGTGAGGGGCACCTTTGGAAAAGCTCGAAATATTAATTTATAATAAATTCATATTCGGTTTCCAATGGCTCCAAAGTTGACTATTCAAAGGTTTAGGTGGGGATAGGTCGAAAACAACTCATCCAATAGAATTTAGACAGGTTTGGGTACTTATAGTAACCTTATCTTTAAGTATTAACTCTATGTTAATTAGTTTCACTTTTACAATGTCTCTTTGTATTTTTATATAATATGGTTAATAAACTTACTATATACATCCAAAAGACCCCCAAGTGGTCCATTAATGATTAACCTATCATAATATAAGTCTCTTGGCCGAACCTTAGATTTTTAGGAATTTAATATCAATTAATAATATAATATTTGTTTTAAGAACTCTTTTATGTCAATTTTGACACTATTCACTAGTTGATTTTTTTGAAACTCATAACAGATTGATTACTTCGAAAAAAGTCAAATAAATCAATCCTAATATATCATATTATCCTAGAAAATTTTTTTAATTCATTAAAAGTTTCATATTATAATTATTTGGGTATTTATAATATCAATTATGTTAATTTTTTCCTATTTTAGTAATTACTGCATCATCATTGTGTCATAAATAAAATATTTTTTTAATGTCAAAAAATTATAAATAAAATATAATTATGTATGAAATCTTTTTATCTTTCTAATGAATACTTATAATCTAAAATCCAGCATATATAACCCTATGTAACAATTGTTTTGCTAAAAGATATATGCTTGTGTCATTTTTGTATTCATTTTAACTTAATTAATATAAAGTGTCATTATCACTTACAAGTGGATCCATGGGGTCCCCAAATTGACCCAAAGATGCCCATGGTCGACCATGTATCAACCAATAGGGTTAAGACACATTTTAGGGTAATTTAGTATTATTATAATATTATTTTTTTTAACCCTTATTTACCGGATTTACCCTTAACCATGGTAAATAAAATATTTACCGCAGTAATTATTCAAAATGTCTAAAAATAAAAGTTACCTATTTACACAATTTGGACATCCTGATTCCAAATATGGAATCCATTTTTCTAAATTCAAAACACAGAAGTGGCAGAAATTAATTTAAAATTAATTCCCGCTGTCAAAACAAAAAGCGTGTTTTTAAGAGATAATAACTATCAAAAGATTGACACTTGTTTATGTTCGGTTTAATTGTAAAATTATGTCCAATGACCAACATTATATTAAATGGTAAAAATATATTCTAAATATACTTTAAAACCACTCAAATTCACAATTTATCACTATTAATTATTTTGATTAAAAAAGTTGTTTTTAATTAAAATTTAGTAATTTTCACTATTCATCAAAATATGAAAGTTATCCGAAAAGTACCAAAATTTCACCTTAGGCTAAATTCGATATTCCGAATCCAAAAATGAAGTCCATTTTGAAATATAAAATATATATAATTTCAAAAAGTAGGTATTACTATTCATAACGGCTAGTTTGATTGGTTGTGGTGTGTTAAAATCTCGAAGTTGCGTACAATGCACGTCATTGCATTATTCGAAAGGAAACATACCGAGGAAGCTTGGGGTGTTACAACTCTCCATCAGTATTTGGTTGCTAGTTTTCTCTTTTGTGTCAGTGTTTTCACATCCTAACAATGTTATCCTATATAGAATCCATGTGAAATGTTATTCTAGGTTACCTTCACACATCCTTTTATCAATCTTGAAGATGAATTTTAATTAAAACATTAAATTATTTTAATACCCTATAATAGGTTATTCAAATGATAAGCCCTTGTTTGCTTTGCAGAAGTTCATGTTAATAGAAAAAAATTTATTTAAGGGGGTAGAATATTACAAATCATCATTTGATGAAATGTTTTTTGTAGATATATTTTATCCTTTTAAATTTTTAAATAAATAAACATTGATTTTATCTTTTTTTATACACAATACGGATCTTATCATTCATTACATACATCACTATGTTTATATTTCATTACACACAACACCATGTTTAAATGAAATCTGATATATAATGAAAATATTATTATCTAATATGATAGTTATCACCTAGCCATTGGAATAGAGGCTATGAATAGGATAAACTAAATTATAAAAATATATGGTTTACACATATTTATATAAATAATTATTTTCTTACCAATTAATTATAAATTAAAATTAAAACCAATGGAAAATGATGAATTTTTTTTCTAGAGTTATATTGTTTGAATAAAAAATCTATTTAACTTAATAAATTGAACAAATAGAATTTGGTGACTGATTTTAATGATTTTTATATATCATATATTTAATTAAATGTTTAACATTGATCATTTTTCTTCTAGAGAATTTATAAGAATATTCCCAATCTTATGCTTCAAAGTTGTATTATTTTTTTAAAAAAAATTATATGCTGTGATACAATTTTATAATTAATATCTTTAAATTTTAGAAATATTATTTGAAAACATAAAATTTATATTTCAAATAACTATTTCAAATTTATCTTTTGTTGAAATTTTTAAAAATTTTAGAAATTGTAAATTATCCCATTTATAATTATGTATCCTAGTTTTTATTAAAAATATACTTTCCTTGAAAGAATTTATTAGACAAATATTTTATTGTAAATGGATTAATAAGTAAAAAAGTTATAATATATTTCTATTAATATAATTTGTTTCATTTCAATCAATTTAATTTTTAATTTTGATAAAAATATTTTTAAAACATTCGAAATATTTCCCTTCCAAATTTTTATGTTTCATCTCATATATATGGTTAAGATTAAATTAAATTACTCTACTTATTTGAATGGAAATATGAGAAATGGATTCCATATTTTTAATATATATAAATTTTTTTATAATGTAAAATTATTTTTTTATCATTTTCAAAAGTAAAATAATTAAAAATTATTTATAATGGTTAAGGTTAAAACTTAATTAACAGGGGATAAACTAAACAAATAAGCGTTAAAATGAACTAAAAACATGTCCAAATCTCAATTTAAAGAAATAATTGTACCATATAACTTCAAAATTATTATATTTTCACATTTTGGAACCATTTAATGAGAAAGACTTTGTTAGACCTTTTTATTTTCATAAATTACATGTGTTCCACTCAACTAACTTATAAAATCCAACCCCTATGTTCTTATATTCATATATTAATATATTTTTTCAAGAAATACCTAATGTAATATATTCCTTAAATCATTTTAAACATATTATATTCCCTTCTGATATTATAAATCCAGTCGAGGAAGAATTTAGTTTTAACAGTAAGAGTTGGTTCGAAGAAGAGGTAAATTTTTTATGTATGTGTTTTTGTTTTACTTATTCTTCCAGCTCTTTAATGTATAATTAAACTATGATAACATAATGAACATAGGATATCCCAAATTTTTGTGTTTTACTATATTATTGTAAAAAACTATATCCATTTCTTCTTCCATTAAATGGGTTATAGAATCATCCCTTATTTTCTTGGCGGATTACTGCCTCACAAACTGATGATGTTTATTTTCCTATTTGTGAATCTCAATGATGGATATAATGATGGTATAATTTTTTATATATTATAGTTCAGATATTATTTTACTTATTAAAATATTATATCACATAAATATTATTTCTTTCCATTCGTTTCAAATATGTTGTAGTCGCTCATGTGTACAATGGAGTGTCGCCTCGCGAAGTGATGTGATTGATTCATGATTTATATGTGATGTACGAAGAATTTATTAACAGATAATATATAATATATATGTAATATATATTATTTTTAAATTGTAATATATTATTTTTATTTTTTTTTCATTCAGTCTATTTAGATAAAAGAAACACTGTTGGTGCGTACATATAATCTACCGTATCCATTAACTATATATTTAATGATCTATCTCTAACATTCAGAGACATCCATTACTAAATTTTTAATGAATACATATTATATTGGTACAATTTTTTATAGTATTGATATAATGGAATCTTGATAAATGTAATATTATAAAAAATGAAATATCAAAACATACACGATAAATAATGTAGTTATTCCCCAAAACGTGAATTTAACAGGGAATTATTAATAATATTGTAATAAGATATCATAAGTTAATAATATATTTTATGATATATATATATATGAGTTTTAATATATTTTTATTAAATATATATTTATTATAAATATGTTGTGAATGTGTTTGAAGGAATTCGAGACTTGTAGCAATAGATTTTCATTTCACCTTCTTACTTCTGTGAGACATATGCCATATTAACCAACTATTTATTTTATGTGTTATATATACTTCACATGAGATTATTTAATGATTATTATACTTAAAATTATGGTGATTTACATTTACATTTGAAGATATCTCATCCATTGTATTTTGAATTCAAATATTATGAATGTAATATGGGATATTTGTTTTACTTTTTCTTCATTGGGATAAACGTTATTTTATTTACCTGTTTTGTTATATAAGGTTTATATAAATCCCATATGATATATAATACCCTAAATTTATTTATTACAAAAATAATATATGTTTTATTGATTTTTTTCATTGATGAGGCTTGTGAATCAATTTTATCGAAGTGGTGATGTTTTTATGATACAATCTCATCATTTATAGATATTTATTATGATTATTATTATTATAATAAAATATATTATGATATATCTCTTAATAATCTAATGAAATTATATACACTGTATTTATTTCATTAGAATGCATGTTTTCCCTTCATTTTCCACTCCTTATACACTCAATATTTCAATATGATATTTTTTTGTGGAAACTGACTTCATTTCTCAGACCGATCAACAAACCATATTATTTTATATTCATAATTTATAAAAATTTATTAAATTTTTTTTCGTGTTTAAATTAAGTCTTTCAATTGATTTAATTTAAAATAAAAAAAATAAAAAACTGTGTCATTTTTTAAAATATGTTCGATTTTGGATTTTACCAAAAATGTGAAAGGATATTTTCTTTATATATACAACATGTATGGAAATGTATTCCATCCTAAAAAATAAATATTTTAAAGATTCATTTAAATTTTACATAGATTATGTTCAAATAAAAGTATTTTGAATAAAAATTATAGTAAAACTTGTTTTCTGTAATGTTTTAAAAATATTTTCCTGAAAAATTGATTTCAATAATTTTGAATCCACCATTTAAATGGTTTCAAATATTATTTTAAATGAAAATTATTTCAAAAATATTTTTATGAAGTTTTATTTTTAAAAATTCATATTCAAGGAATGGATATATTTCTCAAAAGTATTTTTAGTGATCTTTCAGAATCATTTTTACATATAATACCACATCCTTTGGTGATACTTATGCTTCTTTAAGTAAAAGATATAGGATATTGTTCTTATTCATTCATTGAATGGTGTGTTTTTATAATGAAATGATGGTTATGAAACATATTTCTCATCCACATGTTATAACATAATAACTTTCATATCAAAAAAACTTATTCTAAAGACAATACCATCATAAAATTCTTGTGAAACCATGTTATTTTTCCAATGGGTATTCAATAATTAAATGACAAACTAATAATATAACCTATTTATTTTTTTAGGTTATACTATGATTAAATGTTTAAGAAAACCACATCCTTTCTTGTGTAATGATATAATGAATATTTTTAGACATTCTTTCACACAAATGTATGATTTTCATAATTTTATGGTTGTGACATATATCTCCCTATAATGTATTAGTAATTATTGATATATCCTAAGAAAAATATAACTATAATGGGAAGTGAACCTAGTTCAGTAAGGGTCTTTTTCTACTATGATATTATTGGGATTAAATTATTACTACTATAATTGTTTGGGTATTAAACCAATTAAAGTAAGATAGTTATAGAAATGATATTTTAACTTCTAAGGAAATGATTTTATATTTGTATATGTATTTAATAAATCTATGAATTATGATTATTTTATATTCACATGGATCGCAATATTTTTTTCATTATATTTATGTCTTATGACCTACTAATATTTTTTCCATGGAACATGTTTTGGACTTTTGATATGAAGGGTGTGGTTTTCGCATGTTATTGTCATGTTATCATGCCCATATTCTCACATTCTAATTATGTGTTTTCCATGTTTATCATGAATTATAGTATGATATCACCCATTCATAAATTTCATTTCCCAAGTTATGAATAAAGTATTTATGTAGGGAATTTTTTTGAAGAGTACAAAGGTTGAACATCTTTATGAGAGATATTGAAGATAATTCACTAAATAAAAATATTTTGGACCTACATATCAAATTCACTAAACCATTACGATAATCATTTTTTTTTGTGTAATGTGATGAATATTCATATAAAATATATAATTTATTTTTAGGATAATCAAGTCTTCTTATATAGGATTTATAGATGCCATTATACTATATCCCTTTGGGTAGTGTGTTGAGGTTTTGAAAGTTAATTACTATGAATCTTCAAAAATATGATTAGTATGGGTTATATATAATGAAGAGAGGAAAAAAATGGATTCCATAAAAAACATATGAATATATGGATTGGTGTTTTGGTGGTGTGGATAGCACATTGTGAATGATTATTTTGGATTTGTGTTTCCCATTTTAGAAAATGATGTCCAACATGCATCTGTGGAAAGAAAATTATTTCCTCATGCTTACATGTACATACTAGAGTAAGATATAAAAAAAATTTAGACCATAATAAGATATGTTTCCTAATTCTTTAATAGAGCCCCAGTGTTATCATTGATATAATGTCTTCTTTTATGTTATGTAAAGGATATATAGTGGATCATGACAGAGATGATCAAGGAAATGAGAGATCATGATGTATTGATTCTAAGGGATGGTGTGTCTATTTGGATTGATTTTATATGGGATCATCTTTAAGGGAGATCATTTTTGTTTTGATGTAATGATCAAGAGTCCTTTAATTCCACGTTGTTTATTAGAAATATTAATTTTTTATAGATTATGAATCATATTAATATGTGATATGGATGTTTTTATAATTTTTATGTCACTTTTGACTCTTTTTTGATTAAATACCCTACCTAGTATATGGATTAGTCATTATAATCCATTTAATAGTCAATAAATTATAAATAGGTTTACCTAAGTACACGTGTCCTAGTATCCCATTCAAGAATTCTGTGATGAGGTGTCATAAAGTGGAAGTAATTATTTTTTTTGTGGTAAAATTTATAAATATAGAAGATAGGATGTCAAATAATGTGTTACATCCTTTGATGGGCCACCGATAGGTAGATCGTGACACATTTCTAATGTAATGTTTTAATTATTGAGGGTATGGGATAGTTTTTCTTGGTAACTAATGTTATGGTTAATATATTTAGTAAATATGGATCAAATATTAGATGTTGATAATATTATTTTTTCATATTGACACATTAAAAAGATACCTCGAAACATTAATCATATATTTCACATTAAATTGAAATAAAATACATGTTCTTGTGTCTGATTATTTTTCAAACAATAGGGGTTCAACTTTTAAATGTGTTAATAAAAACATACACAAAATTTTAGCATGTAAATTTTTGGGGTCATTATACTCAAATAAAAAATGATATTTTATCTAGGGATATGTAGTACAAATTCTAAGATTGGATTTATCCTAGTGGAATCTATATAATCAATCATGTAAGGGACATATAGAGACCTTTAATGTGTTAGTACAGACACTGTTTATCTAAATAATTTCTTAATTACATAGATCGGTTACCTAGAGTTTAGGGATTTTGTGACTAATTGTTTCAAAAAATAATCTATAATTTGTATTAAAATATTTCTTCTTATAGAACTCTACTTTTCTGAAGTAGATGGTTATGTAGACACCCAAACATGATATCATGAGTGGTGTTGTGTTTAAAGGGTCATATTTTTTGTATTCCTAGATCTATGTTTTCATGGAAACATTTTTATCTACCATGGTGGGATATTGGAGGGACAATATTAGTTTTCAAATGATTCCAATGTGGAAGTTGTCTGTGATATTCACATGGGCATGAACCAAATTCAATGGGCTACGTGATGGTAATATCATCTATCAGTTGACTATTCTGTGAGTTAGAAGTGTGTTCCATGGTTTTGTGAGATGCAACCCATGTGAGAATGAGTCATTTTGTGTAATCATTTAATACGAGAGTGTACAACTGTTGGTTTTGATTGGTATCGATGTAGATGGATGGATAGAACATATTATAGGTTTCTTCGTGGTTTACATAACCTTTATTGGTGTATTGTGATTATGGTTATGGATTGTTTTTTTAAAGTATCAATGTGTCAGTGTATGTCCTTACTAGTTATTCATGGTTCCCCATGGTGTTGCATATCGATTAATGGCCCATGTGTAGTTAAATAATAAAATTATTCAGGTTGTTGATGAATGAAATCTGTGTTGAGGTTGAAGCATGGTGGTGATACAGTAACATGAATAATGGAAAAGGATTCATGATCCATTTCATAGCTTGAAATGATGTGTTAGGGATTGTCTGATATTTTCATTTGGTTCATGGGGACATATTTAAATAATTTCATAAGTTAGGGTATGCACCAATGGATACTATGGATGATGTTCATTGTGGGTTGGGAACATGTGATGATAATTATTTCATCTTGAATTTAGGTGTGAGTGGAACATAAATTCCCATTTATTGCTTTTGTAAATGGATGAATTGTGCATTACTAAATATTAATTTTTTTCTCAATATGGGCATATCTGTTTGTAAAAGTAAATTTTCTATTGGTAAAACGTTTTACTGACAAATATGTCTCTATCGCTACACTGTGAGTTAAAAATCTATCACTAAATGTTATTGCGATAGATATAACAGTTCTGTTACAATTATAATAATACTAGTAGATAATATATATGTTGGTAAAACTGATTAGGCACAAATTCATAGGAAAAATATATATATTATTAATAATATTACCAACAAGTAACATCTATATATAAATGAAATTGAAATTAATATCATTATTTATTATTACTAATTAAATTTTATACTATATTTATTAATATATCATAAATAATACACCCATTATAATTATTAAACCGGAATGATTTTCACACGCTAAAACATTTAAAAATATAAATTATATTAATAACGAAATCTAATACAAAATGAATCCATACATGGTTGATGTTGCATGATGCTTAAAAAGATTATAAAACCACAAAAAATGATGATCTATAATTTCCCCCACCCACCCACCCCACATGGAAAAAATGGTATGTTATAATCTTCCAATATGAATGTTACCTACAATCCATCAGTATCGAAAAATTTTCCACCATAGAAAATGAATGGTCTCCTGATGGAATGACTGAAAATACGAGACATCACCCCACTAATACACCAATGGAAGAGACGAATCATGTCAATAATGTCAATATTGAGAAATTTCATGTCGATTTTGTCCCATGATTTATATCCAAGATCGACACCACAACACTACTAAAAACATACACACTAATTAGCACAATCAATCTAAATGAATTGGAAACAAATTATATATAAATTAATGAATAAAAAATAGTCATCATGTAATGAGATCTTTTTACCATACTAACCACTACTTTCAAAAATAGTGTAACACTCCATGCTTCGATGGTATTATTCTCATTGAATAATACAATAGTGTGTGTTGTATGCAACTTCTAGTTCTAACATACACCACGACCAATCAAACTAGCCATTATGAATATTAATATCCACTTTTTCAAATTTTATACATTTTATCTTTAAAAGGGACTTCATTTTTTGATTTAGAATATTGAAATTAGTTTAGGGTGATTTTTTTGTTCATTTCTGATAACTTTCATATTTTGATGAACATTGAAAATAAATAAATTTTAATTAAAAACAACTTCTTTAATCAAAATAATTAATAGTGATAAATTTTAAATTTTAGTGGTTTTAATGTATATTTAGAATATATTTTTTACCATTTAATACAATTTTCATCATTTTGCGTAATTTCACATTTAAACCGGTCAAAAAAAGAGTCAATCTTTTGATAGTTATTATTTCATAAAAACACTCTTTTTGTTTTGCCAATGGGAATGAATTTGAAATTAATTTCTTCCACATCTGTGTTTTGAAAATAGAAAAATGGATTCCATATTTAGTATTTGTATGTCCAAATTGTGTAAATAGGTATCTTTTATTTTTCTACATTTGAATAATTACTTCGGTAAATATTGTATTTACAATGGTTAAAAGGTAAATCTGGTAAATAAGGGTAATCAAATATTATTATTATTATAAATTATCCTAAAAAGTGTCATAACCAAATTGGTAGATACATTTCTGACCATGGAAATCATTGGGTCGATTTTGGGACCCTATGGATCCACTTCTAAATGATAATTACACTTTATATTAATTAAGTTAATGTAAATACAAAAATGACATAAGCATATATCTTTTAGAAAAACAATTTTTACATTGGTTTATATATACTGTATTTTAGACTATAAATATTCATTATTAATCTGAAAAGATTTCCTACATAATAGTATTTTATTTATAATTTTAAGACATTTAATAATTAAATATATTTATGACACAATAATGATGCAGTAATTTCTTTATTAATGAAAGAATCAAATAATTTGTAATATAAATGTTAAAAAAAATATAATTTGAAAGTTTTGATGAAATCCACGAATTTTATTAGTTAATATGACATGTTATTATTTCTTAAATTAATTTATTTAGAATTAATAAATTTGTTAAGACTTGAAAAAAAATATTAAATATTGTCAAAATTGACAAAAATGAGTTTTTAAAACAAATATTAAATTACTAATTAATATTATATTCCTAAAAAACTACATTTCGGCCAAAGTACATATATAATGGTAGGTTTATTATTAATGGACCACTAGGGGGTCTCTTGGTGTTTTATTGTATGATTATTGACTATATAATATAAAAATACAAAGAGAGATGGTAAATGTCAAACTATTTAACTAAGAGTTAAATCAAAAATATAAAGTTAATATAGTTACCCAAACCTATAAAAAACATATTAGTTGAGTGGTTTTCATCCTATACCTACCATATCCTTTAAGTAATCTACTTTAGAGCCATTATAAACTGAATGTGAATTTATTATAAAATAATATTTCTAGCTTTTCCTAAGGTTCCCTTCACCTGTCTTATTAAAGGGAACTTACTGTTCTCACTTATTAACACCTTAAAATCAATTTGGATCAGCTAACCCCTGCCCAAATATTCTCTCAAATTATCTCAATTCAACCTATAGGCCTTAGTTTGATCATAAATCCAACCTAAGGATCCCTTTTGATCAAATCAAAAGGAAGAACCTAAAGAAGAGGTAAGATTTTCACCACCCTCATTCAAGTTCCTTTCTTCTTAAACATCTTATTTATTTGTTTTTTCCATTATAAAATAATAACTCTATTATCTTCTATATACTGTTAATATATTATAAATGTGGTAAAACCATATTCAGTATTTTATCTATCCATTTAATGACATTTCACCATACGTGTGTACATACGGCTTACCATATCCACGCCGTGGTGTAATTATTATTCAAAACATTATTATTTGGATGGGTATGATAATGATGTATAATTGAAGTAAATAATAAATATAACATGATAATGATTCTATATATATATTATATACCATCCAATTATATATTATTTTAATATCAAAAGAATGATATTGTTTCTCGTGTATACGTACAGACTACCGTCTCCATGAACGAGATGAGATTATTTCCCCCATCGTATCAACGAAAATATATTTCTCCATTTATGATTAAAAATAATGTTTATGGACTAGATATCCTTTTTTATATGAATAATATAAATCCTATCCATAACAAAAACAACTAATTTAACAAAACATATAAACGAAAATGAGTAAGTTAACACCCAATATGACGATAATTTTAAGATATTATTATCAAAGAAATGTTAAAAGATCATATATGATATCATATTAATATATATGATTCATATATAAATAAATTAAAATTATTTCACCATTATACATGATGTTACCATACCATCAACCATGTAAAAGTACAAGGTAAGTGTTTATTTCACAATCATTTCATTATCTGAGGTTATTTATATGTAATTATCTAATGGGGACACTTTATCATTCACATCCATGTTTCTTAAAAATGGATTTCAAATAATTATTAATTTTTTACAGACTATGGGTTAAAGTCATTTATGACATTGTTTTACTTTTTATAAGATGTTTATAATGAAATATTTCTGTCGTTTTCCAAACAAGGTCATGTTAAACCTATAATACACAATCAAGGTAAGAATGTTATTTTAACTTATACTGCATGTGTGGCTATTTTCCGCCATTATAAAATCATCAAATATTCCCTTACAAGCTTATATGAATATTTTCAAAGTAAATTTTTTCTTTTATAATTATGTGACTTTTAAATGATTTAAAAAAAGATATATTTCTCTCAAATGGTTTTGATTTCATCTATGTCAACATCCTTTGATGTATTTGAAAATTATTTGAAGTTGATTTATTATGATAGAAAACATCCATATTTTATTGATGGTTTTCAGATATGATTGATTGTGGATGTGTTATTTTTATACCATTCAGTGTTTATGGAGAATGTACTGACATTTTGTATGCTAGTTTTAATAAGAATGTTTATGTTATGTTTAAACCTGATCATTTGAGGAATGCATTGGACTTAATAAGTGATGGGTGGAGCTAGCTATAACTCCTCAATGCATCAGTAGGTCTCATGAGGAAAAATAGTTTCTTGGCACAAGGCCTTGAAAAAATATTATTTTCTTCTAGGCACAAGGCCTTGACTATGTGGTTATGAAAGTCTTCCATTATGCATTCCATCATTATGAAAGTGGTTATTAATATTGCTTGTTATTATACTACTAGTAGAATATCCATGTGAATAAGTAAATGGCATTATTTCAATTTATTTCTTAAATATTATGTTGAAGTTCAAGTTTAAAAGGATTTTTTTAGTTATACATTGCCTTTAATGTTTATGCTTATTTATGAAATATTACACTATATTGTTATCCTTAATGGGAATTTGAGATCACCCTTTTCTATGTTTTATTTTTCCCAGGATGTGAAAAAGTATTTTATGAATGACCTACATGGATTGTATAAGGGGATATGAGTGTGGAGTCAAGATGTTGTTGTAGTTTTCACTTTATGATGTAATGTAAACATTATGAATGTATCTAGTGAATCCAAGAATACTAAACTAATTTGACTTTAGAGACTTGATATTTTGTGATCATACCAATGTAATGTAAAAAGGCACAAACTATGGGTATCTGGGGTCAGCGCGTTATAGATGGTATCAGAGAAAGTTTAGTACAAACCATGGGAGCTCGATTTAGATAAACTTTGATAAGAGAAAATAGACCTAATATGGACTTTGAGGACTAGTATCGAAGAACTTCTTAGAATTTTGGTATTGTAGTGATTTTGTTGTTTTTCCGAGCAATACATCCATGTCTAGATACGAGGAGGTAGAGGTGGATCTGGCACAAATGTACCTAGGGGTAAAACCCGAAACACCGCTTTGAGCTAGACTCGAACGGGAACTGGTGCACGACAATGGGCCATGCTGCACTCTTGCATATGATACTCCCGGAGGATATGCTTAGGATAATTATCATTTTCATTAAAACCCATTATGAAGTGTTTATTATTATATACTTCCTCAAATAATTTTTTTAGGATTATGGATTATATCAATAATATTGTTCAATTTTTGTTAAGTATGTTATAAGTTTGGAAATATGTATTGTGATTCATAAACTAATCTAGTGTATGCCATTGTTTAGAAATGGAGCCTAGTGGATGAAATGGAAACTGTATCAATTCACTCACATTATGTAATAATTTCCCTCCTGCTCAAGATAATCATAGTGGAGCTGGAGCTGAAACTGGTGCGGATCATCTAATCACCATACAAGGACAACTCACTCAGGTTATGAATAATAACATTACACGTATGGAGCACCCTGATCCGCAACCTGGATGATCAATGTTAGATCACTTCATGAGGAAACAACCACCAAAATATAATTGGAGTAAAACTCCATTAGTAGTTGATCAATGGATAAATTATTTAGAGAAAATATTCCATGCCTTGGGGAGTAGTGAAAGGGAAAATGTTATCATGGTAGTTTACCACCTCAGTAGACATGTTGATCCATGGTGGTCATTGATTCAAAACACGAAGGAAGATGATGAAGTATAAAATATGAAATGGAGGGAGTAGAAAGAGATTTTATTATGAAAAATACATTCCTCATGACCATAGAACCGATATGGAAAGTAAATTTCTGAGTATGAGGCAAACGGAGGATGAGAATGTCACAATGTATGAGGCTAACATTACATGGTTAGCAAGGTATGTTACAGATTATATTTGTAAACCAAGAATTAAGATTGTGTGTTTCTTTGATGGGATAAATCTGTTTCTCCGAAGAGTATTAGTCTCACAATCCTTCTCGTCACACAAAGATATTGTCTCATGTTCTATCAATACAGATAAAGAATTATCTATGTCTTGTGACATTAAAAACCAAGAGAAGAATAGATATTGTGATCACACTAGAAATGTAAATAAGGGGAAGAAGGGAAAAGTTGATTATCCATCCTGTAGTAAATATAGGATGAATCCCCCTGGTACATGCTTGAATGGAATGGGAGTCTGTTACAAGTGTGGTGAAATAAGCCACCAATCTCTTAATTTCAAGGGGATGAAAGAAGCTATCGATGTTTAGTGCTACAATGTAGGGAGGTGGGACATTATGCAAATAATTTTCCTCAGGGTCTGGGGAACTTACCTCAGAAAAGGCCACGGGATCAACACCAAGCTTATTCTATCACTACTTCCGAGGTAGATTATCCAAAATACATGGTGGAAAGTAATTTAATGGTTTAATCAAGTTTAGAAAAAAAAATTATTCTGGATCATCGCATTGTTTTATATCATCCTAGTTTGATAAGAAAATTATATATTTCCAATTTTATTTAACAAGGGAGTGTTCAGTTAAAACTCCTAAGGGAAGTATATTTGCTACAATGTTCTGTGGATCCATTCCCATTAGGGTATATAAATGTTCTTTATCTTATGATCTCATCATCATACCTATGATTAAATATGATATAATCCTCGGTATGGACTGGATTTCAGACCATGACGTGACAATTGTTTGTAAGAATAAGGAGGTTACAATTTTTGATGATGATGATAAAGAAAAAATTATCTTTAGAGCAGAATCATCACCACCTGATTCTTATCTTGATCCACCCCCAGTAGCTCATCTAAATTCAATTATTGGGGATTAAAAGAATAAAATAACTGTGGGTAAGGAATAGAATTCTCAAATTGAGGATGTGCCTATTGTGAATGAATATGTAGATGTGTTTTTGGATGATTTACCTGGACATCCTCAAGAATGAAAAATTTAGTTTTCCATTGATTTAATTTGGAGTTCATGGCTTATATCAAAGACATTGTACAGAATAGACACTGTGTAATTAGTTTAACTAAAGAAAAAACTAGAGGAATTGAGTGATAAGGGATTTATTTTCACTAGTGTTTCTCCATGGGGAGCCCCTGTCCTTTTTGTTAATAAGAAAGATGGATATATGATGTTATGTATCATCTATTGGAAAATCAATTCTATATAAATAAATAAAATGTATCCTCTACCTCGGAGTGATGAATTATTTGACCCACTGCATGGAACACAATAATTTTCAATGATTTTCCTTTGATATGGGTACCATCAGTTGTGTGTGAAGAAGGAATACATTCAGAAGACATCTTTTTGAACCAGGTACGACATTACAAGATTACAGTAATGCCTTTTTGATTTATTAATGAACCCTCTGTCTTCATTGATCTAATGAACAGAGGATTCATGTAATATCTCGATGATTTTTTAGTGGTATTTATAGATGATATCTTGGTATACTCCAAAATATATGAGGATCATGAAAATCACTTGCGTATTATCCTGAAGACTCGAAGAAGACATCATTTATATGGGATTTGTAGTAAGTGTGAATTATGGCTTCAGGAGATTTCTTTTCATGGTCATATTGTCTATAAGGATGGAATCTCTGTTGATCATTCTAAGACAAATTCAATCCATAAATTTCCAGCACCGACGACTATAACTGAGGTGCACAATTTTATTGGTTGAGCAGGTTATTATCATTGTTTCGTCCCATACTTTTCTCGATTGGTTAACCCATTAACGAAGCACACACGTAAAGGGGTTAAATTTCTTTGGACAATAGAGTGTGAAGAACATATTTATTAACTGAATAGAAGACTATTAAATGCCCCTATTTTGACTCTACCATCAGGGAAGGATGGGTTCTTTATTTATATTGATGCATCAAAGAAAGGAATTGGTTGTCTCCTTATACCGAATGATAGAGTTATTTCCAATGCATCACAACATCTGAAAATTAATGAGAAAAACAATCCTACTCATGATATTGAGTTAGCTACTATATGTTTTTGTTTGAATATATGGAAACATTATCTCTATGGTGAAAATGTGAGATTTATACCGATCAAAGAGTTTGATGTACTTTTTTTCACAGAAAGAACTCAACATGAGGCAAAAGAGATGGATTGAACTACTCAATGATTATGATTGCACGATACACTATAACCTGGGGAAGGAAAATAATGTGGCAGATTCATTGAGCAGAAATGATCATGCAGTTTTGAACAAAATGAGAATTGAAAGGGATCGTATTTGCATTGATCTAGTAAAGATGGATATGGGAATAACCATGGATAGTGAAACATCAATACTTTTTCAAATGATTTCCAAAACATCATTACTAGAATGGAAAAGAGTTCTCATACCGATGATGAAGTGTTTAAAAAGAAGATTAAATATGTGAATGATAGGAGATTTAGTGACTTTTTGTATGAAGATGGAATTTTGAAATTTGGGAGAAGGATTTTTGTTCCCAATATACCTGATCTAAATAGGGAATTGTTGGATGATTCTCATAGTTCCTATTTCTCTATACACCATGGGAGCACCAAAAAGTATATAAATTTAATGGAAAGTTTTTGGTTGGACAAAATGAAGAGGGAGATTACTGATTTTTTGTCAAGATGTATGGTTTTTCAATAAGTGAAAGCTGAAAGGAAACAACCTGGTGGAGTTATGAAACCTCTTCCCATACCTGCGTGGAAATGGGATAATATCACGATGTACTTTTTCATGGGACTGCCAATGACTCGTAGAAGGAATGATGAAAAATGGGTCATTATTGATCATCTTACCAAGTCGGAACATTTTCATGCTATAAGGGATGATTTACCACTTGAACATCTAGCAATAATATATATTAATGATGTTGTGAGGCTTCATGGAGTACCCTAATCAATTGTTTCAGATCATGATCCCAGTTTTACATCAAGATCTTGTATAAGTCATCAGAAGGCCTTGGATACTAATCTTCATTTGAGCACTGCCTACAACCCTCAAACAGATAGAAAATCAGAACAGACTTTTCAATCCTTAGAATACATGTTGAGATCGTGGTCACTTTACTTTCAGGGAATGTGGGATCAATATTTACCTCTGGTAGAATTTTCCTATAACAATAGCTTCCATTCATGTATTCAGATGATACCATATGAATCGTTATACAGAAATAGATGTTGCAGACCAACCTGTTGGGATGATGTTGGTGGAAGAAAACATATAGGCCCGGAACTGGTGCAGGAAACGATGGAAAAAGTTAGGGTAATCCAAAACCACATCAAAGAAGCTCAAAGTAGATAGAAGTGTTATACTGATAACCAAAGGTAGGATTTAGAATTTCAGGTAGGAGATCATGTTTTCATGAAGGTATTTCAATGGAAGGGTGTTATACTTTTTGGTAAGAAGAGAAAATTGTGTCCCATGTACATAGGACCATTCAAAATTCTTGTATGAATTGGGGTTGTCACATATCATTTGGAAATGCTGCCAAATCTCCCCAAAGTTCACGATGTATTACACGTATCACTGTTGAGAAAATGCATGCCTGACCCAACACATGTACTTACATATGAAGAATTAGAATTGGAACCCGATTTACCATATTGTGAAGAGCTTGTCAATATTTTTGATATGAGAGATCAAGTGCAGAGAAACCAGACGAGTCATCTGGAAAAAGTTCAATGAAGAAACAATAAGATGGAAGAGGCAACGTTGGAACCCGAGGAACATATGATGAAGAACCACCAGAGTCTTTTCATGAGGTAACATTCTAGAAATTGTGAGGAAGAAATAATTTGATGGAGGGGAGAATGTAACACCCCATGCTTCCATGGTATGGTTCTCTTTGAAAAACATTTAGTAATGTGTGTTGTACGTAACTTCTAGTTCTAACACACACCACGACCAATCAATCTAGTTGTTATGAATAGTAAAACCCACACATTAAAATTTTATTCATTTTATCATTCAAAATGGACTTCATTTTTTGATTTGGAATATCTAAATTGTCTTTGGGAGAATTTTTGGTACATTTCTGATAACATTCATATTTTTATAAATACTGAAAATTTCTAAATTTTAATTATAAACAACTTTTTTAATCCAAATAATTTGTATTGATAAATTATGACATTGAGTTGTTTTAAATTATATTTAGAATATATTTTTATTATTTAATGCAAATTTGTTCATTGGATGTAATTTTACATTTAATCCGGACATAAACAAGTTTCAATCTTTTGATAGTTATTATTTCATAAAAACATGCTTTTTGTTTTGATAAAGGGAAAAAAATTAAATTAATTAATGCCACTTCTGTGTTATGAATTTAGAAAAATGGATTCCATATTTATAATCATGATTACCAAATTGAGTAAATATGTAACATATATTTGAAGACATTTTGAATAATTATTTCGGTAAAAATTTTATTTATCATGGTTAAATTGTAAATATGGTAAATAAGGTTAAAAAATAATATGATAATAAAAATAAATTTACCTAAAACTTGTCCTAATCATATTGGTTGATAAATGTTCGACCATGGGCATATTATGGTCGATTTTGGGACCCAATGGATCAACATGTAAGTGATAATGACATTTTATAGTTTTTAATTTAAAGAAAAAAATACATAAGCAAATTTCTTTTAGCAAAAATAAATTTTACATAGGTTTATATATGTTATATTTTTGACTATAAATATTTATTAAAAATCTTGTAATATTTCCTTCATAATAGTATTTTATTTATATTTTTTAGACATTAATTAATTAAATATATTTATGACACAGCAATGATGCACTATTTTCCTTATTAATGAAAGAATCAAATAATTGGAATTATAAATGTAAAATAAATATAATTTGAAAGGTTGGATGACATGCATAATTTTTACTTGTTAATATGACATGTTATTATTTTCTAAAATAAATATGGTTCTAATTAATAATGTTTTTAAGGCTTTAAAAATCAATTATTAATTATTGTCAAAATTGACATAAATGAGTTTTTAAAACAAATATTTATTATTAATTGATATTCTATTTTTAAAAATCTAAGGTTCGACCAAAGGACTTATATAATGATAGGTTTATTATTAATGGACCACTTGGGGGTATCTTGGAGGTTTATTGTAAATTTATTGACTATATAATATAAAAATACAAAGAGACATGTTAAATGCCAAACTATTTAACTATTTGTTAAATAAAAAAGATAAATTTAATATAAGGACGCAAACCTATCTAAAACAAATTGGATGAGTAGTTTTCAACCAATCCCCACCTTTAAATTTATATAATCAACTTTGGATCCATTAGAAGCTGAATAAGAATTTATTATAAAATAATATTTCTTTCTTTTCCAAAGGTTCCCCTCACCCCTCTTATAAAAGGTCACTCCCCCTTCTCACTCATTCACACCTTCAAAGCCATTTGGCTCAGCCAAAACCTAACAAAATATTATATCAAAATTCCTCAATTTAACCTAGAGGCCTTAGTTTGATCATAAATCAAATCTAAGGAGCCCTTTTGATCAAATCAATAGGAAGAACCCGAAGAAGAGGTAATGTTTTCACCACTCTCTTTCAAGTTGCTTTCATCTTCACCATCTTCTTTATTTGTTATTTACATTTTGAAATAGTAATTCTAGTATCTTCTATATAATATATGTTAATATAAATATGGTACAACGATATTCAGTATTCTATCCTTCCTTTGAATGACATGTCACCATACATGTATATGTACGGCTTACCATCTCCCCATCGTGGTGTAATTGTTATTCAAACATTATTATTTGGATGGTTGTGATAATGATGTATAATTGATTTAAATAAAAAATATAACATGATATTGATTCTGTATATATGATATACCATCTAATTATATATTAATTTAACATCAAGATAATGATATTGTCGCTCGTGCGTACGTACAGACTACCGTCTCCACGAACGAGATGAAATTCATTCCCCATCGTATCCATGCAAGTCTAATTCTCATTTGATTATTAAAAAAATGTTTAAGGACTTGATATACTTATTTATATGAAGGTGATACAACCTATCCATAACAAACATAACTTATTTAACAAAACATATAAAAGAAATGGAGTAAGTTAACACCTGAAACGACGATAATAATAACTTATTATTAACAAAGCAATGTTAAAATATCATATTAGATATCATATTAATGTATATGAATCATGTATAATGTAATAAATAATATTTTACCATTATAAAGAAGGTTAACCAACCCTCAACCAAGAAAATGTATAAGGTAAGGGTTAATTTCACAATCTCTTCATTATCCGAGGTTGTTTATATGTAATTATCTACCTGGGCATCATTATCATTCACATCCAAGTTTCATAAAAATGTATTTCAAATAATTCTTACTATCTTACAGACTATGGGTTAAAGTAATTTATACCCTTTTTTGACTTTTTATAAGTTGTTTATAAAGAAATCATTCCTTTGTTTTTCAGAAAAGATACTTTTTAACCATTTTGACATAATTAAGGTAAAAATGTTTTTTTAACTTATACGGTGTGTGCGACTATTTTCTGCCATTATAAAATCATAGAAGATTCTCATAGAAGCTTCTAAGAATATATTAAAATTAAATGTTTTATTTTATAATTATGTGACTTTTAAATGATTTAAGAAAAAGTGATATTTCTCTCAAATGGTTTTGATTTCATCAATGTTAACATCCTTTGATGGATTCTAAGCGTATTTGAAGATGGTTTATTATGATACAAAACTTCCATATTTTGTTGAAGGTTTTGTGATATGTTTGACTGTGGATGTTTTATTTTTATACCATTCATGGTTTATGAAGAAAGGATTGACCTTTTGTATGATAGTTTTAATATGAATGTCTATGTAATGTTTATACTTGTTCATATGAGGAATGCCTTGGAATTAATAATTGATGGGTAGAGCCCGCTATAACTCCTTGATGCATTAGTATGTCTCATGAGAATAACTACTGTCCTGGCACAAGGCCTTGAAAATATCTTATTTGTAGTCTTGGCACAAGGCCTTGACTATGTGGTTATGAGAGTCTGACATTATTCATTCCATAATTATGAAAGTGGATATTGATATTTCATGTGATTATTGGACAAGTAGAATATCCATGTGAATAACTAAATGAAATTATTTCATTTTATTTCTTTCATATTATGCTGATGTTCACATTTAAAAGGATTTTGTTTTAGTTATACATTTCTTTAAATGTTTATACATATTTATGAATGTTTCCACTATATTGTTATCCTTACTGGGTATTTGAGCTCACCCCTTTCTATGTTTTATTTTTCCCTAGATGTGAAGATGTTTTTTATAAATGACATGGAGGGATAGTATAAGGGGATATGTGTATGGAGATAAGATGTTGTTGTAGTTTTAATTTGATGGTGTTATTTAATCTTTAGGAATGTTTCTAGTGATTCAAAGGCTACTAAACTAATCGGTCTATCGAGACTTGATCTTTTGTGATCATGCTAATGTTATGTAAGAATGCGCTGAATCTGGGTAATTGGGGTTAGGGTGTTACAAATTGTGTACAAAAAAGAACCTGAAATAGTTACTTTAGTAGAAATTATAATGAAAATGTCTGTAATCGACAACATTGGAGCTCTATACTCTTCCCTATGTGAACCAGCCACACATAACCAAAGTGAATAACCCAAAATATGTACAAAATATATGAATGAATTGAATCCAAAATTGAAATAAATATAAGAATAAAAAATTATCTACATATATTGATCATTTTTTACCCAACTAACCTCTAATTTAACAACATCAAAATAACAACAACCTAAAATGATATTGAGTAACTCTAGAAACGAAACTACCTATAAAAAGATACAATGAAAATGCCATTTTAAACAATAGTGAAACATTTAATTGAAATTAAAAAAGATAATAGAATTAATCTAATTCCATGAGAATTGATTTACATAAATAAACCAATTTTCATCACAATATTAGCGTAGTAAATGAAATATTATCTTCTTCAATGTATGAATGAAATAACAATGTCAGTAATTTTTTTCTTTTGTAAAAATTGTGATATCGTTGTGGCATGAATGGGTTGGCTAAGATTTCATAATATATATTTTTATCTCCACACTATAAAATATATTTATCAACTATGTGTAATATACTTTATGAACTTCTAAACATGAAAAATTATCTAAACACAATTGATAAACAATGCCCAGCAATAACATAGATATATGCATGAAATTCTATTTTTGGGGTATAAAATCAACTTTGATAATCATAGAGTATAGATAATTATAGTAAATTATAGTAAAATATACCATAGATCCATAATCATCCAATATTGGATGAATTCCAAAAGAAGGACCATATAGATCTATGATTATTGAAACTGCACAGACCCTCGGCTTTATAAAAAAAGAATTAACTAGTAATAATTAGTATGATCAGTTAAATATGAAAAAAAAAACATAACATATTCATATATAATTAGACAATTGGAACAAAACTGTAATAAAAATAACATTTTTTAGATGAAACCATCTGGGATGCTCTAAATCACCTACTCTCACTCACAATTGGGGTATGAAGTAATCATCACAGATAAACTCCTCGAATATTTTTGAATCATGAATGATGAAAAATTAAACAACTAAAGACCACCCAAGTACACAATGCAATACAGTGACACTAGAAAAATAACCACCATCATATCTAAGTGAGATGAAATCCCCAAAACCCAGTCATCAATTTTTTTTCATTGTGGAAGGAATAATGAAGAGAAAATTCATCTGAGATGATCATACCTAGTATAAAAGGGATAGAGAAAATTTTTCCATGGATCACTTCCAAGAAGAATAGTCGATGCCTGATATTGGTAAATCGAAACATGCATTTGGAACCACAGAGATCCTAGATTCCTTGACGATACAATCCAAAATCAGAAGACATGAAGATTGAATGAAAATATTGATAGAACCAAAAAAAGACACTCAACAATGATCTCATATATGGAGACATGATGACTAAAATATTGACCACAAGAATCTATGAAGAAAACGGTGAATCATACCAGTGGATGAAGCCTCACACATGTAGAAGGACAGGAGGATCTGTTTCTTTAAAATATAATAAAACATTTTATATTATAACATTATATTATTATATATGAAATATTATAAAATATATTAACATAGATAAGTATAATTTGATATAATAATTAATTTTATATAACATAAATATAATATTTTATAAAAAACAAACCAATTAAACATTACTACCAATGAGGAACCCCAACTATCTTTTATTCCACACCATTTACCTCAAAGATCTACACGGTACACAACCAAAAAACCTACCAACAAATTAGTGCAAAATTTCTATATGAAATGAAACCGCATCAAATTAAATGTATCAAAAATTGATCTACATAGAATGATCATTTTTCATTCATCATCTTAATTTACATCTCAAAAAATCATGTAAGCACCTATACCAGGGAGAACCTCATGTCACTATAATTTCATATCCTTTAACTCCATCATCAGCTCCTCATACATCAAAAGATCATACCAAAATATAGTACAAAATACCTACATGAAATGAATCAAAAAATAAATGTCAATAAAAATATAAATATGTGATCTGAATATAATAGGAATTTAGGATTCATCATCTCTATTAATAGCTGAAAAATGAATCTCATCTACGTTCCATTAGTGTTCAATATTCTTAATATATGAACTTATTTCATATGTTAAAATGGTTTTTTAACCAAAAATCCATAAAATTCCCCCCAAATACAATGCATATTTCTATTGATCACTAATATTACTACTATATTAGACTAGAACTAATGAACATGAATGTTTTTTTAATAAAAAATTCATTTTTTCATAGAAAACACCAATAATTCTTCATTTCCACATTGTTACGCTACTAGACAATAAAAATCATTTTTTAGAAATAATAAAATAAAACATTCAGCATCATCCTGGGAGAATTGGAAATTTTAACATGGAACACAAGATAACCAAATGCAATAGTCTATACCTTCACCCCAAGCGATAAGAACGTTTATTTCCTTTGGTGCATCTCATTAGAATCCCAAAGTCACATAGATAAAAGAACAAGAACATGAAATCTCGTTTAATCTATATTTTTCTGAAACCCTAACATAATTACAATTCAATCCAAACCATATATACATGTGATTTTATGTTCTTAATATAGCCTCCCACCTATTTATTACCTAACGTTTTATTACATTTTACTAACAAGGAATATTTAATGTCTAGTGTCTTGGAAATCATGAACATAAAACATGAAAACAATATAAAACATTCTTCTAATCCACTAGTAAGGCTTCATCATATGTTCCTCATAAGTACAATTTCTTCATCTCATTACTTGGAGACATACATCAAAGAAGAAAGGTGAGATGAATGCTTAGTAATTAAATAAATTGAATCAGTTTACATCTGATATCAATAAAAACTAGATGAAAATGACAAGACATGAGCAATAGAAAAAGAGTCATATAATTACAAAAAGAAAATGAACCACAACATGAAAGTACGGCTACAATATTTCATTTATACATTCATGAACATATTAATAAGGTTCATTCCAAAGGTGTCATGTTACGTAGAAATTTGTCTCTATGATCCAAGATCCCCACCAGATGCATATCATAAGAGAAGTTATGTTCCAGTTGTACCACCTCTGGGTTTAGTACAGGTGATGGTTTAGGTATGTACTTCCTTAATAGGGATACGTGAGAGAAATCGTGAACTTGTGCTAGATTTGGAAGAAGTGCAAGCCTATAAGCCTATGCTCCTAAAATATCAAGGATTTCATAGGACAAATTTTCTTAAGCAAGAGCTTCCCTTTCTTCCCAAAACACATGAATATCTTCTAAGGTGAATTTAGAAGAAAGACTTAGTCACCATCATCGATCTCCAAGTCCCTTCAACGGTGGCTGGCATAGCTCTTTTTCCAACTCTATGAAGCCTTAATGTGTTGTAGGATAGAATGTAATTCTTCTTTAATCACTTGCAGAAGATAAGTCCCGAGAATCATTATCTCATTAGCTTTATGCCATCAATTAAGAGTTCTACACTGCTTACCATATAGTGATTCCTAGGGATCTATTTGAATGCTCGAGTGGAAACTATTATTTGTAGGATAATTCAACCCAGGGAAGATGTTGATCTCATCATCCTTTGAAGTCCATTGAGCATGCTCTCAATATGTCCTCAAGTGTTTGGATAGTCTACTTGGATAATTCATTATTATGAGGATTATAGGCCATACTGATATTCAATTATGTACTCAGATCATTTTGAAGACTTCTCCCGAATTTGATGTAAAACATGGGTCATAATCAGATATGATAGATATTGTAACTCCATGAAACCATACCACTTCTTTCTCATAATTACTGGAATGTTGATCAATAGAGAAATCTTCTTGAATAGAGATATAATGGGCAGTCTTGGTGAGATGGTCCACAATAATCCATATTGCATTATTTTCCATGGATGTTCTCGGGAAACATGTGAGGAATCCCATAGTGATATTGTCCCACCTTCATGCTTGTATTGGTAGTGGTTTCAATACCTCTTTATGAACTTGTATCTCTGCCTTTACATGATTACATACCAAGCACCATGATGTGTTGTCAGGAATATCCGTTTTCATATTATCCCACCAATAATGATCCCAAAGGTCCGTATACATTTATGTTCTTCCATAATGTATAATGAAAGTAGAGTTATGAGATTCATCCATCAACTCCTTCATTATTTCCAGAATATATAGTACACATAGTCCTGTATGAGAATTCAGCAGACATTATTGATCAATATTGAACTATGGAAACTTCCCATCCTTTATAGCCTTAGAGTTATTTTGTGACAAAGGATCTTATTTTCTATGATTTCATGATCTTCATTAGTAATGACGGTTGAGAAATCATTTGGCTTCAAGTTCATGATGTCCATTCCCTTATAATTACCATGTATAGCTTTACTAAAGGACCTCATAGAATCTTCATCATGGAAAGAACAACTAGGAATTTCCTACTTAATGCATTTGTGACTTTGTTTGTACATTCAGTGTGATAATGAATTGAACAATCATAGTCGTTAAGATGTTCCAACCATCTCCTTTGTCTCATGTTCAAATATTTTTGTGTGAAAATACTCTTCAAACTTAGATGGTCTTTGTATATATCACATTTCTCCCCATAATGTTAGTGCCTCAATATCTTCAGTGCAAAAATGAATGCATCTAACTCCTGATCATGCATAGGATATTTCTGCTCATAATTCTTCAACTATTGAGATTCCTAAGAAATGATTGTGTTATTTTGCTTAAGGATTCAACCAATCCCTTTCAGTAATGCATTTCTAAAAATAATGAGTCCTTCTCCACGTGAGGTAAATGTTAACACGGGTGTAGTAACCAGTCTATTATTCAGATCATGTATACTTTCTTCACATTCCTTTTTCCAGATTAACTTGATCCCTTTTCTCATTAACATGGTTAATTGGTTAGAATGCCTTGAAAATTTTTTCATGAACTTATTATAATATCCAACTAATACAAGAAAACTACAAATCTCAATAATTTTTTTAGGTTGAGGCCAATCGTCTAAAACTTTTTTCTCTGTATGGTCAACTGTGATTGATTCATTGGTTGTAATGTAACCAAATAAAGCAACATGTTGTAACTACAATTCACATTTGCAGAAAATTCAAAAAAGACTCTCCTACCATAGAGTTTTCAAAATAACCCTTAGATGATCTTCATGATCCTCGTGACTTTTCAAATATATCAGAATATCATGAATAAAAACTACCACAATGATATCAAGGTAGTTATTAAAGAGTCTATTAATCATATCCATAAAAATAGAAGGCGTGTTAGTCTGTCTGAAGGGCATAACAACAAACTCATAATGCCCATATATTGATGGGAAGTTATTTTTTTGAATATCTTCTTTCATCACACTCAAATAATGATAACTTGATTGAAGATCAATCTTATAGAATAATTAAACTCCACTATGTTGGTCAAAGAAGCCATCCATTCATTGAAGAGAGTATTTTTTCTTCATTGTGATATTTTTTAGATCTCTATAATCGATACATTTGCCGCATAGATCTATCATTCATCATCATAAATAGAACATGTGATCCCTAAGGAGACACACTTAGTTGGATAAAACCCTTGTCCAAAATATCTTATAGTAGTTTCTTTAACTCCATTAGCTCCACATTTTCCACCCTATACTAGGTCTTTGATATCAGATGTGATCCTTGTATGATTTCAATGGAGAACTCTAACTATTTTTCTCGTGGAGGTCTGGCTAACACCTTTAGAAATAAATCAACGTATTCTGAGATGATGGGGACATTTTCTATCCTCAAACTCTCATTTCCTTATTCTTATTCACCAATAAACTCCATAAAGAAGGATATAAGAGGTTCTTCTAGAAAAATATCGGGTTGATATATCTCTCCTTGGAAGATAACTTCAGGATTTCAATTCAAGACTACTAAGATTTCCTTACTTCTTTATTTGATCTTAGAATTATACTTTGAGAGCCTGTACACCCCTAGAATAATTTTTAATTCTAGAAAGGGAATGACTACTCGATTTTCGATATTATTGTTCCCGCTAAAGTAAATACTCGTGTTCTAAACACTAACTATGTTTAGATAATCCCACCAAGAGTCTTGACTAATAACTCTACTTTTAGAAAATTTTTGGTTGATTATTAATTCATTCCAATAATGAATTTTTGTTAATTTATCTTAATTGTTTCAATGTGGGATGGGACATAATGATATAAAAATATTTTTTAAAATGTTATAAATGGGATTTGAAAATTGATTGGATGTTAAATAACATGAATTTTTTTTGAGAGAAAGAGAAATTTTATATGTAAAATATTGAAAATCGAAATATTTTCAATGTTTTTATTATGTGACAGTACTTATAAATTTGATCGGTAGTTATGGTTTAAAACAATGATGGGTAGTTCATTGATAAAACAATGATGGGTGGTTATTTTATTACATCCAATGATTTTGTTATGGAAGTTGACTGTATGGTTATTCAATTTTTAAGAGTGACATGTATGCTAGTCATCCACATAGTTATTAATTTTAAATATAATTGTTTCCCAAGTTACCTACTTAAATATTATATGATTTATTATGTATTTAATTGAAAATAATTTGATATTAAAATGGTATAATATTAATATTTTGATATAATGATATGTTTTTATAGGTAAAAACGTTATATTTTATGTAAATTTTGTAAGGGGTATTCCCTAGACTAATGATTTTTCATTCCTTATTTCCTTTACTGAGATAATATTTTTGTCCAATTTTTTCTAATATTTGTCACAGGGTTTATGAATATTTGTTAAACAGATTATATGAAGGATAAAAATGTGAATATTTTCCTAAATAGATACTAATATTTATTATAAAAACATTCGTTTGAGAAAAAAAATGTATTTTAAGGTTATATATCCACTTGTAATGTATGATATTACTATGTAAGTGTTTTTCCCAACTATTTAAAACTATGATCCTAATAGATCATTAAAAAAAAGTTATATAATTAATAAAATTAAATATATTATATAATGATTTTTTTGGGTCCTAATATCGGGAGTAGTGTTTTTTAAGTGGTGGAGAAGACACACATTGAACTTTGAAAATAATAAAGAATACCAATGATTTTACGTGAAAAAGTGCTCCAAAAATTGATACATTATAAATTCATAGAGGTTTTAAGGTGTATGAATGTCTAAATAATTGGTATAGAACATGATTTTATGTCATTTTAACTCTCATATTTTTAGTTAGCCCTTGGGTAAACTCATTTTCACTTTAACCACATTAATTAGTTTGTACGGCTTAACTATTTATTTTGGTAAAAATTTAAATAGACCTTATTATATAATATATATTATTTTTATTCAAAATACATAATATATTTTTACAAATTAAATTCATATAATATATACAAGATAATTTTAAATTGAACAGGTAGACGTGATGAAAAAGATGTTTTCCTATGTAAAAAACATTGAAAACGTTATAGTGTTTTTATATAAGAATTCAATATTTAATTGGTTAAAATGAAATAATAATGATTAATATATATAAAATATAAAAAATTTACTTTTAAAACCATAATAAAATAAAATGGTTCTTATATATGCTTTGAGAAATGGATGTTGTTAACAGAGATTTTTATAACTGTTTATCGAAGAATAAAACATTATAATAAAAAGCATAATATTCACTGAAATATAATAATGATCCGATAAGTAAAAATTTTATTATAATTTTTTAAAAATAAATTTTCTAAAATTTGTTAAAAATAATTCCATATTACATCCTCAAAATGAGACGAAGACATTTTATATGAAAAATAATGATTTTGGTAAAATATTAATTTTTTCATTTATTTGATTTTTATTTTATTTACAATCAATTGAAATCCATTATTATTATTTTATATATATATAAACAATATAATACTAATAATAAATTTTTATTTATTTATACCATTCAATTTAATGGCTAGATTATAAAAAATATATTATAAACTCATGAGATGTTATATTCCCATAAGTTTGCATTGTTGGGTGTTATACATTCAATAAAATATAATATTTTACTTTATAATTTCATGGTGTTAGACTGAAAAATATTAATATCTATTTATCTTATCTAGAATCATTAAACCCAACCAAAATTTCATATATAATATAAAACAATTATTCAAAAATAATAAAAAAATTTATGATGAAAAAATACTTGTATTCTCCAAAATTAAAAATTAATACCCAATGATCAACAAATAACATTGAAGAAATAAATAAATTTAAAATTCCAAGAAAATCATAGTATTGAATATAAATTATTCTTATTGGATTCAAAAAATTAATGGGTATATTTTGGAATAACATTAATGACTTATTCTACAAATAATTTCTCAATCCCATCCTTATCTATTGTACAATAAATAAATTCCCAAAATAAACTTATTCTTCATCCATAAACTCATTTAACAAATAATAAAATCTGATACAAAATTTTGGACACCATATATGCTATCGTTCAGTGATTCACCCTTGTGTCCCTTTAGTTGTGGCTTCAAAACTCATAGCCTTACTAAAGACGCTAGTTTTCGACCTATCTTATATGTTGTCAATTTTCTAAAACAATCTAATTCTTATAACATTTATAATATATAATGAAGTCTTAAAAAACTACCATCACATGTTTTAACCTAAAAGGGTATCTAATAACATTCAATTTTCTTTCCAAAAATTAGTATACCAACATTATCGAAATAATAAATGACTCTAAAAATATCGTTAAACACCATGAAATTTCAAAACACAAATCCATAAATAGTGTTTCTAAGACATTAAACTAATGATCAACATGAAAATTATATCCTCATGATGATAAACCTTACTCATAAGAAAAAATCCTAATAACCAATGTTTTTTAAACCCTACTCAGATACCAACCCTAAGAGGAATACCACAATCATTACATATTCTAGTTAATTTTAAAAATTGAAATCTCTTTTTTCCCTAAATATATTTTTGGTTTATAGTTTTAGAGAACTAGGAAAAACCCATACATAGTAATCCCAACATCAATTGTGGAAAATATACTCATTATCAATTTTTTTATCAAAAGAAACATTTTAAAATAAATCATGGTTTTTATTTATAAATTTATTTCACAATTTTACCATGGATCTAATAATTATCCCAACTCTTCCTCAAACCAAAAGAAAACTTTTTAAAACATGGGATATGCATAAAATATCAGCGAGGGAAATAAAATAAAATAAATCATTGTTCCACTGAAAAATTATAATAATATTCTTTAAAATCATTCATTTTTTACCCTGAAAAAGGATTCATAGTATCAAAAAGATCATTATTTTACCTATTTAAAATCAAAATATTTTCATGAAAAATAATAAGAAATAATATAAAATATAATTAAGTTATTTGGGAAATAATTATAAAAAAATGGATTATCCATGGGATTGGCATATGAAATTTCACTCTTATAAATGGAATAACCATACGATTGGCTTCCATACAAAATACATTGGAGGTCACAACGTAATCACCCATAATTGATTTATCATTAAAAAACCCCTCATCGATTTATCACGTAAAAAACAGAAAAATTTCTAGGTATCATCATATAATCATAAAAAAATGATTGAAATTATTTACATTTCATTTTCACTCACATGAGAATATTGCATGTTATTGAATAGCTAATGCATTATCAAAACCAATATTAAACATTTAAAAATATATTATTAAATCAAAGTGTCATATTCCAAATTGAAACATTTGAGAGATATTAGAAAATTATAATTTCAAAACATTAATATCCATGTATAAAAATTCATAAAACCCATCAGGAATACATTTACATATATTAAAATGATTTAAGAGAATAAATAATTCAAACATTTAGAATTATTTTTTACATAAATAGTCCCTTATTGATATCATATCGACGAAGTGATCTGTAATAAAATGAATTGAGTGTGTCTATCCGCTATAAATGAAAATAAAAAAACTATAAAAAATAAAATATTTAAAGTTCATTGTTCACATTAAATTATGACAACATATTCATGAAATGTTTGTTTGACCCAACGAATGGAAATTCGGTTACGAATTATGTTAATTCATAAAAATTAATCGAATTGTATGACAAAAGAAATAGTTACGTTTAAAAAATAATTAAATATCATTATAATAATTAAATTAATAATAAAACATGTCAATTGATTGTTTTACACACTTAAAAAATAATATAGTTTCTTACAATCAAAATATACCTCAAAAATTGAAGATTAAGATAAAATCCATTTCCTTGAGTCTCACTCGACATCTAAAATTTTTTATTCCACAATAATGAAATTTGGTTTATTAAAAAATCTACTGTTAAATTTATTAATTTTTATTATTCATTTTATATAACTTATTATCATGTAATAACAATTAATTGTTTATTTATGTTCATGTCGTATTTTTTTGATGATATTCTTTACTTTAGTCCAAAATTACATTGATATGATGTTAATAGTCAATTTATTCATTTGTCCATCATATCAATGAAAATATTAACGAAATAATATTCACATTAACATATAAAATTTAATTTTAAATACATTATTTAAATATGTATGTGTAGAACAAATTATATTTCAATCGTGGAGATGGTAAGTCATATTTACTCATAAGTAACATTTCCATTTTTCACAATCCATATTAAAAGAAGGTAAGTCTAATTTTAACTTTAAAAAATGATAACAATACCATTACTATCTTATTATTAATTTAAATGAACTTATATATATCATCCATGTGAATTGGTAATGAAAAACAAATCACATCACTTCATCGAGGTGATAGTTCATATATAAACACAAATGACGTTATCATTTTTTCGCTCTCAGAAATGTTATAATTTAAGTAAAATATTATAATATAATAATTATAAATATTTGTTTAATAATATATATGTAATCATTAATTACATCATTATAACATTTCTTTGTAGATGGTGTTGGAAAATGAATTATACTAGTTAGTGAGGTGGTATACTTCTATACACATGAACCATTAATTATTTTTCCATTTGATAAAAGTGGGAATGTATTTATTTTCTGATATTAAAATTCTAAAGTCATAGTAGATTTTGGATAAATTATCTTTCCCATCATCATGTTTCCAGATTATTTGAAGGAAGTTGATGATGGAAGAAAATAAAAACACTTGGTCAAAAATGATACATTTTCTTTAGAGAATATCATTTGATTATCAACTTAACACCTATAAGGTGAATCTCATTACAAAAATAATATTTATAGAGTGTGTATACGTATTATATGAATTAATTTGGCTATATAATACTAGAACCAAATTGGGTTTGAATTATCTATAAAATTGATGATGTGGATCCCATATTTAAGTGAAGTTCGACGCACTATTGGAATTCTTAAAAATATTAAAAAAATTTAAAAATATTCTTATTAAAAAATTATCCAAACTGATTTATTAATAATATATTATAATTATGAGTTTAAATAAAATATTGAAATGGTAATTAGATATGTTTTCACATTTATAATCATTACCATTTGTCCTTAACCCTTATTTGAAATTTTAAATTTTTACTGTGATATCATGTAATTGGCACTTTGAAAAGTAATATAATTATCATAAAATTTTAAAAGAAAAATAAATGAGACAGTTATGACATTGAAATTCTAATTAAATTTATTTTGGCCCAATGATATTTGTTTATGAATTTAATAAAATTTAATAAAGTATTATGTATTTTAAAATATCATTTTTGTCAATTTCATTAATATTCATTACATAACATTTTATGAATATAATAATAACATGATATAATCTAAATAAAATATTAACTCATCCCTAACATGTTAAATTCATCTATTAAATTTTTATGTGATATTAATTATGCCAAATTATATTTTTTTAATATTTCATGTACCATTTGATTGATATTTCTTTTAATCAAACAATTACTACATCATCAGTGTGTAGGCCTCCAATTTACAAATTTTTCCCATAAACTATTATAATGATGAATATGAAAAAAATATTTACAACTAATTTTTATAGTATAGAATATTCCTTTTATAACCCAATATTAATAAATATTTTAAATGTTAAATATAAACGTTTGAGAAAACTAAATTTTTATTGAATAAAATACTTTAAATTGATAAAAGTCATCCAATTGGAATGAAGAGAACACAGAAGTATGGAAATGATTATTTAGTTCTATAATAACAAATCCAATAAATATATAACATGTTTTAGAGAAGTTAAATAATATTTCTTATATTATTTTTACACTTAAAATAAATATTTTATGATGAAACATGGTAATGAAAATTATTAATTTTATAGTTTTTTCCAAAAATAAGTGGCTCGTATTTATTAAATTTGGAAATTTTTATGAACCATGTCAGGTTTCCAACTTACCTGTCACCCGACTAGGTTTGCGATATATCCCTATAGGGCTTTCATGATCCTTATAGACTGTCCTCAGTGCTTTGGTATCTAATGAAAAGCTTTGGGAATTATTTACCCATATTTTCCATGTTAAAATAAGAAATAAAATCCAAAATCAATATCAAAAATTTTTAACCAAAGCACCACTAATAAATTCAAAATATTACATTTCATAACTAATAGAAGGAAAAAAAGGACAATGATGCAATGGGAAACACAAATGTCTATTAAACCTTCATGCAACAAGAGGAGAAACATCCTCATGTTTCCGCCACCATGATCTCAAATCCAAGCCACCAGGAAACAAAAACCATCAACTAGACACATCTTGTCATAAACTAAAAAATAGACAATAGGGTCAGCATACACCCATGGGAGTGTGTGCAGGGTGTGAGTCAAATCCCAAAAAGATTCCACCTCGGTAGATATTCCACGCATTAAACATTAAACGACAAATAAATTTGCAAGCTTGGTATTTTACAAAAAAATCTAGGATAATTTTATATAAAACAAATTTAAAACCAATCAAATTTGAATGTGTGCGACATAAAATATAAATCTGTTTCAAAAAAGAAAAAAATTGAATTTTAAATTAAATAGACGTTCATTTAAAATTACCAACCTAACCTACAATCTTCAAATATTAAGTGAAATATAAGTATTGAGCACATGTCATGGGAACACCCCTAGGCACTAGCTAGTTGTTGGGCCCAAGGTACTTCGTATCTCTACGTAAATATAACCACATAAAATAGCCGATATAATTATCCTGAACCAACCACTAGTAGGGAACATACCCATAACATAGTGGTCCCCCATCATCATCATCATAGTTAAGTTAGGGTTGTCATCATCAAGCATCATAAGTTAAATAGTGAAGATATTACTCTGGATCCCTAGCATTGTAGTCCTAGTCTTCCCACCTATATACTCAAGTTTTTCTATTGTGCTCAATCAAGTTCAAAACGTCACATGATACCTCTTACACAATTTCCCAATCAACCAAACATTATACATCACAAACCACCACTTTCCTATCAAAAACGCATTCCTGAATACTTTCGCACACTGAAATATTTCTAAAATTTGTTTTGAAACATTCAAATTATTCCAAAATTCATTTTCACAGTTTATAAAACATTTTTTCAATGAACACCCCAATGACCTTACATTCAAAGTTCACAGAAAACCAAAATTAAAAATTAATTATACAATAATGTTAAATGAAAACATAATTTTCATCTTTCCAATAGTTTGACAAATAAATTTCATACTTTAAAAAAATCAACAAGTTTCAGACAAAGTCATACACCGAAAAAACTCAATTTTATACCAAAATGGATCTTTATCAATTATATACATTCTCAATCATGATAATTAATACATTCAAACCATGTAAATATCTTGACAAACCATTTGAGCAGTTCATAAGATGTTAACAAATGGTGTAACAAAAATGTACACTCAAAATACACTTGGTTTCATTAAAAACGCCACAATAAAACAAAACACACAATTTATTTGTGATAAAACTTGATTTGAACTATTTTAATATTATAATAAATCATTTACACAAATCATGATCCTTCCAAAATTCATAGTAGGCGTTTACACATACCACATTATCAATTTCACTAGTGAAAACATATTTTTATGCCAAACATAGGTAAACAAATCTTTAATAACAACATACAAACCCCACATATACTTCATAAAAAATATCAAATTAAAAAAAAGAAAATAAATTCATTAATAAATGGTTAAAAATTGAACCACATACATCAAGTGTTGAAACCTCCATAATTGGTGTGAGACTCCAAATTCTCATCAAACACACCACAAAATTTTTGAAATAATCCTTAAAAAACAAGATATTCGCAAATTCATTCAAATCAAACCAGCCATAAAAATATCCCTAAATAACTAAGACCAAAAAATTATAATGTAAGAATGATGGTCTACCCGAAAGAAGGTTCATGCGCTGAAGGATAGTATGGTACGTGCAGAATGTCGTAGTCACTTAAAAAAGTTGTGATGTGTTTGTCTGAGGTGAAAAGGAGGTCATCTCGTGGAGGCAGTGATCAGGTCAGGAGGGGGAAGGGATTTTTATGGCTGGACGTGTTGTAGGGCAAGTGATGCTAGGGTGATGGCTAAACCAATGTTCAGGGGAGCTATTTGTCGAGGTGGAGAGTGCCAATCCGAACTAAGGGAGGTGTGCGGGTCTGAGCAGGGGAAGTAGGGAGTCGGCTGGGTGGACAGGGGGAGAGTCGGGGGTGAGGTGAAGTACCCTAGGTGGGGGTGTGGCATGAGTTCAATCCACCAATAAAGGAGGACAATGACCATGGGGTGTGGGTTATGTGAGATTTCCGGTTAGGAGGGAGAAGAAAAATGGTGTTTAGGGTTGGGGGATGTCTCACGCGACATACCAGGGGTAAGGGAGAGAATGTGAGGGAGAGAAATAAAATAAAAGAAAAAGTAATAAATGAAATATGAAATTTAAAATAAATATAAATAAACAATGTGAACCTAATAATGAACTTATCATAATCTATAATAATAATTAAAAATTATATTATCCTTAATACTAAATTCAATAAATTTTTAATACATCATTCTAATTCTAATTTATTTTTATTTTACAACTCACTTAATATTATTTACATATTATTAATTCATTTTATTTAATTATTTGAATATCGGGCAACTCACATGGTAGACCAGGTGAAGCCACATGGTTATCAAACTAAGCTTCATCCGTGTGCTAGAGGATTTCATGCCCTGAAAGAATCATATATCGACAAAAAACACAAAACTCTACCAGGACTCCTCCAATACATGGATATACAATTTCAATCCAACTAAAATAATAAAAATTCTACTAAATTAATATATTATTAAAAATAATAATAATTATTATAATATTAATAATAACTTAATAAAAATCATGTTCTTAATGCTATTAATAATAATCATAATAATATTCTCAAAAAATATTATTATAATTAAAATATCTCGGTCAATTTTATGACCCATCTCTTATTTCATATTATTTTCATTTTACTATTTATTATATTCTATTTATCTACCTTGAACATTAAGCGGGTAGTGCGGTTAACTGGGTGAGGATGTGTAGTGGCTCAAGTGAGCTTTCATGGCTTCGACCATGATACGTTGAATGTTGTCAAGGCCAAAACATGTGTTTTAAATATAAACTTATAAATTTATGTTGGGCATCACCCTGAACTACCCGACACCCAGTAAAATTAAAATAATAAATAAATTTGAAAATAGGATGTGTGATAGAAATTTGGGTTAAAAATAAGGTATCCATTTTCAAAATCTAAATCCCATAATTTTATAAAATCAATTTTAAATTATCATGTTAATAGGGTGAGAGAACAGATTATTAAAGTGAAATCATTCAAAATATTGAATGTTATTAAATCTGACTTCAAGGAGAAACTGGCTCCACATATTTAAATTCGATAAAATAATAAGACATTTATTTAATTATATGTCCAAACTAATTAAAAATAAAATTTTACATAATAAATTATTTTTACTTAAAGTTTTTTTTCATTTAAATTTCAATATTTTTCAAAATTCGTCAAAACATGAAACATATCATAAAAATACCTAAAATTAAACCTAAGTATATTTTGATATTTTTATTAAAAATAATAAGTGAAATTTTTCAAATACAATTTATTAGGTTTTCATAAATTATATTTGAAACAAGTGCTCCATCAAAAAGAGGAAACATTCATTTTTATTAATACTTATTTTATGTATAAAATTTGATTAAATATTATATCAGGTCTAGAAAACACGTAATATGATTTTTGAATATTATATTAAATATATTATAAATTTATTTAATTAATATAATCCTTGAATAGTTATTTTTTAATTTATTTGTATAAAACAAATTGGTGCACATTAAAAATGGTTTTCAGAAATACATGTCAATTTAAAGGGGATTTAATATTCATTTATAATTAATGTGTCGCCAAATAATCAGTTATATATAAATTTATAAACTATATTTTCATAATTATGTTATTAATATTAATAATTTAAATTTTAATGTCTTTGTGACAATGATAACATTTAAATAATAATATTCAGTATTCTGTTTATGCTAGATTTGGCATATCATATACATTATAAAACATAGTCTTTCCATTTCAAAAAACTCAGGTTGTTACACCCTCCCTTAACTTATTCACACCTGTAAATCCCATTGTGTTAACCAAAATATGATAAAATATCTCCCCAAAACCCTTATCTATATTCTAGATATAGTTTTCATCCAAATAGACCAACCATAGTATACATACAAGGATATCTAGAGATAATTTCCCTAATATAATGTAATTGTATTAATGAATCTCTTTTTTTCTTTTTTCTTTTTCAACCCTAAATTATTTAATAACACTAAAAATATAATAAACCATTATCTACCATATAAGGTTATATAATTTTTTTCCATAATATTTACACATATCCTCCTCCCTCAAATGGGAAATGAAACCATCGATTGTGTGTTTGTCGGACTACTACCTCACTAACCAATGTAACTCATTTTCCATAAACAAATATCCAAATTTAATATAATTATAGATTAATAATATATATATATATATATATTATTAATGATATTTTTATATATATTGAATTATAATATCACATACAACTCATTACTTTTTGTGTCGTTTAAATTAAGATAGTCTCACTAGTGTTTATGACGGACTACAGCTTTGTGAAGCGATGTGATTCATTTTTCAAATACTCTCTACATTGAAGGTAATTAAGATACATTTAATTCATATAAGTAATCTATATTAAATGATATTTATTGTATAAAACTAATATATCACCTACTTTAATAACATTTCACCCGTTAATGAAATTATTATGTAGCTCATGCGTATATACGAACTAATGTCTCCATGAAGCGATGCATCCATTCTCCATGATCAAATTTGAATAATTATTCAAGAAAATTTATAATGAAAAAATGATATTTATAACATTAAAATAATATTTTATTTTATTTAACTATATAATATTCACATGAATCATAACTTTCATGACAATTTTTGAATGAGAAAACAGGGTAATTAAGTCCAATAAATGGAAATAATGAATGGTTATTAATGAATATGTTGTATGATGTTAATACAGTATTATATTTTGTATTATAAATATTAATTTTATTTTTGTATAAGATTATAACTATTTCAAACAAATATATTGTATTTTAAATCATGTTCAAATAATAGGCAGTAGGAGGTAATGGATTTTGTCTCAATTACTATTTCATTGATATATATTTTCTAATATGAACTTATTCACATTGAGGTGGTGTATATGATTTACCTTTGATATATTTTACAAGAAAAATTTTTTGATACTATTTTTTATTTTTTAATGTATATTATTTAACAGGATAAAACATATATGTTACCGAAGTGTTACAAAATTATTCTACAATCAAAATTTATTTTGTGATTGTTTACTTTCACGTGAAACAATCACATTCCTATACTTATTTATCAATGGAAAGTAAATTTATCTTAAATATATATATTATTTTATGAATGATATAATTATTTCTTAAATCATATTCCATTATTACATATGGTGTATATATTTAATGTAAATTGATTAATAGTGGAAATATAATTAAATCTATATCCTTTACTCAATACTCATATATGATAATAATAATGATTGAAACATGTCTTAAATATATAGTTTAATTAAGGGGGAGTGCTTTGGATATAAAGTTATATGGGGTCATGTTTGTTGATATTCTCTCAATTCATCTCATTTCTTATGAAATAATTAATAGGAAATCCATTGTTAAATGGGTTTCTGGTTTATAACTACCCATCTGTATTAATCTTTCTTGTCAAAGGTCTTTATTATAGATGTATCATGATTACTAGGATCTTGAGTTCCAATAATTAATCATTTCCATCATTAAAAATTCATTTATTATTTTCCTACAGGTTTAAACAATTATATTATATTTTGGTGCAATTCATTAATGGTTTTTTATTAAATTGATAGTGTTTTTAGTTGTTTTCCTTTTATCATAGATTATTACTTATCTAGATAGTAAATTTATTTATTAAATGGATTGCCTGTTAAATTAATAAAATTTTCATGGTGATTATTTTTAATTATTCCATATATTATTTCCTTTATTATACCCTCCTTAATCATTTGTTTGCACCCTTATTATGTTTCCATTATCAATAATACTGGCAGTGTATTATGAATGATTTTCAGATATATACTATATTGAATAATGATATTCTCGAAAAAATTATGTTTATGTTTTATTTTCAAATATAATAAAGGAATCATGTATGTATCGAGTTTACCATGACTAAAAAACTATTCCATCATTTGGGTGTGAACACTTATATCAAGTGTGAATGTAACAAAGTAGATATCCGCCCTATCTTATTGTAGTCTATGTTGTTATTGTTGATTCCATCAATATTATTCCAAATATGAATGTTTCTTGTAATAAACGGATTAATAAAATTTTATTTCTATCATTGGAACATCATATTGATATTGAAGAATTAAATTGCTAAATTATGATATCATGGATATAGTTTTCCTCTATAGTAGTTGATTAGTTGAAGGTTTATTTTTCTAATTAATTATAATATATGATTCCATAAATTATTTGGGGATATTAGATGGATGGAATTAAATTAAAAATAAATTTTATTTTTAAGACAATATTTTAGTTCCAAATATGTAAAGATTGGTTAATAAAAGGGTTTTTAACATTTTAATTGGGATGTTCACCATAGTGAAGCAAAATGATATCACAATATAATATTCCAATCTTGGTAATAAATTATGAAATGTGTGGTGGTCCAATTTTTTTTATCATGAAATATATTTTAGAAGAAAAAGGTTTACAACTAGAGGTATACGAGTTATTTACATCAATATCTAATCCTAACTCGGAAGTGGTAAGTTATCTAAATAGAAATTTAGATATGATCTAATTAAGGACATTTAGAATAAGGATTATATATAGATAATTATAGATAAAATATAGATTTTTTCATTTATTTCATATTTTTAAAACCCTTTTATTTTAATATTTAATCTGATTTTTCTGATTGTTGGGGGATAAACATTAGTGTGTTCCTATTTATATTATTTTTAGACACGATAGAAGGAATAACATGAATTTTTTTACGGTTCTATGAATTTTATATGAGTTTGAGTAAAATTGTTGATCAATATCCATATCTAAATTGATGGTCATATATAGTGAATTTTAATATTATTAGTATATATAATGATATCATGTTAATTGTAATTATAGGGATCATTAGAGGAATATTTTCTAGTGGTATAGTTATCTGATAATAATAGTTATTATAATTATATTCACATACCACCAATATAGGTTTTATATTGAATGTAAATAATATATAATTTATATGATACTAATGTTGTTGAGAGTTATATTTTAGAACCCACTCTAGGGAAAGAGATGCCTATTCATATTTAGCTAATGATTTTTTGTTTTTCTAATGCATAGATCGGCAAGAAATCATACATGGAGTAATACTAATGTTTTTTTTGAAATTATGATTGGATATCAGTTTTTCTTATATGGTTGACTTCACATATGAAACTAATGATTTTTTTAAGAAAATTAAATTTTCATCGTATTATATAGAATTTTCAATAATACATATATATTAGTAATTTAGATATCTATTTAAATGAATATATTATGTATACATAATGATAAATTTGTTCTATATTTATATATTGAGATATTATAATAGAATCCTCTTTAAAAATAATCCATTATATTTTTGAAATATAACCTAACACCCCCTTCATACATATACCAATTTTTTAACACACTCATATTTTTTAAAATTTGTTTTAATTTATTTAATCTTTTAGATATTTTTCATTTCATCCAACATGAAATATAGATTTTATTATACGAAAAACACATTTTTGGCTTGCATTATATAAAAAACCAAAATTAGATTCCACCACATGAAAAATTGTATTACCTTGCGGTATAAAAAACACAACGCATGGATTTTGTTACACAGAATGTCGAGTTACTTCTATAACTTTTGTTACACACTGAATGAAAATTACATTTGCTATTATTCAGTCACTTTTGATTAAAATTGAGAAAACATTCTTGACTTCAATGACTTAAAAACATTCAAGGCACAACAATACGGAATTTATGATCTAACAAGTCAATCAAACTTACATATAATCGCTCTTACCCAACATCATAAAAATTAAATCAGTTTTTCATACTCATCGCTTCACGGAAATCAGTCACATGCATGACTGCATGGGCATGGAACCAATCGTAATTCCATACCCTCTCAAAAATCTTAATTCGAATTCAAGTACTAGGAGAAAACAAGTGCTCTAAACCCCATATAAAGAAATTATTATATGATAATAGTTTCATTGACTCTCAAACCTCAAATCGTAGGCCCCAAAAAATTCATCCTTCAACCGAAACCACCATTTACATCGTAAATCACACCGTGAAAAACGATCAGACCTCATAAAAGAATCACTTCAACAAATTTAACATTCAGTAGCATAGTAGACGCCAATGCCTTCAACCAAAAATCAGAACCAAATTTGCCCGAAATGAAAACCATAGAAGAGGAGCAAGAATCACAAACCAGCAACAGGCCGCGGACCTCCAAAAACACGCTGGAAGAAGACCTCTCTGACAGTCAAAGTCTCGGATCCTACTGCCGCCATCAAACCCGCACTTGGAACCAGATCTTCCCACATCCCATAGCTGACCTAAAGCACAACAACCACCCCCATGTCAAGCAATAGAAGCGTGAAATCTAGACCAACACTCCACCGCTAAGAAACCCTAGGCAGATCGAAAATTGTTGGAAGAAAGATATTTATAGACCTATATAATGTTGCAACATGAATATTATGAAATCTACGAGCAAGCTGAGCAGAGGCGCTGAGGATAGCTCCGATCCAAGACGGTGGATAGGAAGGAAGCGTAGGGAAAACCCTTCCATCAGGAGGCCCCTTACGGGCTCACTGTAATGGATCTTGTTATGTTGTGTTACACATATAGAGTTTTACCAAACAATATTATATTATTAAAATATTACTAGATAATAAAATATTAAATTTTAATTAAGTTATAAATAATGAATAATTTTAACTAACATATGAAAATATAAGGTTTATAAGATGAATTATTTAATTATCAATTACATAGAAATGGAAAATATAAATCTATTGAACAAAAAGGCATGTGGTTATTTTTATGCTCCCAATGCCATTTTACCTTAATAAATTAAATTAATTACAACAATTTAATGATATTAATGAAATTTAAATTTTATATATTCAAAAAATACTATTTATATATATCCAAGTAATTATATATGCATATGTTTAGAAGAATCCATATTTTGGGCATAAAAACGTGTACTATTCAAAAGGATAATTTTCCCACCTTTTGATGGTGAACCCATTTTATATAAATTTTTGATAATTAAATATTTTATATATTAAAAAATTAAAATTAATATTTTAATGTGGAATGTAATAATTTAGTTTGGTTTGATTTATATTATTTTTATGAAATGTTTTGAGGTTTTGATGAATATTTATCAAATACTAAATTTTATTTGAAGAAAAATTTTATCATCAAAATAATTTTTAATTTTTAATTATATTTTTTATTAGTTTTAAAATATAATAAAAATAAATTTTTATTATTTAATATAATATATGACATTAGAATTAATTTTAAATTTAATTTTGATCTATAAACACATTAATAAAATGTATGTTTTAATATTAATAATCCATTTTTACACCCCATCAACAGGATTAATTTTAAATTAATTACTCTAGATTCTATATTTCAAAATTTTAAAAATCCACTATATATTTTGAATCTATGGGAAAAAATTATGTAAATATGCTAATTTTATATTTAGGCATTATCAATATTAACATTAGAAGTATTTTCACACAGTAAAATGTAAATCGGGTAATTAACTGTAACAAATAATATTATTAATAATTACAAATTACCCTATAACATGATCTAATATCATTGGATGAGTAGGTTTTAAAAATAACCCTTCTTTCTCTAAAAAAATTACATTTTTAATCGGGTTGGAATGACCGGAAAACATTTATTAAGTTTTATTTAAAGAATAGTTAATGATGACATACTCATATTTTATTAGCTATTCCATTTTTGATTTGATCTTATACTAAAAATAAATTTTATTATAAATAATCATTTAAAAGGTAATTTTTTTTATTTATCATGTTATTTTATCATTAATTTTTAGGAAATAAATAATAACCTAAAAGTATTATAAAACGATGATGCAACAATTCATTAATTAATAAAAAAATTACATTAAAGATATTAAAAATATTAATATAAATATAATTTTAGATTATTAATTTCCTCCAATAATTTAATAGAATTACTAGACATATTTGGTATGTATTAAATGTTTTGGTTGTTAGTTATTTTTTTATAAGTATTAACAAAAATTATGAAATGAATAGTAACAATATTGACATTAATGATTCTTTAAAGTAAATGATATTTTATTAAATGATCTAAAATTCATACAAATCTAAAATTATTCCAAATGATTGGGAAATGTTTAGATTTTTCATAAATGATGCATTGAGTATATTTTCTAATTTAATAGTAACTATATAAACCCTTATTGAGTAAATATTTATGTTGTCATTGTATGCATTAAGGGGGTTAACAAAGTGTTAATGCCAAAACATAATGTTAATAATATGGCCTACACATGTCTAAACATTAATTTTTTAGAGTATATAGACATAGAATAATCATATTTTAGAAATATATCACATTTTATCCATTTGAGATTGAATATTAATGTTAATTAATTTATTATTTTGAGGGTTCCCAATGTTGCCTCCCACATCAATTATAAAAGGGAACGTCCTCCCTCCCTTCCTCATGAAACATTTAGCTTTCCATATCGAGCAACCACTAAAAATTTTCTTCCCCACTTCCTTATCCACACTCTATATGATATGGTCTTCCTAATGGACTACCTATATAGTATTTTAGAGGATATATAGAGTAGTCATTCGGAAGAAGAGTTTATCACACTAAATGAAAATTTATTTTTTATACAATTCTATAAAACCTCTAAATTTATGATATATATATCATAAGATAATAAATTAATATTATTATATATATTTACATAGTATTATTATTATTAACACAACATTATAGATGCCATTTCTCATCACTTAAGAAATGAAAGTATCACTCATGCATATGTACCACTTACCATCTCCACGTAACAATACAATTAATTTTCCACCACCAATATTTATGAGTGATAAATATGATTTTCATTATACTTATATATTATATTTAAGATATAATTATAATTCATGTATGATAATATCATTTATACCTTTTTACCATTTAAATTTTTTTGGCAAGATAATAATGTCTCTTGAACGTAGAAATATCATATCATCTATACGATGTGATGTGATTTTTTAATCACCTATAATTCATGGATCATTATAATGATGGAATTTTATTAATATATATGATTTATATTAAATTAATTTTATTTTTTAAAGATAATATATCATATAATTTTTAATTTTTTATCCAAAAAATTAATATTGAAACATCATTCATGAATATGGATGGCCAACCGTCTCCATTAACGATGTATTCCATTTAATATATATATATATATATATTATAGATTATTATTAATTTTTATATATATAAAATATATGATATATTATTAATTATATAAATAAAAATATATTAAATAATGATTTATATATTTGTATCACTGATTACAAGTCAAAACACATATGATAAACAAACTATTATTTACCTGAAGCGCTTCTTTCACAATAGAATTGTTAATAAGAGGGTTTTATAAGATCATATGAATATATTACATGGTAATATATATATATATATATATATGAATACATTTATATGAAAAATATAAAATAAACTTATAGCTATAATATAGTAGTCATGTTTTTGTATGATGAAATTCACGACACATTGTAAGAGATTTATCTCTCACTTTTATTTCTGTGAGGCACATGCCTTAAACATTACTCATTACTTTGTGTTGTGTATATAATTACCATTAATTAATTATATTATTATTATACATAAATTTATGTGTATCTACATATCCAGTTGTTGATCTCTCTTTAATGGGGTTTATAGTTCAACATATTCCAAATCGGTAAGGTATTTTCGTTTCAATTTTCCTTCTTTGAGGCACAAGTTAAATTATGCACATATATGATTTTTGAGGTGTATATAATTTGACATAAAATGTTTTATCTTTAATATCCATCATTATATTATTATTTTAATGTAATTTTATTCTCTATTAGGTCAAAAACTGTGTTCCTTCAAAATAATTATTATCAAAAAAATTAATGGTTTTATAATTGATATCATATAAATTTATTAAGAAAGGTATTTAAAATATATTTAAAATATTTTTCATAGAATTTTTTATATAATTCCCATTTATATTAAATAAAATAGTATTTATAAATGTTTTATGTTTTAAAAAGAATTTTTCAAATCAGAATGGTTATTTTCTCCAAGATTTATTTTCATGTGATGTCTCTAAATTATTTCCCATATTAGATGAAATCTATTATAGATACTCATGACTTATTGAGGATATGATCCAAGGTGACATTAAATTTATTTATCTGAATGTTTTATACTTTGTTTCCATAAAATTCATGTAACTCTTTTCTCATTCATGGGTTATATGTTTATGAAATCTATTTCAACTTCATGAGATATATGTCTATGTAACCCACTTCTTTTCACATGTTATGCTTTGATGAAATGATTAGGAAATTTTTCTATTATCCGTAGGTTAAGATAATATTATATGTTTATAAATCCCAATTAATTTCATGTATTATGTCATGAATAAGGTTTATGATCTCATATCACATGTATGTATGATTTTATTATGAGATGGGAGGGACCAATATCCCCCTCCAATGCATTGGATAAATATTTGTATCTCTTGAGATAGACATAAAGGATCGTGTGCACTAAGAAGGTCTTCGGATTGTACGATTATGACTATTATGGTTATGGGAGTGAACCATGACTACCATGACGGTTATGGGAGTGACCCATTACTACCAAGATGATATGGGGAGTGAACCCATACTACTAAGATAACCTTTAAAGTGATGACATTATTACAATTTAAATCATTTTTATTAAGTTATGTATCTTCAAAAATTATATATGTTCTTTGTATGTTATTATTTCATGGATTACAATCGTTAATTTCATCATTATTAATGCCTTACGAACATCTTATAATTTATAGTTAACTCATACATATTATTTTTTGTTATGTAGGGTTTGATCTTAAAATGTTATGCTTGTGTTTCAATACCCTTGTGTTCTTGTTATGCTTATATATCTTTCTTTTTTTACCTTTACTGAGCATCCAAGCTCACACATTTATTATGTTTATATTATATAGGTTATAAGGAATGGTTTCAGGTATGATTACTAAAGAAAATTATCTTTCTTGGAAGCATTTAATATCTTCCACAACACTATATGTTTTTGTTCCATGTATCTAAAGGCACTAAAATAATACAATATATGGGTCTGTGTTTGTGTAAAATATGAAATATGCTTCTGAAATTATGTAGTATCAATTTTTTTAAATATAATGTCATTATATTGGGTATCATTGAAAATTTATAGTCATAAATTTGAATATATAATGGGAGAATGTTACTGATATCCCTATGTATATTTCAAAGGATGTTTCTAGGAGTGTCTCAATGGAAAATTTTAAGGATTTTTTAATTTTAAATCAAATTTCCAGGAATTTATCTAAATGATATAGTGAGTTGTTCATTAGAAATACATAAATTTATCGATACAAAAAGTATATGTGGTTGGGTCCCAAATATTCCTTGGAGTAACAACTCTAACAATGCATTTTGAGTCTAACTTGAGCATAATATGGTACATGAAAAAAAGTATTTTTGCACACCTGGTTTGACACTCTTGGGGGTTATGATTTGAAAATGCATAAAATCATTATTAACCTTCATTAATAATTTAAATGAAATTTTAATATGAATAAAATAGGAAAAAACTACGGTGACATTGACTAAAAAATTTGTCATATTTTATACATTTCATATATGTTTTTTCATGATTATGTGGTTCCACACTTTGATAATTGTTTTTTACTCAATGCTTTCCAATTTTATTAAGTGGTGGAAATCAAAATAAACTAGTTTAATGTTTAAAATGATAGAAAATTTTATTTTGAGAAGTCAAATGGGATGCTCACTACAGTGAATGATATTGGGATCATGCCTAGTCAGTTTTCACATAACATGATAAAGAATATGTACCTTATCTAACTCTAAAACTCACCAAATAAGAGAATAAATTATTTTTCTGAGATTTATGGTAATAGAATCCATAATATAATGATGATTTGGTTTCATTTATGTCAATATTTTATAAATAATCACATAAGTGTGTTTTATAGAGGAACATAAAATGTTTTTAAAATGGAATATAAAGTCACAAATCAAGTAACTATAATAGAAAAAATAAGGGTTTAGTTAATGAAATGGATGGGAATTTTGGAATCCCTATGACATCATCAAAGGTCAAATAATTTTTATGAGGAATGAATTATCATTGTGAAAATCGATATCCTAAGTTAAAATATCATGAAGATAATCAGAAGGGTTGTATAAATAATTGTTACATTATCGATGATGATGTGACAACAGATAAAATGTAAAATGTAAGTGGTATTTGGAAATTGGATGAGGTAGAATTATTATGTATGGTGTATTAAGTGGAGTAAGAAAATTATTTATGTATTGGGATTCATGAATTTTAGTATATGAATTTTGAAATATACATGTGTTTTTGAGTTTATGACATTTGCTCAGGATTTTGAAGTTTATGTTTAATGTTTCTAATGAAGCTGAATAATGATTGAATGGTAAGGTTATATTTTTACTATGTGAAGATAACCCTTAATATATACCATATTATATGAAATAAAATTTTGGATAAATATATGTTGGATATGAGTTAGTATATTTTTTGGTGCATATTACCTTGGAACTAATTATTGACATGTTGATTAGTGGTTATGGAATCAATGATGAAGTTTATAAAACATTTACATTTAAGGAATACATCTTATATACTATGGAATAAATGATCAAAAATGTTCACAATCAAGAATTATGGTAATTCAAAATTATTTTCATGTTCCAATATATTAAATTAAGTAGTTATTCACATGATTGGAATGTGACAATAAAGAGATTCCTTATAATATATGGGACACAAATTTTATGATGATTTAGAACACTAATTTAATGTTTTTTTTACTTTCATCTTTAATATAGATTTTAGGAATATCAATTTATGCTATGTTTTATTGATAAAATGGATAAGTTTGTGAGATTGAAGTATTATCTCACCATATGAGGATTTATACTTATTTCACAGCGTATCCTAAAAATTTTTTCTGATAAATTCAGAAAGAATGACATTTAATTTTATTTAGTATATAATGATATGATAATGGATTGGGAATGACAATGTAACATTAATTACGTATAAAATGATATGAATAGGGAAATAATCAGGGAATGAAAAGGTGAAATCATAGTGAAATCTAGTAAGTATAAATTCTCTAAAAAATCTTATTCGATAGGAAATGAATCATGATGTAAATTTTTAAATTATTGTCATCATTTTATGTGATATCTATTACATTTTTCAAGCCTCATTGCGTCATGGATTTTTCATTTTTTACAATCTCTATACTATGTTCACTATCACCCTCCAACAAAACATTATTGATATTTTTCTGTTCAATTTCCATGTATTCAATTTACACCAACATTTTCCTATGTGGAAAACCAATTTTGATTTACTTTTGGTAACCATTAATTTTTCATTTTTCATTTTTTAGAGTAATCCTTACAAGTAATTTTTACTATTTGGGTTTTTGTGAAATAAATTGTCAAGAATTAATCATATAATATCTTAGATAAATTTTGAAGGAAAATTCCCTTTAATGGGGTTGAATGTAACACCCCAAAATTTTAGTAGATATTTTTTTTCAAATTAATTTAATCATTTATAGGATTTTAATTTGACACAATACTAATTATATAGTTTGTTATATGAAAAAACCTATATTTGGATTGAGTTATATGAATCAGCAAAAAATGTTTGTGCTAGATGAAACACTAGCTTATCATTCTATATAAGAAACTCTTCTAATGGATTTTTCCACACAATGTCAAGTACCTTCGATGTCTTATGTTACATAAAATCCAGATTTTTACAGAACAATAGTATATAATTAAATTATTACTATTTAATATAATAAAAATTTGATATAAAGTTATTCATTATGAATAATTTAAAATAAATTTTAAAAATATGATCTTTATAAAATTATTTATTTTGTTACCAATAACATAGAAATGGAAAATATATCCAAATTGAATATAAAGGCAATAAGCTTATTTTTATGTTCCTAAAGACATTTTTTCTTAATAAATTATATTAATTACAATTATTTATTTATATTAATAATAAATATATTTATATAAAATCTAATATTTCATATATTTATCCAATATATTTTAGAGGCAAAAGATAAAACAATACAACTTATATTTATACAAAACTACATTTTTCAAAATGGTAGTTTTAATTCCCATTAATTGTAAACCCCTTCTAAATCCAATTTCTGACGTATTCATATATTATATAATACAATAAAAACGTCATCTTTGAAATAAAGATATAAAAATTTTATTTGGTAGAATGTTTTGTATTTTTCTGATAAGTTTCATGATTTGATGAAGAATAAAAAAACAAATATTAATTAAATAAGAAATTATTATCAAAAAAATTTATTGTTAAATTTAATTTATAATTGATTTTAAATTTAAATTAGATACATTTTTCATTATTTACATTAATCTAACTCATTGGAATTAATTATAACTTTAATTTAGATTTAAAAATGTTTCAATCTTTGATATGATATTTCTTTTATAACCCATTTTCGTACCCCATCAACAAGATTAATTTTAAATTAAGTATTCATATATTATTTAAGATTTGAAAAATATAATCCCTATTTTTAATTATAGGGTCCAAATTATTTAAATAGGTTTCATATATATATATTCATTATGAATAGTAACTTTAGTAATTATTTATTAATATTATAAAAGGTAAATCAGTTAATTAATGGTAACAAATAATATTATAAAAAATAGAAAATTTCAATATAACTTTTGATATTTTTATTAGATGACTGTGTTTCAACTGAAACCATCCTCATTAAGAAACTATTTATTTTTAGGGCACTTGTATTTCTGTAAGACATTAATTATATTTTTTTTGAAGAGTTAATGATGATATTATCATATTTTATTAACTATACAACTTTTAATTTAGCATCATAAAAAAGATAAATTTGACTAAAAAATCCATTTGAAAATTAATTTTTTATTATAAAATTTATCATTGTTTTATTGAAAATAAATAACCATAATAACATTTTATATATTAATGATGCAGTAATTTAACAATTAATAGAACTATCTAATTAATCATATAAAAAATATTAAAATAATAAAAATTGAGATAATTATTTTCCTCAGCTAATTGTATATAAAGACTAGACATATAAAGGAAGTATTAAATGTTTTTTAAAGTTAGAATGTTTATTTATAATTTTAAAAAAATTAATATATGATTATTATCCAAATTTATATAAATGATTCATTAAAATAAATAATATGTTATTAATTAAAATAAAAATAAAAAAATCCAAAATTCAGCAAAAATATTGGTATAAGGTTAAATCTCACCTAAATGAGCCATGAATTTTTCTTTTGGAATTTTATTCTAACTATATAAACCCTTAAATAGTAAAAATCCATGTTCTCATGATAAAAGTTAAAGGGTTTGACTAAGGTTTAAATCCAAAATAGAAGGGTACTGATATGATAGAAACATGTTAACAATTTGTTGAGAGTATTTCTATCCATCCTAACCCTATATATTAAATAACTCACTTTGGAACCAATTTATAATGAAAATTAATGTATATTAATTTTATATTTTTATAGTTATTAAAAGTGTGTCACCTCACTTATTGAAGGGCACCTCCTCCTTCACATCCTCACACGACATTGAGTATTGTAGTTCAAAAAACCTCTACAAATTAAATGTTCCAATTAACTATCCACATTATATAGTTTTTCTTTTTTTATAAAGGATCCACTCTAGGGTCATTTAGAGAAGATCTAATAGAGTCATTTTAAATAAAAGGTAATTTCTCTAATTGATCATTTTCTGTTTTGACTCTTCTATACGACCTATAAATTTATTATATATATATATATTATATAAAATAATAAATTCATAATAATAAAAACTTTTATATGTTATTATGATTATTAAAAAAACATTATAAATCACATTTCCCATCAAATAAAAATTGAAAGTATGACTTGTTCATAGGTACAAATTACTGTCTCCACGTAGTGATACAATTCATTCTCCACCAAAACCATTTTTGAGTGATAATTATGATGGGTTTATTATTTTTATCTGGTATTTATGATACAATTTTTGTTATGGCCTCGACCTCTCCGGACTATTCATTTGTCAGAAAGAGGGTATTGAAGTGTTCTGGAGGGTAAAATTGAATTTTCCCACACTTTTTAGAATTTTGAAACAACACGCCGTGTAGTGTGAGAACATGCCATCTACCGCTTCGCCGGGTATACCCTGTGATGATGGACGTTTCCTTGCAATGAGAAATAATTGGGTTCACGCCATGTACCCAATACTAAACACCATGTAGTCCCTCCCCGCGTATGCATTACGCTCAAACTGTGTGTTGACCAGTCAATGGCAGTGTGCCATGTTGGAGCCGTTTCCTTTCCAGGTGAAATAAATGGGTACACGCCATGTACTGAATACTACACGCTGTGGATTCCCTCCCCACATACGTGTTACCCTCAAATCGTGGGTTGACCAGTCAACGGCCACGTGCCGCGTGGAAGGCCGTGTTGGAAGCCGCATGGTGGCTGTGTGAAATGGCCAAGTACACGCCGTGTACATTTATTTTTCACTCCTATAAAATGATGGGTCCCCTCCTGCTTTTCAACACACCCCTCTCCTCCCCTTTCCTCTCAGTAGAGCTCTCTCAAGAGACTCAAAGTCTCCTTTTTCTTCCATAACTTCTTCATCTGAGCTTTGATTTATGATCTGTCAGTGGCCACGAGATCGTAACAATGAGGCGGAACTTATGAGCTTGGATCTGTTGTCTTTCGCTTGGCCTTTCCTTTCCATCTTCCACCTGAGGACGTTTTTCAAGGATTCGACAAAAATGACTTACGCCGGAAGACATATTCTAAAGTTGATACGGGGGAGTGTTCTGATCATAACATGTTTAGGTAGGGATATTACCATCCTCTCCCTAAATTGTGCATAATGCGGGGTGGGTTTCCTCTTGTTTACATGAAATACATTTGAACGGGTTTAATGAATATAATAAATGGCTTATATAATGGGGATGGGAAGTTGTGAATGCAGTTACATTATTTAATATCCTGTGATATTATGTTGTGAATTGAATAGGCTTATACCTACTGAAAATCATGGTGGTTGGGGGCCTTTGCGTGCACAATTAAATGATGCCCTATCTTCTAGACCGTTTTTGCGAATGGAACTTTTTTGAATGTGGAATTTGGTTAATCACATAAAGTTGGCTGATTTAAAATATGGAACCCTTGTGTGATCACCCTGGTTGACAAAAATGGAATAATTAACATGTGGGTTTTGGCATTGATATGTGTCATGTGAAGGGGTGTTTTGTGGATTTTTGAGGATCGGGTAAGCAGCAGGGCTACAGTTGGCTTGGTTGTGGGTTGGTGTGAATGCTATGGTAGTGATGGGCAGTGGGCTGCGATAAATGGTATCAAGGCCTGATGATGTATGGTGTGGTTGTGGATTTGGTGGTTGGCAGCGGGGCTATAGGGTTTGGTTTCAATGTGAGAGAACTATGGGTTGTAAATAATAAAGTAAAAAGTGGAAGAGTTAATGAATGGTGGGGCTTGGTAATTGACCAGAATGTTAATCAATGGGTTGGTTGGTTGTTATGAAGGGACTTGTTATGCTGCATGTGTTTTCCTAACTTGATTTGTGGATGGCAGAGATATGTTTTACTAATGATCATTGTGGTTAGTTGTGGATAGTTTCACAGAAGTTAAGGAACTAATAAACTGATTCTATTGAAACATGTAATCTTAAATGGGGTTTCGGGTTTGTTTGTTGTATGCATGTTTCGTAGTAGTCATGCCATGGCATGTGATCAGTTCTCTGATTAGAAGTCATAGGCTAGGCTGAGTGTTTGGTGTATATATATATATATATATATATATCTATATCTATATCTTTGTGTTTTATCGCACCCCACCCATGCTGAGCACTTAGTGCCGAACACTCCCATTTCACGGGAGAGGGTGTTTTCCCCTTAGTTACTAGATCCTTCCAGCTCCTCCTTCCATAGGATGTGATGGCATGAGGCAACCTTACACCCAAGACTCTTCAGGTAGGTTTCGATTGGGGTGGTTATCCCATGACTCTTCGGGTAGATTTTACTATTTCCCAAGAACCTTTGGGATGAGGCCCAGGTGTGTGCGTGTGGGATACGTGGTTGTGAGGCCCAGGTGTGTGTGGGTGGGATACGTGGTTTTGAGGCCCAGTTGCGTGCGGGTGGGAAGAGTGTGGTAGAGTCAGGACATTCACCATTAGAAAGAGTTGCTAGCTAGTGGGGAAAAAAGGTGTGGGGTACGCAATACTATTGTTCTTATATACAACTACATGTTGTGGTTGTGTTTTGGTGATTGTGGATGGTGAGGTTGGGTTGATAGAACTCCATGATAGATTTCTTCTATTGTTCTCACGGGACATTAGGATGTCTCCCCACTTGTGGAAAAGAGATATAGAGTTCCCTATTGAGTATACATGTATGATCACCCTATGTTTACTTTCAGGTTTCTAGGAGGACTACTAGGGCCGTGCAGGACCCTACTAGTCGGGAAAATTGGAGTTGCTGCAGTTTTCTATACTTGTTTCTTTTGGTATTGTACTTTTGAGCTTTCCTGTACTTGTACCTTGTTTCAAAACCATTTAATCATGCATGTGGGATTGGTTTGGGATTATTTCTATACACTTGTTCTTTTACTTTTTGGTAGTTGACTTGTCCTATTTCCCGATCCTAAATAATAAAAAGGGTAATGCCTCCCATATTTGTGAAAACAAATATCCTTGTTGATGGTTTCCACCCCGGGGCCTAATGGAGGTGGGAATCGGGGATCATTATCTCCCTTTCACCATTGCTAGATCAGGAGTGGCATCATTGGTGGGAGGGGGTCATGACAGAATGGTATCAGAGTGAGGATTAGAGATAGGATGGAGTCTGGAGTTAGGCACTGTGAGGATTTCATGGGATTGTAGGGAAACAGTGTTGGTTAATCTTGGTGTGTGGCATAGGCTAGGGAAGATAGGCTTGTACACAAGATTTTAGGTCCCCCCTGTGACCCGATGCAAGGACTCTAAGCCTACTGAACGACCAAGTGAGACTACATTGATTATAGGGTAGATACCCTATGTAAGGTATATGCATCAGCATGATTTTGTTTTACTTGATTTGGGCCTTCTAGGAAAGAAATTGAAATATTGTGATAAAATAAAACCTTGAGAAAGTTCCTTACTATTTGGGCTTAGGCGATCTTGTTTACCGTACAACTATGGCACCTGGACGTCTCCCCCGGGTGGCTCAGATGGCCGAGGACTAGTACATCCAGGCGGTCGATCAATTGAGGATTGACCGAGAGGAGGAAGATATCTAGTGGTAGAAGACTATCTGCTCTTTTTAGCGGAAAACCCTCAAGAAGTATGGGGGTGGTACTTCAGATACGGAGATAGAAGGGTGGCTTGAGGAGCTAGGTATTTCTTTTACCTTGATATGTGCCCCGAGGGAGTACTGGATTCCCTTAGCAGTCAGTATGCTGAGAGGTGTGGCGCGACAGTGGTGGACGCTCTACCTCTGAGAGAGGATAGAGGCAGACGTTCCATGGGATGACTTTGAGAAGGAATTCCGAGAGGAATTCCATTCATCCATGATCAAGGTGGAGAAGCAGCAGGAGTTACTCTCCCTACAGCAGGGGAGTGTGTCTGTACAAGAGTTGGGGATCAATTTCAACGATCTCCTACACTTTTTTTCGGATCTTTTTCCGGATGAAGAGTCTCGGGCAAGATGTTTGGAGGAGGTGCTTCGTCCTTCACTTCAGTATGTTGTCACCCCCTTCACCCTTACGATGTACTTGGCAGTACAGAAGAAGACATAGGTTGTAGAGAGGATGCACTCACTGGGAGGTGCACCACGTGGGGGTTTTTATCCAGGTTCGTCGAAGGGGAAGGGAGTCATAATCATGTCACCTATGACGGGACCTTCCAGGTTCAGGCTAGTGGGGAGAAGGCCCCAAAAATTCCAGTTCAGATATTCAGGTACTCATCCCTTTTCAACGGGCCCATGACCGAAGTTTTTCTCTTGTGGTGGTTTCAGGCACATTCAGAGTCGATGGGAAACCTGAGCTCAATACAGTGGAGGTGGGCCGGTTCAGCGCCCACCTCAGCAGCCCCAGTTTCCATCAAGACCCTTCCAGCATCAACAAGACTATACTCCTCTAGGGCAGACTTTGCGGGAGGAGGCCGACCTCAGTGTGCTCCTCAGGGACCTCGACCAGGGTGTGGTCGGGGAGGTGGACGACATCATAGGGGAAGAGGAGCTGGGCGTGGACAGTTGCACACAATAGAGTTGGCAGCTCTAGTAGGACCAGAGGTGGTACGAGGTACGATTTTTTTGTTCATCACTCTCATTTATACTTTGTTCGATTCAGGAGCTTCGCACTAATTTGTTGCACCTGGTCTATCCCACGCTCTGGGACTAGACGTAGAGAGACTTTCCATACCACTTGTGCTGAGTTCACCAGTTGGAGGCCAGACCAGCGTATATTGTGTTTTTCGGGGATGTGGGCTGATTTTGGGACCCCATCGATCTAGTGGGGACCATATTCTGTTATAGATGCAGCCATACGATGTCATCCTATGCATCGACTTGTTTATTTCTATTAGTGTCGTTATCGACTTCTTCCGGAGAAGAGTCGTGGTCTCCGACGTGGATGGGCAACATGTAGCTTTTGTTGGCGAGAGGAGCTATCAGGTGGGATGCTGGCGTGTGGAGCCTCTCTTTTATTTTTTAGGCAGGTCATAAGTGGTTGCAGCTGATACAGAGATGGTGGATGTCCCAGAGGTTGTTGTGGAGTTCCTTGATGTTTTCAAAAGGAGGTTGTGACTCCCCCCCCCCAACGTGATGTTGTGTTCAGGATAGACGTACAGCCTAGTGCCAATCTGATTTCGAAGGCCCCTTATCGGATGGAACCTTTAGTGTTTCGGGAGTTGCGGATTCAGATTGATGATGTGATGGAGAAGTGTTTTGTATCACCCAGCGTGTTGCCATGGGGTGCTCCAGTTTTTTTCGTGAAGAAGGAAGATGGTGGTCTCATGTTATGCATAGACTACCGAATGTTAAACCAAGTAAAGGTCAAGAACTGTTACCCCCTCTTAAGGATAGATGATATCTTCGACCAGCTGAGGGGAGAATGTTGGTTTTTTAAGATTGATCTATGATCGGGATATCATCAGCTGAGGGTGAAGGACAGTGACATCTCAAAGATGGCTTTTAGGTGAAGGTATGGGAACTTCGAGTTTGTAGTGATGCCGTTTGGAGTTACGAATGCACTAGTTGTGTTCATGGGACTTATGAACTTTGTTTTCTGAGGGTTTCTAGACTGGTTCGTCATTGTGTTTATTGATGACATCTTGATTTACTCATGATCAGAGGAGGAGCAGGTTGAGCATCTCAAGGCAGTCATGGAAGTCCTTCGACACCAGCAGCTTTACGGGAAATTGTTGATGTGTATGTTATTGACACAAGAAGTGCACTACCTTGGGCACATGGTGTCTCAACATGGAGTTTCAGTGGACCTGTAGAAGGTGGATGAACTTGTTTCATGGGTAGCACCCAAGAGCATGTCATATGTTTGTAGTTTCCTAGGGTTAGCAGGTTACTACCAGAGGTTCATTTCAGACTTCTCTCGAGTTGCTGCTCCATTAACAGCTTTGACTAGGAAGAACCAGGTCTTCCTATGGAGGGATCAGTGCTAGAAGTCTTTCGACTTCCTTAAAGGGAAGTTGGTTAGTGCTCCTGTACTCAGGTTTCCAGAGGAAGGGTCGTTGTATGACGTGTTTTTTGATGTTTCTAGCCTTGGTCTGGGGTGGGTGCTGATGCAGAAGAAGGGTGTGATCTGTTATGGGTCTAGGAAGTTGATCCCTCATGAGGGTAACTATGCCACCCATGACCTGGAGCTTGCAGCAGTGGTTATGATGCTATCTAGGTAGTGGTGGATCATCTGACGAAATCAGCTCACTTCGTAGTAATTAAGGAGTTGGGCCTGATGAGTGCCTTAGTATAGAGGTACATAGACGAGGTGGTGCGTTTGCATGGATTTTCGAAGACTACCATCTTGGACCGGGATACTCGGTTTACCTCACGAGTCCGGAGGGGGTTACAACATGCTTTTGGCACCTAGCTACGCCTTAGCCCTGGTTTAAACCCCCAGACCGATCGGCAGACAGAGTAGACTATCCAGATATTGGAGGAAATGATCTGAGCATGCGTTCTGGATTATAGAGGGTCATGGGTACGACACTTGAATTTAGTAGAGTTTTCCCACAACAACAGCTTCCACTATACTATTAGCATGGAACCATTTGAGGTTTTGTATGGAAGACCATGTTGTTCACCCATTTGCTGGGCAGAGGTTGGTGAGACAGGTGCTCTTGGGCCAGATGTAGTGAAGAGCACTGTAGAGAAAGTCCAGCTTGTACATGAGTGGATTGAAGCGGCTCAGGACCGATAGAAGTCTTATACGGATTATCGGAGGAGTCCCTTGGAGTTTGAGGTGGGAGATCATGTGTTCTTGAAGGTTTCCCCTCGATGGGTGCTGCCGAGGTTTGGGAAGGGGAGTAATCTCTCCACTAGGTTCATCGTACCTTTTGAGGTGCTGAGGTGAGTCGGTGAGGTGGCATATTATCTAGCCCTACCACCTCAGTTGGAGAAGGTTCATGACGTCTTCCACGTCTCCCAACTTCGTCAGTACTTACACGATGACTCTCATGTTATCGACTGGGGAGAGTTAGATATGAGAGACGACGTGACCTTCTAGGAACAACTAGTCAGAATCAAAGATCGTAAATAGAAGGTGCTATGTGGATAAACCATTACCTTAGTTCTTGTGTTGTGGAGGCATGGCGGCCTTGAGGAGAGCACATGGGAGTGAGAGACCCAAATGCATGCTCAGTACCCAGATTTGTTTTGACTTGTGTTTGATTTTATCTTCTGATCTTTTTTTTGATGTTATACTTTGTACCATTGATATATGGAATGATTGGCTTGTCGGTTATGATAACTTTTGTTTCCTCATTCTCTGGAAGTGTGTAACATGTCTGGGCATATGGGGAAGGGAAAAACCTGATCCTTAATTGAGACGCATTAATGCAGATGCGATTGAACCCGTGTATGAGAGTTAGTGCAACCTAAAGTGGATAATATCTCAACATAGGAAAAGTAATTTTCCCCAAACCATGTGTTCGGGAAGTGTGTGGGTTGTGCGGTGTTGGGGGCAGTGTGAGTTGAAAAATCCTAATGTATGGAAGTGGGAAGACCCGATTCTTAATCGATACACATTAATGAGGATGCGATTAAACCCATGCAGGCGAGTCAATGACGCCTAATGTAGATAATATCTCGACCTAGGGGAAGGAATTCCTAACACCTATAATTAGGGTTGATGGTTGGGTTCTTGTTATAATGATGGCCCACAGAGGTATCTTGTTGGGTTCCTTTGGGTTGGCATTTGAATTCTCGGGGATGAGAATGTTTTAAGATGTATCTGATGTAATGGCCTAGACCTATCCAGCCCATTCCATTTTCAAAAAAGGGTTTTGAAGTGTTTTACAGGGTAAAATGGTGTTTTCCCACACTATTTAGATTTTTGAAACTACACGTCGTGTAGTGTGAGTCCATGTCGGGTACCCCCTCGCCGGGTATACCCCGTGTTGAAGGCTGTGTCCTTGCCATGTGAAATAATTTGGTACACGCTGTATACCCAATACTACACGCCGTGTAGTCCCTCCCCGTGTACGTGTTACCCTCAAACCGTGTGTTAACCAGTCAACGGTTGTGTGATGTGTTGGAGCTGTGCCCTTGCCGTGTGAAATAAAAGGACACATGTCGTGTACCCAATATTACACGTCGTGTAGTCCCTCCCCACGTAAGAGTTACCCTCGAACCGTGTGTTGACCAGTCCACAGACGTGTGCCGCCTTGAAGGTAGTGTTGGAAGCCGCGTGGTGGCCGCGTAAAATGGCCATGTACACCCCGTGTACCATAAAGTACACACCGTTTACGTTTTTATCACGCATATAAAAGGAGGGGTCCCCTTATCCTTTTCAAAACACCCCTCTCCTCCCCTTTCCTTTGAGCAGAGCTCTCCCAAGAGATTCAAAGGCTTCTTTTTCTTCCATTACATCTTCGTCCGAGCTCCGATTTACGATCCATCAGCAGCCATGTGATCATAACAATGAGGAGGAACTTCTGATCTTGGATCTATTGTCATTCCTTTAGCCATTACTATAAGACCCCGACCTTAAACATTACTTATTAATGAATTAAATGAACAATTCACATAGAGGATCTTTTCAGGTTTAGAGTTTTAGAGAATTAGGACGTAACTATTACATCTCAAAATATTACAAAGTAAACACTTATACTAAGTTTCCATAATATAAAAACCCCTAAAAAGAAACTTTTCTAGTTCCATGTTTTAGGTAGCATGAAATTTCCCTATTCCCATCCTTGACCCTATTCCACATGAAGTCATGTGAAAAACATTTCGAAAAAAACTTGGGGTGAGCATAAAATTCTCAGTAAGGGATACACAAAGAAGGAAAACTGTTAGTTTTTCAAAACAACATGTAAACCATGAATACTTCATTAAAGTAATACATATCAACTTTATGAAGTAGTAAAAACTCTTTACTGAATAAAAGACCATTACTTACCCTTTTGTAACCAGAAGATTACCATAAAACCCATATAAAGAACACATAACATATAAATGTAACTTGGGACATAAACATACTTAAATGGAATAACCATATGGACGACTTCCCCACATACTTAATGAAATAGCCATACTGGCAACTTCAATACCCAATGCATTGGAGGTTATAACGTAAACACCTGTCCTGGTATTCACGGCCCTACCCGTCATATGGTTTATCACGTAACCACCCGTAAAATGTCCAAGTACCAACATTACACATAAAATATTGAAAATATAATCATTTCAAAAACAAAATTTCATTTGAAATCACAATAAGTAATTCCATGATATTGAATTAATCAATCCATTTTCAAAAATCATTTAAAAATGATTTTTGAATCAAAGTGTCCAATACCAATTTGAAGCTTTTAATGGAATTATAATTTATAACATTAATATCCATATAAATAAATACTAAAAAACATTTTGAAAACATGGACATTAAAGATAATGTTTTAGAATAAAGAATCTTTAAAACATTTAAAATGATATTTTAGTTAAATAGTTTTTAACAAAATGAGAGACTCTTGAATACAAATAATTGCGGAATATAATTTAATATGAACTTTATAAAATCATGGGAGTAAAGGGATTCATGATATAATATTTCAAAGGACAGTATACACACCATATAAGAGTGAATTGGCTCATAACAACAATGAAGTCTCAATGGAAATGTAAATTGAGATGAAATCCATTATAAAGATGGTATCCTTAAATTAAGGATAAATCTATCACATAATTATGTGTGAGAAATATAAATACACCCAATATAAGTGGATATTAAGTGTGAAACAATCATATGTCATTCACACATAATCTTGGAAAAACAAAACCAATGACATAGATATTTAACTCAATGAAATGAGATTGAGTTATGATTTCCCATACAAGTTCGTAAGACTTTATCAACGAGATGATTATGTGTAAAAATAGTATATCCACACAAAGTATTGTGGAAATTGCAACATAGATATTTCACACATAATCTTGGAATAATAAAATCATGAAGTAGAGGTTTAACCCAAAGAATTGAAACTGGGTTATGAAGTTCCCTTACAAAAATCCGACAGCCTAACAACGTCATTTTATAATTCAGAAAATGAGTTGATGAGATAGAAAATGGTATCTCATCACTTGGACATAAAATTTACATAAATAAGGATATATAAGAACATATCCCAACATATTATTATGTGAATTAAAACACATAACAAAATAAGTCTTTTAAAAAGAGGAGGGTGAAAGGTCCCCTTATCGAGTTGGGTAATTTTCAAAACGTACACCACATGGAAGAAGGGTCATAAAATGAAGATGTAAATGCCCATAAATTAAATTACACTACACAAAGTGTATAATATTGGGTAGTTCATACAATACTCATTGTAAATAGAGGAAAACGTTGCATAAATGTCACAGGAATAAAAGTGTGATGAAAAATCCCTTACGAAAACTCGGCAGCCTAACGGCGCCACTTAAAACATCCAAAAATGGATTTATGAGATCAAATAGGGTCTCTCATAAAATGAACATAAAAATTACATAATGAAGAATATAATATAACATCCCCAAACATATGAAATATGAACATAAAAGAAATGACAAAAAATAGAGTACATAAAAAGAAAGAGAGAGGTTGGATCCCTTACCTCAAGTCTGACTTGTCTTATTTATTTCTTTATATTCCTGAATAATAAACATTGTCCAATTTATAATTTCATAATGACCTCTTATAAAAATTATAATTCATTTCATATCACATATTATAATTTTATAATAATTGGTTAATAATGTGAGTTCATATCAGACGTTTTTGTCGATGTTTGGTACATGAGTCAAAAACTAACCTATTTGAAAATGATTGTCCATGTAGTTATAAGTAAATCCTCTCCATAATAGTATTAATTACTTAAATATAATATATATCCAGTACATATTCATTTTATACTACTCCATAAAATTCGGAGATAAAAAGAAATGAAATTCACCATCCATGGAGATGGTAAGCCGTACGTACGCATGAACGCTAATTTCATTTCATTATAATATTAATGGAATTAAAAAATAATTGAGATATATATATATATTATAATTCCAGTATAATATATTTGTTATATATGTCACATATTTTCATTAATTCCATTCTTTATACATTCTATGTATTGCATGAACGAGTCACATCACTTCAGGGGGCGGTAGTCCACACTTCCTCGTATGAAATTATTGCATTTGCACAACATGAAAAGAATAAAGGCCTGTTTTAAATAAAAAATTCAGAAGCATAAAAAAACATAAATACCATATATAGCATATATAATATATAGTGACATCATAATGTCCACCATGAAAGGTGTTAAGAGAATATTGAACAATCATCGCTTCGTGAGGCAGAAATTCAACATCCATAGAAAGAGTATGTTCTTTAACCATTAGGCGAAGGTGTGTGTTAGTGTAGATCAAATAATCCTCATAAAAACATCCTTGTATATTTAAGATACTGGTTTTTTTACAAAAGAAATAAATAAAAAGAGTTTAGGGGGTTCGAGAAGCAAAATAAAACAAAAAACACTAGGGAAGACATTACCTTTAAAATGAGTAACTCTTTTTGATTTGAGCTCAAAGGCTTCCTTGGGAAGACATCTACCCAATGTGAAGCTTCTAGGAGTAATAGACAGATGTGGAGAGACAAAATGGTCAGGGGTTGTCCGAGCCAAAGGCTTGAGTGGTGTGTGTAAGGTGGTATAGTTTGGGGCCTTTTATAAGAGGAGAGGAGGGGCACTCTTGGAAAGTTATAAAAGGTTACATTATTATATAATGATTTTAGGATAATAAAGGTCACAATATGATATATTTCTAGGATAATGTGATAAGATTTATAAATCCCCCATCCAGTAGGTTTTTTACATGTGTAGGTCATATATTTTACATTATCTTTTCATTTTATTTAAATCATTAAATAATGAGGTAATCGATGCATCATCATGGTGTCATAAATAATTTAATTTATTTAATGTCTAAAAATTATAAAAAAAATATAATGATGTATTAAATCGTTTTATCTTTCTAATGAATATTTATAGTAAAAAAATATAAATTTTATAACACCATATAAAAATTGTTTTCGTAAAAAAACTCATGTTTGTGACATTTTTATTTTAACTTTAAATAAAAAGTTATTAATGTCATTTTCCTACCAAAGTGGCTCCATGGGGTCCCCAAGTTGACCCATGGATTTTCTTGGTCGGCCATGACACATACAATTATGGTAGGAGATGAGTCTAGGTTATATCATATTATTAAAACATTATTTTTACCTTAAATTACACTCATTACCTCTAACCGCGATTAAAAACATAAAAGTTACTATTCAAAAAAATTATTTTAATCCCAATGAACCAAATTTTATTTCTTAATGAAAAAATGTATGTCAGATTTTTGAAATTCAAAACAAAGAGGTGGTAAAATTTCATTGAAACGAAAAATCAGTTTTTTATGTACCACTTATTGGTTTCACTATTCATCAAAAAATGAAGTTTTTCAGAAAAATACCAAAAATTCACCCTAAGATATATTTGTTATTCCAAATTAAAAAATGATGTCTATTTTAAAAAATTAAAAACATATAATTTTAATTAATTAATTTAATAATTAATTTTTGTTGTAAAAACAAATAGTGTGTTTTTATGAAACAAAATGTATTAAAATATGGGCACTAGTTTAAGTCCAATTTCAAAGTGAAATTAATTAAAATGACCACAACTGGATTAAATGGTAAAAATATATTCTAATTTCACTTTAAAACCAATTGAAATGATAATATAATCATATAAAAACATATATTAAAAAGAGGTTTTCAATTAAAATACAACATTTTTCACTATTCATTAAAACATGAACTTAATCGGAAAAATACCAAAAATTTACACAAAGTAAATTTTGTTGTCTATATTCTAAAGAAGGATTTTATTTTGTCAAATAGAATATATAAAATTGTCAAAAGTGTATTTAAAAATAGTTCTCCATCAAAAGGCTGTTATTCGACCTTTTAAAGAATATTAGAAGATTTATGATTAAAATTGGATTCATCTGCATTTTACGCCCCTAACATTTATTGGATAAAACTAAAAATATTTGACAGACATATCTAATCATTTTTTAGTCATTCCATTATTTCCCGCCATTACAATGGCTAGGAATTAACTACCATTTAAAATAATATTATTTTATTACTAGTGTGCAACGTAAGATTTCAGAGAAACTCATTATTGCGTATCGGGTACGCTATCGAACATAGAAACCCCTTTAAAGTAAAATTATTATTTTATTCACAAATATGGATAAATATAAAAAAATTCATATTCTTTATTTTCCTAGGGTGTTACATCCTTCCACCCTTTTGGGAATTGCATCCTCGCAATTTTAAAATTGGGCTCGGATACTTCATTGAAAGCCCCACATTAGAAAAGGAGTAAATTAAACTATCACATTAAAAGAAAGAAAGGGAAGTACAAAGGTCAGCTGAGTTAACCCATACTAGGATTCCAAGTATGAAAATATAGATACATAAGAAAAAACAAAGGGTCATGGTCTGAGGGAGAGTGATAGAAAACATGTTTAGGAGAAAGTTAACCATAAGAAAACCAGAAACTTGTGATGGGTTAAACGGTATTAGATTCCCCAGTAAGAAAAGTTAACAGACAACATTTTTTATTTAATTTACTCTTAATTGAGGAATTTATTTTTGATCTTAACTAAATCATAATGAAACATACTTACATGTCACGTAGACATTCAACTTTTACTAGATTTCTTAATCAAACTCATATTTTTTCCAATAGATGTGTATTTAAGATGTCTTGTTCGCATTAAGAGTACTATAATCAAATTCTTGAGAATCACCTAATCCATAAAAGAGAACTATATATTTCCCATGTATTTAGATATCAACCAAAACCAAACCAAAAAGTTTAGTACAAGATCAGATAATACCCAAAAAAATATTTTTTTTACAAAAAGATAATCTACTCCTAATCTCCAAAATTTGTCAAAAAAATCCAAAGTTCAAAAGAGACCATTCAATTAAAATCTATCCATAAAATTATTCAATGTAAACCCAACTATTATTGTAACCCAAATATTTGAAAGATTTAATCACATAGTCTCCCAAGGTACAAATTAACATTTATCTCCAAGAAACATAAGTTGCTCTTAAAGTCTCATAATGAAAAGTAATTAACCTAATCAAATATCCTCTATGATAGGTTAATAATTTCCATAGATAACCCAAAATCAACATACTATTGAATCATAAAATCATCTAACTAATTTTTTTTGTCAAACTAACCAGGGACTTCACGTAGTCCAATGGTAGGTGAAAAATACCAGTCGAACTTTGGTTGTGGGTTCAATTCCCGCAGCTTTTTCCGACCCGACGAGTTGCCACACGGTCTGCGTGTTGTCCTTTTTCCAAAACTATATAATTCTCATATCATTCCCCCAAAAAAGTGATGAAATCATCAAAAATAACCATAACATAATTTAACCTCAATTTTATCTCATTCCATTCACTTTCCATCATAACATATAATAACCCATAATTGCCTCAAAAGTAAGGATCATATAAACCCAAATGGTTCTTTATAACAATGTAAACAAAAGACCAGATAACTATTCCTTGAATAAAAAGTATCATATATCAAACATCAGGGTTACACATACTATAAAAAATCTTCTAATGTAACCCCATTATCAAAAGAGACATAATACTCTTAATAATTTCACCATTACTCTTGATGCTTTTATATGTAGACTTCTAACTCATTCAACGTTCTTCTTGATCCATTATCTATGCATTTACACCTTATTTCTTAATTCCAAATTACTGTAGATCTAATATCCTCATTATTTATAAATATCAATACAAAGATGCTACATTATTTAAGGATATGAAAAATAAATCATACCTTGAATACAGATACTGTGATCTTTTGGATTTTTTCTTTCTCTTTCAACATGTTGTCGTACTTTCAAAAAGTAAACGTTCACTCCATTTCTGTAATTTCACTTTTCTATATAATTGGAAATTTTTAGATCTTGAAATCATATGAAAAACATATCATGACCCATAATCTTTTTTTTAGAAAAGAGTAGGTGTTGGATAACTCAAAACATTTCTTGCATGTGATTTGAATACTCAAGAATATATCAAAATCATTCGAACAAGATTTTCCCATGATGGTGATGATCAAATCATCAGGGAGGGATAAGAATGTTGTGCAAGATATCTTTCCTTCCATCTTGACAATTGATCCTCAATCTGTCTAAAAGAATCAATATGTAAACATGATACGAAAAAAAATTATAATAATAAAAAAAGAATCCTTTATAGATAACATAAAAACATTTTTATTACTCTAATCCATCAACTACCATATATCTCCATTTTTTAGGTTTATTTATCAAATCAACATATTTTACCATAACCCTCCAGATGTTTCCACATATTAATACCCTCTTTCTTATATAGGATCCTTTACCTATACCCAGATAACACCCTAACCCTTGAAGTTATCTAAACCGACCTCTGATACCAACTATAAGGCCCTGACCTTAAACATTACTTATTATTGAATTAAATGAATAATTCAATTAGAGGATATTTTCAGGTTTAGAGATTTAGAGAATTAGGATGTAACTATTAAATCTCAAAATATTACAAAGTAGACACTTCTACTAAGTTTCTATAAGATAAAAACTCTTAAAAAAAATTTGTCTAGTTCCATGTTTTAGGTAGCATGACGTTTCCTTGTTCCCATCCTTGACCCTATTCCACATTATGTCCAACGAAAAACATTTCGAAAAAAACTTGGGGTGAGCATAAAAATCTCAGTAAGGGATAAACAAAGAAGGAAAACCATTAGTTTTTGAAAACAACATGTAGACCATGAATACTTTACCAAAGCAATACTTTTCACCTTTATGAAGTAGTAAAAACTCTTTACTGAATAAAAGACCATTACTTACCCTTTTGTGACCAAAATATTACCATAAAACCCATATAAAGAACACATAGCATATAATGGTAACTTGGGACATAAACATAATTATGTGGAATAACCATACGGTCGACTTCCACACATACTTACTGGAATAGCCATACGGCCAACTTCCATACCCAATGCATTGGAGGCTATAATGTAACCACCCGTCCTGGTATTCACGGCACCACCCGTCATATGGTTTATCACATAACCACCCGTAAAATGTCCAAGTACCATCATCAGACATAAAATATTGAAAATATAAACATTTAAACAAAAAAAATTCATTTGCAATCACAATAAGTAATTCCAAGATATTGAATTAATAAATCCATTTTCAAAAATCATTTAAAATAGATTTTTGAATCAAAGTGGCCCATACCACATTGAAGCTATTAATGGAATTATAATTCTAAAACATTAATGTACATATAAATATATAATTAAAACCATTTTGAAAACATGGACATAAAAGATACACATTTAGAATAATGAATCTTTAAAACATTTAAAACGATATTTTTGTTAAAGATTTTTTTACAAAATGAGAGACACTTGAATAAAAATAATTGCAGAATAGCATTTAATATGAACTTTATAATATCATGAGAGTAAAGGTATTCATGATATAATATGCCAAAAGACAGTATACACACCATTTAAGAGTGAATTGTTGCATAACAACAATGAAGTCTCAATGGAAATGTAAATTAAGATGAAATCCATTATAAAGATGGTATCCTTAAATTAAGGATATATCTATCAAATAATTATGTGTTATAAATATAAATACACCCAATATAATTGGATATTATGTGTTAAAAAATCAGAGGTCATTCGCACATAATCTTGGAAAAACAAAACCAATGACATATATATTTAACTCAATGAAATGAGATTGAGTTATGATTTCCCATACAAGTTCGTAAGAATTTATCAATGAGATGATCATGTGTAGAAATAGTATATACACACAATGGTTTGTGGAAATTACAAAATAGAGATTCCACACATAATATTGGCATAATAAAATAATGAAGTAGAGGTTTAACCCAAAGAATTGAAAGTGGGTTAAGAAGTTCCCTTACAGAAATACGGCAGCCTAACAGCGACACTTTAAAATTCAGAAAATGAGATGATGAGAGATAAAATGGTATCCCATAACATGGACTTAAAATTTACATAAATAAGGATATATAAGAACATATCCCAACATATTATTATGTGAATTAAAAGATATAACAAAATAAGTCTTTTAAAAAGAGAAGGGTGAAAGGTCCCCTTACCGAGTTGGGTAACTTTCAAAACGTACATCCGATGGTAGAAGGGTCATACAATGAAGATGTAAATACCCATAAATGAAATTACACTACAAAAAGTGTATAACAATGGGAAGTACATACACCACTCAATTTAAATAGTGGAAAACGTAGCATAAATGTTACAGGAATAAAACTGTGATGAAAAATCCCTTACGAAAAATCGGCAGCCTAAGGACGCCACTTAAAACTTCCAAAAATGGATTTATGAGATCAAATAGGGTATCTCATAATATGAACATAAATATTACAGAATGAGGAATATAAAATAACATCCTCAAACATAAGTAGGATGAGCTTAAAAGAAATTACATAAAAGAGAGTACTTAAAAAGAAAGAGAGAGGTCGGATCCTTTACCTCAAGTCTGACTTGTCTTGTTCATTTGTTTATATTCCTAAATAATAAACATTGGAAAATTTATAAATGCTTAAGGAACTAATTTAAAAATTATTATTCAGTTTATATCACATATTATAATGTTATAATAATTGGTTAATAATATGAGTTCATATCAGACGTTTTTTTCGATGTTTGGTACATGAGTCAAAAATGAACCTGTTTGAAAATGATTGTCCATGTAGTTATAAGTAAATCTTCTCCAGAATATTATTAATGATTTAAATATAATATATATCCAGTTCATATTCATTTTATACTACTCCATAACATTTGGAGATAAAAAAGAAATGAAATGCACTGTTCATGGAGACGGTAGGCCGTACGTACGCATGAACGCTACTTTCATTTCTTTGTCATATTAATGGAATTAAAAAATAATTTAGAGATATATATATATTATAATTCCAGTATAATATATTTGTTATATAGGTCACAAATTTTCATTAATTTCATTCTTTATATATTACATGTACTGCATGAACGAGTCACATCACTTGAGGGGGCGGTAGTCCACACTTTCTCGTATGAAATTATCGCATTTGTACAACATGAAAAGCAGAGAAGAATGTTTTAAATATAAAATTAGGAAGAATATAGAAATAATAAATATCATAAATATCATATATAAAATATAGTGACATCATAATGTCCACCATGAAAGGTGTTAAGAGAAGATTAAACAATCATCGCTTCGTGAGGCAGAAATTCACCATCCACAGAAATAGTATGTTCTTTAACCATTAGACGAAGGTGTGTGTTAGTTTAGCTCTAATCCTCCTCATATAAACATCCTAGTATATTGAAGATACTATTTTTGTTACAAAAGAAAATAAATAAAAAGATTTTATGGGGTTGGAGAAGCAAAATAAAACAAAAGAACACTAGGGAAGACATTACCTATAAAACGGGTAACTCTTTTTGATTGGAGCTCAAAGGCTTCCTTGGGATGACTTCTTCCCAATGTGAGGCTTCAAGGTGTAAGATATGGGTGTGGAGAGGAAAAAGGGGCAGGGGTTGGCCGAGACAAAGGCTTGAGAGGTGTGGGTACGGTGGTAGAGGTTGGGGCCTTTTATAAAAGTAGAGGAGGGGCACTCTTGGAATCTTATAAAAGGTTACTTTATTATAGAATGATTTTCGGATTTTAAAGGACCCAAAATTATATATTTCTAGGATAAGGTGATAATTGTTCTAAATCCCCCCATCCAAAATGTTTTTTACATGTTTAGGTATTAGAATTTACATTATCTTTTCATTTTATTCAAATTGTTAAATGATGAGGTAATTGCTGCATCATCATTGTGTCATAAAGAATTTAATTTATTTAATGTATAAAAATTATAAAAAAAATATCATGATGTAGGAAATAATTTTATATTTCTAATGAATATTTGTAGTAAAAAAATATAACTTTTATAACCCCATTTAAAAATTGTTTTAGTAAAACAACTCATGTTTGTGGCATTTTTATTTTATCATTAAATAAAATGTTATTTATGTCATTCTCCTACCAAAGTGGCTCCATGGGGTCCCCATGTTGACCCATGGATTTTCCTGGTCGTACATGACACATAAAATTAGGTTAGGACATGTGTCTAGGTCATTTATATTATTAAAACATTATTTTTACCTTAAATTACACTAATTACCTCTAATCGCGATTAAAAACTTTAAAGTTACTATTCACCAAAAAAAATTAATCCCACTGAACTAATTTTTACATCTTAATGACAACCATGTATGTCAGATTTTTGAAATTCAAAACACAGAGGTGGTCAAATTTCTTTTAAACGAAGAATCAGTTTTTTAAGTACCACTTAGTGGTTTCACTATTCATCAAAAATTGATGTTTTTCAGAAAAATACCAAAAATTCACCCTAATCTATATTGGATATTCCAAATTCATAAATGATATCTATATTAAAAAATTCAAAACATATATGTTCCATTAATTAATTTAATAATTAATTCCCACTGTCAAAACAAATAGCGTGTTTTTATGAAACAAAATGTATCAAAAGATTGACACTAGTTTAAGTCCAATTTCAAAGTGAAATTAATTACAATCACCACTATTGGATTTAATGGTAAAAATATATTCTAATTTCACTTTAAAACCAATTGAAAATATAATCTAATCATATATATAAATTAGATTAAAAAGTGGTTTTCAATTGAAATACAACATTTTTCACTATTCATTAAAGAATGAACTTTATCGGAAAAATACCAAAAATGTACAGAAAGTAAATTTTGATGTCTAGATTATAAAGAAGGATTTTATTTTTTCAAATAGAATATGTAATATTTTCAAATGTATATTTAAAAAGGGTTCTCCATCAAAAGGCGGTTAATCGACCTTTTAAAGAATATTAGATGATTTTTTCTTAAAATAGGATTCATCTTCATTTTACGCCTATAAAATTTATTGGATAAAAGTAAAAATATTTGACAAATGGATATAATAATTGTGTAGTCAGTTCTATTCTTTCCCGCCATTACAATGGCTAGGCGTTAACTACCATTTAAAATAATATTATTTTATTACTAGTGTGCAACATAAGATTTCAAAGAAAATCTTTGTTGCGTATCGGGTACGCTATCAAACATAGCAACCCATTTAAATTAAAATTAACATTTTATTCACAAATAGAGATAAATATAAAAAAATGTCATATTATTTTTTTACCTGGGGTGTTACAATTCCTTTCCAACTTCCACCCGAGGAGGTTTGGCCGCGATTTGAAAGAAGTGACGGACGCCGAAGAACATCTTCTAAAGTTGATCTGGGGGAGCATTGTGATTAGAACCTGTTGAGGTAGGAATCTTACCTTCCTCTCTCTAAATTGTGCATCATGAGGGGTGGGTTTGATCTTGGTTAATTGAAACACATTTGAAAGGGTTTAATGAAGATAACAACTAGCTTATATAACGGGGATGGAATGTTGTAAATGCAGTTACTTTATTTAATATATTTTGATATTATGTTGTGAATTGAATATTCTTATGACTACTAAAAATCAAGGTCATTGGGGGCCTTTTCTTGCACAATTAAAGGATTCCCAATCTTCCAGACCATTTATGTGAATGGATCTTGGTTGTATGTGGAATATTTTTAATCATGTAAAGTTGGTTGAATTAAAATATGGAACCCTTGTGTGATCGCCCCGGTTGAAAAAAATGGAATAATGGACATGTGGGTGTTGGGATTGATACGTGGCATGTGAAGGGGGTGTTTTCTGGGTTGTTGTGGATCGGGTAAGCAGCGGGGCTGTGGTTGGCTTGGTTGTGGGTTGGTGTGAATTCTATTTTAGTGATGGGCAGTGGGGCTACGATAAATGGTATCAAGGGGTGATGATGTAGGGTGTGGTTGTGGTTATGGTAGTTGGAAGTGGGGCTGTAGGGTAGGGTTTGAATGTGAGCGAACTATGGGTAGTAAATAATAAAATAAAATGTGGAAGAGTTAATGAATGGTGGGCTTGGTAATGGAACAGAATGTTAATTAATGGGTTGGTTGGTTGTTAAGAAGGGACTTGTTGTGTTGCTTGTGTTTTTCTAACTTGATTTGTTGATGGTAGGGATATGTTTTTCAAATGATCGTTGTGGTTAGTTGTGGATAGTTTCCCAGTAGTTAAGGAACTAATAAACTGATTCTATTGAAACATGAAAACTTAAATGGGGTTTCAGGTTTTTTTGTTGTATGCATGATTCGTCGTAGTAGTGCCGCTGCAAGTGCTCGGATCTCTGATTTGAATCCACAGGTTGGGATTAGTGTTTGGTATATATATATATATATATATATATATCTGTATCTTTGTGTTTTATTGCACCCCACCCATGTTGAGAACTTAGTCATGAACACTCCCATTTCATGGGAGAGGGTGTTTTCCCCATAGTTACTAGCTCCTTCGTGTTCCTTCATCCCTAGGATGTGATGGCTTGAGAAGACCTTACACCCATGAATCTTCGGGTAGGTTTCGATTGGGGTGGTTAGCCCCAGACTCTTCGGGCAGGTTTTACTATTTCCCAAGAACCTTCAGGATGAAGCCCAGGTGTGTGCGGGAGGGATACATGGTTGTGAGGCCCAGGTGTGTGTGGGCAGGATACGTGGTTGTGAGGACCAGGTGTGTGCGGGTGAGATACGTGGTTGTGAGGCCCAGGTGTTTGCGGGTAGGATATGTGGTTGTGAGGCCAGGTGTGTGCGGGCGGGATGAGTGTGGTAGCTTCAGGACGTTCGCCGTTAGGAAGAGCAGCTAGGTAGTTGGGGAAAAAGGTGTGGGGTACCCAATACTCTTGTTATTATATACTACTACCTGTTGTGATTGTGTTTTGGTGAGTGTGGCTGGTGAGGTTGGGTGGACAGAACTCCTTGATAGGTTTCTTTTGTTGTTCTCATGGGACATTAGGATGTCTCCCCACTTATGCACGAGAGCTTTAGTTTTCCCTACTAAGTATACTTGTATGCTCATCCTACGTTTACTTTCAGGTTTCAAGGAGGACTACCAGGGCCGTGCGGGACCCTACTAGTCAGGACAGTTGGAGTTGCTGTAGTTTGTTGTACTTGTTTCTTTTGGTACTGTACTTTTGAGCCTTTCTGTACTTGTACCTTGTTTCAGAACCATTTAAACATGCATGTGGGATTGGTTTGGGTTTATTTATATATATATGTTCTTTTTCTTTTTTGGTGGTTGAATTTTCCTATTTCCCGATCCTAAATAATAAAAAGGGTAATGCCTCCCATATTTGTGAAAACTCGTACCCTTGGTGCTAGTCTCCACCCCAGGGCCTACTGGAGGCGGGACACGGGGGTCATTATCTCCCTTTCACCATTTCCAGCTTAGGAGGGGAATCTTTGGTGGGAGGTGGTCGTGACAATTTTTCATATCAGATGATAATATCTTCTCTATATTTTTACCAACATATATTTTGGGAATATTGTAATGTCGCTCATGCATACGTATGAATTTCCATCTCCACAATGTGATGTGATAAGTTATTCACCTATGTTTCATGAATAGTAATAAGGATAAAATTTTATGAAAATATGAGTTGTATATGAAATATAATTTATTTTATAATGATAATATATCATATAATATCCTTCCATTTTACCTGATAAGAAAATGGAAATAGCATTCATGTGTATGTACGACCTACCTTCTCCATGAACTGCGTATTTCATTTCATATATATATATTTTATAGATTATTATTAATGATTAAATAATGAATATATAAGATATATAATTAAGTTATTACATTAAAAGAATAACTGAATCCCGATTTGTGTAAGTGTATCAAGAATAAAAATTCAGAACACATACGATAAACAAATATAATTTTCCCGAAAATGTTACATTAATGTAGTAATTATTAATAAACAGAAAGAATGGTTCCTAAAAATTTTATATGTTTTTATATATATGAATATGGATCATTGATAATATTATAATAAACTTGTACATATTATACCATAGGCTTGTATGTGTATGATGAGATTCAAGACATGAGGTAAGGGATTTATGTCTCACCATTATTTATGTGGGACACATGCCTTATACACTACTCATTTATCTTTTTTAATCTACATACTATATATTAATTTATTATATTATTGTTATAGGTAAATTTATAGATATCTACATTTCCATTTAATGTCCACACTTTTATGGGGGTTTACGGTTCAAAAGTTACTAGATCGGTAAGGTAATTTTGTCGCAATTTTCCTTATTTGAGACCTATGTTAAATTATTCACCTATATTATTTTATGAGGTGTATATAATGCCCCCTTTATATTTTTATCATTATGAATACTCATGATATTAAATGTTTCTTGTAATTTTATTCACTCTTAAATCTTTAATATTTCTTCCTTCGAAATATTTTTTTCTAAAAATGATTTAAATTTTCTTTAATGATATATTATACATTTTCATATAATATGATTCCAAAGATGGTTAAAATATTTTTAAAATATTATATTATAATTACTCACAGTTATTTTCCATGAAAAGGTTTAGATAAAAGATTTATGATTTAAAAAGTGTTTCTCAAAGTATAAAGTAAATTCTTCTACATGAATTATATCTAGGTTATATCTAAAAAATATTTCCCATATAAGATTACATCTGTTCGTATAACTCATGACATATTGAGGATCTGATCCAAGGATCCATTAAATTTAATTCTCATAATAGTTTATGTTTTTATTTCATAAAATTCATGAAACTCATTTATATTTCTTGGGATATATGTTTATGAAACTTGTTTAACTATAGTATGTTATATATTTATGAAAATAACTTACTTTTAAAGGTTTGGATTTGATGAAATGCAAACAAAACCTATCTCATTTTTCCATGTTAGGATAAAATTATATGTTTATGATACCTATTTCTTTTCATGGGTTATTTTCTGAATTATTTTAATGATATCAAGGAAAAAGAATATATGATTTGATTATGAGATGAGTGAGATCTATATCTCCATACAATGCATTAGATAAAGATTTATATATCATAAGATATACCTAAAAGACATTGTCCACTAAAATGGTCTCAAAATTGAACATTTAATAATAAATTATTTATTGGAGTGAACCATAACTGCCATGATGGTATTTGGAGTGAAACCATAATACTAAATGACCTTTGTAGTTATTCCTTGACTACTATGTACATTCTTTTTATATGATTATGTGTCTTCACCAATTCAATGTCTTGTTACTATATAAAATTCTCTTGGATTATGCTCATAATTTTATTCATGATTAATGTCTAATAAAAATCCTATATTTATTCTATAACTCATGCATATTAACTTTTCAAATGCATGGTAAGATCTCCAAATGCTATTCTCATGTTTCATTACATTATTTTCATCTAATTCTTACATATCTTATAAAGACGAAATGTTTTTCATTAAAAATTTCCTTCTTAAAATAATGTCATAAAATCAGATGAATGCACAACATAATGAACTAAAAAGTGATTAGTGACCATTAAACATAAGTTTTTCACTTCTGTGTTTTGAATTTTAAAAATCCGACAGACACGGTTGTGTTCAAGATGATTTTAGGTGTCTCATAGAACAAACTTGTTTTTCTGGAATTGTAACACACACATAGGAATAGTAAAATTAATAGTAATATAAACCTTATAAATATTAAATAATAATATTATTTTATTTTCTTATGTTAATATGATAATGAGATCTTAATTATTTTTTCAACGAGAAATAAAACTATGTGCACCTTTGAGATTTTTATTTTTCGAATTAACTTTGACATTATTTAAAAATTAAATTAAAAATATTTAGAAAATTATTTATGAAAAATGGACTTCATTTTTTTATTCTACACATCAATAAATGGTTTGGGTAAATTTTTGGTATTTTTCAGAAAAACTCGAATTTTTGATGAATAGTGAAATACGGTAAAATACCATATATACAATTTAATAGTTAAATACACAATTCATGAAATCACAAGTGATTCAAGGCCACTTGGTTAGAAATCACATGAACATATTACTATTTGGGGTCACATTAAGAAATAATAGTGGTTGTCCTATGTGATATTATAAAATAATGAATTAAATATTCAAAATTTACTCATCCCCTCCACTATAAAAACCACCATTCACAACCTATTTCGCTCACACCTCTCAAGCTCCAATCCATCTCTTAACTCTGCCAAACATCCTCCCAAGCCCCTCCCCCACGTCCAAGATTTGCGAGTCTCATCAAAAGTCCAAACATTGGCCCTTATGGATGTTCTCAAGTGAAGGATTCAAGAGGACATTATAGAGAAAGAAGCATTTAGATACAAGGTAAGGGGAAATCATGAACTCAATTTTCTTCCTTCGGGTTCTCCATCATTCACACCATTTTGATATGTTTACTCCTTAAATATAATTTATTCATAATTATCTTACCTTTTCTAGGATATACATTTTTTCTAATGATGTTTATGTCAAACCAAAATTTTTCCAAAAGAACTATTCTTTTAAGAAATCATATTTTCCCTCTATTCATGGTTGATGGTTCTTGTATCAAGTATGTTGTTCCATATTTCTTTTGGAAACCCAAAGCTTATGAATTTATTCTTATGAGATGAAACCCATTCCTTTACATGGATTAGTTATGTTCACTTTTTATATGTGTTCTATGTGGCAATCATGATAATGATAATGTTATGATGTGACGGGTCCGCCTGAAATTATATAGCACAATATGAATGTTTCAAAGAGACGGGTGTGCCGAGAATTATATAGAGCTCCAATGAATTGGGTAAAGTGATGAATCTCATGACTAAATGTTAAAGGATTTTGGAAAAAGATTCTAGCTTGGTTCGCAAGTATGTGTGTTAGTTAACCACTAAAACATGATGTTTCATTTTTATACATTTCCACATTTCAAGTCTTTTATTTATTCTCCTCTCATGTTCAAGATATTTTTCCTATTCTAGGATTATGCTCAAACCATTCTATATTTTTATTATCTATCATATTACTGGGATTCTAACTCAACCCTTTTTATGTATATCCTCAGGTGGCTACACGTGTTCAGGATAGGACAAGTGACAATAAGAAGTTAGAGAAAAAGAAATTAAATAAATCTTTATGCTTTATGTTGTATTTGTTAGGTATTTTCCTAGTTTTCCAAAGACATTAAACATTTGGATCCTCTATATTTAATACTATTATGTTTCTTATCATTGAAATGATGTAATAATGATGTACGAAAAGGATCGGGTCGTAATAGTTGGTATCAGTGGAATGGTTTAGTTAATTTTGGAATTAGGATTAGTGAACCCTAGATAAAACCTCTAGCATGAGACTAAGTACAAATAATAACACATGAATATTTACTTATGGATCCCATATGTTATGTTTTTTGTATTAATTGTTTAAATGAATATGTTATATATGAATTGTTTACTTATGATTTGTTCTAATCATAACTATTTTAGAAAATGGGGGGAAGTAGGAGAAATCAGGTTAACAACTCATGCGAGGGCCAATGTAATGATTGCCCGAACGACATCCCCACTGATTTGGGTGTGTATTTAAATACTTCATGGTGATGCTTACCCAATTATCTCTGATTATGAACAATAACATAATAATGGGGAACTTCCTCCTTCAGCAAAGAGGGAGCAACTGGCTTTCGAATGTTTTATGCGGCAACGACCACTGGCGTTTTGTGGATCTTCAAATCCCCTAGTTGCGGAACAGTCGGCCAACTCCATGGAGAAGAGATTCTCTGTTCTTCACTGTTCTGAGATGGAGATGGTGACCCGAGCTTTTATCGTGTATATGGAGAAGCTAATCAATGGTGGACTTTGATTAAGAACACCAAGCCAAGGGAGGAAATTGAAGAGATGGAATGGGAAGACTTTAAGTTAATGTTTCTTACTAAGTATTTCCAACAAACTCTTCACATGAATATGGAGAGATAATTAATAGAGCGCAAGAAAAAAGAAGGAGAATCTATCATAACCTATGTAAAAATTTTCATAAGCCTTGCAAGGTACGCTTCTGGATTTGTTATCAACAATTATAGCAAAATTGATCGATTATTTAGTGGATTAAAACCACACCTACGTAAGGCTCTTTCATTTCGAAAGTTTGGGAGTTATAAAGAAGTTGTTATATGTGCTCTCAAAGTGGGGATGGAGTTTGGATAATGGTCCCATGGCTATGGTGATATGAAAAGAATGATGGAGTTTCAAGCTGGTGGATCTAATGAAAAAGGTGGAAAGAAAAATCAACAACCCACATGCCAAAAATGTGGGAAGATGCACCATGGGAACTGCCTCAAAGGGACGGGGAAATGCTTCAAGTTTTGGAATGAAGGAAACCATGCCCAAGTGTGTTTAAAATACATGAAAAGGAAGGATAATTTAGCCGATGAAAGGATAGAAACACTCATGATTCAATGCTACAACTGTAGGGATCTAGGGAATTATGCAGACCAGTGCACTAAACCTCGAGTTCTTGAGGGTAATCCGCATCAGCAACCACCAAATCCAAAGGAACATGGGAAGGCATATGCGATCACTACTACTGAGGGTGATCATGATAATGAAGTCATAAAAGGTACACTTCCTATTCACTCAAGAATGTAAAAAGGCTTATTTGATTCTGGATCTACGCATTCCATTATATCATGAATGTTTTCTAGAACTACCGAATCGATGCCCTGAAACCATGAAGTAGAGATATATGTAAAAATAGCAAGTGGTTCAAAAATTTCAACACAAGTGTTTGAATCTTCTCATGTTTGCGTATGTGGGAATATTCTTTCGAAAATTCTCGCAATACTTCCCTTGGTGGAATTTGACGCTATTATGGGAATGTATTGGATCAAGTTATATAGAGCACATATCAACTGTCAGGAAAAGGAAACATATTTACATATTCCAAACCATCCTAGGCTCTTCTAAAAATTTAAGGAAGATCATGAATCTCCTTTGAAAAATCCTTCAATGGTGTGGGTGTTGATTCCCTATGAAGATACATACCTCACCCAAATTGTTGAGTCGAAGGAAAGTATCATCCATGATGAAATGCCCATTGTGAGGGAATACAACCATGTATTTCCTGATGAGTTACCCGGAATTCCCCATGATCATGAGGTAGAGTTATCAATTGAACTCATACCCAGATCTACTCTTATATTGAAGTGTCCCTATAGGATGGATCCTATCAAAATGGATGAGTTAAATAAGTAGCTGCAAGAGCATTTGTGCAAAGGGTTCATATTCCCTAGTGCGTCACCTTGGGGTGAACTAGTTCTCTTTGTGAAGAATAAGGATAGAAAAATGTGGTAGTGTGTCGATTATCGAGAACTCAAAAAGATCTCCATAAAGAACATGTATCCTCTACCAGGGATTGATGAATTCTTTAATCAGTTAAGAGAAGCTCAATAATTTTCAAAGGTGGGTCTTCGTTCTGGATATCATCAGGTAAAGGTGAAGAAGGAAGGTATTCAGAAAACTACCTTCTGTACAAGGTATAGGCACTATGAGTTTTTTGTGATGCCCTTATGACATTATAATGCCCATGAAATCTTCATGAATTTGATGAATAAAGTCTTTAGACAATACCTTGACAAATTTTTGGTAGTATTTATCGATGATATTCTCATCTACTCTAAGAGAAAGGAGGATCATGGAGAACTTCTATGACTTGTGTTGCCGACAATAAGAAAGGATAATTTGTACGCCATGTTAAGAAAGTGTGAATTTTGGATGAATAAAGTCACATTCATGGGACATGTGATCACATGTGAAGGAATTTCTTTGGATCCTTCATAGACAAAGGCGATTGGGGAATGGTCCAGGCCCTCTAGTGTCACAGAAATTCATAGTTCTCATGGATTAGCTGGGTACTATCGATGTTTTGTGATAAACTTCTCATGATTGTCAAGCCTGCTAAATATGTTAACGAGGAAAGTGGTAATGTATCTTTGTATGGAATAATGTGAGGGATGATTCAAAGAGCTAAAGAGAAGGCTGATCACTACCCCTGCACTCACACTACCGAATAGTGGATAATGTTTTGTGATATACAGTGATTATTCAATGAAGTGATTGGGTTGTGTACTCATGAATAATGATAATGTGATACCCTATGCCTCACGATAGTTGAAGATACCTCAGAAAAACAACCCTACGCATGATCTACAGCTGGTACTAGATATTTTTTCTTTGAAAATATAGAGGTACTACCTTTATGGTGAGAAGTGTGGGATATACACTAACCACAAGAGCCTAAAGTATATATTCACACAAAAGGATCTCAACAAGTGTCAAAGGAGATGGTTTGAGCTAATCAAGGATTACAATTTCACTATTAATTATCATCCTAGAAAGGCGGACAAGGTAGCTGATTCTCTATGCAGAAAAGAACCTACTACTCTATCCATGCTGCGTATTGAGAAAGACCCTATCTTCATGGATATGCAAAGAATGTATTTGGAAATCATAAGGGCAGGGGATACATCCTACCTTTCCCAAATGATTGTGAAACCATCCATCCTGGAAAAGATTAAGGATAGAAAAATAGAATATGTACACATACAGAAGAGGATGAATGTAGTAATAGAAGGGAAGCTACAAGAGTTCCATATCGATGATGACGGTGTGATTCGGTTTGGAACGCATCTTTGTGTCCCTTCATCACCCGGGATAAAGAAGGAACTATTGGACAATGCACATAGCTCAAATTTCTCTATCCATACTAGGGGTTTTGAGATGTACTATGATCTCTAGGAACACTTATGGTGTGATAACATGAAGAAATAGTTTGAGGAATATATATCAAGGAGCTTTGTATTCTAGCATGTTAAAGCTGGGTGACAAAAGTCCAAAGGTATGATGCAGACATAGCCTATACACATGTGCAAATGGGAAAATGTTAGTATGTACTTTGTCATGGGTCTCCCGAGGACATCAAAGGGAAATAATGCGATATGGTTTGTAGTTGACCGAGTCACCAAGAGTTCCAATTTAATCACTATTCGGGAAGATCTCTCACTTGAACAACATGCAAAGATATATGTGAAGGAATTTGTGAGACTGCACGGTGTTCCACATTTAATTTTCTAGGACTGTGATCTGAGGTTCACTTCTAAATTTTGGAGGAGCCTTCAACATGCTTTGAGCACTGAATTAAATTTCAGCGTGGCCTATCACCCCAAACTGATAGATAATCTAAAAGTACTATTCATGCTCTTGATTGTATGGTTAGAGCCTGCTCTCTAGAATTCAAAGGTGGATGTGATCAGCATCTCCCATTGGTTGAGTTCTCATATAATAATAGCTTCCACTCGAGTATTCAGATGGCCCCATATAAAGCTCTGTATGTAAAGAGATATAGAACTCCAACCTGTTGGGATGAAGTTGGAGAATGAAAGCCATATGGACCAGATCTTGTTCAAGAGATGACAGAGAAGGTTCAAGTCATCCAGAAACACATCAAAGCTGCTCAAAGTCTGCAAAAGAGCTATGATAACAACCGTCAAAGGGACTTGGTGTTCGACGTTGTAGATAAAGTCTTCCTTTGAATATCTCCATGTAAGAGTCATGGGATATGGGAAGAAATGGAAGCTAAGCCCAAGGTACATTGGCCCCTTTGAGATCCTTGAAAGAATAGGAGTTGTGGCCTATCATATTTCACTTCCAACCAATATGGAACAAGTTAATGATGTGTTTCATGTATCACTATTGATTAATTACATTCTAGACCCCTCATATGTACTAAACATAGAGGTGGTGCATTTGGAAGGTGATCTATCATATTAGGAGCAGCCAGTAAATATTCTGGACCGATGTGATAATGTTCTACGCAATAAGACAACCCACCTTGTCAAAGTGTTTTGGAGGAACCATAAGTATGAGGATGAATATTGGGAACTGAAATAGGCGATGAAGGAGAAGTACCCTCACCTGTTTATATAGAACAAAATTTTGAGGGTGAAATTTCTTAAGGCTGGATGATTGTAATGACCCGAAGTTTTACAATAAATATTCCATTCTTAAAATTATGTCATAAAATCACATGAATATAGAAAATAATGAACTAATAAGTGATAAGTGACCTTTAAACATATGTTATTCACTTCTGTGTTTGGAATTTTAAAAATCCGACATACACGGTTGTGTTCATGATGATTTTTGGAGTCTGATAGAACAAACTTGTTTTTTTGGCGAATAGTATCATACCTTTATTAATAGTAAAATGAATAGTAATATGACCTTTATTAATAGTAAATATTATTATTTTTTTATTTTTTTATGGGAATAAGATAAGAGATCTTAATTAATTTTTCAATGAGAAATAAAACAATGTGCATATTTAAGATTGTCATTTTTCAAATTAACTATGTCATTATTTAAAAATTAAATTAATAATATTTAGAAAATTAATTTTGAATAATGGATTTCATTTTTTAATTCAAAAATTTGAAAAATGGTTAGGGTTAATTTTTTGTATTTTTCTGAAAAACTCGAATTTTTGATGAATAGTGAAATACAATAAAATACCCTATATACAATTTAACAGTTAAATATACTAGTCATGACATCACAAGTGATGAAAGGCCACTTGTTTTGAACTCATATGAAATTATTACTATTAGGGGTCATATGAAATAGTAATATTGGTTTTCTTGACGGATATAATAATATAATGAATTAAATATTCAAAATTTACCCCTCCCCTCCACTATAAAAACCGCCCTTCACACAGTCATTCCCCCACACCTCTCAAGCTCCAAGACATCTCTAAACTCTGCCCAAACATCCTCTCTATCCCCTCCCCCACGTCCAAGTGCTGCTGGTCTCATCAAAAGACCAATATTAGGCCCATTAAGGAGGTTCTCAAGAGATGGATTTAAGAGGACGTTAACGAGAAGGAAGCATTCCTATACAAGGTAAGGGGAAATCTCGAACTCAATTTTCTTCCTTTGGGTTCTCCCTATTTCACTCCATTTTTATATTTTCACTCCATAAAGATCATTTCTTCATAATTATCTTACCTTTTCTGGGATATACATGCTTTCTAATGAAGATTGTGTCCAACCATTGGTTTTCCAAAAGAACTCTTCTTTAATGAACTCAACGTTTACCTATCATTCATGGTTGATGGTTCTTGTATCAGGTATTGTGTTCCCTCTTTGTTTTTGGAACCCAAATCTTATGAAGGTATTATTATTATATGAAACCCATTCCACTTCATGGTTTAGTTTTGTTTACTTTTTATATGTTTTCTATGTGGAAATAATGATAATTATAATGTTATGATGTAACAGGTGCACCCGGAATTATATAATGCAATATAAATGTTTCAATGTGACGGGTGTGCCTGGAATTATACAGCTCTCCAACGAATTGAATAAAGTGATGACTCTCATTAGTAAATGTGAAAGGATGTGTGAACAAGATTCTATCTTCGTTCGCAATTATGTGTGGTACTTAACCACTAAAACATGATGTTACATTTTTATGCATTGCCACATTTCTATTCATTTATTTATGCTCCTATCATGTTCAAGATATTTTTACTATGTTATGATTATGATCACCCCATGATATATTTTCTTATCAATCCTCTTACTGGGTTTCTAGCTCACCCCTTTTGATGTTTATCCTCAGGTGGCTACATGTAATAAAGAGAGGACAAGTGCCAATAAAAATCTACAGAAGAAGAAATTAAATAAATTTTTATGCTTGATGATGTATTTGTTATGTATGGTCTTAGTGTTCCCATGACACTAACCCTTTGGATACTATATGTGTAATACTATTATGTTGTTTATCTTCAAAATGATGTAATATTAATGTAATAAATGACTCGGGTCGCTATATATCTTTTATTTTTACCCATTCTGAGCATATATGATATCCCATTTCATATGTTTCCTTTTCCAATATTATAATGAAATATTTTATGGAGGAGTGATAAAAGTAATTATCTTTGTAGGAAAAATATTTGATCATCCACCATACTATATGTTTGTGTTCCTTGTTTTCCAATGAACTAAACTAATACGGTTTTTGGGTTTGTGTTTGTGTAATGTATGAAAGTATAAAAAAATTATCTATTTTCAATGTATGAAATTCATATATAATTATAAATATTTTAACCAAAAGTATGAGACCATAATAATATGGAAAATTCTATTTTATAGAGTAATAAAAAGGTTAAAAATCTATGAAGTGAGGATTTTTATTAAAAATTCTTTGAAAAATAAAATAAAATAACTCATAAATTAAATAATTAGACTATATGAGATCATTTGTGGCCACCACATTATTTATGAGACCATTACCCAAAAAATTGACATCCTAATATTAATGTGTGTTGATGTATCTCAATTAAAATCCAATATCCAATAATTTAATCCAAATGTAGTTAGAATACATGATAGATTAACAATACCATTTTAATAATATTTTACACTGGTGGTAGTTTCAAATTCCAACCAAAACATTATCCAAACTTTTTTTCATTCCATTGAACCTATAATGACCAGTCAAAGAACATTTGTATCAAGAAAGGTAGTTCCTCCACACAAACCATTGATTCATCCCATAACAATCTCATTATGATTTCAAAATATAGTTCTCCATACAAAAGATTCAATAAGTTCTCTTAATGTACTATCCATATTGACATTAATCAACATAATGAATTTAGTAATTTAAATAACTTCTAAATTTCAATATGGATGAATGAGATTCATAGAAAAACCAATAAACTTAAGAAACAAATGATCATAAAAAAAATATTATCATGACCATTTTTATGTAAATTATTTTTTTTACTACAACCGTAATTTATAATGGTGTTAATTTCTTACTGAATAAAATATTTTCATTTACCAATTTTCTATTAATAGGATACAGAACATGAATAAAAATCACTCTAACCATAAAAATAATGATGATATTATTTTGATATTTTGGATGATTAAGGTAGAATTTGCAATTATCATATATGAACTTAAAATAGGTAAAAAATAACATTCTACATCACTGCAAAAGTATCAAACCTCAATAAAATTTAGTTCATATCATATATATATTGGTTAAAAATAATTATTTTAGAGTGGATATAAACTCCAATTGATTGAAGGTAAAAATTATTCTATTATTTTTAGTACAAAAACCTCTATATGAGAGTGAATAAGGAAGGAAAAATAAAACTTATGTTCATCCTCACAGTACATGAATTGTCTTCCCAATATACATCCTCAACTTTGTTCATTTTGGAAGTGATTATTATATTTGAAGTAGGTTCCCACATATTCATGTCATCACCACTAGTGATGTTATAATTAGATACAATTTTGTTCATCTCTGTTGGAATCTCATCCAAAGAGGTCCCCATTTTCTCTTGATTAATGAATTTGTATCCAATAATGTATTAGGAGGATATAAGAGTTGAAGGAGAGGTGTACCAATCCAAATTTCAGTCAAAAACTTGAAGTAGTAATTAATATTAACCAACCAATGTGATTGTGCAAAAATTTTAGAAAATGATGTCTTAAGGTTACTCTATATATAAGATTCAACATAATTTAAATTTCAAAATTTATTCCTACCGGGAAATTGGGATATTATAAATCCAAATATAATTAACTTGTAGGGACCCAAACATGATTTACATAGAAATTACATTACTTTTTTGGAATACTTAATACATAACAAAAACATACCGTCAAAGACCATATTAGTTTAGTGTGTTTGGAAAGTCAGATCATAATCTTCTAATCATGGTGAAAGATCTACAACATCTAAAATAATTATATTACCTTTTGTTTTCTTACATAAATCCTTTATTTATATCCTGGGGAAAATAAAACATAAAAAGGTTGATCTCAAATGCTCAGTAAGGGTAAGCACGGAGAACCTAAAAACAATCCACATACATATAAACGTAAAAACATGAACATAAAACATCAATATCTTGAGAAATGTCATAAATCGTGGCAGTACATAAAGAATAGATCATAAAGGAACATTAATCATGATAAAATAGCATGGTAATAAAACATGTAATTCTGGAAAACCATTAAGCACATGATATGATTTCCATAGTAACCAAGTCACTATTTCCAAGACCATAAGAGTGGACAAAGTCCATTACTGAACCGGGTTTTTTTCTCGTTCCAGCCCTATATTTCTGAACCAATTTCACTTTTCATTAAATCTATGTCTATCTCATGAGATAAAAATCTTTACCCAATGCATTGGAAGGATATATAGATCGCACCCATCTCATAATGAAATCACTCATACTTGTGCCACAAAATAATCATAAATCATTTATCATAAACCAAATAATAAAATTGGTTTCATAAATATCATCCCATCATAACATAATACATATAAAACAAATGGATATCATTTCATCATAAGAAGAATCAAACCATCTATATAATTGATGCATTATACTTGAATCATAATGATGTTAAATAATGTCAACTTATATGGAAAATATCTCTGACAAAAAACATGAAATTAATTCTTTAAGAAAATATCATTTCTTCTTCAAAATCATTTTCTTTTGAGAAAATGCCACTCAATGTAAAAAGAGAAGGATTTTCATGAAAATAATCCTGAAATATTATAGAGGAAACGCCATGAAAATTTGGCATTATGAAACCGTAAAAATTCGTTCATGCCGTATAAGTAAAAAAACATTCTCCTTGTGCTTTTACTGGAAAAGTCAAAATATTCCTCATATGGTAAATAGAAAAGAGATTACTTCCATAACACAGTGTAAATGTCCAAGAGGGGTAATAATGACATTAAAAATTCATGGAAGAATATTAAACACTTTATGAAAAACCTTTTTATATATATAGAGGAAAAATATAACCCCAGTAAATACTTACGTATAAGCAATCTCTGATAAAAATGAGATTTTCAAAATTATCACTTATCTTAGGTCCATTTTCTTCCATACGTGTCCAAAACTCTTTTATAGGGGGTATAAACATATTATTAACTTCTAACAGAACCATAATAATATTTATGATATCATATATGATTCACTTAGGACTTTATATTACCCGTTTTTTTGGTCAATTCCATGTTAATGCAGCATTTTGGGAAAAATCATTTCATTTATCATACGTGTTTCGACTTGTTGTTCTTGATGTTATTACTTATATAATGATTTACTTAATTAATAAATTTAAAACATTATTTATATATAATATATATTCATAATATAAATATATATGATATATTGATAAAAGGAAAGAAATACACCGTTCATGGAGACGGTAAGTCGTACATACGAATGAATTCTATTTTCATTTCCTTATTGAATTGAAGGTTATTTAGTTAATAAAACATATATGTAAATAAATACTATAAAATTATTATGTCATATCTTTAATTATTATTTAATATATGAAGTTAATAGTCATACTTGAATGGTTATTCATGGAGAATGAATCTCATTGTGTCGTGGAGACGGTAATCTGTACGTATAAACGAGTGATGATATCAATTCAATAATTATTGAATGGTATTTGAGAGGATTAAATAATAACTCTGAATTAGTATCATGTTATAATAATCATATTTAGTTATTATTTACACCATTATACCCATCCATGTAAGGTGGTGAAGGAAAACAGATTACGCTACGACGTGGAGACATTATTCTGTACGTACGCACACGTGGTGATTTCGTTTTCCGTAGGATGGATAGAAGGTGAAATAGGATTGTTTTGTATTTATAATAACATATAATTATATGAGTGATACTGATTTTATTACTTTATTATGAAACAAAAAAACAAGAGGATGAAGAAAAAGAAATGAATTTGAATGAATCGGTAAAGGATATGACCTCGTCTTCAACGTGCCTCTTCTAAACCTCATCATAGATCACTAAAGATGGTTTTTAAAGAAGCCTAAGACCACTAGTATGTTTCTAGGGAAGTGGAGAAGAGAAATGGGTAGGGGTTTGCTGAGTTTGAAGGCTCAAAGTGGTGTGAGGAGGAGAGGGACGAGGTTCCCATTTATAAGAGAGGAGAGGGGCACTTTTGGAAACCTCTAAAATATTAATTTATAATAAACTCAAAACCCATATAAAATTCCCAAAAATGACTCAAATCTGATGATTATATGAGATAGGGTTTCAATAATGACATCTAGTAGGATTTATAAATGTTGGTAATTTATTTTAAACCTTATCAACATGATTTATTCCTATTTAATCTATTTAGTTTTATTTGTGGAAGTAATATTCTAAATTTTAAATTGTTATAAATAATTACATATGTGTTTTGAATTGTCCATAATTGGATACTTTATGAAATTTTAGACCTTTTAAATTTAAATTTATAATTTTTAAATATTTTTGTGATTTTTAACCAATTTAATAATATGTTATTTATATAAAATAACAATAGTGTTAATTTTGAAACTATTCATTTATTTGAATTTAAATAAAATCCACATAGAGGATATATTCGAATAAAAATTTTCAATAGATTTCAAACATTTCATATTCCTATATAAATGTTTTTGAGAACAATAATTAGTTGATATAATATTTATTTTAATATTTATAATACCATTTATTTGAAATTTATCTTAATAAATGAATGACTACATATTCATTGTATAATCATTTAATATACTTATTATTTGTATAAAAATTAAAAATATAATACTATGATGATGAAAAATATAATATATTTCAAAATAATTCATTTACATGAATTTATTATATTAAAATATCATCATTTAAAATGATATATTTATTAAATTATGAAGGCAACAACTTTGACATCATTTAAAATAAAATAATATATGTGTCATAATCATTTTTATAAAGATCCAAATGGTAAAAAATTAGACCATTGGATGGTTATGCTTTAGATATACATGACCAATAATTTTTTGTCTGGTTTTTGGGATTTTTAATGGGTATTATCATTTTAATAAAAACAATATTACTAATTTTTCTTTAAATAAATACTTTCTGCTTCATTAATGTATAAGCTATTAAAGTAATTAAATATCTATTAAAAACTAAAAATAAATTTCTGTGACAAAGAAAAAAAATATATTTCAAATGAGTATATATAATAAAATTTTTATTCTGTATAACCTTATATTAAAAATACTTCAATTATTAATGTTTGAGTGAGACATATTTCACTTTCTTTAAAATAAAAAAAATTAAAGGTCTTAATCACATCCATTTGGGTTCCAATGGATTACATTTCGACCCAAATTTTCTTTTGGACGATATATAATCATAAAATTATATTAAGACATGTGTTAGGGTAATTTTATAATATTATATTTACTCTTAATTACCTGATTTATTTTTAACTATGGTAAATAAAATTTACCATAGTTACTATTCATAGTGCCCAATAAAAATTATCCTATTTACATAATTTGGACCTACTGATTCCAAATAAGGAATCCATTTTTCCAAATTCAAATCACTGAATTTTCATAAATTAATTTAAAATTAATCTCGTTGTTAAGAAAACATGTTTCTAAAAGTAAAAACATTGCAAAAGATTGAAATGATTTTAAAAATAAATTCAATGTAAAATCAGTGCTAATGACATAAATTATATTAAATGGTAAAAATATATTCTATTTATACATTAAAACCATTCAATATTATAATTTAATCATATAAATTATTATGATGAAAAAAGATGTTTTTAATTAAAATATAGCGTGCTTTTAGTATTCATTAAAATATGAAAGTCATTAGAATAATATGAAAAAATTATCCAATGTAAATTTTTATATCATGATTCCAAAGAAAAAACTCAATTTTTTCAAATTGAACTTATAAAAATGTCAAAAACAAGATTTCAAGTGGGTGCGCCTCTAAAAGGAAACAAAACTGCATTTTTTAAAAATAGTTATTTTAGCCGAAAAATATATTTTTTGTCTCATACCATGTTCTAGAAAATGTGTAAGATCAATAGTAATGTTATAAAATTAAAAAGTTAGTTAAAAATATTCATAAAGGATAGTTCATAATATTATTATAACAATATATCATTGTTTAGTGAAACCCATTATTGCGTACTACACACGCTATCGAGGAAGGTAGTGATTGCGTATAATGCAAGCCATGTCAGGGCTGCATGTAGTGAAAGCTCCCTTTGGTGTTACATATAACATAATAAAAACATATTTCATTTATACATTAAACAAAATCTATACTTAATGTTGCGTAGAATAATGTATACAAAATGAAAATGAAATTGGGTGTAACACGAGCGAAGAATAGTGTTGCATATACTGCATGTTAATAGAGTGTTGCATATAGTACAAGCTAATCTTGTTGTAGTGTACAATATAAGACATCAAATAAATTCAAAATAATATATATCATAAAATCTTGAGGTGTTACATTTTACCCCCCTTAAAATAAATTTCACCCTAGAAATTTGTCAGGGGTTATAAATCGTTTACTACTTGAAAGTTTCTTTCATAGAAACCCACATCATAAAATGAATTACTAAAACATAATTTTATAATGTGAAGTAAGAAACCCAATGGATACCCAAATTAACTCATCACTGGGTTTCTATATAAGAGAACATAGGTTCAAATATTGATATGGAAGAGAAATATAACCAGCAGCTTCTGATGAAGAGTGGTAGAGGACATGACTAGGAAAAAGACAAAAATCACAAAGCCATAAATTTTTTATGATCTACAGTACCAACTGATTCATCAGATATAAGGGCACTAGGAAAACATTTATTGCCTTCAATATATTTTCCAAAATGTTGATTTTTTTGAATTTAAAGAAATACTTACTTGATTTTGGTACAATCTCACTGTTCCTTGTGCATTGAACAATTTACACCTCATCTCTTAAAGAAATGAAGTTGAATTTGTCTTTCCTGAAGTGTTATTAGATCATGAGATAGAATTATAAGTTGTTCAATATGTCTCAAACATAAGTTTAGAAAAAGTTATATACATAAGTTCATTTATGGTGAGATTAATTATATATGGTTCTAAAAATGGACTTATACTTCATCTATCATCCTCCTTAATAAAATAAATCTACTCTCTACTAAATAATGACATCATATAGGCTAGTGGTAGGCAATAAATGCCTGTTGCACTTCGTTTTTGGGTTCGATTCCCGAAACCTTGTCCGACGTGATGGGTTGTCGCTTGTCCTATGGGTTGTCCTTTTTGTAAAACTACAGTATACTAACATTCCTGAAATAATATCGAAAAATGGTGTTATCCTTAAAAAATATTATCTTATGTCCAACACAATCCATTAAAATCTTTAGGCTTATCCAAAATACATCTGTCCAATCATATACTATAAAGAAAACGATTACTTGAATGTTCACATAACAAGCACATGAATACCATCATTTATCCCCCATATATCATAAGATATATCATGTTGGTCACATTCTAAACAAGTGAATACCTTAATCATGTATTCTATTGAAACATGAATTACCATAGAACCGTAGTGAAAACATGAATGCTGTCAAAAGTAAACTCTTTCCTCATACCAAAATCCCAAAATTTCTATATACTGAAACCATGATATCACTTTGTCCTTATACCATTTCTGATCTCATGAATACAATCAAACATTTCATTTTCTCTTAATCCCATAATTATGCACATATAATCTGCTTTCTAACAATATTTCAATCACTTTTCATGGTTACTGGTAGTATAAAATTATTGAAAACAAGAATAGACCAATAGATAAATATTCGAATATTCTATGATACTATATACCACCTTATTTTGGAATCCCATTACATAAACAATTAATCATTCCACCACATCGTTGTCATATTCAACATATCCAATAGTGATCACATGTGACATCCCTTTTTCCATTGCCTTTGTAGGTTGTTGATATCAATCCACATTAACCCTTGGATTAGGGAATTGATTATCATAATGCCCCATTTCCTTGAACGTGTAGCATTGAATTGTTGGTGATGAGTTCTCTATAGTCTTTCATCTATTCACATCATTAGCTACCATTTTTTCATTACTTCTACACTCATCTTCTTGATGAACTTATTTTACACACTTAAAACATTTTCTAGACACTTTAAGATAGTCTCCACCATGATTATTTCCACACGTTGAGCAGAAATAATCATTTGTCTTCTTTTCACCACGGTTTTGAGATTTTTCCTAGAAATCCATCTTTTGTTTCATGCCAAAACCTTGAGATAGATATGTAACCCCAACTTCCAGTTCTATCAGGATAGCACAATGCATAATTTCTTCATAGCTACATAATTCTTTTATAGTTAATGCCCTTAAAAGACTTGGTTTTATGCCACTGAAGAATCGATCAACTTTACTTTTAGGTTTTATGATAAATCCCGATGCATACATTCAATGCCTTGTAAAATTTTCTTCTTATATACCAATAAATTCATCATCCTCTTTCTTAAGTTCAAGGGACATAGTTTCCATATTATTTAGAAGTATATGAGGGACGTACTTTTTGAAAAACATGTTCTGGATCTCTTCCCATTCCATGGATTCAATTTCCACTTGAGGCCTTGTATTCTTAATTAGATTCCACCACTGGTCTATTACACCATCTAAATGGTAAACAATGAGAATGAATTTTTTATGTTTTGAACATCGAAGTATGGAAAATATCTTTTCAATGGTACTGATCCATTGTTAAGCAACATGTGGATCCGAAGACCCAGTGAAAGAAGGTGGGCATTGTCTCATGAAAGACTGAATAGAATATTGTTCCCTTCTCTGCTCATTTGGAAGTCCAGAATGATTCTTAGCTTGTAGAAGTATTGAAATATGATTTTTTACTACATCTCCCATAAAATTTGTTTTTTCAGGAGGATAATCATTTCATTTCACATTACATTGATCAACACAGTTTCTTTGTGTTCCTGCCATTGTCAAAACCCAAAAAGAATAGTGTAAGAGGCAAAAATCATTCTTGGAATACAATAAAATAATGGGTGTGTACTTTAAATATCTAACATCTTAGGCTTAATTCTATTATCGTTACCGTAATCCTATGACTATAACCTATACTTATACTTATCCTTAAATACATCCCTAGACATACATTAGATATATCTCTAGGGATCTCACTAACGTTTTAGCATCCTAGTTTCCAAAGGTTGACTAAACCATCACTCTGATACCAACTATAGAGACCCAAAATTTTCATACATAGACATTACATAACTTTTGTAGAATACTTAATACATAACAAAAACAGATGCCCAAAGACGTATTAGTTTAGTTTCTTTGGAAAATCAGAACATAATCTTCCAATCATGGTGAAATATATTCAACATCTCCCATAAATATCTTCCCCTTTTGTTTTCATACCTAAAAATTTTATTTATATCCAGGAGAAAAGAAAACATAAAAAGGGTGAGATCAAATGCTCAGTAAGGGTAATCATGGAGAACATAAAAACAATCATCAAACATTTGAATGTAAAAACATGAACATAAAACATCAAAATCTTGACCAATGACATTAATATTGGATGTACATAAGGCATATATCATAAAGGAACATTAATCATGATAAAATATCATGGGAATAAAACATGTAATTGTGCCAAACCATTAAGAAAATGATATGATTTCCATAGTACCCAGGGCATTATTTCCCAGACCATCATAGTGGAAAATGTCCATTATTGAACCGGGTTTACTTGCCGTTACAACCTTGTATTATTGAACTATATTCACTTTCCATTCCCGCAAGGTCTATCTCATGAGATATAAATCCATACCTAATGGATTGGAGATATATATAGATCCACCCATCTCATAATGAAATCATTATTACTTGTTCCACAAAATAAACATAAATCATTCATCATATCCGAAAGAATAAAATGGGTTTCATAAACATCATCCCATCATAACATAATCCATATAAAACAAATGGATATAATTTTATCATAAGAAGAATCAAACCGTGTTAATAATAGAGACATTATACTTGAAACATAATCACACTAAATAATGTCATCTTAGAGGGAAAATAGTTTTGACAAAACAAATGAAATGAATTCATGAGGAAAATATCATTTCTTCTTCAAAATCATTTTCTTTTCACAAAATTCCATTCAATTATAATAGAAAAAGATTTTTTAGAAAATAATCATGAAATATGATAGCAGAAGATTCATGAAAATTAGGCGTTATGAAACCCTAAAGATTTGTTCATACCGTATAAGTAAAAATAACATTCTCCTAGAACTATTGCCGGAAAGGTCAAATAGTTCCTTGTATGGTAAACTAAATAACGATTCCTTCCATAGCATTAAGTAAAAGTCAAAAAGGGGTAATCATGAAATTAAAAATACATGTAAAAATATTAAACACTTTATTAAACACATTTTTATTGATATTGAGGAAAAATATAACACCAGTTAATACTTACGTATAAGCAATCTCTGATAAAAATTTGATTTGGAATATTATCCCTTATATAAGTTCCAATTTCTTCTAGATGTGTCTAAAACTAATTTATAGTGGTTTTAAACATATTATTTACTGGTAAAGAAACAATAATATAAATTATAATAACATATATGACTCACTTTGGCTTTATATTACCCGCTCTTTTGTCAATTCAATTTTAAAGCATCGTTTTGGGTAAAATCTTTTCATGTATCGTACGTGTTTTGACTTATTGTTCTTGATATTGTAACTTATATCCTGATTTATATAATTCCATATTGTAAAACATGATTTATATATAATATATTTTCATCATATAAATATATATTATAGATCGATAAATGGAATGAAATACACCGTTCATGAAGACAGTAGGGCGTATGTATGCATGAACGCTGTTTTAATTTCTTTATTGAATTGAATGGAATTAAGAAAATGAAACTTATATATACATAAATAAAGTATCATTATTGTTTTATATCTTTAATTTTTATTTATTATATATACATTATAATCATACATTTATGGTTAATCATGGAGAATGAATCTCATCGCATCGTGGAGACGGAAATCCGTACGTACGCATGATCGATGATATCATTTCCATATTTATTGAATGGTGTTGGAGTGGATGCTATAATATCTCAGAATTAGTATAATGTTAAAATAATCATATATATTCATTCTTTACAACATTATAACCATCAATGTAAGGTGGTGGTGCAATACAGATTACACCACGGAGTGGAGACGGTATCACGTACGTATGCACTCGTGGTGATTTCGTTTTCCGTAGGATTGATACATGGTGAATAGGGTTGTTTCAAATTTATTATAATATATAATTATATAATTGGTTTTAATTTCATTACATTATTATGAAACAACAAAATAAAAGGAGGTAGAAGAAGAAATAAATTTGAAATAATCGGTAAAGGATATTACCTCTTCTTCGACGAGCTTCTTCTAAACCTTCTCTTAGGGCACTAAAGTTGGTCTTTGAAGAAGACCAGAAAATCTAACATGTATCTAGGGAAGTGTAGAAGATAAATGGTTAGGGGTTTTCTGATTATGAAGTCTCATAGTGGTGTGAGGAGAAGAGGGAGAAGGTTCCCTATTATAATAGGAGAGGGGTACTTTTGGAATCCTAAAAAATATTAATTTATAATAAACTCAACCCCCACGTAAAAACCTTAAAAATGACTCAAATTTTATTATTAGATGACACAGGTTTTTAATCACATCATCCATTATGATTTATAAATATTGTTAATTTATCTTAATCCTTATCAACTTGATTTGTCCTTTTTTAATCTATTTAATTTTATTTGTGGAAAAAATATTCTAAATATTAAATTGATATAAATAATTACTTATTTGTTTTTAATTTTCCATAATTGGATACATTATGAAATTTTAGACCATATAAATTTCAATTTATAATTTTACAATATTTTTGGGATTTTTAAACAATTTAATAATATCTAATTTTTATAAAATATCAATTGTGTTAATTTTGACACTATTCATTTATTTGAATTTTAAATAAAATCCAAAAAGAGTATATATTCTAAAAAATGATTAATAGATTCATAACATGTTATATTCATCTAAACAATTTTTTTATAGTAATAATTAGTTCATATAATATGTATTTTAATATTTATAAAACCATTTATTTGATATTTCTCATAATAAAACAATTACTACATTATTTTTGTATAATCATTTAATATACTTATTAATTGAATAAAAATGAAAACTAAAAAACTATGATGAAGATAAATCTAATATATAGCAAAATAATTCTTTTACTCGCATTTATCATCTTAAAATAACAACACGTAAATTTTTATATATACTAAATTATGAAGGTGACAACTTTGACATCATTTAAAATAATAAATTATAAGTATCAGAATCATTTTTATAAAACTAAAAATGGTCAAAAATTATACCATTGGATTTTTATTATTTATATATATACTACCACTATGTTTTGGTCTGGTATTTTGGCCTTTTAATGGGTATTATTATTTTAAGAAAAACTATATTAATGATTTTTTACTAAATAAATAATTTCTGCATCATTAATGTATATGTTATTAAAGATATTATATATCCCTTAAAAACATAAAATAAATTACCATAAAAAAAATATTTTTTCATTCAAATGATTATTTATAATCGAATTTATATTCTATATAACCTTATATTTAAAATACTTTAATTATTAATGTTCGAGTGAGACATATTTCACTTTCTTTAAAAAAAATTAAAGGTCTTCATCACATACAACATGGTTCCAATTGATTCCATTTCGATACAAATATGCCTCAGGATGAAATATAATCATCCAATTATATTAATACATGTGTTAGGGTAATTTTATAATATTATATTTACCATTAATTACCCGATATACCATTAAAAATGGTAAATAAAATTTATCGTAGTTACTATTCATAATGGCAAAAAAAAGTAGCATATTAACATAATTTGGACTTGATAATTCCAAATATCATATCCATTTTTATAAATTCAAATCATAGAAATTTCAGAAATTATTTTTAAATTAATCTCGTTATTAAGAAAACGAGTTTTTTAAAGATAAAACATTGCAAAAGATTGAAATGATTTTAGCTATAAATTTAATGTAAAATCAATGATAATGACATAAATTATATTAAATGGTAAAAATATATTTTATTTATACTTTGAAGGCATTCAATATTATAATTTAACCATATAAATTATTACGATGAAAAGGGTTTTTTTTAATTAAAATATAATATCTTTTTACTATTCATTAAAATATGAAACTCATGAGAAAAATATGAAACTTTTATCCAAAGTAAATTTTTATATCCTAATTCCAAATAAGAATTTTTTTTGTCAAATTGAGCATCACCAATTTCCACTTCAACACTTAAAGAAATGAAGTTGAATTTGTCTTTCATGAAGTGTTAGCAGATCATGCGATAGAATGATAAGTCACTCCATCTGTCTCAAACATTAGGTTATCAAATGTTATACACATAAGTCTATATATGGTGACATTAATCGTATATGGTGTAAAAATGGTCTTATACTTTATCTATCATTATTCTTGATAAAATAAAACTATTTTCTACTAACCAGGGACATCCTATAGGCCAGTGGTAGGCAGTAAAGGCCTATTGCACTTTGGTTGTGGTTTCGATTCCCGCAACCTTGTCTGACGCGTTGGGTTGTCGCATGTCCAGCAGGTTGCCCTTTTTTTAAAACTACACTATTATAACATTATAGAAATAATATCAAAAAAATTCTATCTTTAAAAAATATTATCTTATGTCCTACATAATCCATTTTAATATTTAGTCTTACCCAATATACATCTATTCAGTCACATAGTATAATGAAAAGGATTACTTGAAAGGTCACATAACATGAACATGAATAACATCATCTATCGACCATATATCAGAAGATATATCTTGTTGGTAACATTCCAAACATTTGAATACATTAATCATGTGTTCTCTTGAAACATGAATTACCATATAACCCTAGTGAAAACATGAATGCGGTCAAAAGTTAAATCTTTCCACATACCAAAATCCCAAAATTTCTATATACTCAAATGATGATATCACTTTGTCCTTATATCAGTCACGATCTCATGAACACTATCAAGCATTTCAATTTCTCCATATCCATTCATTATGCGCATATCATCTACTTTCTAAAAATATTTCAATCACTTTTCATGGTTACTGGTACCATAAAATTATTGAAAACCAAAATAGACCAATAAATAAATATTCCAATATTCCACGATACTATATACAACATTATTTTTGAATCCCATTACATAAAAACTTAATCATTACACAACATCATTGTCATATTTAGCATCACCAATAGTGATCTCATGTGAATTCCCTTTTCCCTTTTCCTTAAGATGTTGTTGATGTCGATCATCAGTAACCCTTGTATTAGAGCATTGATTAGCATAATGCCCCATTTCCTTGCACCTACAGTATTGAAGTGTTGGTGGTGCGTTGTCTATTGTCTTTTCTCTACTCATATCATTAGCTACCCTTTTTCCATTACTTCGACACTCAACTACATTATGGCCTTATTTTCCACACATAATACGTTTTCTAGTCCCTTTAAGACAATCTACATCATGCTTCTTTCCACACTTTGACCATAATGAAACATTCGTATTCTTTTCACCATTGTTCTGAGATTTTTCCTTGAACTCTATGTTTTGTTTCTAGTCAGAAACATGAGATGGATATGTAACACTAACTTCCAGTTCTACATTGATATCACAACACACAATTTTTTCATAGCTACAGAAGTATCTTATAGTTACTTCCCTTAGAAGACATGGTTTTTAGCCACTGAAGAATCAATCAACTTTACTTTCATGTAGGATGATAAATCCATATTCATACCTTCCAAGCCTTGTAATATTCACCTCATATATACTAATAGATTCATTACAATTTTTCGTAAACTCAAGGAACTCATTTTAAATCATTTTTTGAATAATATGATGGAAGTACTTATTGAAAAACATGTTCTTGAACTCATCCCATTCCATGGATTCAATTTCAACTTGGGGACTTATATTCTTAATTAGGGTCCACCACTGGTCTGATTCTCCTTCTAAATTGTAAACATCCAAAATGTCTTTTACATTTTTCAAACATCGATGTATGGAAAATACCTTTTCAATGGTACTGATGCATTGTTCAGTAAAAGTGGATCAGAAGGCCCACTGAAAAAAGTTGGATGATTCCTTATAAAGGACTTAATAGAATATTGTTCCCTTCTCTACTAATTTGGAAGTCTAGAATTATTCATAGCTTGTGTAAGTATAATAATAATATTTTTCACTCCATCTCACATAACATTGATTTGTTCAGGAGGACAATAATTGCATTTACCATTACATTGATCAACATGGTTCCTTTGGGTTCTATCGATCATCTAAAACCCAAAAAAAGTGAAAGAGGAAAAAATCATGCTAGGAAAAATAATAATAAAGGGGGAGTAATTTCAATATCTAACATTTTAGGTTTAATTTTATGATCGTTATCATAATCCTAGGATTATAACCTATACATATACTTATCCTTAGGGACATCCCTAGACATACATTCGAAATATCTCTAGGGATCTCACTAATGTTTTTGCATCCTAGTTTCCAAAGGTTGACTAAACCTTCGTTCTGATACCAACTATAGAGACACAAACATGATGTACATAGAAATTACATTAAATTTTTAGAAAACTTAATACATAATGAAAATATATTCCCAAATAATGTATTAGTTTAGTGTCATTGGAAACTCTAAACATAATCTTCTAATCATGATGATAGATCTTCAACATATCCCATAAATATCTTCCACTTTTTTTCATACCTAAAATCATTATTTATATACTTGGGAAAAGAAAACATAAAAGGGTGATCTCAAATTCTCAGTAAGTGTAATCATGGAAAAAATAAAAACAATCCATAAACATTTGAACGTAAAAACATGAACATAAAACATCAAAATCATGAGTTATTACATAAATATTGGCAGTACATAAGGCACAGATCATAAATGAACTTTAATGATGATAAAATATCATTAGAATAAAACATCTATTTGTGTATAACTATTAAGAACATGATATAATTTCCATAGTAGCCAAGTAATTGTTTCCAAGACCATCATAGTGGACAAAGACCATTACTGAACTGGGTTTACTTGCTGTTCTAGCTCTGTATTTCTGAACAGGATTCAGTTTCCATTCTAGCCATGTATATCTCATGAGATATAAATATTTACCCAATGCATGGGAGGGAGATATAGTTCCCACCCATCTCATAATGAAATCATTATTACTTGTTCCACAAAATAAACATAAATCAATCATCATAACCCGAAATATAAAATGGGTTTCATAAACATTATCACATCATAACATAATCCATATAAAACAAATAAATATCATTTCATCATAAGAAGAATAAAAAATGTAAATAATAGAGACATTATAAATGAAACATAATTATACTAAATATTTTCATCTTAGATGGAAAATAGTTTTGACAAAACACTTTAAATGAATTCTTAAGGAAAATATCTTTTCTTCTTCAAAATTATTTTCTTTTTATAAAATGAATTTCAATTTAAAAAAAATATTTTGTTGAAAATAATAATGAAATATTGTAGAGTAAGAATCATGAAAATTAGGCGTTATGAAACCGTAAAAATCCATTCATTCCGTATAAGTAAAAAAATTATCCTTGTACTTTTGCAGAAAAGTCGAAAAGTTCCTCGCATGGTAAACAAAAGAATGATTTCCTCCATAACACACGTTAAAAGTTAATGGGTGGTAATTGTGAAATTAAAAAACCTGTAATAAAATTAAACACATTTTGAAAAACATTTTTATGTATATGTATGAAAAATTTAACCCATGTAAATACTTATGTATAAGAAATCTCAGATAAAAATGATATTTGCAAAATTATCGCTTACTTTGGGTCCAATTAATTCTATACATATCTGAAACTCCTGTATAGTGGGTTTAGACATATTATTAACTGTTAATAGAACCATAATAATATTTATTATATCATATATGATTCAAATAGGACTTTATATTACCAGTTCTTTTGTCAATTCTATGTTAAAGTAGCGTTTTTGGAAAAATCATTTCATTTATCATACGTGTTTCGACTTGTTGTTCTTTATATTATTACTTATATCATGATTTTAATAATTTAATAATGTAAAATCAGATTTATATATAATATATATTCAGCATATAAATATATATGACAGATCGATAAATGGAATGAAATACACCGTTAATGGATACGGTAGGCCATACATACACATGAACACTATTTTCATTTCCTTATTGAATTGAATGGAAATAAGTAAATGAAACATATATGTACATAAACCCGGTATCATTATTATGTCATATAATTCATTATTTTTTATTATATATACTGTATAATCATACTTGAATGGATAATCATTGAGAATGAATCTCATCGCGTCGTGAAGACAGTAATTCGTACGTATACACGAGCGATGATATCATTTCCATATTTATTGAATTCTATTAGAGAGGATGATAGAATATATCATAATTAGTATCATGTTATAATAATAATATTTATTTATTCATTACACAATTATACCCATCCACATAAGATGGTGGTGGAAAATAGTTTATACTAAGGTGTGGAGACGGTATTTCGTACGTATGCATGCGTGGTGATTTCATTTTCCGTAGGACAGATAAAAGGTAATATAGGGTTGTTTCATATTTATAATTACATATCAGTATATTTGCGATACTTATTTTAATACTTTATTATGAAACAACAGAAGAATAGGATTTAGAAGAAGAAATGAATTTTAAAGAATCAGTAAAGGATATTACCTCTTCTCCAATGTGCCGCTTCTAAACCTCCTCTTAGGGCACTAAATTTGGACTTCGAAGATGTACGAAACCACTAGTAAGTTTCTAGGGAAGTGGAGAAGAGAAATGGGTAGGGTTTGGACAAAATTTAAGGCTCAATATGGTTTGGGGAGGAGAGGGTGTAGATTCCCTTTTATAAGAGAGGAGAGGGGCACTTATGGAAAACCTCTAAAATATTAATTTATAATAAACTGAATCTCCACATAAAAACCTCAATAAATGACTCAAATCCAAATATTATATGAGATATGGATGTAAACGCATCATAAAATAAGATTTATACCTGTTGGTACTTTTTTTAAAACCTTATCATCTTGATTTATCCATATTTAATCTATTTAATTTTATTTGTGGAAATAATATTTTAAATTTTAAATTGTTATAAATAATTAATTATGTGTTTTCAATTGTCCATAATTGGATACATTATGAAATTTTAGACTATATAACTTTCTATTAATAATTTATAAATTTTTGTGGTATTTTTAAGAAATTTAATAATATGTTATTTTTATAAAATAACAATAGTGTTAATTTTGACATTATTCATTTATTTGAATTTAAATAAAATCCAAAAAGGGATATATTCTAACAAAAATGTTTAATAGATTCATAAAATTTCATATTCATCTATAAAATTTGTAGATAACATTAATTAGTTCTTATTATATTTATTTTAGTATTTATGAAACCATTTATTTCATATTTCTCTTAATAAAACAATTACTACATAATTTTTGTATACTCAATTAATATACTTATTAGTTGTCTAATAATTAAAAATAAAATACTATGATGATGATAAATCTAATATGTTTCAAAATAATACTTTTACTAGAATTTATCATCCTATAATAAGAACATTTAAATTTTTATATTTATTAAATTATGAAGTTGACAACTTTGATATCATTTAATATAAAATAGTATATGTGTAATAATAATTTTATAAAGCTGAAAATGGTAACACATTATACCATTGGATGTTAGTTGTTTTTATATATACGACCAATAAGTTCTGGTCTGGTTTTTGGCCCTTTTAATGGGTATTATTATTTCAATAAAATCTATACTATTGATTTTTTCTAAATAAATAATTTCTGCAAAATTAATGTATAATCTATTAAGGTAATTAAATAACTATTAAAAGAAAATATAAATTACCATAAAAATTAATAACATTTTATATTTCAAATGAGTATTTATAATCTAATTATATTCTATATAACAATATATTTAAAATACATTAATTATTAAAGATGGAGTTAAATATATTTCATTTTCATTAAAATAAAATAAATTAAAGGTCTTAATCACATCCAAATGGGTTCAAATGGATTCAATTTAGACCCAAATATTCCATAGGATAAAATATAATCATCCAATTATATTATGAAATGTTTTAGGTTAATTTTTTAATATTATATTTACACTTAATTACCTGAATTTCCTTTAACTATGCTAAATAAAATTTACCGTAGTTACCATTCATAGTTCCCAAAAATAAAATTTATCCTATTAAAATCATCTGGAACTAATTATTACAAATATGAAATCCAGTTTTTCAATTTCAAATCACAAAATCTTCAGAAATTAATTTAAAATTAATCTCGTTGTTAATAAAATGTGTTTTTTAAAGGTAAAATAGTGCAACAGATTGAAATGATTTTACCTTTAAATTCAATGTAAAATCAATGCTAATGACATAAATTATATTAAATAGAAAAAATATATTCTATTTATACTTTAAAACAATTTAATATTATTATTTATCCATATAAATTATTATGATTAGAAAAGTTATTTTTTATTAATATATAGCTTGTTTTTATTATTCATTAAAATATGAAAGTCATCAGAATAATATAAATTTTTTTTCAAAAGTAAATTTTTATATCCTAATTCCCAAGAAGAATTTTATTTTGTCAAATTGAAATTAAAAACATGTAAAAATATATTTAATGTGGGTACACCATCAAAAGGCGGCAAACTGCATTTTTTTAAAATACATATTTTACCCAAAAAAATTATTTTATTCTCATACAATGTTCTTGAAAATGTGTAATATTAATAATAATGTTATAAAATTAAATATTTAGTTAATACTTTTAATAACATCTAGTTCATAATAATATTATAACAATATATCGTTGCTTAGCAAAACCTGGTATTGCATACTACACACTCTACCTAGGAAGGTTGTGATTTCTTGTAATGCATGCCAAGTCAAGGTTGCATGTAGTTCAAGCTCCCATTGGTATTGAATATAACATATTCAAAACTGATTTCATTTATATATTAAAAAAAATCTATACTTAATTATTCGTAGAATAATTTCTGCAAATCCAACTTGAAATTTGGTGTACCACGAGCCATGAATAGTGTTGCGTATACTGTAAGCTAATATGGTGTTGTGTATAGAACAAGCCAATCGTGGTGTAGTGTACAATAAGAGCCATCATATAAATTAAAAGAATATATCTCATAAAATATTGGGGTGTTACATGAATTCTCATTGATAATACACCACATATAACTATATATAAATATTGATTAAAATTTCATATTACTTTTAATAATATGTTATTAATATTCAAGTTATTAAGTCCACTATATTGAAGGTATATTATTGAGAATTATATAAAAGATGCCTCCTCCCTAGATAATGTTTTTTATGAAAATATTGATACTCGTAAATAGGGAATTCATCCATTTATACACCATATAGGAATATATAAATTTAGAAACAAAAAATACATTCATAATATTGACCCTACCATTCATTGAAAAATATATTACTTTCCAATAATCCCACTATTTTTTTGACAAAAATTATGTGTATAATGGAATGCACATGGTCATACCCAAAACATTGGGATCCCAAGTCAAGTGAATGGTAACACACATTCAATGAAGCCTAAATCATTAATAATGACTTATTTTTTATTTAATAATATATTATATCCAAATTATAATAATTATTTCATTCAACTAATATCTTAACTGAAAACCTCTCTATAATAAAGAATATAATTCTTTAAAGAAGATAATTCAACATATATTTCACTAGTAGTCTATTTTTAATGAAATCATGGGTTGATAATTGAAGAAATTGGATTGGGGGAATTACATATGTGGTGAAAATGGGGATATAATTTAATTAAATGAAATATGATGTTACTTTTCTTGTTAGATATTTCATAAGGTATAAAAATTTATATTAATAATATTATTTATAAATCTTGACCATTATTTTAAGATTTAGATAATTTATTAACCTTCATGGAATATTTAATGTATTCATCTTAACTTTCAAGCCTCCTATCATCCACATTGGAGTTCAAAAGCATAAAATCAATGGGGAATGATATATAATTTCAAAAAAAAATATAAAAATATCTTTTATAATTATCATATAATGCAGCATGATGTATGAACATAAGACTATTTTTATTGATGTTCACTTTTACTATGTGTTTCTTATGTCACTTATTTAATTTTTATAGAATTTTTAGTTTAATGTTTATTTAAAAGAAATAACATTTGATTTTATTGAATTTAATTTAAATAAAATAAATTAATATAGAAATCCAATTAAAATTTCTTAAAAGTTTTGATGAATACTGGTTAAACCTAGGAAATTTTTACAATGTGTATATTATCATTGTTGTATTAATTATTTCATATCATCTTATTCAAAATATATTATTTAACTCAACAACCTTCAAGAAATAATAAATCGTTCTCTATAATATTATCATAGATGCATTATAATTGTATATTCACTGAAACATTTATTCTTATATGTATAGTTTTGGGATTCATTCCACAAGTGAGTAGATGGTTTATAAGGTACTAAAATAATTTAACCTTAAGAATAGATATATCACATTTCACATGTCCCCAACCAAAAAACCTTCTCAACCTAAATCACCCCACTACACTATATATAATACATGTAATGTTATGAGAGTATTTTTTTTAAACAAATGAAATAATATGAACATACTAATGTAAAAATTAATTGTGAAAACCTATCAATTATATATACTCAAACAAATCATTATTTCAACCCTTAAATAGTGTATAATAAATATAAAAGAAAAAAAATATAAAATTAAAATAAGATATAAATTACACAATATATGGTACAAATTTCCCTTAGATAAAAAATTGAAATCATTTACATCAAATAAAAGTATACTAAGAATAATAAAAATTTAGTAATAAGACCATGTGATTTCACCATCTTCCTCAACAAAAATTATTCACAGTTCATCTCAAATTATCTTAACTTAATGTGAAACATCTAATGAAAAAATGAAATATATTATAAATATTTATTTGAATATTTTTAAATGAATGACTACTTATTCTTGATCGATTAGTATTATATATGAAAATTAGTCCTTGAAGGTAGTTATGTAAGAACGGACAACATCCATCTCTTCCCCATTAATAAATTAATTTATTTTTATCTGATTCATTATGTAAATGTGTGATCCTATCTACATTGTAACCATAAACACTTTTTCAAATTTGGATATTGAGATCGGGATTGTGAACAGGGATCAAGGGTTAGATTAGTAGAAAATATTAGGGTTTAATATAGTCCCATAGTATTTATACAGATACAAGTTGGTGATCTATGATGAACTGGTTGGTATATTGAATTTTTAAATGCCACATCATTGGTTAGAATTCATTTAACTATTGGTGAACATAGAAAGCTAGGATAATATTACAAAAATAGTGATATTTCTATGGACCATTAATTTTTTTTTGATATTAGATGTTACATTTTTTATGCCTAGGGTGTGATGAAATTTCTTTTTGGTCTCTAGAGTGATAAATCTATAGTAAATTAGAGTATTTGGATACATTAATAATATTGTGAGTCTAATTATTTATAATTCAATGAGTGAAAGTATGTTCATTTTTTGAGTTTTTAATAGACTAATCTATGTGGTCTAATTGAATATTATGAATGAATAAATATAGTTTGGTTAATATAGGAAACAACTACGATGTAAGCTACAATTTAGAGCCAACTTGTGATGTTGTTCAAAGAATTAGAATTATTTTAGTGACTATTTTAGTAGGTATAGTAAATTAATTCATCTTGATCAAATTAGTTTCAAGTTATATTGGTCAGACTAACTAAAATTGGATTTGTAGTCTAATACATGGGATGGACCAGGTTAAAATTGTATCCATAAACACCAGGGAAGAACATAGATTTTAAAGAATTCTAAAATTAATGTGTGATTCGGTGTCAAATATCAAAATATATTTCAACAATTTATGAATATATTTGTTTCATTTTAAAATAATAATAAAACATGATTTCACAAAAAATTATAAATGACAAAGAATGCTAAAAATAAGTTAATTCTCTATAATTTAGATATTTTAGTAAAATATTTTATTAAGAAAACAATATACTAATATACTAATTAGTTATTAATATCAATTACCTTGATCTATTTATATGTACTTTTATAAAATCATCAGAAATTATTTCTAATATTTGAGAAAAATAAAAAATCACTATAGTCATATTTTTAATGACAATAGTTTTACTCAAATTCCAACATCCACTATCAAAATTTTCATAAAAAAAATCATTTACCTCTAATATTGATTATTATAAAAACTACCGAATGAAGAAAATAAAATTTTACAAAATATAAATGTAGTATGATATATCCTATTATAAATAATCATAACAAAATCACATTCATAGTCTATATTTTGAAAAACACACAACGTGAATAAAAGTCATATTCAATCTACTCAACTAAAATAAAAAATTTAGCTTTATTTTATCATTTTTAAATTTTATAGATAAAACATAACCAAATAAATTTTTAATTTTTATAACAATAAAACATAACAAATAATTAATAATAATAGTCATTTATTGAAATAATATTGGACACATCAATGTGTAAATAAACAAAATCATGTTTGTAATGGTGAAATTAATGTTATTTCTAGAATAGATATAATTTACACTATAAATAGTTTGGTTAATATATCTGATTCAATTTTACCAAACTAATAGTCAAAATATAATTTCCACAATTCATAATTTTATGTTAGTTCCACATTCAAAAAATAATTTGATGACATTCCAATATAGATCACACCTTTTAAATTTTATAATCAAATATGCATAATATATAATTATCACAATTTTAAACCACTTAAGTAATGGTATCCATGGAATGTATATATTTTATTCTCAATCAATATCATATTTTGATTGACTCAATGTATAATATTTATGATAATCCCAAAAAACTTTAACAAAAATTTTAAATGTGAAAAAACATTTTCAATTTCCTATAAAATGAATGATTATAATTTCTTTATGTGCATCATTAGCCTTTGAATTCATTACTTCTATCCATATTTAGTAAAAATAAATTTTAAATCCATTAATTTATTACTCTTCACTCAAGACATATATATATAAGAAAATTTTCCCTTTTTTACATATTTTATCGAATTGTTCTTCTATTTCTTATAATTTTTTTATATAAATTTTTTTTGCATCATATATTTTTTAAATATATGGTTTTTATGTATATTTTTTTCTATTTTTTTAAAATTGGATGAAACATAATATAAGTCAATGAAAATTATAAATTCTTGACCCTATTTATTTTTCATTAAAATAACTAACACATATCACACTCTCTCAACAGTTTTTAATTTTTCCCAAATAAAACGCAAACAAATATCCTCCTCCTTTATATTTTGAATTAAGATTAGGAAAACATACTAGGAATCAAGAAGGTAAAGATACATAAACTAATATATTACATAAAATCTAATCTCATTAATTGATACAAAAAGATTTAAAAAATAATAACAATCAATGGTGAAATCATTTATATTTAATTGTTTATTAGAAATAAATATTATAGGATTATTTAATATATATTACTGTACTAAATATATTTATTAAAAAATTATAAGAAATTTTATATCAAAAATATATCGATAAATTATGTCTATTTTCTATAGAAAATAAAATGGGATTCAATAACCCCATGGGAGTGATAATTTTGGTGGGGAAATCACATAATTTTTAGAGACTTATATAAAAATTTAAAAAAAAATAATATCATTGAAAATTAATTTTACAGTTATTAAAACATATAAAAAAACTGATCTTACATTTTTCAAATATGATTATGTTATCCTCATTTGGTTGGGTGCTAAAAAATTGATTTAAATTAATTAGTTTATGTAATTAAATTAATAAACAAAAAAAATCTTTAAAAATAGAATATTATAGAATTAAAATAGACTAGTAATTTTAAAATATATATAGATTCCAAAATTACATTATATCAAATTAAAAAAAATAAATGATGTATTGAAATTGAACCATTGTTTTATCCTAACCCTACACACAAATATTAATATTTCATTAACGAAACTCCACTCCTCTCAAAAATATTTCAACAAAAAAATAATCATATTGTAAACAATTATGTGTTAATTCACGGACATATCTAGAATATTATTTTTCTAAGGAAAAAATTAGAAAAGGTGATTCCTTCATATTTTTAGCTTCTAATAATATTTGTTTGTTTGGTTAGTATGTTTTCCATCAAATTTTCCAATAATAAAATTATCAGGTATATTCTCATTTTATTAAAAAAATTAAAAATAAAAAAAATAAATATAAAAAGAAACATGAATCCCCCAACCACATGAATTATTATTTTTTATTATCTATGTTTATAAACTATATAGATCAACCCTAATCTAAAAATTTATTTTCCTTATTTGATAGGGATACCAAAATCATTTTGTTTCCAATTCCCAACATGCAACACATCACCATTAGATGGACCCCATGAAAGAATTTTTCTACATCCACCTCCTCATCAGTAATAATATTACAGTATCGTTGGGGTGAATGAAAATAAAATATAACACGTTTTCAACAAATTCATCATTAGTTTTTATATTTTACACTAAATATGTTTTTTAAATCCATAGTGTATCTTCATTATTAGCCTTAGTAAATTATTCATTATAGGAATTCATATTTATACCAAATTTCATAAAAATAGGCCAAATTCATAATATATTTTTAATTTTCACATTCTAATAATGAATGTAATGGTAATACAAAATCACCACTGTAAAAATGTAAAATTCAATCTATGATTCGCCTAGAATAATTATTTAATAAAATGAATACAACGATTTTTTATCTATCCCTCTGGTCTATGATGGATTTATGGATTCCACATGCAATTGTTGTTGTAAACTATAAAATTTAATATTGAACGTATCATCAATATTTTCATTATAACATGAAAACTCCAATTTTATATATTAATCACCAAAAAGAATAATTATTTCAAGAGAAAAAAAAATTAAAATTAAATATAAATAAATTCTTTAATTTATTCATGAATAAAGTCGAATATGTATATATTGAAGTGAACTAACACTAAAATATCTACTACAATATATTTTTCTTTATCTATATCCTCTACCAAAAAAATGGTATGTTAGGTAGTGTTTCTTCCAACCATTCTTCATAATATTCCACATCCAATGTGGTTTTGTAATATTTGTTAGTTGATTTTTTAATAACAAAATTAGGTATGTGGGTATGATTTTTAGTTAAAAAAAAAATAAAAAAATTAATCATATTTTTTTATCTCTCATTAATTTTTAGTCAATCACCCTTATTCTCTATATAATTCTTCTAGAAGTAAACATGTAAAATATTTAGAGGGGAATTATATTGTAAATTTCAATTAACTCATCATATGACTTCATTATTAAGGACCATTGGATGAAATTATTCTTATTTTTGTTATGATATTTACTTCATGAACTTATAAAAGATAACTTTCATCTATGTTAATTATTAATTAATCTACTATATTCTATATTTGTTCAGTTTTAAATAATACCCGTTATTAATTAATTTCAGGAAAATCAAATCTACTGCTTATAGAAATTTAATCCATGGTACATGGAATGAAAGGATAAAACAAATGTATATATACTCTTCAACCGATTCAAAAATGTACTCTTGTTTTGGTGGAAATGTTTTACATTGGTGAACAATATCATATTATTCCTTCTCTTTCATATTTAAATCATATTATTTATGAGTATATTTATTCATTGGAATTTTTATGGCCATGAAAATAATTTCATCAATTTATTTTACTTATATTAATACATAATAATACATTATAGATTTAATATATTTGAAAATTATTTTATAACAGTTTTATAAAATGAATTAACCTATCAATATGATTATATAGTTATCAAAAATTATCTGTCACTCCCTATAAATGTTTAGGTATTTTGACACAGGATATCATAGACATGAATAAATGATATTTGGATTTATCCTATGAATAAAACATAATTGTTGTTCATTTGATCAACCAAGGGGTGATTAATTATAATCAATGATCATCTTTCCACACATTTATGTTTCCATGAATTAGTTTTAAACATAATAGTAATCGTAATAAGATGGTGTTTAGTTTGTAGTATGGTAAAATCAAAAATTAAATATATAGAATCAGTTAAACGCAATATTCTATTTTTTTTACGAAATTTGGTTAATCGTAAGAAGTTTAACTCTTAAATATTATATTGTTTTCCATTCAATTTTTTGCTCTCATATGAATCTCAATCAACTATATAGATCAAAATAATTATTTAAATCATCTCTAATTATCCGTAAAGTAAACTATAGAATATTATGACTAATTATGATTATACACTTCTATTCTTCAATCAAAAGTAGTCGATTTTAACCCTCTACCAAGTATACAGTCCTTTACAACCCAATTCAACTATATATTTAGAAGATATATAAACGATTACACATATCCCTATCAAATTACCATTCTCAACGTAACTCACCCACTCCACCATATATAGAGTTTGATAAGTTAGGGGATACATTGATCACGTAGTAATAAAATAATAAATAATGAGTGATGTAAAAGATAACGATATTAAATTCCAATATTAATCTCTCAAAAAATTATTGTCCCAACTCATCATTAAAATATGATAGTGCAATAAATTATAATATATTCAAAAAAAGAATAATGAACTTGATTCCCCCCTCTTATTCATCACTAATGTGTTAATTATCACTTATTATATTGATTTGTGATCATGTTGGGGAATAAAATGTTATATACTAAAATATGAAGAAGAAAATGGTTAAAAATTATTTTAAATTAAAACAATAAATATGTCCTAAAATATATCAAATTATATTCCCCCTTTTTATGATATATAAATTCTAATTCCATTACATTATAGAACAAAAGTAAAGTGAATGGAATAACATTTGGTACCAAACATGATATAGTTCACCGTCTTATTCAATGCCAATGATTTTATTATTCATCCCCAAGAACAAAACCATATGTGAAACCTCCCTTGAATAATTATAAAATCTTTTAAATATTTATTTTTTTTATTGGGAGTAATTACCAACTATGCTTTAATAAATTGAAGTATAGATGAAAATTATTTCTCTAAGGTAATTGTGTAAAAATGAGATTAACATCATTATTAGTAACATGTATGAGTTAATCAACTAGGTTTTCTCTCCATTTATAATTGGGATTGATTCCTCTATGTGAGTTATAAAAAAATTTATGTTAAAATTTTAAAATAATAGTAGTGATTTGAGGTCAATGGATATATAATGATAGAAAATTTAGGCTTATATATGTATTAATCATTTTTTGAACGACACTAGATGAATAACACAGTTGAATATTTTTGGTTATAATGTTATTGTGGTTCACTAGGGTTGTTCTGTATGAGTTTTTGGAAATTTGAATTGGACTACTAATTTATGATAGATTTTTTAAAATACTGATGTATTTTTACTCTAAAAAATGGTGATATTGATTTTTTTTGGGATTTATGTGTGAAGATGATGGAATAGGTCTCAAAGTGAAGTTAAAATGCGATGGATAAATTCAAATAACATTATTTAAAAACAAGGGTTACAAAATGTTCCTAGTTATTTTTGTTTAAATTTGATCATATAATGTATTTATTGTGAACTAGCCTATATAGTCTTATTTAATATTAGTATCTAACTAATATATTTGGTATCCTATAATCATTAATTATGGTGGAAGTCACAATCTAGATCCTTTTCATGCTTGTGCATAAAGGTTTCTATCATATTTTTGGAAAATTTAATTAATTTATTAAATTGAATCATCAAGATAAATTGGATAGAAATGTAGTTTGGTTTGGTAAACATGAACATGGGACATGATGGAGGAAAAAGTTGGATGAAGCTTTTGCAATATAGAGGTTGGAATGCTATGGAGGAACATAATTAAATTAAAAGAAAAAATATGTGAATTTTGTTCTTTGTAAAATAAAAATATTTACATTAAACATTTTAAATATCTTTTTTATCAAAACATTATAAAATAATATAAAATTACCATTATATATATAATGATACCAAATGAAAAAAATAATATAATTAATGGATTTTAAATATAATATAGAGATATTTTATCATTGACAACATTGAAAACAAAATAATTCTTTTATCATACAAATAAAATTCATTTGAAATATCCATTATCATCTAATTTATACTTTATTTTTAAAAACTAATTTTAGTAATTTTAGTGGGGTTTTGATAATCATTGACTTGTAAAATGATGGGTTTTATGATTAGGTTAAGTGGGCTATAGAAGGACCTTTTACCTTAGAAAAATAAGTCCATTCATTATCTAGGTATTCATTGAGATAGTTATATACATTGTTACATCGGGAATAATATTAATCCATGAATTCCTACATAAGTAAAATTAATGAAAAATGTCAGGAATCTTAAAATATTTCAAATATGTTTATTTTAATAATTTTTAATTATTCATATATTGATAAAAAAACTATATCCTATATGATTCACTAGATATTATCTATTAATTTATTTTATAGTTTAGTAGGCTATTGATAAGGGATTGGGTTTATGAATGATTGAATTTTAACCTAAATATGTTTTCTGCTAAATAATTTTAATTGTTCATAAATTTTATAAATTAATAGTTATATTTACAAAAAAGGAAAATATAATACAATTTTAATGGAATTTGTTTGGTTTCTATATTGGGTAACGAACCATAGAGGACAAATATGGATGTATCTATGGTATGTATGTTTTTTTAATTTGACATATTACTATTTTTACAACATTTTTTAATGTAAATATTTTATTATTTCCCCATTATGTAATGTTTGAAATCTATTCAGTGGGGTTTTTTTATTATAACCTATAAACCTTTCCCTTTTATAGAACAACATTTCATACACTGTCTAAAAAACATCAATGAAATTGTTAATGGAATAAGATTTTTTTGAATAGTATTTTGTAATGAATTTACATTACGACATTATACTAATCAACCATATAGCTACTAATTTTTTCCCACATTATATATTTTTTAATCTTTTTATGCATTATTATACTATAAGTTTTGTGAAAAATCATTCATATTATATTGAATCATAACATAGTAATCATGTTTTTCACAATCATAAAAATCATTTTAGGTAATTTAGAGAATTCTTATTGAGTATTGTTTTATTCAGCCTCTATATAAATACTTTTTGGTGTATATATATTATTAATATCACAATGAAAGAAAAAAGGTATCATTTTATATTAGTTAGATCATATATACCTCTACATGGTTATAGAGGTGGTGTAGCATTTCATTTAGTTATAATTCTATTACTATTTATAGAATATTTTATTTATATATTTTTTAGATACCCATTTATATTTTATTTTAGTATTATCTATTTAGTCAATATAATTTTATAGGATGGAATTTAATATATGTATACCATGAAAATAGTTATTTTATAAATATATATATACGGTATTACATGGTATATGTTATAATATGTATTCAACTAGTGGATAATTATTTATATTTTAGAATATAGTTTTTTGTATATTCTTTCTAAGGTATATATTATCCATATAAATAACTACGATAATTTTATCATTTTTATCATGCTTGTGTATAGTTTCAGATTTAATATCCTAATATTGGATTTTAGAGAATTCATTCTCTTGAGAAATTTCATTCTTCGGAAACCATATCTCATCCGATTTTTCTAAACTCATATTCTTAGTTTCTTTCCCTTATTAATCAGTGGATGCAGCTGATGTCATTTAAAAATATAGACTAGTGTGTCGATGGTATATTTGGATTGAATTGTTATATTTAAACTATTATATTCCTTGGTAATTTTTATTTTTTATTAATTTTTAATTTTTCTATTCTTATATGAGAGTTTTCATGGAAGATGTTATTATTATAGATATAATAGACTTTTACATTACAATTTATTGCCGATTTTTCATTCAGAATTACCAATTTAGAAAGAATTACTATTAGTGTTAAATAATTTCCAATTTCTATTAAATAAAATAAAGTATATTTAATTCAATGGTTTTATAAATATATCATCAAAATAATTATCAATTCAATTGAACAATAGAGTGGAATATTTTTATTTTTTTATTATTTTTGTTGAAACAATGTAAAACACTAACATGATTATCCTGAAAATGAATTCTAATATTTCTTTATAGCATAATAAAATATACAATTTCATGAATTAAAATAATAATAATATAACGATAATCATTGTCTATTACTTTGAACATTATTAATGATAACTATACACAATAATTACTAATTATATTGCATTCGATTTTAACTTTTGAGAGACATACATACGTATTTTATTAAAAACCATGATCCTAAATATTCTCCAAAAAATGAAACATTTACATATGATTTATCTTTTTAATATAACATTTTTGGCCATCCTTAGAATATTTTGTACTTTTAAATTAATAATCAAAATAAAAATGAAACAATGATAACATGCACATTTAAAATATTTAAAAACTCATTTTATTGGTTTTAAAATTTATTCCATTATATTTTATTTAAAATATTTTATATCATTTAAATTTTATTCCATTATATTTTATTGAAAATTGTGACCTTGATATATCAAAAAAATATGTATGGAAAAAAATTTATGTGCTTTCAGAAATTTATAGTCATATATTCATATAGATTTCTTTCTATTTATTTCTTATTTGGATCCATATCAAATCAAAATGATATTTTTACTATATTACTACAACTAAAACTCAATTTATTGTTATATTTGAATTGATTTAAAAAAATTCATTCCAAATTTTAAAATATTTTAAATCCAACAAAGATTTTTAATTCACCCTTCTTTCTCATCTCAAGTGCACTTTTGAAAAAGAAAATAAAATTTGACCACAAGATACTATGTTATGAATAAAATTATTATATAATCCAAACTGATTTCGAATATTATACTATAAAAAACATATTTTCTTTGGAAAATAATGTGAATAAATATTAAAATCATTACCCTATATATGTATTTATTCATTATAGTGCGATAGTGTGTTTACAATTTATATTACCTTTATTTTTTTCAATAAAAATTATATAATACATATATACATATATAAAATTAGATTTAATAACAATTTAAAAATTATATAAGCTTGAAATAATGTAAAAGAATGTAAGATATAGATAAATTCTTTCTTAGCAATTAGAAATAAGGTTTTCAATTAGTTTATTTATTATTCTTCATTGTCTAACAAAGAAAATATATTTTATTTTATTTAAAATAAAGAAACTATTTTTATTAGACTTATTCTGTAAAACACAGTCATTTCTTATATTCATGTCATCCATTTGATATTAAACTGGTAAGAAAACAATCTTCTATTTAATCTAATTTAGTTTATTTTGAATAATATATATTAAATATTCTTAATATAAATAAATATATACCTATAAATATTAAAATATAGATAGAAATGTTAAATGTTCACAATTATTTTAGATGTAACTTATATTTATAGCAATTTAGTTAACATCCATATTATTATTTTTAGTAGGATTATTCTTTAATATTATCTATTTTATATTAATAACATGAGTGGTTTTAAATATAATATTGATTGAAATTTTGTCTATTAAATTTAATTTTAGAACAAATATAATACTTAATATTTTAAAAATGAGTCATAGATTCACACTTATAAAATAAGTCATCAAAATGATTGTAAATAGATTACAAAATAATTTCATAGAATGATAGATCTCATAAAAGATCACATATATATTCCCCTCCATGATATGTATCCTTTTATTGAAAAATGTAATAATCCTTATTAGATGTGTAGTTTCCAAAAAATATTCTTTTAAAGGATACTACATCTATATTTTCAATTTTATCCATAGTATTTCAGAAAAAATACCTTTATTAATAAATTATAATGTATCAAAAATTTGGTTTCCTACCAATCTATAATCCATATGGTGTTTTCATTAAATTTTAATAGACAATATCATCATTCATATCATAATAATTACCATTCATACATAAAACCCAAAAATACATCATAATTTTATATTCACCAAAAAAATGTCTTGAAAATCACATAAAGTATTTTATTCGACCATTCAAGAAAAAAATTATGGAGTTATATGCTTTAAAAATATTGATAGTATGCCAATATTTCTATATAAACTCATTAAAATTATGACTATAATAGTCACTTTTATCATAAATTGGGATATTGATTACAAAACAAAGATTCTAATTTTATGATGTGAAGAAAACTATTTAAGAAAACTAATTGTAACAAAAATGTTAATCAATCCATGAAAATATAAAAAAATTTCCTCTAACACTATTAGTTTTATTATGCGTAATTAAATCCATATGAATCAACTAAAATTTTTTTAATATTGTTACCAAATATATACATTTATACTGATTTTATGTTCTATGAATTACTAATATGGATAAAAAATTAAAATAATTAAACTCAATATATTTTAAGTCATAAACTAGATTATTAAATAGATTTTGGACATGTATATACATTAAGTACAATTATGTAACCAATTTTGTTAACAATAACAGTAATACTTCTCAATTGGATATAATAAATTTAATATTTTACAATATTAAGGATTACAAAACATCATATAATATAATTATATTTATGAGTATATGTGTAATATAATTAATATAGAAACATTATAATTTTATGGAATACATTGGATAAAAACCACACCCTGAATAGATATATAGGATTTCATGGTGTCTCTAAATTTGAGAAGTTCATCTTCAAATTTATTCAAATTTAATATAATGGATATTTATACCTTCATATCTCATAAGAAAAAATATTTTATATACCATAATATTATATTATGACAAAAAAATCCAACCAGAAGATGAATATCCAAATCATTTAATACTGATGAACACAAAAGTAAATAGAAGGGAGAATGTGGTCAAATAAGGGGGAATTACATAATCTATAAAAAACATTTGAATAAATATCATAATATGATATATCATTTTCATTATCATATTCATAATCATCATCAATTTCCCAATCCTATTAGAAAATATATTTTTTAAACATAATTAGGATATCTTATTTGGTCCTTTACTTCTCTATAGTAAGCTTATCTTTTGATTATTTTGAGTATGATCTAGTTTTTATTTTATATAGAAGGTTGGAATAATTCTTATGTGGTTGCCTCATTGAATGAACAATAATTAATCCCTAATTATTGATCACCTTGTTCATTCCATTTTTTAACCATCATTAATGGGGGAATATCCACAACTTCTCAAATCCTTGATGGCATTTCATTCCTTCCCCAAAAAGTGAACATCCATTGATCCTAATTCAATTTATTATTACTAAAAACCTTCTACATTTAAATATTAAATATTGTGGTACCCAAATATTGTTTTGGCCTGGATAACACAACTTAAAAAAATCTTGAAGAAATAAATTTTTGACCCTTATAAAAAATAAAAAATTTTACTCCTTGGAAAGATAAACTTGGGTAATTATGAAAAAAATATAGATGTATCATTAAAAACTAGATTTAAAAATATATAATAAAACATGAATGATTTTATAATGTTCCTATAATATTTATTGATACTATTAACTTTAAACAACAAAAATTCATCAACGCATTGTTTATTTAATAGATTCATCATATTATATTACACTATTGAATAAAGATGTAATTATTATAGGGATCATTTTTCCTAGGTTTTTTTATCATATATAAATTTTTATATATTCTTCTTGAGAATATTTTTTAATATTTTAGAAGAACCTCTAAACTATTGTTTCTAAAAGGCAAAGTTTTATGGTATTATAGAATTAAAACAAGTAATAATATATTTAATTCAATTATCTTCTTCCGAAATAACATGGATTGTAGTTATTATTCCTTTATAATATTATTTTCACACACTAAATCATTGTAATAAACATTATATTTTTCACCTGGTGGATTACCTTAAATTATTGATAATGAAATTTAATATTTAATATATTAACTATTAATATCAAACATATCTTATACATGTCATGTTTATAGTGGATAAAAATAGTATCAGAAAGGTATATAGATATTTTCATTTATTTAACACTCTTTATATATCTTAAAGATGATTATTTCTCTCACACGGTTTATTTTTTTCTCATTATAATCCTTATTTCCCTCATTTTTTCAATTATATACATTTCATTATATTTAAGGAATGTAATTTCAAGTATAATATTTTTTGGATTAATATATTAATAGAAAAACACTTCTACATATGTATAAATTATATCAATTTTTTTTACTTATCATATATTTTATATTTTTTATCATAACAATTTTTTTCATTTTTTTCTTCCTTATTAAAATCATCTAATTCATATTCGTAGTTACTTCTAAAAATAAATATTTACCCATTGGTATATTAATTTTAAAAATTGAGGGAAACTGATATTATATTTAAAAAAGACACTTATTTTTTTATAATTCATTATTCAAATATTTTTTATTAATATTTCATGTTTATTTAATATTCTGATACATTTATCAATATTTCTAATAGTGATTTATTATTTTTTCAAATATTTGTCTTTTAATATCACTCTCTTCCCAAGATATATATTAATTTATCAATATGAATGAAATATGATAAGAATTTACCTCTTTGTGTTTTCAATTAATTTATAATTCATTTAATAAAAATGTACAATAGAGAAATATTTTTTCTATTTATATTTTTTTATATTCCACATTGCTTTGATCTATTTCCATAATAACCCTTCTAGAATTGAATGAATTTTTGAGAATATTCATTGAATATTTTGAATAGTATAATATTTTTTATCACCATGATATTGAGTTCTCTAAATATTATTATTATAAAATATGGTGTGGTTATATTATCCACTCATTTAAATATAAAATATGGATTTTCCCATGTTATATGGTGTATCGTGATAATTTTTCATGAATTATTGTCTAATGGGTTTTACTAAAAATATTATGTTATATATTTGTTAAGAAAGGATTTATCAGTTTATTAATTATCTATTTATATTAACATTAATATAATTTGGGTATAATTTGATAACTTCTGGTTATTATTGGAGTATGTTGGAGATGTTAATGTAGAGAAGAAATCAATATGAAAAAAATAATTATAAAGAATGGGGTATCATAATTATTGACCATTTCATTATATTATTGCACCAAGTACCTAGGGAGTCCCAATATCTTCCATATATGAAAAATTTTTACTAAGTAGAATTTAGTGAAATCATTATGAGGATTATGGGAATTCACTTAAAGGATCTACTAGTAAATAAAGAATTAATCTAATGATTATAATTCTGAAATCGTTAGATTATTTTATATATAATTTTATTTTAGTTGACCAAATATTTTATTAACTATCATTATTTCTATACAATATTTCACTAAACTCAATGTATGAAATTGGTACAACCATTAAATATACAACAATAGTGGGTTATATTCATTATTTTATTAAAATATATCCATTTTTGTTCAGATTCACTTTCAATAATTTATTTAATTTTTCTTGCATAACGTACCTATTTTTCAGGGATAAAGTGTGAGTACAATTGTAAAATTTTGATAACTAATTTATGGATTATCTTGATGTTTTTAATTATAATATAATTAAATAAATTATATGAATTTAATGAAGATATATTATAAATGAATTAATAACTCAAATTATTACATTATCTTTGAGTTATAACCTTCTAGTATTATATAAGGAAATAGTATACAGATATTTAAAAATATACCACCTCATTTTAAGATCAATAAAATCTCACATTAAAGGTACTTATTTAAATTTAGTAAAGGATCTTCAACAAACAATTATATAAATAGTTTCTTCTATCTATTAATATATTTTGATGTTGGTAAAATAATAGGGAATTGTGATTTCTAAAAATAATAATTGTAATACATTTTCCAAATTATTTATATTATAATCCATTATTTTTTTAAATTTCATTGGATATACAATTTATGTGATAAAGATTTTTTATATTAAATGTTCAAGTTTGTTTTATTTCTTAAGTTTTCAATTTTAATTCCTAAAATACTATAAACCCATTTTAATTATTATATCATTCATAGAACACTAAGGATTGTTATCTCAAAACTGGTGAATATTGTATTAACACATGGTGTTTCTAACAAGTTCCTTTAATTTGCATTTAGAGTGAATAATTGGATGATAGGAAAAAAGAGAATAATATAATTTTTCTTCACAAAAATTTATATAAGTTTAAATGAATCAATAAAATGATTTATAACTTTATTATAATGTTAATTCTCACCACTCCACCACTATTGGTTGTCTACGATCCCATATATAATATTTAATTGCTATCAAAGATGATTTTTCCTTCTACGGTTTATCTACTATCATTTTTTAAGAACCCAGTTTTATATAAGTTGCATAACCTTTTTATTTATGGTTTAATTTCATTTTATATGTCCTAATGTTGATTTCTCTATTGAGAAAATTGGGGTTTTCAGGGAATGTTTGAAGCTTGTATCCTTTGTTTTTAAAAAAAGGTCATTGGGTAACACGGTTAAAAATATTATATAGCCTAGGACACATGGTTTGAGTAAACAATTTTGGGTGGTTATTATTAATATACAGGGAAGAATGGTATGATTAAACCATACAACATGGGACACATTCCCATGTATGTTTTTTGGTAGTTTTTAGAATAGTAAATTTCAATGGTGGAGCATGATTTTTCTAACTGTGGCCCATTACCAAGGAAAGGGGTTTTCTGGTAGAGAGGTGTGCCTGGTTGGTGAATGGTGTGGTTAACCATGCAAAAAAAAATCATGTAACACTTTTTTTATGGGAAAATGACCATTTTTCTTTATTTAAATTAAATCCATAATCCTCCTCCTCCATTATATTTTCCTCCTATATTGGATACTTTATTTTCCCATTTGAGCTCTTCAAGGCTAATTCTTGGACATAGTGTCCCTCCATGATCTTGAATCTAATTCTCCTATTTTATATAGCATCGGATACAGATCAAGTTATTCTCTATTCATATTGCACCTTTCATTGGTTTTATTGCTATCAGAGATGATATATTATTTATGGATCTCATTCCCTATTATTTGGTTTTTTGATTTTTCTTCCATTTTCTTCATATCTATATCAAAACAGATGGTACGAATGAACGAGTAGTCTTATACCAAGATGATGTATGTTTTCTATACATTCTCTATAATTTCCCATTACTTATAGCTTGTTACCTATGTGTCATGAACTGTACAATCTAGGTGATGCTTCTAAAAATATATTAATTATCTGATTAAATTAATAGAACAATGTTACGTTTCCCATAGAAAAAAATGCGATGGTTTAAAGTTTTCAACCTCAACATAAACATCCTTTCAGTTGTGTTCATGTATCTATCCATGATATGATGACCTGTTAGTTTACATGAGCACTCCAGCTATAGAGGAATCCATAATGAACTATGTGAGATATTAGGAAATGGATTATGTTTCCTTTACATGTAATTAAATGTTATTGAAATTGTTAAATGGTTTAAATTTAAAATTTTTATTAAGTTGGATGAAATTATGAATTCACTATAGATTTGAAATGGTTGTGAAATGATGAAAAAAATTAATTAGGTTCCCTTGGACATTTCTTCTCCTTGGATACCATTTTATTATTTAACTTGTATTCCTTGGTAATTTGAATTCATTTAATCTGAATACTTGATTTGCATAATATGTAAGGATGCCTTGGAAATTTCTACTCCATCAATCTGATGAACTATTGGATTCCTTGGAAATTTCTACTCCTTGTTTTCGTATTAATCAATTAATTAGGATGTCTTATTCATTACTACACCTTGTATCCCTGTTGCATTACTTTTGTAGATGCCTTCGATATTTTACTCCTTAGATCATGGTTATATGACTTACATTGATTCCTTATACATTATGACTTGAAGGATCTTGTTTATCATATTTTCTAGATATGATTGGATTCCTTGGACATTTCAACTCCATGGATATTATTTACTTATTTTACTTAGAATAATACTAGTACTCATCCATGGGTATGCACGATGATCTGGATTAATGCTTATTTTTTAATAAGATAATACTATTTGTAAAATAAGAAAACAAATAGCAATGTCCAATCAATCATAATCATGATGTCGTGGTTCATAATATAAAAATAGATGTGAATAAAATATAGACACCAAAATAAAATAGTACAAAAAAGATAAGAGAAATTTAGAGTAAACAATTTTTTTTGAGGATAGAGATTTCATGTCAATTTCAACAACATTTACGAAAACATTATTGGGTACAATGAAATACAGAGTGAATAGATATTACATAAAGAACATTATTTGTAAAATTAAATATGATAAATGATGAATAATTTTAATACAAAATGAGAGAACGTCATTTAGTAGATTTTTTTTTGATGTTTATATATGTTGAATTTTGTCAACTAGTAGTAGTTGTACAATCTTCCATTCTAGAAAAGTTTCTTTAAGAAGTTATGTGCTTCAAAATATTTCAATTTTTGAATTATTAATATATAATAACAATTTAAATGATGAATATATAGAAATGATATCAATTAAAACGTTAAATTTTTACTGTCAGCCAACCAAAAGGTGTTCCTCCAATTAGTTGTTAGTTTGAATGATATCGATTTCTAATAACATTCCATGATAAGAATATTAAATCACATTCATTTAATTTTGTCACAAAAATTCCCAACATAATTCAAAAATTAAAGTAATGTTTTTATAAATAATAGAGATAAAAAATTCATAAAATTCAACATACCTAAACCGGAAAAATCAGTTGGATTTTGTTAGTTTTTCAAAGGTAGAGAATTAAATAAGAGCCAAAAACATCTCAATCCCACATAAAGATATATTAAAAAAATTTAATAAAGGATACTTATATGTTGAAATGGCAATTAAATAAAATAGAGGTGTCACATATATGACTTTGATACCTGTATCTCTATCATCTATGAATTTGTCCCTTTTAAAATCATGAAATATATATTTTTGAGTACCAGGTAATGAGAAAAAAAATTTCAAGGACCTACATCAATTACTAAAATTTATCATTATTTATACCCAATATGAAATTATTTAGAACCAATGAAGTTGAAGACATTCTAATTTATGATTTTCTTTGTATCTTTTCCTGGCAGTGAAGTGATTCTATTTTATGAGATATCCTTAAATGTGTCCTATCCAGAATAATTTGTGAACATCTATCCAATTGGATGAATATTGAAACTCATATTTTTGAATCACAATTTATGTTATTTAATAGCCTACCAACTTCATGTTTTGGAAAAATTTCAGAATGAAAGTACTAATGAATAATATGTACTTTTGGAATTTTTCTCTGAAGAATTTTTTTCTAGTGAAATATAATGTCAATGTAGAAACAAATCATTATCTATTTGAGAGGGATATTGAATGTGAATTATTTTTTTCATAAATAATAGAAAAAGTTACTACCACAATAGTACTGTAAGATCTTATAGATTACTTATCCATGGATAATAGTGCAATATAACGTTATTTTTTTCAATGAGGTTAGACCTGAAAATCAATACATAACAAAGAAATATGATAGGAGGTTCAATATATTATATGTTAGAATATTGTTCAACTACTAAATTTTTGATTTTTCTCCTTTCAATTACATGAAGATGATATCCTAGGAAAAACTCTACCGTAGAATGTTTCCCCAATTTCTCAAAATAAAGATAATTTTTGCCAATTACAATGATTTGAGCCAACAGTACATGAAATAGTACAACCCTTATACCCGATAAATTAAATCGTTGGAAGAGTGGTGGATTTTTTTCAAACATAATAACAAAATTAATTTCATTATTTTATATGAAATGGAATGAAATAAAAAATAAAAATGATGTATTATACAATTCATATACTATATAGTAGAAATAATCCTTGAACGGGAATAATTAAATTTTGACACAATCATAACTTATAGATTTTTGAAATAAAAGAATCATAAACTAAATTATATACATAAATATTTATTAGATATTGTAACTATGAAAACTGTTACAATAACAATAGCTATAACCTATATATGTTGTGTAGGTCAGACTGACATATGCAGGTTCCTCCCTGTTACATCAAGCCTTCCAGAAGTGTGCTTCTATAGTGCAATGGACAAATACTTCAGGATGGTGGTTGATGAAGCTGTTTAATATAGCTAATAGAATAGAAACTGGGAAAACTGTACAATTTACATCCTATAATAATATGAAATGATGATCGTTTGTGTTATATGTGATCTAACTACATTTATATATCCTATAATACAAGTAGAGTTCAAATTTTATATATAAAATTTTAAGTCAATTTGAAAAAAATAGGTTCAATAAGGTTTTTGGATTGCCATGAAAATTCTCCACATAATTTCAATCTACTATGGAAGACTTCTAGTTTATGTTTTCCTTCAATCGTGGATGTAGTTCATTGGCTTGGCTTGTGGATGCTGCATCGTCGTGAGTCATTGTAACAGTTCATTGCACCGCATCGTCATCATAAAATTAAATCAACAGATTTCTGTACATTAAAAGATGAATTAAATTAACAAGTTGCAAAAAATACATACCATTATTATTATCGAATAGGTAATTTCATGTTTAAAAATTGAAAAATGAGACAAAAAATTGAATTGTGCTTAAATGATACAATGAAAATGAATTTACAAAAAGGAAGTACTTTCTAATCCGATTATATAATAAAAAATTGATGATAGTGAAAATAAAAAAGACTTACCTTGGTTACGGTGTTTATAACATGCATGAAAATAGACCAATCCAGGGTAGGCAGAGCGGTAGCTAGATATCATTTCCCATAAATGGATACATTCACCCATGCACGTGGAATAAACAGAGTGCCCTCAACCACTTCATAAGACCTAAAAACATGATATTGAAAAAAAATATTAAGGTAGATTGGATGTTTATTTTTCTTAACTCAATGTCAGGAGTGATGTATTGTTGGTTTTAAAACCCGCATGAATATTGGGAAGTAATGGATAAACAACGGGGATTCCAGATTTTTTTCCACTGATTTGAGACATTCAACCATGACAAGATTCCTTGAAAGGGAGATCACAACATCATTTGAAGACTTGACAACATGACATTGAATAAAAAAATAAATATGAAGACAGATTGAATCTTGGTGTAGCATGAGAATAAATTTCCCCATTCTATTCAACTTTGAACCTTGATAAATAATATGTGCATGTAGTATATTCAAACAGATATAATGAAATACATATTAAAAAAATCCAAAAATTTAATTTCTATATGAACACAATCATCACAGCTTCTGTTTGATGGGTGACCTCCATTTTCGAGCCCATGCAAGTGTAGAACCTAATGAAATGTATAGTCAAGCATGATTCTTCAATGGGAGGAAAAAATGCCTTAATTATTGAATAATAAACATTTAATGAAAAAGAATCATCTTCAAATAAACAATTTTCCTTTAATTATTTAAACATGAATGTACAAATTTAATATGAATCATTTAGAATGTTTCCAATAGAAAATAAAATTTAATATGTTTCGATGCAAGAAAAACTATTTATTATAAAAATTGTTACAATGATTTTAATTTCATTCCATGTTGTGGTACCAATGAAGTATTTCTTCACCCGTGTTCCCCTAACTAATCGGAATTAGAAACATGGACCAAGAAAAATAAGATAATATTTGAAAAATATTAATAAACCTATCATAAATGTTTTATCAAGCATATTGATAAGACACAATTTGACATTATAAAAAATAATGAAATCAATACTTCCAAGTTAATTAATGGTCCCCTAAAGATCTAGGGTTACTAAATAAATAGTTTCTAAACTGTATTTACCTGAAATTTCTATTCCAACATTTCAAAATAATCCAACATTATCAAATCTATAAGAAACTCAGTACAGTCAGTAAATTTAAATAAAATTTATAAATTTAATCCCAAATAATATATATAATGTATCCCAAACATTCACAAATCTGATACCACATACTAAAATTAAATAAATGCAGTATAACATGAATCGGGATTCCACTAAACCAGTTTAATCATTTGTGTTTTGAGTCATCCTTAAATTTCAAAACCACATCCAGATAGAGCTTTAAAGAAGAAGAGAAAAAAGCAGAAAACCTCAAACAACATATGCAACATCTACAATGATAAGAAATTAATTGTTAAAACCAAGTGAGTATATAATATAAATAAAAAATCCAAAATGAAAAATGAATGCATTAGAAGAGAAATTCGTGCCACCGATTAAAAAATAATTTTGGGATTAATATAATGTATAATTGTTTGCATCGAAAAAGAGATTGAAAGAAGCATTATGAGTATCATTAATAGTAGTATTTTTTTCAATATCTGATATTGTCATCACTAAAAACACATATGAAACATAGTTAAATTAAGTGAAATGCAGCAGTAGGAAATGAAGATAACTGACCCCAGTATTCCCATCACCTTTATGATGAAAGGTCATTTTGGTGATAGAATAATAATATATTAAATAAGAAAAACAAGGATTTTTTTGGTAATGTAAGACATGTTAAGATGAAAGCTGCAATGATACTACAAAATAGAATAATGAGTTTTGAAGAATTATAATATTTACTGACCGTTGGTAAAAAAATCCAAAAACTAACAACACATCAATAGTTCATAGTTGATGTGTAGGAGGTCAAAACCTAAAAAATTAAAATGAAAGGGAAATTAATGACCAATCAAATTACCTATATGAAAATTACTATCATAAATAATGAAAAATTATTGTAGCAACAAAAAAATAATATACTAACTATAGCATAGTTTGTTGGAAAAAAATTGGATCAGGAGGACAAGGTTCTATGAGACATTTCAAGCAAATATAAACAATGTGGGAAAAATTAATGCAGGTTATCCAAGTCGACCTCGTTCCGAGCATCGATGCAGATCCATAATTCGATTTAATTGGGTTATCGCTTCATACGTTGTATAAATAGTGATTCATTGATTAAATCCCATGTCCCTTCCATATCTTTATAACCAAGCATGAAATCGTGAGTTTTCACTGAACTGGGATTCTAACTGAAGCAGAGACAAATATCTAGGGTTTGTATGGGAAAGGGTTCCCATAAATAAAGAACATATGATTTCAAATGAGGAGTCGATATGGGATTTGAAAACCATACCTTTGAATAGTTGACATTGTAGAATGAATCAGAGGTGTTGCACTTAGTAGTCCTTTGAGGAGATGATATCCACAGCGAAGCATTGGAGTATGCTATGAAAATGATGATTATGTTCTATGTGTGACGGATGGGATAATCAGTAAGGGGAGCGGGAGAGGGGAATTTGGGAGCAGAGTGGGAACCTAGGGGATTTGGGGAGGGGAGAGAGAATCACAGTTCTGGGATAGGGGACATGGGGAGAGGTTTCAGGGGGGGGGAGCATAAGACTTAGTAAATTCCTAATCGGAGGCTAGGTAACGGGTTAATTATTAGGGTTAGGAGGGATTAATACTAAAATTACGGTGATTTGAAAGAATTATAAGGTGACACATTAGCATGGAGAAGCCATGTTTAGTATATATAATAGATGTGAATATCACATTATCATTTACTTCTTCAGTTGTAAACAATATAAACTTATATACATCTTATCCTGTTGAAGAGTTAGTGGGGAAAACATGACTGCATCATTCCTCATTGAGACATAAATGATACACATCTCTTATGTTTCTTCTCTATGCTTGTAAATTGATGGCATTAATTCCATCAGCCCATGCACATTCATTAATATCATGGTACATCACTATTCTGGGATGAGAAAAATCAATGTATGTCTAGAAACTTATATACAATACCCAAAAATCTACAACTTTTCGTCATTCTAATGTTCCATTAACTAGTCATATGAGATGAATATCCAATAATACACACAAAACTCGCTGAATAAAAACATAATCATACCAAATTACTACCTTGAAATTATACATTGGAGTCAATAGAGAAAATATAATTGTATAAAAAGCATTATAATCATATTTTTCATATGTTTTTAGTCCACAAAAATCAATATAGTGGAATAAATAGTTAAAACATACCACCTGCATTCATATTTTGGATGAAAAGGAGGTTAACTACATGATTTTACAACCAATAACCTGCATTCATATAGTGTTTAAATGCAAATGAAAAATGATGCATGGTAGGGAGGTTAATTCCACAATTTTTTAAAAACATACCTATTATAGAGATCTGGAACATATTAGTGCAGGTATTTCTTGACCTCTTCATGTGCAGGTTGGGTCACCTGCAATATATAAATAAAAATAATCAATATTCGTTTAAAAAGATGAATTTAATATTTAAAACATTATGAGATGAATATCGGATAATACAGACAGTACTTGATGAATCATAACATAATCATATTAAAATACTACCTTGTCATTATACAATGATGTCAATATTGAAAACATAGTTATATTAAGGAATTATAATCATCTATTTAATTTTTTATTAGTTCACAGAAATCAATATACAGTGTATTGAATAGTGAAAATAGATTACCAGCATTCATATATTGGATTAAAGAGAGGTTAACACCTTGATTTTATGACCAATAACCTGCATTCACATAGTGTGTAACTCCAAATAAAAATGATGCATGGTAGTAAGTAGTAATAGTAATCAATCCTTCTAAGTGATGTATTGATAATTAGATATATTGAACACATACCCAGTGATAATATGTTCAAAAAATGCATGGACACATTATCCTGTAACAATAAATTTAATCCCATCTCAATAACACATCCATTCAAATCAAGATGACCTGAGATAAAAATATCAAACATACTAATTATGAGGTGTGAACCAATGATAAAAAAAATTGAAAATACTATAAAAATTATGATATAAAATGGAAATTGTAATATAAAAGCATTATAATAATCTGTTTTATTTGTTTTTAGTCCACAAAAATCAATATACAGTGGACTCAATAGTGAAAACATATCACCTGCATTCATTTTTTGGATTAAAGAGAGGTTAAATCCATGATTTTACAACCAATAACCTGCATTCATATAGTGTGTAAATGAAAATGAAAAATTATACATGGTAAGAAGGTTATTTCCAAAATTTTAGGAAAACATACATGTTTTAGAGATCTGGAACTTATTAGTAAACGAATCCATTGATCATTCATTTGTAGGGTCTGTCACTTGCAATATATAAAAAATAATAATCATTATTCATCTTAAAAGATGAAGTGCATAATTAAAAAATTACGAGATAAATATCCCATAATGGAGACAAAACTCGCTGAATCAAAACATAATCATACAAAAATACTACCTTGTCAATATAAATTGAAATAAATAGTGAACTCATAATCATATTAAAGAATTATAATCCTCTATTTCATATGTTTTTTGTTCACAAAAATCAATATACAGTGGGGTGAAGAGTGAAAATGAATTACCTGCATTCATATGTTGGAAGAATGGTAGGTTAACTCCATGATTTTATGACCAATAACTTGCATTCACATAGTGTGTACCCCCAAATAAAAAATGATGCATGGTATTATGTAGTAACAGTAATCACTCATTATGAGAGATGTATTGATAATTAGATATATAAAACACATACCCACCAATAATAGGTTCAACTAATGCATTGACATAATATCTTGCAACATTAAATTCAATCCCATCTAAATAACATTCCCATTCAAATAATGATGACATGAGATAAAAATTTCAAATATAAAAATTATGAGGCGTCCAAGGATGATCCAAAAATACCTGAAAATACTATAAAAATCATGTTATAAAAATAAAATTGTAATATAAATCTGGGATTAAGAATCTTGATAACTGATATTACCTATAAAAAATGTAAGCTTTAAATGTCATAAAGACATTAAAGTAAGATATACTGAACAATTCATGTAAAATTAGGAATGAAATGATTCAATTTGATGATAAAATGGCATAAAATAGATGAAAAGGAATGTAAATAATATGCATTAATGTATTATGTGATGAAGCTTTGATGGAAAATCAGAAAATGAAATGTTTCTGTTGCATGAAACAATGGGAGAAAATGAACAATGATTAATGAAATTGGTTGTACTTACGGTACCCATGGTTCACGAAATGAGGATAGAACACATTTTGTGCAGATCTTGAACATTATTGTCTCAGAATACTAATAGAGATATTTTAGTAACTTATTGGGGCCCCAAAAATGGATCTTTCAAATCAGTAATATTGCGTTAAACTGTGGAGGCATTATATCAATAGGGTTACATAAAAAGCTTAAAAATGGAGCATAATCAAACATATTAGTTAGGAATGAAAACATGAATAGTGCCAGTGGCATCCAGAAATGGTTTAATCTGAATGAAGGTTCAATGTCCAGATGTCGATAAGATATACAAATGAAGAGGAAGATTGATTTTCCAAGGAAAGAGTATGTGGAAATGAATTTGAAGAGCTTCACGAATCATTTGTGGGACAACTGCCAAAATGGTCGACGGTAAAGAATGATTTGGATGATTTTCGGATGGTGGAACATGGAGTAGATGAATGAAACTGGGAACCCTATGAGAAAGTGACTGAACATGCGTACGGATTTGTAGAAATTGTTTTGATAGAGGGTTGTCCTAGATGGATGAGGAGAACCCGATTGATGATGTAGAGGAAATGGGTGTCACTGTGGGAGGTAGAGGTTTGAAGAGAATATTTTCACTAGGAACCCAAAGAGTTGGCGAGAGATGTTGTGGGGCAGGATCGAAATGGTTTTGAGGGATTGAGTAAATGTGTGAGGTGGATTAGGTGGAGTCGAAGCACCTGTTGGTGAGGTAGCCAGTGGCGGTGATGGTGGAGGCGGCGTAGGTGGAGGTGGCACAGATGTGGGTGAAGAAGGAGGAGTCGGCCACAACGAATGGGATGGAAGATATGGAGAATGGGAATCCCTAATAGGGAGGGATGAACCAAGGGAAACATGGGTATTGGGAACCCATTGGTGGATAATGGTGAAATGAGAGGGTGAAGCTAAATGTTTTAGGTGACGTGGATAAATATAAAGCTGACACGTTAGCTGGAAAGAAACCTAATTTAGTATATATAATAGATGATAACTTGGAAATTTATTCTCTTAGGATCTTTTGTACCTTATTTACATTTATAATTGGTTTCCTTGGACATTGCTACACCTTGGATGGTGGACCATGTAGACATGAAATGTTTTTTAAAAGAATATAAATTTATTTTTTATTTTTTATATGGCCTATAGATATATAAAATGATTCTACTAGTTGACCATAATGTGATTCAATAAACTATATATCATCAGTTATAAAATTATTACTTGTACAACAATTATATCTTTATGCTACTTTAGATTGTATTCACATGCATTAGTTGTTATAGACACTGTTGGTTGTGTCATGTAGAATTGTATGTCACACCCTATTAAGGAAACCATTGGGTACCTCGATAGACTTCATTAATGTATGTAAGGATAGTGGAATGATCCTTATTACTGATGTTTTCTTGTTGGTACCTATGATCATGGGAGAACATGACACGTTTACGGCTTGTGATGCTATTTGGGATAATTTTTTGGGTATTTTTGTATTTTGAAAAATGTATTGTTCTAGATTGGTGCTTACAGGTTTTACACGTATTTTTTTAGCATTCCTTGATAATCATTTTTTATATGAAATTATTGGATAAGATTACATAGACATTTATATGTTGGTTTTAATTCTTCTTTCATTGCTCGGTTATTTCTTATGCTTACTCTATGGCATAATATGATTAGAACAATGTGGGACAAACTAGTCATGAGGGTTTATTCTAGACACTATTCCCCCATGAAACTTCTCTACTAATAGGAAGCCTATGGAATATTGGGAGGTGCACATGAAGAAATATTACCAATCATCATTGTCTAATGTTGAGTGAACTGGGTCTAAAAGGTCACAATGTTGTATCATAGGTGTTTCTTTTCATTTTTTCATACTATTTGGGAATATTATAAAATAAATTAGGAAGTTGATATAATTTATTAATTATATGTTCTTTGTAGTATATAAGCCATGTATATGAAAATAAAAATTTCCTTGGATATGATGTTTTTTTAGGGTTGTTCATGTCATAGTTTCATTGATTTCACCTTTGGGTAAGGCTCATGATGCATTTTGTTCTTTATTATTATAAATTATTATATTTTTTTAATATGAAAAGCAGATATTGAATCATGTGTCATTATATAAACATAAATATTTATAATTCATGCATTATACTATGCCACGTTTATATTATGGTGTGTATTTATTGCAAAATGTTTTTTTTTTCTTAGTTTTTTACGTTTTGGAATTGAGAAAAAATTTCATTTTTGGAATATAAAAATTGATTTTTTTAAAGGTTTAAATGGATTCTACAATTCTATTTATAAGGTGTATGGGACATTATAAATGGAATGTGGTGATCTATATAGTTCAATATTTTTTAGATACATTCAATATAAATGAGAATTAATTTAAATAAAATTGAATTCTGAAATTAATTGTTAATGTTCAATAGGGATGAAAATTGATATTTAAATGGTGTATTGCCTTATAATTTGTAAATTAAAATCAATAAACTGGAACCACTAATGTATATCAGATAACATGACCCTTACCAGACCAGAGTATTGGGGAATAGGTAGTGTATTTGTGTTTTCATTATGGCTAGTATATCTCCCAATCCTAGATTTAGGAGTCAGAAGAGGTGTGTGAATCCTGTTAGGATGGATTTTTATTTACCCATTTATATATCTAAGATCCTATTTTTACCAAATTACTATGGAGGCCTTTGCATAAAATTTATAGAGATATCTAACCACGATGGCCTCCATTGATGTCTCAGGAGGTTCTCGATTAACATTCCCTAATGGTGGTGTGACACGGATCTCTAGTGTAACTTCAAATAGTTCTTCATAAAAAGACAATTATTTTACCTAATATTGGTGTTGTTTCCCAATTTTAGGAGTGATATATAAGTTTCATGAATAATTTTCAGGGAAAACGATGACCTTCCTCAAATATAGTAGTGATGACCAATGATTTCCAATAGTATCATTTTCCCACTTTTTTGGGGGATGGGGGACCACAGGCTGTAGAGAATTTTATGAGATTTTGTTATTGATTTACAAACATCTCGAAAAAACTCTTATGATTTTATAGAATCTCTACATGTTTATGATTTTTTGTTCTTCTAGGAGATGATGTAATGTCATTAATTAGATATATTTTAAACAGTATATGCCTTGGATGATTTTTGGAAAGAATAATTTTACTATTTCTATATTGAGATATTGAGAGATGATATATCAAGAGTGTCTATGGAGTTGGAGTACGATGTCTTATCACTCATGAACTAATCATCCCATTTTATTGGGCTCTAGTTTCTCACTCCAATTATGTTAGGTGTTGATTTATAAACATCTAGTTGATTCAAGGTTAATATTAGGTATCAAATTTGATAACATGTAAATTTTATATAGATTACTACTATATTAGAAATAGTGAAATATACATTGATTACTTAACATAACATGTTGGATGATAGGTGTGCCTATAAGAACCCGAACCTTCTTTTCAGGAATGATTTTCCTTTTTCTGGAGTTTTTGAGAAAAGAGGAGTTTCTGGAAATTTTTTAATTACACGATGTGTACTTTATGAGTACACGCAGGGTACTTTTTTGACGCGCGAGGATGTGTACTCGCCGTGTAAGGGCCACATACATGGTTGTGTGGGGTGACGTAGAGGACACTTAATGTGAAGTATGGAAAAGGAATGTACACGTCATGTACTCTAAAATTACACACCGTGTACATTGATTGTTTTTCATTAAACGCATCGGGTTATCATATAATGGATAGAACAATCTTCTTCTAGGTGTTCTTCATTCGAGAGTATCGTGCAGCCGCAGATCTTTGACGAGCCACCAATCATCCCTCCGTCCTCATATTTAAACACTGGTGAGTGCGTTTGTACCCCAGCGGTAATCTCTTCTATCTCTTAGAGATTTGTTTCCCAATTCCATATTTTTTCAATGTTATTTTGGGTTGAATGTTTTATATGTTTCCATAGATCTACGAATGCCTAAAGAGATTTAAGCCTTGTAGTTCAAGTATATCGATCTCCTAACATCAAGGTAGGTGGTTTTTACTTCTTTATGATGTCTTTATATATTTGTGAAAATTCAACCAATACCATTGAACAGGTTATTGTGTGTTTCCTATTTTTCCCTTGTTGTTTGTCTGAATTACTTATATGCCTGAGTAGAGGTTATTTTTTGTGAATAGGGTTATTTACTACGCTTTGGATTTTTTTTCCATGCATGTTTTTCCTTTTTATTACCATTTGGTCTAGTTTTTTCTATAAGGCTATTGCCAGTTCCATGCCATGTTTTATGATGTTGTGACGGTTGTTCGTCAATGATTAAATTTTGTTGATTTATAGCCATGTAGTTATTTAGGTAAATTTGGTCGTTACGTAATGTGATAATTGCTGACTTTACACATGGCTGTGAGAACCTAGTGTAGTAGACCATAAAGATAATAGACATAAGGGCTTCTCCAGATAGTATTCATAATAAAATGTGAGACCAAAAGGTGAATTGTGGTTGAGTGCTTCCTCAGAGTGATTGCAGTTCATCGACACAGACCACAGGGGGAATGAGAGGTTGAGTGCTTCCCCAGAGCACCTTTAGTATGATATGAGACAGTAGGGGGAATTGACAGTGACTGCTTCCCCAGAGAGTCAATATTATTTAGTTGTACCAGAGGGGTGAGAGTGTGTGCGCCTCCCAGAGGGTTGCTAGTACTTTTAGGTTGAACAATAGGGGTTAGGCTGTGAGAACAACCCAGAGGGTTACCTGTTTATTCTACTTGCTTGAGTGGATATTTAATTATTTGTAAATTATATGCCAGAAACTGTGCATTTTTTGCTGCTGAGTACTTTCTTAGTTACTATTTTCTATTCTTTTACATGATATATATTCACTGACTGTTAGGCACAGATCTTCGAGTGGTATCCAAATGGGATTTTTGTATCACACCATGTTTGGGTCATACTTCTGGGCCCAAACAGATTATATTGTTGTAGGTATAGATATGTTCATTAAGCCTTCAACTTCAGGTTCTTGATTTCCCTGGTGCTGGAGAGCATGGGACCAAGATAAGGATTGCGATGCTGAGGAGTTATTTATATCTTTCCTTTTGTACTTGGGTTTAGTACTGTATTCAGCATTGTGACTTGTTTTGATTATTTCCTAGACACATTTGTTTCATACATCATTTATATATTTTTCTCTAGTTTTTTATTTATCAGTCTTCCATTGTTTAATGTTGTTGGATGTTTTCTGCTTCCACCATTGTATGTATTTGTGTACTTTTTCTATGTATTATGCCAATGAGGGCATAGTTTCCCCACTATCACACCCACGGCCCTCACTGCTAGTCGGTAGCCTATCGTATTCGGGGAAATTTTCTTGAGGCCAAGTGACCTACCTGGTACGGTGCACCTCTAGGTGGATTCCGAAACCATGACATTACATAGTGGTATAAGAGGATTTCTTATCACTTGGATTAATATTTGGAGCATGTAGCCTGGGATAGGAAGTAATATGTACTTGGTAATATGTTGTGCCCAGGAGTAGCTAACCCGTATACAGGGAAAATAAATACTACCTCTTTTATTGCAATTTTACTAGTTTTCAATATACAGTTGATTTGATTTCACCATTGGGTGATTCACATTCTTTTTGTTGTTACCGTTTTTGTTATTTTGGTTCTATTTCTGTAGCAACTCGAGGAGATGAGGGTATTCCATCTCATGCATCATATAATCACTTGATTGAAATCACATTCCAAGCATTCTTGCCATTCCATATAGTATGCATTAGAAATTTTATGTTGTTGTGATAGACGTATGGTATATTATGTATGACGTTGGGATATATGCTTTGATAGATTCCCTTTTGTTTGATAGGGAAATTTTTTTTATAGTGATTTGATTATATGGATGCCAAACATTGGTTCTTGAGGTGTTTTGGGCTTTCATGGACCAGAATTCAGTGGATCATGGCTTGTTTTCCTTGTTATAACTTGTATAAGATTCCAATCATTGATTCAAGGGCAGTATGGGCCCTCATAGATCGAAATTTGGCACCTTAATGTTTGTTTTATGTGTTCTATGGGATCCAGAGATGGTTCTGAGGCTACTGCCTAAAAAACCCAGAATAAACGACAAGTGATTTATGAATACAGGTCGTTTAGTTTTTAATCATGTAACTGACTGTGTGGGTAAGGACACAGGGTTATGACAAATCAATCAAGAACACACTGTGTACGGTACAGACATGCCATGTTACAGTGACCGTGTGTCTACCCATGTGAATAACAACACATATGGATGAAACATAGACTATACATGTTGTGTCCCAATTCCACACGTCGTGCCGTGTAACCTAGGTACCCGGCCGTGTCATGAAAAACACGGGTCAGGGAAATCCTTCAAGTACTTGTCGTGTGAACAATGATGCATGTTGTGTAGAGTGAATCGTGTAGTCGACTGTGTAACTAACAACACGGGTTGTTTGGGACTTCAGTTTACACGCCATGTTCATCTGGAACACACCGTGTAGTGTGACCTGGGTACACAGGCGGTATCACTAACAATATAGGCTGGTGAATCTTTTTGATTACATGTCATGTCTATCTTGAACACGCCATGTAGTTATTTCTTAGCAGTGCTATTTGGAATGAACTTGTAAAAGGACCCAGGTAGGGGAAGAGGATTCAAGTACACAGCGTGTCTATTGAGAACTTGCCGAGTGTTTGGGGTGTTACACGACCGGTTTTGGCAGGAAAACATGCCCATGTTAATGGCTTCAGGGAACACGTCATGTAGTAAATATAAACATCATGTGGTCATGTTTTGTAAAACTTGAGTGAGTTCTTTCTCTAGTTCCCTTCATGCAATCCTTGGTTTCAGTATTTTTTAATTTTTATGTAAGGTGTGTGTTTGACCTTGGAGAGTCATTCCTCTGAGACGTCATCCTATAGTGAGAGTCTTGGCACTAACCATCTTTCAAGATACAGTTGCAGATGCACAATTCCGAGAGAGTTTTATAAGGTTCATGCTGACCTTCGAGGAGATCCAAGTAGTTAGGATGCATCTTTAGGAATCCATGTGGTATGCTACCCATGTGTAAGGGCCAGGAATACATGACCATAGTGCCATAGAGACCTAGTGGAGTGATGATATTGCGGCAAGATGGGTCACCTTCAGTGCTTCTTTTAGGTTTTCTCCCCAGCATCTGGTAATAGGGGTTCATCCACGACTCCTTGTTCAGGGGCAGCACCACCATTTTCTCACCAGTCTGTGAACTGGAGTTCTTCTGGCAGTTCGGGCTAAGGTGGAGGTCGAGGTCATGGTGGTCAGTCACCGGTCTTTTAGTGACAACATGTTGGATCAGCTCAGAGCAGTTAGGAAGGGTCATAGGGACGTAGTACTGGTCAGGATATTGTAGTGCATCAAACCCAGCAAGAGCCAGATCCTAGACCCTCTACAGTTCGAGGTATGATTTTATTAGCCTCAGTTTCATCTTCTGCTCTTTTTGATATAGGGGATTCCCATAGATTTATCTTTATTGCTATTATAGAGAGCCTTGGGCTTGGCATCTTTTCCTCTACAAATACTTTGAGTCTAGGCACACTGTTGGGGACTAGATGGTTGGTGTACATTACTGCAATGAGATCCCTCTAGAGGTTGATGGGTATCAATTTCTGTGGGATAACTATGTCCTTGAGAGTTCATGCTATTATGTCATTCTCGGAAAGGACTTGTTAGTACCCATCCAGGATGTCGTCGATTTCTATCATCGCAGTGTGAGTTTCATATCACCAGAGGGTGGATAATTTCTTCATAAGGGTGAGTGGGATAACCATACGAGTAGAGAAGGACCCGAGCATCATGGGCTAGGTGGAGTTACAACATAGACTACCAGTCTGTATGTGGATGACCAGCAGACTTCGCAGATAGACTTTCCTGTAGTGGTGGATCATTTCAGAGATGTGTTTCCAGAGGACTTTTTAGGTTTGCCTCCAGAGCGTGAGGTATAATTTTCTATTGAGCTCATTCTAGGAGTGGCACCAGTGTCCATTTCTCCTTATAGGATGACTACACCAAAGTTACAAGAGCTCAAGAAGTAGTTGGAGGAGTTGTAGGAAAAGGGTTTCTTCCATCCTAGTACTTCTCCCAGGGGTTCGCCTGTTCTGTTTGTGAAGAAGGCAGATGAAACCCTTAGGCCTTTTGTGGATTATCGAATGTTGAACCATTTGATGTTCAATAACCGATATACCTTTCCTAGGATTGATGACCTCTTTGATCTGCTTCAAGGAGCCCGAGTCTTCTCAAGAATCGAATTAAGACCCAGATATCATCAGTGGTGCGTTAGACCATCTAATATACCTCTCACAACCATCCCGAGTAGGTATGGTCTCTATGAGTATATGGTTATGTCGTTCGGCCTCACAAAATCACCTAAAGTTTTTAAGAACTGATGAACTGAGTGTTCCATCCATACTTGGATTCTTTCGTGGTGGTCTTTGTGGATGATATCATGGTGTATTCTCACACTCGACACGACCATGCTACCCATATTGAGATCATTTTGAGTACAATGATGGAGAATTAGTTATATGCTAAGCTCTCTAAGTGCCACATTTGGATGGACCATATTCACTTCTTGGGTCATGTTATCTCAGAGATAAGAGTATCAGTAGACCTAGAGAAAGTGACAGCGGTAGTTTTTGGGGAGCATCCTAAGAATGTCTTCGAGGTACGATGTTTTTTATGGCTGGTTGGATACTAGAGACACTTCATATGGGTCTTTTTGTGATCAAAAGCACCGCTGATAGGTCTAACGATGAAGGGTGTGATGTTCCTATGGTCTGATTCTTGTGAATCAGTCTTGCAAGAGCTGAAGGGGAGGCTGACGTCAACACCGATACTAGTCTTTCCTGAGCCAGGAAAGATCTTTATAGTTTATTGTGATGCTTTAGGTATCGGGCTGGGAGCTGTGCTGATGTAGGGAGATGGAGTCGTTGCATATGGGTCTCGGCAGTTTATGCCACATGAGAGGAATTACCCAATGCACGATCTGGAGTTGGCAGATGGTGTTCATTCCTTACTATGTTGGAGGCATTATCTTCTAGGAGAACATTTTGATCTTTTCACTGACCACAAAAGTCACAAGTACATCTTCAATCAGCGTGATCTGAATCTGAGACAAAGTAGGTGGATTGAGTACCTTCAGTACTTTGACATTGAGCTTGCTTATACACCTATGAAATGCAACGCAGTTGCCGACACATTGAGAATGAATACTCAAATACATACAGTTCAGGAGGCCAGTAGTGAGTGGAAGCTTATTGCTCTTTTCTTTGAGATGCAATAGGAGGTGAATGGTAGAGAGGGGTGGACATTTCTATCTTCTATAGTTGTTACCTCTACTCTTCTTGATCGATTACGGATGAGGAATCTATCAAACTTATAAGGCCTAGCCATGCGGGAGAGTGTGTCAAGAGAGGACCCTCTTCCTAAATGGATATAAGAAAGGATGAGATCATTCTTTTCTAGGGAATTGTATATGTGCCTGCAGACATACATGAGGAACTGATGCAAGATTTTCATTCTTCGGTTTGGGTTGTTCTTCCTAGTGTCACCAAGATGTATCAATTCCAGTATTGGTTTCCTGGTATGAAGAGATATGCTTCTGGTATTTTCACGAGGTGTTCCACTTTTCTGCAGGAGAAAGCAGAGCATCAGCGACCAGCAGGTCTTTTGAGGCACTTACCCAGTCTCGAGTGGAAGTTGAATGATGTTGCAATGGTCATCGTGGTTAGTTTTCCATGGTCTCCTCAGGTGAACGACATAGTGTGGTTTTTATTGACAGGATCATAAAGATTTCTCACTTCTTGCTGATCAAGGATACCTTTAGTATTGATGAGCTAGTGTGGTTGAACATCTAGGAGGTTGTACGTCTGCATGGAGTTCCATGCTCCATTGTTTCAGATAAGGTTTCAAGTTTTACTTCTCGAGTCAGGGAGGGGATTTAGAAGGCTTTTGGGTATTCATGTACTTTTGAATACAACATAACATCACTAGATAGATGGCCAGTCCGAGTGTACGATTCAGGTTCTTGAATACATTCTCCGAGAATGCAACTTCGATTTCAGAGGTTCTTGGGAGAAGCATCTACCTCTTGTAGAGTTCCCAAATAGTAATAGTTTTCAAGAAACTATTTATATGGCACCATATGAGGCTTTGTACTGTAGGCCATGCCGATAACAATTTTTCTAGATGGTGGTGGGAGAGGCAAATTTGTTGGGTCCTCATCTTGTCTAGAAGACAGCATAGCAGATAGAGTTGATTCAGAAGAGGATGGCTACGACATAGTCTTGTCAGAAGTTTTATGTTGATCAGCGGAGATGACCTCTGGAGATTGAGGTTGGTGATCAGGTTTTCTTGCGAGTCACACCGAGTTTGGGACACAGGATTATTAGGAGACAAGGTATTCTTTCACCGAGGTATGTCGGACCATTTGAGGTGTTGGGGAGAGTGGGTCAGGTTGCCTATCAGATGTAGTTACCTCAAAGGTACCAGGCTATGCACGATGCTTTTCGTGTTTCTCACCTCAGACGTTAATTTCCAGACTCGTCTCTGGTCTTTCATCCTAAGGAGGTTGACCTTTATGTGGATGCATCATTCGAGGAGCATCTTATCAAGATTATCGATCACAGTATGAAGGTTCTCTGTGGTCGGTCTGTTCCTCTGTCATAGGTGTCGTGACAACATGGATGAGTATAGGACGAGACAAGGGAGAGGGAGGCCGATGTACAATCGTAGTGGCCGGAGCTATTCGGGGTTTATTCTTCTATGCCTCGCTAGGGAAATTCGAGGGCGAATTTCTTTAATGGGGATGTTTGTAAGAAATCGGAACTTATTTTCAGGTATGTTTTTCCTTTTTCATGAGTTTTTGAGAAAAAAGTAATTTTTTTGAAATTTTTGAAGTATATGTTGTATTCTTTATGAGTACATGTCGTGTACATTGTTGTCACGTGAGGCTGTGTGCTAGCCGTGTAGGGGCCAAACACATGGTTGTGTGGGTTGACCTGGAGGCCACATAAAGAAGAGTACAAAAAAGGAGAGTACACACCCTATACTCCAAAAGTACACACCGTGTACTTTTGTTTCATTAAATGCACCAGAGTGGCATCTGACAGATAGAACCATCTTCTTCTAGGTATTATTCAACCAAGAGTGTCAAGAAGCTGTGGATCTTCGATGAGCCACCCAACCTCTTTCCATCCTCTGATTCGAACACCGATGAGTGCGTTGGAGCCACAACGGTAAGCTCCTCCTTCTCCTAGATCTTTGTTTTCCAATTCATTATTTTTTGCATGTTTTTGTGGGTTGAACGTTTTATATGTTTATGTAGATCTATGATGTTCTAAGGTGATTCAATCCTCATGTTTCAATTATATCTATCTCTTAACATCGACGTAGGTGGTATGTTCCTTTCTGTAGGATGTCTTTGAGTCTTTGTGCAAATTCCACCAATACCCTTGAACGAGGTATTGCTTGTTTCCTATTTTTCCCTTTTTGTTTTCCTTCTATGGTTATATGCATGAGTTGAGGTTATTGTTTGTGAATAGTGTAATTTACTATGCTTTGGATGTTTTTCCCATGCATGTTTTTCTTGTTTATGACCGTTTGTTCTAGTTTTTCTTGTTAAGATATTGCTAGTTCCATGCCTAGTTATAGGCTGGTGTGACTCTTTTTCATCAATTCTGAGATGTTGTATAATTCTATCCATGTAGTTCATTAGTTTACTTTGGCCGTTATGTGATGCGATAGTTGATGTCTTAACACAGGGCTGTGAGAATCTAGTGTAGTAGACCATAGGGATAATGGTCGTAAGGGATTCTCCAGAGTGTCTTTATAATACGATGTGAGACCACATGGGGGATTGATGTTGAGTGATTCCTCAGTGTGTATGTAGTTCCTCTAAGTGGTCCACATGGGTAAAGAGACATTGAGTGCATTCCCAGAGTGGATTTAATACAATACAAGACTACTGGAGGAATTGATGGTGAGTGCTTCCCTATAGTGTATATATTCTTTAGCTGAACTAGAGCGGTGTGACGGTGTGTGCCTCCATGAGGGTTTCTAGTACTTGTAGGTTGAACCATAGGGGTTAGGCTGTAAGAACTACCCAGAGGGTTACCTGTTCTTTCTAATTGCTTGAGTGGTGTCTTACTTGTTTGTAAATTATATGCTAGAAACTATGGATTGTTAGCTGTAGAGTACTTTAATATTTACTTTTTTTGTACTTTTACCTACCATATATTCATTGAATATTAGGAACATAACTTTGGGTGGTTTCCTACTAGGATTTTCATCTCAAACCTTGTTTGTTTCATGCTCTTGTTCCCAAACAGATTATATTGTTGCAGGTATAGATAAGGGGAAGCACTTGTCTACATCATGTTCTTGATTGCGCTGGATTTGGAGAGCATGGAACCAAGATGAAGATTGTGATGCTGGGGAGTTGTTTATTTATTTTCCTATTGTACTTGGGTTTAGTAATATATTCATCATTGTTACTTGTTTGGCTACTTTCCTAGACGCATTTGTATCATGTATCATTTATGTATTTTTCTCTAGTTGTTTATTTATCAATATTCCACTGTTTAATGTTGTTGGATATTTACTACTTCCTCCATTATATGTATTTGTGTAATTACGATGAGTATTCTTCCAATGAGGGCATAATATCCCCACTTTCACACCCAAGGCCCTCACTGCTAGTCGACATCCTCTACTATTTGGGGAAATGGGCATGAGGTGACGTGACCTACTGGGTATGGGGTGTCTCTAGGTGGCTTGCGGAATAGGGATGTTACAGTGCCGAGTTGCATAGATCATCTTCTCAACCCAATGTTTCCATGTCATGTGAAAGGAAGAGACATTTTGATGTTTCCCATGAGGAGAATACCATCCAGAGCATTAGTGTTGGTAGTTATCTTCTCTGTCACAAGTATTGTAGAAAGTGACATATGAGGATCTAATGTTATAGAGACCGATTAATGTTCCAATATTGTGGTAGGATGTTCCATTTATAGATATTTTGTGGGACCCTTTCGTTAATAACCTGATATGTTATAAATAATATTCCCCTTATGATTTAATTAAATGATTTATCATATATTGTGGATATAGAAAACTCATGAAATTATTTGTTTTATCCTATCATATTTAAAAGGTCATAATGAATCATTACCATTAAAAATATATACATTTAATAGTGATAACATAATTACTATCAATATGGGATTTTAACAAATCATATTTACATAGAAAAAGGATGTGATGGTCAAAACTTATTATATTATAACTTATGAAGTTCATTTATCATTGATTTCACGGGAGATAGAACCACTAGTCATGCCCCTCAACCTATTCCAAGTAGATATTAAACATGTTAATAATGATTGAATTTGTTTACAAGATAATTTCATGGTCATCGAGATCATATCCCAAACTGTGTACATTAAATCACCACATAAAAGTCACAACATCAGACACCTTACTCATAGGGATTGTTCTAGTGTATTAAATGTATATGTATCAACACCATAATAATATGAATATTTATTATATATTTTCAATATAATAATGGTTATATATACTACTTCTTGTTAATTTAAAATTGATATTTATTTTTGATACATTAAAATACTAATTTTTTTTGGGTTAATATTCCAATTCAATTAATACATTTATTTTGATGAATTAATGTATTTTGGAAAATAATATATTTCAATACATTAATTTTATTAAACAATTTTTTATTAAATATAAATGGTCATATAATATTTATGAAGTGAAATGTAATTTTTATATGGGTTCAAAAAGTATTATTGTCAAAAAAACTCAGCATTCCTCAGTAAATGATGATTCTATATTAAAAGAAAAGATTCATGTATTTAGAATCAAAAATTAATATTAATATTTTTTTGAATCAAAATAATGAAATTTTTTAATAGTGACTTTTCCATAATTTTCAGAACCAGTCAAACTATAGGAAAAATATTAAATATCATTTAAATACAATGTGTGTATTATGACATCATAATGACCCAAAAGTGATAAAATAAACACTACAAATTGTATACATGTCCAAATATATTTTTTATCATTTAAATAATATGATATTATATCTTTCTGATTATATTTATTAATATATTATGAATCCTCTAAACCCATTAATATATATTAATGTTTTAAAATAATTTATTTTATAGAAGATGAACCTCATCCCAGGTGGTGAGGACTTGGAAAGTGAATCCAATAGATGCGAGATCAAATCTTGGTGGAGAAATACTTCTGCGTATTGTAGCAGTACTATAGTGGGCACTATAACATTATGGTAGTAGGTACAATTCAATACTATATTAGCTAGAACTATTCATCTATTTGGGTCCTTGGGCCACTGGTTCGTTCCTCGGTTTCTACAAGGCTATCGGGCAACCCATGGCCTTTGGACCCATGGTCTCTCATTGCCATCAGGAAACCTCAAGGCCTTTGGGACACATTAAGACCATCGGGCAACATGAATATACAGATTCACCAGTAAGGTTACAAGTGACAAGGATCTAGATCAGGAACAGAGCAGGAACATTCACCAGATAAGAACTAATCAGAATTAGAAGACTGATAGATTATGTCATTTCAATTAGTACTGGGCCTATACAGCTCTGCCTAGGATAACTAGCTGACCAGCCATGTGAAGGGGGAGTGCTTATATCCTGACATGTGCAGGGGGGATCAGTTCATAGTTTCCTTGTCTGGATGATTTCCTCTAAAGATCTATGGGCCTTGTAATTGTCTCAAAACCATTGGACCATTTAATGGTTCCACCTCACGTCTTGAAAGGTGGATCATCAAAAAAAAGTAATAATAATTCCTTTCATCTATTCAGTCATAATCATTTCTTTTGTTTTATGAGTCACATCCACATCAACAAGGTTATAAATTTATTAATTTCAAACCAAAGACATATAGATTATTGAATAGTATTCCAATTTGGTATAAATCATGGTCAAACACAATTTTAGATATTTTGGATTTTGTTATTTGTTATATTGAAACCAAAACCAATGTTTTAGAATTAATAAACAAATCCATACACAATTCCTATATTAACCAACACAATATCCCATTTATCATCTCTCAAAATACATGGAACACGCCCTTAATATTCCAAATCCTCTCTAGAGTCCTCCCAAGGTGCCCCAGGCTCTTAAGAAGCTCCTCCAATGCATTTGGAGTCACACACTTAATGAGAGGGTTCTTTTTATTCTACTCTTTACTAAAGTATCTCCATTATCTTATGCCATTTTTCTCTAATTCATAACGTTGTAATCTTTTTTCCCATATACTCATCTAATGTGTTTTAATTAACCTCGTTATGTTTTTGATGTCCCACCGCAATTTTCCATGCCAGACAATTGTGTACTAAACACCCGTACCCATTTTCTACCAATGGTGTTCACATTTATGAAATTATACTTATTTACTGGGGAATTAAATATATTTATTCCCACCTCCTCGATCATAGAATAAAATATGAATATAATTGAATACATGTTCAATGATATATGTGGAAAACTTAAGTATGACAATGAAATGAATCTGACAGGTGTGGTTGAAATTATATAGCATTGTGTAAGAAACTGATTATTCTTTTGAGGTACGAATAGTAACTCTTCATTTTTTACTTATGAAAATGGAGAAATAAGTGATAAATGGATGGCAACAGGCCTGTTAGATGATGTTATTAGAAGTTACACATCGTGTATCGCCAAAGATACGTCATGTATTTCCATGGACACATCGTGTAACGAGGGTTTCAAAATACTTAATCCCAGTGCATGACCATGTAATGACATATCCAAGATTTGTATGGACACAGTGTGTAGTTTCCTATACAGGAAGTGTACTATTTTTATTAAATGGGGATATAGAATAATTTTTGTCGGATAAAAAGAAACGATCAATCCTTCAATGAACAGTGTGCCCAAGAAATCCGATTAGGAAATTGCATCCTTTTATAATATCTTACACCTGATTCAAACATTGTCAGATCCGTTGAAATCTCCATAGTTAGTGATCGATTCCACTTGATCCTTTCTTCAAGATTTCTACTCTCTACCTAGTTATCTAATGTATTTTTATTCACTTTTTCTAGATCTAACTCATTCTAGGTCGAATTGAAGCATTACAATGGACATGGAGAGTCGTATGAGAATGAGGATGGTGTTCGTGTTCCTTCAGCTAGTTGTCGAGTGGAATATATATTCCTGATTGTTGGGCACCCATGTTTTGGGTTTCTCTTTATTTATTTATTTATTCTGTTATTTTTTCCTACTGTTTTTAGGTAATTTGTAAGATGATTGATACCATGTTAAGGCATAATCTACATGATTAAAGGCCAACTCCAGGGGTTTTTTCTCTTATAAGACCAATTTTTATCCATTTTCCTTGGATTTATATGGGCATGCATTTGTTTCTCTCAATGGGGTTTTTAAAATTGATTTTTATAATTGAATGCATTTCCAATGTGATATAGTTGACATTTAGGCCTTGTGATACTATAATTTTCATTTTAGGCTTGCTATATAAATTTATAAGGTGATTAAAATTAATTTATACTTGTAAATATATAGATTACATGAAAGTAATGTGATATAAATTGAGCCCTTATAATTTATTATTTTGGAATCCATGTAATAGTTTAATATGAATGATACTTCTTATAATTCCATCCCATTTGATTATTTGAAAGTCCATGCCTTATAAGATTGGTCTTTTCTCGTTATATTGGATTTCATTGGTATCATTATTCTATTCTTGAGGTAGAGGATTCAAAATTCTTGCAGGCATGCTTTTTCTATTTTTGAGGTCTTGGTTTTTCTATAAATGAGGGAGAGGTTGTTTTTATTCCTAAGGGTGACAGTTCACTTACTATTACTATGTAATGAGTGAGCCATGATGTAGTAGATGGGATTTGTATCTCTTTTAACTTAATAATGAAATTGAGTGATATATTATGCATCTTCAAAGACATAACATAATCTTTGATTCATTTTTTACTTATTCGGGATTAGATGGTCTCCTAAGACATCTGTTGTGCAGACATGTAGAATTATTTATTTTTGAGTGTCTTCTAGTTATTACTTTCACTGCTGTAAACTTCCTATTATATATATATATATATATACATGTTAATAAGAACATATCATGGGTGGTTGCCTAATGGGATTTAGTATCATTCCCTATTTGGGTCATGCTATTGTTCCCAAACATATTATATCATTGCAGGCTAGGATCCTAGATATCATAGTTATACTTGTTATTGATATTGTATTTATGTGTAGGAGATCATGGGACCATGTTGAGGCTTGTGATGATTCTTATATTCATTTGACTCTTTTGTGCATATGAAACATATATAGTAGAATTCTATAATGTACCTATTTTGGATGTTTTCATATAACAAAACATGATGAATAATATCTTTTATGGAATGATTCTTGCTTAATTATCTTAACACTATTCCAATTTTTATATTAGTTGTACGATGTTTACTGTTTCTGCTATCATATTATTATTGATTCCACAATGTTAAAAACTATTAATGAAGGAATATTTTCCTCACAATCACACCCTAGGCCCTCACTATTAGTCTGAATCCTCTAGAATTTGGGGAAATACACTTGAGGCCATGTGTCCAACCAAGTACGGGGCACCAGTGGAGAGGCATCTGCATCAGGGATGTTACAAAGAAGTATCTATGAGATTATTTCATGTTTTCCTTAATATTTGGAAAATTTAGTAGGTATTGATAGGAAATGGAGTGTTTTAATAAATTGTGACCAAATACAGCTACCTCATGTACAAGGAAAATCCAAATTTCCTCGTATTGAATTGTTTTTTTTGGATTTTGAGATATTACAGTTTATTTTATATCACTTTTGAATGATGCGCTTGTTTTGTTTGGTTAGAATTGATATATTTTTTGTTTTATTTTTTTGCAACCCTATGAGATAAGGAGATTCTATATCAAGAATCATGTGGAAAATTATTTGGAATATCATTCAATGCATTCCTTCTATTCTATTTAGTGAGCATTATTGATTATATGATGTTGTGATGGATTTCATGACAGATATGAATTCTCTTTTGATAGGTTTTTTGGTACGTACTATGGTTACAATTGAATGAATGCCAAACTTTGGTCCCTGAGGTGTTTGGGCCCTCTTGGATCAGAATTTGGTGGATCATGTTTCAGCCTTAAATTATATTTGATGTGCTAAATGTGGATTCAAAACATTTATTCACGGGGAGTATGGGAATATCCATATTGAAAATTTTCAAGCCATTGTTCTACCCTACAAAAATGGGGGTTTGGGTGAATTTTTAGGGGTTTACGTCAAATAAACCCAATAAAGGCATGTCATTATATGAACACCTTCCTCATGTTATTCTGTATTAGAAGAAAAAATTTTATAATTACACGTTGTATACTATGGGTACTTGTTGTTTGGAAAATGTCAATTTATCAGAATATTTGAAAGAAAACATTGAATAATGGGTTTTTCCATTGCACGTTGTATACATTTGGTACACACCGTGTTGTGTTACCCAGGTAGAACAATTATGGTTTTTTCGAAGTTAATTTAGATGTATAGGAGGGAAGACTTGATTGCATGTTGTGTGTTAATAAAATGTTTCATGTATCTATGTTTGTTACACTCCCTAGTCGGCAGAAGTAAATTCTCGGGTAGGGGCTTGAGGGTACATGTTGTGTATAGTTCATACACACCGTGAACTTCACTTTTGGTAACTATTTATGGTTTTATTCTCCTTTTTAGTTATTTCACTCTTGAACTAAGGTGTGTGATTAACCATGTAGAGTCATGCCTCCACGACGACCTCCAATTGTATGTGAGGAGAGTGTTGATGATCCTACCCCAAAGTCGGAAGTCCTTGGGATTCAAGTGGATCCTCTAATTTTTTCCAATTGAGGAACCATCTCTTGTACAAGACGTAGGTGATAAGGTTTAGTTTCATGGACACTTTACAAACTATATAAATATTATCCATGGAGCACCACCACTAAGAACGTCTATGTTTTAGCTTACATGAGTGTTCTAGCAGAAACATCTGCCCACATTTTCTAAGGATGAGGGACCACGGGCAAGAGATTCATGGTTTTAGGCCATGTTATAAATCATTGAGAATCTAGAGATGAATCATATCTAGAGGGTCAATATCAGTATTTGTATTAAGCATGATTACTCGATGATTTTTTGGGTTGTTATCACTCAGACAGAATGTTATCAGGATACAACTTGGAAAAATATTCAGACATTCTTCTATGATTACCTTTATCACAAGATGCTTATGGAAAAAATGGATTTGTAGTGAATGTATCTAGAGAAGGGATCTATATCAATTATCGACTAATCTTCCCATTTTACCGAGATCCCGTACATTGCACCTATTATGATAGATGATGATCATTCGAAGGTATGGTGAATTAAGAATGGTCTCAGGAAATACATCTGATCTTAGGTGAATATCTTCTGGTTGACTAATATATCTACAATCATAAACCAGTCACAAATTACCAAATGGAACTAGAATGAATCTAGATCTATGATGCAAGGCGGTTCAACATCGAGATCTCGTACTCTTTTGACTAGTAGAAGAAAGCATCTTCTGGAGCTCACTCATTGTGAGTCTAATATCCAGAATGTATCTTCATGTAGCTATGTATGGTACTACCAATGTTGGAGAGCTAGGCATACCAAACTAAATTTTTTGATGGATCCAATAGATTTATAATATTGCATAAATATGGGACATATTCAGTGTTTCTAGAGGGTGTTTCCAATATTCTCTACTGAGAGAGGGACTACACATACTTCACATTCATGAGTAGGATCTGAAGCTTCTCACTATTCAGGGAACTGGAGTGAATTAGACAGTTCAGGTATAGGTGGGGGTTATTACCATGGGAGCCAGCCCCACGGGTCTCAGTAATAGTTTGGCGGATCAGCACAGTGTAGCCAAGCAGTGTCACAGGTCCGCGATATAGGCCAGAATTTTGTAGTGGAAGCGACCAAGCAGTAGTAGGATCCCTGGTCTTCTACAGTTAGAGGTACTATTCTTGTTGCCTCTATTTGAGATTCTACAATTTTGGATGAAGGGGATTCACGTAGTTTTGTATCAGTGAACATTTTGGAGAGCCTAGAGCTCTATGTTTTAGGATTTTAAAATGTAATGATGTTATAAACCACGTTATGGATTTGAATGGTGGGTTTTATTCAATGCAAGGAATCCCCCTTGAGGTTGGTGGGTGTTAAATAATTTGGGTTCTCTATTTGATAGAGATTATAGTCTTTGATGTCATCCTTGGAATGGGTTCCCTTGTATCCATTCTTTAAAATTTTTATTACTATCACTATAGAGATAGTTTAAAAGCATTTTAGGGAGGATCCCTTTTACATAAGGGGTAGTGGGATATCATAGAAAGACAAGCTCAGCAAAAGCATCGTGGGTTTATATGGATGACATCACATCTTTCCAGTTTCAATCTAGATTACTAGAGGACACATAAGATGTTTTCCTTTCTAGTATTTGATAGTTTCTTGAATGTTTTCCTTCATTAATTATCAGATTTACCTACCATGCAAGATGTAGAGTTATCAATCGAGCTAGTTCCAAGATTTTCATTGGTATCCATTCCTCCTTATAGAATAGAAATGACTATGTTATAGGAGCTCAAGTGGCAGCAAGAGGAATTGGTGGAAAAGGTTTTCATCTGACTCAGTACTTCTCTATAGTGTAATGTATTCCATTTCTAAAAAAATCATAAGGTTCGATTAAGATATTCATGGATTATCGAAATATAAACCTATTGATGGTTAAGAACCGATATCCACTTTCATGTATTTATGATCTCTTCAACCAGCTTTGTGGATCTAGTGGTCTGTAAAAAATTTATTTTATATCTCGTGATCCCCAGATGCATGTTATATCATCACACATATCATGCACAACTTTCCAAAGAAGATATTGTCTATAAGAGTATGTGGTTCTGTCGTTCAGTCTCACAAACACTCCAATGGTCTTCATGGAACAGTTAAGCTGAGTGTTTCATCAATGTCTTGATTCTTTTTTTTTGGTTTTAATGGATGATATCTTGGTGTATTATCAAAATCAACATGACCATTCAACACATCTTGAAATAATTAGAGTAAACTAAGAGTAAATTATTTATATGTTAATCTCAAAAAGTTCCACTTCTAGGTTGATAAGATTCACTTCCTTTATAAGGCCATATTGGATACAAGAGTATTAATAGACCCATATAATGTGAGATATGTAGTTACCAAGGAGAAACCCAAGAAAATATTTATGTTGTATAGTTTTCAATTGATGTTTTCTTACTTCATACATTTTATATATGACTTCTCATTCTTATTAGTGCCATTAACATTCATTACAACAAAGTGAGAAAAGTCTATTTGGAAAGATTCATGTGAGATTCCCTTTCAAAAACTGAAAGGGAAATTGACTTCGGCGTTGATATGAATTTCCCTAGTGCCGAGAAAGTGTAACATTGTGTATTGTTATGTATCAAGTATCAGGCTAGAATAATATCATATATAGGGGGATCGAGTTGTTTAGTATGGGTTTCGGTAGTTGAGGCCTCATGAGCGAAATTATCTGACACACAATCTCCATATAGGTACATTAGTTCATGCATTACGTTGTTGGAAACATTTCACATTTGGACTTAATTTTTTGGTGTACATGAACCATAAAAATATCATGTAAATATTTATGCAAAGTGATATGCATATAAGGCAGTGAAGTTGGGTGGAATTGCTTCAGTCTTTTCAATTCAAGCTGGACTACATGCTTATTAATGTTAATGAAGTGGCATATTCAATAAGCAAGAATACATAGATATATGTAGTGTAGTAATCCTATACGGAGGACAAACATAAGGGGTTATTCCCCAGTATGCACATGGAGGTGCACGAAAGTCAGGGAAAAGCATTTCTATCAACCATATCTATCACCTATATCCTACTGTCCAAAGTGAAAATTAGGTAGCTATCAGATTCTGAAGGCCCGGTTCTATGAGAGATTGTGGCATGTGAGGACCCTCCTCCTGGTTGGAGCATAGTCATGGATGAGGTTATGGGGTTACATGGTCACAAATGGGTGTCAACTAACATGCATGAGTAGATGATGCAAGATTTTATTGCCATTGTGTGGGTTTTATATCATAGTGTAACAAATATTTATCATGATTTACATCAACAGTATTAGTGGCCACATATTAAAAGGGATCTAGTTGGCATTGCAATGAGGTGCTCCACCAATCAGCAAGTGAAGATAGAACACCAATAAACAGAATAAATTTAACAGTAGCTACCCATTCCTGAGTGAAAATTGAATGATTTCATGATGGATTTCATGATGGTTTACCAGGGTCTCCATGTGGTAATGATGTCGTATGGGTTGTTTTTAAAAGGCTCGCAAAGGATTCACATTTCATCCTGATCAAGGGATACATCATTGTTGATGAAAAATAGAGGTTGAACATCCAGGAGATTTTACGACTGCACAGTGTCTTGAATTCTATCATTTTAGATAGGGAAGCCTAGTTTACATATCATTTGTTTCATAGGATACAGAGGGTGATGGGTACATATGTTCTTCTGAGCACAACATACCACCCTCAAATTGTTGGCATGTCAAAGAGCATGATTCAGGTGTTGGAGGACCTGTTACAGGAATGTTCCCTAGAGTTAGGGGTTCTTGGTGGAGACACATACCCATTTTTATTTTCTACTACTTAATAGATTCCACGATTCTATTTAGATGGAACCATATGAGGATTTTTACGGTATTCCATTACGATCACCCCTATGTTGGCCGAAGGTTAGAGATGAATCTATGTAAGGACCTCCACTTGTATAGGGTACCACTAAGAAAATTCAGTTGATTCGAAATCAGATAACTACTGTACAGCCTTGTTAGAAATCATAAACGGATCACTATAAATGGACTTTGGAATTCGAGTCGGGATCAATTTTTCCTACATGTTTCAACGAGGTTGTGACAAAGAGGATCTGGAGATTGGGTAAGATTTCAAAAAGATTCGTCGGGCCATTCATTATTTTGGATTGAGATGGGCCTCAAGCCTATAAATTCCCATTACCATAGATGTATATGGATATGCAAAACATATTCCATGTCTCACGGTTGTGACATTACTTTTTATACTCATCTCACTCTTTTATTCCATAGGAAGTGGAGTTGTAGGAAGATATATCCTTCAAGGATCATCATATTCATATTATGGATCATAGAAGAATGGTTATCCATTGTTGATCTGTTCCTTCAGTATTGGTGATAAGGAAGCATGAATTAGTGCAGGACAAGACCTAAGAGAGGGAGGCTGATGTAGGATCACAGTATTAAGATATATTGTCAGTTGTTCCTTTACCTCCCTTTTAATGGAAATTCATTGATGACTTGCTTTAAAGAGGAATGTTTGTATGAACCATGTTCTTATTTTTAGGTATGGATCATTAAACATCGGTTTTTTACTTACTAAAATGGAGTAAAATGAGATTGAAGGGTAGTTTTAGGCCTATTACATGATTTGATTTGATGATACATGCATTTTATTTCATGTTACACATTGTGAAATGAGGGATTCATGCTATATAATCCTATTCCATGTCCATGTAATGACTTGAATTTGATTTGTATGGACACTATATGTTGTATCTTGTACACACCATTTACTTTTTTATTAAATTATGCAATAGAGTTGTTTTTGTCAGACATACAGAAATAAGCCATCCCTCGATGAGCAGCACGCCTAGAAAATCTAATCGAGATTTTTCCTCATGTTTCATCATCTAATGCTAGATTCAAAAACCATTGGAACCATTAAAATCCCCTCAGTGTGTGCTCGATTCCTCTTGATCCATTCATCCTATATTCTTATATCAACTATGTTATTGAATATTTTTATTTTATTCTCATTTTGTAGATCTACTCTTTTCTAGGTTGAAACGAATCACGACGTTGGACGAGGATAGTCATAAATATATGTGGTATATTGTCTTGTATCCTTGGTTAGTTATCAAGATTAATATATATGTCAAAGTGCAGCACACCCAATTTTTTGGTGTCTCTTGATTGATATTTTTCAATTATTATTTATTAGTGTTTTTTATGTAATTTGATAGATTATTGAAACCATGTATAGGTTTTATCTCCACAAATAAGGGCCACTGTGTTGGTGCATTTCACATAGAAGACCTATTTTTATACATTTGGCATTGGATGCCTATGAAAATGCCTCTATTTCACTTAATGGTTTGTTTAGAATGGAATATTTTAACTGAATGATTATCCTATGTTATATAGTTGATAGTTAAGACTTGTGATGGTGTAATTCTCATGTTAGTATTTCTATATAAATTTACCATGTGGGTATAATTGCTTAGGCTTTGTATCTATTTATATTACATGAAAGGATTGGGACATAAATTGAGCCCTTGGGAGATATTATTGTTGAAGCAAAGTAGTTGTTTTATTTACATGTATCATGTTACAAATAATTCCCATGTGAGTATATAAAAGGCCAATCCAAATGATTTTGGTCCTTTCTTTTAAATTTGGATGGCTATGGATAGTATTTACTAAGCACAAAGGTTGACTTTTTCTAGGCATGTAGGTGAGGTTTTTCTATGCCTAAAGGTGAGGGTTCACTTACTGTTACTATGTAATGAGTGATCCATGATGTAATGGACGGGATCCATCATTCTATAAACTGAATAATAAAACTTAATAATATATGACAAATTTTCCATGCCTAATCATGGTCATGGATTCTGTATTTATTTATACATTCTTAGATAGTCTTCTAAGACATCTGTTATGCATATTTGTAGAACAGTTTACATTTGAGTATCCTCAAGTTACTTGTTTCAATACTGTTCAATTCCTATTATATATATATATATTCACTTGTTGATCGACATATATCGTGGAGTTTTCCTACTATGATTTAGTCTCACAACCGGTTTGGTTTAGGCTTTTAGGACCAAACGGATAATATGATAGTAGGTGTTGATCTGGGAAAACACCCTTCTCCTACTTCTTGATATGATTTTTATGAGTAGTACTGTGTGGGACTGAGATGAGGCTTTTGATGCTTCTTATATTCTATTATTTCATTGTTTTTTCTAGAATATATATTATGTATTTTTATAGTGTACCAATTAGGTTGTTTTCTTAGAACATAACTTGCTGCATCATCTTTTCTATGGAATGATGCTTAGTTATTTAACATATCAGTCATTCATGGTTAAAATCATTTTTATGTTGTTTAATATTTCCTTTAATTTATTATTATTGATTCTATTGTGTTACACTATACCAAGGAGGGAATATATTCCCCATTATCACAACCAAGGCCCTCATTACTAGTCAAAAGCCGCTGGTGTTTGGGGAAATGTACTTGAGGCCATGTGGCCAACCAGGTACAAGGTACCAGTTCAGTGGATTCTAGATCTGGGAAATTACATACTCTAATGAATTGGGTAATGTTTATTATCATGAGATATCACGTTGGGCTAGGGAGTAAGCCTAATTCTTTTATAGACATTTTCAATCATTATTTCTTGGGAATTATCCTCGAACGATTTTTATGATATAGTGTTTTATGTTTTTTCACATTTTCCTTGTTTACATTATGATTTTTTTGTAATATTATGCCTCATTGTTCATGTTTATGATTATTTCAACTTTTATTCCCCATTTGAATTCCGATTTTCTAACAAGTTTTTCATTATTCACTGTATTCAATGTTTATTCCCTTAATATTATTTATTGGTCACTTGTTTCTTTTGTATATCTCCATATTATCCCATGTAGCTTTAAGTATATGCATGTTAAAGAGGATTTCAATAATGACGATGTATTTCATCTTTTTTTGTTTTTATTTAATGTACCTAATTCTCTAATACACAATATTTATTGATATTCTATATTGTGTTACATGAAATTTTATGTAAGAAATAATGAATTATTATTCATTAATGATCTGGGTTGTTATAGATTGTATTAAAGGATAAGTATAGTTATTTAGGGATTATATTTTGAAAAAACTATTGAATGACATTGGTATGAGACTATGTATAATAATAAATAAATAAATTTTAGTAATTATAGATCACATGTTTTATCAATAAAATAAATCCATGTCTAGATAATATAGGTGGATATGGATCTGGCATAAATGTACAAAGGGGTTTAACCAGAAAACATCATGTTAAGATAGACACAACTGAGAAGAATTATGTGAAAATGAGCCTTGCTTCCCACCTAGTTCTACACTCCAATGAGATATTATTTGGTAAATTTATATGCTCATTTTAAACCATTATTATGGGAACAAAACTACCCATAATATTCTTTGTTAGGAAATATATCACGTATAAAATTGATTTATTCCTTGAAATTCAAAAGTTATGAAAATAAATATTATTTTAAGTTATCCTATTAATGTCATTGGATTACCATTTATGTGTTTAATTATTTGAAATTACTCATCCATAATTTTCCATTAATTATAGGAAATGGATGGAAATATGAAGAATCGAGTAAACCATCAATGTGATGGACAATGCAAGGATTGCCCTAATGGAATTCCAACATGAAGGGAGTGGTAATCACAAACATTGTAATGATACTATATCATATGACAAATTTTCTGAATAAAAACATGGATTATAAATTATTCCCAAATCTCCCTAAGAAATAACAATCAACAATTGGGAGCATTATGCAAAAAGGCCTTAGAAATTTAATGAATCATTTTATCCCTTAATAATGAAAAAATGGATCAACTCCCTTGAGAAGATCATTATTATCCTTAAATATTTTATATAATAGAATTTCCTATATGTTGTTTATCATATGGATTGGGAAACTAATCGGTTGTGGTCATTGATCAGGAATACAAATCTCAAGGAAGAGAACAATGCAATAGCTTAAAAAGAATTCCGAAAAATGTTTTTAGATAATTATTTTCATCGATCTCCCTAACTTAAAATATTATTTGATATATTTTCCATTAATAAAAAATATAACGAATCAATCAAGGTTTATGGGGAAAACAACACAATATTTGCATTATACACCTTCATCATTTTCATTAACCCCAAATGAAATGTTGATTATTTTTCGGAGGGTGAAAACCTTGTCTTCAAGAATCCCTAGTGACCTGAGACATCGATATATATTAATAAAAAAAATAATGTTACCTCAATGTTGAAATGGATATCAATGAATATCAAGTGTACATGGGGATAAGAAGTGGAAATTAGAGATAAATTTTTGCAGTTTGATGGATAATCCTAACAGTTCCATGAAATATCAATATGCCATTTTTCAAAAAATTTGAAAACCCCCCATAAAAATGGCCTATGGAAGAAGGGGAAATGCATTATGTTGTGGAATGAAGAGAAACTAGCTATATAGTACTCACAGAAGAAACCCACCAATACAATGGAGGAGAGGAATTCTCTAGTTAACCCTTATTGTATTGTTATTTTCTTAAATATCAAAGAACCTATGAATATTTCAAACCAATGCACTATGATAATGATTTTCATAGATAACAAATAACCTTTAGAGAAACATGTTGATTATTTTTCTATCACAACATCTACGGTGGATTTTGATGATGAGGTGGTGATGGGAATGATAGTTATTCATTGATGAATATTGAGTGTACTTTTTTTGGTTCTATTAATTCTATCAAATGATCAAATTTATGTAGAACAATTGAAACACCACAATAAAGCATGAAAGTAGAGATGATAGTGAAAATAACAAATGAAAAAATAATTTAATCACTAGCACAAAATTCTAACCAACCAATATTTGTGGGGTTAAATTCTCAGTGAACCTTGTCATAATCCTTTTGGTTGAAAAAGATTCAAATATTTTTATAGATTGGATTTCTCTATATAGATCCAACATAAAATTTCATGAGAATTAAATATCTCTTCATAATGAAAATCATCCATTGATTCAATACAAGTGAAAGAAAGATAATGAATATTTTTTACCACAAAATTCTCAAGAATGTATTTTATTTTACCAAAATTTACTATACCAAGAATAGATTATTTATTCTATGGAATTAATCATCCATTAAGACATGATAATTTTGAGGGTATATAATGATGTGTTTCCTATGGAAGTTCCTCATATTCCTCTTTTTTGAAAGATTAAATTGTAAATAAATCCTATACTTGGGGAATTATCATTATCCAAGACTCCATATAGAATTGTGAGAGGACCATTTTGGGATATACCTAACACAGAGAGGGGGGGGGGTTGAATCAATGTTGGGGACTCGTTAAACCAATTCAACATTTTATCCCTATACCTCTTGACCTGTTAGGATCTTGATTCTCTTATTCTCTTTTCTATGTCGAATGAAATAATATAATTCAGTAAAAATATGCACACGATTTTTTTACAAGGTTAACCACTCAATAAGGGTAGCTATTTCTTTTCCATGCTTGTGTACGACCAGTGAAAGGATTATACACTATGATGTGTTATGAAATTACAGTGGAGTGGCTGAGAGATTTATCATCTAGCCAGTTTGAGTCCCTACACTATAGAGGGGCTGGGAAAAATCCTCTTTCCTACACTGGTGATGACCAAGTCTAGCTTTTAGCCTCTAGATGGTTTTTTATACTGCCTATGGAGACAATATTCTTCCCTCTTCAAAAGGTATATTCTGATCTTGGTCTTCTTTATTGATATTCTCTTGATTACATGCGAAGAAGTAGGAAATAAATTCTTCTTGTCTTCTTCTTTTCTTCTTTACTAGTGCAAAACCAGCTGCACTTGGACTTCTTCTTCTTCTTCAGTGTAATGACAAAATGCACTTAAACATCTTCTTCTTTCTTAGAAAGAATCACATATACCAATGTGAATAATCAGGCAGTTAAGATCGCTTCACTTGGAATCATATGAATCTAATTTCCCTATACAATTTTCAGTATTCAATTAGGTATACTCTGTTATTCATCTTCTTCTCTCCTTTTTCTTTGACACAGTAGAATATGGAATGGTACTATAGTGTCTTAATCACTTTCTTTAGTTCTCAATACCAACACGTAAGTGTGTCAGTATAATACCTTCTTCCTTCGTGCAGATGTGAGTTCAATTTCATGTCTAGTTCTTATTTACATCGCAAAGTACAACGGGGGTGATAAACCTCAGTCGTGTGAGTGCAGTTGAACTTCTATTTGTGAAACCGAATGGTTCACAATTATTTATTCATTGAAAATATTCTTTGAGAGTGCTATTCCCCTATCGAAGGCACACGAGATCCCCATATTTTTCACACACCCTTGTAGGTTGGTGGCGCATAAAATTCAAAATGTGGGCTTAAAAACACCTTATGGCATGAAAAACCCTTTTCGTGAAACTCGTATTTTTCACGCAGAACTCCCCTTTTTCGCGCAACACTTCCTTTTTCGCGCATCACATCTTCTTTCCCGCAATAATTTATACTTATGTTTTTTCCCGCGTCAGATCTTGGTATTTTTCTAAGTGTCGATTCTCTGCAAATGAGAGGGGGTCACCTAATATTTATAGGCATTTTTGAGCCTATGCATAAAACCCCTTCCTAAATGTAAAACTCCTTCTAGCACATAAAACTATCCCCCACTTCTTTAATTATGCACACCTTCCTTTATTTTCACACACCACCTAGATTTTTTGTGAACCTCATGACTTTTCCATTTTTCATCATTCTAAGCATGAAGCACCAATTACATGCAAAATTCCACACCATGTTCCATATTGCGTTACAACCCAGCCTTTCATGCAACATTGTATTTCGTGCAATGATCCAATATTTAATGCACCTTATGCCCTTTCCAATTATCTATCTTCTGATCTCCAAACACCTTTTGTGCGAAAAACATCATTACTCTATTTCGCACATCCCACTGTTATTTCGCCCAACCTACTACTATTTCGCGCAACACATTATTTTTTCTCTCTACCTGCCTATATTTCCGCACACTCCATGACTTTGTCATTTTTCAATGTTTTGACCATGAATCATGCCTTGCACCCAAAAATCTAAACCATCTTGAATACTTCACACTACATCCATTTCATTTTCATTTCACTCTTCACTACTTCCCATAAACATTTTTCATCTTTTATCACGAATTCCACTATCGTGATATGTTACCTTTGATAGATCAGATCTAGAATCATCAGAATTACGATGGGAAGTACAAAAACTTCCCTATATTTTAGCAGCACCACTCATTCCAATGAAAACTATAGACAACTGGCATCTTCATTTCTTCCCCGTTCCATCATAAGGCTTGCATCACAAGTTCTTCTGACTTATGTTATTTTCAAAATACATATCAGAAAAGAATCGCCTGGTTTTATATAATGTGAAATGAATGGCTATCTCAGAATGCCGAGCCCTTCCACATTCTCTCTTCTTCGTCAAATATCATTCCACACTTCTTTCAAATCATTTGATTTTATTCTCCAAGGTTGCTCTTTCATGGATTTCATGAAATCATGAAGAATTTCATGGTCATATTTAAATCCTCATTCTTCTTCAATCATCCTCATAAGGATGATAGCTCGCTATTATTCATTGTTGTAAACAATGTGTCACCTATGACACAAGTTCATTGAAATTAGGATCACTTCAACAATTGTCCTAATATTCTTCAGGGAGAGTTTCCCAAACATGACATCCAATGCTATGACTGCATAACAATTCTCTAGGAATCCTCACTTTAGCAGATCTCCATTAACTTTGGAGTTATTCTTTATACTCTTCTTCATTTTGATCCACATTGGCAACCATTGACAACAAATAAAATCTTCATACACAATGTGGTCCCAACAAATGGTCTTTGTGGAACTTGAGTAACTAAGGAAACATCTATTGGAAAATATGAAAAATGTGTTCATATGCCCAAGTGATTCACCATGGGGTGCACAGTCTTCTTCATCATGAATAAAGAATGGTCAATGATCCATTCAATTGATTGTCATGAGCTGAAAAATATCATGATAAAGAAAATGTATCATCTTTCAAGGATTGATGAAATTTTTTATCATCTACTTGAAAAAATACTTCTTCAAGGTGGATCTATTGTTGAGATATTACAAAGATACGGTGATGGTAGAGGATATACCCAAGTCTAATTTTCATACAAGGTAAAGGTAGAGTGAGTTTATAGTAATTCAATTCGAACTCAATAATTCTATAGAAATATTTATTCACTTTATCAGAATATTATTTTCATATTACATCAATAAAATGTTTGGTAGTATTTACAGATTTTGTTCTAAAATTATAAAATATCAATGTGGAACATGAGGGGAATTTGATCACTGCACTAAAGACCTTGAAAAAGGATGAGCTTTATTCAACGCAAAAAAAAAATATGAGTTTTAGAATAAGAATGTCACATTATTAAGGAATATCATCATAATAAATAGTAAATATATGGGCCCATAAAAAATATAATTAATTGATGTATTTTAGAAGCCATAAACCATGACATATATCTATAATTTATATAGATTTGATAGGTACATTAATCTATTTGTGAGGAATTTTTAAAATTTTTAATCCCTCTATCAAAGATGACTATGAAGAGAGTCATGTTTTCAGGGAATGGTTAATTATAAGAGTGAATAATAGATTTGAAAATGTGGCTTACCATTTTAAATGTACTCAAAATACCCACTAGTGGATAACTTCTTATGGTATTCAGAGATTCTTCGACGAAGGGATTGTGTTGCGTGATAATGGAAAATGACAATGTGATAGCCTATGCTTCATGGATGATATAATTTCATGAATAGAATTACTCAAAACATGATCTGGAATTTGAAACATTGATCTTCTCTTTGAATATATGGTAGAATTATCTATTTGGGAGAATTTTGAAAAATATTCTGATCACAAAAGACTCAATCATATATTCACAAAGAAAGATATGAATATATTCCAATGAAGATGGTTAGTGATGATAAAGGACTATGAATGATAAATTCCCTACTATCCAGGGAATCTGAAAAACGTGGTAAATACTATATGTAGAGAGTATCAAACTATTTTCTTATTGATGAGAATTGAGCGGTATATAATCTTCATATATTGGAAAAACATGGACATGGGAATCATAAAAAAGGAACTTCATCATTATTATAAAAAATGATTGACCTTTTTTCACTGCGATAGAAGATAAAGGATTATCAAATAAATTAATTTAAAATTCATTTGAAATTCAAAGCTATAACAAAAGTGAAACACTCTAGGATCATTGATAATGAATAAAGAGTTATGAGATTTCGTTCATAGTAATGTGTACAATTAAATCTTGAATTAAAGAATGAGTTGTTTGATGATTCCCTTAGTTATACCATATCCATCCTTTTGAGAAGCAAAAATATGTACAAAGTTATCTGAGATCAATATTGGTGGGACAATATAACGTAATAGATCGTGGAATATGTGTCAATATATCTCATATGTCAAAATGTGAAAGTGTAAAGGAAAAAGTCTAAGGGGATTATGAAACCATTACCCATACCTACTTGGAAATGGGAAAAATAAATACGGAATATGTTGTTGGTGTTATAAAGATATCAATTGGATATAATTATATTTTTTTTGTATTAGATCATCTTAAAAATACATCACAATTCATGAAATTTGAGAGGATTCTTCACATGATAAACATGCAAGTATACAAATTTTAGAATTGGTAGGTTTTATGGAACACCATTATCTATTATATCTATTAGGGATCCATGATTTACTAGATAGTTTTGGAAGAGTGTCCACTACATGATTACAACTGAGTTGAACATTTGCATGACATGTCACCCTCAAAATTATGGCTTATCTCTTCATCCCATCCGAAACTTTTAAGGAAATGTAGACAACATTTTCCACTGACATAAAATGATGATGAGACCAATATCATCCTCGGGTCGTGTTCTCATATAGTTACTATTTATACTCTACCATACATGTGGCCCACTATGAGGACATTTATGGTATGAGGGAATGAATACCTACATAATGGGATAAGGTTGGGGAATACAAACTACTAGGTCATGAAATGGGTGAGTATAAAGTGGAAACGTTCATGACCATTTAGTAGCACATCAAGGATTCTCAGAGTCTAAAAAAGAGATATGATAAAAATAATGGATGAAACCTATATTTTGATGTTAGGGACCTGGTACTAATCCTCAAATATCCATATAATAAAACTATAAGATTTGGTAAGAAGGGAATTATAATTCCAAGATACATTGGCCCCTTTGAGATTTTTTATTGCATCAGAGTGGTGGACTATCAACTAGAACTCCCTCCTAAACTATCTCAAGTTCATGATTTATTCTGTGTATCCCTATTGAGGAAGTACATACCATAACCCTCAAGTGTACTCAATCCATAAGAGGTACCATTTGATAATGATCGCTCATAAGAGGGCAATATGGTAAAGATCTTAGATCATAGAGACAGTGTTCAACAAAACAAGAAAATTCTCTTGGAGAATGTTCTATAAGGAAATCACAAGTTTGAAGAGGTAGTGTGGGAACTATAGGAAGTGATGAATATTAATTACCATAATCTATATGAGTGTTGAAAAAGAAATTTTTTAGGGATATGTTTTTAAAGGGGAGAAGATTTTAACAACCTGAATTGTAATAAATCAAATCCCCCTGTGATTTAATTAAAAGCATTATTATATATTGTGGACATATAAACCACATGAAAATTTTTGGATCTCACTATATTATTTAAAATACCATTATGAATCATTACCATTTATAATATAGTTATTTAATAGGGATCACATGAATAGTATAAATATAAGGTTTTTACAAATCCAACTAACACCAAAAAAGGAAGTGATGACCTCAACTAGTAGGATACAACCCTATGAAGCCCATTTATCAATGATTACGTGGGAGATAGAATCAATAGTATTTTCCCTTGATCAATTTCAAGATGAGATCCAATAACATAAGAATTATAAAAACCATTTATACTATAATTTTAATTTATTGAGATCTTGTCCCAAATCATCTACGTTGAACCACCTAATTTTGTCTCATAGTTACGCTCCTTACTCATAAGGTTTTTTCTAGAGTATTAAAAGGATTTGTATCAATACCAAAATAATATTAATATTAATATTATTTTTAAAATAGAATAATGGACATATTTTCTTCATATTTTTTACATTATGTTGGATTTCAATTTATGATAAATTAAACGCAAATTTTATTTTTGGGTAATATTGAAATTCAATTAATGTGTTTTTTTATGAATTAATGGATTTTTAATATAAAAAATATTTTAATAAAATATTATTATTTATAAATTTTATTAAATATCATTGATTATATAATTTTTATAAGTCAAATGTTCTTTTTATAAGGGTTCAGTATCTTTTATTATCAAAAAAACACAACATTTCTTCATAAATATTGATACTATATTAAAAGTAAAAATTCATGTATTTAGAATATTATTTTCCTAAAATTAGTGTTATATTTGGAGTCCAAATATCCAAATTAACCTATGGTGTGTTTTTTATTTTTTTCTGAGAAAGTTTAATTTTCTGTTAAAAATTAAATACATTATAAACATATGTTGAGTATTATGACATCTTAATGAACCAAAAGTGATGTAATAAAAAAAATAAATATAATAAATGATAAAATATATGTTTTAAACATTAAATAATCTTATTATATTTATATTTGATTAATTTTATAAAGTCGTTTTGAATTCTTCAAAACCATTAATATATTTTATGGTTTTAAAATCATTTCATTATGAGTATGAATTACGTACACTTCAAAAATGGTGTTATTTTATAAATTTCCTCTAATATATATATAAAATAATGATTACCACCACTATTTATAAAACAACATGCAAAAAACATAGTAAGTATTTTGGTTTTTGTTATTTTATTTTATAGTGTCTAAATTCCATGTTTGAGAAATAATAAAAAATTCCCACCTTATTTATAATATAAACCCAGCCAATGTCCCATTTCTCTTCACTCAAAATAATTAGACCAATTCTATACTTTATCCTCCACTCCTCAGAAACCTCCCATGGTTTAAGTTCCCAACAATTTTTCAATATGTCTCTAGCTAATATACCATTACTATCTTTCCGTCATTAGGGTTATTTTTTTTTGAATTATGTCATGGGATGTTTTTGGATGAAATTTGAGAAATTTGGATGGTGGAGCGGAAGTGAATGTTTGGATCATGGTTTTAACAACCTTTACACCCCATCTAATAAAAATTTTGTGATCCCAAATAGAGGAGAATCAAAGGGTTAGTGCATTGTTTTTCAAACCATGTGGTCTCTTATTAGTAACTATGTACCACCCCCAGAAGATATTCAGAGTATGGAAAACAATTCCCAAATTTCGCATGAAATGACTCATAGGATTTTAATTAACCTGAAAATTTGATTTTAATATTTGAAACCCCATGGACGTTTTAAGATCTGGGCTATATTTTGAGGTTTATATCTTGTGTTTTATGTCATTAAGAAATTTTATTGCTTTAATATAGGATTTTGTGGATGCCCATTGTGGACATGAGGTGATTGGTGGTGTCCAGTGGTCATTGAGATCCTTGAACCCAACTATTGAGTGTTTTGGAATTTTCGCATGGTTTGATGAAACCATTGGATAGCAACCGCACACCCATGAGGCAGATCTGTAGAAATTGCAGTATGAGGTCGAGACTATAGAATTCTTACCACAATGGTTTTCATACTAAATGGGGTATCTGTGCTAGTGCCATGTAGACTTATAATTATTTGTGCATGGTTTTTACACAGTTTGACATACAGTGTGATAAAACTGTGTGACCAAGATATTTGAGGTAAATGTACCATTTATTTCTAAAATGTTTTTTCCATTAGCATTATTCTCCTCATCCTAATACACAGTAACCCCTCAAATTGGATTCTCTCATTTTGTTCCTTCCCAAGGCATTGAACCACCCACATTCAAGGATCACCGAATCGAGTGTCATCCATCTACTTGGATCTGCAATGAAAATAAATCAGTTCCTTTTTATCCTTTCTCAATTCTTTTGGATATCGATTGTACTATTTGGATGTAGTCACATAATTCCTATTATTCTATTCCTTGTATACTCTTAATATTTCTCCCAAACTAGGGTTAATTATAGACTGATACGAGATGATTTATCTAATAGGATCCTATGGTAGGTGGTTTTGTGGCTTTTGTTAAATGCATGGTTGTTTAAATATTCTAGAGTTCAACACAACGATTTTTTGAGAGTCGTATTGATTTATAAATCACATCTTTTTTTTCCTTTCATATTTTATTCAATTTATTAGATTATTCAAATCACAAAATATGTTTCATACATAAAACAAAGGCCACCCCATGGGTGAGTTCCCAGTTTGAATTTTTTTGTTGTTTTTCATCGGATACCTATGAAGTATGCCTTGAATTACCATTCATGGTAGTTCAAAAGGAAATTTATTAAATAAATTAATTTAATTGATTTTTATGTATTTTGAATTGTATAAGGGTATGGGATATGTGACTCTTTCCTTGAAACATGATTATGTATATGTTTGTTTGAGAATGTTTAAATTGTTTCAATCCAACTCTTTACCCATGTTAGTATTAATAGGACAACTCTTAGTGGATAGTATTATCTTGTGACACCCATAGAGGTGATATATATATTTGATCATATTGATGATAACCCTAGAAGGTACAATGAAATGATAATTTGGACTTGTTTTGGTGAAAATTTAAATAGCATTGGGTGAATCATGTATTCTTTTGAAATTACATATATAGGAAAACATGCCTATCTTAACATGGCCACTTGACTGAACCATGGATTTCATTGGAATTAATTTAATGGGATCAATGGGATTGTTTATAATTTTAAACCTATATGTAAGCCATGAACACCATGGACGACTTCATAGAGGCTATTTTAAATGTCGAGTGAATAATGGATGCCTATATGATTTCATGGATGTGATCAAGAGGCATTGAAAATAGGTCATGATTGATATGTGGTTTTTACCAATAGGACCACCAAGGATTAGATCAGTTGACATGGACTTATAACACACCTGCTGTGATACTGGGCACTTGTGAAGTTAACTAGTATGGGCTTGTTGGGTGTTAGTAGATATTAACCTTTAGTGAAACTTGAATTACATCATAAGGATTTCAATGATGTTCTTAGTTTATATTGTATATTTAAATTGTTCATGACACATATTCCAGGCTAAAGCATCTGATTGGATTTAGTCACCACTTCTTCTTTCATAAATATCCTTCTGATGAATATATAATGCTTACTATTATACATTGGGTTCCATGATTTGGATGGATCTCAATACATATAACATTCAATGTAATTGAAAATATAATTAAATTAAATGGATTCTGGTTCTTGTTGGACTATTTAATTTTTAGTTCTTCCTAAATTTCGTCTTCCAATATTGTCCAACACATGAAATATAGACTCACTGATTGATTGGAATAGACCATGGGTGGTATAAAAATGTGATTTAGTCTAATGCATTGTTTGGGTTATACTATGGGCCCAAGCATATTATATGTTTGTAGGTGATGAAAAGGGAAAGAACCCTATTTCATGTACATGATATTATTTTTAGGATTATGAGACCATGGGACCATGCTGAGGCCTGTAATGTTTTTGGGATACTTTCTATCCTTTTTTTAATTTTTTAACTTTTAATGTATCTAATAGCATTGTAACATGTTTTTCTATTTTCTAGACAATCTATAATGTAGAATAATATTTTGAATTATATGAATTCTAGATATTTATAATATCATTCCTCCAATATTTACTTCCAATGCATGGTATTACTGCTTTTTCTATTTAATTATTATTGTATTACACTATGTTAAACTATTAAAATGAGGTAATAGTCTCCATACTATCATAAGTAGTCCCTTACTGCAAGTCTCTATACATAGATATTTGGGGAGATGCACTTTAGGCCATGTGGCCGACCAAGTATAGGGCACTATTGGATGACATCTTTGTCCAGGGAATTACAAAGTGGTATTAGAAGAGTTCATTTTTTTATTTACTATTTGGAGACAATATATAGGGATAGGGATGGAGTTGAATTTGGTAATATGTTGTGATAAAGAGTACTTACCCCATGACCATGTAAAAAAAATTTTCCTCAAATTGATTTTTTTTTTGGTTTTGAGCTATTATAGTTGATTTGATTTCATTGTTGGGTTCCACACATCTATTATGTTATTATTATTGATATTGTTGTGGGTCTATTTTCTTTCAACCCTATTATAAAAGCTAATTCCATCCCATTCATCATATAGTAACTTTTTTGAAATCACATGTCATGCATTGATTCCATTCAATTTAAGATCAATACTGATTGCATACATTTATTATAGGTACCATGAAATGTAAGAATACAGTTTGATGGGTGTATTGGTACATGTTATGGTTCAAATTGGATACAGTTAATGATTTGGTAATTTATGTGTATGGGACCTCTAGGATCGGAATTTTTTGGATCATGTTTTAGCCTTATATTGAACTATATTACAATGTGTTATACTGGGATGCCAATCATTGATATACAGTGTGTATGCTCCCCCCCAGATCTGAATTCATCATACCATTGGGTTACCATTTTTAAAGGGTGTTTAATAAAAATGAAATGACTATCAATTCTTGTATTATATGTAAACACAGTTTTAATTGAAAATAATGTGAAAATAATGTGGAACTAAAATTTCTTTTGGTAGAGAACTTCACCAAACCCGACCTTAGTATTGGTATTTTGGTAGTATATATATGTTTTTTACACCAAATCCTCACACAATGGGTAGGTAGGGGTGGTTGTCTAGATTATGGTTTTTTACATATCCTTTTATTTTTTCACATTTGAGCTATGACTTTGAAACCGAACATGAATTGAGGAATATTCTTGTCTTTGTAGATTCATGCCACCACGATGACCTCAAGCTGTATACTAGTACAGTGGCGATGACCATACCCTGGAGGTGGTAGGCTATGGGATACTAGTGGACCCTCCAATTGAGCTAGTTATATAAAAAGCTATTATACTAGATGTAGGTTTTGACACATATCCCCATAAATGATTTTTTATGTTAATGGAATCCTTTAAGGGAGCACGACAGCATTCCACATATACGGTTGAGCTATTGTGGGTGTTCCAGCAGACACACCCAAATGTGTTTTTAGGGGGTGGAAAACCACATGATCTAGATTCATTGATAGATTATATTCATATAAAATTAGATCATTTATAGATTCCTCCTGTTAAGTGGTGATACAACACTTTGTATATGCCAATTTATTCTTCCAAGAGATAGTGGGACGTAATCACTCAGATTGATCATCATCAGGATAGTTGGTGAATATTTTTCTAGAAAATCATCTGTGATTATAGGTTTCCAAAGAAGATGATAACATATAGGGCCTTGTATTTTATGCATCTAGATTAAGGGTATTTCTTAGTGTTGGACTACCAAACTAGTTTTTTTGAGCTCCTATACTTCATAACTATTCTGATTGGTGATGATGTGTCAAAATATAGGAGAATTATGGATTTTATCAGATATGACATCTGATCACAAGTAAATTTATTCAGGATGATTATCATTTCGTCTATTGTAAATATAGAACTGATCATAGAACACAACATGAGAGAATCTAAAGGGGCGAGCTTGGGCGGTTTGACGCCTAGATCTTGTACTGTCTGAAATGGAAAAAAGAAGTGCCATCTAGAGAATCTTCTAAGTTATGTGAGTAGTATGAACATTTCTTATAGTGCCTAGATAAGGTTCTAACATTTTATAAGGCTTGTGAATATGATTCCATATTGTCCCTAGGACATAGTTCACTGTCGATATTGTAGAAATATTGGAATTTTAATCATTTTTACTAGATGTTATTTATAGTAGTTAATGAGAGAGGTTTTTCTCCATATCTACATTCAAGAGAGTGGTATTTATCTTTTTAGTAGTTATGGAGATGAAATGCATTAGGCCATTCAAGCAGAGGTGGTGTTCAGGGTTGGGCTAGCTAGACCCCAGTTTCTCTGAGGCAATAGTGTATATGGGCTTAAGGTTTCAAGGTAGTGTCTCCGGGACACGGTAAATTCTATACATATGTAGTTAAATAGACCCAAATAGAGTAAGATCCAGGACCTTCTACTTCCCAACATACTATTCTGTTATCCCCCTTTTTAGTTTATGAACTTTTTGATACGATGGATTTACTATGTTTCAAATATGTGCCCACTCTAGAGAGCCTTGAGCTCTTTCTTTTTATATCTAATAATGTTATGATGCTAGAAACATTGTTTGCAATTTGAACAGTAGCTATGAATCAGTGCATGGAGTTCCCCCTTTAGGTTGGTTAGTGTCTCTTCTTGAGGGAACTCTAATTTCTAGATATTCTAGGCTTTGACATCATCCTTAGGAATGAATGGTTGGATTCCTTTCAGGCCTTTAATGAATTCTATCTCCACAGGGTGACTATTACATCACTAGAGGGTGGATCGTTTATGCACAGTGGTGAAATTAATGTCTAGGAAAGCTAATCTAGACCCCATCATCGTGCTTTGGGTGGGTTGATAGCTTTGATTATGAGTTTGTATCTAGATGACTAGGGAACATTGTAGATGGATTTCCCCCTAATGGTTGACCATTTCAAGAACAAGTTCTCGAAAAACATTTCAAGTTTACTTTTGGTGGGAGAGATGTATTTTAATGTCGGTCTTCTGATAGGAGTTTCACTGGTATACATTAATCCTTATAGGATGGTTAAAACAAAGTTACAATAGCTCTAGAGATTGTTAGAGGATTTGGGGTCTAAGTTTTTCATCTGACCAAGTATTTTGTGTGGTGTTCGATGGTATGTTTAGAAAAAGGAAGATAGTACCCTCATATTATGCATGGATTATAATAAATTGAACCATTTTGTAGCTGTGAACTGGTATACTCCACCATAGATAGAATATATCTTCCATTAGATCCAAGGATATTGGGTTTTCTCAAAGAATTATTTGATATTCGGTTATCATCATGTGTGTGTTTGACCATTTTATATACCTTGCATATACATTCAGGAATGTTATGGTTTGTATTGGTATTTAGTTCTTATTTTCAGTCTCATCACTGTTCTGGCAATATTTATGGAACTGATTAACTGAGAGTTCCATCCTTATCTTGATTAGATTTTTGTAGTTTTGGGATAATAAATTGGTGTATTCCCACAATAGACATGAACATTCTATAAATCATTTGATTATTTTGAATACACTAAGAGATCATTAGTTATATGAAAAGTCACAACATGCCACTTTTACATGGATCAGATTCACATCTTGGGTGACATCCTCCCGGAGATAGGAGTGTCAGGGGACCAAGATAATGTGAGTGTATTATTTTCCCAGGAACATCCCAATAACATCATTGAGGTGTGATTATTTATAGGGAAGGGTGGTATATACAGTTATTTAATACATGAATTCTCATATTTATAATTGTCATTGACATTCCTGATAAAAATGGTTCTGAAGTGATTCTGGAAAAATTATAGAAATATGACCTTTTAGAAGGTGAAATAGAGATTGGATACTAATTTTTCTAGATCCAATCATGGGTTAAATTTTGTATTGTTATGCATCAGATATTTGGATGAAAGTAGTTCTTATGTAGGGGGAATGAGTCATTGTGTACGGGTCTCAATAGATGATACCACATGAATGGAATTACCCAACACATGATCTCAAGTTGGCTACAATTATTCATTAATTATAATATTAGAGACATTACTTACAATGAGAGAATTCTATAGTGTACATATACAAGAAAAGCCTCATTTACATATTTAGACAATGTGATCTGAATCTCAGATAAATAATGTGGGTGCAGTAAACTAATTGTTTTCACTTTGAGCTAGCCTACACTCCTAGTAAAGGAAATTCATTGGATGATGAACTAACCAAGAGAGAAAATATATAGGATATGAAGAAGACCTATAGTGAGTGGAAGATTATAGATTGTTTCTCTATGATACACTTGGAGGTTCATGACAGTTAGTTGAAATATTTTTATTCATCACTTGATGTTACATATACTCTACTATGATAGATTTAGGCTGTGGGAGACAAAGGATTATGAAGGCCTTGTTATATGGTATTGGGTGGTAGGTGAGGACCCTCCTCCTGGTTGGAAAATGGGAAATTATTAGGTTATGTTTTTACATAGTTTCATATAGGTTTCAACATACATGTGTGGGGGGATGATGCTGTATTTTCATGACACAAAATGGGTAGTAAATACTGGTTTCAGCAAGATGTATTAGGAATAACATCATGAGTAAAAGTGTTGAGTTTTGAATAGAGAAGTAGGTGGTTTTTTATGAAGAGTTAAATATGCCAGTTGGTGAAGATGGAACACTAGTGACCAGCTAGTCTTCTACATCAGTTACCCAATCCTGAGGGGAAATTAAATGATGTTGTTATAGTTTTCATGACCCTTTTTACATGGTTTCCTCTAGGTATCAAATCCATTTGGGTTGACATTAATTGGATAAAAATGGTTGTGTATTTCCATTAATTAAGGAATCCATCAGTGTAGATTGACATATAATGTTGTACTTCTGGGAGATTTTACGTTTTCATAGGGTCCCACATTTTATCATTTTAGATGGGGATACTCGGTTTACATTGAAATTTTGGAATGGTCTATAGAGGGACTTAGGTACATAGGTTCTTCTGAGAATGTATTACCACCCTCAGATAGATTTTCTATTAGAGTGCTTGATTCTGGTTCTTGAAGATATATTTTTGGCATGTATCATAGATTTCAGGGGTTCTTAGGATATGCACATTCCCCTTAATGAGTTTTCCCATAATAATAGCATTTAAGATACTATTCAGATGGTTCCATATGAGGATTTTTATTATAGTAAATGATTATGACCCATGTGTTAGTTAGAGGATGGATAGGAAGCCATGTTAGAACCTTTTCATTTCTAAGATACCACAGTATATGTTTACATGATTTAGAAGTATATGGCTAATGCACAGTCTTATCAAAAATCATACATTGATCATCGTAGATGACCTCTATATTTAATGTTAGAGAATAATATTCTACTAAGTGTTCCACCTATTTTGGGGGCCAATATGATCATCAGACAGGGATGATTTCGCCAATATACATTGGGCTATTTAAAATTCTAGAGATGGTAAAGCTGGTTGGCTATTGGTTGCAGTTACCTCTTAGGTATCAGGCTATGCACGATGTCTTCCATGTTTCTCAGTTATAGAGTTAAATTTCTGAATTATCTCATGCTTTTCATCCCGAGGATGTTGGGTTAGAAGAAGATACTTTCTTTAAGGAGAATCGTATATGATTTTTGGAACATATAATGATGGATCTCCATGGTTGGTTTGTTCTTTTAGTATGGGTACTTTATATGAATGACAGAGTGATAGAAGAAACATGGAAGAGGGAGGTTTATATATAATTGCAATGACCATATATGTTCTGAGAAGTGTCTTTACCCCCCTTTAAAGGGAAATTCAAATATGAATTTCATTATGGGGGAATTTTTTAAGAACCCGATTCATCGTTGATGTAACGATATTTTGTTTTTTTTTTATTTTTAAGTATAATTGTATAAAAATGGTCTTCATTGGATATATGTTGAGGTTATGGTGGGATTGGGGGTTTATGAGGCTTTTTTTGATTGTGGAACCAAGGTCTTGGGTGTTTTGAGACTGACACAAGGTTAGACGAAACTATGTGGTGCCAATCACATGGGTGTCTGTCAGGTAAGCAGAAATTATAGACCAAGGAAGTGTTTACAACATAGTTACCACATGGTTATTAATACCAAGTGTCATATCCATGTGTGTCTCCTTGTGAAAAATATTTATATGTTCATGGTTTCCTTATGATTAGGCTAACCATGTGCTGAAACCGTGCGGCCTTATTATATTGGTTAAAATGATCATTTTCCCCTGAAATATTTTAAACATAGGTTTCATCTCCTCTTCTCATTATAAAGCATCTCCCCTTGTAGGGATCTCTCCTTTGGCTCCTAGAAAAGGATTTCAGGCACCTGCTTCGTCCAATCCCCAAAATTGAGTTTCCTCTATCTCCATGGATCCACAATGGCAATGCCTTGATTCCATTTTAGCCTTTATTGATTCTATTGGATATCTGTTACACTATTTTAATTTAGGCTCATATGACCTAATATCCAATTGTTTTTCCATTATTCATATTCACCCAATAATTGGGTGAATTTGATAATGATACTGGAGGATCTATCAGGCATGATCCAAAGGTATGTGGTTTCATGCCTTTGTATAAATGTCCTGCAGTTTATATATGTCAAAGTGCCACATTCACTATTATAGGGTGTTGAATGATGTATAAATCATACACATTGTTGACTATTGTTTTTTAGGTAATTAATTAGTGTTTAAAATCAATTAATTGGAATAATAGCTAGAACAAGTTCGGCCCCATAGGTGGGGGCCCAGTTTGACCCTTTTTGTCTAATTAGCTTAGGATACCTATGAGGTATGACTTGAATTACCATTTTATTGTTTTTTATAATTAATTTGATTAAATAAATGAATATCCATGTTGTTTAATGGATATTTAATTGGAAAATGGTATGGGATATGTGTCTTTCCCCTTGACCCTTGTTTATGCCAATGTTTGTTTAAGCATGTTTGTAATATTTGGCTCCAACACTGAACATGCCCCTATGAGTAGTGATATGCAAATAATTAGTTGTTGTTATGTGATTGTGACACTATTAGTGGTGAGATGTGTATTGGATGCTATATATATTGACCCTAGCATGTCTAATGAATTGTTATTTTGAACCTTTTATGGTTAAAAAGGTAAATATCATTGGGTGAATCATGAATTTTGTTGGAATGTAAAGGATACAATTACATGTATATCATAGCTTTGTCTCTTGAGTGAACATTAGATTCCTTTAGAATTCATTGGATATGATTAATAGGTTTTAATAATTATAAATATATAATTTAACTATGGATTCCATGAATGGCCTAATAGTGGCTATGTTAAATTCCATGTGAATCATGAATAGCTATAGAATCCCATGGGTGGTCTCAGTGTGAATTTATTATATGTTATGAGTGATAGATGGGTTTTACCTATAGGACCACCAAACGATGAGATCAGTTGGCATGGAATTATACTACACCTAGAGTGATACTATCACCTATGTGGTTCGCAGGGGCGGGTGGGTATGGATTTGGTGGATTTTCACCAAATGTGATACATAAATTCTTTCATAGGAATGTCAAGTATGGGCTCTGGAATTATTTTATATTGAAATGGTTCATGACGTATCTGCTATTTCAAATAACATCCTTGCAATCATTCATTTTTCTTCTTGCTTAGATAAATGTTTGAGGCATCTGTCATGCCCACTGTTATACAGGGTATGATTAGATTAGGCTATAACATGAAAATTATAAAATTAAATGTAATTGAACTGTTAATTAAATGAAATAGAATGAAAATGGAATCTAGTGCTTATAGGTCTACTCACATTTGAGTGCTTCCAAGCCTACTGCTTCTACTATTGTACATTTCCTATTATATATATAGAGAAATAGAATGCGATAGTCCTTGGATGGATTCCTAATAGGATTGAGTCTCACATTATATTTGGGTCATGAAATGAGAAAAACATATTTTTATGTTTTTAGGCATCGATAAGGGAAATCAATCTTTTAAAGGTACATGATATGATGATTAGGAGTAGGGGATCATGGGACCAAGATAATTATTGCAATGCTGCAGTGATAATTTCTATCCATTTTTGCCTTTGTAACTTATAGTGCATTTGATAGCATTGTATACTATTTGGATATTTTCTAGAACATGTATCAGGTCACACCATATTTTGTATTATATGAATTATAATTATTTATATTATTGACCCTACACTATTTACATTCGGTTTATGGAATTATTGCTTCCTCTACTGAATCGGTTTTGTATTTCAATTTGTTACACTCTAAAAATGAGAGAATTGTCTCCCGATTATCATACTCTGGCCCTTGATACTAGTTGGAATCCTATGGCATTTGGAGAGTTTAGGCAATGTGTCCAACTAGGTTCGGAGCTGTATTTGGTGGAATCTGGGTTTCAGATGTTACATAATTCACATCAATTCGACCCAACTCGTCCATAATTGTTTTCTATCCATTTTTTTGGCTCCAGAAAGAATTATTATGGATCTAAAAATCCATTCTTGATGACTCAAAACCTGGATGGAAGATCATCACCCATCCATGTAAGAGATACTAATATTGTGTGGTTTCATCCCTCTATAATTTTTTTATCTAATCCATTGGAGGAATGTTATCTTCTATTTTGATGGATCAAGACCTAGTTTTCTCGGATATTTATTAGTTTGATCTTGTATTTGGCATCCTAATTTAGATCTCACTATCCATCCTTGTTATAATCTAATTGTGGATTTTTATTAGAGAGAGTTCAACATCAATCATGAGATATATGGTCTGTTATTCAAATCTAAATGACATTATTTTAATTTCATATATGTAATTTTTGAATTTAAATTGGATGATTTGCAATTGAGTTTCTTAAATTGAGTTAATTAATTAGGTAAATTACTTAATTAAGGGAATATGAAATTGTGAATATTTATATTGGTTAGTTGTATTCATAATTTTTTTAATTAATTAATGGGAATTGTTTTAACAATATAGTGGATTAAATTGGAATACTTAATTTTTTAATCAATTATGGGATATTATGAATGTTGAATTGGATTAATTAATCATTGAATTGTATAATGTGAAATAATTTGAATATAAAATTGATTGAACATGATTAATTAATTGTTGAATTAATTATGGGGATATAGAAATTTTTGTATTGAATTAAATAATTTATTAATTAATTAATGGTAATTATTGTGATTTTGGAATTGATAAAATTAGAGTAATAATGTCTTGAATTAATTAATAGATATCTTGATTGTGAAATGTGATGATAAGGGTAAAGGTGATCAACAAAGATTGATGTGAGATATGGGATATATATTTGATTATAATATATGTGTGGGACAAGGTATTCTAAATTAAAATTCATAGTAATTAATATTAATGTGTTTGTGGGACATGGTCTTCTGCAACAAAATCACATATTGATAAGTTGTTACGTGTGTGTAGGACATGGCCTGCTCCATTAAATATTATATTCATAAATTGATAAATGAGTGTCAGACATGGTATGTTGTGTAAATCACCATATTGAAAAATTGATAAATAATTTTTGGATAGTAACTACTAAATAAAATTTCCATAGTGAATGTAGAGGTGTCAGATAGAGACTGAGGCCCCAATTGGTCGAATTATGAATTGAAATGTTTTATGCCCAAGAGTTGACATTGGGCAAGGGTTCCAATTGGTCGAATTATGAATTGAAATGAAATTTATAGTGATAAACCATATGAAACTAAGGTTTTTTATTTTAATATTTGATATGGTTCATACATTGGCACAGGTCAATACAGGTCTTGAGATATCAGGTGTCCTTGGGAACCCAAGAGTTATGTGGTTAAATAAAGAATAACTAAAAAAATGAAAATTTTTTATATTAAATTATTTATTATTTATATAACTTCAAACACTTTTATTTATAGGATATTGTTTTATAAAATTTTGGTGTTGGCCTACTAATTTGTAATCACACCCAACTCAGACTTCATTATTGGTCCCCGAATAGATTTATTTGTTGTAAGATAGGTTAAGGGAAACATTTGTAAGTTAGATGGATGATATGGGATGGATCATGGATGAGTGAAATTGACCTTTTGTCAGGACATGTGTCGGATTTTTCAGTGTCTTTATTTATTTTTGGTTTTTTATTATCAACACATAACACATACATGAAATAATATATCTAATATTTTGTTTTGGTTATTTTATTTCATGTTTTGGTCATCAGATGACACTATTCCTATTCTGGTAATGGTTACATCATTAGGTCATTCTATTTTATTTCCAATATGTTTTTACTCGGATAAATAGGTTACAGTATCCTCATGATCCATATAATATCATCTCTTCTATTCAAAAGCCTATGGAATACGAGGATGTGTTCTTGAGGTCACATAGTGAACTAGCTTGGGGTATTAGTTTGTGGTACCCAGGTCAGGATGTTGCAATGTGGTATCATATCCCAGTTTTTGTTTAGTTTTTTTCATACTATTTTTGAAAGGTATAAATGCGATTAGGAAGAGTTTATCATTTGTTATGAACTTTTATATTGCAGTATCAATCCAATGTATGAGGCGAAACCTCAAGACCGATGGTGTGATTGTTGTAGTTGTTATTTTATGTTATAGCTGGATGTTATTTCACCTTGGGGGATGTTCTTGTTCTATGGGTTTATTATTATTATTGATATTTTCCCATATTTGAATCCTAAAATGGAATGGAATGAGAGTTAATATGCATTCATCATTCTATGAACTTATTATTGTTTTGTGACATGAATCATATTTGGAATTCATCAGAAAAATAGTTTTTGGGTTTGTTATTGTAATGAAACAGATTTTAATTTCATGTGTATTTGAACTACAACGGTTCTTAATATGAATTTGAAATAATTTAAAATGATTAAAATTGTGTAAAATGGTTATTTAATTTTAATATTGACTAATGGGAGTTTTTATAACCTTTGATAACCATGTTTAAGATATAGGATTGTTATTTCTAGTTATTGTGCCTCAGTTTTGACTAAGCGGTGGGGTTTGGGGGAAAGAATAGTTATGGGCTATTGTGAATCACCCTTACATTAATGTGTTATAGTTGTAAATTTTGTCCTAATCATGTTTTTTAGTAGAGATATTCCTCTATGATGAATCTGGTTGAGTGGATGACATGATCGTAAGGATGCATATACTCAACCGGTTGTGGAACATGATGCATCAATTGTGTTAGGTGAGGAAGAAGGAATGTAATATTGCGAGAACTATTCTCATTTTACGCATTTTATGGAGATAATCCTAGTGTGGGTTATAAAGATATTGTATTATCTTGTACAATAGATTTAGTTGCAACACCCTCCAATATTTACTAGAGTTGGTGGACATGAGAATTAAGAGTTCTGGTTTGAGTCTATCAAGACTATAAATGAAAATTTTGAGACTCCAAATGAGAATATGGTCAAATTAGTTTCTAAAGTGTTACAAGATCAGTGAAGCACATAGGGGACATTCAATCTCGGACAACACCGGCTGATTATATGATACGGAGAGAAATTTTTGGGAAGTTCTTGGAGAACTTCTATCCAGATAAAATGATACTTGAGAGAGAAGATGGGTTCATGTGGTTGGCTTTGAGAATCTTGTACAAGATGGATTGTTTCGGTCAAATTACATCCTTGAAATTCATTTCTCCCGAACTGATAAGGAATGATACTACTACATCCATTCATGGTTAAGATGAACATAAATATAATATTATTTCATATGTTAACATCAATAAATAAATGAAATTTGATGGGGGTGGTGGATCATGAACTCATAGTTGAGGGGAACATCATGGAGGATTCAAGTGGAGGATTGGTGGATTATATATGATGGTGAGGAGGTTTGAATTAAGAGAGTTGGAAGTATCATTATGAGAATTTTATTTAGGGTGATATATAGAATTGAAGTCATAGTGAATGTTATTCAATTAAGAACTTAAATACATTATATGTTAGTAGTTCAGTAGGTCGGGTCACTTCCATAAATAGTTCCTATGAATACTGGTAGAGTTCCATGATGTTTTTGGATGTGAAATCTATTAGGGTTTTGTAGTATATTGTGATTGATGGTTGTTGATGGAGGAGATAGACAAAACAATAGTATAGGACGGGGATCATCCCCATCGTATGATTCTTGTTGCTGGAGTTATATTGGAAATGGTGGTTCATACAGTAGATGAGGTGCTTAAGGGAATGAGTTCCCCTAAGGGTGTTGCATATTAGGGATAATTGAATTTATAATATAGAATATGGTCTATAAAATTACACATAGTTTGGCCTACATTGGTGGATAGAAAGGCTGGACCATTGATAGTGATCGATAATAATATTTAGAGTCTACATTAGATAATTCCTTTATTAATATTGATGCCTCTAATTTGTTCATATTTTCCAAAAAAGGGAATGGATGGAGCCTGTTAGTGGAGCTTGTGAGTGTAGTTTTGATGATAGATATTCCTTTAGAAGTATAGTCAAGATACATCTGTTTGTGTAATGGTTTTTCTCTCAAGGATGGGTAATATCCATTTCTTTGAGATATCCACATTTAGGATATGTTAGGATTTGTTAAAATTTATGTCAAGAATGTGTAGTAGCATGTCAAGACCACATTCATCTTCATAATAGGATAGTATCTTTTGTGTCTCCTAAGGAGAACAAAAATATTCATCATTTAGAATAGGATATCTTAGTGTGTCAAAGAGGATCATTTGATCATCAACTTGGGATGTATACCACAATGGTTATTAGTTAATTGTCAAATGTTTGTGGGGTGAAACAATATTCCATTACACCCATAGTGGAAATATATTCGGATGAGTTTCATGGAAGATTATTAGGGATTCCCCCAAAGAGAGATGTACAATTTACTATTGAGCCTATATCGGAGGCTAAGCATGTTTATATTACACATTATAGAATAGAACAAATAGAGCTTTAGGAAATCAAGACTCTGGTGGATGATTTTTAGGATAAGAAATTTATCTGACTAAGTATGTATCCATGGGGATATCCAGCCTTGTTTTCAAAGAATTATGGTTGGACCTTTCACTTTTGAGTTGATTATCGAATGTTGAACCAGATGACTTTGAAGAATCTGTATCATATTCCATTTATCAATTATATATTTGACCATTTGAAAGGAGGTTCTGTTTTCTCAGAGATCAGTATGAGATCATGTTATACTCATTTGAGAGTTCGACCCTTGGATATACTAATGAATAATTTTAGAGTAATATACTACTTTTATGAGTTCTTCATAATGTCGTTTGGTTTAAAAAATTCACCAACAGTTTATAGGGACTTGATTAATAGAATCTTCCACCTATAGCTAGATTTGTTTGTTGTTAAATTTCTGCATGAAATCATGTAATACTCCAAGACTCCAGATGATCATTCCCAAAATTATGAAATCTTCTTGATTACACATGAAGGATTAATCTATATGTCAAACTATATAAGTGTCAATTTTGGATTGATCAGGTACATTTCATGGGTCACATCATCTCGATAGAATGTGTATTAGTGATCCTAGAGAATGTTCAGGTACTAGTATCTTATGATCATCCATAAAACATGTTTGATACATATAGAATTCATGGGTTTTAAGGGTATTATCATTGGATTATCGAGGAATTTTCCCCAATTGAAGTACGTCATTCATTCTTGAAAATAATAGACTTTGTCTTTAATGGTCCGAAGCATACGAGAAGTATGTCCAGGATTTGATGAAGAACTTCAAGAAACCACCAATTATGACCCTACCCAATAAAATTTAGTATTATATGAAATAATTTGTTCTTCAGGGATTTTAATTGCAGAATTGTTGATTCATGATGATTTATTTGTAGCATTTTTAAAATGAAAGTTAAGGGAATTTGAATAATGTTTGGACCACGTTTATGACAAAGATGATGGTTTTCAATTGTAACCTATTTTGGTCAATGGTGTAAGTGTTTTATCAATTATGTTTAAGATGAAAGGAAATTCATGTCACCTTGTATTTAAAAAAATTATATTGAAATTTATTTTCAAAATAATCACACTGACATTAAATTTCTATTGTAACTAGAATATGTTTTTTGGAAGAAATTTTTTTGAACAGACCGAACTTTAAATGGAAGTAAAAACATTTATCTCTATGTAAATGGTCATCATATTAACTCATAATATTATGTGAAATATGATTTTTTTTGTTGAGATTCATAGTATCTATTACCAAGAAAGTTTCGGACCGAGCGTACTCGATCCTAGAAAATTTATTGAAAATAAAAATGCATAAGTTACAAATAGATTATTGGTAAAAAATTACCACCAAAATAGGGAAATGACAAATTATAGTCATCCAAATAGCATATGGTCCAAAGAACTACACAAAATAAAGACATAAAATATCACCTTTCAGCCCATCCATCACGATCCACTTGCACCACCCATGGAAAACACTGCCTCCCTTAGTCGACCGCCCTACAATTAGGCAGCTGGACAACGCCGAAATTAAAGAATAATAGGCTGTTAACCCGCATTCCGAGGTCGAAACACCTTCCCCGACGCCTCCGATAAAGATGCGTCCCAAAGTCACCACCCTCATCCTGAGGTGTTCAACAAAGACCTGTGCATGATCAACATCCTGTCGCCGCCATGCTCGCATAAGGCTTGCCCCGCCATCACCGCCGGGCCGGAATAGTTCTGACACCAGCGCACTGCACACCCACTGTTGTCTAGGTCCATCTATCAAAATCACCTCGGCCCGCACCAAATGGTCGCCGGAAAATCTCACCCACCAACCGGAACCCCTCGCTGCTGAGAACGGTTCCATCAGCGAACCATCCCCCCACAATTAGAGATGAAGATCGGCCACCGGGATCCCAGATTCATAGTATCTATTACTATGATAACATAATTGTGACTATTTATTGAGGATTCATATTTTATAATAGTCTTATATTGATTGGCGGACTTGTGATGTAAGAATAATATAAGAAATAGGGATTTAAAATGTGAGGTTATGTGAAAAGATGGTTTCTGTTGAAAAGGTAGTTCCAATTTAAATAGTGGTGAAAACTGAAATGGTGGTTTTGATTTAAATGATATTTTTATATGTAGAGCAAGGGAAGGTGTTGATTTTTTTTCAAATGATCATATCTGGGTAGACGAAAATATGAACGTAGCCAGAATGATCATACCTAGTATGATCATATTTAGAATGATTGTACCTTGAAAATATCATTCTTTGGAAAATTGTATCGAAGAAAATTTTCCTCATAATTCTTGTATCCAGAATGATCATAACTTGGATGATCGTATTCAGAATAATCGTATTTAAAAAAGATCATACTAACGTTTAGAATAAAACAATCTAGCTCTAATGAAAGGAAAATATGATAATTTCCTATCCATTTATGTTGATGATAAATATATTCTCAAATGAACATAATTTTATGAATGATGTCAAGATATTAGTACATGATTTTGAATGATATTTTTTATGTGGTTAAAGAAATTATAAGGAGATAATGAGATCAACATGGTATTCCACCATTTCAAAAGGGATGAATTACTTTTTAGGTTTCAAACTGGGTCAAGAGAAGAAGAGAAGATGGTGTTTTTAATATCATATGTGTCAAGAAAGTAATTGAATTTGATTTCTGATTGAATTTTCAAGGGAGATTTTTACATCAAAATGAAATATTTTGATTAATATCTATTTTTAGAGTAATATTAATCTTATTATAATGTTATCCATATCTTCATAAATTTTTTAAAATTGATAAATTTATTTTTAATGAAGAAATATGAATGAGAAAAATTGGACTCATATATTGGAAAAAATAATGACGATTGAAATGAAAATCTGAAGAAGGAAATGATATTTGAAGAAGAATCGAGATGCTATGAGAAAATTTGACAAAGTCCAAATTCACCCGAGATTTTATGAAAAATTGATTTTAAGGTTAATTTGATTAAGTGGTAATGTTTTTGGGATTCCCACCAAATCATCTCATGGGTGACCTATAAAAACAGAAGTACTTTGTACTTTATGACTATTTGTTGGTAATATTCACTACATTAGAGATATAAGATCTTTTTTTTAGTGAGGGAAATAAGATACCATATAGATCATTCTTGGAGACATCTTGATGGGAAGAATAAATAGGAGAAAAAACAAGATGTAAATGTTTTATTCATCTTGTCTTCATACTTAGTGTTTATAGTATTTAGTTTATTATAATATTTGAATTTCCAATCATATTTAGTTATCCATTGTATTGGGTTACATTAATAGATTTCAATATTTTTGTATTCTGGTTCAAAACCTATGGAAGAATCATAATACGATTATTGAGTTCAATAATTGATGTGGTTTTGATTGATTTCTATTTTATTATTAATGATAATAGGACTGAAAGAATCATAATTGGGAAGAATAATTCTTAGACGTATCAGACTGGGAAAATAGTACCTTGGAAAAATTGACTGATTTTCTCATCATAAAGTCCATGATTTTCTTATATTCATATGGTTAATAAAGTGAAGAATTTTATTTCAATTGTATAAATTTCATGAATTTGAAATAATCACAAGTAACATGATTTGTTACTAAAACATTTTATTAACCAATTTTGGCTAAGTGGGTGCACAGAAAGTTTTAGAATTTATTACATATTCATATATGAGTGTAAGGGTATATCGTACTAATTATTATTCAAGGATTAGTTTCTATCTGAATTTATGGTATCAGATCATTTCTAAACCATTCCAAAAAAAGTAGTTATTCTTATTGAATACTGATCCTTGTAAATATTTGTGTTCATGTGGATGTGGGTTGAATATTTTTATATAGGGAATTTAAATCATTAAAAAGAGTAGAATTTTCTTTCAATTGTAAAGAATCATAAAAGAAATGATTATCACCGTTTCACCCCACCCCCTCCCATGGATAAAATCACAATTATTGGGAACATTCAAACAGAACTACGGTACACACGACCTGGAGTTTGTTTTAGTTGTTTATGCATTGAAGTGTTGGTGGTATTTCCAATTGGGAGGTAATTTTACAAAGTATTTTTATCACAATATCATAATGTATATCTTCTCACAGTGATATTTTAACCCCCATTAGTGTAGGTTGTTCGAGTATATGTAATCCTTAAACTTTGAGAAATCATATTTTCCTGGGAATGAGAATATTTTTTTCTAACTCATTATAGAGGATAACTCGGGCATCGAAAGTTCATGTTTCTAGTGTCGAGTGGATGATGATGAATTTATAGGATGAGTTTCTTTTCGTGGTTTATGAATGTCATGAGAAGATATATCATGTATTATTTTCAGCGTAGTCCACACTATTGAGGTAGATTTTGGATATATTGTATGAGGATCTGGAATATTTGTCCATGAGGGAAATCATTGAAGGTGGGGGGAAACCTTTATACTATAGAATAGATGTGCATGTGATCATCTGTGAAATAAATCACATTTTTGTACCTACAAGCATGTGGGATGAGCCAAATCATGAATTTCTTGCTTAGAAGTGGGAAATGCATCAAGATGTGACCCAAGTGAACAGTGACATACATAGACGGTTTTGGTATCTAGTAATGAAAAAGGAGATATGACCTAGCGGATTACAATATTAATCTCTCATTAGGAATGGAAGTGGGATGATATTACTATGGACTTTTTGGTGAGTTTTATAAGGACTACACATAAGAATGAATCCATTTAGGTGATTGGGGGCTATTAGAAAAATGTAGAATCAATCTTACTAGAATGGGAGACATTATCAATGGAGTAGTTAAGAGACTCTAATGTTTGGTAAATACTCCTTCTGCAAAGGGTGACATGGAAAAATGATTCAATACATGACTCATGATTTAATTTGGGCTTGTGTCATGGATTATTGAAGGCTCTATATAAAGATTTTTTATTGAGTAATACATTCCACCAATTAATTGATGAGAAGTAATATAATACAATGAAAGTGCTTAAAGATTTGTTATGAGTATGTGTCTTATTCTTTGTTGGGTCTTTAGAAAAGAACCATTATTTTTTGGTGTTTTCAAATAAAAATAATTATCATGAAACTATTTTCATGGAACCATTAGAGGCTATTTATAGTATGACATAATGATCTCCTCTTTGCTGGATGGAGACAAGCTACACTGGGTAGTTGGGACTGAATCTCATTATGGAGATGTCGGAGCAAGTTCAGTTAATTCATAAGTGTATAACTATAGTTCAGAGAGAAGAAATAAGATGTATGCTGATAGACATAAACATCCCTTAGAGTTTGGAAAGGGTGGTCATGTATTCCTTTAGGTGTTTCCTACATTGGGTCACTAAAGGATACAGAGGCTTGGAAATTTGGAAACTAAGATTCTTGGATCGTTTGTGGTTGCAGATAGAATCGGATTAATAGCGTACTAAATGGTTATTCCAGAGAGGTACAATGTTATGCATGATGTTTTCATATTTCACAACATCAGAGATATCACCCTGACCCTTCTCTTGTGATCGATATGGGTGATGATTAGATTGGGATTGATGTATCCTTTAATGATCATAAGATATGTGTGTTGGACCACATGGTCATGTTCAAAAGGAAATATGAGAAATTAAATCAGATATAAGGGCCTTGTGGACCAATATTTTTTTTTATTGAAATCTTAGTGATTACTTCGAGTATAGCTTGAGGAAGAGTAGTTAAAACATGGGGAGATTATAACATCCCAAAATTTTTTGTATATTATTAGGGTCTTTTACATGTACTGTTTTTTCATGTTTTTAGTACTTATTATTTGGTTTATTTTTTAGAGGTCTTTCTAAATTAAATTTGAGAATTTTTTTATGGAAGTGAGGCAGTGCCCAGTTGGTGCATAGTTTTCCTAAATCATTCACCCCATCCCATGAAAATGTGTGAATCCAATGATAGGATATTAGCAAGGATGTGGTAACATTTTTCAAACCATGAACCCTCTTAAGAGTAATTGTGAACCCCCCCCCCCCACCCAAAAAAAGTTGGGAACAAATTTATGATGCACAGTTTTGAAAACCATGCACACATATCTTGGAAATCATGATCAAGTTTTTAATTAACATGAAAATTTGTTTTTAAAATATGTAACCCCCATTACAACACCCCAATTTTACCCAAATCAGACATAATTGATTCCTCTTATTTTTTGGGGCTTCCACATGAATTCTTAAGGCCATCGACCTTTGTTCTTGATTACATGAATCCTAGAATTAATATCTACACTCCCTAGTAATATATCATAATATTTTTTGGTTTCCACACACTCTCCCATGCTACCATCAAACTTTGGAAGAATAAATTAATCTAAATTGATGGATATAGACTTAGGTTTGTTGGATGTGGAATCATTTTTTCATGGATTTAGGTTCCCTATCAGGATCACATTTGTTTTCATTTGTATGCTTTAATTGGGAATTTCTATTAGTTAATGTTCGTTTTCCATCTCGAGTCCAGTGGTCTATTATTCAAATCCCAATATATTGATTTCAATTATGTGTATGTAATTGTAGAATTTATATTAATTGATAATCAATTGACTCTCATAAATTGTATTAATTAATTTGGTAAAAAAAATTATTAAGGGATTGTGAAATTGGGAATAATGAGATTGTTGAATTTGAATATTTAATTATTGAATTAATTTTTGGGGATTGTTGTTAATACAAAATTAATTGAATTATAATAATTTATTTTTTAATTAATTATGGGTTATGAATATTTTTAAATTGAGTAAATTAATTATTAAATTAATTATTGAAAATTGGTGTGAGTATACAATTTATTGAAGTTTAATAATAAATTTCTGAATTAATTATATATATATTGAAATATTGGAATTGAATTAATTATGTTTTAAAATAATTTATGGAAGTTTTTATGATTATAGAATTCATCAAATTTGATTAATTAATTATATAATTAATTAATAGATGTTTTAATTGTCAAATATGATGAGATGGCTAATGTTGATTAACATTAAATGATGTGATATATGAGATATATATGTTATACTAATATTCTTGTGTAGGATATAGTCTACATCGTCAAAAGCCTATATTGAAAAATTGAGATGTGTTTGTCGGACTTGTATTGCTGCATTAAAATCCCATATTGATAAATTGATAAATTTGTGTGGGACATTGTATGTTGCATAAAAATTCCATATTGATAAATTGATAAATGTGTGGGTGACAAGGTATGTTACCTAAATATCCCATATTAATAAATTTATAAATGATTGTGTGACTATAATTGATGTTTCAAAATATCATAGTAATTATTGTGGTGTGGGATAGAAAATAAGGCTCCATATACTGACAGGGTGTAAGACACAACATTCTATGTTAAAGAGTTTCATTTGACCCTAGTTTTAATTTATCATATTGTGAAATTATATAAAATGTATAATGATGTTGTAACATCATAGGATTTCATAGAACGATATCTCTTTAGGTAATTCTATAGCTTACGCCACACACAACACCGAGTTCGACCGCACAAGGACATAACATACTTGCCATTCAAAAAGTAGTTATGAATAGTATAAACTTACTTTTGATTTTTATATACTCAATATAATTTTAACATCCATATTACATGTTTCTTAGATATAATATAATAACAAAATCAATTTTTTAGATTAAAGAAATATTTTTTTAAATGTTATTTTATCGCCTTTTATTGGTGACCACTTTGTAAATCAATTATTTGACACTTTTATATATTCAATTTTACAAAATAATATTCTTCTTTATAATAGGTACATATATATTTATTTTGGAAATTTTTTTGGTGTTTTCTTGATCACTATCATATTTTCATGAATAATGATAAATAATAAATTTTAATTGAAAACATTTTTTTTAAATATTTTATTGTGTAATTTTTTTTGAATTGATTTTAAGTATAATTAGATTATATTTTTATCAAATAATCCAAGTTGTTCATTGGAAGTAATTTTACAATTAAAAAGGACATAAGAACATATTAATCACTTGTCATTTTTTACTTTTGAAGAACCCGTTTTTTGGTTTTGACAATGGAAATTAAATTTAAATTATTTAATGAAACATATATGTTTTTAATTTGGTAAAATATAATTTATTTTTGAATTTTTATTATCAAAATTATCATTGGGGGAATTGTTGGTATTTTTCTGAAAACATTCAATTTTTTGATGAATAGATAAAAACAATGTGTTGTAGATAAAAACCAAATTTTTCATTTAAAAAATAATTTTTATTTTATCCTATAGAAATAATAGATAGATAATAAATTTATTAGTCCAATTTAATTTATTGGATTCATTTTATAATAAGATTATATATATAAGTTTATTGAAATTTTAACGTCTTTTACCCACCTACCAAGAACATTTGCGAATTTGCATAAGAATTAATTTTACCGCTTCTGTGAATTTAATTTCAAAATTCCAAGAGAAACATATGATATCAGTAAGTAAAATGTGGTTCAATAAGATTAATTATTTTTAGTGAATAGTTACCTTTGAATTTTATTTACCACAATTAAAAGTATATAGGGTAAGTTAAGGTAAAAATGATATTATAATTACTCAAACACATGTCCTAATTCTATTGGATAGTATATTTCGACAAAAATAAACCTTAAAAAATATAAGATCATTTTTATCCACATGTATTAGATTAGTACATTTATTATATTTTATTTAAAGAATACTAAAAAGTGCTAAATTAATGTTTTAATAACTAAACCATGTTTGATATAGGGTTATACATTAGATAAATTTGACTACAAATATTCATTAGAAAACTAAATATATTTCATACATCATGGTATTTTATTTATATTTTTATGACATTAAATATTTAAATTTATATATGACATAATGATAATGAAGTAATTAACTTATTAATGAAACATTAAAACAATTAATATTATATATATCAAAATAAATGTAAATTGAGACTTTTGATGCCCCAAAAAATTTTCAAGGTGAATATGACATGTTAGGTTTGATTTTATGTATTTTAGAATTAATAAACTTTTTAATACTTTTAAAAAAACAAAATACCAAATACTGTTAAAATGGAAATAAATGAGTTTTATATAAAAATCTATATTATTAAATGATATAATATTACTAAAAAAATATGGTACGACCAAAGGAAATAAATAATGTAAGATATGTTATTAATGAACCACTTTATGTTATCTTGGAAATTTATTGTAAGTGCTTTAAACATATATTATAACAATTCAAGAAGACATGGTAAGAGTTAAACTATTAAAGTGAGGGTTAAATAAAAAATATAAGGTTAATATGTTAAGATAAACTTTTTGAAAAGAAATTAGTTGAGGGGTTTTAGACCCATAACCTATCCTCGAAATAAATATATTTGGATCCATTATAAACTAAAAATGATTTTATAATAAAATAATATTTTAAGCTTTTCCAAAAGTGACCATCACCTCTATTATAAAATAGTACTTCCCCTACTCTTAATTTCACACCTCCAGGGACTTTTCGTTCAGCAATCCCATTATCAAATGACCTTCAAACTGACCTCACTTAAACCTAGAGGCCTTATATTAAAAATAAATCCAACCTAAGGAACTCTTTTGATCAAATCAAAAGGAATCACCTGAAGAAGTGGAAATTATTTCATCACCACTTTCAATTTTATTTTCTTCTTCCACTTCCTATTTTATTGTTGTTTGAATAAAAAATAAAAACTGAAGTACAATATACAAATTTTGATGTCATTATAAAAATGGTACAAATATATTCTTTTTTATATCAATCCTATGAATGAGAAAGTCACCATACGTGCGTAGGTAAGACTTACTATCTCCACGTCATGGTGATGTTTGTTATTCCACACTTCATTGTTTTGATGGGTTTAAAAATGAATATAATTGATGTATATAATAAATATAACATGTTAATGATTCTTTATATATAATATACCATCCAATTACAAATGATTTTATCATCAACTAGAGAACAAAAACCACATTCATGCGTATATACGGACTACTGTCTCCTTGAACAGTACTTCCCTTTCATATATCAAACTATATATTTATATAAAAAATATAGATGATATATAAATCATGTTTTATATTATGGAAGAATGAAAATAATTATCTAAATGATATGATCAAGATGAACAATTTGGAACACATACAATAAAGAAAGATATTGATAACCCAAATGTTACATTAAAATGGAAATTATTAGTAAATGGGTAGTATAAAGTAATAATTGAATCTTTTATTGTATAATAAATATTAATGTGGTTCAGGTAAAATTTAATAATATACTCGGGTCATTATATAGGAGGTTAATCATAACCTCGATTAATTTAATGTACAAGGTAAGGGTTAATTCCTCAATCTCATTATTATATAATATTTTTTCTATATAGGTATTTACTAGGTAATATTTATCATATATGTCCGTGTTTCATAAAAATGTTTTCAAAAATAAAATTTTATGGATTTATGGAAGGACCCTTTTACTATATCATCATTTTAAATGTTTTAATGTTTTATTTTTCATAAAATATTTAATTAATGTCCATGTTTTCAAAATGATTTTAAAGATTAATTCATATGAACATAATTCATTTTAAATGTTAATTTAATTAAAAATATTCAAAGTGGCCAGGGACACATTTATTTAAAAAACTCTTTTAAATTACTTCCTTTATAAATTTTGAGACTTCTTAGTGATTTCATGAAAATAGATATTTCTTTCAAAGGGATTTACCAATTATTTTAATCTATGTCAACATCTTTTTTGGATATTATTCTTTAATGTGGTTGATTTATTATAAATAGAATATTCTGTATTGTATTGAATGAGTTATGATATTTTTGATAGTGAATGTGTTATTTTTATAACATTTATTATTTATGGATAAAGTATTTACATTTTATTTTCATGCTTTAAAATGAATGTTTATGTTATGTTTCAACATTTTATTATTTGGAATGCATCATATTTAGTATTTGATGGGTGGAGCCCGTTATAGCTCCTTAATGCATCGGTTGGTCTCATAACACAAATTAGTGTCTTGGAACATGGCCTTGAAAAAAAATTTATTTGTTTTTATCACACGAGGCCTTGACTATGTGGTTATGATGTCCGATATTATGCATTCACTCACTATGAAATTAGTTATTACATATGATTATTCAACTAGTAGAATATACTTATGCTTGTTTATATGGTACTGTTAGATTTTATTTTTCCATATTATGTTCATGATAATGCTTAGAAAGGATTTTATTTTTATTACATATTTTTCCATAAATGTTTAGAGCTTTTGCTAAATTATTAAACCTTACTGAGCATCTGAGCTCATAACTTTATTATTTTTTTAATAGGATGCCAAGAAGTGTATTATGATTTATATGTAGGTTTAAACAATAAGAATAATGGAATTATCAATGTATTTTTTTATCATTCGTGTGAATGTGTAATGTAATGTTCATGTATGTAATCGATTTTCCAAGACGACTAAACTGGTCAGTCCTTCAGGGCATGATTCCATGTAATCATGCAAACTTATTAAAATGAAGCAGTAGATTTGGTTAATTAGGGTCATGGAATTACACTAGGTATTAAATGTTTATTATTACAAAGCATGGAAACTATATTTAGATAACCATTTATTAGATAACATTACCCTAAGCTAGACATTGAGGATTAGTACTGAAGGACATACCAAAAATTAAGTTATAAAGATATTATGTGTGTTTTTCAAGAAATACATCCATGTATGGATACGAGCAGGTTGAGGAAGATCTGGAATATATGTACCTAGAAGTATTACCAGAAAACAAAATTTTGAGCTAGACTTGAATGGATACTAGTTCACAACAATGAGACTCGATGAACTCTTAGTTACAACACTCTCGTGGTATATGCTTAAGATAATTAACATTTTCATTAAAAACCATTATAAAGGATTTTTTACAAAATATGTCACCAAACAAACCAATGTTAAAATAATTATACTATAGGTGTGTAAATATTAAATTAATGTTGAGAATTTTAATAGTTTATGATTTATACATTATGATATGATCTACCTAGTGTTTTTCTTCATTTATAAAAGGTGCTTTGTATAAGGAATGTGAACTCCAGTGATATGCATGATACAAAGAGTAAGAAGAATCATAACTTTCTTGATATTAACACCACATTTATAATATAAATAGTCTCCCACGTATTCTCCTCATATAAAGAAATGGTATCATGTGTAAAAAAGATGAGTAAATAAATCTCTATGTTATATGGATTTAAAGGAATGATAGAGAAGAAAATGATGGTAGAGAGAAAGAAGGATAATGGGAATAAAGAAAATAAGGATTTTCCTATATGTGATAACTATAGAAAGAATCACCATGGTAAATTCTTGAAGGGAATGGGATTATGTTATAAGTGTGGAGGAAAAGGACAACAAGTTCATGATTTCAAGGGTAATAAAAAGGTTCCAAATGTATAATTCTTCATCTGCATGGTGTTGGGACACTACACAAATCAATGTACCTATCGTCAATGTATACCCAAAATGATGTAATTTGATAATAATCATGTTCTGATACTTGAAAAAATGATTATTAATGACTCGTTTTATAATGTTATTATTTAAAAAAAAATTCAATTGAGTGTTGTATAAACTTTGTACTGGTTATTGGAATTATTGATATAAATATTGATTGTACTGCATTAGTATTTCATTAAGGATTTGATAATATATTGTTCTGATAAAATAAACTCAATAGGCAGTTAAACTTTTTAGACAATTTATGGTTGAAGGAAAGATTAACATTAATATGGTTCTTGATAATTATTTAGTGATTTGAGAATAAGATATGATTGATTTAGATAATTTATATTGTATATTCTTGTCTACCTTGAAACTGATTAATGATTTTTATATTCCATCATTATTTAGAGTTTTCAAAAAAAATTAAATTTATGGTGTATATTTTTTATTCTATGTTAGACATATGGAATGAGAATGAATGGAAGTATTTAATATTGTTTTTAGGTAATTCATTTTATAAAAAAAAATTATTACAATACTTGATGAAGGTATTAACTTGTTATTACACGAAAAAATAGATCTTCATTATGTTTACATTCCTTATAAATTTTTTTCTATAAGTTTGGACAAATGTCTTTTGGGTATTTCAAATGTTTGGAATGAATTATGTTGGACATTGGAAATTATTCATTATATTTAAAACAATTATTAAGATTATTTTTTGATTATTATAAAAAGGACAACCCGGAGGTTGAGGAACAACTTTTCGTGTCTAGAAAGGTCATGTGACATGAACCCGCAACCGAAGGGCGATAAGGGTGCATCACCAACAACTGGCCTACATGATGTCTTAGTTTCTATAATGTAGTTTTTTTAAAGTGTAATGAAAGATGAATTATAAATTAATTTTGTTTTATACCATATATGATTTGGATAAATAAAATATTTTTGAGTTCTAAGAGTTTTTTGGAGTGAAAGATGAGTTTGTGGCATAAATTAGTTCAAGGATTGAACTGTACATTTCAAGTATTATTTTTTTCTCTTATTCATTGAAAAAATTAGTCCTTAAACATTATGGATGAGAACATAAAACCAAAAATGTGTTATCGTAATACCTTATGTTTTTTGAACCGATGTTTTTTTAAATCATCAATGATTTATGGCTTTATGGCCCTCAATATTCTATATATTGTTCACATTTTTGTGATTGATTACCTCAATAACTCCCTATAATATTTAAATTTTTTCCTCTAATTATGTGCCTATAATTTTCACCGATTTTCTCCAATTCAAGATCATAATTTTGTGGTGACATTTTCATTTCTATTCCCCTCTATTTAAGACTACATTTTAGTAACCCTATTTTCAATATGGGTTTTCTACTAAGGTGATTTCTATTTTCAACCTTCTATTATTGAAGAACTATTTTCATTTGTGAGGAATAAATTTATATAAATATACTAGAATGTAACATCCATAGATTTCATATTATGTTATCGATTTAATGTAGTTGAATAACTTGTGCCACACGCAACACTGAGTTTGATCGTACCATGACATACCAAACTAGTCGTTCTACAAATAGTTAGTAATAGTATTAACTTCATTTTTAATTTTATATACTCCATATAATTTTAGCATACATATTACATGTTTGTTTGACACAATATACAAAAAAATTCAATTTTTTAGATAAAGATGTATTTTTCAAATAATATATTTTTACCGCCATTTATTGGCGAACACTTTTTAAATAAAATATTTTACACATTTATATATTCAATTTTACAAAATAAAATTCTTCTTTATAAGAAGTACATATATATTTATTTTGGATAAATTTTTTGTATTTTTATAATATCCTTCATATTTTGATGAATATTGGAAAATACTAAATTTTAATTGAAAAAAGATTTTGTAATTAAAATAAGTTATATTGTTAAATTTTAAATTTGAGATGTTTTTAAGAATAATTAGATTATATTTTTATCATTTAATACAATTTTAGTCATTGGAAGTAATTTTATATTTTAATTGTACATAAACACATATCAATCATTTGATTGTTTCTACATGTCAAAAACTCACTTTCTAGTATTGACCATGGGAATAAATTTTAAATTATTTACTGCTACTTCAATATTTTTAATATGGTAAATGGTCCTAATTTTTGAATTTTCAATAACAAAATTATATTTTGGTAAAATTTTCATATTTTTCTGAAAACAGTCAACTCTTATGAATAGTGAAAAACACTACATTGTAGATAAAAACCGAAATTCTCATTAAAATTATTATTTTTAATTTATATTAAATTCAAAAAAATAAAATAATACATATATTAGTCTAGTGTAATAAATTAGAGTCATTTTATAATAATATTGTATATATAGTATTTTTTTAAACCTTTAATGACTTTTACACACCTTCTCAGAAGATATATAAATTTCCATGAAACATAATTTTACCACTTCAATGAATTGAATTTCAAAAATACGAGAGACACCATTAATATCAGAAAAAAAATATGGTTTAATATGATGAATTTTTTTGGTTAATTATAACATTTGTTTGTTATTTACCATTGCTAAAATTAAATTGGGTAATTAATGGTAAATATGATATTTTAATTACCCTAACACATGTCTTAATTCTATTGGATAAGTTTATTTAGATCAAAATAAACCATTGTAAAAAATATGATCATTTTTTTATCCACTTGGATTTGATTAAGGCTTTTATTATATTTTATTTAAAGAAAAGTTAAAAGTGTTAAATTCAACATTTAATAACTAAACTATTTTAAATATATTGTTAAACAAAAGATAAATTCGACTATATTTATTCATTATAAAGATAAAAATATTTCACACATCATGGTATTTATTTACGTAAAAAATTTTAAGTATTAAAAAATTAAATTTATATATGACAAAATGATGAGGCAGTATTTACCTTATTAATGATAGTGAAAAATAATTGATATTATAAATAACAAAATAAATATAAATTAAGACTTATTATGCCATACACGAAAGTTTTTCTTGAATATGATATGTTACGGTTTATTTAATTTATTTTTCTTCAAATTAATCAACTTTTTATGACTTTCACAAAAACCAAATAACAAATACTGTTAAAATTGACATAAATGTGTTTTGAAGACATATATTATATTATTAAATGATATAATATTCCTAAAGATCAATTGTTATGAATAAGGACATAAATAATGTAATATAAGTTATTAATGAACTACTTGAGGTAATATTGTCCTTTTATATTATGTTTTTTGACATTATATAGTAAGAATACAAGAAGACATGGACAAAGATGAACAATTTAACTAAGGGTCAAATCACAATGATATGGATAATATGGTAACCTAAAATAGTTTAAAAACTTTGGATGAGAGTTTTGCGACCCATCCCCACATTATCCTTGAAAGAAATCTATTTGGAGCGATTAAAATCCAAAAATAATTTTATAAAAAAAATAATATTTCAAGCGTATCCTAAAGTGACCCAAATATCTCTTTTAAAAGGGTAGTTCCCCTTACCATAATTTTACACCCACCAAGACTTTTGGCTCAGCCAAAACCCAATAAAATATCTTATCAGATACAATTAATTAGCACTATGTGCCTTACATAGATCAAAAAGCTAGCCTATGGACCCCTTTTGATAAAATCAAAAGGAAGTACCCGAATTAGAGATAATTATTTCATCACCTCTTTCAAAGTTGTTTTCTTCTTCAACGTCCTCATTAACTGTTGTTTCCATACCAAAATAATAACTCCATTGCCTTCTACATTCATTTAGGTTATTATAAATATCGTTCAACTATAATTGTTTTTATATCCATCCTATGAATGAAAAAGTCAACATATATGAGTACGTACAGCTTACTGTCTCTATGTCATGGTGAAGTTTGTTATTTCACACTTTATTTTTTATGGGTATACTAACGAGTATAATTGTTGTAAATAATAAATATAACACCTTAAGTATTAAGTATATATCATATACCTTCCAATTATATATATCTTCACCATCTATCGAATGATATTGTTTCTCGTGCATATGTACAGATTACCGACTCCACGACGTGATGAGATTCATCTTCAATGATCACCATTCATGAATTTTTTTAAAAATATATATATTGATTAAGAATATGATATATGAAAAAATATTTCTACTTGGATAATATATATTTATGTATATAAATATATTATGTTTAATTACTTTCATACTATACGATAAAAGAACAGAAACTAAGATCATGCTTACGTACGGACCACCATCTCCATGAATGGTGTTTCCATTTTATATATCTATCAATTATACAAATTTATATTCAGAATATATATGATTTATAAATCATGATTTATATTTTGGAAGTATTTAAGTGAATATCTACTTTATATGATCATGATAAACAAGTTAAAACACATACGATAAAGAAAATGATTATTACCTGAAATGTTATTTTAACAAAGAAAATTATTATTAAATGGGAGTATAAGGTCATAAAAAATAATTTATGATATAGTAAATATTATTATGGTTCTGGTGTAATTTAATAACATATTATGGTCATTATATAAGAGGTTAAACGTAACATTGACTAAAAAAATGTACAATGTAAGGGTTAAGTCCTCAATCTCATTATTCTATGAGATTGTATATATTTATGTATAATTTGGGAAATATTTATCATATATATCCATATTTCAAAAAAAATGTTTCAAAAAGGGGTCATTTAAGGTTTTATGGAACATGCTCTTTATCTAGATCATCATTTTAAATGTTTTAATGTTTTTTCTAAATATATTTAATTACATTCCATGTTTCAAAATTAATTTAATCGTTTATTCATATAGACATAATTGTTTTAAAATGTTAATTCTGTTCTAATTATTTAAAGTGGTATGGGACTCTTTGATTCAAAAATATATTTTAAAATACTCCCTTTATAAATTTTGTACTTATAATTGATTTCATGAAAAAAGGATATTTCTCTTAACGGGTTTCAATAATTATTTTACATAATGTCAACAACCTTATTGGATATTATTCTTTGATTGAGGTAGACATATTATAAATAAAATCTTATATATTGTTTTGATTGAGTTATGATATGTATGATTGTGAATCCGTTATAGTATACCATTCATGATTTGGGGTTAATGTATTTACAATTTCATATGATAGTTTTTATATGAATGTTTACATGAGGATTCAATATTTTTATATGAGGAATGCATTGGAATTAGTAACTGACGAGTGCAGCCCCTGTAGCTCCATGATGTATCTGTAGAACTCATGAGACATATTAGTGTATTTCCACAAGGTGTTGACAAAATTTGTATTTGTAGTCATGGCAGAAGGCCTTGTTTATGTGGTTATGATGTCTAACATTATGTGTTCCATCATTATGAAAGTAGTTGTTTCATGTGATTATTCGACCAGTAGAATATCCATATGCATGTTTATATGGTAATGTTAGATTTATTTTTTCATATTATTTTCATGATTATATTTAAAAAGGAATTTTTTTATTAAACATCTTGCCTTAAACTTTTATTTCTTCTGCTAAATTATTTACCCTTACTTAGCATCTGAGTATATCCCTTTCTTATGTTTTCTTTTTCCAAGATTCCTTGAAGTGTATAATTATTAATATTCAGTTTATGATAAAATAATAATGGAATTATGATTGTATTTTTTATCATTTGTGTGAATGTGTAATGTAATGTTCTTGTATGTAATCTATTTTCCAAGAGTACTAAACTGATAGGTCCTTTGGGACTCAATTCCATGTAATCATTCCAATGAATTGAAATAATGCACTGGATCTGGGTAACTAGGGTCGGGGTATTATAGTTAGTATCAAAGTATGTTTAGTACAAACCTTGGATACTATATTTAGAAAAATTATGATTAGAGAACATGAACCTAAGATAGGATTTGTAGATTGGTGTAGAAGAATATCCAAAAAAAATCAGTATTGTAGATATTATGTGGGTTTCCCAAGAAATACATCCCTGTCTAGATACAAGTAGTTTGATTCCACTCTAGAATAGATGCAACTAGGGGTAAAACCCAAAAACACCACATTGAGTTTGACACGAACGGGAATCACTGCATAACAACAGGCCTTTTGCACACTTGATTACAACACCCTTGGGGGATATGCTTAGGATAATTCACATTTTCTTTAGAAACCATTATGATGGATTTATGAGTAAATATTTAGGAAAATAAACAAATGTTATGATTGTGAGACAGGTTGTGTGTAAATATTCAATTAATTTGGGGATTTTTATAGCTTATTGATTATACATTAATATGAGATTTAACCTAGTGTATGTAATCAATTAGAAATGGCAGTCACTAGAAGGAATGCAAACTCTATCTGTATGCATGATCCAATGAGTAAGAAAGATCATATATTTAATGGTCTTATGACAACATATAGAAGGGAAATAGTCTCAATTATATAATCCTCATATGAATAAATAGTATCATCTGTTAATAAGATGAGTTAATAATTATCTATGTCATGTGGCTTTAAAGGGAATCCAGAGATGAAAATTATGGTAATGGGAAAGATGGATAAAGGGAAGAATAAAAAATAAATTTTCCACATGTGATAACTATGGAAAGAATCACATTGATAAATGATTTAAGGTAATGTGAGTATGTTATAAGTGTGGAGAAAAAGTACACAATGTTCGTGATTTTTAGGGTAAGAAAAAAGTTTCAAATGAACAATGCATCATCTAAAATGAGTTGGTACACTATGTGAATCAATGTATAAATCATCATATTGTACCCCAAATAATGCTATTGGATAATAATCATGTTATGATACTACCATAGATGAAAAGGAATGACTAGTGTTCTAATGTTTTTGTTAAATAATTAAATAATTATAGTATTGTATCAATGACATACCCGTCATATGAATTGTGGAAATAAATAAGGATTGTACTGTAGTACAATTTTATTAAGAATTTGAGATTATATAGTTATATGAAATGTACCTCAATATGCAATTAAACTTTTTGGAAAATACATGGATGAAGGATATATTATACTTAATGTGGTAAAGATACAATGTTAGTTATTATGGAAAGACATATGATTTATTTTGATAATTTATCTTACATATTAGGGACTACCTTGAAACTGATTACAGATTTGTATATTCCATCGTTATTGGGATTTGTCGCCATTTTTTTGAACATGAGGTATATATTATGTATTCTATGATTTATATAAGGAAAGAGGACGAATGAACGTATTCAATATGGTTTTTTAAAAAAATTTATTACTACATTTGAACAGAATACATGATGAACGTTTTCACACGTTATTACATGGAAAAAGAGACATTCATTATGTTTACAATCCTTATAAATTATGGACTGTGAGTTTGGAAAAAAGTATTTTGGAAAATTGTAAGGTTTAAATGAATACATTTGGACATTGGATTCTATAGTAAAAGTTTTGAACATTTCTTAAAATTATTTTTGAATTGTGATATAAAGGGCAAGACGGAGGTTGGGTGAAAACATGTCACATCCAGCAAGGCAATTAGACTTGCACCCACAACCAAATGGCGACGAGGGTGAATCAGCTACCGGTGTCCAACATGATTTCCTCATTTGTATAATTTAGTTATTTTTTTTTAAAATGGTATGAAAGGTAAATTATATATTTATTTTTTAAAATTTATACGATAATGATAAATAGAATATTTTTGGGTACAATTATATTTTTTAGTGAATGATGAATTTATGGTAGGAATATGTTGAAGTATGGAACTATACATGTCTATTATTTTTTTATTTTATTCTGTAATGAAATTAATTCTTATACATTAATTATGGAAACTTATAACAAAAAATGTGTTATCCTAATACCTTATGTTTTATTGAACTGGTTATATTTTAAATCATCATAGATTTATGGCATTGAGGCCCTCAGTAATCCAGTTATTGTTCACTAGTTTGTGATTTATGACCTCAATCACTCATTATAAATATTTTTGTTTTTCCTCTAATTATGTGTCTCTAATTTCCACAAATTTTTTACTATTTGATATCATAATTTTGTGGTGAATTTTACATTTCCCTTTCCCTCATATTAAGAAAAATTATTGTAATCCTATTTTTAATGTAGGTTTTCCACAAAAGTATTTTCTATTTTTTACATTTTATTTTTGATGAAAAATTTCCAATTGTGAGGATGAAGTTTATATAGTAAGAATACAAGAAGACATGGACAAAGATGAACAGTTTAACTAAGGGTCAAATCATAATGATATGGATAATATGGTAACCTAAAATAGTTTAAAAACTTTGGATGAGAGTTTTGCGACCCATCCCCACATTATCCTTGAAAGAAATCTATTTGGAGCGATTAAAATCCAAAAATAATTTTATAAAAAAATAATATTTCAAGCGTATCCTAAAGTGACTCAAATATCTATTTTAAAAGGGTAGTTCCCCTTACCTTAATTTTACACCCACCAAGACTTCTGGCTCAGCCAAAACCCAATAAAATATCATATCAGATACAATTAATTATCACTATGTGCCTTACATAGATCAAAAAGCTAGCCTATGGACCCCTTTTGATAAAATCAAATGGAAGTACCCGAATTAGAGATAATTATTTCATCACCTCTTTCAAAGTTGTTTTCTTCTTCAACTTCCTCATTAACTGTTGTTTCCATACCAAAATAATAACTACATTGCCTTCTACATTCATTTAGGTTATTATAAATATCGTTCAACTATAATTGTTTTTATATCCATCCTATGAATGAAAAAGTCAACATATATGAGTACGTACAGCTTACTGTCTCTATGTCATGGTGAAGTTTGTTATTTCACACTTTATTTTTTATGGGTATAATAACGAGTATAATTGTTGTAAATAATAAATATAACACCTTAAGTATTAAGTATATATCATATACCATCCAATTATATATAACTTCACCATCTATCGAATGATATTGTTTCTCGTGCATATGTACAGATTACCGACTCCACGGCGTGATGAGATTCATCTTCAATGATCACCATTCATGAATTTTTTTAAAAATTTATATATTGATTAAGAATATGATATATGAAAAAATATTTCTACTTGGATAATATATATTTATGTATATAAATATATTACGTTTACTTACTTTCATACTATACGATAAAAGAACATAAACTAAGATCATGCTTACGTACGGACCCCCATCTCCATGAATGGTGTTTCCATTTTATATATCTATCAATTATACAAATTTATATTCAGAATATATATGATTTATAAATCATGATTTATATTTTGGAAGTATTTAAATGAATATCTACTTTATATGATCATGATAAACAAGTTAAAACACATACGATAAAGAAAATGATTATTACCTGAAATGTTATTTTAACAAAGAAAATTATTATTAAATGGGAGTATAAGGTCATAAAAAATAATTTATGATATAGTAAATATTATTATGGTTCTGGTGTAATTTAATAACATATTATGGTCATTATATAAGAGGTTAAACGTACCATTGACTAAAAAAATGTACAAGGTAAGGGTTAAGTCCTCAATCTCATTATTCTATGAGATTGTATATATTTATGTATAATTTGGGAAATATTTATCATATATATCCATATTTCAAAAAAAAATGTTTCAAAAAGGGGTCATTTAAGGTTTTATGGAACATGCTCTTTATCTAGATCATCATTTTAAATGTTTTAATGTTTTTTCTAAATATATTTAATTACATTCCATGTTTCAAAATTAATTTAATCGTTTATTCATATAGACATAATTGTTTTAAAATGTTAATTCTGTTCTAATGATTTAAAGTGGTATGGGACTCTTTGATTCAAAAATATTTTTTAAAATACTCCCTTTATAAATTTTGATACTTATAATTGATTTCATGAAAAAAGGATATTTCTCTTAACGGGTTTCAATAATTATTTTACATAATGTCAATAACCTTATTAGATATTATTCTTTGATTGAGGTAGACATATTATAAATAAAATCTTATATATTGTATTGATTGAGTTATGATATGTATGATTGTGAATCCGTTATTGTATACCATTCATGATTTGGGGTTAATGTATTTACAATTTCATATGATAGTTTTTATATGAATGTTTACATGAGGTTTCAATATTTTTATATGAGGAATGCATTGGAATTAGTAACTGACGAGTGCAGCCCCTGTAGCTCCATGATGTATCTATAGGACTCATGAGACATATTAGTGTATTTCCACAAGGTGTTGACAAAATTTGTATTTGTAGTCATGGCAGAAGGCCTTGTTTATGTGGTTATGATGTCTAACATTATGTGTTCCATCATTAAGAAAGTAGTTGTTTCATGTGATTATTCGACCAGTAGAATATCCATATGCATGTTTATATGGTAATGTTAGATTTATTTTTTCATATTATTTTCATGATTATATTTAAAAAGGAATTTTTTTATTAAACATCTTGCCTTAAACTTTTATTTCTTCTGCTAAATTATTTACCCTTACTTATCATCTGAGTATATCCCTTTCTTATGTTTTCTTTTTCCAAGATTCCTTGAAGTGTATAATTATTAATATTCAGGTTTATGATAAAATAATAATGGAATTCTGATTGTATTTTTTATCATTTGTGTGAATGTGTAATTTAATGTTCTTGTATGTAATCTATTTTCCAAGACTACTAAACTGATAGGTCCTTTGGGACTCAATTCCATGTAATCATTCCAATGAATTGAAATAATGCACTGGATCTGGGTAACTAGGGTCGGGGTATTATAGTTAGTATCAAAGTATGTTTAGTACAAACCTTGGATACTATATTTAGAAAAATTATGATTAGAGAACATGAACCTAAGATAGGATTTGTGGATTGGTATAGAAGAATATCCAAAAAAATCGGTATTGTAGATATTATGTGGGTTTCCCAAGAAATACATCCCTGTCTAGATACAAGTAGTCCGATTCCACTCTAGAATAGATGCAACTAGGGGTAAAACCCAAAAACACCACATTGAGTTTGACACGAACGGGAATCACTGCATAACAACAGGCCTTTTGCACACTTGATTACAACACCCTTGGGGGATACGCTTAGGATAATTCACATTTTCTTTAGAAACCATTATGATGGATTTATGAGTAAATATTTAGGAAAATAAACAAATGTTATGATTGTGAGACAGGTTGTGTGTAAATATTCAATTAATGTTGGGGATTTTTATAGCTTATTGATTATACATTAATATGAGATTTAACCTAGTGTATGTAATCAATTAGAAATGGCAGTCACTAAAAGGAATGCAAACTCTATCTGTATGCATGATCCAATGAGTAAGAAAGATCATATATTTAATGGTCTTATGACAACATATAGAAGGGAAATAGTCTCAATTATATAATCCTCATATGAATAAATAGTATCATCTGTTAATAAGATGAGTTAATAATTATCTATGTCATGTGGCTTTAAAGGGAAGCCAGAGATGAAAAATATGGTAATGGGAAAGATGGATAAAGGGAAGAATAAAAAATAAATTTTCCACATGTGATAACTATGTAAAGAATCACATTGATAAATGCTTTAAGGTAATGTGAGTATGTTATAAGTGTGGAGAAAAAGGACACAATGTTCGTGATTTTAAGGGTAAGAAAAAAGTTTCAAATGAACAATGCATCATCCAAAATGAGTTGGTACACTATGTGAATCAATGTATAAATCATCATATTATACCCCAAATAATGCTATTGGATAATAATCATGTTATGATACTACCATAGATGAAAAGGAGTGACTATTGTTCTAATGTTTTTGTTAAATAATTAAATAATTATAGTATTGTATCAATGACATACCCGTCATATGAATTGTGGAAATAAATAAGGATTTTACTGTAGTACAATTTTATTAAGAATTTGAGATTATATAGTTATATGAAATGTACCTCAATATGCAATTAAACTTTTTGGAAAATACATTGATGAAGGATATATTATACTTAATGTGGTAAAGATACAATGTTAGTTATTATGGAAAGACATATGATTGATTTTGATAATTTATCTTGCATATTAGGGACTACCTTGAAACTGATTACAGATTTTTATATTCCATCGTTATTGGGATTTGTCGCCATTTTTTTGAACATGAGGTATATATTATGTATTCTATGATTTATATAAGGAATGAGGACGAATGAACGTATTCAATATGGTTTTTTAATTAATTTTATTACTACATTTGAACAGAATACATGATGAACGTTTTCACACGTTATTACAAGGAAAAAAGAGACATTCATTATTTTTACAATCCTTATAAATTATGGACTGTGAGTTTGGAAAAAAGTATTTTGGAAAATTGTAAGGTTTAAATGAATACATTTGGACATTGGATTCTATAGTAAAAGTTTTAAACATTTCTTAAAATTATTTTTGAATTGTGATATAAAGGACAAGACGGAGGTTGGGTGAAAACATGTCACATCCAGCAAGGCAATTAGACTTGCACCCACAACCAAATGGCGACGAGGGTGAATCAGCTACCGCTGTCCAACATGATTTCCTCATTTGTATAATTTAGTTATTTTTTTAAAATGGTATGAAAGGTAAATTGTATATTTATTTTTTAAAATTTATACGATAATGATAAATAGAATATTTTTGGGTACAATTATATTTTTTAGTGAATGATGAATTTATGGTAGGAATATGTTGAAGGATGGAACTATACTTGTCTATTATTTTTTTCTTTTATTCTGTAATGAAATTAATTCTTATACATTAATTATGGAAACTTATAACAAAAAATGTGTTATCCTAATACCTTATGTTTTATTGAACTGGTTATATTTTAAATCATCATAGATTTATGGAATTGAGGCCCTCAGTAATCCAGTTATTGTTCACTAGTTTGTGATTTATGACCTCAATCACTCATTATAAATATTTTTGTTTTTCCTCTAATTATGTGTCTCTAATTTCCACAAATTTTTTACAATTTTATATCATAATTTTGTGGTGAATTTTACATTTCCCTTTCCCTCATATTAAGAAAAATTATTGTAATCCTATTTTTAATGTAGGTTTTCCACAAAAGTATTTTCTATTTTTTACATTTTATTTTTGATGAAAAATTTCCAATTGTGAGGATGAAGTTTATTGTATAAGGGATGAATTTAACAACCCAATATTTCATAGTACGTTATCTCATTAATGTAATTCAATATCTAATGCCTCACGCAACACCATGTTCGAGCGCACCAAGACATTCCAAACTAGACATTCAAAAAGTAGTTATGAATAGTATTAATTGAAATTTTAATTTTTTATACACCATATAATTTTCACATCCGTATTAAATTTTTCTTAGAAATAATATAATAAAAAATAAAATTTTTCAGATAAATGAAGTATTTTAAAAAAAATCAATCTTACCACCTTTTATTTCAGATCAATTGTTAAATCCAAAATTTGAAACTTTTATATATTAAATTTGAAAAACTAAACTTCTTCATTAGAAGCAGTAAAAAAATAGTCTGGATTAATTTTTGTGGTTTTTCTGATAACATTCATATTTTTATGAATAGTGAAAAATACAAAATTTTAATTGAAAACAAATTTCTTAATAAAAATAACTTATATCATTAAATTATATATTTTAATGGTTTTGAAATATAATTAGATTATTTTTTACAATTTAATCTGATGATGGTCATTGGAAGTAATGTTACATTTAAATTGGACATAAACACATTTCAGTATTTTGATATTTTTTACTTCTCAAATCCCGCTTTCATCATCTATGTTATGATTATTGTAAAATAGACATTTATTTTTATTTAGAATATCAAAATTAGCTATGGGTGAATTTTTTCTATTTTTCGAAACACATTTAATTTTTGATGAATATTGAAAAACACTACGTTGAAGAAAAACACGAACTTCTTCATTTAATTCTTTATTTTTAATTTATCATAATGTCAATAATGATACCCAAAACAAATATTAGTCCAATTTAATTCATTAGAGTTATTTTATAATAAGATTAGATAGATATAATTTTATTGAACATTTATCTTCTTTTACTCATCTACTAGGAACATTTTTAAATTTTCAAAAAACATAATTTTACATCATATATGAATTTAATTTCTAAAGTCTAAGATACATGATTGATATTAGTGAGTAAAATGTGGTTCATTTAGATGAAGTTTTTTAATGAATAGTAATTTTTGAATCTTATTTACCCCAATTAAATGTTAATAGGTTAATTAAAGGTAAAAATGATATTATTATTACACAAAATAATGTCCTAATTCTATTGGATAAGGGTATTTAGACCCAAAAAAACCTTAGGAATAAAATATGATCATTGTTTATCGACATGGATATAATTAGGACCTTTATTTATTTCATTTAAAAGAGGAGTTAAAAGTGTTAAATTCAAGTTTTAATAACTAAACCATTATTAATATAGGTTTATACATAATATAAATTTGAATATAAATATTCATTAGAAAGATAACATTTCTTCTTACATCATGGAATTTTATTTATAATTTTTAGACATTAATTAATTAAATTTATATATGACACAATGATGATTCAATAATTACCTTATTAATGAAAAATTAAAATAATTGATATTATAAATATCAAAATAAATGTAAATTGAGGCTTCTGATTCCATACAAAAATTTTCTAGGTAAATATGACATGTTAGGGTTGATTTAATTATTTTTGACGAATTAATCAACTTTTTATGATTTTCAAAAACACCAAATACCAAATAGTGTTAAAATTAATGTAAAAGTGTTTTTAAAAAAAATATTATATTATTAAATGATATAGTATTCCTAAAAAATAAGGTTTTTACAAAATACTAAAATAATTTTATATATGTTATTAATAAGCCACTGGATGTTCTCTTGTAATTTTTTAGTACGTTTTTTAACCATATAGTGTAAGAATCAAAGAAGACATGTTAAGAGTTATACTCTTTTTCTAATGGTTAAATATAAAAGATAATGTTAATATGGTAACCTAAACATGTCTAAATACAATTGGTTGATATTTTTTCGAACCAACCCCACCTTATCCTAGATTTAAATCTATTTGGAGACATGAAGAACTTAATATGATTTTATAATAAAGTAATATTTCCAATATTTCATAATGTGACCCTCACAACTCTTATAAAAAGGTACCTCACCTTATTTTAATTTCACACCATCAAATCCTTTTGGATCGGATGAACCCTACTCAAATATCATCCCAACTACCCTCAAAACATCCTAAAGGCCATACATTGATCAGTAACAAAACCAATAATACCTTTTGTCAAAACAAAACGAACCCCCCGAAGAAGAAATCATTATTTAATCACATATTTCAATATTCTATTCTTCTTCCAATTCATCGTTCATTATTGTTTCCATATTAAGATCCTAACTCGATTACCATATACATACTTTGAGGATATTATAAAAACGATGCAACCATTTTCATTATTCTATCCATCCTATGAATGAAATAGTCACCATACGTGCGTACGTATGGTTTACCGTCTCCATGTTGTTGTGAAGGTTGTTATTCAACACATAATTATTTCAATGGGTATAATAATGATTATAACTTATAAAAATAAAAAATATAAAATTTTAAGAATTATGTATATATAATATACCATCCAATTACATAAGTTTTCACCAACAATAAAATGATATTGTCACTCGTGCATAGGTATGTCTTACCGTCTCCACAACGCGATGAGATTCATTTTCAAATATCACCATTCTAGAATTTTTATAAAAATATATATATTGATTAAGTATGAGATATATGAAATAATATTTCAACAATAATAATATATATTTATGTATATAAATATATTCCATTTAATTACATCCAAAATATACAATATGAGAACATAAAGAAAGTTCATGCTTACGTACGGACCACCCTCTCCATGATTGGTGTTTCCATTTCAAATATCTATCTATAGTAAATATTTATATTCTTCAAATATATATGATATATAAATCATGTTTTATATTCTAAAACGATTTAAATCATTATCTAGGTGATACGATCCAAAATAACAAGGTAAAATAGATATGATAAAGATAGATATTATTACCTAAAATGATACATTGACATGGAAATTATTACTAAATGGGTAATATAATGTAATAAATGAATCCTTTATGACCTAATTAATATTAATATGGTTCTAGAATAATTTGGTAACATACTATGGTCATTATACATGAGGTTAAACGTACCCTCTAATAAAGGAATTTTATAAGGTAATGGTTAATTACTCAATCACATTATTCTCCAAAATTGTTTATATGTATGTATTTACTAGGACATATTTATCATCTATGTCCATGTTTCATAAAAATGTTTTCAAACGTAATCTTATATGGTTTTATGGAAGATACTCTTTAACTATATCATTATTTTAAATGCATTAATGTTTTGTTAAATATATTTAATTAATGTCAATATTTTCAAAATGATTTTAAGAATTTATTAATATTGACATAATTTTTAGAAAATTTTAATTATTTTAAAAAGTTTGAAAGAGGTATGGAAAACATTGATTCAAAAAACCATTTTAAATGAGTTCTTTTATAAATTTGGAGACTTCTAAAAAATTTCATTAAAAAATGATATTTCTCTCAAAAGATTTTACTAATTATTTTAATCTATGTCAACATCCTTTTTAGATATTATTCTTGATTGAGGATTACTTATTATAAATACAATCATTAATATTTTATTAAATGAGGTATGCTATTTATTATTATTAATGTTCTATTTTTAAACCATTAATGCTTTATGGAAAATGTATTTACATTTTATATTCTAGTTTTAATACAAATGTTTATGTTATGTTTCCACATTTTCATATGAGGAATGTGTTAGACATAGCAAGTGATGGGTGGAGTCTACTAAAGATCCTCGGTGAATTGGTAGGACTCATCAGAAAAATTTGTGTCTTGGAACATGGCCTTGACAAAATTTTTATTTGTAGCCATGGAACGAGGCCTTGACTATGTGGTTTTGATGTCTATCATTAGGAATTCCTTTATAATGAAATTAGTTATTACATGTTATTATTCTACTAGTGTAATATCGATTTGTGTGTTTATATGGTATTGATAGATTTTTTTATTTCATATTATGTTCAATATTATTTTTAAAAATGTTTTTTTAATTACACATGTTTTTCATAAATTATTATGGCTTCCACTAAATTATTTACCCCTACAAAACATCTGAGCTCACCCCTTTATTTTGTTTTATTTTTCAAGGATTCCAAGAAGTGTATTATGATTTATATATAGTTTTAAGCTATAATAATAATGAAATTATCAAAGGATTTTTTATTTTGTTTTTGCATTAGTAATGTAACATTCATGTATGTAATCTATTGTCCAAAACTGATAAACTCATTGATCCTTCGAGATTTAATTCCTTGTAATCATGAAACTTTTTTAAAATAATGTACCAGCTCTGGGTAACTAGGGTCTAGGAATTACATATGTTGCATACAATAATATGATATTTAATTGTATATTTTATATGGTTCAGAATTAATCATGGATCTTAGAAGGTATTGAGAGTTAAGGTGTCCTTGGAAACTTGGTAATTATGTCGTTAAATATAGAGTAATTAATTAAATGTAAACTATTTATGATATTTCTTGTATATATTCTTTATAAAAATATTTAAATGGTAATTGTGTTTATATTATTTTATAGTTCATTGGTGTTGTCCTATTTTGTTATACGCACACACTACTCAGGATACCTGATTAATACCTGGATTGATTTCATGGTCATAGGACATGATAAGGGAAAGGTCCCTATGTTATATGAAAGATGTTGGATGGATAATGGATAAGGGATCTAGACATGGTGCCAACACCAGAGTGTGAGTTTTAGTGTCTTTATTTTATTTTCGGGTGGGGGTTTGTTTATTGACACAAGAAAAATATTTAAAATAACATATCTATTGTTAATTAATGGATATTGTATTTCATATTTTTTTATCAAGTGATATCTGTATTTTTTTTGTTATGGTTATATCATTTGTCTACTATATATTATATTTGATATCGTTTAACTCTAATAAAGATGGTATATTCTCCCCATAATCGATATTATACCCTCGTTGCATGTAGGTAACATATAGCATACAAGGAGGCATTCTTGAGGCCACGCAGTAAATCACATCATGGATCTAGTGTGTGGTACCTAGGTTGGGACATTACACAAGGTTCCCTCTAGCTCCCAATATTCTCCTCCAATGTATTTGGAATCTCACTCTCAATGTATAGGTATTTTATTCCTCTTCTTTATTCATGTATATTCATTACCTTAACTCCATTTTTTCCAAATCATAATATTTGGACATGTTTCCCATGTACATATTACTGATCATTTTATATCGAAAATATGAGATACCAAATTCGAACTCTTCATACAATTTTACGAGTTTTTATGTGACCCTATTATGACTACAAAATTCCACCAGGATTTCCCATGCCAAAAAATTGTGTACTGAATCATGTACCCATTTACTATCATGTGTTTTCACCTTCATGAACTTATACGTTCTTATTGGGGACATACATGTTTTAATTCCACCGTACATGATTGTGGAATGAAATATGATGATGAATGAATCCATATTTTACGATTTATTTAGAAGAATTAATCACGAGAAATAAAATAATGTGACAGGTTCTCCTAGAATCATATAGAGGTTTAATTCATTGGGTAATGTTTAGTCTCAAGATACTTCTTATTAGGAAATAGAGAAAAATTGATTCTTTTATGGGAATTTTTAAATCATGATTTCTTAGAATTTATTCTTAACATATTTTTATGATGTAGTGTTTTATATTTTTGCCACATTTCCCATTTTTCTCTTATGATTATCATGTTATATCACATTTCATTCTTCGTGTTTTTTTATCAGTCCTTTTATTCACCATTAATATTCTTATTTTCTGATGTATATTAATTTCATCATGTAATTCCATGTTCATTTTCTTGTTAGGATTTTTATATCACCCATTTAATATCTATATACCTAGTTAACCCATGTAATTTAAAGTACGCGCATGTTAATGAAGTTTTCATTAAATATGACCCATTTCCTATTTTTATTTTTTATGTAATGTTACTACTTTCCATGGACACTAGAATTATAAATAATTTTTTTTGTAATAGGAGTAATTTTATGTAATAAATCATTAATTAATATATAATATGTATTAAGGATATTATACCACCACTAGAATGTAGTGGGAGAGTTTCTGTACTAAAACACATTCAAGAGCGTGGTTAGAAGATTACCATCAGGTATGCTGCTAGAGTGTGACTGGTCGGTTATATCGAGGGGGGTGTCATTGTCATGGTATTGGGAAACATAATTCATAGTGCAACAAATATTAAATTCTCCAGAAATCCAGGAAATATATTAGGGTTGATGTTCGGGCTAGATGTAATCTATGCAGTAGATACCTAAGGATAAAAATGTTGGACCTTCTTCTATGAGAGTTAATATTCATGTAGATTTTATGTTAGAATCTACGCTTTTAGATATAGGTTCTCATAATATATTTATTTGTTTTCCTATTATGGAGATCCTTAATATTTATGTTTATTTTTTCCATGGAATAATGATACTTCTTACTCCATTAAGGATTCAATAGAAGTGTGTACACAATTTTAGGGAGTACCTCCTAGATATTAGCTGGTGTGGGATCATATGGGACTGATTTTCCATTGATATGATATGGTTTTATGTGTATATTTAGATGTAATGGATGGTTACATATCATGCATTCATTTATTTCTATTATCATATACTAATTTTCACATCACCACATGGTGGGGTTTTTTTTATAATGGTGAAAGAGATGTCTAGAAGATTCAAGTTGGATGTGAGCATCATGGGATTGGGGGATGATATATCATATTTATATATTTATATATATATGATTAGGTATCAGATAATTCTTATTTCCTTATGGTGGTTTTTTAAGGGATTTTTCTTGGATAACTTTTCATGACAACCTCTTATGACAGATATATATACTGCAAGAAGATTCACTAGTATCCATTCCTCCATATAGGATGGCTATTACTGATTTTTTGGAGATCAAAAAGATGTTATAAGGCTTTTATAAATATGTTTTATATGAATCTGTACTTATATAGTTGGTTTCATGGTCCTTTTGTCAAATAAAGAATCTATAACCCAACATTTATAAGTGGATTAACTGAATTTAAATTAGTTGATTGTTAAGAATTGGTACCCTTTTCTTCAAATAGATGATCTCTTCAACTCGCTCTATGGTGCTCGGGTGTTCTTGAATATTGATATGAGGTCTGGTTGTCATCATGTTCGTGTTAGACCTTAATACATACATCAAAAATATATTCATAGAAGGCATCATCTATATGAGTATCCGATTATTCTGTTAGTTCTATCAAATGCACCATTAGTTTTTATGTCACTAATGAAATAATTTTTTCACCAATACTAATATTTTTGTGTGTTGGTATTACCAGATGATATATTTGTGTATTCCCATACTAAACCCAATCATGCCAAAACATTTTGACATCTGATTAGATACACTGAGAGTTAATTATTTATATGATAATCTCACTAACATCCACTTTTTTATTGATGTGATTCACTATATAGGACATATTATCTCATATATAGAAGTATAAGCTTGCATAGTGCATGTGAGATCTGTAGTTTTTCGATTAATCCAAAGATATTCTTTGATATAAAAAGTTTAATGGGGATATGAAGTTATTTCAGCTGTTTTGAAAAATACTTATCATTATTAGAAACACATCGTATGTGCTTGAATAAGAATGGTGTGATGTTTGTGTGGCTAGATACTATTACGAAATCCTTTCAAGGGAATAAGGGGAGACTAACTTCATAATTCATCCTGATTCTTCCAGAGAAATGTGGAGCTATATTGTGTATTTTGATACATTAAGTATCAGTGTAAAAGAAGTTATAATGTAGGAAGAGAGAGAACTATAATATAGGTATCATTATTTGAGGCCATATTAGAGGAAGTAACCATCCTGTTATCTTGAGTTATCCTTTTTTTCAACACTTGAAATATTGAAGGAATTATTTACAGGGATAAAATTTCCTAGTGTACATGTACTACAAAATAATCAAGTAAATATTTACATAGCGTGACTTGAATCTAAGGAAAAAAATTGGATTGAATATTTATAGAGTTTTGCCATTGAATATTCCTATATTAATAGAATTGAAAATGTAGTTATTGATGTGCTAAGAAGATGGAATCCGATACAAGCTGTTTAGGATTCCAGTAGTGAGTGACATATTACATACTTGTTTTCAGTGATACACTTGGAAGTGTAAGATAGTCATAGTTTAACTTCAATATCATCTTAAATAGTGTCTTCCACAATATTGAATAGGGTGATCCTCATATAGATGTAACATTTTGAGTTATAGATACTATGAGAGAGAATGGATGATGATGACCCGCATTCAGGTTGGATCATTGGTGAGGATGAGATCATTTACATCTATATATATTTCTGGGTTCTAGCAGAAAAATGTGATGTCTTGATGTGAGATTCACATTCCTCTATATGGGTTGTTAATACTAGTCTTATAATTATTTACCATAACTTATTCCATCAATAATGGTGGTTAGGAATGAAATTAATGTATTTAGTTTTGTTTCTCGATTTTCCACCTTTCGGTTGGTGAAGGTGGAACCACAGTTACTAGTTAGTATTTTAGAGCCATTTCTTATTCCTAAGTCGAAATGGGATGGTGTCAGAATAGATTTCATGAAAGGAATTTTGAGATCACCAAGGGATAATGATTCCATATGGGTGATCATAGACAGGTTGATAATGGTAACCCATTTTCTACCTATTTTGGTGACTCATTTAGTTAATGAGCTCGGGAGGCAATAAATTAACAAGATCATATTCCTAAATGGTGTTCTATGATATATCATATCAAATAGATAAAATTTTTTCACACTAGTGTTCTTAAAGGGGATAAATCGGGCACTAGGTTCACAGGAACTACCGTGTACATCCAATCACCCACAGACCCTCGATCAGTCTTCGAATAAGATACTAGTTTTATATGTTATTCTTCGATCATTTTTTATTGATCTATGTAATTTTTGGGTGATAAACATACATATACATGAGATATCAAATAATCATATCTTTGAAGTTACTATATATATGGATCCTTATATGTCTATCTAAATTAGGTTATTCTATTACTCTTATTTTATTTAGTGGCAGGAGATGCAGCACTACTATCTCCACCTCTTATTCAAGATAAATTAGAGCAGGTTTCGCTTATTATGAATTAGATTCCAAGACCGTAGTCATGATAAAAATCCTACACTGATCATCACCATCGACAGTAGGAGTTTTAGGTGGGGATTGGGGATTTCATGGAACATTCTCATAGACTAGGGAATATATGGGTTGAAAGTCAATGGAAGATATCAAATATTTATATCAGGACTGTAACACCCGATACTTTTATGTTATATAAATCATCAAAGGAATCTTTTTCTACAAAACACTTGGTTGGATTTCTTTACACGAAATCGCGACCTTCCTCGATAGCTTGCGTCGTACGCAATACTGAGTTTCACTAAACAACGATATGATATTAAAATATTTTTAAAACTAGCTGTTTTGAATAGTAATAACCACTTTTTGAAATTTTATAAATTTTATTTTTCAAAATAGACTTCATTTTTGGATTCGGAATATCGAAATTAGCCTAGGGTGAAATATTGGTATTTTTCTGAAAACTTTCAATTTTTGATGAATAGTGAAACCACTAAGTGGTAGTTAAAAAAACTGAATTTTTCATAAAACATAATTTTTCCGCTTCTGTGAGTGGAATTTCGAAAATCCGAGAGACACGTTTAATAACAACGAATAAAATGTGGTTCAATGTGATGAAAATAATTTTTGGTGAATAGTAACTTTTTTCTTTTATTTACCACGGTTAAAAGTAAATATGGTAATTAAGGGTAAAAATTATATTATTATTACCCTAACACATGTCTTAATTCTATTTGACAAGTTTAATTCGACCAAAAACAACCTTAGGAATAAAATATGTCCATTTAGGCCCACATGGATTAGATTAGGACATTTATTATTAATTTATTTAAAGAAGGGTTAAAATAGTTAATATCAAAGTTTAATAAGTAAATAATTTTTAATATGGGGTTATACATAAGTTAAATTCGACTATAAATATTCATTAAAAAGAAAAAAATATTTCCTACATAATTTTATTTTATTTGTAATTTTTAGACATTAAATAATTTAATTTATTTATGACACAAAGATGATTTAGTAATTATCTTATTAATGAAATATTGACATAATTAATGTTATAAACACCAAAATAAATGTAATTTGAGACTTTTTATGAATTCCACTAATTTTCTAGGTTAATATGACATGTTAGTATTTATTTAATTAACTTTTTTCGAATTAATAATTCTGATATGATTTTCACAAAAATCAATTACTAAATATAGTCAAAATTAACATAAAATATTTTTTAAAACAAATATTATATTAGTAATTGTTATTTTAATCCTAAAAATCTATGGTTCGGCCAAATGAATTATATAAGGTTATATATATTAATAATAAACAACTTGGGGTTCGTATGGCTGCTTATAGAATGTTTATTAACCTTATATTATAAGAACACAAGAAGACACGGTAAAAGTAAAATTATTTTACTTAATGTTAAATCTAAGGTTAAAATACGAACCTAAACTTTTCTAAATTCTATTGGATGAGAGGATTTTGACCCATCCCCACCTTAGCTTCAAAATATATCAATTTGGAGCTATTTAAAACAGAACTTTACCTTATAATAAAATAATATTTTTAGTTTTCCCAAAGGTACCCCTCTCCTCCCTTATAAAAGGGAACCTCCTCCCCCTCTTCCTCACACCACTTTGAGCCTTCAAGATCGGCCAACCCCTACGAATTCCAACTCTCCAATTCCCTAGAGACATCCTAGAGGTCCTGGTCTTCTTCAAAGACTAATTTTAGTGCCCTAAAAGAAGGTCTCAAATAAGTACTTCAAAGAAGAGGAGGTTCAGACACTTACGAAGCAAAACGGACCTAAGGTAAGGGAAATATCACAATCTCATTTTTATCTGAGATTGTTTATACTTTGGCATTTACTGTGGTGTATTTTATCATCCACATCCATGTTTCCTCAATATTTAATATTTATATCCTTCTACAGTAGTTTATATTCAATTTTTCCCTTCGGTGAGTTTTTAGTAATAGATATGAAAGGAATCTTTTGTCGTTTTTCGTATGAGGTACTTTTTTGACTTTTCTGACAAAAGTATGAGAAGAATGTTTTTTTATCATATACGGCATGAATGTATTTTTAAAACATTATTTCCAAGAAGATTCCTTTATAATTTTTAATGTTTATTTATAATCAACTTCTTTTAGTTTTGAATTTTATGACATGTTATGAATGGAAAAGTGTTTTTGAAGAAGAAATGATATTTTCCTCATGAATGGAGTTCAAGAGTTTTATCAAAATTATTTTCCATCTAAGATAATATAGTGTCTTGTTTCTATCCCTATTATGACATGGATTTGATTATGTTATGATGGAAATATTTTTATTAATTCCTTTATCTTATATGAATTGTTTTATGATGTCATGATGTTTAAGATTCCCATTTTTATTACATGGGTTATGCAATGATGTATGATTTACGATTTTGTGGCACACATAAGAATGGTTTCATTATGATATGGGTGGGACCTATATCTCCCTCCAATGCATTGGGTAACGTTTTTATATCTCAAGAGATTGACATGGCTGGAATGGTAGGTTATACCGGTTCAGTGAAACAGGACTGAAATGAGGGTTACTCGGTTCAGAAATGGACTTTGTCCACTAAGATAGTCTTGGCAATGATACTTGACGAAAAAGAAATTATTCTCTATGATTGTGTGTGTATGCCACAAAGTTTCATTTTTTATGTAATGATTATTGGGATTTCATTTCACTACTATGATTTATCCCATGTTATGAAATTATGATCCCTTTTGCAGGTTAAGATTTCCAAAATGTTATGTTCTTATGAATATGATGTGATTGATATTTCTTTTGTTTACACTTACTGAGCATTTGAGCTCACCCTTTTGTATGTTTTATTTCCCCAGGTCAGGAAGAAGGTTAATAAGTAGAATATGCCAAAAATGGACTCTAGATATGATGAAATAAATGGGAGGCAAAATAGATGCTTTATGAACCGGTTTTTTATTTTTCCCAGTTTCTAAAGACACTATACCTATACGGTCCTTTCGTGGTTTTATTATATGTTGTAATAAGTATGCGTCAATTTTGAAGTATTAACAATATATGTAATGTATGGGTCGTTATAGTTGGTATCAGAGGAAAGGTATAGTCAACCTTTGGAAACTAGGATGTGAAATCCTTAGTAAGAACCCTAAGGATAAGTCTAAGAATAGAACACAATATTAGTGTTTTAGAAATGGCCATGAATAACCTTGGATAAGACCTTAAGTGTGAAATTTTATTCTTGAGTATGTGGTTTTCCTATTATAATTAGTGTTGCTCACACTATTCTTCTTGGTTTTAGTCAATGGCTGGAACCCGAAGGAATCGTGTTAATGCGGAATGTGATGGGCAATGCAATGATTGTCCCCCTGAGAAACCAAACGTTATGGGAGATGGAATTCAAAATCGTGTAGCCATGCTCACACAACTTTCTCAAGACCTGAATCATGCAGTACTTCCAAACGAGCAAAGGAAGGAGCAACATTCTATTGTATCCTTCATGAGGCAGCGTCCACCATGTTTCAGCGGGTCTACAAATCCATTAGTTGCTGAATAATGGATTAGTACTACTGAAAAGATATTTTCAGTTCGTCAATGTTCTGAACATGATAAAGTCATCCTATCAGTGTATCGTTTGGAAGGAGATTCTAATCAATGGTGGAATATTATTAAGAATATGAGGCAAAGAGATGAAATTGAGTCCATGGAATGGGACGAGTTCAATAACTTATTTTTCAATAAGTACTTCCCTCATATTCTCCTGACAAAGATGGAGAAAGATTTTCTTCAACTGAAGTAAAAGGATTATTAATCTGTAGGTACCTATGAAGCAAATTTTAAAATACATTCAAGGTACGCTTCTGGTATTATTATCCAACCTGAGAGTAAGATCGATCGATTCTTTACTGGCTTAAAACCAAGTCTTCTAAGGGAGTTAGACATAAGGGACTTCAATAGCTACGAGGAAATCGTTTGATGTGCTATCAAAGTTGAGATAGAGATTGTATTAACCCATCAGTCATATGGGTTTGATAAGAAGAAGAAAATGTAATTCAAAGGAAAATCTAAAGAGCACACTAAAAAGAAGATGAGATTTCACTTATGCTCAAAGTGTGGAAAGAAACATGGAGGGAGTTGTCTTAAAGGGACAAGTAAATGTTTCAAATGTGGAAAGGAAGGTCATCGGGCATTTGAATGCCGCGATGATGGGAAGAATATGTCTAATGATGCAAACAAAGGAAGGGATACACAAAATGAACCTACAATAATTCAATGTTTCAAGTGCAAGGAGAAGGGTCATTATGCCAATAAATGCCCTAATCCAAGGGTTGATGATGATGTTCTACGTCAATAAACACTTAAGGCTAAAGACAAAGGAAAGTCACATGAAATTTCTATCAGCGATGTGGAGTACGATAACGATGTGGAGAAAGGTACACTTACCATCCACTCTAATGTAGAAAATGTTTTATTTGATTCTGGATCCACCCAATCTTTTATTTCTGAATAATTTTCTAAGGGTATCACCGTATTACCTCAACAATTATACGTTGTGTTAGCTGTGACAACACCTAATGTCACAACATTCGCATAAAAAGTTTATAATTCTTCTCCGATCGATGTTTGTGGGAAAGTTCTTCCTGTAAATTTTGTGATCCTTCCTATAGTGGAATTTGATGTGATTCTTGGCATGGATTGGCTTTCTTTATATAGAGCTCATATCAATTGACAAAGAAGGGAGGTCACATTTCCTATTCCAGATCAATCTATGATCGTCTATCAATGCAAGGATGAACATAACCTTCTAGTGGAAATTCCTTTTACCTTATGGGTCTTGATTCCACTAAATAAAGGTTATTTATCTCAAATGGTTGGTGAGAAACTCACGATTAATAATATTCCCATTGTACGGGAGTTTGATGATGTCTTTCCGGAGGAATTACCGGGTCTTCCACCAAATCGTGAAGTTGAGTTTTCCATAGAACTCTTAACGGGTGCTTTGCCTATTTCAAAGAAACCTTATAGAATGGCCCCAATTGAGTTTCAAGAATTGAAGAACAAACTCCAAGAGTATCTTGATAAGGGATTCATACGCCCAAGTGCATCACCTTGGGGAGCACCTGTTCTATTTGTTAAGAAGATAGATGGATCAATGATACTCTTCATTGATTATCGAGAACTTAACAAGATCACTATCAAGAAAAAATATCCTCTCCCACTCATTGATGACTTATTTGGCCAACTACGTGGAGCTCAATACTTTTCCAAGATTGATCTTCATTCAGGGTACCATCAATTAAGGTTCAAAAGGGAGGATATACCAAAGATGGATTTTCGTACAAGGTATGGACACTATGAATTTATAATGATGCCATTTGGTCTTACTAATTCCCCTGTTATCTTAATGGATCTAATGAATAGAGTCTTTAAAGACTTTATTGATCAGTTTGTGATAGTCTTTATAGACGATATTCTTGTCTATTCAAAGAGCAAGGAAGAACATGAAGATCACTTGAGAATTATATTGAAGACCCTAAGAAAGGAGAAGCTTTATGAAAAATTTACCAAGTGTGAATTTTGACATCAAAAAGTTGCATTTATGGGTCACATAATCTCAAAAGAGGGGATACCTGTGGATCCATCAAAAATAGAGGTTATCAAAAGATGGTCGAGACCAACAACAATGACTGAGATCCAATGTTTCCTTGGTTTGGATGGATATTATCGACATTTTGTGAATGATTTTTCACGATTATCTAATCCACTCACCATGTTGACTCGGAAAGGAGTTAAGATTGTCTAGACGGAGGAATGTGAAGAGAATTTCAAGAAGTTGAAAAGAAGGTTATCCAGTGTACCTGTACTCACACTGCCTTGTAGTGGAGAAAGGTTTGTGAACTATAGTGATGCATCCAAGAAGGGATTGGGGTGTGTTCATATGCAAAATGATATGGTGATAGCTTATGCCTCACGACAGTTGAAAATCCATGAGCAAAATTACCTAACACATGATTTGGAGTTAGCTGCGGTAATCTTTGCATTAATGATTTGGAGGAATTATCATTATAGTGAAAGGTGTGATATTTATACTGATCATAAAAGTTTAAAGTATATTTTCACACAAAAGGAGTTGAATATGTGTCAAAGAAGATGGTTGGAGCTGATTAAGGATTATGACTCCTCAATCCATTACCACCCTGGGAATGAAAACAAGGTGGAAGAAGCCTTAAGTTGACAAGACCATGTCAGTTTATCCATGATGAGGATCACAAAAGATCCAATATTTATGGATTTTCAAAGGATGGATCTTGGAATTATAATGGAAGGGGAAAATCTTATCCTTCTCAAATGAATGTTCAACCATCTATACATGTGAAGATTAAGGAAGCACAGAAAGAAGATTTAGAGTTACAAAAGAAGGTGAGAAATGTTCCTGAATTCAACCTTGTTTGTGATGGGATAATAAAGATCAGGAATCGGGTTTGTGTTCCTCCCATCCCTGAATTAAAGAAGGAACTGCTAGATGAGGCTCATAGGTTTTCATTCTCTATTCATCATGGAAGCACGAACATGTATAGGGACCTGAAAGAGTACTTCTGGTGGGATGGCATGAAAAGATATGTTGCTGAATATGTCTCTCGATGCTTGGTTTGTCAGCAAGTTAATGTTGAGAGATAGAAGTCTATGGAGATGTTACAACCATTACCCACACCCGAATGGAAATGGGAAAACATCACTATAAACATTGTCATAGGACTTCCTAAAACATCCAAAGGCAATAATGCTATCTGGGTCATAGTTGATCGTCTTACCAAGACTGCACATTTCATTGCTATTAGAGAGGATTTCTCTCTGGATCAGCTTTCTAGAATATATGTAAAAGAAGTGGTATGATTTCATGGAGTACCACTTTCTATTATATATGATCGGGATCTGAGATTTACCTCGATGTCCTAGCGAAGTCTTCAGCATACTCTGGATAGATAGTTGAGTTTCAGCACTGCTTATCATCCTCAGACAGACGGTCAGTTTGAGAGAACAATTCAAACCCTAGAAGATATGTTGAGATCTTTCTCTATGGATTTCAAAGGTGGTTGGGATCAACACCTACCATTGGTGGAATTTTCTTATAATAATAGCTTTCACTCCAATATTCAGATGGCTCTTTATGAAGCTCTCTATGGAAAGAAATGCAGTACTCCAACTTGTTGGGATGAAGTTGGGAAAAGAAAGCTATTAGGACCTGATCTCATTGATGAAATGGCAGAAAAGGTCAGATCTATTCAACAACACATAAGAGAAGCTCAGAGTCGACAGAAAATTTATGCCGACAACCGATGAAAAGACCTAGAGTTTGAAGTGGGTGATAAAGTTTTCTTACGAATATCTCCCTGGAAGAGAGTTATGTGATTTGGAAAGAAGGGATAGTTGAGCCCTAGATATATTGGTCCTTTCGAAATACTGGATCGTGTTGGGAAGGTAGCATACCGATATGCGCTTCCACTGAATATCTCTCAAGTTCACGATGTGTTCCATGTATCTCTCCTGAGAAAGTACATAACTGATCCTTCACATGCACTTAGCTCAGAAGTTGTACTGCTGGAGCAAGATCTTTCTTATGAAGAACAACCGATAGAGATTCTGGATCGTAGCGAAAAAGTCCTACGAAACAAGACCACTCGATTGGTGAAAGATTTATGGAGGAACCACCAATTATAATAAGCTATATGGGAGCTTGAGGATATGATGAGGGAGAGGTATCCTCATCTGTTTGTTACAAAGTGATGAATTTCGAGGGCGAAATTCATTTTAAGGGGGGTAGAATGTAACACCTGAGACATTTATGTTATATAAATCATCAAAGGAATCTTTTTCTACACAACACTTTCTTGGCTTGCTTTACACGAAATCATGACCTTCCTCGATAGCTTGCGTCGTACGCAATACCGAGTTTCACTAAACAACGATATGCTATTAAAAAATTATTAAAACTAGCCATTATGAATAGTAATAACAACTTTTTGAAATTTTATAAATTTTATTTTACAAAATGGACTTCATTTTTGGATTCGGAATATCGAAATTATCCTAGGTTGAAATTTTGGTATTTTTCTGAAAACATTCAATTTTTGATGAATAGTGAAACCACTAAGTGGTAGTTAAAAAAACTGAATTTTTCATAAAACTTAATTTTACCACTTCTGTGAGTGGAATTTCGAAAATCCGAGAGACACAGTTAATATCAAGGACTAAAATGTGGTTCAATGAGATGAAAATAATTTTTGGTGAATAGTAACATTTTACTTTTATTTACCACGGTTAAAAGTAAATAGGGTAATTAAGGTTAAAAATGATATTATTATTACCCTAAAATATGTCCTAATTCTATTGGAAAAGTTTAATTCGACCAAAAAAAACCTTAGGAATAAAATATGACAATTTAGGCCCACATGGATTAGATTAGGACATTTATTATTAATTTATTTAAAGAAGGGTTAAAATAGTTATTATCAATGTTTAATAAGTAAATAATTTTTAATATGGAGTTATACATAAGATAAATTCGACTATAAATATTCATTAGAACAATAAAAAGATTTCCTACATAATTTAATTTTATTTGTAATTTTTAGACATTAAATAATTTAACTTATTTATGACACAAATATGATGCAGTAATTATCTTATTAATGAAATATTGACATAATTAATGTTATAAACACAAAAATAAATGTAATTTGACACTTTTTATGAATTCCATTAATTTTCTAGGTTAATATGACATGTTATTATTGATTTAATTAACCTGGTTCAAATTAATAATTATGTTATGATTTTCACAAAAATCAATTACTAAATATAGTCAAAATTGACATAAAATAGTTTTTAAAACAAATATTATATTATTAATTGTTATTTTATTACTAGAAATCTATGGTTCAGAAAAATGACTTATATAAGGTTATATATATTAATAATAAACAACTTGGGGTCCGTTTGGCTGCTTATAGTTTGTTTATTAACCTTATATTATAAGAACACAAGAAGACACGGTAAAAGTAAACTTATTTAACTTAATGTTAAATCTAAGGTTAAAATAGGAAGCTAAACTTGTCTAAATTCAATTGGATGAGAGGAATTCGACCCATCCCCACCTTAGCTTCGAAATATATCAATTTGGAGCTATTTAAAACCGAACTTGACTTTATAATGAAATAATATTTTTAGTTTTCCCAAAGGTGCCCCCTATCCTCCCTTATAAAAGGTAGCCTCCTCCCCCTCTTCCTCACACCACATTGGGCCTTCAAGATCATCCAACCCCTGCCAATTCCTCATCTCCACTTCCCTAGAGACATCTGAGAGGTCCTGGTCTTTTTCAAAGAACAAATTTAGTGCCCTATAAGAAGGTCTCAAGGAAGCACTTCAAAGAAGAGGATGTTCGGACACTTACGAAGAAAAACGGACCTAAGGTAAGAGAAATATCACAATCTCATTTTTTTCTAAGATTGTTTATACTTTGGCATTTACTAGGGTGTATTTTATCATCCAAATCCATGTTTCCTCAATATGTAATATTTATATCCTTCTAAAATAGTTTATATTCAATTTTACCCTTCGGTGAGTTTTTAGTAAAAGATATGAAAGGAATCTTTTGTCGTTTTTCGTACGAGCTAATTTTTTGACTTTTCCGACAAAAGTACGGGAAGAATTTTTTTTAACTTATACGGCATGAGTGGATTATTAAAAAATTATTTCCAAGCATCTTCCTTTACAAGTTGTAATGTTTATTTTTAATGAACTTCTTTTAGTTTTGAATTTTATGACATGTTAAGAATGGAAAAGTGTTTTTGAAGAAGAAAGGATATTTTCTTCAAGAATGGAGTTCAAGAGTTTTATCAAAATTATTTTGCATCTAAGATAATATAGGGTCTTGTTTCTATCTATATTATGACATGGATTTGATTATGTAATGATGGAAATATTTTTATGATTTCCTTTTTCTTATATTAATTGTTTTATAATGTCTTGATTTTTAAGATTCCCATTTTTATTACATTGGTTATGGTATGATGTATGATTTATGATTTTGTGGCACACATAAGAATGGTTTCATTATGAGATGGGTGAGACCTATATCTCCCTCCAATGCATTGGGTAAATATTTTTTATCTCATGAGATAGACATGGCTGGAAAGGTAGGTTATATCGGTTCAGTGAAACAGGACTGAAACGAGGGTGACTCGGTTCAGAAATGGACTTTGTCCACTAATATAGTCTTGGAAATGAGTCTTGACTAATAAGAAATGATTCTCTAAGATTGTGTGTGTATGCCACAATGTTTCATGTTTTATGTTACGATTATTGGGATTTAATTTCACTACTATGATTTATCCCATGTTATGAAATTATGCTCCCTTTTACAGGTTAAGATTTCCAAAATGTTATGTTCTTATGAATTTGATGTGATTTATATTTCTTTTGATTACCCTTACTGAGCATTTGAGCTCACCCTTTTGTATGTTTTATTTCCCCAGGTCAGGAAGAAGGTTATTAAGTAGAATATGACAAAAAGGGACTCTAGATATGATGAAATAAATGGGAGGCAAAGTAGATGCTTTATGAACCAGTTGTTTATTTTTCCCAGTTTCTAAAGACACTCTACCTATATGGTCCATTCGTGGTTTTATTATATGTTTTAATAATTATGCTTCAATTTTGAAGTATTAACAATATATGTAAATTATGGGTCGTTATAGTTGGTATTAGAGGAAAGGTATAGTCAACCTTTGGAAACTAGGATGTGAATTCCTTAGTAAGAACCCTAAGGATAAGTATAAGCATAGAAAACAATATTAGTGTTTTATAAATGGCCATGAATAACCTAGGATAAGACCTTAAGTGTGAAATTTTATTCTTGAGTATGTGGTTTTCCTATTATAATTAGTGTTTCTCACACTATTCTTCTTGGTTTTAGTCAATGGCTGGAACCTGAAGGAATCGTGTTAATGCAGAATGCGACAGGCAATGTAATGATTGTCCCCCTGAGCAACCAAATGTTATGGGAGCTGGAATTCAAAATCTTGTAGCCATGCTCACACAAATTTCTCAAGCTATGAATCATGCACGACTTCCAAACGAGCAAAGGAAGGAGCAGCATTCTGTTGAATCTTTCATGAGGCAGCGTCCACCTTCTTTCAGTGGGTCTACTGATCCATTAGTTGCTGAACAATGGATTAGTACTACTGAAAAGATATTTTCAGTTCTTAAATGTTCTGAACATGATAAAGTCATCCTAGCAGTGTATCGTTTGGAAGGAGATGCTGATCAATGGTGGAATCTTATTAAGAATATGAGGAAAAGAGATGAAATTGAGTCCATGGAATGAGATGTGTTAAAGAACATATTTTTCAATAAGTACTTCCCTCGTATTCTCCGAACAAAGATGAAGAAAGATTTTATTGAACTGAAGTAAAAGGATGATGAATCTGTTGGTACCTATGAAAAAAAATTTACAAGACTTTCAAGGTACACTTCTGGTATTATTATCCAACCTGAGAGTAAGATTGATCGATTCTTTAGTGGCTTAAAACCAAGTCTTCGAAGGGCGTTAGCCATAAGGGACTTCAATAGCTACGAGGAAATCGTTCGATGTGCTCTCAAAGATGAGATGGAGATTGGATAAACCCATCAGCCATATGGGTTTGATAAGAAGAGGAAAATGGAATTCAAAAGAAAATCTAAAGAGAACACTAAAAAGAAGATGAGATTTCCCTTATGCTCAAAGTGTGGAATGAAACATGGAGGGAGTTGTCTTAAAGGGACAAGTAAATGATTCAAATGTGGAAAGGAATGTCATCAGGCATTTTAATTCCGCGATGATGGGAAGAAGATGTCTAATGATGCAAACAATTGAAGGGATACACTGAATGAACCTACTACACTTCAATGTTTCAAGTGCAAGGAGATGGGTCATTATGCCAATAAATGCCCTAATCCAAGGGTTGATGATAATGGCCGACGTCAATAAATGCTTAAGGATAAAGACAAAGGAATGTCACATGAAATTTCTATCAGCAATGTGGAGTACGATAATGATGTGGTGAAAGGTACACTTACCATCCACTTTAAAGTAGAAAATGTTTTATTTGATTCTGCATCCACCCACTATTTTATTTCTGAAGAATATTCTAAGGGTATCACCATATTACCTCAACAATTAGATGTTGAGTTAGATGTGACAACACCTAATGGCACAACAGTCGCATCAAAAGTGTATAATTCTTCTCCGATCAAAGTTTGTGGGAAAGTGCTTCCTGCAAATCTTGTGATCCTTCCTATAGTGGAATTTGATGTGATTCTTGGCATGGATTGTCTTTCGTTATATGGAGCTCATATCAATTGTCAAAGAAGGGAAGTCACATTTCATAATCTAGATCAATCTATGATCGTTTATAAATTCAAGGATGAAAATAACCTTCCAGTGGAAATTCCTTCTACCTTATGGGTCTTGATTCCACTAAATTAAGGTTATTTATCTCAAATGGTTGGTGAGAAACTCACAATTAAGAATATTCCAATTGTACGAGAGTTTGATGATGTCTTTCCAAAGTAATTACTGGGTCTTCCACCAAATCGTGAAGTTGAGTTTTCAATAGAACTCGTACTGGGTGCTTTGCCTATTTCAAAGACACCTTATAGAATGGCCCCAATTGAGTTGCAGGAAATGAAGAAGCAACTCCAAGAGAATCTTGATAAGGGATTCATACGCCCTGGTGCGTCACCTTGGGGAGCACCTATTCTATTTGTTAAGAAGAATGATGGATCAATGAGACTCTTCATTGATTATTGAGAACTTAACAAGATCACTATCAAGAACAAATATCATCTCCCACTCATTGATGACTTATTTGACCAACTACGTGGAGCTCAATACTTTTCCAAGATTGATCTTTGTTCAGGGTATCATCAATTAAAGGTCAAAAGGGAGGATATACCAAAGACGGCTTTCCGTACAAGGTATGGACACTGTGAATTTATAGTGATGCCATTTGGTCTTACTAATTCCCCTTCTATCTTCATGGATCTAATGAATATAGTCTTTAAAGACTATCTTGATCAGTTTGTGGTAGTATTTATAGACGATATTTGTGTCTATTCAAAGAGCAAGGAAGAACATGAAGATCACTTGAGAATTATAATGAAGACCCTGAGAAAGAAGAATCTTTATGCCAAATTTACCAAGTGTGACTTTTGGCTTCAAAAAGTTGCATTAATGGGTCACATAATCTCAAAATAGGGGATATCTTTGGATCCAGCAAAAACAGAGGTTATCGAAAGATGGTCCAGACCAACAACAGTGACTGAGATCCGAAGTTTTCTTGGTTGGGATGGATATTATCGATGTTTTGTGAAAGCTTTTTCACGATTATCTAATCCACTCACCTAGTTGACTTGGAAAGGAGTTAAGTTTGTCTGGACGGAGGAATGTGAATAGAATTTCAAGGAGTTGAAAAGAAGGTTATCCAGTGCACATGTGCTCACACTGCCTTGTAGTGGAGAAAGGATTGTGATCTATAGTGATGCATCCATGAAGGGATTGGGTTGTTTTCTTATGCAAAATGATATGGTGATAGCTTATGCCTCACGAAAGTTGAAAATCCATGAGCAAAATTACCCAACACATGATTTGGAGTTAGCAGTGGTAATCTTTGCATTAACGATTTGGAGGCATTATCTTTATGGTGAAAGGTGTGATATTTATCCTGATCATAAAAGTTTAAAGTATATTTTCACAAAAAAGGAGCTGAATATGCGTCAAAGAAGATGGTTGGAGATGATTAAGGATTATGACTGCTCAATCCATTACCACCCTGGGAAAGCAAACAAGGTGGCAGATGCATTAAGTCGACAAGACCAAGCCAGTTTATCTATGATGAGGATCACAAAAGATCCATTATTTATGGATTTACAAAGGATAGATCTTGGAATTATAATGGAAGGGGAAAAATCTTATCTTTCTCAAATGAATGTTCAACCATCTATACATGTTAAGATTAAAGAGGCATAGAAAGAGATGTAAAGTTACAAAAGAAGGTGAGAAATATTTCTGAATTCAACCTTGTTTGTGATAGGATAATAAAGTCCAAAAATCGGGTTTGTGTTCCTCCTATCCCTGAATTAAATAAGGAGCTACTAGATGAGGCTCATAGTTCTTCATTCTCTATTCATCCTGAAGCACGAAGATGTATAGGGACCTGAAAGAGTACTTCTGGTGGGATGGCTTGAAAAGATATGTTGCTGAATATGTCTCTCAACGCTTGGTTTGTCAGAAAGTTAAAGCTGAGAGATAGAAGTCTAAGGGGATGTTACAACCATTACCCATACCCGAATGGAAATGGGAAAACATTACTTTGGACTTTGTCACATGACTTCTTAAAACATCCAAAGGCAATAATGCTATATGGGTCATAGTTGATCGTCTTACCAAGTTTTCACATTTCATTGATATTAGAGAGGATTTATCTCTGGATCAGCTTGCCATGATATATGTAAAGGAAGTGGTAAGATTGCATGGAGTACCACATTCTATTATATCTGATCGGGATCTAAGATTTACCTCAAAGTTCTGGTGAAGTCTTCAGCATACTCTGGATACATAGTTGAGTTTTAGCACTGCTTATCATCCTCAGACAGACGGTCAGTCTGAGAGAACAATTCAAACCCTAGAAGATATATTGAGAGCTTGCTCTATGGATTTCAAAGGTGGTTGGGATCAACACCTACCTTTGGTGTAATTTTCATATAATAATAGCTTTCACTCCAGTATTCAGATGGCTCCTTATGAAGCTCTCTATGGAAAGAAATGAAGGGCTCCAACTTGTTTGGATGAAGATGGGGAAATAAAGCTATTAGGACCTGATATCATTGATGAAATGGCAGAAAAAGTCAGATCTATTCAACAACACATAAGAGCAGCTCAGAGTCGACAGAAAATTTATGCCGACAACCGAAGAAAAGACCTAGAGTTTGATGTGGGTGATAAAGTTTTTTTACGAATATCTCCCGGGAAGAGAGTTATGAGATTTGGAAATAAGGGGAAGTTAAGCCCTAGATATATCGGTCCTTTCAATACACTGGATCATGTTGGGAAGGTAGCTTACTGATTGGCGCTTCCACCTAATATCTCTCAAGTTCACGATGTGTTCCATGTATCTCTCCTGAGAAAGTACATACCTGATCCTTCACATGTACTACGCTCAGAAGTTGTACCGCTGGAGCAAGATCTTTCTTCTGAAGAATAATCGATAGAGATTCTGGATCGTAGAGAAAAAGTCCTACGAAACAAGACCACTCTATTGGTGAATGTTTTATGGTGGAACCACCAATTAGAAAAAGCTACATGGGAGATTGAGGATATGATGAGGGAGAGGTATCCTCATCTGTTTGTTACAAAGTGACGAATTTCGAGGGCGAAATTCATTTTAAGGGGGGTAGAATGTAACACCCGAGACTTTTATGTTATATAAATAATCAAAGGAATCTTTTTCTACACAACACTTGCTTGGCTTTCTTTACACGAAATTGTGACCTTCCTCGATAGATTGCATCGTACGCCATACCGAGTTTCACTAAACAACGATATGCTATTAAAATATTATTAAAACTAGCCGTTATGAATAGTAATAACCACTTTTTGAAATTTTATAAATTTTATTTTTCAAAATGGACTTCATTTTTGGATTTGGAATATCGAAATTATCCTAGGGTGATATTTTGGTATTTTTCTGAAAAATTTCAATTTTTGATGAATAGTGAAACCACTAAGTGGTAGTTAAAAAAACTAAATTTTTCATAAAACATAATTTTACCGCTTCTGTGAGTGGAATTTCAAAAATCCCAGAGACACGGTTAACATCAAGGACTAAAATGTTGTTTAATGAGATGAAAATAATTCTTGGTGAATAGTAACTTCTTACTTTTATTTACCACGGTTAAAAGTAAATAGGGTAATTAAGGGTAAATATGATATTATTATTACGCTAACACATGTCCTAATTCTATTGGACAAGTTTAATTCGACCAAAAACAACCTTTAGAATAAAATATGGCCATTTAGTCCCACTTGGATTAGATTAGGACATTTATTATTAATTTATTTAATGAAATCAAAGTTTAATAAGTAAATAATTCTTAATATGGGGTTATACATAAGATAAATTCGTCTATAAATATTAACTTGAAAGATAAAAATATTTCCTACATAATTGTATTTTATTTGTAATATTTAGACATTAAATAATTTAATTTATTTATGACACAAAGATGATGATGTAATTATCATATTAATGAAATATTGACATAATTAATGTTATAAACACAGAAATAAATTTAATTTGAGAATATTTATGAATTACACTAATTTTATAGGTTAATATGACATTTTAGTATTTATTTAATTAACATGGTTCATATTTATAATTCTTTTATGATTTTCACAAAAAACAATTACTAAATAGTGTCAAAATTGACATAAAATAGTTTTGAAAACAAATATTATTTTAGTAATTGTTATTTTATTCCTAAAAATCTAAGGTTCAGCCAAATGACATAGATAAGGTTATATATATTAATAATAAACAACTTGGGGTTCGTTTGGCTGCTTATATTAAGTTTATTAACCTTATAGTATAAGAACACAAGAAGACACGGTAAAAGTAAACTTATTTAACTTAATGTTAAATCTAAGGTAAAAATAGGAACCAAAACTTGTCTAAATTCTATTGGATGAGAGGATTTCGATCCATCCCCACCTTAGCTTAGAAATATATCAATTTGGTGCCTTTTAAAACCGAACATGACTTTATAATAAAATAATATTTTTAGTTTTCCCAAAGGCGCCCCTCTCCTCCCTTATAAAAGGGCACCTCCTCCCACTATTCCTCACAACACTTTGAGCCTTCAAACTCGGCCAACCCCTGCCAATTCCTCCTCTCCACTTCCCTAGAGACATCCTAGAGGTCCTGGTCTTATTCAAAGACTAATTTTAGTGCTCTAAATGAAGGTCTCAAAGAAGCACTTTAAAGAAGAGGAGGTTCGGACACTTACGAAGCAAAACGGACCTAAGGTAAGGGAAATATCACAATCTCCTTGTTATCCGAGATTGTTTCTACTTTGGAATTTACTAGGGTGTATTTTATCATCCACATCCATGTTTCCTCAATATTTAATATTTATATCCTTCTACAATAGTTTATATTCAATTTTACCCTTCGGTGAGTTTTTAGAAAATGATATGATAGGAATATTTTGTCCTTTTTCGTATGAGGTACTTTTTTGACTTTTCCGTCAAAAGTACGAGAAGAATGCTTTTTTAACTTATACGGCATGAATGGATTTTTAAAACATTAATTCCAAGAATCTTACTTTACAAGTTTTCAAGTTTATTTTTAATCAACATCTTTTAGTTTAGAATTTTATGACATGTTAAGAAAGGAAAAGTGTTTTTGAAGAAGAAAGGATATTTTCCACAAGAATGGAGTTCAAGAGTTTTATCAAAATTATTTTCCATCTAAGACTATATAGGGTCTTGTTACTATCCCTATTAAGACATGGATTTGATTATGTTATGATGGAAATATTTTTATGAATTCCTTTATCTTATATGAATTGTTTTATGATGTAATGATGTTTAAGATTCCCATTTTTATTACATGGGTTATGCAATGATGTATGATTTAAAATTTTGTGGCACACATTGAATGGTTTAATTATGAGATGGGTGGGACCTATATCTCCCTCCAATGCATTGGTTAAAGATTTTATATCTCATGAGATAGACATGGCTAGAACGGTAGGTTATACCGGTTCAGTGAAACGGGACTGAAATAAGGATGACTCGGTTCAGAAATGGACTTTGTCCACTAAGATAGTCTTGTCAATGAGTCTTGACCAATAAGAAATGATTCTCTATGATTGTGTGTGTATGAAACAATGTTTCATGTTTTATTTTATGATTATTAGGATTTCATTTCACTACTATGATTTATCCCATGTTATGAAATTATGCTCCCTTTTGCAGTTTAAGATTTCCAAAATGATATGTTCTTATGAATATGATGTGATTGATATTTCTTTTGTTTACCCTTACTCAGAATTTGAGCTCACCATTTTGTATGTTTTATTTACCTAGGTCTTGAAGAAGGTTATTAAGTAGAATATGCCAAAAAGAAACTCTAGATATGATGAAATAAATGGTAGGCAAAGTAGATTATTTATGAACTAGTTGTTTATGTTTCTCAGTTTCTAAAGACACTATACCTATACAGTCCTTTCGTGGTTTTATTATATGATGTAATAAGTATTATTAAATTTTGAAGTATTAACAATATATGTAAAGTATGGGTCGTTATAAGTACCTCCATGATTGCAGAGGGAGTCGAGCTGGAATCATATCGGTTGCAGTTACCTCTGAGATACCGATCCATTCACGGTGACTTCTTCACATCTCATCTTCATTGATATCATTCAATTTAATCATATTTTCATTATCCTTATGTGGTCTTGTTTGAGGTAGATGCATATTTTTTAGGATCATTCTATATGTATTTTTTATCAAGTAGAAGGGGTTCTATGAGGTTGGTCAGTTCCACTGGTACAGGTTCTAAGGAATCACAACCTTGCACCTGATGAGACATGGGAGGGATAGGCCTATAAAAATTTCTAGTGGATGGAGTTATTCTCATACAATGATTGAACACACATGGATGGGAAATTTGGGGATAAATTTCATTAAAGTTAGGAGATTTAAAGATCCCAATTTTTTTTGAGGTTCATATCCTCTTTATTTCATGCTTATTTTTAGGGTTAGGCCAAATGTGTATACTTATTGAGGATATGGGGGAAACGAGGGGTTCCCAATTCATGTCTGTCACATTTATCCAGTGTTTTTGGAAAATGATTATTGTAGGAACAGTTAATAAAACATTGAATCCATGGAAACACTATTTGATAAACCATATGGGGTGGCCCAGCCCACTGTCTAGGGATGCACATTTTGATGAAACCATGCATCATAGAACATAAACTCATGAAAGGTTTATATGGTTTTATTCAAAAAAAAATAATGGTCAATGCCTGTTTCTTCTTACCATACTCCATGACCATGAATGGGTGGTTCTTGATGAAAACAGGAATGCACAATTGGTGAATTTATTGTCCATCTTGGTATAAAAACAGTGTGATCCTAATTTTTTTATGAAAGATGGAAATTTTTATCTTATTACATTAAATATATTACCCTCCTACATCATTCTATTTTCCTCCATCATTGGATAAATTCTTCTTACATTGAGATCCTCAAGCCTAAATATATTTTTTAGTGTAACTACCTTATATGGATGCTAAATCATCTATTGTTAGCCTCATTTGATCTACGTTTATGAGTTATTTATTAATTTTTACCATTTAATAATTTTCATTCAATAAATGATTATATATTTTTGTAGGTTGTTGTGCCCTATTTTGACAGTGTTCAATCATTATTCGGTTCTCTTATTATTAGAAAATATTTAGATACTGAGACTATATTAGTGTTCTTCTACCAAGATGATGTAGGTGGTACTTAAATTTTATGTAATATCTTATTGTTTATATCTTATTGTCTATGTGCTGCATTCTGTGAATTCTAGGTGATTCATACAAAATTAATTTAAGGCCTTGATAAAATTAATGAAGCCTTAATAGGTTTCCCATATAGCACTATATGATCACTGGAGGTTGTAAACCTCAACCAGAACAATCTTTGAGATGTGATCATGTATCATACTGTGATATGTCACCTCATTTGTTTGTATGAGATTGATGGATATAGAGGGAGACTTAATGAAAAAAGTGACATATTTGGAGAAGGATTATTCCCCCTTCTCATGTGATTACATTTTATTAAAGTGGATTAATTGTTTTAAAGGAAAATGTTGAAGGAGTTGGAGAATATCATATCTTGTGTACGAATCTAAATTGATTTATGAAATGATGTATCAGTTAGTTAGTGTTTCTTGCAAATATATACTAATTAGATATTTATTAATTAGTTGACTTGGATTTCATGATATTATTCACTCCATGGATATAATTACTTGATTTGTGTGATATTTTTGAATGCCTTGGACATTTCTACTCATTGGATCTGAAAAACGAGTAGGATGCCTTGGAAATTTCTACTCCTTGGATTATGATTATTCGATTCATTAGGATTCATTGGACATTAATACTCCTTGGATCTGTGTTCCATGACATGTTATAACGCCTTAGACATTTCTACTCCTTGGATATTGGTTATATTATAGATATAGATGCCTTTGACATTTATATTCCTTGGATACATTTTAACTAGTTTGCTTTACATGAAAGGATACCATCAAAATTTCTACTCCTTGGATTCAACTTAATATTAAAAAATGTACATTTATACTCCTTGTAGGTTACTTACTCTTTTTAAAAAGAATTATAGTATTCCTTGGAAATTTATAATCCTATTATCTTAGCTACCTTCATTACTATGATTATTGGTTTTCTAGGACATTACTACTGCTTGGACCCTATCCCAAGAATGCCTAATATGTGAATACAAAACATAATTTTTTTTATGATTTCTATTCTTTATAGATATCTCATACAATTTTATTTTTTAATCCAAATGAGTTTTGATAGAATGGATAACTTTACTTATGATATTATTACTTATACATATGTTATATATGTACACTAATTCAGCTTATATTAATAGATAGGACTTGTTATATACACCATTCGTGTTTTCCTATTGAGTGTTATCTCACACCCTGTTTGAGCAACCGTTGGGTATGAAAATATACTTAATTGATGTAGGTAGGGAATGGAGAAAGATACAATATTTTGATGCTTAATTTATTATGCATAGTAGAAGGGGAAAACAAGACCAGTCCATTGCTTGTGATGCTATATTGGATAGTTTTTTATTCATTTCAAATTTTGACACCAACATTATATTGGATTTTCATTAGGATGTCTTAACAATCCTTTTTAAATCAATCTATCTTCGTCATTTGCATATGAAAATGTTGGATTAGATTTCTTGGATATTTTTATGATGGATTTTATTTATTATACACAATTAATTTTTATTTATCATTATGATATTGTTTGGTGTTATTATACCATTGTGATACACTTTGATCACGAGGGTATTGTCTCCTAATTGTTCCACAGTTGACTATTGTTGATAGTAAGCAACCTTGGTTGTACGAGGATTTTTTCTTGAGGCCATGTGGCCAACTAGGTTTTGTTTTTTTTAAGAAAACCATTTCCATGAAGTCACAATTATTCTTGTCTTTTTTAATTATTATTGAATTTTATAATTAAATTAAAAATAATGAGAACCCAATATTTATTGTAAGATATTGGATATATAAAACACATGCATGGATATATATTTACTATCATAAGATTTTGATGTATTGGAAAAATCTATCATAATCATTAAATTTTTAGATAGAGAAGAAACATACACTTGAGTTGATCATAATAATGTTAAGGAGGATCAAAATTTTAAAATTTCTTAACTCTCCTCTTTGTCAAAAAATTGGAATAAAAAATCAGTGGATGAAAATTTCTTAACATAATTGGAGACAAGCTATAGAATATCCGCATTAAAGGTATGTGAGTCAAAGAATCCAAAAAAAACTAATAATTACTAATTAAAGAAATGATAATAGTGTAAGAAAATTTAGTTTCTGGTTTTTTATAAATTTGAATGAAATTTTTAGTGGAATATGAATTTATAGAGAAAACCATTGATTCCCAATAAGTACAAATACTTTTTCTTGTTATTTTAGGAATATTTTATTCTAATATTTACTGAGCTTGATTAAGAAAATTAATCATATCTATTGATTTAATTAAATGAGATATTATGGGAATCATATATATATATATCATATTTTATGATGTAACTAGTCATCGAATATAACCTACATGCAACCAAACTTATTTTTTCATGCATTTGGGTTATATAATTTTATATGATATAAGTATATTGTATGGAAAATTATACCAAAATGATCAATACCTAATAATAATTTTATAATGTTAATTGAATAAATTTTTTAATCTCCCACACTTATATATCATTATGTTGTATTTGTTTCACAAGATAATGTACACGATGGGTTTCATATATATGATTAATGTAATGTTTTACATGGAATTAATCATACATTTTCTAACATGTGGGTAAATGATGGTAGTTCTCAGGAGATTCTTGAAATACATATTAAGAATCCTCCTACTATACAATGTTATTAGAATACTCATGTATTCTTGGTTGAAACACCATCGATCTGGTAGATTTCATCAACTATACCCTTTTCTTTCACAATTCACTAGCTTGTTATTGGTGATCAGAGGGTCCCTCTTGAGAGTCATGTAATTCTTCACAACCCGTTGATACATCTAAAAGGGGTATTTCATTTGGATTCCTCTTAATTGATATTCATCAAACATAGATAATGAATACGATTTTATAAAGTCTAGGGTGTTAGGTAAACATCTAAAATTTATCATTTTATAGGGGTGTGGTTTTATTCATAAATAATAGTGTTCTCATATGTGGGTTTACAATTCATTTTAAATACCTTGTTAAAGAGTCGTATAATCCTATAAAACTCAAAAATAGTATCAAATAAGATCAATGAAAATTGGATATTTTTTAAAAGTGTAGATTGGTGGTAAAATTATGTCATGCGATTACATGATCTCAAAATATCTCATATCATTATGACATTGGATATCATAATACGTGTTTCCACTATATGAGATTATATGATATGATAATGTATGGATAATTTCTCATTCATATGAGAAAACTTGTGTATATCACAGTGCTTGATATATCAAAACCCATGTTTTTGTTTTCTATTGTATGTTTCGATACAAATGATATGACATGATACAATAGAAATCTAGATTTCACAAAAATAGAGCATTATTCAAAAATGATATTAAAATATTTATCATTAAATATGATATGTACATATATACCATTCAAGAGATGATGCATTGGGGTTACTCAAAATATAATATTTCTATATAACTTATCATATTGGGTATCCTTTATGAATTCCACATCAGAAAAAACAATAAATTGGTCATGTCATATATGTAAGGGTTAGTATATATCATACATAAAGGTAACACATTGATATATAAGGATCACAGTGATCGATAAATAAATATGTTATCTTTTCCCAAAAATTGAAAATTAATATGTAAATTTTATTGATATGTTTAAATATATGTTTCATAAGTATTACAGGGTAGACATGGTTTTTTCTTTTCTACGAATGATTAAAAAAATCACATTATCCACTTATGATAATCCACAATCGAGTCATCAATCATAATGTATGATTGATAATGATTAAATGGATTAAGAATATCATCCATATCAATCAAATATTATGTTTAATCTATGATAATGAAATAAGTATTAAGATGAAAAATTATTTTATTTAAACTAAATAATTTATAAATAGATTATAAATGAAAAAAATTGGAATTTTGTTGATACTAATTAATTTATAAATGTTTATATATTATAAATAATTCTATTTTTTTATAATTTAATTAATTATATATAATACGTTTAATAAAAATTATTCAATATTAAATTTTAATATTTAAATATATTTTTTTATATGGAATGTCTTACAATTATGAAATAAAATGTGTATATAAAAATTATATGGATAATTTATAAATTTTTTATAAAATAAAAAATAATGCAAAATATAAAAGAGCATATATATTAATTATGAATTGTTAATAATTAATGATTTTCTTTAATCGAATTTCAACATTATATTTGGAAAATATTTAAACAGTATCAAAATGGGTTTTGATTATTTATTTTCATAAGGGTTAAATAAAATAACTATTTTTTATTTATATTATGTAAATATTTAATATTATATAATTGAATTATATAATATTTATATTTCATGAAATATCAGGCATTTACATGAATTGAATGCTAATGAATAATATGAAATATTTCATATTAATAAATTTATGTAATGTATTTATATTTAAGATTATATATTGATCATAATATTAGTTAAAATTATAAATTGTTTGTAAAATTATTTATTTAAGAATTCTTAAATAATATTTATCTCATGTTTAAATTTAAGAATTGTTCTTTTACTTAAACAATATTCTCTACTATGTTATTCATATTTATAAGTCGATTTTATTATGAAACATGAATTTAAGGATTTACAATCTATGTACTATAATTAGATTTAGTTTCTTACACATTTATTTTGTATACTATTGTATTAAATGATTTTATTTATTAATTTATTATTATTTATTAATATTTTGTATAATAATTAAAATGGGAAAGTATTCTTTCATGAGTAATGTATCCTTGGCTTGAGGGACATTGGGGTTCACTTCACACTATCTTATAGTCTTATGCCCTATTTTATTATTAGAGGGGTAGACTATCTGTGGCTCTATGCTTAATCATGTGGATATTGTTGATTTTATAGGATTATATACCTTTAATTTAAATAATTTTACTTACCACGTGAGTTGGATAAATTTGGATTGGTATGAATATAATTGGATTTTAATTTGGTATAGTAACACCATCTATGATTTTTATAAATAATTAGACATAAATATAGTTTGAACAATTCTATTTTCTAGAAGGAATTTTATTATAATCTAAAACATTATAATAATTCATACATGTATGTGGAATAACAATATATATGATGGAGTGATTAAATCCACTTTAAAATATTTTGATTTAAATTTTATCCAATTTATGAACAGGTCAAGGAATTAATCATTTAATTAGAAGAGTTCAACCATAGTAGGGTGAACATGACTTATCATATAAAAACCATGGTGTAAGTGGATAAACCTAAAGTTCTATAATCAAAACCCAATGTGATATTTGGGTGGCATATAACTGGTATACATTTTAGAATAATTTTTATGGATTTATGGTGAGATCTTCTATATAGTGGACTGGACAACTAGTTTTATGGTCATCCATCCACGAGTCATATAAAATTTGATTGGGATGTTTCCAAACATAATTATGAAATTGTAGAAATGAATATTTTATAATATTCATTTCATATTGAAATATGGGTCTTGGTAATGTAATTGATATAATTAGATTATTTGAGATTATAATTTTACTGGGAGAACATTTAAAAAAATTACATTTAAAATTTCTATGAAACCTATTACTCATCAGATAAAATAATTTTGTGTAGATAAATGGTATCATAGTTATTTAACATATCAATGAGATAAATTTTCCAAAAAGAAATCCTAATTTAATAAATTACAATAACATGTAACATAAGAAATTTTTTATGTAATCGAAATTACATGTCTTATATTAACAAATTTTTTATTTTTTTAACTATAGAATGTATATACTTTTGATATGAATCGAATGATTTAATTCAGGTTTGAAAGGCATAAACAATTTTATTTAGTATGGTGACCACTTGGTGAGGGAAGATATATCCTTTAATATATATTCAGGTATATGTTTTCATTCAAATTCAATCAATGTGAATATTCTAAAAATGTGAAGGTGTTTATGAAAAGAATTCGTGATATTCTCAAAGTGTAGATGATTTATCAACAAGGAAAATGATATCCATGTACTAGTGATTTTTCAATATTAATAGTGGGTAAAAGAACGAATTTAAAGAGGAAACTTTAGTCAAAAAGTCAATAATGGTTCTTTGAGTAGATAGTAATATTCATTGAAACCTTAAGGTAAAATAATGGTGTAATGATCTGATCAAAAAGAATTTATTTACATTCATGAAGGGTATAGATAAAATCAATTAAATTTCCATGTTATTTATTAGTATTTTAGAAATTAATTTTCCCTTTTGAAGTCGTTTTGATAGTAAATTTTTACATTATATGTGTAGTAAATATACAAGATACAATAATCAGGGGAAGAATTTATAAAGCATGTATTTATCATTCATGTGAAAATGAAAAAAATTTACCTAAATTTTTTTATTTTATAGGAGTTTATATATCTTAGATATATTTAAATAAAATATTTTTATAGTTTTTTATATAAAATAATAGATGATAATTGATAAAAAAAATTTATGACCAATATGAGATGATACATATGGTTTATGAATTTTCATATTTAATGACATATATTTAGATAAAAATATGTTAAAAAATAGTTTATTAAATATAAAAGGTTTTACCTTGTTTTTTGGAAATTATAAGCATTAGATGTTCCACCATCATCAGTGGAATAATTTGTAGAATAATAAAATTTTCAATAAAATGATTCAAATAGGTATAAATTCTATATTCTATATGGAAATAATAATTTGTCTGATTAATATTATAGTTTAAAAGAAATGAATATTTTTTTATAATAAAAAGTAATTTTGTATCTCAGAGTGGTCTTAGGAGAATAATATGTTGTCTAAGAAACTAATGGGTTTATTTTTAACTCATATAAGTTCAATGTTAACAAATAACAGAGTATATGAGTTGCACATGACATCCTTAAAGTATTTAGGATATAATTGTACAATTAAATATAAAGACATATATATAGATTTAATAAAAATGGAATGTAAATTTATCCTGAAGAAGTTTAGGATGTTTTGGAATGTGTTATTATAAATTGTTACATTAGATACAAAAAAAAATATTCAAGGTAATTTTTTTGATAGAACTCGTTCTAAGAATGATAATGATCTATAGATATATAATTATGTGGAAATAATATATGCAGACATGGTAACATTTTTTGTAGTAGAGTAAAATAGTTTGAATATGTTAAAATATTTTAATGTATTGTCATCACTTTTCATAAATTCAAGGAAAATTATTTTTTTCTAATTCCTTCCTTCCCCAAATATGATTTATAAGGGATTAAAAGGGTCATGGGGTGTCTGGGGCTTATTTGGATCCTAGAGGAATGAAATTTAAAGAGGATTACTATGTCATACTGTTAGTAGAAACAGTGCCACCCAGCCCTCAGAATTTCCCTAAACTATGTAGTTGTCGATAGTGGGGTGATGGGGGCCGCACGGTCTTTCAGAAATCGTGCGAACATAGGCCCACGACCATGCAATGTTGTAGAGGTATAAGAAAGAGTGGGTTTTTATAGTATACAAATGGTTAGAAAAGCCATGTGCCTAACCGTGCGGGGTAAACCATTTAAATAGATTGGGGAACGTGGTCAACACACGGTTTGGCCAAACGTGAACCCTTTATTTTTAGGGTGAAATACCCAAATATACTCAATATAATGACTTAAATCAACATTAATTATTCACTCTCTCTTCTCTAGTGGGTTTTTCATATCCACCCTCATGTATAATATTCCTCCTTCCCTCTCTATTATTTATCGAAGATCACATTCACCCGAAAAATAATTCACTAGACACCAGATCCTTTAAAAGATCTTGGTATGATCTATTATCCTCTCCCAATTATTTAAACCATTCTCCTCATACTATTTAAATATTTTGTTATGACACAAGTTTCCATTTTTTCAGGTAATGGGGTGATTTCTCACATTTTATCTCATTTTAAATTCGATAATGGATGAGTAGAGAACTACTACATCAAGGTAGGTGGTCTAGGTCATTCCCACACTTTTTGTCACCTTTTAAATGACACGTAGATGTGCTAATGACCATACCCTTCAGGTGATACTTCAATTTTTTTTAATAAATTAATTAAATTGGACTTCTTGTAATGTGTTACTGTAGAGACCTGAAGCTTGACGTACATGGACATTACATTACATTTGTGGAATACTTAGTACATAACAAAAACACACACACAAGGATCGTAATAGTTTAGTGTCTTTGGAAACTCGGAACGTAATCTTCTAATTGTGGTGAAAGATCGTCAACATCTCCTATAAAGATCTTCCCTTTTTTTTACCTAAAACCTTTCTTTATATCCCGGGGAAAAGAAAACATAAAAGGGTGAGCTCAAATGCTCAGTAAGGGTAAACAAAATAAATATAAATCACATCGTATTCATAAGAACATAACATTTTGGAAATCTTAACCTGCAAAAGAGAGCATAATTTCATAACATGGGATAAATCATGGCAGTGAAATGTAATCACAATAATCATAACTTAAAACATGAAACTTTGTGGCATTCACACATAATCATAGAGAATCATTTCTTGTTAGTCAAGACTCATTGCCAAGACTATCTTAGTGGACAAAGTCCCTTTCTGAATCGAATAACCCTCGTTTCAGTCTTGTTTCACTGAACCGGTATAACCTACCGTTCCAGCCCTGTCTATCTCATGAGATATAAAATCTTTACCCAATGCATTGGAGGGAGATATAGGTCCCACCCATCTTATAATTAATCCTTTATTATGTGTTCCACATAATCATTAATCATACATCATCGCATAACCCATGTAATAAAAATGGGATTCTTAAACAACATGACATCATACAACAATTCATGTATGATAAAGGAATTCATAAAAATGTTTCCATCACAACATAATCAAATAAATGTAATAATAGGGATAAAAACATAACCCTTTTATTATCTTATATGGAAAATAATTTTTATAAAATACTTGAACTTCATTTTTGAGGAAAATATCCTTTCTACATCAAAAACACTTTTCCTTTCTTAACATGTCATACAATTTTAAACTAAAATAAGTTGATTAAAAACAAACTTGAATACTTGTAAAGGAATATTATTGGAAATAATTTTTTAGAAATCCATTCATGTCGTATAAGTTAAAAAAAACATTCTTCGTACTTTTGTCGGAAAAGTCAAAAAGTACCTCGTACGAAAAAAAACGACAAAAGATTCCTTTCATTTCTTTTACTAAAAACTCACCGAAGGGTAAAAATGGATTTAATAAATTTTAGGTGGATGGAAATAATATTATATATTGATGAAACATGTATTTGGATGATAAAATACACCCCAGTAAATTTCAAAGTATAAACAATCTCGGATAAAAATGAGATTGTGATATTTCCCCTTACCTTAGGTCCGACTTGCTTTGTAAGTGTCCGAACCTCCTGTATAATGATTTAAATCATTTTATTGACTTATTACAGAATCATATTCATTGTTATTATATCATATATTATCCACTTATGACTTTATATTACCCGTTCTTTTGTAAATTCATGTTAAAGTATCGTTTTGGGTAAAATAGTCTCATTTGTCGTTCGTGTTTTTAACTTGTAATTATTCATATGTTTACTTAGATCATGATTAAATAATTCCAGAATATAAATCATGATTTATATATATATATTCAGAATATACATATATAATAAATCAGTAAATGGAAAGAAATACACCGTTCATAGAGACGGTAGTCCGTACGTACGCATGAACGCTATTTTCGTTTCCTTATTGAATTGAATGGAATTAAGTAGATGACATACATATAAATAATTAAAGTATCATTATTATGTCATATATTTCATTAGTACTTATTATATATACTTTATAATCATTCATGAATGGTTAATCATTGAAAATGAATCTCATCGCGTCGTGGAGACGGTAGTCCGTACGTAGGCACGAGCGATGATATCATTCCAAGGTCGTGTAATTGTGTTGAAGTGTATGTATACTATTTCAGTATCAATATCACATTATAATAATCATATATAGTTTCTCATTAAACCATTATACCCATCCAATTAAGGTGGTGGCGGAAAATAGATTACACCACGGCATGGAGACAGTATTCCGTACGTACGCACGCGCGGTGATTTCCTTTTTCCGTAGGATGAATAAGATGTTAATTAGAGTTGTTTCATATTTATAATAACATATAAGTATGTAAGTAATACTGATGTTATTGCTTTATCATGAAACAACTAAAGAAGAAAAAGTTGAAGAAGAAACAAAATTGAAAAGATCGGTAATGGATATTACCTCTTCTTTGAAACGCCTCTTTGAATCCTCCACTTAGGGAGCTAAGATTGGTCTTTGAAGAAGACCAGGACCTCTAGGATTATTCTAGGTAAGTGGAGAAGGTATTTTGGCAGGGTTTGGCCGAGCTTGAGTTCTCAAATTGGTGTGAGGAGGAGGGGGAGGAGGTGCCCTTTTATAAGGGAGGAGAGGGGCACCTTAGGAATATCTCAAAATATTATTTTCTATTAAAGTGAAAATCGGTTTATAATGGTTCCAAAGGGACTTATTTAGAAGCTAAAGTGGGGAAGGGCTGAAATCCTATCAACCAATAGGATTTAGAAAAGTTTAAGTTATTATTTTAACCTTATCAATTAGATTTAACTGTAAGTTAAATAATTTAACTTTTACCGTGTCTTTTTGTTTTCATACACTATATGGTTAATAAACATACTATATAAAGACAAAAGAACCCCAAGATGTTTATTATTAATATATATAATCATATATAAGTCATTTTTCCGAACCGTAGATTTTTAGGAATAAAATAACAATTAATAATATAAAATTTTATTTAAAAACTATTTTGTGTCAATTTTGACACTACTTGATATATGATTTTTGTGAAAGTCATAACAGAATTATATGTTCGAACAAAGTTGATTAAATCAACACTAATATATCATAGTAACCTAGAAAATTATTGTAGGCCATAAAAAGTCTCAAATTACATTTATTTGGGCATTTATAACATCAATTTTGTCAATATTTCATTAATAAGACAATTACTGCATCATCTTTGTGTCATAATAAATGATAATTATTTAATCTCTAAAAATTCTAAATAAATTCATATGATGTAGATAATTGTATTATATTTCTGGATACTATTCATGTTTGAATTTTCATGAAGGTTATCAATAGATTAAAATTATTATACTTATAAGATTTAAGAAAGTGACATGTTGTCACATTCTTTGGTTTTAATAATAATTAAATTATTTTCATTGACAAAATTTAAATAAATTAATCTAATCCGACCCTTATGTGATATGGGTCGTTTTTGAGTCATCCAATAAGATTTTGACATTTGTTAGGGTAATTTTAAAATAATATATTTACCCTTAATTACCCGATTTACCTTTAACTATGGTAAATAAAATTTACAGTAGTTACTATTCATAATTCCCAAAAATAAAAAGTATCATATTAAAATAATTTGGACCCACTGATTCCAAATATGGAATCCATTTTTTAAAATTCGAAACACATAAGTTGCAGAAATTAAAATAAAATTAATCCTGTTGTCGAATAAAAACGGGTTTTTGTTTAAAACATTGCAAAAGATTGAATTGATTTAACTTACGAATTCAAGGTAAAATCAATTCTAATGACATAAATTATATTAAATGGTAAAAATATATTCTATTTATACTTTAAAACCATTCAATATTATAATTTAACCACATTAGATATTATGATGAAAAAAGTTGTTTTTAATTAAAATATAGCGTGTTTTTACTATTAATTAAAATGTGAAAGTTACCAGAATAATATGAAAATTTTATACAAAGTAAATTTTTATTTCTTGATTCCAAAGAAGAATTTTATTTTGTCAAATTTAACTTATAAACATGTCAAAAACCAGATTTAAAGTGGGTGCTCCAACCAAAGGCGGCAAAACTGCATTTTTTTAAAAATACTTATTTTACCCGAAAAATTTATTTTGTTCTTATACCATGTTCTCGAAATGTGTAAGATGAATAATAATGTTATAAAATTCAAAATTTAGTTAATACTATTCATAACGGCAAGTTCATGACAATATTATAATAATATTAAATTGTTTATTAAAACCCGGTATTGCGTACAACACACGCTATCGAGGAAGGTCGTGATTGCGTGTAATGCAAGCCAAGTCAGGGTTGCGTGTTGTGAAAGAATCCTTCGTTGTTTCGTATAACAGAATCCAACCATATTTCATTTATACATTTAATATATCTATATATATATATATACTCAATGTTGCGTAGAATAACTATTATCAAAATTTTGTGTAACACGGTCCAAGAATAGTGTTGCATATACTGCAAGCTAATACGGTGTTGCGTATAACGCAAGGTAATCTTGGTGTAGAATACAACAAAAGACATTAATGAAATTAAAATAATATTTTTCATAAAATCTCGGGGTGTTACAGTTATCCAACTATATATTGAAACCCATCAAAGGGTTTTTCGCCTCATTTTTGGCCACACATTTGGGTGTTTTCACCTTAGAGGCCGTTTTTACATGCCATAACCTGTGAAATACAATGTGTTATTGAGATTAATATTGATTAAATTCCATAATTTTGAATTTTAATTGAGATGAATTATAATCCATGAGTTAGTCCCCTTTTAAGAAGATTGTTTATATTATAAAAAATTTATCATGTTATTGGCCTTTTTCCAAGATTAAAGTATTTTATTCAATTTCTCTTACCATATACCATTCCTATTCATCTTTGGATAAATATAAAATGTTAATTTCTTAGTAACCTTGTTCTTAATTCTTATTCGTATATCATATTTTGTGTTACGTGTCTTTATCTTGAGGTTATAACTTAATACCATGTACCTATTAATTCATGCCAAAATTAATTATCTTTAATTGGATGTTATAGTTGGATATCTTGTTAGCATGTGATATTTCCATGATTTTTGAGGACATATGATTATATATGATATTTATTATCTATTTTTCTTGGATTTATAATCCTCACCTGTTATAGAATGGGATAGAACATGGGTCCTATTTTAGGGATGTTGGATGGCCTCTTCCTATATGGTTGGATCTAATGGATATGCTAAGTGTTATAGTTTAACTTACCATGTATAGTCCCTTTGGGAAGAATATTTATTTAGTGAGTGACACTAGTTCCTTAAGGGATAAACCGAGAATGGACCCATTGGATATTTTTTTATAGTATGCCTTTGTAGATACGAAATCCCATATATGAGATACATAGTACGTACTTATAATCATCATTTTGTGAGTGATACAAGGGATGTCTCTATGGGTTTCTATGGACATAATCAATTTTATTGGTTATATTCGAGACTCCTATAGTGAACCTAGGGATTCCTTATAGATATTCATGGATAGGCTCATAATTCAACCTAGGATTTGAAGGATTGTTTTATTTCATCATCTGTGATGCCTCTTATTTATATTATTATAAATCTGGAGTGGTGACATTGAAATGTGACTACCAAGCCTCAAGGAAAAGCATGTGGTATAATTTCCTAAGATGAATTATTTATGATGTCTTAAGTTGTTAAATTATTCCAATTAGGGGTTTTACATTGGATTAGACATATGGCTTAGTACAAAAATGGTTCTATCGGTCTAGTGTCCATTTAGGAACACGAACTGCTGTTTTTAGTTTTTTTGTTCAATTATTACACTAAATTTATTATATGGAACATTGATGATTTATTAATTTCATTATTTCTAATGTTGTAGAAATCATTAGTGGAGGCCTACTCAGATTGAATATCATACACTACTTAGGACACCTTTGGTACCCAAGATGAATTCATGATTGTTTGTATTAATAATGGGAACTATGCAGCTTCCAATGCTTGATTGATTTAAAACTCTATGATGGATTGTAGGACAAGAGGACCTAGACAAGTCATGAGATTATATTTCATGTAATTTTTTGAATTTTTTTTACCATTTGATAGTATGTGTTATATGCTGGAATTCCTTGTTCCATGTGCTCACATATTGTATAGAAATATGAATTACCATCATCATAATTTATGTATCCATTATTTATTTAGCTTCAACCAGTTATTTATACCAATTTCTTAGATTATTTCGAATATTTAAACTGACATTGTAAATTTCCCTTTCATGATTTATAAAATATCATCTGATGTTGTGCTCACTCTGATCTACGAGGGCATAGTTTCTCCACAAAAAATAGCATAGGCCCTCGCTACTAGTCAGCAGACTCCGACATGAGTGTAAGAATTCTTGAGGTCTTTTATACACTATCTTAGGGAACCAATATATTTATCCTAGTGTGAGACATTACAATGTTGTATTAATGAAATTTTCTTTTTTTACTAATTCGGTATTAGATAAGTGATTATGTGAATTGGTTTTTGGTAATGAGTCGTGTCCTGAGAGTATCTAACCCATGTATAGATGAAATAAAAATTTATTATATTCGTTAAATTTTTGTACTGCTTGATCTATTTATCTTTTATGGACTTCACCATTGGGTGACACAGTTATCTTTTTATTTTTCATTATTGATAAATAAAATTAATAGAAATTTGGGATTTCATCTATCATAGTTGGTGCTATGAGGGAGTATCAAATCCTATATCATACTAGTAACCATTGTAATAGAAATTTCAAGTATTATTCCATGATATATCTAATTTTAGAATGCATTGCCTTTATTTCATGAGCGTGATACTATGATTGAATGTTTTGTATGGACATGTACCAACATTTCTTGGAGGATTGAAAACACGACTTGCACATAAAGTGCCTTGCATAACCAATCAATTTTTTTCATAGGTTAAAGTGGAAACCATATGTTGTTATATTTGGCATGTTGATCAAAGGAACATTTAGATCATGGAAATGATCATTTTATGGTTTTGATTAAGTTGATTCTACCATTAAACATATAATTTGTGTGGACCCTTATAAATTAAAAATGGTTATCCACATAATTCAACCATTTAAAAGAGAATTAAATACATAAATAAATTAATGTGAAATCAAGATGTAAAAATGAATTGTCCAATTTTATGATATTGTGGAACCTTGACCCTAACCACACCATAACAATGGGAAGTATGTCAAATCTCTTGTAATTTTTAGGACACATTCCATATTACCAATACATGAATCCTAGAGTAGGTAGATGGGTGTGTTTCATAGAGGGGAGGACTTATACGTAACCTTTCCTTTATCACTATCCAAATTTTTTTCTTATAAATTATAATTATTTTCTGAGTTGTGATCTGAGAAATAGTAGAGTTATGCCACCATTATTTCCTTGTGTCATACAACAAGAATGTGCTGATGAACACACTATTGAGGCGGTAGGCCCATATCCACTAGTGGTGACTCTTGTTATTCTACATAGGCCACCTATTTATGATTATCCACTAACAGATGATTCTAAGTTCTATAAAAATTCTGTATGGATCGTGTTGTCTATTCGGGGTTGTACCAGGCCTACCACTTCTTTGGAAGAGCCAAATTGAGTCCTTTAGCAGTAGCATCCTCCCACCATAATAGGTGATATAGGACATAAGACTGATTATTCTTGGACAGATTCCATGAAATATATCATTGACCATATTGATATTCCTCTATAGCATGGGGTCAAGCTCACAACATACATGATATGTAACTCACCAAACACTGGTGGGAAATCATCTCTTAGACTGGTCGTTAATAGGTTATGGTCTGGAAGACTTCTATATGGACTTATATTCTTACAACATCCCTTCGACTCTAAAGGGCTATCATTCCAGGGAGTTCATGCATATTTAGAATGAAACTATGAATGTGTTGGAGTATCTATCTCTCTTTACCAAGAACCGTTGTTTCTTTCCATCTCTCACAGGTGATGAGTTGAACACCCAAAGGTTCTTTGAGTATGGGCTTGGGTATGCCTTCCACCCATAAGAGAATGTATTTTGGTTTGCTAAAATTATATAAATATCTAACTAGGTTCTTACCATAGAACAGAATATGAGAAATGTGGTAAATGCGAGTTATGGTGGTTTAGTTATGAGGTAGGGTGACTGATCTTCATGAAGTAGAATGCGCTATTTCAAGGGTACACATGGGGGTGGTGCATGCTAGGTGAAACACACTAGCGGCTATATATGGTGTCGCTAGTGGGAAATACAAGGTCATAAGAATCCCTAAATTATGCAGAACTCATTCATGTGTTGATATTATGGCGAGATGTGTCACCATTAGGGATTCATACAATATATTCTTCTAGGATTTATTGAGAGGCGATCCATAATGATACCTCTATTAGGTAAATGATATAATAATCAATTTTAATTTTGGATTTGATATTCTCTCTACGGATCATGCCAAGGTGGTAGTGGCCATGGAAAATGTAGTCAGGTCCCAGATCATCAATGTTAGAAGAGCTGGTCTGTTCAGGCTATTCAAAAAACAACTCAGGTTCACCATTCATGCCAGATTTATGTAGAGAACGCAACTCCCTAGGAGTATATTTTTGGGAAATCTATGGTAATATGTACTATTTTGGTAAATTTTACATTTTTGTCAACCCTTTTTGATATAGGTTCATCTTGCCCTTTTTCTGTAGCGGTTGGGGAAAGTTTGGGCCATGAAAATTAGGCACTTATGTGGTTTCATGTCTCTTGACATTCCAATAGGGGTCCAAACAGAGGACATATTATTGTGTTAGATGTTCCCCGTAAAATAGACTATTTAGTTTTATTTTTTACTTTTTTAATCCTCTAGATTATCATATTTTATGTCAATATTTTTATGGAATAGCTTGTGTAATATCTTGACAATGTGTATTATTATCATCGATGGGTGTCCTTAAAATTAACCAAGGGAAGTATGTACATGCATAATGGGGAATGTGATATCTTGGAATGAAAATATGGACCCAAGAATTCTAATCAATGAATAGCGAGATTGTAAATTTTCAATCTATTTAAAAGTGACCAAGGAATGCATTTTGTATAATTTCATTCAACAGTAAATCATTTCATGGATGTCTTCTATAACAATTTCCATATCTTACCTCATAATAAATAAGCTGATGACCTTGAGGCTAATGTTTTAATTAATCCTAGCACATTGACATGGGGTTCACAAGTCCAATTCTATATCATAGTGGACGGTACACTCCAAATGTTCATTTACTAATGCAGAGTGAACTAGATTATAGTAAATAACGTGTATCTATTTCCTCAAATAGATGACTGTGTAGGCCATAACTAAGGATGAGATACTTTCTCAAATATTTATTTGCGTTCATTAGACCATTAGGTACATGTATGCCAATCAGACATACCATATACAATGTTCTGAAGCTTTTAATTCTTGTACGAGTATATGGTTTTTCAATTCATTCAAAAGAATGCTCTGGAAGTATATAGGCATCTAATGAATTGGCGTTTTCACTGATATCATGGTTCATTTATGGTTGTAATCATATTAGATATCTTAGTATATTCTTACACTATACACGACCATGGTAATCATCATGAGATCGTGATGAATACACTAATAGAAAACCATCGATATTCAAATCTTAATAAATTACTCTTTTGGGTTAATAGTGTTCACTTCCTTGGTCATATAATATTATAGGATCAATTATATGATGAACCATTAAAGGTAATCATCATGTTTTACTAGGATAATTCTAATAATGTGATGGACATATTTAGCTTTTTAGGTAAATCTATCTATTGTAGGATATTCATCGATGAATTATTACACCAAGAAGAACTGCTTATAGGAATCAAAAATAAAGGTGTGAATTTTTTTTGGTCTTGATATTGTGAGACCAAATTTAAGATGATAAAGGGAATAATCTCTTCAACTCATCAGGAGTTAAGAAGAATCTACAATTTTTACTAATATTCTTTAAGAATTGTTCTAGGTTCAGTTCAGATATACGTTGATCAGGTTGTAGTCTATGGGACCCTCTAGTTGAGACCTCATTAGTGGATATATCCTACACACTAACTCATTATAAATTTCGTGGTTCATGATCTATTTTCTTGTATACACTACTTATATGGTGATAAATTCATCATTTATACAGATCATAAGAGTCTCAAAAACATCTCCACACAATGAGACCTTAAATCTGAGGCATCATCGGTGGGTGGAATACCTAAAAAAATAAATATTGAGATTTATTACACACTAAGAAAGGTAAATTTCTTAGCTGATTTCTTTATCCATAATATATAGACACAATCGATCAAGGAGGATAGTATTGAGTGGAAGTTGAAGGATTTGTTTTCTAGGATTCCCCTGGAGGTTCCAGAACAACACATGAATCCAATAATATAAGATCTAGTAGTGACATACTCTATTTTGGAGTGGGACTGGATGTGTGATTTATAGGATTCTTTTGGCCTTGTCTTGAGGGAGATCTTCACATCCAAGAAACCACCTTATGGTCCGGTAGTTGATGGTAGTGAAACCCAACTCATATGTGGCCATTTTTTGGGTGCCTACAGATGTACATGAAGAGATGAAGAGGGAATCACATTACTCACTTTGGTATGTTCATCTAGATATTACCACGATGTACATAGATATTCATCATTAGTATTTGTTGAAATGTATTTATAGGCAGATTACAAGTTTCCTCACATGGTGCTCCACCAGTCTGCTAGAAAAGAAAGATCACCATTGAGCTATGGGACTTATAAAAACTCTATCCATTATTAATTATAACTGTAATGACTTACCAGGTATTTTAAAATGATATTTATAATATATTTTTAATAAATTGATGTGGTATGGTTGATCGTCTCCATGATGACCATGGATACACACTTCCTACAAATCTAGGGAACCTTCTTTATTAATGAAATTAAAAGGCATTACATTTTTTAAATAGTGAGACTCCATAGTGTACCCTGTTCTATTGTTATAGGCTAATATTCTATATATACCCTTGGGTTTTGGTATGAGTTACCAGATGCATTCATAACTTAGGTTTTCTTGAGTAAAACATATCACCCTCAATTGAAAGGAAGTCACAGTTGACGATATGGGAGTTTTGGGATATTATTTGGGCCTAAATCCTTCATTGTAATGGTTTATGGGAACATAATTTTCCTATTGTTGAGTATTCCAAAATACAATTCATCAAAAAATCAGATGTATTTATATGATAAACTTTGTAGTAGGTTGTTCTTTTCACCCATGTGATGAATAGATGTAGGTGAGGATGTGATACTTGGTCTTGTCTCATTCGGGAGACCTTAATGAATGTCTAAAAGATTCATATTAATATAGATACATCTCAGTGTAAGTATAAGTCTTTTACCAATCATCCCAGGAGACCATTGGAGTTTGAGGTGGTACATCGGGTCATTCTACATGTATTTTCAAGGTAGGATCATAGAAAATTTTAGAGTCGTGGAAATATATTTTCTTGATTTTTTATTTCATCCAGCAGAGTGGAGAGGGTCATGCTGGTATCCTATTGGTTGTTATTACCATAGTAGAATCATGTCATTCATGAAGTCTTCTACATATATCATATTCAACAATATCATCCTAACCCTTCTCATTTATTTGACCCCACATAAATTAAGTTGGAGACATATGCATCCTTCAAGGAGCATCTGATACACATTTTTTATCATAGCACAAACGGTCTTCGAGGTAGGTCGGTTCATATGGTCTAGGTGTTATGTATGTATTGATTCAAACAAGACGAGACCTATGATTGGGAGGCTAATATATGTGTTTAGTGGCAAAAACATTTCTTTCCTGATGTCATACAATTCTTGAAAATGAGACTCGAGGACAATTTGTCTAAAAGATGGGAGGTTGTTACATCCTAGCTTTCCTCAAAGGCAAATACCATTCATTTTTGGATAAAATTCAATTTTTTTACAATTTATGTTTTCTAATGGAGTTAAAGAGGTCTTGGGGGTGTATGGGGATCGTTCGAATCCCAGATCCTTGAAATTGGAAGATGTTTACTTGGGCACATTTTTTGACAAAACCATGCATCCTAGCCCGCACAGTTTATGTATTGACCCAAATATTCATTAATAAAAATTCCTCTTGATCTAATTAAATGTCGTATTATGGTTATTTAAAATTTGAACTGCATTGGTTTTATGTTTCGAGATTTTAAAATACTATTAATAATTGTGACTATTTTTAATATAGTTGTTGAACAGTGATCACATTATTAATATAAATAAAGCGCTTTAACAAATCAAATTTACTAAGGCAATGGAAGTAATGGCCTCATCTAGTTTACTTTCCCCATAAGAAGTCAATTTATCAAGTCTCAAAAAGGAGGTGGCATCATTGGCCTTCTCTCTTGACCAAACCCAATCTGAGCTAGAACATGTAATCCTTGTGTAGAACTGACTAAAGGATAAGTGGATGTTAATAGAGATTACCACCCGTGCGATGTTATCTCAGCCACCCCAAGAGTCTGTCACCATCGTAACCCATACCCTTCAGTCTTATGCGAGTGTAATAAGGGGTTATGTAAGAAACTATATTACTATGTCTATATGCATTATTTAGTATGTAATAATTAATATACATCCATTATATTATTCTTACTTGGTAAATAATTTTTATTGTGCAAATAGTATTTTTTGTTAATATTCAACTAAGAAATCTATTTTAATGAATTAATGGATTTTTTAATTAAATAATATTTTAATTAAATATTAATAAATTACTTCTTATTAAACATAAATTATTGTATAATTTTTATGAATTCACTTTTAATTTTTATTAAAGTTTCAAAGATGTTTTTGTCAAAACCCATGACTTTTATAAAAAATGTCTGATTTTATTTTAATATTAAAAAATAAAATATTTAAAAAATTATTTAGATAAAATGAATATTATTTTTTGAATTAGGATGTCCAAATTACATAATGGTAATTTTTTAAAATTTCTTGAGATAGTCAAATTTTTTGTTAAAAATTAAATACCATTTAAATATATAATGTGTTTTATGACATCACAATGACCCAATATTGATGTAATAAAATAATATAAATGATATATTCATACAATATATTTTTTACCATTAAAATAATGTGATTTTAGTTCTGTTATATTTTATTAAAAAACTTTAGTGGACCCTCCAAGTGTTATAAAACATTTTCAAATTTTAAATTAATTTCCTTGACAGTGTGACTCACCACCACATAAACCACCCTATTAATTTAAGAAGATCATCCATTGGCCATGTAAATAATTTTTTTCCACTCCAATCTAGAAATACCCATGGGAAAAAATCATGGGCTGGTTTTTGTTATTGGTTAGTTTAATGTAATGTGATGCAAACATTAATAATAAATAATTCCCTCCCCTTTCCAATATAAACCCACCCATGATCCCACTTCCTCTTCACTAAAAGCCTTTGTAGTTTAAATATCTTCTTCCCTCCTCTCTCTATTACCCTCCCAAGGTTCCCTGATCACCCAAGAAGATTATTTAAAGCCTCTCCCAAGCCGTTTGGATCACACTTCCAAGTTAGGGATTTATTTCCTTCTCATCTTTGTCCAATTTTCATTAAGTTGTTATACCTTTTTTTCAATTACAAATGTTGGGGATTCATTTAGAACCTCCCCCATTCTATATTATTTATTTTTTGATTATGGTAGACCATTTTAACTCTAATTAATTCCTCCCATGTACACCCATTACCATGCCAAAATTCTGTGAGGTATTTCCCTCTCCTCTTTTACATCCAAGTAATTAATCTATATTATGCATCTAAATTCCATTATATTTATTGGTATATATTTATATATATATATAACCCCCATACATTCCATTTAATTTACATATGATGAGACACCAATTTCTCTCTCATCAACCATTTTCATGTATCCTTAGGTCACGTCGTTATGCTGCCGAAAATGCACCACATTTTTTCCAAGCCATGATCATTGTATAGTGAATACCATACACAAGTTTCTATCATGGGTATTCAAATTTATGGAAATATACATATTGAATGTTAATTTCATGTATTTATTCCACATTAATTAATAATGGAATAACTTATGATGTTGATTGATTCAATGTTATATGATACATGTGGCACACTTATGCATTAAATGAAATGGTTAAGAACGGTGCACAATGATAGCGCTCCAATGAATTGGGTAAAGTATAGTATTATGATATGTCATGTGCAATTAGTATTTTCACATTATAATTCATGTGCTATGAGGGTTTACTCGTGCTTCATGTGCAATGAGGGTTTACTCATGCTCTATGTGCAATGAGTCTTGGCTCATACTAATTCCATGTTAAGTGTTGTTGCCACATTTCCATGTTAAGATTATCATGAATTATTAGGCCTTTATGTTCATGTTTCTATATTTATCCATTTATATGCCTATTATGTAACATGTAATGTATTCCTCATGTTATTTCATGTTTATTCACTTACTGGGCTTTATAGATCTCCATTTTCTTATGCATGTCCTCATGTTATCCCACACAATGCTTAGTAGGAGGGAATGTAGTGGTCATGTAAAAGAAGTTTTCAATAAAGATGTTTCATTTCATGTTTTAAGTTGTTATGTAATGATCCTTATCACCAAATACACTAGTCCTCTCAATCTTCTATTTGGTATCATGTGCAGTTTTTGTAATAAATCATGTTTTAGTGTGTCATAAAGACCAGGGTTGTCATAGTTGGTATCAGAGGATAAATTTACTAATTTTTGGGTTTAGGATTTGAAAACACTAGTGAATCCTTGGAGACAGACTATGTATAATGAAAAAATCCATATTTTTTGTTTTGGAATTGAGTTAGTGGTTTATCATGCAAATAAATCTCTGTCTGGATACGAGAAGGTAGAGGCAGATCCGACATAGATGTGCCTAGTGGTGAAAACCCCAACAAGGAGTTTTGGGATTGACCCGAGATATCCTGGTACATGAAAATGGGCCTTGATGCACTCTTGGTTACGATAGTCCTGTGGGAGATGCATTGGTAAATTCAATATCTTAGCATGACCTATTATTAAAGGGAATTAAAAAAACTCACAACTAATATATGTTGGGTAACATAGATTGAATCCTTTGGATTCCTATGTTAAGGAAATAAAATCTATTTATAATTCATCAGTTTTTTCTAGGGATTACCCTTTTTGTGTTACCCCATAATTTTCTATTATTCCAGAAAATGGCATGTAAAAGGAGGACTTGAGCGAACCACCGAGGTGAAGATTAATGTGATGACTATGCTTATGAAATGCACAATCTGATGGGAGTAGGAATCACGAACTTTGTAATGATTATATCTCAGTTAACTTTGGATTTTAATAGAAACATGGGTCAAGTGGAATGTTCAACCCCCCCCCTAAAAAAATAACAAGTCTCTATTAGGTGCTTCATGAGACAAAGGCATCATACTTTTAATGGATCATTTGATCCCTAAATCATTAAAAAATTAATCAAATGCATTGAATATTTCATTTTTATCCTTCAATGATTCGAACAAGAGAAGGTTATTCTAGTTTCTTATCAAATTGAGGTTGAAGCCGATCAATTCTAGACATTAATAAAAAATACATTTCCTATAAAGGATATCCAGGTGTTGGAATGGAAGGATTTCTGGAAGATGTTTTTTGATTAATATTTTCCACTAACTGTTCGACTTATGATGGAAAGGGACTTCCATGTTATGACAACCCTGCTTTTTATTACAACTTAAACATGCTTTATTACATAAAACTTCACTTGATACAACAAAGAAGATCGAGAGGTTTAGTGTCTTTGGGGCTTAGGATCATTACATAAAAACTTTAAACTTGAAATACAAAATCCTTATTTAAAACTTCCTTTACATGACCACTACATTCCTTCGTACTTAGCATTGCATGGGATAACCTGAGGACATGCATAAGAAAAGGGTGAGCTATAAAGCCCAGTAAGGGAGTACACAATGAATAACATGAGGAGTATAATAAATGTTAGGAAATAGGCATATCAATAGAGCATAAGAGAGACATGATCATAAAGGCATGATAAATCATGATAATCATAACATGGAAATGTGGCAACAACACTTAACATTGAATTAGCATGAGCCAAGGCTCATTGCACATGGAGAATGAGTAAACCCTCATTGCACTTGAAGCACGAGTAATCCCTCATTGCACTTGAATTAGCATGAGTCAACACTCATTGCACATGACGTATCATGATACTATACTTTACCCAATGCATTGGAGCGCTATCAGGGCACACCCTTCTTAAACATTTCATTTCATGCATAAGTGTGCCACATGGATCATAAAACATGGATTCATAAAACATAATCATTTATTCCACGATAAAGGAATGTGTAATTCATACATGAAACTTTACAATCAATAAGTAAATGTGCATAAAGATGAATACCCTTGGTGGAGAAATGGGCATGGTATTCACTACACAATGATATTGGCTTAGAAAATCGGTGTGATTTCGGCAGCGTAACGGCGTGACATAAGAATTCATAAAAAAGTCTGATGAGAGAGAAAGGGGTTCCTCATCATAATTACATGTAATGGACAGTAATAAGGTCATATAGATACATGTCCCAACAATTGAAAAGGAATTTAGATTCATGATACAAAAGTATTGCTTGAATATAAAAGAGGTGAAAAAGGTTCCTTTCTGAATTTTGGCATAGTAACGGGTGTACATGGGAGGCATTTAATGAGAGAGAAAGGGGTCTCCCATCATTCAAACAATAAGAGGGCAGTATGGGAGAGGTGAGAAACCATACCACAACATTCATAAATGAAATTAAAAGGGCAATACAACTTAAAGAAAAATTGACAAAAATGAGAAAGGAAGAAAAACCCTTACTTGGAAGTGTGCTTCCAAAGGCTAGAGAGAGGCTTGTGAGAGGATTCTTGGGAGCATGGGGCACCTTGAGAGGATTCTATAGAGAGTAGGGCAGAGGTTGGACGAACTTCAAGGGCTTTGGGTGAGGAGGAAGTGGGAGCTTGGGTGGGTTTATATAGGAAAGGTTAGAGAATTCTTTATTATTTAGGTTTGAGACCCCTTATATTAAAATAATCCAAACCACAAACCATCCCATGGTATTTGCCCATGGATTCTGGAAAAGGAAAGAGTAAAACACTATTTTACAAGGCCAAGGTCCGAACTTATTAAAAAATTAGGGTTGCTTATGTGGAGGTGAGTCACACTCCCATGGAAATTAATTTAAAAAGGCAAAGTGTTGAATAAGTCTTGAGGGCTCCATTAATGCATTAAAAAGTGAGTCAAACAAACCCAAAACCTCATTATATTAATGATGAAACACATATTGGCCGAACATAAGGATTATGGTATTTTATTACATCACCATTGGGTCATTATGATGTCATAAAACACATTATATATTTAAATTTTATTTAATTTTTACCCAAAAATTTGACTGTCTCAGAAAATTATGAAAAATTCACCGTTGGATAATTTCGACGTCCTGATTCCAAAAATTATATTTATTTTATCTAAATAATTTTCTAAATATGTGAATTTTCACTTTTAAAATAAAAACCGACATTTATAAAAAATTCACGGGTTTTGACAGAAATGGCTTTCAAACCTTAATAAAAATTTTAATTGCATTCATAAAATTATAAGATCATTTATATTTAATAAAAATTAATTTAATATTAATAATAATATTTTATTAAAATATTATTTAATTAAAAAATCCTTTAATTTAATAAAATATAATTCATAATTAAATAATAACTAAAAACACCATTTGTAATTTAAAAACTAATTACAATGTATCAAAAAAATATATTCATTATTATATACAAAAAAATAATGTACATGAACATGGTGCTACTTATTTGTTACATAAACCCTTAAAATAGCCGCATAAGACCTAAGGGTAAGGTGCGCGATGGTGACAGACTCTTGGGGTTTCTCGGATAACATCGCTCGAGTGGTAATCTCTATCAACTTCCATTTTTCCCGCAGACGATCACGTTCGAGCTTGACTTGATGAAGCTCAGCTTGGGCTTGGTCAAGGGCAAAGCCCAAAGACGCCTCCTCCTTTCCGAGCTCCGACAAATGGTCTTCGTAAGGGGCAATTCTACTGGATGAAGTCATCGCTTCCTTTGTCTGAGTAGAAAATTGGTTCGTTAAAGCCTTATATTTAAACTACCCAGATGATCACTGTTCAATGGCTATAAAAGTAACGGTCACAAATCTTAACGTTAAACTAAAGAAGTTGACATCTTATAAAAACATTTTTTTTCCTAAGGAAACATTTAACTAGATCAAGAGGTATTTTCCATTAATGAAATTTTGGGTCGTTACAACATTCCCCCCATAAGAAATTTCGCCCTCGAAATTTTCCTTTTCCCACACTAAAACAAATGTGGGTAACTTAGCTTCATCATATCCTCTGACACCCAAGTTGCTTCTTCAAACTTGTGGTTTCTCCACAACACCTTGACGAGGGGCATTGTATTATTTCGTAGAACTTTTTCTCTACAATCTAAGATCTTCACTGGTTGCTCCTCATAAGAAAGATCATCTTCTAATTGTACCACCTCGGAAGAGAGTACATGTGAAGGGTCTGCTATGTACTTCCTTAAGAGGGATACATGGAATACATCATGCACCTTGGCCATAGTAGGTGGAAGTGCTAGTCGATAGGCCACAGCCCCAACACGATCAAGAATCTCGAAGGGGCCGATGTACCTTGGGCTTAACTTCCCTTTCTTTCCAAACCTCATGACCTTCTTCCACGTAGATATGCGTAAAAACACCATATCTCCGACTTTAAACTCAAGGTCTCGTCGACGATTATCTTCATAACTCTTCTGTCGACTTTGGGCTGCCATGATATGCTGCTGAATGGTTTTCACCTTCTCCACCATTTCCTCGACCATTTCTGGTCCAAGCAGCTTACGTTCACCGACCTCATCCCAACATGCCGGTGTTCTACACCTTTTCCCATACAGGGCTTCATATGGTGCCATTTGGATGCTCGAGTGGAATCTATTATTATAAGAGAACTCAACTAGAGGAAGATGTTGATCCCATCCTCCTTTAAAGTCCATTGAGCACGCTCTCAACATATCCTCAAGTGTTTGGATAGTCCACTCGGATTGGCCATCAGTTTGAGGATGATAGGCCGTACTGAAGTTCAGTTCAGTATTCAGAGCATGTTGAAGACTCTTCCAAAACTTAGAGGTAAATCTTGGATCTCGGTCAGACACAATAGATAGTGGTACTCCATGCAACCGTACCACTTCCCTGATATATATCTGTGCCAGTTGATCCAAAGAGAAATCCTCTCGAATAGCAATGAAGTGTGCAGTCTTTGTAAGACGATCCACAACAACCCAGATTGCATTGTTGCCTTTGGATGTCCTTGGAAGTCCAGTGACGAAGTCCATGGTGATGTTCTCCCATTTCCATTCTGGTATGGGCAATGGTTGCATCATCCCCTTAGACTTCTGCCTCTCTGCCTTCACTTGCTGACACACCAGGCACTTTGATGTATATTCAGTGATCTCCTTCTTCATATTATCCCACCAAATGTTTTCTTGGAGATCTCGATAAATCATTGTGCTCCCTGGGTGAATAGAGAAATTTGAAATATGTGCATCATCCAAAAGTTCCTTCTTTAGCTCCGAACTTGATAGAACACATAGTCTTTTCCCAAACCGCACAATTCCTTCTTCATTAACATTAAACTATGAGGATTTTCCCTTTTTGATAGCTTCCACTTTTTCTTGGATTCCCACATCATCCTTTTGAGCATCCTTTAACCTTTCCAAAAGAGATGATTGAGCAATCATTTGTGAAAGGATTGATGATGTTACCTTCTTTATGATTCCCACGTCCATCTTCATCAAGTCTAAGAAGATTGGATCCTTCTCAATTTTCATCATTGATAGAATCGCTGGATCCTTTCTACTTAGGGCATCCTCCACCTTGTTCGCCTTCCCAGGGTGGTAATGTATTGAACAATCATAATCCTTGATGAGCTCTATCCATCTTCTCTGGCGCATATTAAGCTCTTTCTGTGTGAATATATATTTAAGACGCTTGTGGTCAGTATATATCTCAGATTTCTCTCCATAGAGATAATGCCGCCAGATTTGCAAGGCAAAGATCACCGCCGCCAACTCCAGATCATGCGTTGGATAGTTTCGCTCATGGATTTTCAACTGCCTTGAGGGATAGGATATCACTTTATCATTCTGCATCAGCACACATCCTAATCCCTTCTTCGAAGCATCACTGAATACCACAAAAAGCTCCCCACTTGTGGGTAAAGTGAGCACGGGTGCAGTGATAAGCCTCCTTTTCAACTCCTTGAAGCTTTCTTCGCATTCATCACTCCAAGCAAACTTTACTCCCTTTCGAGTTAGCTTGGTAAGAGGGTTGGACAATCATGAGAAATTTCTCACAAATCGTCGATAATATCCAGCTAACCCCAAGAAGCTACGGATATCAGTTACCGATGTTGGACTTGGCCATCCCTCAATTGCATCTGTTTTGGAGGGGTCCACAGATATCCCATTGCTTGTGATGATATGGCCCAAGAATGAGACTTCCTTCAACCAAAACTCACACTTGCTGTACTTTGCATAGAGCTTCTCCTTGCGCAAAGTCTCTAGTACAGTTTTTAAATGCTCCTCATGGTCCTCCTTGGTTTTGGAGTATATTAGAATATCATCTATAAAGACTATCACAAATTTATCTAGGTAATCTCTAAAGACTCTATTCATCAAGTCCCTGAATATTGCTGGAGCATTGGTGAGTCCAAAAGGCATTACTATGAATTCATAGTGCCCGTACCTTGTACGAAAAGCAGTCTTGGGGATATCTCCCTTCTTCACCCATACTTGATAATATCCCGACCGCAAGTCGACCTTGGAGAAGTATTGTGCTCCACACAGCTGATCAAACAAGTCATCGATTCTTGGGAAAGGATACTTGTTCTTTATCGTGATTTTGTTAAGTTCACGATAATCGATGCAAAGCCGCATTGACCCATCCTTCTTCTTGACGAAGAGGACTGGTGCACCCCATGGTGATGCACTTGGGCGTATAAACCCTTTATCCAGATTCTCTTGTAGTTGTTTCTTCAGTTCTTCAAGCTCAACCACATCCATTCTATATGGAGTCTTGGATATTGGTAGATCCCCAGGTATAAGTTCAATTGAGAACTCAACATCTCTTCTTGGAGGAAGACCAGGAAGTTCCTCGGGAAATACTTCAGCGAATTCCCTCACAATAGGCATTTCTTCAAGGGTGGTTTCTTCCTTGGACTCAATCATCTGAGCCAGATATGCGTGCTCATAAGGCAGTAATATCCATGCTTGAGATGATGGAGCTAAAGGAGATTCATCGTCCTCCTGACACTTGTAAAGAATCGGGGGTCGATTCTCCATATGGAGTGTGATTTCCCTCTCCCGACAATTTATGTTGGCTCTATATAAGGAAAGCCAATCCATTCCAAGAATTGCATCAAATTCCTCCAAAGGGAGTATGACGAGGTTCGCCGGGAAATTCAATCCACATATTATAACAGGGGAGGACTTATACTCATGGGATGCAATGATTTCCCCATTTGCCGTACTCACCGACATCTTTACTTCCATGATTTGTGGTGGTGCATAGATTATTCTACTAAACTTTTGAGATATAAAAGAATGCGTAGAACCTGAATCAAAAAGTATGTTCGCTATTCTTGAATGAATAACTAGTGTACCTGTCACCACTTCATTGTCGGGGTTCACTTCGGCAGAAGTGATGGAAAAATCTCTTCCTTGCTGTCTTGGAGGTTGTTGATTGCCTTCGATAACCCTTGGATTAGGGCACTGATTCGCAAAATGACCCGGTTCATTGCATTTGAAGCATTGAACAACGCGTTGAGGTTCGAACGGAGCATTCCTCTCCTCTTTCGTAGCCGCGGGTCCTTCTTGCTGACAATTAACAGCTAGGTTCCCTTCTCTTCCACACTTGAAGCATTTTCTTGTCCCCCTAAGGCAATTTTCAGGGTGCTTCTTTCCACACTTTTGGCAAGTGGGGTGCTGGAATTTCTTAGCACCGTTGGATTTATCCATCGGACCACCAGCATTGAATTCCACCTTACGCTTCTTGACCCCATGATACCCCTGTGATTCTCCGATCTCCATTTCAACCTTGAGGGCACATCGGACAATTTCCTCATAGCTGTCGAAGTCACGGATCACTAATGCATTCCGCAAGCTAGGCTTCAGCCCACCAAAGAAGCGGTCAACCTTGCATTCGGGGGTAACGACAAAGCCAGAAGCGTATCGTGCAAGCCTTGTGAAGTTTTCCTCATACGCTCCCACAGATTCCTCATCTTTCTGTTTGATGGAAAGGAAGTCCCTTTCCATTTTAAGACGGAGGGTGCGTGGAAAATATTTATCGAAAAACATCTTCTGGAATACCTTCCATTCCAAAGCCTCGATCTCCTGCTCAGGCTTCGTATTTTTGATCAATGTCCACCATTGATCAGCTTCACCCTCCATACGATAAGCCGCCAGGAGAACCTTCTCTTTTTCAGAGCATTGGAGGATGGAGAATATCTTTTCAATGGAGTTGATCCATTGTTCAGCAATCGTGGGATCGGATGATCCACTAAAAGTAGGAGGCCTTTGTCTCATGAAGCTTTCAATAGCGAATTCTTCTTTCTTAGGGGGGGGGGGGGTTGAACGTTCCTCTTGACCAGTGTTTCTATTCAAAACATGAGTTAGCTGAGAGAGAAGCGTGACAAAGTTTGCGATTCCCGCTCCCATTGGATTGGGCATCTCATAAGTACAATCATCACACTGATCTTCACAACGGTTGTTAGCCCGAGTTCTCCTATTACCGGCCATTGGCTGGAATAAAAGATAGTTAGGGGTAACACATAAAGGTTAATCCAAAGAAAAAAGTTGATGACTTATAAATAAACTTTAATCTCTTTAACTCATGAGTCTATAGGATTCAATCCAGGCTTTTCATGATCTTCCTTCTAACATATATTCTTAGGGGCATTTTTCCCTTAATAAGGGTTCATACTAAGATTGTGAATTTATCAAAACATATCCCCCGGAACTATCGTAACCATGAGTGCAGCAAGGCCCGTTGTCGTGCACCAGTTCCCGTTCGAGTCTAGCTCAAAGCGGTGTTTTCGGGTTTTACCACTAGGATACATCTGTGCCAGAGACGCCTCTACCTGCTCGTATCCAGACAGGGATGTATTTGTTTGATAAACCACTTACTTAGTATTTACCAAAACATAGGGATGTTTTAATTATGATTAGTCTTGTATCTAAGGCTTTACTAGGGTTTCCTAATCCCAAAAATAACTAAACCTGTCCTTTGATACCAAATATGACAACCCTGCTTTTTATTACAACTTAAACATGCTTTATTACATAAAACTTCACTTGATACAACAAAGAAGATCGAGAGGTTTAGTGTCTTTGGGGCTTAGGATCATTACATAAAAAATTTAAACTTGAAATACAACATCCTTATTGAAAACTTCCTTTACATGACCACTACAATCCTTCGTACTTAGCATTGCATGGGATAACCTGAGGACACGCATAAGAAAAGGGTGAGCTATAAAGCCCAGTAAGGGAGTACAAAATGAATAACATGAGGGGTACAATACATGTTAGGCAATAGGCATATCAATAGAGAATAAGAGAGACATGAACATAAAGGCATGATAAATCATGATAATCATAACATGGAAATGTGGCAACAACACTTAACATTGAATTAGCATGAGCCAAGGCTCATTGCACATGGAGCATGAGTAAACCCTCATTGCACTTGAAGCACGAGTAAACCCTCGTTGCACTTGAATTAGCATGATTCAACACTCATTTCACATGAAGTATCATGATACTATACTTTACCCAATGCATTGGAGCGCTATCAGGACACACCCTTCTTAAACATTTCATTTCATGCATAAGTGTGCCACATGGATCATAAAACATGGATTCATAAAACATAATCATTTATTCCATGATAATGGAATGTGGAATTCATACATGAAACTTTACAATCAATAAGTAAATGTGCATAAAGGTGAATACCCTTGATGGAGAAATGGGCATGGTATTCACTACACAATGATATTGGCTTAGAAAATCGGTGTGATTTCGGCAGCGTAACGGCGTGACATAAGAATTCATAAAAAAGTCTGATGAGAGATAAAGGGGTTCCTCATCATATTTACATGTAATGGAAAGTAAGAAGGTCATATAGATACATGTCCCAACAATTGAAAAGTAATTTAGATTCATGATACAAAAGTATTGCTTGAATATAAAAGATGAGAAAAAGGTTCCTTTCGGAATTTCGGCATAGTAACGGGTGTACATGGGAGGCATTTAATGAGAGAGAAAGGGGTCTCCCATCATTCAAACAATAAGAGGGCAGTATGGGAGAGGTGCGAAACCATACCCCAACATTCATAAATGAAATTAAAAGGGCAATACAACTTAAAGAAAAATTGACAAAAATGAGAAAGGAAGAAAAACCCTTACTTGGAAGTGTTCTTCCAAAGGCTAGAGAGAGGCTTGTGAGAGGCTTCTTGGGAGCTTGGGGCACCTTGAGAGGATTCTAGAGAGAGTAGGGCAGAGGTTGGACGAATTTCAAGGGATTTGGGTGAGGAGGAAGTGGGATCTTGGGTGGGTTTATATAGGAAAGGTGAGAGAATTCTTTATTATTTAGGTTTGGGACCCCTTATATTAAAATAATCCAAACCACAAACCATCCCATGGTATTTGCCCATGGTTTCTGGAAAAGGAAAGAGGATAAAAATATTTTACAAGGCCAAGGTCAGAACATATTAAAAAAGTAGGGTTGCTTATTTGGAGGTGAGTCACACTCCCATGGAAATTAATTTAAAAAGGCAAAGTGTTGAATAAGTCTTGAGGGCTCCATTAATGCTTTGAAAAGTGAGTCAAAAAAACACAAAACCTCATTATTTTAATGATGAAACACATATTGGCCGAACATAAGGATTATGGTATTTTATTACATCACCATTGGGTCATTATGATGTCATAAAACACATTATATATTTAAATTTTGTTTAATTTTTACCCAAAAATTTGACTGTCCCAGAAAATTATGAAAAATTCACCGTTGGATAATTTCGACGTCCTGATTCCAAAAATAATATTTATTTTATCTAAATAATTTTCTAAATATGTGAATTTTCACTTTTAAAATAAAAACCGACATGTATAAAAAATTCACGGGTTTTGAGAGAAATGGCTTTCAAACCTTAATAAAAATTTTAATTGCATTCATAAAATTATAAGATCATTTATATTTAATAAAAATTAATTTAATATTAATAATAATAATTTATTAAAATATTATTTAATTCAAAAATCCTTTAATTTAATAAAATATAATTCTTAATTAAATAATAACTAAAAACACCATGTGTACTTTAAAAACTAATTACAATGTATCAAAAAAATATATTCATTATTATATACAAAAAAATAATGTACATGAACATGGTGCTAATTATTTGTTACATAACCCCTTAAAATAACCGCATAAGACCTATGGGTAAGGTGCGCGATGGTGACAGACTCTTGGGGTTGCTCGGATAACATCGCTCGAGTGGTAATCTCTATCAACTTCCATTTTTCCCACAAACGATCACGTTCGAGCTTGACTTGATGAAGCTCAGCTTGGGCTTGGTCAAGGGCAAAGCCCAAAGACGCCACCTCCTTTCCGAGCTCCGACAAATGGGCTTCGTAAGGGGAAATTCTACTGGATGAGGCCATCGCTTCCTTTGTCTGAGTAGAAAATTGGTTCGTTAAAGCCTTATATTTAAACTACCCAGATGATCACTGTCCAATGGCTATAAAAGTAACGGTCACAAATCATAACGTTAAACTAAAGAAGTTGACATCTTATAAAAACATTTTTTTTCCTAAAGAAACATTTAACTGGATCAAGAGGGATTTTCCATTAATGAAATTTTGGGTCGTTACACATGTCCAAAAAAATGATGAATCTATCCATGTGTACGTGGAAGACTCTACAAGGCTTGCATAATATGCCTCCAGCTTTGTCATTACCCCCAAATGCAAGGATTAACACTTCTATGGTGGGCTGAAACCTAGCCTGTGGAATGCACTGGAAATCCATGACTTCTATATCTATGTAAAAATTGTCTGATGTGCCCTCAAGGTAGAAATGGAGATCTGTGAATCTCAGGGGCATCATGGGGATAAGAAGCATGATGTGGACTTCAATTCTTGTAGTCCTATGGAAAAATCAAATTGTGCAAAGAAGATCCATCACCCCACATGCCAAAGGTTTGTAAAGAAGCAGCCCAAAAATTCCTCAAGGGGACGATCAAATGCTTTAGGTGTGGAAAATAATGGCACATGACCATTAACTACCGAGAAGAAAAACATGCGACTACAACAGAGGAGATGAACGCTCCGCTCGACCCTCAGTAAGTTTTTCATTGCTTCAACTGCAAAGAACTAGGGCACTTTGCAAACTAGTGCCCTAAGGAAATGGTTTTTTGAGGAAACAAACAAACTCTAAGGCAGTAAGGGTGATATTTTTCCATCAGTACTATCGAAGTGATGCCCCAACATGAAGTGGTGACAGGTGCGCTAGTTATTCATTAATTAATAGTGAATTTCAATTTTGATTCAGGTTCTACGTATTCATGATATCCCAAATGTTTAGTAGAATTATCACATCTCCACCATAATTCATGGATGTGAAGATTTCAGTTAGTATGGTAAATAGGGAAATCATTGCATCCCATGAATATAACTTCTCCCCTATCGTAATTTGTGGATTGAATTTCCTCACGAACCGCGTCATACTCCCTCTGGTTGAATTTGACGCAATTCATGGAATTGATTTTATTTCCTTATATAGAGGCAACATAAATTATTTTGAGAGGGAAATCACACTCCATGCGGAGAATCGACCCCCAATTATATACAAGTTTAAGGAGGAAGATATATCTTATTTAGCTCTATCATCTCAATCATTGATATTACTACCCTATGAACATGGATATTTGGCACAGATTATTGATTCCAAGGAAGAAACCATCCTTGTAGACATGACTATTATGAGGTAATTAACAAACGTTTCTCCCAAGGAATTTCCTATTCTTCATCCCATAAGATATGTTGAATTCTCAATTGATCTTATACCTATGGAATTTCCAATATCTAAGACACTGTATAGAATGGTTGTTGTGGTGCATGAGGAGCTGAATAAAAAACTACACGATAATCTGGATAATGGGTTTATACACCAAAGTGTTTCACCATGGGGTGTATTTGTCCTCCTCGTCAATAATAAGGATGGGTCAATGCACCTTTTCATCGATTATCACGAGCTTAACAAAATCACGATAAAAAACAAGTATCATCTCCCATGAATTGATGACGTGTTCAATCAACTATGTGGATAAAAATACTTCTCCAAGGTGGATTTTCAGTTGGGATATAATCATGTAAGGGTGAAGAAGGAAGATATCCCCAAGACTACTTTTTGTACAAGATACGGGCACTATGAATTCATAGTAATTCTTTTCAGACTCGCTAATTATCGAGAAATAATCATGGACTTGATGAATAGAGTCTCTAGAGATTACCTTGACAAATTTGTGGAATTATTTATAGATGATATTCTCATATACTCCAAAACCTAGGAGGATCATGAAGAGAATATAAGAACAGTACTAGAGACCTTGAGAATAGAGAAGCTCTATGAAAAGTATATCAAGTGTGAGTTCTAGTTGAAGGAGGTCTTATTCAAGGGTCATATCATCACAAGAAATGGGATATTTGTGGATCTCTACAAAATAGTTGTAATTAAGGGGTGGAAAAGGCCAACATAGGTAACAGATATCCATAACATCTTGGGGTTTATTTGATATTATCAACGATTCAGGAGATATTTCTCATCATTGTCCATCCCTCATACCAAGATAACTCGAAAGGGAGTAATGTCTTCATGGAGTAAAGAATGCAAAGAAATCTTCAAGTAGTGGAATAATAGGATTGTACCTACACTTGTGCTCACATTACCCACATGTATAGATCTTTTTGTGGTATTTAGTGATTCTTCAAAGAAGGGAATGGGATGTGTGTTGATGAAAAATGACAAGGTCAATGCATATGCTTCAAGGAAATTTAAATTTTCTGAGTATAATTATCCAACAATTGATATGGAGTTGGTCGCGGTGATATTATTTTTAAAACTTTGGGGGCATTATCTCTTTGGGGAGTAGAGGGAAATATATAAGAACCAAAAAAGCCTCACGTATATATTCACACATAAATATTTTAACATATGCCAATGAAGATGGTTAGAACTAATACACGACTATGATTTCTCAATCCATTACCACCTTGGAAATGAAAACAAGGTGGAATATGCTCTAATTAGAAAGGACCAAATGATTATATCATTGATGAGAATTGAGAAGGAGCCAACCTTCTATGATTTGATGAAGATGGACATTGGAATCATAAAGAAGGGAAGATCATCAATCCTTTCCGAAATGATTGATCAACTGTCTCATTAGAAAACGATAAAGGATGCCCAACGAGATGATGTGGGAATTCAAAATAATGTGGAAGCTATCATAAAAGGGAAATGCTTTGAGTTCACTGTTAATGAAGAAGGAATTGAGAGATTTGGGATAAGAATATGTGCTCCATCATGTGTAGTTTTGAAGAAGGAACCTTTGGATGATACATATAGTTCAAATTTTTCTATTCACTCATGAAACACAATGTTGTATCGAGATCTCTAGGAGAATTATTGTTTGGATAATATGAAGAAGGATATCCCTGATTTTATAACAAGGTTCCTGGTGTGTCAGCAAGTGAAGGTTCACAGAATATAGTATTAGGGGATGACACGACCATTACCCATACTAGAATTGAAATGGGAGAACATCGCCATTTACTTTGTCACCGGACTTATGAATAAATCCAAAGGAAACACTGTAATATGGGTTGTTGTGGATCATATTACAAATTATGCACACTATATTGAAATTTGGGATGATTTATCATTGGATATACTAGCACTGATATATAGCAGGGAAGTGGTAAGGCTGCATGCAGTACCACTTTCTATTGTATCTGATTGAGATCCAATATTCACCTCTATGTTTTGGATGAGTCTTTAACATGATCTGGATACTGAATTTAAATTAATTATTTCTTATCATCCTCAAATGTATGGCCAATTGGAGAGAATTATTCAGACACTAGAGGATATGTTAAGATCATGTTCTATTGACTTCAACGTAGGGTGGGAACAACACCTTCCACTAGTGGAATTCTCCTAAAATAACATTTCCACTAAAGAATATGAATGGAACCGTTTGGAGCCCTATATGGGAAGAGGTGTAGAGGACTGGCATGTTGGGATGAAGTCTGTGAGCATAAGCTTCTAGGACTAGAAATGATCAAAGAAATCGTGGAAAAGGTGAAAACCATTCACCAGCTTATCAAGGTAGCCCAGAGTCGATAGAAGAGTTATGTAGATAAATATTGACAAATCCATGAGTTTAAAGTTGGAGATATGGTATTTCTATGCATATCCCTGTGGAATAAGGTCATTAGGTTTGGAAATAAAGGAAATTTAATTCCTAGGTACATCGGCCCCTTCGAGATTCTTGATCATGTAGGGGTTGTGGCCTACCGACTAGCACTTCCTCCTACCATGGCCAATGTACATGATGTCTTTCATATATCCTTCTTATGGAATTACATACCAAATACTTCACATGTACTCTCTTCACAAGTGGTATAATTAGAGGATGATCTTTCTTATGAGGATAAACCAGTGAAGATCTTAGATCGTAGAGATAAAATTCTATAAAATAAGACAATGCCCCTTATTAAGATGTGAGGGAAAAACCACAAGATCGAAGAAGCAACGTGGGAATCGGAGGAAGAGATGAAACAAAGTTACCAATATCTGTTTTAGTGTGTGAAAAAATTTCGAGGAAGAAATTTCTTAAGGGGGGATGATTGTAACGACCCAAACCTTCATTAATGGAAATTCCTCTTGATCTAATTAAATGTTTTATTAAGGTTATATAAAATGTGAACATCATTGGTTTTATATTTATAAATTTTCAAATACTATTATGAATTCTTACCATTTCTAATATATCCATTGAATAGTGATCACATGATTAGTATAAATATATGTCATTAACAAATAAAATTACTCAGATAGAGGAAGCAATGGCCCCATCCAGCAGACTTGCCCAACACGAAGACCATTTGTCCGAGATTGAAATGGAGGTGGTTTCTTAGGTCTTCACCCTTGATCTATCCCAAGTCGATCTTGAACATGTTAATCTTAATCGGAACTGACTATGGGAGTAGTGGAGGTTAATAGATATTACCACCTGAGCGATGTTATCCGAGCCACCCAAGAGTCTGTCACCATCACACACCATACCCTTCAGTCTTATATGGGTGCTATAAGGGGTTACGTAACCAGACCTTATCACTTTGTTTATGTACATTATTTTTGTATATAATAATGAATATAAATTCATTTTATTATAGTTACTTCTAAAATAGTTTTTAAAGCACTAATAGTGTTTTTAGTTAATATTCAACTAATGAATCTATTTTTATGGATTAAAGTATTTTTTAATTAAAAAATATTCTAATTAAATAATTTTAAAATAATTTTTATTATATATAAATGGTCTTATAATATTTATGAATGTAAATGTAATTTTTATTAAGGTTTGAAAGATGTTTCTTGCAAAACTCATGAATTTTCCATAAATGTTAGATTTATTTTAAATGTAAAAATTAAAATTTTTATAAATTTAGTTAGATAAAATGAATATTATTTTTTTATTCAGGACTTCAAAAATATTCAATGGTTATTTTTTCATAATTTTCTGATATAATTGAATTTTTGGGTAACAATTAAATTCCGTTTAAATATATACTATGTGTTATGGCATCATAATCACCAAATAGTGATGTAATAAAACACAATTAAAGATATATTTACCAAATATATATTTTACCATTAAAATAATTTTATTTTTGGTTTGTTAGATTTATTTTACCAAACTTTTGTGGACCCTCCAAGAGTTGTAAAACATTTTCACCTTTTAAATTAATTTCCTTGAGAGTGTGACTCACCTACACATAAGCCACCCTATTATTTTAAGAAGTTCATCCAATGGCCTTATAAAATATTTGTTTCCTCTACCATATGGAAAAAACCCTGGGCTGGTTTGGTTTATTGATTAGTTTATTGTGTGGTGACCCATACCAAACTAATAAAGATTTCTCTCTACTTTCCTATATAAACCCACCCAAGAACCCACTTCATCTTCACTAAAATCCTTTGGAGTTCAACCAATTGCTTCCCAACTCTCCCTATAACCCTCCCATTGTTCCATAACCTCTCAGGAAGCCTCTCTCAAGCCTCTCCCATTCCTTTGGGATCACACTTTCATGTAAGGGGTTTCTTCCTTTCTCATTTTTGTCCAATGTTCATTAAGTTGTTATGACCTTTTGTTTTGAATTTAAAATGTTGGGGTATGATTTCACTCCTACCCCATACATCACTATTTATTTTTGGTTAATCAGATACCCCTTTATCTCTAAATAATTCCTCCCATGTACACCTATTACCATGCCAAAATTCAGTTAGGGATTTTTCTATCCTGTTTTACATCCAAGTAATTATTTTGTATTATGCTTATAAATTCCTTTACATTTATTGGGACATGTATCTACATGACCACCTTAATATCCAATTCATTTAAATATGATGGGACTCCCATTTCTCTCTCATCAACCATTTTCATGAGTTCTTATGTCTCCTTATACTTCTAAAATTGCACAACATTTTTCCAGACCAAGAACATTGTTTAGTTAATACCATACCCATGATTTTATCTAGGGTATTCACATTTATAAACATATACTTATTTAATGGTAATTAAATGTACTTATTAAAAATTATTTATTCATGTAATATCTTATGGTGTTGATTGATTCCATGTTATATGAACCACATGGCACACTTATGCATGAAATGAAATGTTTAAGAATGGTGCACCCAGATAGCCCTTTAATTCATTGGGTAAAGTATTGTATCATGATACATCTTATGCAATGAGTGTTGAATCATTATAATTCATGTTAAAAGAGGGATTACTTGTGATTCATGTGAAATGAGGGTTTACTCATGCTCTATGATCAATGAGCCTTGGATCATACTATTTCCATGTTAAGTGTTGTTGCCACATTTCCATGTTATGATTATCATGCATTATCATGCTTTTATGTTCATGTTTCTGTTGTGCTAAATTGATATTCCTATTATCTAACATGTATTGTATTCCTCATTTTATTCAATGTTTATTCCCTTTCTTGAATTTATATCTCACCCTTTTCTTATGCATGTCCTCAGGTTATCCCGTGAAATGAAAAGTACGAGGGAAAGTAGAGGTCATGTAAAGGATGTTTTCGATGAAGATGTTGTATTTCATGTTTTAAGATGTTATGTAATTGTCCTAATCCCCAAATACACTATAATTCCCAATATTCTATGTTGTAACAAGTGAATTTTATGTAATAAGTCATGTTTTAGTGTGTTATAATGAGCAGAGTTGTCAAATATTATCTAAATCATGTGGTTGTTGACTGTGGGAATTGGGGGCCACACGGTTAATTTCCAACTGTGAAACCCCAAGTAGGTGGTTGTTTGGTGTTGGAGAGGTTTATGAGAGAGTGGCTTCATACAGTCATTCCATGGTTTGGAAACCCTTATGCCTAACCATGTGGGGTGCCCCTTTTATACTGATCATGGCACATAATTGCCTAATTTTTTAGAAAATAGTGAATCCAAACCAAGTGCCCATGTTTTTAAGGGAGAAATTCACAAATTCTCCAAATTTAATGATATAATTACATCCTTATTTTCTCCCTCTCTTCTAGATTAGTGATTGCTTCTCCTCCATCACATACAATATTCCTACCCCATCTATACCGACAACAAATTCCCTCAACATCAGATACTTTATAAATCTGTTGCTAACATCCATCACCATATCCAGTCAATTTCAAGGTTTCTCAATCCAATGTTTCACTATTTATGAGTGAATCATTTATCCCAATTTTATAAACATTGGTCGATTTCTATAATTTCTCATGTTTTAGATAATTTCAATCTTTTTTAATTGATGAGTGATGTGAAATACATTTACATATGTGATCTAGATAATTCCCAATATTTTCCATGATTTATTCATGATTCCTCACTCTTCCACTCCCTAAACCTATTCATTGAATTTTTAAATTTGTTTAGTCAATTACTTAAATCGCGTTTACATGTAATGTTTGACCCTACATTGTGGTTAAAACCATATGAAGTTTGTTCTTGTCACTGTTGGTCATCCCTTCTGATGTTCCCACCTTAGTGGCCTATTTTTCTCATCCCAAAAATTAGGAAATACCATTTTTATTAGATTTTAAACTTTATTAAATTTAATAATTTATTATTTTAATTGAAATGTTTCATAAAAAATGAGTTAGGAACCCTTTTGGTTAATTTTTTATTTTTAACATTGTTCCTTGTGTTAGAAGAATTGGGGAATTGCTTTGTGTTTTGTGAAATTTATCTTAACATATACCATGCCTCTTGTCCTTGGGATAAATGAAAATTGTTTATTTTTTCATGGTGTCCTTGTGATCAATACTTATTATTATTTCATATATCATGCTATGTTCCTTTTACCTTTATCTAGTTGATAAATACCATGAACCTCTACATCGTGATTTATATGATTTTCTTGAATTGGATGTTATGCATGGATATCTTGTTAGTATGTGATATTGTCAAGACTTTTGAAGACCTGTGAGAATATATGACATGTATTGTGAGTTTTTCATTGATTTCTGTGACTAAACTATAATGGGACTATAGTGAACTTGGGTCATGTTTTAAGTATGTTGAGTACAGACTCTTCATGTTGGGATTGATCTGCTCGATGCATGAGGAGATATTATTTGTCTTTCCTTATACGAGCTCTTAAGGTATATTATTTATACTCATTAGTGACGGTAGTTCCCTCAGGGATAAACTGATGATAGACATGTTAGAAATATGGTCATTCTATTCCTCATGTGATACATAGTCCCCTATTTGAGGTACTTGGTAAGGACTCGGACTCACCGTGCTATGACTGATACAAGGGATTCCTTTGTGGGTTTCCATGGATGGATTTGGTTTTATTGGTTATACCATTGACTCCTATAGTGACTCTTGGTATTCATTATAGATCCCTTTGTGTGGGTTCTGTAATCCCCCATGAATTTAATGAATTTCTTTTGTATATCACATGTGATGTCTCTTATTGATATTAAAGGAATTCTGGAATGGTGACATGGAAATGTTACCACAAATCCAAAGAATAATATTGTTGTATTCATTACTCGGATGATTTATTTATAGTGGAAAATACAATTACATTATTCATTGTAAATGTTTTTCATTTGATCAGACATCTAGATTAGGCTAATCCAGGTGGTATCGATTAGGTTTCCATTTACAATCCCAAACCCAACTGTTTATGTTTTTATTAAATTATTATGGAAGATTAATTATATAGAACAAGGTTTATTTATATATTTGAAATAAATAGATGTTCCTAGGGACTATGGGTGGTGGTCTATTGACATTGTTTCTCACATACTGTTTGGTCCTCATTTGGTACCCAAGAATACTTCATAATTTTTGGTATTGGTAAAGGTAAGAAGAGGACATTCAATGCATGACCTAATTATAGGCCTAGGATGGAGTTTGGGGAAGAGGACCAGCCATATGATAGAGATTATAGTTAAATCTATTTTTATTCTTTTTGTTCCTTTCATAAGTGTGTGTTATATGTTTGCATCCCATGTTATTTTTCCCACATCTTTTATAGACATATGAAATACCATCATTATAATTTTTTATCTATTATTTAATCATAATTTTCAAGTTATTTATTTTAATTTCATGGTTTATTTGTTGTATTTATGATATTGTCTGTTTATAAATCCTACTTCTTTGATTAATCATCTAATATATTTATTCATGATCACTCTGATCTATGATGAATTAATCTCCCACGAGAAAAAAACTTGGCTCTCGCTTCTAGTAAGAACCTATTGAATATTGGGAGGAGGCCTTGTCTGTAACGCCCCAACCCCAATTACCCAGAGTCGGTGCATTATTACGTAACATTGGCATGATCACAAAAGATCAAGTCTCGAAAGACCGATTAGTTTAGTAGCCTTGGAATCACTAGATAAATTCATAAATGTTACATTACATAATAAAGTAAAAAATCACAATAACATAGTTTCCATAGTCCACACTCCTATCCCCTTCAGACTATACCTATAGGTTATCCATAAAATATTTATTCACAACCTTGGAAAATAAATCATAGAAAGGGGTGAGCTCAGATGCTCAGTAAGGATAACAATACAGCGTAAACATTCATAAATAAATATAAACATTTAAGTAAATGTATAACTAAAACAAAAGCCTTTTTAACTTCAACTTCAGAATAATATGGGAAAAATAAAATGAAATAATTCCATTTAATTTTTCACACAGATATTCTACTAGTAGAATAATCACATGCAATATCAATAACCACTTTCATAATGATGGAATGCATAATTCCAGACTATCATAACCACGTAGCCAAGGCCTCATGCCAAGACCACACATAATATTTTTTCAAAGCCTCATGCCAAGACACTAGTTTGTCTCGTGAGACCTACCGATGCATCGAGGAGCTATAGCGAGCTCCACCCATCACTTATTAACTCCAATTGATTCCTTATATAAAAATGATTAAATATATCATAAACAATTTCCAAGAACCATAACATAATTGTATCACATAAAACATGCATAAAGGGAACATAATATTTCCACATTTCAATCAGAAGATATCAATACAACACATTAATATAATAGAAACATTATCAAAACCATTTTCAATACAAAAATAAAAGAAAAGTAAAAATTGGTATTTATTTTTCTTTAAAATAGTTATGGCTTGTAGAGGAAGCCGAAACTCGAATAATGGTCATGGAAGCGGAGAAGTCGTTGTCACCACATACATATGAGAAAAAAACATTCCTTTTTGTCATTTAATAAAACACTTTGTATAAGAAAGTTTCCTTTAGAATAAATGTAAATTTCAAAGGGCTTTATACACAGTATAAAAGAATGTTGCGTATAAAACAAAATATGACTCAATGAAAGGAGATTGAGACGAAGTCACTTAAGTCGTGTCCGACATGACTCAATAATTATTTAACCTCCTAGATAATAAAATAGAAATAGTTTATACTTTCTTGAGAAAATTTTTCATGTTCATTATTCCTTTTATATCACTTTTTACCATGTTATGAACATTATGTAATTATATATGTTAATAATGGTCGTTTTGTGGATCTTTGGTACTTGAGTCGAAAATAAAATTCTTATAATTACAAGTTCTTCATGTGGTAAAATATCCATTATATCCAGAATTATATTCATGATGTAGATTACATATATATCATATATATCCAGTATATACATTCAGTTATCATATTACATAACATTTAGAGGTAATAAATGAAATGCACCGTTCATGGAGACGGTAAGCCGTACGTACGCATGAACGCTACATTCATTTATATTTCGTATTTAATGGAATGAAATCGTAATGATATAAAGGTATATTATAATTCTAGTATAATATCATATATAATATCATTAATAGTATACTATATATGTCCCACATAGGGAATTAATGATTCAAATCACATTGAGGTGGTGTTAGTCCGCATTTCTAAAATTAAATTATCGCGTTTATCCATAACGGAAACCATAAATGTATTCCATAAATTAAAAATAAAGAAGAATAAGGAAACATAAATATAATATATATCATATATATAAATAGTTTCATCATAATGGCCACTATGAGAGGTGTTAAAAGTAGATTGAAAAATCATCAATTCGTGAGGTAGTAATTCACCACCCACAGAAACAGTGTGTTCTTTAACCATTAGACGAAGGTGTGTGTACGTGTAAATAAAATAATTATCATAAAAAAATCCTAGTATATTTAAGATTTTGGTGTTTCTACAAAATAAAGGAATAAAAATATTTTAAGGATTTTGAGAAGAAAAATAAACAAAAGAACATAACGGAAGACATTACATTAAATTCAGGTAAATCTTTTTGATTTGATCCAAAGGCTTCTTGGGAAGACTTCTAAAAAACTTGAGACACCTAGGAGTAAGAGAGGGAAGTTTAGATAGTATTTGGGTAGAGGTTGGCCGAGCAAAATGGCTATGATGTGTGAATAAGGTGGTATAGGTGGGGGCCTTCTATAAGAGGAGATGAGGGGCACTCTTGGAAAGTAAAGAAATGTTACATTATTATATAACGAGTTTTGGATTTTAAAGGTCACACAATTATATATTTCGAGGATAATATGTTAAGGTTTCTAAATATACTCATACAATAGGTTTTTTACATGTTTATGCCTTAGTGTTTATATTATCTTTTAATTTTATTTAAATCGTTAATTAATGAGTTAATCGTTGCATCATCATGGTGTCATGAAAAATTTAATTTATATAATGTCTACAAATTAAAAATAATTTCATGATGTATTAAATCCTTACATCTTTCTAATGAATATTTATAGTCTAACGGATCATTTACACAGACAAAACTAAAATATTTTTACATGGGTGATACAGACTTTGGTTATACATTCCCTTTAAAAAATTATTATAATAAAATGTCACTATCACCCAAAATTGATTCCTTGGGGTCCCAATGTTTGGAACAAGGCATCCCATGGTCGGCCATGACATAAACAAATGCATTAGGACACATGTTGGGGGTCTTTTTTTATTATTATGATATTATTATATTACCCTTAACTACCCGATTACTATTTAATCACGATAATTAACGATAATTACCGCTGTTACTATACATAATGTCAAAAACAAAAGTGTCTTAATTACATAATTTGGTCCTTATGATTCCAAATATGGAATCCATTTTACCAAATTACAAACTCAAAAATTTTAGTAATTAATTTAAAAATTATTCTTTCTGTCAAATCAAATATAGTGTTTTTACGAAACAATATCTATCAAAATATTGACAATTGTTTATGTCCAATTTAAAAGTGAAATTAATTATAATGACCACCATTGGATAAAATGGTAAAATTATATTCTATTAATACTTTAAAACCACTAAAAAGAATAATTTATCACTATAAATTATCCTGATTAAAAATGTTGTTTTTAAGTATTTTTTTTATTCATCGAAAATTGGATGTTTTCGGAAAAATACCAAAAATTCAACATAGGCTAATTTAGATATTCTGAAAACAAAAATGACATCCATTATTAAATATAAAATTTATATAATTTCAATAGGTTGGTATTACTATTCATAACGGCTACTTTGATTGGACACGGTGTGTTATAATCACGAACTTGCATACAATGCAAGCTATTGCATTATTGAAAGAGAAGCATATCATGGAAGATTGGGGTGTTACATTCTCACATCTTTCAATAAATTTAATCCTCTCAATTTTAAATTGTTCTTCTAAAATAAAAGGTTCAAATTAGAAAATAACTTTGTGGAAAACCCATATCGGAATTAGGTTTAACAAAAATATTACTTTAGAAGAATGAAAGAGTAGTACAGAGGTCACAAAACATAGCCCATACTAGGATTCTATGAAAACATGGACATGGAAGAGAAACAAACCATCAAGGTGGGATGGAGAGTTGTAGAAAATAGGATTAGGATAATGTTAACTATAAGAAAATCACAAACTTGTGATTGGTTAAACGATCATTGATTACCCAGTAAGAAAAGTTAACCGAAAACGTTTTTATTAAGTAACATTTCATAAAGTTGAGGAATTTATTTAGGAGATTTACTAAGAACATAAGGAAATAAACATACTTGTCTTGTAGACTTTCATTCATTAATAAAATTTTACCACAAACCCATCTTTCACTCAAAAAGACAATAGAACTCAAAAATATTATATTTATCCTAATCGTACAAGGTCCCAAATTTTAAATAATACCATTTAAATTAGCAAAAATATTTGTTATTAACTAAGGACATTATGTAGGCTAGAGGTTGGTAATAAAGGCCTGTCACACTATAGTTGTGGGTTCGATTCCTGCAGCTTTGTCCGACGCGATGGGTTATCGGCCAACCTACATGTTGTCCTTTTTCTAAAACTATAGTATTATAATATTACATAAATAACCATATGAAATATTTTAACCTAAATCCAAACTATCCAAAGTTCAACTTAATCCATTCCAACCTTTATAGTTATCCAAAAAAACATATGTCCATACTCACAGTCCAAATTTTATAAATAAGGTAAACACAATGAAGATCCATTTTTTCGCGTAATAACATGGGAAAACCTTCATCATGTATTCTTTTTAAAACACTGCAATGACCTGAATTACCATAAATACGTATTGATTACATTCATGATCCCTTATTCCTTATAGAATAATATATATACTCCTTCTATCAAAAAATGTATACAAATCATTAATCAGTTTCAAGGAAGTCAAGAATATCTGATTTAATTTATCCAAATCAATCAAGTATTAATCCAAAATCACTATCTCGGTATTAGAACCATATTATGGTTTATCTTTCACTCAACCATATATTTTTAAAAAAAATTAACCTTCTATTTAGTATTTTTTCTTGGTTCCAAACATTCTCAAGTCCTTAATGAAATAGTACTCCAGTACAATCTTTATATACTCCATAATTATTATAACCAGTACATCATTGATAAAACACTCAAATGACATAATTCATTAATAAAAGCATAAAAACTCTAATCATTCCTCGACATCTGTGGTAGTATCATAACATGATTATTATCCAATAACATCATTTGGGGTATACATTGATGATTTGGACATTGGTTTGCATAGTGTCCCCACTCCTTGCAGATGAAGCATTGTACAATTGAATCCTTTTTCTTAACCTTGCAGTCACGCACTTAGTGTCCATTTTCTCTCACACTTATAAAAAACTCACATTCCCTCCAGGAAAGTTATAAGGTGTTTCTTTCCACAATTATCACATATTGGAAAATTCTTCTTTTCCCTCATCCGTTTATCCATTATTCTATATTCCATCCTTTTTTTATCGCACATCCCTTCAAAGCCATAAGACTCTGAGAATTATTTACTTATCTTATTAACACATGATACTATTTCTTCAAATGTTGAGAACATATAGGAGACTATTACCATTCTCAATGTTGACTTAATAATATGAAAGATATGATCCTTCTTACACTTTGGATCATACATATTGCTAGAGTTCACATTCCTTCTACTGGGCACCATTTCTATACAGTGGCATAAACTAGGTTAGTTAATGAATTTTCAATGAATAATTACACACTTGTAAAATACTTAATGTAAATTTAATTGTTTATAGATATAATCCATAATCATAAAAAAATGTTTCATTGAGGAAGTATATAGTCATAAACCCTTCATAATGGTTTGTAATGAAATCATGAATTATCCTAAGTATATCCCCCGGGAGTGTCGTAACCAAGAGTGCATCATGGCCCATTGTCGTGCACCAGTTATTGTTCGAGTCTAGCTCAAAGCGGTGTTTTCAGGTATTACCCCTAGGTACATCTATTCTAAAGCAACCTCTACCTTCTCATATCCAGAAAAGGATGTATTGCTCATAAAATACAAAAAATATATACTTTACAAAAATTCTAGGAAGTTCTTCTATACTAATCCTTAAAGTCTATCTTAGGTTTATGTTTTCTTAAAAGAGATTATCTAAATATAGCTTCCAAGGTTAGTACTAAACTGCCTCTAATACCAACCGTGATGCCCCAACCCCAGTTACCCAGAGTCAGTGCATTATTACATAACATTGGCATGATCATAAAAGATCAAGTCTTGAAAGACCGATTAGATTAGTAGCCTTGGAAACACTAGAAACATTCATATATGTTACATTACAAAATAAATAGAAAAATCACAATAACATAGTCTCCATAGTCCACACTCATATCCCCTTCAGACTATCCCTGTAGGTCAGTCGTAAGATATTTCTTCACATACTGGGAAATTAAAACATAGAAAGGTGTGAGCTCAGATTCTTAGTAAGGATAACAATACAGTGGAATCTTTTAAAAATAAACATAAACATTTAAGGCAATGTATAACTAAAAAAATGCCTTCTAAACTTTAACATCAGCATAATATGGAAAAAAATATGAAATAATGTCATTTACTTATTCACATGAAAATTCTACTTGTCGAATAATCACATGAAATATCAATAACCACGTTCATAATGATGGAATGCATAGTTCCAGACAATCATAACCATGTTGCCAAGGCCTCGTGCCATGACCAAGAATAAGATTTTGTCAAGGCCTCGTGCCGAGACACCAGTTTGTCTGATGATACCTACCGATGCATCGAGGAGCTATAGCGGGCTCCACCCATAACTTACTAAGTCCAATTAATTCATTATATGAAAAGGATTAAATATATCATAAACAATGCCCATGAATCATAACATTATCGTATCACATAAAACATGAATAAAGGAAACATAATATTTCCACATTTCAATAACAATATATCAATACAACACATTAATATAATAAAAAAATTATCAAAACCTTATTCAATAACAAAATAAAATAAATTTAAAACTTGGTATTTATTTTAAATTTTAAAAACAATTATGGCTTGTAGAGGAAGCCGAAACTCAAATAATGGTTATGATGGGGGAGAAGTCATTGTCACTGTATACGTACGACAAAAAAACATAGATTTTTGTAATTTAGTAAAAAAAATTGTATAAAAAATAGTCCTTCTGAATAAACGTAAATGTAAAATGGTTTTATACATCGTATAAAAGAAAGTTGTGTATAAAACAAAATATGCGTCAATGAAAGGAGATTGAGACGAAGTCACTTACCTCATGTCCGACTTGACTTGATCGTTATTTAACCTCTTCAATAATAAACTATAGTAAATTTATACATTCTTAAGAACCTTTTTCAAGTTCATTATTCCTTTTATATCACTTATTACCATGTTATGAACATTATATAATTATTTACGTTAATAACAGCCGTTTTGTCGATCTTTGGTAGTTGAGTCAAAAATAAACATCTTATAATTACAAGTTGTTCATGTGGTAAAATATCCATTATATTCAGAATTATATTAATGATGTAGATATCATATATTTCATAAATATCCAGTATATACATTCATTTATAATATTACATAACATTTATAGGTAAGAAATGAAATGCACTATTCTTGGAGACGGTAAGTCGTACGTACGCATGAACACAAATTTCATTTCTATTTCGTATTTAATTGTATTAAATAATAATCATATAAACTTATATTATAATTCCATTATAATATCATATATAATATCATTAACTCCATCCTTTATGTGTCCCACATATGGCATTAAAGATTCAAATCACTTTGAGGCGGCGATGGTCTGCACTTCATAAAATGTAATTATCGCGTTTACCCATAATAGAAAAAATAATTTTATTACATAAATGAAAATAAAGAATCATAAGGGTAACATAAATATAATATATATCATATATATAAATATTTTTATCTTAATGTCAACCATGAGAGGTGTTAAAAGAAGATTGAACAATCATTATTTCGTGAGGCAGTAATTCTCCACCCACATAAGCAGTATGTTCTTTAACCATTAGAAGAATGTGTGTGTAAGTGTAAATAAAATTAAAAACATAACAACATCCTAGAATATTTAAGATACTGGTTTTTCTAAAAAATAAAGGAACAAAAAGAGTTTAATGGTTTGGAAATGCAAAATAAAACAAAAGAACATAAGGGAAGACATTACCTTAAAATCGGGTAACACTTTTTGATTTGAGACAAAGGCTTCCTTGGGAAGACTTATGCCCAAATAGAGTCTTCTAGGAGTAATAGAGGGAATATTAGAGAGTATTTGGGCAGAGGGTGGCCATGGAAAATGGATTTGATGGTGTGAATATGGTGGTAGAGGTGGGGTACTTTTATAAGATGAGAGGAGGGGCATTCTTGGAAAGTCATGAAATGTTACATTATTATATAATGAGTTTCAGATTTTAAAGGTCCCAAAATTATATACTTGAGGGATAAGGTTATAAGGTTCCGAAATCTACTCATCCAATAGGTTTTTGGCAAGTTCAGGTCTTATAGTTTACATTATCATTTCATTTTATTTAAATTATTAATTAATGAGGTAATCACTGCATCATCATGGTTTCATAAATAATTTACTTTATGTAATGTCTAAAAATTATTAAAAAAATATCATGATGTATTAAATTGTTTTAGGTTTCTAATTGATATTTATAGTCTAAGAGATCATTTACACATACAAAACTCATTTTTTACTTGGGTGCTACATACTTTGGTTATACTTTCCCTTAAAAAATAATATAATAAAATGTCACCATCACTCAAAAGTGATTCCATTGGGTCCCAAAGTTGGGCACAAGGTATCACATGGTCAGCCATGACACAACCAGTTGAATTAGGACACATGTTGGAGTCATTTGTTATTATTATGATATTATTTTATGACACTTAACTACCCGATTACTAATTAATCACGATAATTTCATATAATTACTGTCGTTACTATTCATAATGTCAAAAAACAAAAGTGTTTTAATTACATAATTTGGAACTTCTGATTCCAAATATAGAACCCATTTTACCAAATTACCAACACAGAAATTTTAGTAATTAATTTAAAAATTATTCCCGCTATGAAAACAAATAGACTGTTTTTGAAAAACAATATCAATCAAAAGATTGACAATTGTTTAAGTCCAATTTCAAAGTGAAATTAATTCTACTATCCACCATTGGATAAAATGGTAAAATTATATTCTAATTATTCTTTAATACTACTAAATATGATAATTTATCACTATAAATTATTATGTTTAAAAATGTTGTTTTTAAGTATTTTTCCCTATTCGTCGAAAATTTGAAGTTCTAGGAAAAATACCAAAAAATAAACATAAGCTAATTTCGATATTCCGAATCATAAAATGAAGTCCATTATTAAATTTAAAATTTATATAATTTCATAAAGAGGGTATTACAATTCATAATGGCTACTTTGATTGGTTGCAGTGTGTTAGAATCTCGAACTTGCGTACAATGCAAGCTATTGCATTATTGAAAGAAAAGCGTATCGTGGAAGCCTAGGGTGTTACATTGTCACTGCCATAATGGGGAATCTATAAGTAGTACCTAGGGTGTGTTTCTGCAGTTAACATTTAGAATATTCATTCAAAGTCTCACCATTATTAAAAATATTGAAAATTACAGATGTTACTCAAAAACGTTTTTAGTGGATTAATTTTTTTATTTTATGGCCACATTGAGATGTGGTAGGAATATTAGTGAGATGTAATGAATTACCAAAACAACTAAATTTGTAGAAATAATATTCCAATGTATAAATCCAATATATATGATATGTTATATAGGTGTTTATATATAATATTTTTTAGTATTCCAAACAGATTTTAAGAATAAAATATGTATCATTCTATACATAATTCAATTTCAACTTTATCATGGTTTAACATTGGATATATATATATATATATTGATATATGTATTAGTAGTGAAATGATAATTGAACACTCCAATTTAGAACTTTAGTTATATCTAACTAATTATCACCATATATTATTATAGGTTACGATGAAATGATATCATTAGTGTGAGTACGATTATTTTATTTATATGCAAAATATTGTCATGAGGAACAAAACTAGTTTTTACTCAAAATTACCCACCAAGTATACTACATTATGTGTCATAAATAGTTTTATGGGTATAATTGAGATGTATGTATCATTTTTAGAGTCTTAATAATAATGTTCAGAAAGATAAGTAGAATTAGAGCCTTATTAATTCTATACATATCTTATCTAATCATTAAGTATTATCTAATAAATGATTGGTTGGATATCGTGTTGACCATTCCATATATTAGATCATTATGATGATAGAATATTCCCCTTTCATGATGAGTATGTAATCTAGGTACTATATTTAGATAGACTGAGGATGTGTGTAACATGACCTAGATGGTATAAATGATGTTGTTATATTGGTGTATGGAATGTGATGTAGACATCCATATTGGGGAATGAATTGGGAAGGCCCTTCAGGTATACAGAGATTAAGTGCATATTCTACTTTTTTGGATTATCGAGGTTGGTACATCTAAAATTTGTAACATATGATTGTTATTCTTATTTTAATAATGTTATTTTATAATAGATACGATTTTCATGTCATTAGATATAAGTTTTGGTGACTTCGAAGACATCTTATTCCATGAAGAGCCTCAAATTACCATTATAGGTTAGTATGTGTGTGTATTTTGTTAACTTCTGACCCTGATATCATTTTTTTCTACATAGTTTAAACTATCATTATCATGTATTCAGGTCGTTTTATTATCTTCTGGTGTGTTAAAACATTCCACTAATACATCTTTAATGGGATTCATAGGTTAGTGCTGTGAGATATTCTTTTCAAGGGAATCATCCCCCAGATCAAAATGATATAGAGGCTATCATGTGAGTAGTTCATGTAACAACTCGAGATTTTATGATAATTATTCATTTTAATTTCACTGATTTCTTATGTTGTATGTTATAGGCATCCCTGACATGGCTTGCATTACAAGAAATCGAGGCCTTTCTCGATACCGTGTGTTGTACATAATACCGGGTTTCACTAAACAATGACATATTGTTATAATATTATTATGGACTAGCCGTTATGAATATTAATAACTACATTTTGAATTTTATAACATTATTATTCATCTTATACATTTACTAGAACATGTTATGAGAACAAAATAAATTTTTCAGATAAAATATATATTTTTCAAAAAATGAAGTTTTGCCGCATTTTGATAGGGAACACACATTAAATATAGTTTTTATCATGTTTATAAGTTAAATTTGAAAAAATAAAAATCTTCTCTGGAATCAAGATATAAACATTTATTTTGGATAAATTTGTCATAATATTCTGATAAATTTCATATTTTAATGAATAGTAAAAACACACAATATTTTAATTTAAAACAACTCTTTTCATCGCAATAATTAATATGATTAAATAATAATATTTAATTCCTTTAAAGTATATATATAATATATTTTTACTATTTAATATTATTTATTTCATTACCATTGATTTTACATTGAATTCACAGGTAAAAACATTTCAATCTTTGGCAATGTTTTATCTTTTAAAACCCATTTTCTAAACAATAGGATTAATTTTAATTTAAATACCACAAATTCTGTGTTTTGAATTATGAAAAATGAATTCTATAATTGAAATCAGTGGGTCGAAATTATGTTAGTCAGTTAATTTTATTTTCTTTGATATTATGGATAGCAACGACAATAATTTTTCTTTACTACCATTAATGGTAAATCGTGTAATTAAGGGTAAAAATAAAATTATAAAACTACCCTAATACTGTAAAAAATTATATTGGATGATTAAAAGTAGACCCATATCACCTAAGGGTCGGAATATATTCATTTTATGAACATTTGATTATGAATATAATTTATTTATTATTAAAACCAAAGAAAGTGACAACATGCCAATCTCTTAAATCTTTTAAGAATAATAATTTTAATATAGTGATAAACATCATGAAACTTAAAACATGAATAGTATCCAGAAATATAATAAACATATCTACATTATTAGTATTTATTTAGAATTTTTAGGGATAAAATAATTATCATTAATGGGGGAAAATAGTGATGTAGTTTTTATTTCATTGATTGAAATATCAAAAAAATGGTTTTACAAATATTAAAATAAATATAATATGAACTAATTAATGTGATCAAAGAATTTTCTAGAAAATTATGTCATTTTAGGAATCTATAAAATATTTTTTTTGAACACATCTTCTATGTGGTAGTTATTAAAATTCAAATAATTGAATTGCGTTAAAATTGACAGTATTGATATTTTATATTATTAAATTGTTTAAAAAACAAAATTATTATAAAAATTACAAATTAAAATTTATATGATCTAACATGTCATTAAGTATCAAATTATATAAAATTTTGAACACATAAGCAAATATTTATAACCATATAATATTTATAACATTATTACCACAAATAAAAATAAATAGATTAAATAATGATAAATCAAAATGATAAGCTTTAAAATAAAATCAACACATGTCTACATTTATTTGGATGACGACATTACAACCATATCTTTTCTAATATAATAATTTGATCCACTTTTTAATTTATAACTGGGGTTAGGGTTTATTATAAATTAATATTTTAGAGGTTTCCACAAGTGCCCCTCTCGTCCCTTATAAAAAGGGAACCTCCTTCCTCTCCTCCTCACACAATTTTGAGCCTTCAAGATCTAAGAAACCCTGACCAATTCACTTATCCACTTCTCTAGAAACATTATAGAGGTTGTGGCCTCCTCAAAAGACCAACTATTCTGCCTTAAAGGAAAGCATAAAAGAGGTGTGTCGAAGAAGAGGTAATCTATTCTACAATCCTTTCAAGTTTCTTTCTTCTTCAACTTCTTCTTATTTAGTTGTTTAGTTATAAAGTAACAACATAATAATCAATAATATATACTGATATGTTATTATAAATATTAAAAAACCCCATATCACCTTCTATCCATCCTACGGAAAAAGAAATCACTGCTTGTGCGTACGTACGAAATACAGTCTCCATGACGTGGTGTAGTCTGTTTTTCCACCACCACCATACTTGAATGGTTATAATTGTGTAATGAATAAGTATGTATAGATACTATAACATAATAATTATTATAAGACATAATATCATCCATTCCAATTCAATTCAATAATAATGGGAACCGATATCATCGCTCTTGCGTACGTACAAATTACCGTCTCCACGGTGCGATGAGATTCATTCTACATGTTAACCACTCAAGAATGATTATAAAGTATATGTAATGTATAATAATGAAATTTATGCCACGATAATGCTACTTGATTTATTTATACGTATATATATATACATGTCATCTACTTACTTCTGTTCAAGTCAATAAAGAAATGAAAACAACGTCCATGCGTACGTACGGCCTACCGTCTCCATGAATGGTGTATTTCATTTTATTTATCTATATATTATATATATATATACTGAATATATATGATATATAAATCATTATTTATATTCTGGATGTAATTAAATCATCATATAAGTAATAAAATATCATGAACAACAAGTTCAAACACCTACAAAAAATAAAACAATTTTCCCCAAAACGCTGCTTTAACATGGAATTTACAAAAGAACCAGTAATATAATGTCATAAGAGAACAATATATGATATAAAAACAATGAATATGATTATGTAATATTTCAATGACATTATTTAAATCATTATATAGGAGGTTCGGATACATACGAATCATATCTGACATAAGGTAAGGGATACGTTTTCCAATGTCATATTTATCTGAGATTGCTTATATATAAGTATTTACTAAGGTTATGATTCTCATCCTTGTACAAGTTTTATAGAAATGTTTTTATAAAATGTTTACTATTATTTCATTTTTGTTAAAAGTCATTTTTACCCTTTTCTTACTTTTACCACATTGTATTGAAGGAATCATTCCTTTGTTTACCATATAAGGTACTTTTTGTCTTTTCTGAAAAAAGTATGAGAAGAAGGTTTTTTTAACTTATATGGCGTGAATGTATTATTATGGATTAATAATTCCTCATTTCTATGAATCTTCCTCTACAAGATTTCATGATTATTTTCATCAAATTTTTTTTCTTTTAAAATCGCATGGCATTTTGATAAAAGAAAATGATTTTGAAGAAGAAAGGATATTTTCCTCAAGAATTAATTTCAAGTGTTTTTCCAAAACTATTTTTCATATAAGATGACATTATTTAGTATGATTATGTTTCATGTATAGTGTCTCTATTTTTTATATGGTTTAATTATTATTTTGATGAAATAATATCCATTTTTATATGGATTATGATATGAAGGGATGATTTTTTTGAAACCCATTTTATTCTTTGGGTTATAATGAAGGATTTTTTATTATGTTGTGGAACACGTAATAATTATTTCATTATGATATGGGTGGGACCTATATCTCCCTAAAATTCATTGGTTAAGGATTTATATCTCATGATATAGACATGGCTATAAAGGCAAGTTAATTCGGTTTAGTGATACAGGACTCGAATGAGGAGTGAACTCGATTCAGTAAGGAAAATTGTCCACCGATATGGTCTAGGAAGAAAGTCCATGGCTACTATAGAAATAATATCGTGTGATTAATGGTTTTTCATAATTACATTTTTTATTCCCAAGCTATTTTATCATGATTAATGTTCCTTTATGATATATGCCTTATGTACTGCCATGATTTATTTCTCAAGATTTTGATGTTTAAAATTTATGATCATGTTTTTTTAAGTTCAAATATATAGGATTGGTTTTATTTTCTCCATGTTTACCCTTACTGAGAATTTGAGATCACCCTTTATATGTTTTCATTTCCCCAGGATATAAATAAAGGTTTTAAGTAAGAAAACAAAAGGGTAATATCTTTATGGGATATTTTGATGATCTTTCACCATGATTAGAAGATTATATTCTATGTTTCTGAAGACACAAAACTATTACGGTCCTTGTGTGTTGGTTTTTTCTTATGTATTAATTATTTCGAAAAAGTAATGTAATGTCCATGTACATCAATCTTCGGGTCTCTACAGTTGGTATCAAAGGAAAAGATTAGTTAACCATTGGAAACTAGGATGCGAAAAATTTAGTGATATCCCTATAGATATTTCTAAGGTATGTCTAGGAATGTACCTAAAGCTCAGTATAATTATAGGCTACAGTCCAAGATATACAGTAATGATATTAGACATAAACCTAAGATGATAGATATTGAAGGTACTCCCCTTTTATTATTTTGTTTTCCCTAGCATGATTTTTTCCTCTCACACTATTCTTTTTGGGGGTTAGACGATAGATGGAATCCGAAGGAATCGTGTTGATCAATATAATGGACAATGCAACTATATTCCTCTTGAAAAAACCAATGTTATGTTAGATGGAGTGAAAAATAATATTGTGATACTTACACAAGATATGAATCATTCTAGACATCTGAATGAGTAGATAAGGGAACAATATTCTATTAAGTCCTTCATGAGGCAACGTCCACCTTCTTTCAGTGGGTCTTCGATACAATTGTTGTTGAACAATGGATTAGTACCGTTGAAAAGATATTTTCCAGACTTCGATGTTCAGAAAATGAAAAATTCATTCTGGTTTTTTAACGCTTAGAAGGTGATGTAGACCAGTGGTGGACTTTAATTAAGAATACAAGGCCCCAAGATGAAATTGATTCCATATAATGGAACGAGTTCAAGTACTTGTTTCTCAGTAAGTACTTCCCTTGTATTATTCGAAAAATGATGGAAAATGAGTTCCTTGAGCTTAAGAAATGCAATGATGAATCTGTTGGTATGTACGAAGTGGATTTTACAAGGCCTGGAAGTTATACATCGGGATTTATCATTCAACCTGAAAGTAAAGTTAATGGATTCTTAAATGGCTTAAAACCATGTCTTTGAAGGGCATTAGCTATATTAGACTTCAGTAGCTATGAAGAAATTGTGTGTCGTGCTATCAAGGTAGAACTGGAAGTTGTTGTTACATATCCATCTCAAGGTTTTGACAAGAAATGAAAGATGGAGTTCAAGGAAAAATCTCAAAACAATGTTGAAAAGAAGGTGAATGTTTCTTCATGCTCAATGTGTGGAAGGAATCATGGTGGAAATTGTCTTAAAGGTACTAGAAAATGTTTTAAGTGTGGAAAAAAAGTTCATCGACCAGCTCAGTATCGAAGTAATGGAAAAAGGGTAGCTAATGATGTGAATAAATAAAATACTATAGAGAACGCACCGCCAACACTTCGATACTACAAGTGCCAGGAAATTGGTCATTATGATAATCAATTCCCTAATACAATGGTTAATGATGATCAACATCAACAACCTCTTAAGGAAAAGGAAAAAAGGGAAGTAGCATGTGATCACTATTGGCAATGTGGAGTATGACAATGATGTGGTGGAATTATTATGTGTTTTTGTAAAGAGATTCAAAAATAATGTTGTGGAATCTCATTTATATTATTGTGGAATATTTGAATATCTATGAATTGATTTATTGTGTTTTTCAATAATTATATGGTACCAGTAACCATGAAAATAAATTTAAATATTTTTGGAAAGAAGATGATATGCTCATAATGAAGGGATAAAGAGAAAATGAAAAGAGCTCATAACTGATATCATGGTTTGAGTATATAGAAATTTTGGGATTTTGGTATGTGGAAAGAGTTAACTTTTTACAACATTCAGGTTTTCACTGAGGTTTAATGGGTATTCATTTTTTCAAGAGAATACATGATTAAGGTATTCACAAGTTTGGAATGTGACCAACAACATATATCTTATGATATATGGGGTATAAATGATGGTATTTACATGATTGTTATATGACCTTTATAGTAATAGTTTTTTTACTATGATATTGGATAAAAGTATTTTTGATAAGCCTAAATGTTGTTACACATTAAGTTAGACATCAGATATTATTATTTAAGGATAGAAATTGTTTTTCGATATTATTTTTGGAATTTTATAATAGAATAGTATTAGAAAAAGGAAAACCCGTAGGATTGGAGACAACCCATCGTATTGGACATGGCTATAGGAATCAAACCCACAACTGAAGTGTGACAAGACTTTATCATCTACCACGGGACTACATGAAGACCCTGTTTAGTTGAAACTAGTTTTTATTTTATTAAAAGCTATGATACATGAAGTATAAGTCCATTTTTGGAACCATATACAATTAATCTCACCCTAGACGGACTTTTTTATATAAATTTTTCTAAACATCTATTTGAGAAAGATGGAATGACCTATCATTATATCCCATTTTCTATTATCACTTTAGAGTAAACAAATTCAACATCATTTCCCTAAGAGATGAAATTGAAATTTTTCAAAACACGAGCAATGGTAAGATTGTACCAAAATCAAGTAAGTATTTATTTTATTTCAAAATATTCAAAATTAGGGAAATGATCTAGAAAATCAAAAAAATTTCTTAGTGACCTCATATCATATGAATCAGACATCACCGTAGATTATCACAAATTTATGGCTTTGTGATTGATGGATTTTTCATAGCCATGTTCTCTACCACTCACCATCAGAACATGACCATTTGATTTCTAATAAATATCCATATTTTCACCTAGGTTATCCTATGTGGGAACCCAAGTGATGAGTTACATTGGGTATCCATCTTGTTTCTAACGTTCATTTTTAAAATTAAATTTTAGCATTCATTTTTACAATGTGCGTTTCTATGAAAGAAATGTTCAAGAAGTAAACCATTTATAACCCCAATGAATTTCAAGGGAGATATTCATTTTAAGGAGGATAGAATGTAACAACCCGAGATTTTATGAGAATTATTCTTTTTAATTTCATTGATTTCTGGTGTTGTATGCTATAGACATCCATGACTGGCTTGCATTACACGCAATTGCGATCATTCTTGATTGCGTGTGTAGACCGCAATACTGGGTTTCACTAATCAATAATATATTTTTATAATATTATTATGTAATAGCCATTATGAATAGTATTTAATACATTTTTGAATTTTATAACATTATTATTCATCTTACTCATTTACTAAAACATTTATGAGATCAAAATAAATTTTTCGGGTAAAGGAATTATTTTTGAAAAAATGAAGTTTTCCCGCCTTTTAATGGAGCACCCACATTAAATCGAGTTGTTAACATTTTAATAAGTTAAATTTGAAAAAATAAATGTCTTATTTGAAATAAGGATATATAAATTTACTTCGGATAAATTTTTCATATTATCCCGATAACAGTAATATTTTAATGAATAGTAAAAACATGCTATGTTTTAATTAAAAAGAACTATTTTTATCTCAATAATTTATATGGTAAAATTATAATATTTAATGTTTATATAGTATAAATAGAATATATTATTATCATTTAATATAATTTATGTCATTACCATTAATTTTACATTAAATTCATAGGTAAAAACATTTCAATCTATGGCAATGTTTTAACTATTAAAACATGTTTTCTAATCAATGGGATTAATTTTAAATTAATTACTGCAACATCAGTGTTTTGAATTTTGTAAAATGGATTCCATAATTGAATTCAGTGGGTCCAAATTATGTTAATAGGTTAATTTTTTCTAAATTATGAATAGTAACTATGGTAATTTTTCTTTACTGCTGTTAAAGGTAGATCAGCTACTTAAGGGTAAAAATAAGATTATAAAATTACTCTAACACCTGCAAAAATTCTACTGGATGACTAAAAGTTGACAAATATTACCTAAGGGTCAGAATATATTCACATTATGAACTTTTGACCATTAAAATAATTTAATTATTATTAATCATAAAGAAATTGACAACATATCACTCTCTTAAATATTATAAGTATAATAATTATAATTTAGTGATAGGCATCATGAAACTTCAAAAATTAATAGTCTCAAAGAAGATAATAAAATTATCTATATTATGAGAATTTGTTTAGAATTTTTAGGGATAAAATAATTATCATTAATGAGGACACAATAGTGATGTAGAAATTATTTCATTGATTGAAATATCAAATAAATGGTTTTACAAATATGAAAATAAATATTATATGAACAAATTAATGTGATCCATTAATTTTATAGAAAACTACGAAATTATATGAATCTATTAAATATTTTTTTAGAACATATATTCTGTGTGTATTTTATTTAAATTCAAATAAATTAACTGTGTCAAAATTTACACTATTGTTATTTTATATTATTAAACTGTTTAAAAATAACAAAATTATTTTAAAATTTTCAAATTAAAATTTTTATGATCGAAATTTCATAAAGTATCAAATTATATATATTTTAGAACACATAAGAAAATATTTATAACCATATAAAATTTATAACATTATTACAACAAATAAAATTAAATAGATTAAATAATGATAAATCATAATGATAAGGTTTAAAATAAAATCAAAACGTGTATAAATTCAATTGGATGATGAGATTACAACCCTATATTATATAACATCCTATTTTTATCCACTTTGTAAGTTTTAAGTGGGGTTAGGGTTTATTATAAATTAATATTTCATAGGATTCCAAAAGATCCCCTCTCCTCCCTTATAAAAGGGAACCTCCTCACTCTCCTGCCCTCACCATTTTGTGACTTAGAGCTCGAAAAAACCCTGTAAATTTAACTTATGGACTTCATTAGAAAAATTATAGAGGTTTTGGTCTATTCAACATACCAACTCTAATGCCTTAAGAGGAAGCTTAAAAGAGGTGTGTCGAAGAGGATGTAATCTCTTCTACCGATTCTTTCAAGTTTCTTGCTTCTTATAATTATTATTCATTAGTTGTTTCATTATAAAGTTACAACAAAAGTATAAATAATATACTGATATTATATTATAAATATGAAACAACCCCATTTCACCTTATATCAATCGTACAGAAAATTAAATCAACACGCATGCGTACGAACGGAATATCGTCTCCACGTCGTGGTGTAATATGTTTTTCCACCACCACCATACTTGGATGGGTATAATGATCTAAAGAATAACTATGTATAGTTAATATAACATAATAATGACTCTATTATATTATATCATCCACTCCAATTCAAATCATTAATTATGGTAAATGATATCATCGCTCGTGAATACGTACGGATTACTCTCTCCACGACGCGATGAGATTAATTTTCCATGTTAACCACTCATAAATGATTATAAAGTATATATAATGAATAATAATTATATATATGACATGATAAAACTACTAGATTTATATATATATATATTTCATCTAATTACTTCCAATCAAGTCAATAAGGGAAGGAAAATAGCGTTCATGTGTATGTACGACCTACCACCTCCATGAATGGTGTATTTCATTTCATTTATCTATCTATTATATATAAATACTGAATATATATGATATATAAATCATTATTTATATTCTGGAAGTAAAAAAATCATTATATAAGAAAAAATACTATAAATAACAACAAGTCCAAACACGTACGATAAATAAAACGATTTTACACAAAACACTGCTTTATCATGGAATTTACAAAAGAACCGGTCATATAATGTCATAAGTGAACCATATATGATATCATAACAATGAATATTATTCTGTAATAATTCAATGAAATTATTAAATCATTATACGAGAGTTTCGGATAAAAAAAAGCATATCAGACATAAGGTAAGGGATAATTTTGCAAATCTCATTTTTATCTGTGATTGCTTACACGAGTGTATTTACTGGGGTTATGTTTATCATCCATGTACATGTATTCTAAAAATGTTTCCATAAAATTTATACTATTCTTCCATTTATTTTTACAGTCATTTTTACCCTTTTTTGACTTTTACCATATTGTATTGAAAGAATCCTTTCATTGTTTACCATATAAGGTACTTTTTGACTTTTCTGGCAAAAGTACTAGAAGAATGCTTTTTTAGCTTATATAGAGTGAATGGATTTTTATGGTTTCATAATGCCTTATTTATATGAATCATTCTCTACTATATTTCATGATTATTTTCAACAAAATTCTTTTATTTTAAAATCACCCAGGATTTTGAGAAAAGAAAATTATTTTGAAGAAGAAAGGATATTTTCCCCAAGAATTCATTTCAAGTGTTTTGTCAGAACTATTTTCCATCTAAGAAGAGATTATTTAGTATGATTATGTTTCAAGTATAATGTCTCTATTATTTACATGGTTTGATTCTACATTTGATGAAATGATATCGATTTTTTTATATGTATTATGTTATGATGGGATGATGTTTATGAAACCGATTTTATTCATTTGGTTATGATGAATGATTTATGTTTATGTTATATCAGACGTAAGAATGATTTAATTATTATATGGATGGGACCTATATTTCACTCCAATTCATTGGGTAAAGATTTATATCTCATGAGATCGACATGGCTAGAACGACAAGTCAATCTGGTTCAGTGATACAGGACTGGAACCAAAAGTGAACTTGATTCAGAAAGGAACTTTGTCCACTAAGATGGTCTTGGAAGAAATTACTTGGAAACTATGGAAATCATTTAATGTGATTAATGGTTTACAAAAATTACATTTTTTATTCCCATTCTACTTTATCATGATTAGTGATTCTTTATGATCTATGGCTTATGTACTACCACGATTTATTTCCCATGATTTTGATGTTTAAACATTATCTTCATGTTTTATTAAGTTCAAATGTATATGATTAGTTTTATTTTCCCTCTTTTTACCCTAAACGAGCTTTTGAGATCACCCTTTATATGTTTTCTTTTCCCTAGGATATAAATAAAGGATTTAGGTAAGAAAACAAATGGTGAAGATCATTATGGGAGATGTTGAAGATCATTCACCATGATTAGAAGATTATGATCTGAGTTTCCAAAGACACTAAACTATTACGGTCTTTTTCTGTGGGTTTTTATAATTTATTATGTATTCCACAAAAGTAATGTAATTTCCATGTACTTATAGCTTTGTGTCTCTAATATTAGTATTAGAGGAAAGGTTTAGTTAACATTGGAAACTGGGATGCGAAAAATTTAGTGATATCCCTAGAGATATTTCTAAGGTATTTCTAGGGATGTCCCTAATGTAAAGTATACATATAGGTTATAGTCCTAGAATTATGTTAATGATATTATAATTAAACCTAAGATGTAAGATATTGAAGGTACCCCTCTTTATTATGTTGTTTTCCCTAGCATGATTTTTTCCTCTCACACTATTCTTTTCTGGTTTTAGACGATGGCTGGAACCCGAAGGAACTTTGTTGATCAATGTAATGGACAAATCAATGATTTTCCTCTTGAAAACCCATGTTTTTTGGGATATGGAGTGATAAATCTTATTTTTATACATACCCAATCTATGAATCATTCTTTACTTCTGAATGAGCCGAGAAAGAAACAATATTCTATTGAGTCCTTCATGAGGCAACGTCCACCTTTATTCAGTGGGTCTTCTGATCCACTTTTTGCTGAACAATTGATTAGTACCATTGAAAAGATATTTTCCATACTTTGATGTTTGGAACATGAAAAATTCATTTTGGCTGTTTACCACTTATAAGGTGATGTTGACCAGTGGTGGACTCTAATTAAGAATACAAGGCTCCAAGATGAAATTGAATCCATGGAATGGGATGAGTTCAAGAACTTGTTTTTCAGTAAGTACATCCCTCATATTCTTCGATCAAAGATGGAAAAGGAGTTTCTTGAGCATAAGCAAAAGGAGGATGAATCCTATAGGTATGTATGAAGATAATTTTACAAGGCATGGAAGGTATGTACTTGGCTTTATCATTCAACCTGAAAGTAATGTTGATCGATTCTTCAGTGGATTAAAATAAAATCATTGAAGGGCATTAGCTATAATAGACTTCAGTAGCTATGAAGAAATTGTGTGTTGTGCTATAAAGGTAGAACTAGATGTTGGTGTTACATATCCATCTCATGGTTTTGAAAAGAAACGAATGATGGAGATCAAGGAAAAATCACAAAACAATAGTGAAAAGAAGGTGAATTTCTATTTATACTCAAAGTGTGGAAGGAATCATGGTAGAGATTGTCTTAAATGGACTGAAAAAAAAGTTTTAAGTGTGGAAAAGAATGTCATCGAGCAGCTAAGTGTCGATGTAATGGAAAAAGGGTACCTAATTATTTGAATAATGAAAAGACAATAGAGAACGCACCATCAAAACATCAATGCTACAAGTGAAAGTAAATAGGGCATTATGTTAATCAATGCCCTAATCCAATGGTTAATGATGATCAACATCAACCAACTCTTAAGGAAATAGACAAAGGGAATTCACATGAGATCACTATTGGTTATGTTGAGAATGACAACGATGTGTTGGAATGGTTATGTGTTTATGTAATGAGATTCCATAATAATTTTGTGGAATTTCAATTATAGTATTGTGGAATATTGTCATATCTATGTATTGATATATTGTAGTTTTCAATAATATATTGTACCGATAACCCTTAAACGTGATTGAAATTTTTTTGGAAGGAAGATGATATGCGCATAATGAATATATAATGAGAATATTAAATGATCTCATGACTGATATCATGGTTTGAGTATATAGAAATTTTGGGATTTTGGTATGAGGAAAGAGTTAACTTTTGACAACATTCATGTTTTTACTATGGTTCAATGGGTATTAATTTTTTTAATATAATACATGATTAGGCTATTCACATGCTTAGAATGTGACCAAAAAGATATATATTATGATATATGGGAGATAAATGATGGTATTCACATGATTGTTATATGACCTTTCTGGTAATTGTTTTTTTTACTATGAGATTGGATAGAAGTATTTATGATAATCCTAAATGTTGTAATGGATTATGATAGACATTATATTGTATTATTTAAGGATAGAAATTGTTTTTAGATATTATTTCTAGAATGTAATAATATTATAGTTTTAGAAAAAGGAAAACACATAGGATGGGCGACAACCCGTCGCCTTTGACAAGGCTGTAGGAATCAAACCCACAACTGAAGTGACACATGCCTTTATCACCTACCACTGGCCTATAAGACGTCCATGTTTAGTAGAAACTATTTTTATTTTGTTAAGTGGTATGATAGATGAGGTATAATTCCTTTTTTGGAACCATATACGATTAATCTCGCCATAAATGGACGTATGTATAGAAATTTTTCTAACCTTATGTTTGAGACAGATTGAATGATCTGTCATTATATTGCATGATCTACTAACACTTTTCAATAGACAAATTCAACTTATCTTCCTTAAGAGATGAAGTGGAAATAGTTCAAGGCACGAGCAACGGTAAGATTTCTCCAAAATCAAGTAAGTATTTATTTTAGTTCAAAATATTCAACATTAGGGAAATGATCTTGAAAACCAAAAATGTTGTCCTTGTGCCCTAATATTTGATGAATCAGATGGTTCCTTAGATTATCACAAATTTTTCTCTTTGTGATTGTTGGGGTTTTCATAGCCATGTTCTCTACCACAGTCCATCTGAACGGGATGGTTAGATTTCTCTTCCATATCCATATTTTCACATATGTTCTCCTATGTGGGAACAAAAGTGATGAGTTACATTGGATATCCATTTTGTTTCTAACATTCATTTTTAAAATTATGTTTTAGAATTACTTTTTATGATGGGGGTTTCTATGAAAGAAACTTTCCAGAAGTAAACCATTTATAACCCCGTAAAATTTCGAGAGAGAAATTCATTATAAGGGGGGTAGACTGTAACAAACCGAGATTTTATGAGAATTATTTTTTAAATTTCATTGATGTCTTCTGTTGTACGCTATAGTCATTCCTGACTTGGCTTGTATTACAGGCAATCACGACCTTTCTCGATAGCGTGTGTCGTACGCAATACCAGGTTTCACTAAACAACGATATATTGTTATAATATTATTATGGACTAGATGTTATGAATAGTATTAACTATATTTTGAATTTTATAACATTATTATTTGTCTTAAACATTTTCTAGAACATGTTATGAGAGGAAAATAAATTATTTGGGTAAAGTATGTATATTTGAAAAAAAATCCAATTTTGCGGCCTTTTGATCGCACACCCACATTATATCTACTTTTTAACATTTTAATAAGTTAAATTTGAAAAAAAATAAAATTCTATGTTTGGATCAGGATACAAAAATTTACTTTGGGTAATTTTTTCATATTATTCTGATAACTTTCATATTTTAATGAATATTAAAAACACAATATATTTTAATTAAAAACAAATTTTTTCATCGCAATAATTTATATGGTTAAATTATCATATTTAATGGTTTTATTGTATAAATAGAATATATTTTTACCATTTAATATAATATATGTCACTATCATTAATTTCACATTGATTTTATATGTAAAAATATTTCAATCTTTGGCAATGTTTTAACTTTCAAAACCCATTTTATAAACAACAAGATTAATATAAAAATAATTAATGCAACTTATGTTTTTTTAATTTTGAAAAATGGATTCCATATTTGAATTCAGTGGGTCGAAATTATGTTAATAGGTCACCTTATTTTTGATATTATGAATAGTAACTACGGTAATTTTTCATTACTGGAGTTAAAGGTAAATCGAGTAATTAAGGGTTAAAATAAGATTATAATATTACCCTAACACATGAAAAACTTCTATTGGATGACTAAAAGTCAACCCATATCACATATGGTTTGGAATATATTCATTTTATGAATTTTTGACCATGAAAATAATTTAATTATTATTAATACCAAAGAAAGTGACAACATATCACTCTCCTAAATCTTATAAGTATAATAATTTTAATTTAATGATAAACATCATTAAACATTGAAAATGAATAATCAACAGAATTCTAATAAAAATATATATATTATTAGAATTTGTTAATAATTTGTAGGTATAAAATAATTATCATTAAAGAGGACAAAATAGTGATGTAGGAATTATTTTATTGATTAAAATATCCAAAAAATGGTATTACAAATATTAATATAATTATTATATGAACTAATTATTGTGATCAAATAATTTTATAGATAAATATGAAATTTTATGAATATATTAAATATTTTGGTTAGAACATATACTCTGTGAGGATTTTATTTTAATTCAAATAAATTAATTGTGTCAAAATTGATACTATTGATATTTTGTATTATTAAATTGTTTAAAAATAACAAATATATTTTAAAATTTACAAATTAAAATTAATATGATCTAAAATGTCATAAAGTATCAAATTATGTATAATTAAGATCACATAAGTAAATATTTATAACCATAAAAAATTTATAAAATTCTTACCACAAATAAAATTAAATAAATTAAATAAGGATAAATGAAAATTATATGGTTTAAATAAAATCAAAACATGTGTAAATTTAATAGGTAGATGAGAATACAAACCTATCTTATCTAATTTCAGTACTTGAGCCACTTTGTAAGTTTTTATGTGGGGTTACAGTTTACTATAAATTAATATTTTAGAGGTTTCCAATAGTGCCCCTCCCCTCCATTATAAAAGGGAACCTCCTCCCTATCCTCTTAACACTATTTTGAGCCTTCAATATCGGCCAAACCAGGCTTATTTTAATTATCCACATCTCATGAAATAATATAGAGGTTCTGGTCTCCTCCAAAGACCAAATCTAGTGCCTTAAGAAGAATCTTAAAATAGGTTCGTCAAAGAAGAGGTAATCTCTTCTAACGATTCATTCATGTTTCTTTTATCTTCAACATATTCTTGTTTAGTTGTTTCATTCAAAATTAATAACATCAGTATTTATTATAAATATGAAACAACCCCATTTCACGTTCTATCCATCCTAGGGAAAATGAAATCACCGCGCGTGTGTACGTACGGAATACCCTCTCCAAGCCGTGGTGTAATATGTTTTTCCACCACCACCATACTTGGATGGGTATAGTAGTGTAAATATTGACAATGTTTAGTTATTATAAAAAAATAATTGTTATGAGATATTATATCATCCACTCCAATTAAATTCAATAATTATGGTAATGATATCATCGCTCGTGCATACGTATGGATTACTGTCTCCACGACGCGATGAGATTCATTCTCCATGTTCACAACTCAATAATGATTTTAAATTATATATAATAAATAATAATAAAATATAAGACATGATAAATCTAATGGATTTATGTATGTATATATATATATATTTCATCTACTTACTTTCATTCATGTCTATAAGGAAAGGAAAACATCTTTCATCTGTACGTACGGCCTACCGTCTCCATGAACAGTGTCTTTCATTTCATTTATCTATCTGTTATATATATATAATGAATATATATGATATATAAATAATTATTAATATATTGGATGTAATTAAATCATGATATAAGTAAAAATAATATCAATAACAACAATTCCAATCATGTACGATAAATAAAATGATTTTACCCAAAACACTGCTTTAACATGGAATTTATAAAAGAACGTGTAATATAAAGTAATAAGTGAACCATATATGATATCATAACAATGAATATTATTCTGTAATAATTCAATTATATTATTCAAATCATTATTCAGGAGGATCGGATACATATGAAGCATATCGGACATAAGTTAAGGGATAATTTTTCAAATCTTATTTTTTTCCGAGATTGCTCAAACGTAAGCATTTACTGGGGTTATGTTTATCATCCTTATAAATGTTTTCTAAAAATGTTTTGATAAAATGTTTTATATTCTTCCATGTATATTTAAAACATTTTTACACTTTTTTACTTTTACCGCACTGTATTACAGGAATCCTTCCTATGTTTACCATATAAGGTACCTTTTCACTTTTCCAGTAAAAGTACAAGAAGAATTTTTTTTTAACTTTTACGGCATGAATTTATATTTACAGTTTCATAATGACTAAATTTCCACGATGATTTCTCTACATGATTTCATGATTATTTAAAAAAAATATTTTCTTTTAAAATCGCACCGCATTTTGAGAAAAAAAAAAGATTTTGAAGAAAAAAGGATATTTTCCTCAAGAATTCATTTCAACCGTTTTGTCAAAACTATTTTCCAACTAAGATGAAATTATTTAGTATGATTATGTTTCAAGTATAATTTCTATATTATTTACATGGTTTGATTCTTCTTATGATGAAATGATATCCATTTTTTTATATGGATTACGTTATGATGGGATGATTTTATAAAACCCACTGTATTCTTTTGGTTATGATGAATGATTTATGTTTATATTGTTGAAAATGTAAGAATGATTTAATTATGAGATGGTTGGGACCTATATATCCTTCTAATTCATTGGGTATATATTTATATCTCATGATATAGACATGACTGGAATGATATGTTAATCTGGTTTAGTTATACAGGACTGGAACGAGGAGTGAACTCGATTCAGTAAGGGAATTTGTCCACTAAGATGGTCTTTGCATAAATGACTTGGCTACTATGGAAATCATATCATGTGCTTAATGGATTTCCACAATTACATGTTTTATTCCCATTCTATTTTTTCATGATTAATGTTCCATTATGATCTATGCCTTATGTACTGCCGCAATTTATTTCTCATGATTTTGATGTTTAAACTTTATGTTCATGTTTTTTAAGTTCATATGTATATGATTTGTTTTATTTACTCCATGTTTACCGATACTGAGCATTTGATCTCACCCTTTATATGTTTTCTTTTCCCCATGATATAAAAAGAGGTTTTAGGTACGAAAACAAAAGGGGAAGATCATTATGAGAGATGTTGAAGATCTTTCACCATGATTAGAAGATTATGTTATGAGTTTACAAAGACACTAAACTATTATGGTCCTTGTGTGTTGGATTTTGTTATGTATTATGTATTCTGCAAATGTAATGTAATTTCCATGTACTTAAATCTTTGGGTCTCTATAGTTCATACCGTAGATCATAATAAACCATGAGTTTAGGAACATGTGGTTGAGGAGAAACCAAGAGATTGAGGAGACGAGGATCGATCTCAAGAGTGCCTACAAGAGAATACCCATTCATTTAAGGGTATGAATGAACCTAAATAGGTGGAGGAATATAATTTAAATATCATTCAACTATTCTAGTTTTTATATACACATGATGATATCCTGATAATGTGTGTGACATTTTGGCTTGAGGGTCCTAGAAATAGATGCTTCAATTCAATGGCATTTAAAGATATGAAAATGGACTTGTATTAGTAGTTTTCCAAGACCCTGTTCTATATTTATTTTTGTCCAGAGTCTCTATTGATATAAAATTATCAAGAGATCCTCTCTTTGAAGTATCGATTGAATTATCTTTTAGAGTACATTAATAATTTTTCAGAGCTAGTTTTTTTTTTCAAGAGGACTTATGGAATGATCTATTAAAATATTATAAGTATATAAATCTCTTGTGATCAGATATCTGATAACATGTTTTTATATTGAATCTCACCACATATGATAACACATTTTATAGGGATGTGATGGGTGAACTAAAAATTTTTGAAAAGATTTTCAATTCCACCCCTTCCCTTCCACCTAGTTGAAACATTAGTGGAATACAAATAACGAATATTAAATTTCATGATCATTATAGGTTTTTTAGAGATGGTTCTCAGAAGTTTTCCTCCTCCACCCCATCCTTTTCTCCCAGAATATTACCCCTTACTTGATACTAATTAAGAATGATCAAGGAAACATTTAATTCATGTCCCACCCCCGTGTTGGTGTTTAAAAATTATGGCAACTATGACCATTTACAGAGGTTGTTTTAGTCCATGTATACACCAAATTATAGAAAAGGATCTTAGACTATAAAGGCCACTAAGGCATAGTCATAATAATTTAATTCCATAGTTCTCCATCCATAGGTCTTTTTATGGAATGACAATCATGTATTGGATGATTATTAGATAGAGTTTGATCTAGGTCCGATGACATTGGGAGGTAAAATTTTTGTTATATATATAAGTATTTTTATTTGATACTATTTCAGAAAAAAAAATTTATCTTCCATTTATTGATGTCATAAAACATCGAGTGGAGATAAGGTTCTTTGTTATGGAGTCCTTAAAACCTCTTTGAATGTGAAAATAATAGCGGTTTTCTGTCCATATTATTCTCTATAAATAACTAACATAGATATAGTTGGGTATTCATTAGTACATGAAATATATATATTTGAAATCACTATCATGATGGATTAACTTATTGATGATCATTCTAAGAATGATTTTCATCATTTTTGGGTTTAATTATTTTATATTTATGGTATATCTTAAATGTTTCAAGGAGATGAGCATATGTGGTCTGGTCATGTAGGACCTTCCCAATGAGATCAAGAGAGGTTGTTGCATGTTGTTACATTGTAGATCATTCATGTTTCCTATTTTTACAATCTTACCTTAGTTATTAAGTCCTTCCCTAGTATATTACCATTTGAATATCTTATTCTTCCACTAGAGAGGGACGTAAAGTATATGATTGATCAGATGATGGGTATATAACTAATCTAAATACCCTCTTATACTATAGATCATGAAGAGTTAAAATAACTCATGACCTAGCTGGATGATATGACGGAGGAATTATTTTCCTACCCTAGTGTTTCTCCATTGGAAATATCTATTCTCATTCCTAATAAGGGTAACAGTTAACTTCTTTTTTTCATATACTATCGAAAGGTTAAATGAGTGATGGTGAATAATATGTATCATTTTTTACATGTAGATTCCTTTCCCAATTAGTTATTCAGGGGATGCTCTGTTTTCAAATTGATATATAGTAAGTTTACCATTAGGGCAGTGTTTGTGATAATGATATTATAAAGATCACTTTCAGAAGAAACTATGGCTATTATGAATATCTTGTGATTCCTTTTTGTCTCAATAAAACTCCATGATTTTTTCCATATATAATGAACTAGATATTCAATCTAAATATCAATAAATTTTCCATGGTAGTTAGGGTTGATATTTTGGTTTATACGTGATACTATCATGTGAATGAGCAAAAAATGAATCTATTTTTGGGAATATTGAAGAGCCAATGATGTTATGGAATGCTTTTGAAATGAAATTTAAGGATTCGTAGAGTGATTTTAATAGGGAACATGATTTATAAATGTTGATTAGAGGTTGATCTTAGATAGTTGAGGACCTTCATTTCAAGTGAGTGGTCGTGAAAAGTTTTCATGATTTAAATATTCAAAGGTATTGCAATGTCACATGTCATCCCAAGTTGACCCTAAACCAGTCACCTGAAATGACCCCCAATGTGGCACGTGAGGCATTCCCGGTCCTAATGATCTTGATACTATTGTTGGGAATCAAAGATAATAAAAATGGGAATAATATTTCATAATAGTGATAAATATTATGATGAATCAACCAATAAGAAATCAGAATCAATAAATACTACAACATATATATGTACAATAGCAGTTGAAAAAAATAGATTAAAAAATATATTTCCAAAACATAAACTAGAATAGAACTATCATGATATCCTTGTGACCTATAGGTCACCACCATCTATAAAACAAGAATAATCCATATGAAACTCGGAATATGAAGTGAACCTAAAAAATATTTATATCCTATTGACAATGAGTGGAATATGTAGGGTGTGAGCATAAAACAGATCAGTAGCTAAGAACCACATAGTGTATAACCAAAACATTAAAATATCATGTTTGACAAAAAATTAATTAAAATGAGTTTTTATTATTAAATGATCAACAAATATTTTAGGAAATCTCACATTGAAATAAAAACATAGTTTTATAATTTTAAAATCATTTACCATCTGGAAATCATTCCTAATGATAAAAACCCATGTAGAAACATACCATAAATAATTTCTTAGTTAAAGGTAAATATATACTAAAAACCATAAGGGAATTTCTCATAAGACTAGAAAAGAAGGATCATTACCATTAGAAGCAGACATATACTAAATAAATTGATAACCTATGTTGTATAAAAGAAGGAAAGTGCATAATGATATGAAATCATGGTAATTTACTAAATATCCCTGGAAGAGAAACCTTCACATAATTAGTTTGTTCCCACCTATTATTGTATGGTGTATCTCCATAACAAATAAAAAACACGGATTCTCTTAACTAACATCACTGTAAGAAATTCCAACCAATCCTATTACCTTTCTAAGGGGTTCCAATATGTTTAATGATGACTATAAATTAAATGTAACACATACCTTTAGATGGAATCTACGAATCCCATAATAATAGTGTAAATATAAGGAAGAGCTCCTCACATTCTTGGCATTATCTCAACACATAGATTCCACCATACATTCCTTTCCCAATCCCAAACAAAAATTATTCAACGGTACCCTCATTGGAATGATGGCTATAATGGTTCACTTCTCACGTAGCACTGTACCAAAGTTCCATCCTTTACTATGTGTCATATGGATTTGAATTTTTTTCCAAAACATCATAAGTAACAATTGGTACTTAAAACATAAAATTATAAAACTATTTTTTATCAAAATATGTTTATCCTCAAATCCATTTCCAAAATGAAGGTAGAAATGTCATTTATGATTATAAGGTACAAAACATTAATTATCATTCATGAGATTACCAGTTTACAACTCATGTTCAAGGGTTTAAGAGGAACATTAAGAAAGAATTCCATTATAATTTGTGTTTATATAAACATTTGTACCCAATTCAAATATGGATATTTCCACATATAATAAAACACTTATTTAAGGTCATAATGATAATAAAATGTTTCAATCAATGAATCAAAATAAAATTGAATCTAATTATGAGGATCCACATAACTAATAAACCAAAAAGATCACCAAAACAACACACCAAACTCAATATCCAAGTGAACCAAACATCGAAAACCCATCAAAGTCCAAAAAGAACCCAAAAATCCAAATTCCATATTAAAATATTAATTTGAATTTTATTAAACTCCTTGTGTGCATATACATGTAGCAATAACTAATAAAAACATTGAAAACCCATTCTCATCACATTTCCAACAGAGAAATACAACTAAAAATAATACTAGATCATCAGAAACATGAATTTTTTTTGATATTATTTATAAAATATTAGGAATCAAATGGCATGAATCAGAATGTAAATGGATAAATACACCTAACATAATGACATGAAAATGTAATGACACTCTGGGATATGGAATAAATAATCTTAAGGGACAATTTCCACACCATAACGTCAATGAAATCAACTAATATTTTCTAAACCTTATCCTATAGTACAAAAAATGAAGTAACCGAGTAATGAAGACTGAGAAATCAAGAGGTAAAGAGATGAAGAGGATAAAATTGACCATAAAACATATGAATCATACTAAGGAACCTTGAGGAAGCATCAATGTAATAATTAAAACAATTAAGGAGATATTTGGGAGCCCCCACATAGTGACTTGGTTTTATAAGGGCAGAGAAACCCCAAATATGGTAACATTTACTAAGTGAAATATTTTGTTTCAATTATATTAATAATATTTCTATGTCAAGTGGTTTTTCCACACTGTATTATAATCTATACATGAACTATTCACACCCTACTAGAAGGAAGTGGAACCCATATAGGTTGGTCACACAATTTCATAAACCATTCACAAAACACAAAAACAACCCCATCAAAAATTATATAGGATCCCACAAACTTGATGAAATGTTTCTCCTAACCAGTTATAAGTTGTGTGCCGTTTTCTAGACACCATAAAAGAACCACATGTTTTTTTCATTTCATTCCACGGTTTGGGCCAAACTGTTTGTAGGTCATGAATGTCAAACCATATAAGAAAAAAATAAAAAAAACACACTCTGCCTTATCCATATACAAGGATTCACCCAAAATGATGAATAAGGTCAAAAAATACATGAAATCATGGAAAATCCCAAATTCACAAAAAGAAATCTACCTGAACAGAAATCAAAACACAAAACATCATGAAATAAGAAAAGATCATTAGAATAAAAAAAATCTGGTTTGGGGTGTAATAATTCTCTTTATCACAAAAACATTCATCTCTTAAAATTAAAAAATCCAAATGATGAAAAAAGATATAGCATGGAACCAAACATGACCAAATTAAAACAAAATTTTAGGGTGACATTTTACCTACAAAAATCACACCTAGACAACACTATAGAAATGTAGATGATGATTCATACAAGTCTCCTTGCCATTTAGAATCTAACTATCCAAACAAAAAAAACATGAGAATCCCCAAAATAAGGGACTAGAATAGAAGAATATTAAACCAAACACTAAAAACCCATTACACATCATTACCAAAATACACAATCATCCTGAATAAATAAAAATTAAAAATCAAAACCCAATCCACAAGAGAGGCAGCTTTTCATATATCCACATCCCTAAATCAACAAAATATACATTTATTTGAATATAATGCCACCAAAATACTTAAAATAATACTGATTATAAAAAAATGGAACTATAGTAGAAGGAATATAAATTGACCATACTCAAATGTCAGAGGAAAATGTTAGTATATCATCCCCCACTACAAGAAATTCTTGACTATGTGAAAACATTTGTTCTGATGCCTATAGATATAAACCCACTACCTTGAAGCATTAACTACCCTATAGTCAAGAAGATGGCAGCCTCTACCCATGAATTCCTCCTATCAATATGATATTTTCAATACTTACCAAAATGGCCCAAATGTCAACATAACTATCACACAAATACAAGATTATAAAAATATGGATTTTAATTCTCAAATTGACCACATGTGAATCCCAAAACGGTCCAATGAATGAGGAACATGAACTGTCAAAGTACACTTCATAAGAATAGCCTCCTCTAGCCCACACATATTTATAGATAGGGAACCTTAATTAACTTTATTACCATAGTATTTTCTCTGAGAACCAACTCCGCTAGAAAAACAATTTTGAGCATTGTAACACCACGAGATTTTATATTCTTTTTAATTTCATTAATGTCTTGTGTTGTATTCTACACCAAAAGTAGATTTCACAACACGCTTCCCTGACTTGTCTTGAATTACATGTAATAAAGACCTTCCTCGATAGCGTGTGTAGTACGCAATACCGAGTTTCACTAAACGAGATATAAATATAATATTATCATGAACTAGTCGTTATGAATAGTAATACCCACATTTTAAAATTTTATAAATCTTATCTTTAAAAATGGACTTCAATTTTGGATTCGGAATATCGAAATTAGCTTAGGGTGAAATTTTGTAGTTTTCATATAACTTTCATATTCTGATGAATAGTGAAAATTACTAAATTTTAATTAAAAACAAATTTTTTAATCAAAATATTTAATATTGATAAATTAATAATTTAAGTGGTTATAATTTATATTTAGAATATATTTTTACAATTTAATACAATGGTGGTCATTGGATGTAATTTCACATTTAAACCAGACATAAACAAGTGTCAATCTTTTGATATTTATTATCTCTTAAGAACATGCTATTTGTTTTGACGATGGGAATTAATTATTAAATTAATTAATGAAACTGATAAATTTTGAATTTGGTAAAATAGACATCATATTTGAATTCATAATATCAAATATAGCTTAGGCCTAATTTTTGGTATTTTCTAGAAACTTTCATTTTTTGATGAATAGTGAAACCATTTAGTAGTAGTTAAAAAAACTGAATATTTCATAAAACATAATTTTACCGCTTCTGTGAGTGGAATTTAGAAAATCAGAGAGACACAGTTAATATCAAAGACTAATATTTGGTTCAATTAGATGAAAATAATTTTTGGTGAATAGTAACTTCTTACTTTTTTTACCACGGTTAAAAGTAAATAGGGTAATTAAGGGTAAAAATGATATTATTATTACTCTAACACATGTAATAATTCTAATGAATAAGTGTAATTCGACAAAAAACAACCTTATGAATAAAATATGACCATTTAGGCCCAATTGGATTAGACTAGGACATTTATTATCAATTTACTTAAAGAAGGGTTAAAATAGTTAAAATCAATGTTTAATAACAATATCATTTTTAATATAGCATTATACATAAGATAAATTCGAATATAAATATTCATCAGAAAGCTACAAATATTTACAACATAATGGTATTTTATTTTTAATTTTTTGTCTAAAAATAATTTAATTTATTTATTACACAATGATGATGCAGTAATTATCTTATTAATGAAATATTGAGATAATTGATGTTATAAATAACCAAATAAATGTAATTTCAGACTTTTTATGAATTCAAATAATTTTATATGTTAATATGACATGTTTCAATTGATTGATTTAATTCTTTTCGAACTAATATTTCTGTTATGATTTTCACAAAAATCGGTTACCAAATAGTGTCAAAACTGACATAAAATACTTTTTTAAACAAATATGTATTATTAATTGTTATTATTTTCCTTAAAATCTAAGTTTCGGCCAAATGACTTAGATAAGGTTTTATATATTAATAATAAACAACTTGGGGTTCTTTTGACTTGTTATAGTAAGTTTATTAACCTTATAGTGTAAGAACACAAAAAGACACGATAAAAGTAAAATTATCTAACTTAAAGTTAAATCTAAATTATAAGGTTAAAATAGTAAACTAAACTTTTCAAAATTATATTAGATGAGATTATTTTGACCCATACATACCTTAGCTTTGAAATAAATCTGTTTGGAGCTATTTAAAACCGAATATGGCTTTATAATAAAATAATATTTTTGTTTTTTCCCAAGGTGCCCACTCCTCCCTTATAAAAGGGCACCTCCTCCCTCTCTTACTCACACCACATTGAGCCTTCAAGCTCGGACAACCCCTGCCAAATTCTCTTCTACACTTCCCTAGAAACATCCTAGTGGTTTTGGTCTTCTTAAAATACCAATTTTAGTACCCTAAGAGGAGGTCTCAAAGAGGGGCTTCAAAGAAGAGGTAATGTCTGTTACCGATTCCTTCAACTTTATTTCTTCTTCCACTTCTTCTTTTTTAGTTGTTTAATTATAAGTTAATAACATAAGTATCACTCATATACTTTTATGTTATTATTATTATGAAAAAAATCATATTTCACCATCTATCCATCCTACGGAAAATGAAATCACCGGGTGTGCGTACGTACGGAATACCGTCTCCATGCCGTGGTGTAATATAATTTCCACCACCACCTTACATGGATGGGTATAATGTTGAATGTAATGAATATATATGATTATTTTAAAGTGATATTGATTCTGTAATATTATAAATACACTTTAATACAATTCCACGATCATGGGAATGATATCATCGCTTGTGCGTACGTACGGAATACCGTCTCCACGACGCGATGAGATTCACTCTCCATAATAACCATTCATTAATTGTTATAATGTATATATAATAAGTAATCATGAAATATATGACATAATAATTCTACTGGATTTATGTATATATATATCTATGTCATCTACTTAATTCCATTCAATTCAATAAGGAAACGAAAATTGCGTTCATTTGTACGTATGGTCTACCGTCTCCATGAACGGTGTATTTATTTCCATTTATCAATCCATTATATATATATATATATTCTGAATATATATTATATATAAATCATGTTTTACATTCTTGATGTAAGTAATCCTGATCTAAGTAATCATATTACTAATTACAAGTTAAAACACGATCGACAAATGAAACGATTTTACCCAAAATGCTACTTTAACATGAATTTACAAAAGAATCGGTAATATAAAGTCATAAGTGAACCATATATGACATAATAATGATGAATATGATTATGTAATTAGTCAATAACATTATTTAAATCATTATACATGAGGTTAGGATACGTACGAAGCATATCGGACCTAAGTTAAGGGATAATTTTACAAATCTCATTTTTATCCGAGATTTCTTATTCGTAAGTATTTACTGGGGTTTTTTCTATCATCCATGTCCATGTTTTATAAAAGTTTATTCATGTATGATTAATGTAATTTTTACCCATTTGAATCTTACCCCATGGAATGGAAGGCATCTTTCTTTTATTTACCCTACAAGGTACTTTTTGACTTTTCTAACAAAAGTACGAGAAGAATGTTTTTTAACATATACGGCATGAAAGGATTTTTACGGTTTTTATAAAGCCTTATTTTCATGAAGCATCCTTCAAAATATTTAATGAATATTTTCAAAAAAATCCATTTCTTTTAAAATTGCACGACATTTTGTGAAAAGAAATTGATTTTGAAAAAGAAATGATATTTTCCTCAAGAATTCATTTCAAGTGTTTTATCAAAACCATTTTTCATCTAAGATGAAATTATTTCATATGTGTATGTTTCAAGTATAATGACTCTATGATTTAAATGGTTTCACTTTCCTTATTATGAAATGATATCCATTTCTTTTTTTGGATTATGTAATGATGGGATGATGTTTATGAAACCCATTTTATTTATTGGGTTATTATGAATGATGTATGCTTATTTTGTGGCACAAGTAAGAATGATTTAATTATGAGATGGGTGGGACCTATATCTCCCTCCAATGCATTGGGTAAAGATTTATATCTCATGATATAGACATGGATGGAACGGTAAGTTAATCTGGTACAGTATTACAGGACTGGAACGAGGAGTGAACTCGATTCAGAAATGGACTTTGTCCTCTAAGATGGTCTTGGCAGCAATGAATTGGCTACTATGGAAATCATTACATGTGCTTAATGGATTCCACAATTATATGTTTTATTCCCGTGCTATTTTATCATTCTTAATGTTTCTTTATGATCTATGCCTTACGTACTTCCATTTTTTATGTCATTTCTCAATATTTTGATGTTTAAACATTTTGTTCATGTTTTTAAGTTCAAATGTATATGGTATGTTTTATTATATCCATGATTATCCTTACAGAGCATTTGAGCTCACCCTTTTTAGGTTATATTTTCCCCCAGGATTAAAATAATGGTTTTCGGTAAGGAAACAAAAAGTGTAAGATCTTTATGGGAGATGTTGAAGATCTTTCACCACGATTAGATGATTACATTCCAAGTTTCCAAAGACACTAAACTATTACGGTCCTTGTGTGTATGTTTTTGTTATGTATTAAGTATTCTGAAAAAGTAATGTAATGTCTATGTACATCAAGCTTCGGGTCTCTACAGTTGGTATCAGAGGAAAGGTTTAGTCAACCTTTGGAAACTAGGATGTGAAAACATTAGTGAAATCCCTAGAGATATTTCTAAGGTATGTCTAGGTATGTACATAAGGATTAGTATACGTATAGGTTATAGTCCTATAATTAAGTGATGATCGTAGAATTAAACCTAAGATGTTAGATATTGATGGTACTCACCCTTTACTATGTTGTTTTTCCTAGCATTATTTTTTCCTCTCACGCTATTATTTTTCGGTTTTAGAAAACGGCTGGAAATAAGATGATTCACGATAAGGGAGGATATTATGGACAATGGAATGTTATTATTCATGAGAAACCAAATGGAATGGTATTTAGAAGTCCAAACATCATTATTATGATGAATCATCAATCTCATAATATGATCAATAAACTCAAATTTGGTATGTTTCCTGACTCGGCTAATAAGAGAAAGATGGAGTTTCATGATGATCATAGAGGAATGATAGTTCAATTTCCCCTATGTAAATCATGTGGGAAGAGGTATCAAGGATAATGTTTCAAAGGAACTGGAAGATGCTTTGGGGGTGGAAAAGAAGGACACAAAGCCAGTAAGTGCAAAGAAAAAGTTATGTTAACACCATGGATGAGGATAATGGTATTGCTACGACATCAACAATGGTTAAATGTTTTAAATGTGGAATGTATTGGAATTATGCAAACCAATACCCTAAGCGAAAGTCTCATTAAGAGAATTAGTACGGTCGTATCGGTAGTATTTATGCAGATGATAATGAAGAGACTACAAATGATATGTGAGATGAAAGAATTGTTGAAGCTCGGTCAATGGTTTAAGAAGTTAGTGGAATGATTACATGTTTATCAATTGTAATGTTGTATAAGTAATCTCATGGTACTATGGAATAAAGATACATTTAAGGATTGTTACACTTTTTTCATTCCTAAGTTTTGAAAGTGTATGAATAATGCTAATAGTAACCATGAAAGGTTATTCAAATATTTTTGGAAAGTAGATGATATGGGCATAATTAAGGGATAAGGAGAAAATGAAATGTTTGACAGTATTCATGAGCTCATGACTGATATAAGGAGAATGTTATATCAAGGTTTGAGTATATAGAATTTTTTGGATTTTGGTATGTGGAAAGAGTTATCTTTTGACAACATTCATGTTTTCACAAAGGTTTAATGGGTATTCATTTTTCAAGAGAATACATGATTAAGGTATTCCCATGATTGGAATTTGACCAACAAGATATATGGGGGATAAATGATGGTATTCACGTGCTTGGTTGGTGACATTCCAAGTAATCGATTTCTTTATACTATGATCTTGGACTAAAGTATTTTATATAAGCTTAAAGATTGGAATGGATTGTGTTGGAAGTAAGTTAGTATTGTTTAATGATAAAACTTTTTTTGATTTTATTGATGGGATGTTATAGTAATGTAGTTTTAGAAAAAGGACAACCTGCAGGATGGGCGACAACCTATCGCGTCGGACAAGGCTGTGGGAATCAAACCCACAACCGAAGTGTGACTGGCCTTTATCGCCTACCACTGGCCTACAGTAAGTCCCTGTTTAGTAGAAACTAGTTTTATTATATTAATAAGTATTATATATGATGTATAAGTCCATTTTAGGAACCATATATGATTAATCTCGCTATAGATGGACTTATGTATTTTTTAATAACATTTATAAACTTTTGTTTGAGACAGATGGAATGGACCATCATTCTATCACATAATCATCTAACACATCATGAATAAAAATTCAGCTTCATTTCATTAAGAGATGAAGTGGAAATTTTCCAAATAATGACCAACAGTGAGACTGTACCAAAATCATGAAAGTATTTCTTCTAATTCCAATTTCATCAACTTTAGGGAAATGATATTGAAAACCAAAAATGTTATCCTAGTTCTCTTATATCAGATGAATCAGATGGTACCTTAGATCTTCATAAATTAATGGCTTTGTGATTGATGGCTTTTTCATAGCCATGTTCTCTACCACTCTCCATCAGAACGTTATGGTGAGATTTTTCTTCCATATCCATATTTTCACCTATGTTTTTCTACGTGGAAACCCAGTGATGAGTTAATTCGGTTAACTGTTACATTTTAGACTTTAGTTTTTAATGTCAAGTATTAGAATTCCTTTTTACGATGTGGGTTTCTATTAAATAAGCTTTCGAGTAGTAAACCATTTATAAACCCGACCAATTTCGAGGGCGAAATTCATTTTAAGGGGGGTAGAATGTAACACCAATAGATTTTATATTCTTTTTAATTTAATTAATGTCTTGTGTTGTATGCTACACCAAAAGGAGCTTTCACAACACACATCCTTGACTTGTCTTGCATTACACATAATAAAGACCTTCCTCGATAGCGTGTGTAGTATGCAATACCGAGTTTCACTAAACAAGATATTAATATAATATTATTATGAACTAGCCATTATGAATAGTAATAACCAATTTTTGAAATTTTATAAATTTTATCTTTAAAATGGACTTCATTTTAGGATTCGGAATATCGAAATTAGCTTAGGGTGAAATTTTGGTACTTTTCGGATAACTTTCATATTCTGATGAATAGTGAAAATTACTAAATTATAATTAAAAACAACTTTTTTAGTAGAAATATTTAATAGTGATAAATTATTAATTTGAGTGGTTTTAAAGTATATTTAGAATATATTATTACAAATAAATACAATTTTGGTAATTGGATGTAATTTCACATTTAAACCAGATATAAACAAGTGTCAATCTTTCGATAGTTATTATCTCTTAAGAACACGCTATTTGTTTTGACGACGGGAATTAATTTTTAAATTAATTAATGCAACTAATATGTTTTTAATTTGGTAAAATAGACATCATTTTTTAATTCATAATATCAAATATAGATTAGGCCTAATTTTTTGTATTTTTCTGGAAACATTCATTTTTTGATGAATAGTGAAACAACTAAGTGGTAGTTAAAAAAACTGAATTTTTCATAAAACGTAATTTTACTATTTCAGTGAGTGGAATTTTGAAAATTCGAGAGACACGGTTAGTATCATGGACTAAAATGTGGTTCAATGAGATGAAAATAATTTTTGGTGAATAGTAACTTTTTACTTTTTTTTACCACGGTTAAAAGTAAATAGGGTAATTAAGGGTAAAAATGATATTATTATTACCCTAACACATGTACAAATTCTATTGGATAAGTGTAAATCTACCAAATACAACCTTAAGAAGAAAATATGACCATTTAGTCCCACTTGGATTAGATTAGGACATTTATTATCAATTTACTTAAAGAAGGGTTAAAATAGTTAAAATCCATGTTTAATAATTAAATCATTTATAATATATGGTCATACATAAGATAAATTAGACTATAAATATTAATTAGAAATATAAAAATATTTCCAACATAATGGTATTTTATTTGTAATTTTTAGACTTAAAATAATTTAATTTATTTATTATACAATGATGATGCAGTAATTATCTTATTAATGAAATATTGACATAATTGATGTTATAAATACCCATATAAATGTAATTGGAGACTTTTTATGAATTAAAATAATTTTATAAGTTAATATGACATGTTAATAGTGATTTAATTAATTTTTTTCGAACTAATAATTCTGTTATGAGTTTCACAAAAATAAATTACCAAATATTGTCAAAATTGACATAAAATAGTTTTTAAAACAAATATTATATTATTAATTGTTATTATATTCCTAAAAATAAAAGGATCGGCCAAATTACTTAAAAAAGGTTATATATATTAATAATAAACAACTTGGGGTTCGTTTGACTTGTTATAGTAAGTTTATTAACCATATAGTGTAAGAATACAAAAAGACATGGTAAAAGTAAAATTGTCTAACTTAAAGTTAAATCTAAATGATAAGGTTAAAATAGTAAACTAAACTTATCTAAATTCTATTGAATGAGATTATTTCGACCAATACCCACTTTATCTTTGAAATAAATCAATTTGGAGTTATTTAAAACCGAATATGTCTTTATAATAAAATAATATTTTAAGTTTTTCCAAAGGTGCCCCTCTCCTCCCTTATAAAAGGGCACCTCCTCCCTCTCTTAATCACACCACATTGAGACTTCAAGATCGGCCAACCCCAGAAAAATTATCTTCTCCACTTCCTTAGAAACATCCTAGAGGTCCTGGTCCTCTTCAAAGACCAATTTTATTACCCTAATTGGAGGTCTCAAAGAGGCGCTTCGAAGAAGAAGTAATGTCTGTTACCGATTCTTTCAACTTTATTTCTTCTTCCACTTATTATTTTTTAGTTGTTTAATTATGAGGTAATAACATCAGTATCACTCATATACTGATATGTTATTATAAGTATGAAACAACCATATTTCACCATCTATCCATCCTACGGAAAATGAAATCACCGCGCGTGCGTACGTACAGAATACCGTCTCCACGCCGTGGTGTAATCTAATTTCCACCACCACCTTACATGGATGGGTATAATGGTGAAAGTAATTAATATATATGATTATTTTAAAGTGATATTGATTCTGTAATATTATGCATACACTTTAATACAATTCCACAATCATGGGAATGATATCATCGCTCGTGCGTACATACGGAATACCGTCTCCACAATGCGATGAGATTCACTCTCCATGATAACCATTCAAGATTGATTATAAAGTATATATAATAAGTAATAATAAAATATATGACATAATAAATCTACTGGATTTATGTATATATATATCTATATCATCTACATAATTCCATTCAATTCAATAAGGAAACGAAAACAGCATCCATGCGTATGTATGGCCTACCGTCTCCATCAACGGTGTATTTATTTCCATTTATCGATCTATTATATATATATTCATAATATACATTATATATAAATCATGTTTTACATTCTGGATGTAAGTAATCATGATCTAAGTAATCATATGAATAATTACAAGTTAAAACACGAACAACAAATGAAACGATTTTACCCAAAATGCTACTTTAACATGAATTTACAAAAGAACGGGTAGTATAAAGTCATAAGTGAACCATATATGATATAATAACAATGAATATGATTATGTAATAAGTCAATGACATTATTTAAATCATTATACAGGATTTTCGTATACGTACGAAGCATATTAGACCTAAGGTAAGGGATAATTTTGCAAATCTTATTTTTATCCGGGATTACTTATTCGTAAGTATTTACTGGTGTTAAATCTATCATCCATTTCCATGTTTTATAAAATTGTTTTCATGTATGTTTAATGTAATTTTTACCCATTTGAATTTTACCACATGGTATGGAAGCAATCTTTCTATTATTTACCCTACAAGGTACTTTTTGACTTTTTTGACAAAAGTACGAGACGAATTTTTTTTAACGTATACAGTATGATATGATTTTTACAGTTTTTATAAATCCATATTTTCATGAATCTTCCTTAAAAATATTCCATGACTATTTTCAGAAAAATCCTTTTCTTTTAAAATTTCATAACATTTTGTCAAAAGAAATTGATTTTTAAATAGAAAGGATATTTTCCTTAAGAATTCATTTCAAGTGTTTTATCAAAACCATTTTTCATCTAAGATGAAATTATTTCATATGTGTATGTTTCAAGTATAATGACTCTATTATTTAAATGTTTTCACTTTCCTTATTATGAAATGATATCCATTTCTTTTATATGGATTATGTAATTATGGGATGATGTTTATGAATCCCATTTTATTTATTGGGTTATTATGAATGATGTATATTTATTTTGTGGCACAAGTAAGAATGATTTCATTATGAGATGTGTGGGACTTATATCTCCCTCAAATGCATTTGGTAAACATTTATATCTCATGAGATAGACATGGCTGGAACAGTAAGTTAATTCGGTTCAGTACTACAGGACTGGAATGAGGAGTGAACTCGATTCAGAAAGGGACTTTGTCCACTAAGATGGTCTTGGTAGCAATGCCTTGGCTACTATGGAAATAATTACATGTGCTTAATGGATGCCATAATTATATGTTTTATTCCCATGCTATTATATCATTCATAATGTTTCTTGATGATCTATACCTTATGTACTTCCATGTTTTATGTCATTTCTCAAGCTTTTGATGTTTAAACATTATGTTCATGTTTTTAATTTCAAATGTATGTGGTATGCTTTATTTTATCCATGCTTACCCTTACTGAGCATTTGATCTCACCCTTTTTATGTTTTATTTTCCCACAGGATTAAATGAAAGGTTTTAGATAAGGAATCAAAAAGTGGATGATCTTTATGGGAGATTTTGAAGATCTTTCACCACGATTAGAAGATTATGTTCCATGTTTCTTTAGACACTAAACTATTAAGGTCCTTGTGTGTCTGTTTTTGTTATGTATTAAGTATTCCACAAAAGTAATGTAATATCTATGTACGTCATGCTTCGGGTCTCTACAAGCATATTTCTAAATATAAAATTCCAATATTATAGAACTCAATCATTGATTTCCAATTAAATGACCAATAAAAAAGAGATGAGCTTTTAGTTTCTTTTTTACTGATATCTATAAAGAAAAAGAGACCGTCTCATTGAAGTAATCAACATAAGCCTTCACTGTTCATTGACCATGATAACAACCCAATTGCTATAACACTTTCATCATCTTCACAACCTCAGGTATGAACCATTGGATAAATGTGGTCTTAAAGTATTTTCATGACACCCCAAATGTTAATTATGATGGGATAATAAACATCCACTAATCCAATCATAGTCCCTCAAACAATCACACAATTGCATGAATCATTATAGCTTGGAGAGTTCCCAAAGATATATAACACTTTTGAGTTCCTCATTACATTTTTAATCTTCGAAAAGACCTTGATCGACATTGAAAACCATAAACAATGTAGACAGACTTGACTCTACCACCCAACTAGGATTTTTGGTATGACCAATATTTAGATAATACTCAATGAAACCCCTAGGATATTCATGGGTCACATATTATATATACAAAAACATGAAACTAAAGAACCATCAAATCAAAATTCAATTGAAGGAATATACCAATCCAAAAATCCACACACATAGATAAAATATTAAAAGGAAAATATAATTCATTTTATCCCAAAAAATTCCATTTTCATTCAAAATTAGAAAATCACATTAATCTAAGGACTCATACCTAAATAATAAAAAAACTCTTCTCCAATTTGAACTAAAAAATCATTTTTCACATTAAACATAAATCTATGTCCCAAAACCACATTCCTTTTTGAAAATAATCTTTTTCCAACAATATAATTTCATTAAAAATAAAATCACACCATCCAAAACCATTCCAAGGAATCAATCACTCCAAAACTCTATAAATGGATAACAAATTGGGGTGAAAAAATTGACCACATGGTTAGGAGACCATTCTGCATGTAAGAACTAACCACTAGAAGAATCTTGATCCAAGAACTTGATCAACCAATGGGTCGCTAATCCATGAAATTTTTTAATATAACACTGATTCACAAGAATTTTCATCCCTCAAAACAATAATAAATAAACCCAAAAACCAAAAAAAATTACTTGAAACACAGACTACCCCTGGTAACTCCTGGATTCAAAAGAGAATGTGATAATGATGCTCTTCTCATACCAACCTCCAAGTATATAAAATCATATATCCTAACAACCTAATTCCCCATATAACGAATGGATGATATGGTACCATTTTTTCATGGACAAACATTAGTCGACCCTAACGTAGTCAACTGGTCTAACCCGAGACAATACACGAGAACTGTTCTAGAGTATCTCGATCCTCCAAAAAGTCTCATTAACCAAATATAATCCAAATGGGAATCATTTTTACCAATAAAAAATATATAGAATAACCAAAATATATTATTCAATAGAAACCAATAATGAATGAACATCAATTAATAAAATAACATATTTGGATACAACATTATCTGAATAAAAGAGAAAGAAAAAAAAAACAAAACTAAAAACTAAAAATAGGCAAGAAATAGTAAAATCTATATGTGACCTCTCCAAAAAAACCATCAATGAAACCAGATCGATACACATGAAAACATGAAAAACATCTAAAAATGAAAAATATATTATCTCTAACGATGTTGAGTGGCTTGAGTATGGTTTGAGTATAAAACAACTTAGTATGTAAGCACCAAATAATCTACACATTTTATTTACTGAAATATTCCAAAAAGGATTGTTTGAAATACATTTAATGAAAAGTAGGTTTCTATATTTAAATACTCAAAACCACTTTATCGAAACCCCACATTAAGAATAACATGTATGTAAATTTTAAAGAAATACCTTATTTAAATCCAACATGAAGATAAAAATGTGAGTAAAAATTAACATAAATAAAGGATTAAAGAAATGAAAATCTAAACTAAAAAAATAGGAGAATGTAATATACATCAAGACCATAACAAAAGTATTAGTACATGTACAAGAAGATTGATTATAAATAAAAAAATTAAACATGTTCTGAAAACTATAGTTGAAACATATAGATATGATATAATGGTAATTTACAAAACACATCTTTAATAAAACTCTATAAGTACTCAATTTGGAACCACTATTCAGTGAATGGTGAATCTCCATAGTCAATAATGAATCAGGATGCTCTAAACTTTCCTCACTGGTAGAAAATATATCCTATCTTATCCTTTATCCTGGGGGTTCAAATCCAACGAATCAGAAGTAGACAATAACTTTCACTCAAACCAGTTGATGACGTCTAGTAATCCCATAATATCATTGTAACAGAGAATGAGGTGTTCATCACAATCTTTGACCTAAAAAAAATCAATGATGCCACTATGGATACCTTTCCCATTCTCTAACACAAACTATGTGACGTCCCTATCATAAAAAAGACGACCATCATGGTACCCATCAAACATATCACCATCCAAAAGTTCCATCCATGCCTAAATGTCATATGGATATAAAAAGTTTTTTCCAAAGCCAGAAAATTCCGAACGTAACATTAAAATAAAAAATTATGAAACAATTCTTAATGAAAATTTAATTCTTCTTAAACTCATTTCCAAAATAATGATAAAATTTCAATTTCTTCTTGGAAGGTTTCAAACGGACCTTTAGAGTCATGGGGTTACCAAATTAAATAAAAAGTCCCAGAGGGTCCATAATTTGGAAAACTCATATTGAACTCACATATTATGTCAACAACATCCTAAGAAAAAATTTAATAGTCATGAGATGTTTTCTGAAAACCCATTTGAGATATTATGTGGACCAAGGAAGGAATGGGTGATAATCATTTTGGAATCTGGGGTTTAAGAGGAAATTAATATGTAAATCCATTATCATTTGTGTTACAATTCACATTTTCACCCCTGAATATATGGGTATTCATAAATCCAATGAAACAACTATTGATATCCAAAAAGATAAGAAAAATGTTTCAATCAACGAATCTCAATAAAATTACAAAAAATTATGAGGGTCCACACAAAAATCCATCAAGAAAATGAACCAAAACCATAAACTAAGAATAATTGTTATGTGAAAAAATATAACAAAATATAACTAAGGCTAAATATATCTAAAAATACCGATTTTTGTTTGACAAATATTAGATTAAATTTAATCAAACACTTAGTGTGCATATACGTGTAGTAATAACAATGAAAATCCCTTTAAAATCATTATCACCAAATTTAAGATGCAGAAACAAAAAAAATCAAACTATTACCTCATAATCATGATTCATACATTTAGAAGTTATTGAAGATATATAAAGAATCAAATAAAATGATTTGGAACAAAAATGATGAAATGTACTTACCTTAATGACATTCAAACACAATGAAACTCCATACGAAGTGCTTTTCGAGGAGAGATTTGGGCACCCCTGCGGTGCACCTAGGGAAGGGATATGTGGTGTATTATGATTCTTCTTGTGCTGACATCGGATTATTACTTATTAAGGATGATCAATTTTTCACCTATAAATCTCATCAATAGTTTGTACATGTGAAATATTAACTCACTCATGACATGGAGATTTCGACAACAGTGTATGTTCATATGTTTTTTTGGATACTATATTTTGGGGGAGAGGTTGATAGCCTTTTCTTAGTATAATAATACGATTTATATCATTTCTCAGTAGGACATAAATCCAATATTGATACTATGTGGGTAATATGTAAATTTTTTGGTCTTTTATATTTCAAATACACTAGGTTGAGGTAATTTCATCACAGACACTCTTTTTATGAAATATCTACAATACGTTATCTTGTATATGAAGGAATAGTTAATTTAATGGGTCTATTCACAAAATTTCAAATGGATTCCTAGGGATATTATTTATGTAAGATTCAAATTAGTATTCAGTAATCATTATCCTTGATTCTATCTATCTGATTTAATAGAAGGATGATGAGTTTAGAGTGATCAAGAACACCTTAAATAGAGGAGAGACCGTTCTAGGTTGGTCTCTCCCATCTAATGGTATTCTATGATTTTTGAATCATTTTTTTCATCCATCTTCTAATTAAAAACCATTATGTTTTGAATTTCATAGTACATCATGGTTTATTCACCATGTTGCAACAAATATGTATTTTTTCTTGATGTGTAATTTTTGTTAGCTGATTATGATCTGTGACATCATTAATTGTGTTTTTTTATTATACCTTCCAATAGATAATAGTGGAGCGTCTAATAACATATATTTTTCTCTTGAATCATTCAGTATTATTTTATAAATGTAACAAGATCTCTATGGTAATTGTATTTGTTTTTACATGGAATTCTTGATTAAATAATTATATTTCGGTGTTGATCGATTGGTTAATGAAATTATCCTGTTTTGTTTTGATCATAGTCACCTTTATGGTGTTAGAATTGGGAAAACTGGATGTGCATGAGGTTTTGAGGTTTCATGGGAAAACATATTTTATTATATAGGGTAAGGATACTAATTTTCATATATATTCTAGAAGATTATCATGGAGGAGATGGGGAACTGTATCTGGCTGAGTACATCTTATCATCCAAAAAAGGGAGATTAGAAAAATTATGCAATTCAAATTTTGGAGCATATGATCCACCCCTATATCATGTATTTTGGTGTATCATGTGATACCCATAAACATCCAGTTGTGTTTTAATATAATAATAATTATCAGTCTTCAACCATAATGTAACCCTCCATGACATTTTATAGGCACATGTGCAGGTCACCACTTTTATAGACATAGGTGGGTGAGGGCTATATTATTGAACTAAGCATTATTCAAGATACATAAATAAGTATTTAGGATATTTTTCAATGTTTATTTAAAGCATATATTATATATATATATATATCATATTTGGATATTTGAAATTATAAATTTGAGTACTAAAATAGTGATGGAGGTTTCATAAATGTTTCTCCTCATTTGGGAAAAAATCAATTAGGGAAATAGGATATAATGGCTTTGACATATGTTGGACCATTTTAGTTAACTATGAAACATTTTTAGATTTATTATAGTTTTCACTTTCAATATAGATTATAGGTATTCATGATGTCTTATACATATCAAAAATAATAAAATACCATCTTTCCCCTCTCTCCTTCTAATTTTGGAGGAGATTGAGTTAGATCCAAATGTTTTCATTGTGGAGAAACCAATTGAGATAATTGTTACACAGGTGAATATATTATGTGGTAAGTATATTCCATTGTTCAATGTGTTATACAAACATGTATTGGATTCTCATGACACCTACGAGTGTGAATCATCAATGGGGGAGTAGTTGTCTTGACACATTCCAATGTATTATTCTGCAATATTTTTTTTTTCAAGGTAAAAAATCTTATTTAGGAGTGATAATTTGGGTTCTATGAATTTATGATCTTTTGGTTAGTTTCTACAAAACATGGGATGGGTACTGCCCATTCGGATCTTTTACATCATAAATTTTTCATTTACAACGTAAATGGGTTGTAGGGAACACGTCGTGAAAATGGAATTTGGCCTAAATCCATTAAAATAATAAATTACTTTTTTGTATTATAAATATGTCACTCGTAATAAATTAACACATGGTGAAATATTATTCGGTGAATGTGGGTTATGGGGTGTTTCCAACATAAATCACATATTTACGACCTAAACCCCTCATGCCCAGATGGTTTTATCTACATCAAAAAATAATTCTAATTCATTAACTTTTTCTAATTCCCTACCTCAAACCCTGGGTCTTCATGTATATTTGTGGTGTCCCCACCTCTTATTGATCACTTTTATTCATAACTTGATCTCTTTCTTAGTTTTTTCTTATATTTGTGTAAGGGGAATTTATTATTCTTCAACAGTATTGTTCCTGCGATGGAATTGGGTTGTGTTTATGGATCTAAAATCATGTGGTTATGTTTGTTCTATCACTTATGGTTCACTTCACAAATAATCTTATAGAGACCATCCCTTTTATTGATTCTGGTTTGGCATGTGATTTCATTGAGGTATGTTCTAATCTATACTCTTTTTCAACCATTTTTCTTCTATAATTAGATTCAATGTCATTTGTATCATTGATAGGTCCTCCATTATTATCACTACATTTCTCCTAGAATAAATTGATCTTGTTGTTTGTAGTTTATAACCTACATGTGAGTTAGTTGGTTCCACCTCTAACTGAAATTCGATGAACCATAATTTAAATAGATTATAGAAATTATTTTGTAAATTTGATGGAATGATTTATTTGTTGCATAAATTGATTTGTGATAAAATATGATTTCTGATTTAATTTGGTAAAATAATGGAATTTAAAATGAAATAAAAATTGGGATATAAAATGGGATTTACACATTGTTTTTTTTATTAATTGTTTTCTTATAATTGTTTTTGAAATTTTAAACCCATTAGAATTTATTTGATAAACAACGAACATTCGAGATATGATAATCAAGAACAAAATTTAAACACAATGATAACTTTATATATGATCGGTGAAACAAATTTATTATTTTCACTATAAATGAAAATATAGTTTTTTCATTGAACTAACAAATTATTAGATTCTGGGATAATGGATACATCAAATAATATACTTTTTATAGCTTCACACATTTAATTATTTAATTAATGATCCCTTGAAACATTTTCCATATGATTATTAGTCCAGTCCACATAAGACTCATAACTATAAATTCACATCCTAATACATACACCCTCTGATACTAATTAGACTCTACATGACATAATGATACCCCACCTAGGATGGATGTTAGGACTAGTGTCCCACCACATGCCCTTTTCTAATCGGCATTGGGATTGTGACTAGAACAAATATGTATTTCCACGCATATAGATTCATTATCCAAACTTAATATTTCATCAATAAATTACAATAGAAAGAAATATTATTTTATATATAATGAAACCGTAGATAAAAATTCATGAATGAAACACAAAATATCTAATTTAGTACTACATAAGAAATATATAGTAATAAAAATAAATATAATGGGCTAATAGCCAATATTATTATAGTCCCATGGAATTTTAAAACACATATACACTTCAGCACTTTATTGTAAAAATTCTAATAGAATACCTTATCATAAAAACCTACTTTTATACCTCTGTAAACCTAATAGACCAATCTAATTCCACTTAATTCTCCTCCAAACTATGCATCATCTTCACAGTCATAAAAAATGTGGGTATAAAGGCATGTGTATAGGTGAGCATAAATATAACTACAATGATGCCTAAAAACAGAAGTGATGGAATGACAATATGTAGGATCAAAATTAAAATTTAGGGAATGTATAAGAATAATCATAGATAATCATTATGTTATTTGAAAAGTATTTAATAAATAATTCCCAATTATTTATCCAAACTATTTGTCATATCTCAAATAAAACCATGATTTATAGGAATTACATAGGACCAATAATGCATGAACTAAATGTATTCCATGACTAAAACATAACATTTATATAATCATTCTAAGATAATCACACCATTCTACTATATGGGGATAGATTTAGGGAGTATTGATCCTTATGTAGGACCTACAACTTCTTGAGGGAAAAAGGATTGACTGAGGGATTACATACACTAAAGGATGGAGTACTAAAACCCTATATCGTGAGAGATTACTAACTCTACATTTAGTGGAATCATTTTTCATATAATCGAATAGTAACAACTCTACCTATCATGTTAAGAACTTGAAATTTTTATGGATCAAGGGAGTGATGAATATATCCCAATATATAAGAACCATTCCTTGGATCCCTGGGGGAGTAAAAATTCCATTTTACATGTGAGGAATTCTATAATTTACAATACTATTCCATTATATTGGTTGCATTCTAGCTCTAAAAGTCATTGTCAACTGTTGTCTCATCATTATAAACTTGTGACAAATTAATAATCCCAAAATAACACTAAAATGTCCTTTTATAATAACAAGAATACTAATATTTCATTATTTGAGACAAAATTTTCAAAAAAAATACTTAATTGTCTAATTCAATCCCCTGATCCATGATATATTAAAAGTACTAGACATGTGAAAATATATGACATGCACTTCCACTTCACACAACATGTGCAACACATGAGGCTAATTAGTAATGTATGAATATCACTCAATCATTTTATAATGTTATACACAATATTTCATCCTTATACAAATGACAAGAGAGGCTCAAATTTTAATCAACAATATTTTTTTATATTCACTCATTTTGGATTTCATGTACTTATCAAAAAAGGTTGTTTTTAGATGAAGAATGTGATTTTTCACAAAATATGTAATTTCTATGACTTTTAAATTATATAAGAATGAAATAGATATTTTCAAACCCATTTATGTAAGAAAATATGAATTTTGGGAATAAAATAATTAATCTACAAATATTCTTTTAATTTTAAAAACATAAATATATCATTCATATAACTATTTTAAAAGTAAATTTAATATAAAAACTATTTTTTCATAATTTATTTGATTTCAATTTATTTCATGGAAAAATCATTTTTGGACTATGTTGAAATCTCCATGCCTTTATTTATTTCTAATAATTGAATATATTTCACTGATATTAGTATCCAAAATTATTTTATCTTATTAATATTATTAAATCTTATAAAATTTATATATCTAAAACATATTTTATGTGATTAAGTGCATTTATTACGAAATTAAATTTTCTCAATTAATAGAATTTTACAATAATATTAATTTTTTAGGTTAAAATTCATTGTCAGGATAAAATTAAAAGTGATTAATCGAGTCTAACCTTGTGTTGAAGTCCTATGAAAATTAGAAAAAATTTATACTGTGGAATAGTTTATATTTATCATGGAAAAAAAATGTTTCACTTGCAGTTTTTTTTCATTTTTATCCTTCTACCATAGAATTGTAACATCACATTATTGAAAGTATTAAGTGTTCTCCCAACACTACTCATCGCCTCACTTATAAAAGGGTACACTTAATCCTCTTAAAGAGATGAATATTATTAAAATTATTCATTTTAAATATACAATTATAATATACCTATAACTTTATCCCATGAAGATAATCCACTTGTTAATTAGAGTAATTATAATCCCTCTAATTTTAAAGAGGCCTCCAAGGAATTTTTTTTCCTTAGCATGATTATTGTCCACTACATAGTTTTCTTCTTAATTATCCACATTAAAATTAATTCTATAAAAAGTAAAAAATGATATAAAATCATTTATAATATTTAATTTATAATAATACGGTTATTATCATTACTTATTCATATACCACATCCATTAATAAAAAAAATTATAGTATGTGTGTTGTGGGTACTAATGCCTTTACAACAGAATGTGTATCATTTTCAATCACAACCTTATAATCTTGTATATAATGATGGGAATAAAGGATAATTATTATTTTCATGATATAATTAATTTTTTATTATAAAAAATATATGAACATAATAATTATATTATATATAATTAATCATCATTAATTTTATCCTTCCAAATATGTGTACTATAATGATAATCTTTAATTCAAATAATGTAATGATTTTATAACTAGTAGTTATTAGTTAACTTATTTCCAATTATGATATATGACACTATTTAAAATATTTAGGTAAATATGCATTTGGTATAATTATATTACATCAAACCCACAATAGTATAATTCATTAAATTTGGGTATGTTCATGTTTGGTTCGTTTTAACCCGCAAATTAAAAAATACTTTGAACATATATCATGGATAAAAATGGAAACATAATTATGACTATAATATAATATAAATTTTTAAATAATGATTTTTTAGTTATGAAGATGTTATGTAAATATTTAATTCATCTATTAAGAATGTACATTTCAATCTTCAAGAATCACTGAAAATTTCACTATTATAAATGACCCAAAACATAAACTTTTAAGTTAATTCTAAAAATGATTAATAAAACATATAGAAATTTTCTCTTAAATATACTATTTTATTCTCAAATGGATTTACCCTAATAGGGATTAATTTTCACTATTTATAATCTAATATCTATTTTGGGGTAATGAGATCATGATACTAAACAATCTAATTCATGATCCCTTCTTGGATGGTATCATTCAATACTTTTCTCTAGAGGTTGTTTTTAATTAATTTAAATATCATTATAGGATTACTTTGATTTTATGGGGATATGTTCATTTTAAATAACCCACATTATTCATATTTATGGATTATGATGATGATCTTCAGGTTTTGATATAGCAATATATGTTCTTCTGTAGACTCTATAAATATCGTATTTTTCATATTTAGATTTGATGATGATCACATAGAAAGAATGGGATTCAATTAACATGGGGGAGTATTGGTTCTACATATGTATTTATTCTAATAAATATAATTATTGTATATTTTATTATGCTTTGATTGACCATTATCATTTTTTATCTATGGGTGGGTTATGATCATGTTACCAATTATATAAACATAGATAAAAGTATTGTCATTTGTAATGATTGTTGAGTGATAATGTATGTTAATGATGTTTTGATATTTGGTACATAAAATTATATGTATAATCAAGTTTTATTTGGAAATAATGTATTCATAGAATGGTGTGATAGTTATTGTTGACACATTGGGATGATTCATTAGACTTTGTAATGTGATAGTTGGGGCTTAGAATTATACATCCCATTGATTCCTTATTAGGTTTAATGAGACAAAATAGGTTGGGTTTTGATTTATGAAACATAACATAATATGATAATTTGTTGAATTATATCATAAATAAAATAAAATTTACTTGGCAGATGACCTTGACAGTATGTTTTTTTGATGTGTGGAATTAATCATTCCATCAATATAAGAGCATTATTATTGATATAATTATTTTAATTTATTATCATAGATAAATCATGCTCTTAATATCATTGAAAATATAGAATTATGTTGTTTACCCTTTCCTACCATAATATTTATTCCAATTGTATTCCATGATTGCTTTAGTTTAAATGTTTTCCCTAACTGAAAATTTGAAATCACCCCTTATTATGTTTCCATTTCCAAAATTTATCGATAACAGTACTACACATGAAATATTACGAAAGATAGAAAAAGTGAAATAATTTTTGGGATATACTAATGGCTTTTGATGAGTAGAGAAGTTTAATATATTATTGTAAAATTGTATATTTTATCTATGGGACATTGGATTTATCCGTTTCTATTTTTCCCTGATCATTAAAGATATAAACCAAAAAATAACCATTGAATATATGAGATTCAATAATCATTATCAATTATTTAATTATGGATTGTTATATCTATGATTTTATAGATGGTATGAATGAAAGTTTGTAACATATGTTTGTAAGGAATCAGAACAGAGGTTGTAGGTTTTGGGAGTTGTAAATATAACATTATGATTATAATGATTATGTTAATCTTCTTCAAGACTTAAATGATAAAAAGATTAATTTATTAATTATTTAATGGAAATGAATATTTATAAAATGTGTGTTCTATGTATTCATTGTTTAAATTTCTACCCATGATGAACTATATAAAGTGTCTCTATTGAATTAAGAGCAATGAAATTTCACATATTTTTTAGTTTCGTGGGATGCATTTTATGAAGCTAATATTTTGGGATATACTCATTATTTACCTATATAACCTATATAATTATATGTATTAATGGTCAAAAACAACCTCAACATTGTATCTAATTATGTTTCATAAATATTAATGTTACATTTATTTAATGATTTCAATTTTTTTAAATGGGGGTATCTATTGAGTTATTGTAATCTAAATGTGTTGAAACCTTACATTCAATGTGTATGAAATTATAAACCCTACACTAAAGAATTATTGTCATTTGAATTTGGATAAAAATTTATATGTATGAAAATTTTTACAATTTATATAAGTTTCTCAATAAGAAATATTACATTTAAGACGTATAACAATCATGATATTAATTTTAAAAAAGAATCATTGTGATAAATTGTTATATTAGAGACAAATTTTCCAAATAAAGAGTTAGGAACATAAGAAAACAATTTGATAAAGTATGTTTTATAATAAAAAGGTAAGAAATCACGGACATATTATTATACACTAAATTCATACAATAAACTAATTTCATATGTTTTTATGTCTTATGGAAATGGCGAATCATTGTATTGGATGACTTTAAGTAAGTTTATGCTATATTATTACTATTTAGAAGAAATTTATTATAGTTTATTATATTAATATAAGTATAATAAAACATTATGTTATTTAAAAATTAGTGATTTATATGTATATAAAGGATGAAAAAATTAAATATTCCTTTTACAAGAAGATAAACTTTTCTATAAATAATGTTTTTACAATAACACAGTACCCAGTTTTTTTATTTTCGGAGGAATTCCAATGAAAATAGGAATTAATTTAATAATTTTATATTATATTCTCATGATACTTTTAATCTAGGAAGGATTTTTAGATTCAAAAAATATGGAATTTTGTGCATATAAATCATTAATTGATAAAAAAGAAGATAAAAATTATGCGTACACTCTATTTTCTAAATCAATCATTTCTAGTCATATATGAAAAAAAAGTTTGTTATTGTAACCATATCTACAAAAATGAAGATATATAAGAACTTCTCAAATACCTTCCTTTATTCTCTAGAAGAGTTCATCATTATGTTTCATTTATTTATTACTAGTCTATACTAAATTTAAAATATTTCAATTTTTTTTCTATAATCTGTTACGCTCACTGTTCCATGTAAGTGAAGGATATGAAAGGAATTGTCAGAAGGAAGAGCCTTGCAGAATTATTTGGCCTCCTTTTTTCAAGAAGTTATAGTTTCTTATAAGAATATCAAATCCCCCTAGAACAATAACCCACATAGTGAAATTTGTAAATATTTAATGGAGTTTTTGTGGAGTGTACGGTAGGACCATTGAGTGTAACACCCCTAGTAAATAAAGAATATGAGTTTTTTATATTTATCCTTATTTGTGGACAAATTATTAATATTACTTTAATGGGGACGCTATGTTCGATGGCGTACCCAATACGCAACAACGAGTTTCTTGGGAATCTTACGTTGCACTCTAATAATAAAATAATATTATTTTAAATGGTAGTTAATGCCTAGCCGTAGTAATGGTGGGAATGAACAGAACTAACTATAAAATGACTATATATGTTTGTCAAATATTTTTACTTTTTACAATAAATGTTAGAGGATTAAAAATGTGAATGAATGCAATATTTAAGTGTAAACATTCTAATAATCTTTAGAAGGTCAATTAACCGACTTTTGATGGTGAACCTCTTTTAATTCCACTTTTTGAAAATTTTATGTGTTATATTTGACAAAATAAAATTCCTATTTATAATTGAGATATCAAAATTTACTTTCTGTAAATTTATGGTAACTTTTTGATAAAGTTCATTTTTTAATGAATAGTGAAAAATGTTGTATTTTAATTCAAAACCTCTTTTTAATCAAATTTATTTATTTGATTATATTATCTTTTGAATTGTTTTTAAAGTAAATTTTGAATATATTGTTACCATTTAATCCAATATCAGTAATTATAATTAATTTCACTTTGAAATTGGACTTAGACTACTGTCAATCTTTTAATAGATATTGTTTCATAGAAACACACTATTTGTTTTGACAGTGGGAATTAATAATTAAATTAAATAGTGCAACTTATATGTTTTTAATTTTGTAAAATAGACATCATTTTTGAGTTCGGAATATCAAATATAGATTAGGTTGAATTTTTGGTATTTTTCTGAAGAACATCAGTTTTTGATGAATAGTGAAACCACTAAGTGATAGTTAATGAAACTGATTTTTCGTTTAAATGAAAATTTTCCACCTTTGTGTTTTGAATTTCAAGAATACTATATACATGGCTTTCATTAAGAATTAATATGTGGTTCAATGGGATTAAAATAATTTTTTGGTGAATAGTAACTTATTAAGTTTTTAATCGTGATTAGAGGTAATTAATGTAGTTTAAGGTAAAAATATTGTTTTAATAATATTAAATGACCTAGACACATGTCCTACCCTCATTGGATGAGTCGTGTACGACCAATAAGATCCATGGGTCAACTTGGGAACCCCATGGAGCCACTTTGGTTGGAAAATGACATAAATATCTTTTTATGTAATGTTAAAATTAAAATGACACAAACATGAGTTGTTTTACTAAAACAATTTTTAAATGGCGTTGTACAGGTCATATTTTGGACTATAAATAGTAATTGGAAATATAACTTGATTTCCTACATTATGATATTTTTTTATAATTTTTATACATTAAATAAATAACATTATTTATGACATCATAATGATGCAGCGATTACCTCATTAATAAAGGATTTAAATAAAATGAAAATATAATGTGAAATCTATGACCAAAACAAGTCCAAAACCTATTGTATTGGTGGATTTAGAAACCTTATCACCTTATCCTAGAATTATATCATTTTGGGATCTTTTAAATTCGAAACTCATTTTCAAATAATGTATCATTTGTTTACTTTCCAAGAGTGCCCCTCCTCTCCTCTTATAAAAGGCCCCCACCTCTATTTCCTTACCCACACTTCTGAAGCATTTGGATCGGCCAAAACCTGATCCTTTTCCCTCTACACATCCCTCTATTACTCCTATAAGCCTCACAGTGGGCAGAAGTCTTCCCAAGGAAGCCATTGAGCTCAAATCAAAAACAGTTACCCGATTTTAAGGTAATGTCTCCAGTTGTGTTCTTTTGGTTTATCTTGCTTCTCCAACCCCCTAAACTCTTTATATTCATTTCTTTTGTAACAAATACAGTATCTTCAATCTATTAGGATGTTTTTATAAGAATAATTCGAGCAACACTTACACACACCTACATCAAATGGTTAATGAACATTCTGTTTCTGTGGATGGAGAATTTCTGCCTCACGAAACGATGATTGTTCAACACTCATATAACACCTTAAAAGGTGGCCATTAAAATGTCACTATATTTATATATGATATATAATATGTTTATGTTTTACTTATGATTCTGTATTTTTCTTTTGTGCATACCTTTACGATTTCCATTGTGGGAAAACACGATAATTTCATTTTAGGAAGTGCGGACTACGGCCCCCTCAAAGTGATTTGATTCGTTAATGCCATATGTGGGATGTATAAGGGATGTATTTAATGTTATTATATATGATGTATGTTACATATAAATTATGAATTTAATTCTTGAATTTAAATATACATACCTCTCAATTAGTTTTAATTCAATTAATATCACATCGAAATGAAAGTAGCGTTCATGCGTACGTACGGCTTACCGTCTCCATGAATGATGCATTTCATTTCTTACCTCTAAATGATTATGTAATATTATAAATACATGTATATTATGGATATATATGATATATATGATACCCAAATCATGAATATCATTCTGGATATAATGAACCTTTGACCACACGAACAACATGTAATTGTAAGAAGTCCACTTTCGACTTAAGAACCGAATATCAACAAAACAAACATAATTAACATAAATGATTACATAATGTTTATAACATGGCAATAAGGGATATAAAAGGAATAATGAACTTGAAAGAGGTTATTAAGCAAGTAGAAATTAACCCAAGTTTATTATTCACGACGTTAAAGAATGATCGAGTCAAGTCGGACCCGAGGTAAGGGATCCGACCCCTCTCTTTCTTTTAAAGTACACTCTTTTATGTCATTCCATTTAAGATCATATTTCTTATGATTGGGGATTTTTTTATATTAATATTACATTACTTTTTATGTTTATATTATGAGATACCCTATTTTCACTCATCAATCCATTTTGGAAGTTTTGATTGGCAACGTTAGGCTTCCGAATGTTCATAAGAGATTCAACCTCTCTCTTTCTTTTTATGTACTCTCCTTTATGTCACTTCTTTTAAGCTCCACTTTTTTATTTTTGGAAATGTTATTTTATATTCCGATTGATTTAAATTTTATGTTAATATGGTGAGAGAACCTATTTTATCTCATCAATCCATTTTGTAAAGTTTTAAGTGGCGCCGTTAGGCTGCCGAGTTTTTGTAAGAGATTTTTCATCTCACTTTTATTCCCGTGAGATTCATGCTACATTTGCAAATATTTCCTTTTGAGTGGTGTATGTACTCTCCATTATTATAATATTTGTGTAAAATAATTTCGTTTATGATTATTTACATCAATGTTGTATAGTCCTTCTTTCATGGGGTGTACGTTTCGAAAGTTAACCAAATCGGCAAGGGAACGTTTCACCCTCCACTTTTTAAAAGACTTATTTTGTTATGTCTTTTAATTTTCGTATAATTATGTGGGGATAGGTTATTATATATCCTTATTTCCATAAATTTTATTTCCATGTGATGAGATACCCTTTATCACTCTCATAATCTATTTTTCTAAAATTTTATGTGACGCCGTTAGGCTGTCAAGGGAACTTCTTAACCCAATTTTTATTTCTTTGGGTTCAGCATGTCTTTATTGAATATGTCATACTTCGAATATATGTTAATGAACATTTATTGTTTTACACTTAATATCTTCTTATATTGGGTGTATTTATATTTGTCACACAAAATTATGAGATTGATTTATCCTTAATTTAATGATACCTTCTTTACAGGGGATTTCATCTCATTTAACATTCCTATTGAGACTTCATTGTTGTTATGCACCAATTCACTCTTATATGGTGTATATACTGTCCTTTGGAATATTATATCATGAATTCCTTTATTCTCATGATATTATATAGTTATGATTAAATGTTATTTCTCAATTATTGTATTCAAGTGTCACTCATTTTGTTAGAAACCCTTTAACTAAAATATGGTTTTAAATGTTTTAATGATTTATTCTTATAAATATTTCTCATTAATATCCATGTTTTCAAAATGGTTTTATGGATTTATTTATATGGATATTAATGGTTTAAAATGTTAAAACCTTCAATGTGTTATGGGACACTTTGATTCAATTATCTCTTTATTAAATTTTTTAAATGGTTTTGAAAATGGTTTTAGAATGGATTTATTATTTCAATATCTTAAATTGTTATATTGTTATAGGAATATGGGAATGTTATATTTCCTTTATGCTTAAGTTATGTGCTATTATTATGATATGGTTCTTGGGCATTTATTATGAAGATGGGTGGTTCCGTGATAAACTAAGGGCAGGTGAGCCTGATATAGCTCTCCAATGCATTGGGTAACGCGAAGGGGATAAACATTAAGGTTTCTCTGAAGAGATTTAGGGAATATACTGTGATTGGTATTCCAAACGTAACCAAGTGGGTTACTACCTACGTAATAATGTTAGGAATGCCTCGTGTTACCTTTATGTCTTATTATTTCTATGATTTATTCATGATTTTATGAGGTATGTTAAAGTGATTATGTTTTATGGGTAATTAATGATTTTATTCTTATGTATACAAGTACTCATGTTTCCTTTCCATATTTTTATATCCCTTACTGAGCTTTTTATGCTCATCCCATGTTTTGGAAATGCTTTTCACAGGTCAAGGGAAGGGTACATGATGTGATGATAGTGTCAAGGAAGTGTCATGAAAGAATCCATGTTTTAATTTAAATATGTTTCCATTGATGGGAAAAAATGAATACTATATTTTATGTAACCACTTTGTTTAAATGTGGAATGTAATGTAAGTTTTATGATCTAATTCTCTGAAACTCTAAACCTGAAAAGATCATCAATGTGTAATCATGTATTAACACAAGATTAAGTAAGGTTTAAGGCTAGGGACATATATTGAGCCTCAAGAAACTATATGTCATATTTTTTTGCATCTCTATTTCTATTTATAATACTTATTATATTAATGAATAAAGTAGACATTAAGGGATGATTTCAATTTGGGTGAAATTTGGAAGAACTAACTCCCCCACCCCCTTGTGTTACATCCCTTGTAAATAAGGAATAAGACATATTTCATATTTATTTCAATTTGGGAAATAAATATTAATTTTACTTTGGGAATGCTATGTTAGATACCGTACCTGATACGCAACAACGAGTTTCTTAAAATCTTTCGTTGCACACTAATAATAAAATATTATTATTTTAAATATAAGTTAAATCCTAGCAGTTTTATTGGAGGGAATGAAAAAAACCAACTAAAATGTGACATTACTTGTTTTATAGATTTATTTACTTTTATCCAATAAAAGTTAGAGGCTTAAAATGTGAAAGAACCTAATTTTTAGCATAATTTACCACAAAAGGTTGATTTACCGCCTTTTAATGGTGAACCCTATTTAAATGTTGTTTTGGTCATTTTTATATGTTCTATTTTAACCAATAAAATTCTTCTTTTGATTTGGGGAATAAAATTTTACTTTGGTTAATTTTTTGGTATTTTTCGGTTACAGATCATTTTTTAATGAATAGTAGAAAATATTGTATTTTAATTCAAAATTGCCTTTTAAACAAATTAATTTGTGTGGTCTTATTATATTTTTAATTGTTTTTAATGTGTAATTGGATTATATTTTTACCATTTAATCCAATTTTGGTCATTTTAATTAATTTCACATTGAAATTTGATATAAACAAGTGTCGATCTTTTGAGATTTATTTTTTCTTAAAAACACGCTATTTGTTTTAACAACAGAAATTAATTTTAAAATAAATTAATGAAAATTTTATTTTTTTAATTTGGAAAAATATACATCATTTTTTAATTTATAATATCAAATAAATCTTATGCTTAATTTTTGGTATTTTAAAATTTCAATTTTTGATGAATAGTGAAACCACTTAGTAGTAGTTAAAAAATTAGCTTTTTGATTTAAATAAAATTTTACCACTTTTGTGAATTGAATTTCAAAAATCCAACATACATGGTTGTTATCAAGAGGTTAAATTTTTTTATATAAGATGAATTTTTTTGATGAATAGTAACTTTTGACTTTTATTTACCGCGGTTAAAGTTAAATAAGGTAAATCAAGGTAAAAAGAATATTATAATAATTAAAAATTACCTTAACACTTGCCCAAACCTTACTATTTGAGTCATTAACGTCCATGGGAATCCCTGGGAAAATTTTGGAACCCCATTGAGCCACATGAGAGTGATAATGACAATTTAGATTAGTTAACATAATGTAAAGGCAAAAAATGACAAAAGAAAATATCTTTTAGTAAATTAATTTTTATTAAGGGATATAAAAATTATATTTTTGACTATAAATAGTCGATGTAAAGGTAGAAATATTTCCTACATCATGGAATATTTTTTATAATTTTATACATAAAATATGTTTAATTATTTATGACACAATAATGATGTAATGTTTACCTCATTAATAAATTATTTAAATAAATAAGATTAAAATGATTAATCTATTATCCGAAAACCTGTCCAATTCCTATTCGATGATTTTATTTTGACCATGATTCATCTTATCTTTTAAAATAATTAATTTTGGACCATTAGAAACAGAATAAATTAATATAATAAAATAATGTTTTCACACTATCATAAAGAGCCACTCCTCTCCATTAAAAAGGAGACCACTTCTAACCAATATAACACATCTCTGAAGCCTTTGGGATCATCCTAATTCTTCCCAATTAAGTTCCATACATCAATATTCTCCTCCTATAATCCTTACCTTAGATATAAGGCACTTCAAGAAGTCCTTTGTTTCAAACCGAAAGGAGTTACCCAAATTATAGGTAACAATTTATCTTAAATTGTTTTCTTTTATTTTGTTTCTCCAACCCTGAAAAAACTTTTTTCCTTTAATTTGTAACAAAACCAGTATCCTAAATATACTAGGATTTTGTTGTGAGAATGATTCAAACTAACCTTACACCCACCTTCATCTAATGGATGATGAATATAATGTTTCTGTGGATGGAAAACTGACGCCTCACGAAATGATTATTGTTCAAATATCTCCAACCTCCTCTCATGGTGGACATTATGATGGAACTGTATTTTTATATGATATATATTATGAATTTTTTTCCTTTATTATTCTGTAATTTCCATTTATAGCATGCCTTTATGGTTCGATAGTGGGTAAATACGATAATCTCATTAGAGGAAGTGCGAACTACCTCCCTTTCAAAGTGATATGACTCGTTAATTCCATATGTGGGACATATAAAGGATGGAGTTAATGATATTATATATGATATTAAATGTGAAATTATACTGGATTTATAATATACCTATGTATCATTGTGTTTTAATTCCATTGAAAAAAGAAATAGAAATGAAAGTAGCGTTCATGCGTACGTACGACTTACCGTCTCCATGAACGGTGCATTTCATTTCTTACCTCCAAATTTTATGTACTATAATAAATAAATTTATATACTGGATATATATGATATATATGATATGTTAATAATGAATATCATTCTGGATATAATGGACTATTTACCACATGGACAACTTGTAAATATAAGGTGTCCATTTTTGACTCAAGTACCATATATTGACAAAATGGACGTTATTAACTGAAATGTTTAAATAATATTTATTACATGATAATAACTGATATAAAAAAATAAACTATAAAAATGATCTGAAGCAAGTATAAATTAACTTTAGTTTATTATTCAGGATATTAAAGGATGATTGAGTCAAGTTGGACACAAGGTAATGGATTTTCATATCTCACTTTTAATTCCGTGAGATTTCCATTGTTCTCCACTTATTCATCGCATGTGGTGAATTGTGTACTATCTTTTGATATATATTATAATTATTATCATTATATTCATGGTATTCTATGATTAATTTTGTGGTTATTAACTTTTGGTAACACGACTTATTTGATTACAATCTGGTAAAGGGTTTTATCTCACATTTTATTCCCGTGAGATTAATGCTATATTCTCCACTATTTACTTTTGGGGGTTGTATGTACATCACATGATTGTACTCTTTATGTAATATACTTTCATTTATGAGTACTTACATCTTCATTGTATGATCCTTCGTTCATGTGGCATATGTTTTGTATGTTACCAAATCGGTTAGGGAACCATTCACCCTCATCTTTTTAAAAGACTTATTTTTGTTGTGTCTTTTAATATAAATATTATAATGTTTGGATATGTTCATATACATACATATTGATTTAAACATTATTTCCAACTGATAAGATACCTTTTTTGTCTCATCAACTCATTTTTAAATTTCAAAGTGACTCCGATAGGTTGTCAAATGTTTACTAGGGAACTTCTTAACCCAATTTCAATACTTTGGGTTCAACATGTAATTCTTGAATATGGCTTCCTATAAATATATATGAATGACTTAAGATTGTTTTACACTTAATATTCACATATATTGGGTGTATTCATATTTTACACACATAATTATGTGATTGATTTATCCTTGATTTAAGGATACCATCATTATAAGGGATTTCATCTCAATTTACATTTGCATTGAGACTTCATTGTTGTTATGCACAAATTCACTCTTATATAGTGTATATACTGTCCTTTGACATATTATATCATGAATCCTATTAGTCTCATGATATTTTAAAGTTATGATTCAGTATTATTCCACAATTATTGGTATTCCAAGAGTCTCTCATTTTGTTAAAAACGCTTTAACTAAAATATCGTTTTAAATTTTTTAAATATTTATTCTTCTAAATATTTATCATTAATTTCCATGTTTTAAAAATGTTTTTTAAAATTTATTTATATGGAAAATAATGTTTTCTAATTGATAAATAATTTAAAAGCTTCAATGTGCTATGGAACACTTTGATTCAAAAAATTATTTATTAAATGTTATAAATTGTTTTGAAATGGTTTGACAAAGCCTTGATTATGTCAATATATTGAAATGATATATTGTGATTTCAATGTGGAAATGTTATCTTTCCTTTATGATTGGTTTATGTGTTATGAATATGTTATGGTTTTTGGGCATTGTGTACACATACAGGTGGTTCTGTGATAAGCCTAGGGCGGGTGAGCATGAGATAGCTCTCCAATGCATTGGGTAACGAGACAGAGGTAAACGTTAATGTTTCTCCAATGAAATTTAGGGAATATAATGTGATGGGTATTCCAAGTGTTACTCCATATGTAGCAGTGATAGATACAATGTATGTTTGATATAGTTTCCATAAGTAACCATTATGATTTATTATTTGTGTTTGTTATTCATAAAAATTATGATTTTGTAAGGTATGTTATGATTGAAAAGTATGGTTTCATTGATTTCTATTTATTGATGGGATAATGTATTACTTCCTTATTTAATAACCCATACAGAGTTTTTTATGCTCATCCAATGTTTTTTAAATTCTTTTCACATGTTATAAGGAAGGGTAAGATAAATGATGTAATCAAGAAGATTTTTATGAGGAAAAGAAATCTTGTTTTATTTAAGGAGTTTTGTTTTTGTGAAACATTGGATAAAGTTGAAGTGTCTTCTTTGTAAGCATTGGAGATGTAATAGTTATGGCATAATTCTCTAAAACACTAAACCCGAAATGATCCTAAATTTGATTTATTCATTTAATTCAATATTATGTAAGGTTTATGTTCGAGTCCTTACAGTTGGTATTAGAGGTCATTTTAGATAACTTTAGAGGTTATGTTTTTCTTTAAGAATAAGTAAAATTACCATAATGGTTAGGACTTTAGAAAGATTTATATTTATTTTAGATAAAGTGAATGAGTTTTAGATAACATGAATAAGTATATCATAGTATTTACCCTCATCATAAGAAATTATATGACAGTTTTACTGATATACTCAAACTTACCGTTTTGCTTTTTGTAAATGGATGGATCTAGAAAGCATCAAAGTAACAGTGGATGTGAAGAAAACTGTGATGGTTTTCTAAATGATCAATTGGATGAAATGGGAGTTACAATGAGAACTCTATTGGTTATTCTCAAACAACTATCTGGAGTCATGATTCAGCACTTGAACCTTAGTAATTTTTATAATTCATTGAATATGTGAGAAACAAATCCCCATGAATGGTCAGGTTATAATCATAATGGTATGTATGTTCAAAAACTTCTGTGTCATGGATATGGAAGGAAGCACCTAGTAAATTTTTTCCAACGGATAAGAAGAAGCTATAGATGTGGAAATGATAGTCATAAATCAAGAACCTACCATGGAAAAAGGAAGCATTTAGTTGAATCTAGTAAAGGGAAAGAAGTTATTTCTATGGGATCAATAGAATGTTTTAAATGTAGTGTGCATGGTCATTATACAAACACATGTCCTATGAAGATGTTTCAGAAATATGATCACCCGAATCATACAAATATTTGTCTACCAATACCAAATTCCATTTCGATTGAAGATAAATAAACACATAATGACCAATGAAAGGTATGGATTATTTCACAACATATGTTTTCATATTATTGAATAATAATATATGATTCATGATTTTGTTTGTAGGAAAGAATCATTTCATAATAAGCTAAAAAGTAATGGTTAACGGATCATGATGAATTTTTAATGTGTAAGAATTCAACATATAAGGGATTCAAGAGTTATGCTAGATTTTAGGATGCTGAAATGCTTAAAATTATTAACTCTCTTTTGATGTTGGGAATTACAGTAGAGGGATATTTAGAATATGTGTAACCCATAAGTTTGATAGATGAAAATTTTATTCATGGAAAAATTATCTTTTCTTTTCTGTATATAGTTATAAAGTACCATTTGGGTTTATATGATCCTTGAATTTGAGGAAATTATAGGTTAATATAATTTTTTAATGCAAAAAGAAAGCTATTAGTTATCCTTTAGGGTTAAAATATGTTACAGTTATTTTTGATAAATTTATCTCTTTTTGGGAATTCTATAAAATTATATAGTTTTTGAAAAAAGGACAACACGCGGACCGTGTGACAACCCGTCGCTTCAGACAAAGCTGCAGGAATCGAACCCACAACCATAGTGCGATTGGGATTTATCTCCTACCACTGGACTATGTGAAGTCCCTGGTTATTATGAATTTTTTTTAGTTAGATGAATTTATTAATCAATAATATATTGATTTTGGTTTATCTATGAAAATGACTAACCTAAAATGGAGAATGTGTTATTAGGTTAATTACTTATCAATATAAGACATTAAGAGTAACTGGTGTTTTTTAGAGATAAATTTTATTATTTATCATGGAAGACTATGTAATTAAATCCTTATGATATTTGGGTCTAAATCTTAATTTGTATTACTTTGAATAATTTTATAGACAATTATATATGGAATGGTCTTTGTTGTTCATTGGGTTTTGTTTAACAAATATTGGAGATTTAGAGTTGTTTTTCTTCATGTAAATGATTATCCTTTTTGGGTATTATCTGATCTCGCACTAAAAATTTTATTTTTAGTTGATTTCTAAATACAAGGAAAATATATAGTTCTTTTTTTGTGGATTATGTGATTCTCAAGAAGATGATTCTTGTGCTTTCGATGTGACCATGTCTTTTTGAATGCTCTTTGTTTGGAGAAAATATTAGTTTTTGGTAGAAACTTATTATAGGATGAAACTCTACATGAATATATGTATATTTCCTTATGTTCTTATTCTATGTCGTAAATGAATTCCACCAAATTATGAAATGGAATGTAAAACAGAAACATTGTTGATTTATGTTTATTACTAGGTATTCAAAGACCGTTTAACCCATCACATGTTTGTGATTTTCTGATGGTTAACTTTATCCTAAACATGTTTTCATTCACTCTCCATTAGAACTTGACCATTTTTTTCTATTCCATATCCATGTTTTCTTAGTTGGAATCCTAGCATGGGTTATCTCGGGTGACATTTGATCTTCTTTTTCTTTATTTTATAGTGATAGTTTTACTGACTCTTTTTCTGATGTGGGACTTTCAATGAAGTTTCTGAGTCTATTTTTTTTAAATTGCGAGGACAGAATTCCCAAAATGGGGGAAGGATGTAACATCCCAGGTAAATAAATACTAATACATATTTCATATTTACTAATATTTTTGAATTAAATATTAATTTTACTTTAAAGGGGTTGCTATGTTTGATAGTGTACCTGATACACAATAACTGGTCTCTTTAAAATCGTACGTTGCACACTTATAATAAAATATTATTATTTTAAATAGAAGTTAACTCATAGCTCTTGTATTGGAGGTAATGAAAAAAACCAACTAAAATGTGATTATACATTTTTGTTATATGTATTTACTGTTATCCAATAAATTTTAGATGCTTAAAATGTGAATGAATCTATTTTTTGCATAATTTACATTAAAAGGACGATTTACCGCCTTTAAATAGCGAACCATATTTAAGTCATATTTTGGTCATTATTATATGTTCTATTTTACTAAATAATATTCTTATTTTTATTTGGGACATCAAATTTTACTTTGTCCAGTTTTTTGGTATTTTTTTGGATAAAGGTCATTTTTTAATGAATAGTTGAAAATGTAGTATTTTAATTAAAAAGTTTCTTTTAATATAATTAATTTATATGGTTATATTATCTATGTAATGGTTTTTAACATGTAATTAGAATATATATTTTATCATTTAATCCAATTTTGGTCATCAGAATTAATTTCACTTTGAAATTGGACATAAACAAGTGTCAATCTTTTGATAGTTATTGTTTCTTAAAAACACACTATTTGTTTTAATGACAGGAAATAATTTTAAAATAATATAATGACACTTTTAGGTTTTGAATATGGAAAAATAAAAATCATTTTTGAATTCAGAATATCAAATAATGCTTAGGCTGATTTTTTGGTATATTTCTGAAAAACATCAATTTTTTATGAATTGTGAAACCACTTAGTAGTAGTTAAAAAGCTGACATTTTGATTTAAATGAAATTTTACCACTTAGGTGAATTGAATTTGAAAAATATAACAGACATTGTTGTTAACAAGAATTAAAATTTGGTTTAATAAGATGAAAATAATTTCTGATGAATTGTAACTTTATACTTTTATTTACCGCTGTTATAGGTAAATAGGGTAATTCAAGGTAAAACGAATATTATAATAATTCAATATTACCTCAACACTTGTAAAAACCTTATTGTATGAGTAATTAACGACCATGGGCATATTTGGGTCGATTTTGGGACCTCATTGAGTCACATGGGAGTGATAATAACAATTTAGATTAATTAATTTAAAGTAAAGGAAAAAATAAAGAAACCAAATATCTTTTATTAAATTAATTTTTACAAAGTGTTATATAATTTATAATTTCGACTATAATAGTTGGAAATATATCACAATTTCCTATATCATGGTACTTGTTTTATAATTTATAGATGTCAAATGATTTAAATTACTTATGACACAATAATTATGTTGTGTTTACCTCGTTAATAAATCATTTAAATAAATAAGATTATAATGATTAACATATTATCCAAAACCTATAAAATTCCTATTGGATGATTTTAGTTCAACCATGAGTCATGTTTTATTCAACTATAATGATTTTTGGACCATTAGAAACTGAATAATTTTTATATAATAAAATAATGTTTTCACACTTTCCGAAAGAGCCCCTCCTCTCCTCTATAAAAGGAGACAACTTCTAACCAATTTCACACACCCCTCAAGCATTTTCGATCGTCCAAACTCTTCCCAATTATTCTCCCTACATCACTATCCTACTACTAGAAGCCTTAAATTAGATATAAGGCAATTAAAGAAGTTCTTTTGTTTCAAACCAACAGAGTTACCGAAATTAAAGTTTACTATTTCTCTTTAATTGTATTCTTTAATTTTACTTCTCCAACCCCTAAACTCATTTTATTCCTTTCTTTTGTAACAATACCAGTATCATAAATATACTAGGATGTTGTAATGAGAATTATTTGAACCACAATTACACACACCTCCAACTAATGGATGAAAAACATAATGTTTCTGTGGATGGAAAACTAAGGCCTCACGAAACGATGATTGTTTAAATATCTCCAACCGCCTCTCTGGGTGGCCATTACAATGTGACTATATTAATATATGATATATATTATGTCTATGTTTCCTTTATTCTTCTTTAATTTACATTTATATCATGCCTTTATGGTTTTCGTAGTGGGTAAATACGATAATCTCATTTGAGGAAGTGCGGACTACCACCCCCTCAAAGTGATATAACTCGTTAATTCCATATGTGGGACGTATAAAAGATAAATTTAATGATATTATATATGATATTATTTATGTAATTATACTGGAATTATAATATACCTATGTATAATTATGTTTTAATTCAATTTACATAAGAAATAGATATGAAAGTAGCATTCATACGTACGTACGACTTACAGTCTCAATGAACGATGCATTTCAGTTCGTACCTCCAAATGTTATGTACTATTATAAATACATGTATATAATATATATATATGATATATATGATATCTAAATAATTAATTTCATTCTGGATAAAATGGACTATTTACCACATGGACAATTTTCAAATATAAGGTGTCAATTGTCGACTCAAGTACCAAATATTGAAAAAATGGACATTATTAACTTCAATGGTTACATAATATTTATAACATGGTAATAAGTTATATAAAAGGAATAATAATCTTGAAAAAGGTTCTTATGAAATTATAAATTAACTTTAGTTTATTATTCATCATTTTAAAAAACGATCGAGTCATGTTGGACACGAGGTAAATGATTTTCTTGTCTCACTTTTAATTCCATGAGATTTCAATTTTTCGCCACACATTCATTGCATGTTGTGTATTGTGTAATGAAATATGATATAAATTTTCATTATTATCTTAATATTCATTTTATTAGGTGATTAATTTGGTGGTTGAATTTTTAAAAGGGTACTTCTTAACCCAATTTCGATACATTGGGTTCAACTTGTACTTCTTCAATATGTTATTTTATGAATATGTGTGAATGAAATATGATTATTTTACACTTAATATTCACCTATATTGGGTGTATTTATATTTTTCACAACTAATTATGTGATTGAATTATTTTTAATTTAAGGATTCCATCTTTATAAGGGATTTCATCTCAATTTACATTTCCACTAAGACTTTATTGTTGTTATGCACCAATTAATTATTATATGTTGTATATACTGTCCTTTGACATATTATATCATGAATCACATTATTTTCATTATATTATAAAGTTATGATTTAGAGTTATTCCTCAATTATTGGTATTCAATACTCACTCATTTTGTTAAAAACTCTTTAACTAAAATATCCTTTTAAATGTATTAAAGATTTATTCTTCTAAATATTTATCACTAATTTCCATGTTTTAAAAATGTTTTTTAGGATTTATTTATATGGACATTAATGTTTTCAATAGATTATTCATTTAAAAGCTTCAAGGTGGTATGGGACACTTTGATTCAAAAAATTATTTATTAAATATTTTAAGTGGTTTTTAAAATGGTTTAGTAAAGCCTTGATTGTATCAATATCTTGAAATAATATTCTGTGATTGAAATTTGAAATTTTATTTTTCCTTTATGTTTGGTTTATGTGTTTTGAATATTTTATGGTTATTGGGAATTTTTTACATATACGGGTGGTTCCATGATAATCCTAGGGTGGGTGAGCTCGAGATAGCACTTGGGTAACAGGACAGAGGTAAACGTTAATGTTTCTCCTAAGAGATTTAGGGAATATACTGTGATGGGTATTCAAGGTGTAACGCCCTATGTATTGGTGATAGCTACAATGTAAGTGTGATATAGATTCCATAAGTAACCTTTATGATTTAATATTGTCTGTGTCATTCATAATTTTTTTGATTTTTTAAGGTACGTTATGACTGAAAAGTATGGTTTCATTGATTTGTATATATTGATGGGAAAATGTTTTCCTTCTTTATTTCATAACCCATACAGAGATTTTTATGTTCATCCCATTTTTTGAAATGTTATTTACAGGATATAAGGAAGGGTAAGATGAAGGAAGTATTCAAGAATATTTGTATCAGGAAAACAACTATTGTTTTGTTTAAGGGGTTTTGTTTTTGTGAAACATTAGATAGTGTAGAAGTGACTTCTTTGTAATATTTTGAGATGTAATAGTTATGTCCTAATTCTATAAAACTATAATCCTAAAAAGATTCTAAATGTGAATTATTCATTTAATTCAATATTATGTAAGTTTTAAGGCCGGGTCCATACACCTTGAGTATTTTTGTGACTCAATTCATCTAAAACATTTGTATCATGGGAACTAAACCATTGACTAATCACACAATTTTATCTATTTATTAAAGATAGTTTTCAAATATTGGAAATGAATGAAAAAAATATCATGAGTTTCTATGGTCATGGATCCATTTTTCAACGGATAAAACTATGTGTTATGTAATCCATGAATGATTATTTTTCCTAAAAATATTCATCTAGATTATTACTTAAAAGCCATAAATACTTAGAAAATTCTTAATGTAGATCCAAAGGAATGGGATTCTTCTATAAAAGAATATCATATCCTAAAATAGTTTGTTGTGAATGATATTATATTTTTAATAGGTCTTGTTTAGTTATACCATGTTTACAAATGGGAAATATCACATTGAATGTGAACGAATATATTTTTCAACATTAAGGTACTAAAATTGCAAGGAAACAGAGATAAAAAACTAAATTAATTTTTGATCCATTAAAAATACTTTATGGTGACAATATCACTCAGATGAAATTATATTTTACATAAACTATAATGAATTTAGTTTTCTTAAGAGATCATATTCATAAACCCAACAAATCTATAAATTTTCTTTGAGTTCTTCCATCAAAAATGTAATAAATTTCATCTTCTCTTATGAAATTTGTATTTTTAAAAATATTTTTGAATAAAAGATATTAGTGGAATGATTTTAACGTATAAATATGAAATATATTTTGAGTCATTAGAATATAGGATGATAATAAAATATAATGTCACCCTAAAAGTATCCTCTTGAATTTATAAGAAGAAAAATAAATAGAAATCATTCTCATACTCATCTGATGACGAGACTTTATTAATGTAAATGTTTATTGATCAAATTTTTTATTTTTCCAAGACATTAATAAAAATTTAATAATAAAATAAAATTATTTAAATACATTAATAAGTAAAATAATTTGTATATAAATTTTAATGAATTATGTTTTTTTAGTTCAAGGAACCTGAGTATATTATTTATTAATTCTCTTATCGTAAGGTGAAAAAAATATATAAAATGAGGTATATAAATAGACTGGACTATAATAATGAGAATAAATAAATATAGGTTTTATACAGTTCCTCATAGTACCCCAATGATTAATCTAGTTCTAATTATGATGCTTAATTATATTATAAGAAGGTAAATATTTTATTCCATGAAAAAATTGACGAGGTCCCTTCTTCTTATTATTCTTTCTCTTAATTTTAATCTAATAACTCTTATTTTAATGTAATTAGATTATACTATTCTATGATGGATGAGAAATTAAAATCATTAAATAATATGATAACTATCTTATAAAATCATTTGATATTATTTCAAAATAAAATAATGAAATGACCAAACAGATTCCAATACTAGAATATAGTTTATAAATATTTTTGTACAGTTTTGTCATCCATGAGTGTAAAATTAAACACTTAATGGATACATTCAAATATTGAGAATATTTTACTTGTTTTCTTACTAAATGGTAAAAATATCTAAATCAAATCCTTTTTATTAAAATATCACATTATGAATAATATAGCCTTAGAAGTAAGGGAGAACCCATGCAATATTGGAAGTTTGTTTTCATTGTTTCTAAAATAGAATCATTTCTAATGTCACTTTTTTCACTATAGAACTAATAATAATTTTTTAAATCACTGTAACCTAAGAAAACATCATATACGTGTAATAGAAAATCATTTTATTTTATAAATATATGTAATTTTAGTTCTGGAATTTATATGAATATTTGGGTTCCAATATAACGTATAACTATCTCCGTGGGACCCATGAGAATCTGGTATCGAATCATCAACATGTTAATTTTTTTAATGAAAATTACACTAGAGCCACAATAAAAAATAGTTGTGGATAATGTTTATTAAAGGCATATTAATAGATACTATTATAACAACCACTCCCAATATCAAAATTATAGAGGTTATGCCTCATTTTTTATAATTCCAAAAAGAAATATTATCGAAGATGGAATTTTTTGACATCCAAACTCATCCCTCTTCAAAGAACTACATAATATATATATATATATTAAATATATAATTTCATCCATTAAAATGATAGTTATTCCCTATATTTTTTGGAGTACTTAATTTAAAACCCCAAAAATGTGATTAATCATGTGACCTCTATATTTCCCTTAACCTGATTTAAATATTAATTTCTACAACCCCTTTTTATTGTGTCAGTTTTTAGAAAATGTATTTCATAAAAGGATTAAATGGTTTTCCATCCATTAAAAATAATTTTTTTTTATCTTTCACTTCATGTTACTTTATTATAACCATTATTTTTTTAATGATTTATTATTTAAGATTATTTTTTAAAAATAAACTTTATCACAATATGTTCACTTAACCTTTTGTAAATTCATTTTTAATTTTGAATGAACCATTATTTAAGATAATTTTCAAAAGTGAAAGCATTTTATCAGATTTCACATATCCTTTTTTAAAATAAAATATTCAAATTAACCATGTCAATAATATTTAATAAAAATATAAAATACTTTTTGATAGAAACCGTCAAAATTTTGTTTTAATTATTATCCTTAACTCAAAATTTTATATTTCTATTAACTTATTATTCATCAATATCCTTCTAAATTTTCTTATAAAGGAATATTTAGGTGTTATTTAATGTTAGGATCAACTATATACAATCCTGTGGTAAATTTGGTTGATATAATTTTCAAATGATATGTAACCAATTTTATTTCCAACAGTACATCAATTTATGATATTTGATTGTCTTTTATTTGGAATACATGTGTATGTATTTTCATTATGATATGGATTGGGTCTTATAAAAACCTAATATGGTTTATGTCTGATAAAACCAAATGATGTTATATGTCCAATAAATCCATATGATCTTTTGGGTTCGATAAACCTCTAACATGGATTGGTTCTAAAAAATCCATGAGATGCTTTATATGTGATAAAATAAAAAGATATTTTTTGTCACAAATTCCCTATTATGGATTGGGATTGATAAATAGATGTGATAATTTTGGATTGATATACCACTGGCATAGTTTAGGTCTAATAACCCCCAAAGAGGGTTTAATCTCGATAAGTCCCTATGACGGTTTGGGTATGATAGGACCCTAATGTATGTTTGGTCCCATATTACCTTGACGTAGTTTGTGTTTGATAAATCCATCTATTAGTTTGGGTTCGTTAAAATCCTTAGACAATTTGGTTCAGATAAATCCTTGAGATACTTAGTTTTTGATAAATCCATGAGATGGTCTGGATCTGTTAAATCTCTCTAATGAATTTTTGTTTAGTTCATATCTCATGATTCCATGATGTTAATAATAGACATTTTTTTATAAAACCATGAATCATAACAATGTTTTATCCAAAATGTTAATCATGGAATTTGTTGTTTCAAATTGACATAATTTACACATGTTAATTTTTAAAACAAGGTTAATTGTTATGATATTCTTCATGGCCATAGAATATTTCCATGTAATTTTTGTATGACTATGCTCTATGGACCATGTTTATCATCTCAAAATTCAACATAATGTTTCTAGGGAATATTTATGTTTATTTGAGAATAAATGACAATCTATTATTATTTATAGACAAATCATACTATTCCATCTTCTTTCCTATAATAATTTTATTCATTGACTATGATTTCTCAATTTCTATTTATCTAAACCTTGAAAAAAATTTTATATACATTTTGTAACTAAAAATTTGATCTCACCCATTTCTTATGGTTCTTTCCCTTAGTTTATGAAGATAATTATAACTTGTAGTAAATAAAAAATTGAGACTAGAGGTATTTGATTATGCATATATTTTCATATGTATTAAAAAAACTACATATTTAAAAAGTCCAAAAATACACAAATAAAAATAGTTTTCTATTTTTTGGACTAAATATTAACAGGTACTAACAAATTTGTTCATGTTTATCATTGATTATCTCACATGGAATCAAATAAAATTTATAAAATCATGAATTTTTAGCACTATACATAGATGTTTGGTAAAAGATAAACTGAATCCATTTATATATGGGTCTCAATAATCATGGATAAATATGTATAGATATCTTCATATGGAATGAAATATCATATCATGTGTTTACCTAATAATAATTTTATTATTTATTGAAATATTTTCGTTTTTTTGTTCATAAAAACTTCATTAACAAATATATATTTTTCATTATTAATTATTTGTTATGATTAGATTAATAAAACTTAATTAGGTTTTTTTTTTGAAATTTAAAACCAACAATTCAATACCTTCAATGGTAATTTTTTTTAATTTAGTTTCCTATTTTCCATTAAAATTGTTTTAAAATAATATTAAAATCATCAAACAATAAAATAATGAAAAAATCATCAAATTTTTGTAAGGGTCTGACATGACTATTGTTAGGCAGATATTAATGTTTAATTTCCCATTTCATGGATGTTAATTTTATGTTATAATATTCATTAATATAGAATATGTCATTGCATCAAACTCATATTGATCTAAAGGATCTTCCTAATGAATAATATATACTCATTATCCCTACATTTGATTATTATGTTTTGTAGGGTCTAGCTTAGTTACTTCTAGATGAAAAAGAACAATATCATGATTGAAACCCTTGGTATATAATGTTATGTGGGACTCTCAATTAATCACCATATTATCACTCCAACTGTAGTCAACCATTAATAATGAGAGGAGTGGGTTGATCGTATCCAATGCCTCTTAGAGAGTATTGAGACCCTATAGAATCATTACTTTTTTATAGGAACCATTTAGGATTGAATAAGATGGACATATATGGGGAGATGTAATAGTTACGGAATTATAGGATTAATGACTCAATTTGAAGGGATTTTAGGAATTGATATTTGCTAAATTATATTCTGACACATATTTAAGATAAATAGTATGAATTTAAGAACCATAGGAAGCAGTAGTTGTGTGTTATCATGTATGTTGCAAAATTAAATAATCAACTAAAATTTAATCTTTATATAATTATGGATGAGAAGTTTATGGAATGATGATTTGATATGGAATTAAATGAACCATTACAGACTAAAGTCTTGATATTTAAATAAAATACCATTTATAACATGGTGAATCAGGTGGGGTTAGATAAAATGACTCCACTGGGGCAGTGGGACATACTAGATTTTCAAGAAGGTGAATGTATTACTAAAATATGTAATTTTGGATATCAACTAGGTCATATAGTTGGGAGTAATATTCCTATAAGTTCTTGAGTATCTTAAATTTGAATATTTATATGTGATCAATAATGAAACTATGTTATAGTTATCCTTCTATGACAAATATTATTCATTAGTGTAGCCAGCAGGTTCATCTATAGTGGTTATAATGGTAACCATCATCAAAGAGTGTGAGATAACAACACCAATAGAGTATTACATTAATATTTTATATATGTGAGCAACCTGCCAAAGTAACTCAAAAACCTCTTGGTTGTAATAGATTGTGTAATATGTGGTAAAGTAAGAGTTATCAGTAAGTGTCACCTTCACCAGTTAATGGATCATATGTGTAGGGTCATCGTGATAAATCAAGCTGGCTTATTATAGCCAAAAAAATAACCGTTTTTGAGGAATTCCCTTTACTAGTGATAGGAATTATTTTGGTATTTTATTCCCTTATCTATGCTATATTTTTTATTGGATATTCCCATTCCATTATTTATGAGCATCTACAGTCATTCTTATGACTTGAATTTGAACAAATTCAAATTATAATGTGTATTAATTTGGGTGAGCTGCTAGAAATAATTAATAGGTTTCTTTTATTTTATCTTATGGTTGGGTTATTCAAAATTGAAATAATAATATTTAAAATCATCCTATGTATGGATTTGTTGGCACCATTCATCTAACTATTTAATTTTTTGTAAGAGGAAATTTTAACTCTTTAAGCCTAATTGAACATACAAGACTCTTATAGAAGAATGGGATTAACAAGAAAGTAGAGTATGGTAGGGCTAAGGTCAAGTAGAAGCTATTACCTCGAATATAAAATGTTTTGATATAATAGATTTAGAGACAAATAGATATAAATACTTACCTAATGTGGTATGCTTCTTTTGTGTCATATTTCCCGACGATTGCTCGATGTTTAATTCTAAGTGATATGTTGTGTTATAGAGTATGGTAGTTCCAAGGAATAAGATGATTTTTATTATACTATACTAGTATAATTTAGAGAATATTAATTCAATATTATGGAGTTATATTCCATGTGTTTTATATAACATTGAAATTCCCTTAAGGGTTTTCAATTTCACATTGCCAAGATAAACTGTAGAATTATAAATCTCTTCAAAGACTATTAGATGTTAAAAATGGTAATTATAAATAATTGATACCCATTACCTTGATTTAGTAATTTATTTCATCAATTAAATTGGAATTATTTTACAATTTCTTTGAGAACTGGGTATCGTCAACATCGATTGTTAAATGGAGATATTTCAAAAATGGATTTTAGATATCAGCATAGGAATTTTGAATATCTGGTTACTTCATTTGTCTTGATGAATGATTCAATGAATTTTATGGATCTCATGAATTATATTTTCCATCCATATTTAGACTTATTCACTATAGTTTTATTTGATAAAATCCTAGTGTAATTATGAACATGGGAATAATAATTTACGAATATTTAGGGGGATCTAATAATTCTAATATAGTATATGGTTTATATGAATCTATCAACATGTTCATTATAAATATACAAAGACAAATGACTAGAAAATGTTTTTTTTAGGTTATAATTGTGGTTTCCCCTAACAAAGTTAAAGTGGTAATTTCCTGGGAATTCTATATAAATGTATTTGAGGGTTTAAAACTCATATAGATCATTAGGTAACATAATATTTAATTTTGTAATATTAAAATATATTTAATACTATGACCAATCCAACAAATAAAGGGATGGAGTTTATCTTATAAATATAGATTGATATATCTTTTCTTGAATTGTATAAGAGGCATACATCAGTTCATTTAACATTATTTTTAATATTTGGTTAAAATAATTAAGGTATATTATTATAATTCTTCCGTAAAAATTGGTATTGTACAAATAAAACGACTTCATTCAGAAGCCATTGATTTTAGGTAGATATGACCTCACAAATGGAATCAAAAAACCATGTTTCAAGATTTATCAACTATTTTAAATGATTTAGAATACTAAATGAATTACCTATTTGGTGAGTGGTTTGTGATGTATATTGAGAAAAAGATCCTAAAGTTTATATTTTTACAAAGAGATCTTAATGATGAGTAGTGTTGATTGGGTGAATGTCACTAATTCTTTGATTTTGAGTATCTCAATACTTGAGGAAGGATAAATGTTTTAGATAGCTCTGTTGGAAGAACGACTCAACCTCAAAAAGTGTTTGAGGATATATATACATAGAGACTTATATATTTTCAAACTATACATAATCTATATATATTAAACGATTGGGGTAAATATATATATACCCTATCAATATTTAGTCATTGGTGGTGCAATAGGTGAAGGATTATAAAATATATGAGTAGGATTCTATCCTTATTTGAGATAGGATCGATTGTGAGTAGATCATTGATAGAATGATTAATGTTTATGAATGTTTAATTTATTTTCATGGAATATTTTTAGTCCATATAACTATAAAAGAACAATATATTATAGATTATCACTCCACTCATTTTTATATGCACCCGAGAATGTGCAAAATGTGTAGTAAGATGCGAAGTATGTTCTGGTTGAATAGAATGAAATGAGATATATTAGTATTCATGTATCATTGTCTCACTTATTATAAGAGAAATGTATAATGTCAATAACTCATTTTAATTATTCATCCACAAACTATATCTTAATGGAATTATTATTAAATTACATTGAATTTCATAATTTCTTTCCCCCAATCACCAATGTCATGGATAAGGTATAGGGAATCTATGAATAAATACAAAAAACAACTCATTTCTTACCAATTCTGGGTGAATCCTGATTTTATGATTGAGGAATGTGCATTATAACATCGATTATGAAACATCATAGGGTGTAAACTAGAAATGTATCTAATTGTTACCAAGGGATCAAATGGAATTTCTAGATAGGATTAAAAAATCTATTGGTTCATCAGTGAAATTGTCTATGGAATGTTTTCCTTTGATGGATGATAAATTAGATACAAACATTAATATTATAAAAAATATGTTGTGCATTTCATCGTTGATCTACAAGGCTCTACGAAGGATCATTTAATACTAGTATAGTTTATCTCTAATAAAAGTTATTATTTTCCCATTTAGTAGTATCCATTTGAGGAATTATTGTATATGGTTTCATTTATCACTATGTTGGATAGTGGTTTGAAAACAATCAATGTTTAGTCGTAGAATAGTTTTTCATATGATAGAGTAAGTGAATTTGATCTGAAATCAATTTAGGACCCCAATGTATAGACATAAATCATGTGTTGATCAGAAATGGTAAACATTGTAATTCCTTATCAGTGATCATTTATTCTAATGAATATCCTGTAGATTTGGACATAGATGGATAGGTAAGTAAGGAAAATGTTACCCAAACCACAATATACCCTATATAATATTGAAGTTTATTATGTAATTTTCTTATAGATTGGATTTACCTACAAAATTTAATGTAATTCATAATGATTTACCAATATCAATGAGAAGAAATATTTAAATAATCTTACTTATACAGTTCTATATTATTACATAAAGTTAGAATCATATTGATTCATTAGGGAATATCCTATTGTTATCATCAACCCGAGTGAGGATGATTTTCGGTTAAATTTAATACCCTTAAGATGAATGTGATATATATAAGGATTATATCCAAATAATTATTGAAATACATACTCTTAAATGAGGATAAATTGTCCATGAATATTTCCTATGAAATCTAGATGAAAATTTATGGGATAAGAATTTTATGGTGGATTGTACATAAATAATTGTATGCATTATGATTTGATTTTTGAATTTTAATCATTTAAATTCATTTTTATTGTGTCTTTTTAGTAACATAATTTTAGAAAAGTAGATAGAAGGGGGATGGAGGAATATAGCACCCATGGTGATTTGTAAGTACCAAGTACCTCATAGCTTAGTAATAAGTACACAGTAGACCCAGGTAAGGTATAAGGCCTCTATCAACCCTGTAATGTACATGGTGGAACTATACATAAAACCTGGTAGCATTTATAGATTGTTTAACTTTATTAGTGATATTTTTATTTTCTCCCTAATTATCAATCCTTATATACTTATTTTAGGTTTCCCATCTTTATATAATTAATTTTATTTGAATGAGAGAACATTCTCTAGTTTTAATTGCTTCATATTTTACTCACTTCATCCAATCTATGAATTTCCATTTGGGCTCTTTGTTTGGTTGCTAGTAAAGTAATGATTTGGAGAACTTATGGTGACATCTCCATTCTACTCATATTTTTTATGGGATTAACATGATTTCGTGAATATATATACCTCTATAGTGATGTTGTTTTTTTAATTATGTTTATATTATGATTAATACTCATCCTACAATTATAAATAGGTTATAAATCATGATATTGATTTAAGGATTCTCCCCTGTCTATAATATTTTGACTTATTAATTTGGGAAGTGACCAAAATACTTTCCCCCCTAAACTATATGTATTTAATACATTGGTTTTGGAGTATGTTTCTTTATAAGATTATAGAATTTCATGTACAATGATTTTTATTCATATTTTATATTTCATATATTATCCTAATCTGGATATTGCATGGGAATGAGGTAGAGTGAGGAACTCGCATTTTATAGTTTTTGATAGAAACTCATCAAATAAAAAACTAAAAGATGAAGATGAAATTGATCATTTACTATTCACTTCCAAAACACAATACATTATAAGAACTAGTTGTTTATAACTTTTATATTAAGGGAAAGTTAACGTTAACATGAATTTCATCCAATATTAAATATTGATTCATCAAAATATTGGGGCTTCTTAATGTGTATCATTGTCAGTCTATATTGATCTGAAAATGAAAAACATATTCAGGTACTATCTTAGACATATTTTTTCAGGATATTTGATTCCAAAATATTTTTATTCTATTTACCATATTGTCACATGATCATGATTACAAAATTTATTCTAATAGTTTATATCATGTAGAAGATCCTTCGATGATAATTAATGTGTTTAGACTTGTTTTAGTATCTAACAAATATACATTTGTTGAGCCTTGTCTTTCCAGTTCAAAGTTTAGGCATGCTTATTAATTTTAAAATAATTATTTGTACATAGATATTATATGTTTCTCCATATTAGTTGTGATTATTCATGTAATTTAAGGATATCTATAAATATACAGAGATATAGATAGATTTATGTATATATATAAAAACTCTTTCATAAGATAATATGATCAACCACCAAGGTGAGGATGTTATATATGTATATGTTGTTACTCCCTATAGGGAGAGTGTATCCCTTGAAGAAAATGATAATAAATAAATAAACATAAATATATATATATATGTGTGTGTGTGGTGTGTGTGTGTTTCTGTTTCTGTTTGTATGTGTGTGTGTGTGTGAATGTAATACATACTATAAAAGATCAGTAATGATAGACATCATTGATAGTTAGATCCCCCATGGTGGACAGTAACCTCACTCATATAATGATCATACCCTAAATAATCAATAGATGAGATGGTCGAAAATTATAAATGTATAATTGAGAAGGATTAGTATTATTATATTTTTTAAAAAATATTTACATTAGTAGAATCATTGCATAATTAGAATATTTTCTTGTTTATCATGGATACATAATTAGAGTACTTTTCTTTTTTATTGCTGCCATTTCGTGATTAACTACCTACATTGAATTCATGAATTAATAACTTATAATTATGATAGAATTTTTGAGGATATGTGGTGATTTTAACATCATTTGATGTACTCACACCTGACACATGTTCCCTTGGGAATATACATAATCCTTTTTTCCATGGATCATTAAAAGGAAAAAAGAGTCTTTATATGGGAGATTTTTTTTGTTTCCACTCACGGTGAGTGAAGTATGGGATAGAAATTTTGAATTATTTTGTCCAGAACTATATTTGATATAATGTAGTTCACCATGGTCATTTATAAGAAGTATCCACAAAATAATATATATTTTTTGGATATTTATATCATGTTTTACTAACACTAATTACCTATATATTATTTTTCCCTACATTCACACATTTGGTAGGTTTAAAAGTAGTTTGGACAATAGTATAAAGTGAATTCATGTTCATATACTTATTCAAAAATTATTTATTTTTTACACACTGAATAAGTGTTCCACTAGTGGATACATGTGTTCTATTCATTTATGTCCAATGCCCATATGGACCAGCCTGATTATTAGCTATATATTATATTGTTTATTCATCTAAAGACTCATTCTCAAGATGATAAATTATATTCTAATAGTAAAATAATTTTCACTTAATATTTTCACAAACCTATATCGAAAAAATGGTGAGATTTACATGTTTAATTTTTTCATATCGAGTTAGCTTGGGTAACTAGGTCGGTTCATTGTAGTAACATATGAAAGTAAACTGGTTGTAAGTATTCAACACACTCTTTCTCTACAAAGGATTCAAGACGTGATATGAGAATATATGATTCCATAACTTGTAGTTTTTATGTAACAAATATTCTGTATCCAATAAATTTCTCTTTGTACAATTTATATAATTTATAACAATAGGCATCTCAAAATCATGTGTTTGGTGGTTCATCTCATACAACATTAACAGCATAGACCCATAATAAATAAAATTACCCAAAAAAATTAAGTTATATATAGACCAACTCACAATAAATATAAATATAAGGTATAATTCAACTCAATTTTATGTTTGGGTTGGATTGGTATAGATATCATCCTATCATTATTCTCCCATGAGGCTCTCTCATAAAAATAAAACCACTCAAATATCATCCCCTTATTATTAAGATTCAAGATTAATGCTTATAATCCAAAGAATTACTAATACGTATTACTCCAATATCACATACCCTTAGAATTATACATCAAATATCCATAAATTACATATTCAGAGCTTAGAAAAAAAATTAGGGTTCCACGATGTTCTTTATAATACATGAAATGTCGAGCAAGATCTACCCAGGTATGGGAATACAAAAAAATGTGTCAATGAACATGATAAAGAAAAAAATATATACATAGTTTTCTTTATTAATTTTTTCCATACACACCATTGGTGATTGTTTCAAAAAATGTTATAATAAGGAACTCTTATAGACCATACATAACCCTATAAAACATTCATGGAACATCTGTTGATATCACCCATAACTAGTGATACCCTAACCTCAAATTGTTCTGGGTGAATGAATATGTTCCCCTTATCTAATTTAATTGTTTATATGAGTTTGAGGATATTAATTCATAAATATAACATGTTTTATCCTATTATAATCCATCCATAGAAAGAAGATTAAAATTCCCTTTTTAGTGAACCAAATATGATCACATCGTGGTCAGATTCCCAATAAAATAAAACCCATCAACTATATGTCATCCAATTAGAACAACTTCCCCATAATATAGACACAATAAATCACATGATGTATCTTGAATATGATCTCAATAAATTTAACTATATCAATAATAAATTCAACATCCCTCTCAGGAATAAAATCTATGAATCCCTCAAGAAAAAATAAATAAATTCCTTGAATATGATATAAAAAGGGATAAAAGAAAAGTTATGTCATCTACAGCTATTTTATTTAATAAAAAATAATCAACTAGAAAATAATAATAACTTGATACTTGTGTCTAAATACCAAATAGAGTAGATATATATCTCACCCCCTAAAAAGATAATGTAAAAACTAATAATATTTGAAAAGCGACCTTTATAGTCCCATCAAGGACACATTCCCCTACACTATATGCATGAACATGTATGATTAGACCGTATTTAGGGTCCCTGGAAATAATTTCATGATGAATATTTCCTAAAATTCCTTTTCGTATACCCCTCATGATATCCTACCTTAGCCAGGATGTCCCACTTGTACTTGGAAAGATTACAAAGAATGTATTTATAAGGCTTAAGCTTATTCTCATGGGTGACTCAATATAATAGAATATTATTTGGAGTGCCTATATATAAAACATAGTTTATTGTGGTATGCCCTCACTCAGAATGAGAGGTTAATGTTGCAACTCTAATTCTCATGCCAATACTAACATGGATGACATTTCTCTCACTTCCATATGATCTGTAAGTCTGATAGAACATATACAACAAACTCTTAGTTACTATCCTATAATAATTACTAGTGAAAAAAATTCATTTTAGTGCCACATTTAGTAGTGAATTATCATACCCACTCTTGTGAAAATGTAAATACTCAATATATCATTACATATTTTCCTTAAAGAAATATTATTTTTTATACAGAAAACACCAAAACAAAATGAGTCATCATATATTAGAATAATATCTTTATGAAAAACTACTAAAAATGAAATATATAGTAAATAAATATATTTTATCTAATTATAAATTCATCTGAAATATGATTAATGAAACATTAGGTTTTAAAACAGAATTTTACAATAAAAACTATTTTTATTATATATTGTATTTTCATCTAATAGATAAATTTATATATTTGAGAATTTAAATTTTTTAAATTAATTCTATTTTTAAATTCATAATAAGCAAATTAGTCTAGGATTATTTGAAGTAATATGATTATCACATATCAATCATTCAAAGGTCCCATAATCTATTAATTTTTATAGTGGCACTTGAGGTGAATCCTTATAGATTGTAATTTTCTAATAGTCGATAGTTTTTTATTTATCATTAAAATATGATGTTTGTTTGCCGATAATAATTAATTTGATTTATAGGTGATGTTTTATTTAATAATTTGATAAAAATTTGGGTGAGTTCATTATTTTGGATTTTTAATTATGGTCTCCTTGAGCTGTTTTTGATATTGTATTAAATTAACACCCACTTCAAAAGATAAATTTGATCAGAATGCATTATTGTTGAAGATTTATTCTAAGACATAAATAAGATAGGTTTCTAATCTCAATAAATACTTTTATTCCATACTTTATTTATGGTTCCAATTATACATGAAATAAACACATTAAACAAAACATGTCATTAATCCATGAAAAATTTAAGTTTAACATACACAATATCATCCTAATGAATATTTAACATGAAAAAAATCCCAATCAAATGGAATTCCAAAATCATGAATAAAAAATTAGATGATTTATGCATCAATGGAGATTTAATATTAATATATTTTATGATTCATATGGTGATGATTTGTAAATAAAGGAAATTTAATGGGACTAGAAAAGGGTCATGTGACAAACAAAAACAAGAATGGGGAGGAGTGTTAAAAATGTGCTTTGGATTAATTAAGAACATGACATAAGTTAATGGTTTTCAAAAAATCGATTTTTTTATAAAATTATTATTACAAAACATATTTTTGATGTTTATAAGAGAATATGAAGATTCCTCCTCCATTATAATTTAAATCAAATAGAATACAACTTACACAATTTCAGTTGAAAACAATTGATCTTCATTAAAATAAAGAACATGGGAAATTTCTCTCAAGTAGAAACATGACATTGGAAGTTCCTCAAATTACATTGATATTTATTTTTTCACGAAAATGTATCCTCCTATGTGATGAATTTTTAACACATTTTATGTAGAATAGGGAGATGATTTTATAGAGAAATGTGATGGATCTTTTCCATTCTAAAACTACACTCCATGTTGGATTAACCATTTGTCTACATAGATAGCCAAATTTGAAGACATATAATTCTTAATAAATATATATGGATGGAGATATTCTACCATAACAAATTTTTTGCCATTGGATTTTTGTAGCCAATGTAATGGTTGATTTTAAATCCATAATAGAATTTTGTATTGGAGTTTAATGCTTCAATGGGGATAATTATTGGTTTATTTGGGCCTTAAATATATTTCCATGTTTTAATATAATATTCCTAAAATTTTTGTTGAGATTAAATAAATTCATAATTTTAGATTCTACATACAAAATATTGCATCATAGTTGGTCTAGTTTCTTTGAAATATTCTTCAGTCTTTCTTTTGTGGTTTATATAAACCATTAGATAGTGAATTAAACAATGAATCCATTAAATTATTAATATTAAATTGAATTAGGAACCCTAGAATTAAATAATATTATAATTTTGATACGAATGTAGATAGTTACGATTAAAATAATAAACATCCTCGAATCAAGATTAATGAAATTAATGCTCATAATTCATATATAATTTTAAAATATGTGTATTTCACACCAATTTTGATATTTTAATAGAAAATAAGTAATATGAGTAAATAAATAGTTATTAATAAATAACTAACATCAACTCCCCCACACATTGACTTCTTACACGTCTTCATGTACATAAAATATAAAAACATAACAAAATCATTTTTACTCACCAAAAAATATTAAAAATTTTGTTTCACCAATCAAGGGGTCTAGACTAGTTCACTCCTCCATAATAAATTCCAACAAAAATTAGAACAAAAAATTGTTTAAAATACAATTCATTTCTCAATATCAATTTTAGAAAGGGAAAGAGTGGTCACTCAGAATTCCCTCCTCTCAAGATGATAAAATTTTTTTTGGTGATTCACTCATACACCAATTGAAAATAAAATAAAAAATTTTGTAATATAGCTCAAATTCCATTTCATATTATAAAGTTAAAAATATTCAATAGTACTTTTTTTGTGATTTCAGTGGAAATGGGATGGAAGGAATATTAATCTTAAAAAGATGAAAGGTGGGTCAAAACACCAACATTGAAAAAAGAATGAACATTTTTTTTCAAATGTTTCAATGAAGGAAATGGAAAAAAATATTTATAAGGTCCCAAATGTGTGATGTACGACAATATAGGATTAAAATTATAAGTGTATAAAATTTTGAAATATGTATAAAACCCAAAAACTCATCCAATAATCTAATAAAAATGATTCATGTGATTATTTTTAGAATTTTATCGTAGAAAAAATCTCACACTTATCACCCAACATTTTGTTTATATCCTAATGACAATAATTGTAATAGTTTTAAACAGATTTATGTTTAAATAAAGATTGATATTTTACATTCCCATAACATAACCTATTCATTTTTTTTATTGTGAAAATTTTCATTAAAATTTTTACAAAACATCAAAATCCTGAACCCATTCCAAAAACTCAACAAATTATATCATGTCCCCCCACACATAAAATGATGATTACACTCTAGAATATGATGAAACATTTAAAATAAGGGATGTGATAAAAAATGAAATCCATTCCCCTATGATTTTTTTAATAAATTGTGCAATGAAACCCTTACCAATGTTTTGTGGGATAAAATTTTGGGGTTGAAATGTGGCTATCAAAAAAGATTTTTTTCATGCTAGAAGGGGATTTTAGAATGGGGATCAATGTAATTTTAATGGATGAATATTTGGTTAATTTTATTCTCATGTGGTTAATAAAATGGATATATCATATTAATGAATGATAAAGTATGAACTTCATCTCAAATTCCCATTAACTCAAGACTTACAATTATGGGTGAAACAAATAATATGAAAATATATACAGAGGATAACGTGGTAGGATTTCAATAATTGTTCCTTTTTGTTATGGAAAATTTATTTCTCAATTCAATAATTGAGCATTAAAATTTTTTTATTCTTGAAAAAAAATGTTTATAGAAATGTATGATGAAAATACAAAATATTTTAGAGGTAAAACAATCATAGGACTCCCCAATATGGTTGAAATTTTTATAAAAATTTTATTTTGATTAAGTATGACTATTTTTTAGTTTATTAGTTTTTTTAGTTTTTATTAAAATATAATGAAGCTCAAAAGGGAAATAATAAAAAAAAGGTTTTGATGAAGATTTTTTTAGAAAAGTGAGAATGAGATAGGGAGAAGAATAAATTGATAGAGAGAGTGTGTGTGATAAAGAGAGAATGAGATTAACCAGATGATGAAGAATATAGGGAGATAGAGTTATAGGTAACGAGGTGCCCCATGGTTTTGATTTTTTGGGTCACTATCTCTATCATGTGGTGGGAATATTGTTGTGTTTGGGGATCTAATGAATGTTGATGTGGTTCTTAGGATGTTTTTCCTCTCATTTAGATTGTTTAGCCGATGAACATTAAACCCTAATATCTTTTGTAAGAAGGGTTTGGTCTTTCACTACACCAAATAGTTAAACATAGTAATAATATAAGAAACTTGCTACAAGAATTAATCTTATTTGGTTGAAGAAGAAATAGATAATTGAAATGAATTACCTTTCCAACCTCATATAATACCTCTTTATGTTGTTTTTTCCATTGAGTAACGTATAATTTCCTTTGTATAGATTGAATGTCTCATATAAATCAAGTCAGAGTTCCAATAATTAATTCAACTACAATAATCTCTGTCAACTAGATTTGTCACAATCAAAATTATAATTTTTGACCTCCCAAATTGACTAATATTAGATTTATTCTAGTAAATGAAATTCATGAACAAAAGATAGATTAAAATGAGACATCCAAATTGAATACTTTCATAATTTTCAATAATCAAAAATAGATTTAGTATGTCTTTTAGGCCAGTCTTTCCATTTATGATTAAAAATTATATCTGAAACTATTTTCACTTCTCTATTAATAATTTCATCCATACCATTTGTTTAAGGATGTTATTAAGTTTAATTTTTATTTAAAACAATATTATTATTCAAAAGAGATTCCATAGTCTGACATAAAAAACATGTTCCTATGCAACTAACCATGGCACACATAGTTAAAATTTTTGGAAAATGGGGGTTTTTAGGAACTCTCTAAAACTATGTGAATTATCATTTCAAGTGGGTTTGGGATTAACCCCCCTTAACACATAGGATTCTACAAGAATAATATAAAAAATAAAGTGTAAGGGGTAAATGGTCCCAGTAAATTGATTCCCCAAAAAATGATCTCATAGATGATTAAAGGACATTCGATTATTTTTTCATATAGAAATTGTACCAATCTTTTTGAATGCGGGAGAATATTGACCAAACACATGTGATTCCTTAATGAGTGAACTCTAGAAGAATCTTAAGTGAAGGACTATTTTGGAGACCCATTTTTTCCACTGTTTCCACCTCTAGGCATTGACTGGTGGAATTATAAGTTGAAGAAAGGTTTTCCTTCATTAAAACAAATCACAATTACCATGTGAGCCCCAATTTCCAAAATTGTATTATCTTACAAAAAATTGTATTTTGAATCACTTTGAACATGAATTTTTTTTCCTTCGAAAAAATTAAATAAAATAAAACCATATAATTGATTTAAAATTGAGGAATACCCTATAGATTTGGAGTTATAGATGAGAGGATTTCAATTGGATTTTAATGATTAATGCTTTAATAAGGAGAAAAATTATAATTTCTACATAAGTTATCACCATAAAGGATTTATTTTCATATCCTATCATTGATATCGTGTTAAAAATCCTTGGAGTATTATGATTTAAAAAATTAGTATGGGTTTAATATCACGTTTCATTATTAAGTTAATTAACGTTGAATGGTTTGTAAAGATGATTATTTGGGATCTCAAGTGATAGAGATGAAATTTATCTAAGGAAAAAGCCACAACAAAATGTTTCTTCTTAGTTATAGTGTAAGGATATTTAGTTTCACCTAATGTTTTTGAGGCATTGTATGTTACATGAGGAATTTATTCTCTTATATGACTATGAATGACCCCAATGTCACAGTAAACATAATCTCAGTTAAATTCAAAGGGTAAGGTGTAATATAGGGGGTAGATTTTTTGTGTAGATATAATAATATAATTGTGTTCAATTATGTATCTCTTCCAAGCCACATAGAAATGGAATGTAACATCATTATAGAGTAGATGAGTGAGTGGTAAATAAATCCTATTGATGTTCTAGATGAAACAATGATAGAAAATGGTATGAATAAGGAAATAATGAATGTCTCAAAATTATGTCGTTTTAGGATGTGATTGGATCGCCTCAATTTTAGTAGGATCAACTTGAAAACCCTATAGTGAAACAATGTTCCCTATAAAAATAAAATTAGAAACCATGATGTTACATTTTTTAAAATTCATCCCAATATTACATTTGAGACACTCTTTTATGACCAGATAGAGTGAATACAAGCTGGGTCCAAATTTGTTACCATAAATGTTAATGTATTCCATGTGCACCTCTTTGCGATGGTCAATGTATTTAGAAAATATGGTCATGTAACAACTCTATATTGTAATAAGAGGATTGAAAAATCCAAAAATCACTATCATATATGAACATGTTATAAAGTGGCAAGAGAATATTTTCATTTTTTCTCACCAGGTAAAATTTGGATTTGAAAGTAGTCAGTGTACCCATTAAAACAGTAATAATATAATGATCCAACTAATATTCCGATAATATTATCAATAAAAATAAGAGTTTTGTGATCATCTCATGTTTCAACCTTAAATATTAGAAAATCTACACACACATGTTATTTTATTCACTTGAGTTTTTTTCACCTATATTTTTTCATTTGTGAAAACCATTATCCCACCCTTATTTCGTACCACTTGAATCTAAAGAAACCATTAACTATTAAAAATTTGGTATATATTTCTATCTACAAGAATCATGGTAATATAATCCCTAACTATATCATGTATAAGTGTATTTATTTTTATTTTAGGTTGTATGATTGGTTTATAATATTCATCTAGATGTATGATATGAATGAAAAGGGTAGGGTTGATGCATTGAAAGTTCAATAGGGTCCAACATAAGTCCTTTTTCTTTTACTCCAAAATAGGAAAAAATTTGAATCTAATGATATTATAGTTGTACTAGAGATAATTACTAGATAAAACAGATCATGGGAAATGAATGAATATTTCAGGTACACAGGAAAGGGTTTTAGATCACTTTCATCCTTCATTTTCAACCCGAAAAGATATGAAATGGGGAAGTAGTTTTTATTTGTTTTGATCCATTTTCTATAAAATTATCAATTGTGGAACTATAAATATTAGAGTTGAGATGGTGTTAAAAAGTTGATTTAAGATTATTTATATTGATGGTTTTTATGAATGAAATTTCAACATCATCTTCCAAATTTCTGATGTGGTTAATCATGGTGAGTATTTTAAAAATGCCTCTTTCATTAGAAAATGATTAACATGATGCAATGGGGGTGAGTATAATATCAGATGTGTCCCTAGAAACATGGATACTGAATGTATAGTGATCCTTTAATGGGTATATCATGGATTGAAAAATAATAAAATTGGCATTTTGGTAACAAAATTCCTAGATAGGATGCCTACATGGATATCAATATTATCTCTAGTTTTCATGGGGAGTGTTCTCCATAAAATAATGGGAGATTATGAAAAATTCATCTCACTTTCCATGTAACAGACCTAGAAATTAATCAAGAAGGTAACATCATCAACCTGGACAAGGATAACCTTAGTTATTCCCTCAGGATCGGGAGTTCATTGATTGTATAACTGGATGAAAAAACCCATTAAGTGAAAGGTACATAGACCATGGTTTTGGAGTATGGATTTTAGAGTAAAATTTATTGAGTCTTATATGTCTATCATTTCATCATTAATTTTGGAACCCCATATTTTTTATGGAACCGTTAATGTCCCTAGATACTTGTACTTCATCGGTGTGGAATGTTGGGGTGAAATTAATTAAATGGACTAAATATGCCTCTTCTTTGTAAATAATTGCTTTAGAAAGATTTCATACATTTGGTTTTTTTAATGGAATCTATGATGGGAATGTTTACATCAACAAGTATAAACATGTCATGAATTGTCGAATCAGACTCAGATAGATTATTTGGATTATAGATGGCATAAGGAAATGGAATTTGGTTCCTTGAAAAAATGGAAGGTGTTGAGGGATTGGATACATGTTTTTTTTTGTTTCTCTTTGAAAGGACCAGTTTTGGATACACCTAATACTAAGAGGGTGGAATAGTATTAGATAATTTTTAATCCAATTAATCATTTTATCCCATTACCTCTTTAACCTATTTGTATCTTCATTCTATTATTCTCTATTACCCATATCATGTAATAATAATAAACCATTAAATACAAGTACATGATATTTTTAGATTGTTTACTACTTTGTAAGTGTATTTAGTCTTTATCATGGTCTAGAAATAATCATGACCACAAAACTACTATAAATTAATCCATTAAATGTTGTTACAGCAAGTAAGAAATACAATTTCAATTAAAATACACAATAGTAAACTGATTGTTCATATTTTATAGTACATGGATAGATATTTATATTTTCTATAAATACATCCCCCTTTTGGTTGATAATGGTTTGTAACACCAAGAGTGTCTTCCACCTGTTGATACCTTTTGGATACCACCTTTCATCTTTGTTCTCAACGACCGTCTACATTAGTTTAATACATTATTTAAAGTAGGAATGAAACACTTCTTATTCTTCACCCAATAAATCAAAAAGCATCAATTTTTTCTTATTCTGTTAGTAATAATAAAATGATTGTTGTAGGGATATGGACACATAATTCATTCTGACCAAATAATCATAAATTGAATATAAATTGTTCTGAAATTATTCTTTTTTATACATTCTAACTCAGTGAAAACCCTAACTGCATTGAATCTGCTTCATCTAATAATTATTGAATCATAACACTCATACTTAATTATCAAAACAATAATGATCTGATTAATATAGTATAATAATATTTAATTTTCATTGAATAATGACAAAATTTATGTGGGAACACTCTATTATTCTTGGACACTCAATTTTATACAATTGTGTAATTATATCTTATTATCTTCCTCTTATAGTCTATATCATAATATGATTGTATTGGTTCAAATCCATTCTTCCATTTATAAGTTTATATTTTATGAGACTAAGTTTTGCTGAACATCCAATGCTTTATCATGCATGAATGATTGTGCATAAAAAAATAAATCACTTTTTGTATTATTACCTAGTTAGATCACATGTGCTTCAGTGATGAGCATCATGGTATCAAAAACTTATAAAATTAATTTATATGATCTATTTTTTTATTTTCAATTATAGTTCTTTGTTTGACTATGTTGAATGGTTCTATAAGTGTGCATAAAAGAATTCACTTATTTCTTGGCTAAACCCACTGTCCAGTTGGTGTTTCTTAACACGCAGTCTACCTCAATTGATTTTATTTATTAATTTTGACACACATGGTTTCTTTAATATTAAAAAATTCTTATGACTAAATATTCATCATGCATGAACACACTAACCTCACCTTCATGAGAATTTCTTATTCATTAAATAAACACCATAAAATATTGAGGTTCTTTTTCATGAAAATAGGAGCCTGATTTGCTCTTGTATCCATGACATTGGTCGAATACATCTAGGAACAAGTTTTTCATGAAGAATAATGGGAGTAATAAACTTTGGAACTGTTTCATGATGTCTGATATTCAGGAAAATACCTAGAGATACATCTTTGTTTTCCATTTTTATTTACATAAAACACTTATTCACGAGGATAATTTTAGAGTTTTTTGAACATGTCAAAGTCATGGTGGACTTCTCATCTCCATGATTAACAGTTGGATCACAGGACCCTATTTTCACTTTTTGAATCTTAATCTCAATGATGTTTTGTTTTATATAGAAAATGAGAGAACTCAGATTTTTGAGTAGAATCAATGTTATTATCATTGATTATTATTATTTTATAATCATTCATCAGTTCTTCTTAATAATTTAATCACCAAATCAAATCCCTCAAAATTGACCTGAAAAGACTTAGATAATTATCAATTATGATATCAAATTTGAATATTTTTGTGTATATTGAAGATACACTAAGAAACATGGATCTTTCTATCTTGAATGGCCTTCGCTGCTATGATGGGATCCTAACATGCATGCCTTTTTATAATGCATGTAGGCTATATTCCCCCAAACCCATGATCAAATCACCTCTTACAACTGCATTTGTAGTTCGGCTAAGTCAACTCTATAGTAAATTATGAAATTTTAGTTTCATGGTTTTTCGATCATGTACATCTCAAAAAAACAAACATTGAGTAGTCATGATTGCTTCACGTTTGACTGATGGTGGTTCGAACTCTTATCCTACGAACCAGTGGAATCATTGATGGAAGATAGAAGAAGGAAGATGAAAGCACTTGGTAAAACATGTGGCCCATTTTTTAATACATGAGTTGTGGAATATTGAATAATTCTTATTCAAATTAGCGGGATACTGTATTGATATTGCGTATCTCTGTGAGACATTGGTGGAGATGATGATGACGTCGATGGGGATTCCTATGGTCTTGCCAGCATGGTGATGATGGACATGATGTTTGAGCGATAGGTGTGTGACTCGGGGAGGGTGCATGACTCGAGATTCATGTGGGGTGATGATGGTAATTTTTTTCTTGAATGTTTTTATTTGAATTTCAATTTGTGGACTAACGCAGCTTTTGAAGTTCTGAAATGTAAACTTTTGAAATGTATGGTTTCCTACTAACCCTGAAAACAACCTTTTGAAAATGAAAAAAATTGATTTGGAGTGGGATACAGGATGAGATGGATGGCGGTGATCACAACAATTTATTTAATCTCATGAATAGAACGTGCAAAACCCATCCCACATCAAAAATTCTCCGGGTTACTTCATTCTATATTAATAAAGTTCTACGGGTTAGGGAAAAAAATTCTCTACTCTCCCTCTCAATACCATCATGTACTGGTTAAGCATGAGTTCTCTACGCCCACCTCCTTTTGAGAAAATGGACCACTCTAAATATTCCTCCAAACATACCAAGGACTTACACATGGCCCTCAATGTTTCCTGAAAGCTGGCCTTGATGAACTCCCATTGGTGTGGTAAACCCAGTGTCCCACATAAGTCTTAAGCTAATGCTGGACTATCTCCATTGTATACTACCATTATTTTTAAACAATCCCACCAAATAGCTCGTTAAAAAGATTTATATAATGGAATTATATATGAAATGAATAGCTACACCAATAGATAGAACTCTAGTATATAATTCTTCAATTATCTCACAATTTCTCTTAAAACAGTAATCTATCCCACCACTAATTCAAATTTAACCATTTCTGAAATAATTGGGTGAAATGGTTCTTCTTAATTCTTTCTACAATCTCAATGTTCTCAAGTAGGAACATTCATGTAGTTCATGAAACATTAATATATTGTGTGACCTTCAATTCCACATATTCAATAATTTTTAGAATATATATTCTAATTATCATTAAATCATACTTCTTCTTTGTTATAAGAAATGTGTCAGTTATGGCACATGTATTGTGAACATAGTATTAGTTCATAAATTGTCAGAGTAACAACATATAGAATTTCTCAACCATGAAATCCAATGCTATGAATCCAAAACATTTATCTAGGAATCACCATGAAACACCATGTCTTTTTGTGAATCCAAAAAAATTATCTAGTAATCACCATGAATCTAAATGTGTTAAAATGAATCCATAAACATTATTCAAAAAACATAATTTAAATCATTGTAGTGATACAATTCACATGTTTCATGTCATATAATGTCATAATGACATTATCTACGATCGATTAACTTTACAAATTATTGATCGTATTGACATCGTTCTAATCTTATTATTGAATTGATCATCATATTCCACCAATGATAATAAGATAAAAAATATAATTCATACACAAAGTGGGATCTTCACTTATTATATTCATTTTCTATATCATTATTTAATGGTTATTTTTTATTCTTCTTGAGGAATATAAAATTTATTTCCATATTGATGTGCAAATCATCATACATTACCCTTGGTGTTAGTTAGTGGTTGAGTTGGGAATTGGTAAGAATTGATGTTTTCTTGATGAATTAGGTGGGATGAATGTTGACCATTTTAGTTTTCAATATTTTAAGACTATAATGGGTGAATAGGGTACGATATTCCACAAAATAGTGTCATGGTAATTTGGAGGAAGTGGAATGTCCCAAATTAGGATTTCCATGATTTTTATTCTTTTTAGGAAAATTAGAAGGATCACAATGATAGTGAAATATTGGAAAAACATGAGGATGATTTCTCTATTTATGTTGATGTAAAAAAGGATAAGGTTTTTGGTCATTACCACAACTATAATGATATTGGAATTGTTTTGTACTTTGAGGATGGAATTGAGGGGATGAGAGATATGATTACCATTAGTCAATAAAGAGTTATAGGTTTAAGATAAAGGATCATATTTCGATTGGGTGGAGTTTCTAATTAACTGGCATGATTTATAAGGGGTGTTGTTTCACTAAGAATAAGTTTCATTTAACACCATTAGAATTTAAGAATTTGAGGGATCATACTTAATTCTTTGAAATTAGTGGATTGCATGAGCTGGTGGGTTATTTTAGCCACATATTTTGATAGTTCCACGGAACCTATATTGTTGAGAAGATGAGGTAGGGGATCTTTTCGCTACTTCTAGTTGTTGTATAAAACCTATATGTTCAGTCATCCTTTTGGCGATTTTCATAGGCTCTAAGGATTGATTCTCTTGTTTTTTTTTCAACTTGATCATGTTCTCAATTATGGAATTGTTAAACATTTACATTCATATTAATTATGAGATCTCTTGTAGATATTGGAGTTGTTTCAACATGATCACTACCATATTTGGCATCAATTATAATTCAATCAATAGAGAATAACCCCTCATAAATGTATTGGAACAATTTTTGGCCAGGGAGTTGGGGGTTTGGGAAATTTTGAACAATATTTTTGAACCACTCTCAGTAATCATGGAGTGACCCATTGTGTAATTTATGGATACCCCTTATTTCATTTACGGTAGAAGTAATTAGAGATGTAGTGAAGACATTATCCAAGAATATTTTCTTCTTGTGATTCTACGTGGTGATGAAACTAGTATGGATGTAATAGAGAAAATATATGGAGGATATATTTTGGAAGAATGGGTATGTATTCATTTTGATTTATTCTTTAAAAACCCATTGAGGATTCATGGGATAGAATTACACATGAATATCTTTGAGGTGAAGATATGGATCCTCACCGGCTAGCTCATGGAAATGAGGTATGAGATGAATCAAACCAAAATTGAGTTCGAAATATGACTCAATGTTTTCATATTGAAAATCATGGTGTTATTAATACATGCAAGGGATTCAAGTTATTTTAGGAATTATTCCATAGTATGGGTCATATATAGTTCAATTGTATTTGTATTTAATGGGTCTTGATTGATTTGATTATCTCTAATGTCCCAACTAATTCAGAAAAGAGTTATCTTGATCTTTGGGTCAAACAAATCTGATGGAATTTTTGTGATGCTATAAGAAACTCAAATAAATTTTTGTATGATGGGGAAAATAAATTTATTTTTTTTGTTTTTTCTATTTATATATTTTATTGGATGGTGTCCTTTTCATTGTGTGTTTTTTTCAATTTTTCTGGTCTATTTGTTTAAATTTTCTTTAAAATAAATAAAAAAACTAATTACTACTAGTTGCACCATGCATAGAAATAAAACCATTTTATGTTTGGTTTATTTTCTTATATTAAATATTAAAGGGTTTTATGCTCTGCTAATGTGTATAGAGGCACTCGAGTTGAATCCCCAGGGATGGAATCTTTTATATAGACTATTTTTTAATGATTTATATTTAAATTGGGTGGTCTGTTAAATAGATAAAATAAATATATTTATGGATTATGTTTTATTTACAAACATGAGAAATATATGGGTGCAGTAATTATTTTGGATTTAATATTATGATATCCTTAATCATTGCATTATTTTTAATTATATTTACACCCACATCATATTAATAATTTCATCAAAATTTCCAAGTGTTGAGGATCTAATACAATCTATAACATAACTAGGGTTTAAAGTATCAATAAAAAATATGTAGGGAAGTGTATTTTTGGTTCTAATAATCCATGAAATCAAAATGATAATTAACGAGTTTCATTAATCAATGAAAGTTTATGTTTAACATAGGCAATGTTAACCTAAAGAATACTTAATGGGATAAATCTATCAATTGCATGACATCCCCAAACTGGAAATCACCTAAATTTATTATTTATTCATCTGTTGATATTTTTGTTAATCAAGTATATGATTCTTTTGGTGAATATTTATAAATAGTAGAAAATAAAATGTAAAAGAAAAGAGTTGTGTTCCAAACGTACACTTGAATAGTGATGATAGTTTAAAATAAATGTTTGAATTAATAAAAAAGAGAAATAAGGGAATGTTTTTCAATAGTATTTTAAAAAATAATAATATTAATAATACAATATAGATCTTGGATTATTATGTGTTTATATGAGGATGAAACACACATTAAAAATCAAATAAATTTGAAACCAACTTACCCAAAAATAATTGAATATAATCAAGGTACCTAAAATAATGTATGGCCAAAAGGTATACCAAGTATAAAATTTATTTTTTACGTACTCTCATGATTTTTTAAGTGATAGTTTATTCCATTGTATCCTCTTATAATCTAAAGTGACAACACATTTCTAGGAGATGAGGGGGGAAATTTTATAGGCAATGGTGGTGAACTATTTTGGTTCCAACACAACCCTCCAGGTTTGATCGACCATTTGGAATCTTTTATAGAAAAATATGGATATAAATATACTTCATAAAAGTTTTATATATTGATATGGAAATTTTAACCTCTGAATTTTACATATATTGGATTTATTTATCCAATTTTATGTCTATTTTCTTAAACCACATACTACTATTCATTTTTTAGTTGATTTTTTTAATGGTTTAAATGTGACTGAATTTATCTATATTAATATTTATTCAATTCTAAACAATTTATTATTCCATGATTGGATTATACATCATGACTTTCAAAAAATAGAATTCCATCTCAATTGGATGATTTTAATGGGAGAAAATTCAATATTTGTGTGCTTTTTTCAAATCATAGATAGAATTGGCGGTTGGATTACGATGCATTAATTATACAGCTTATTGGTTGAGTTGGGACTTGAAATTTTTATAAACAGTATTAATGTATTGTTTTAGTACTTATTGTAGATAATAAAATAATCTTACTTATGGAATGAACCCATAAATTATGACATCATAACTAGTTTAGGGTTATTCATATATTCTTTCGGCCTTCTAAGGTGGTACATATAATCTATTAGATTGAAAAATGATCCGAATTATAGTTGAATGATTTGAATTAAATTATATTAGGAACTACCAAAATCAAAATAATGAAATTTGGAAAAGTATGTTCATAGAAATGAATATAATAGTAACTCACTTAAATATGAATTAATTCAAATTATTTTTATTAGTTATAATTAATATTAAATCATTGGTATTTAACACCAATTATGCACTTTTACTTGAATATAAATAAAATGAGTATATAAAAAGTAATTAATTAGTTAATAAAATAATTATTTCTTGATATTTTTTAAAAATAAAAGATTTTTAGTTGAATAGTGAAAAATATAGATTTTCTTAACAACGTCACTTTTAATACATGATTGACTTAAAAATCATTGAAACCAATTTTTTTGTAAAATTATAATATTTTTAAATTATATAAATCATATAAAAGCAATATTTTTAATTCATAAAACCCATGTATAATATTTCATAAATGAAACTTATATTTTACTCTAGAAAAAGTTTTTATGTACTTACATTAAATAGAATTTATCACTTTAAAAAATTAATTATAATTAACTAATTTAATATTTTTGGAATAATACTTTTGTAATTTAATAAGATAAATTTATTTTTGAACATATAATTATGGTTACTATGATTGAATTTAATTGTTTTGATAATTATAATACTGTAATTTTGAAATAATTGTTTTATTATCATTGTTTTTTTTCATAAAATAAAATATATTAATCACCAATTAAAATGGATATAATATGATTCTTAACCCTATATATAAATATATTTATATTCATTAAATTGGTAATCTAAATAAAATAACATAAATGACACCTAATGGTTAAAAAATTCTAAAAAACATTTTCCAACAAATTAAATTTTTTAATTTAAAATTTAAATTATATTATTGTTAAATTAAATAAAAATAAATATATGATAAATATAGGTTAAAAAATAAAATATTATTTTAATAGATACATTTATTTTTTAATTGAAAATAGACTACATTGATAAAAAAACTAGTTCCCATGGAAAAAAACAACAATGGTAAAATATAAAAACACTGTAGTAAAAGTTATAATTTTTTTTAAAGAAAATAATTAAAAATGTGTCTTAGAGGTTTTTTATTCATTCTATATACCCTAACTCCATTAATTCATCCTTTTTAATCCATTTACATATTATTAGTTTCATGTCATTATTGTAAAATAATGGGTATTGACATATGTACATTTTTCTAAACTTATAAAAGGGGAACACTACCACCACATCCTTCAACACCTGTCCTATAAAATTTCAACCTAAATTATAAAAAATTTATCCTACTATAATCCTATCTCAATTTCATAAACCAGTAGTCTAGATTAAAATCCTAAGGACAATATTTCCATAGAAATTTTCATGAATAATCTCAAGGTCTCAATGTTAGTATTTATTACTCCTTATTTTTTATTCATTATATTTCTATTAAAAACATGTTATACACAACTTAATATAATGAATCAAGTATTATTAATATAATATAAATTTTTTATTTTATTTTATAAACCATTATTTAATTTATTTTATCCACCAAGAAAATGAAAAATAACATCGATCATGTGTACATGATAACTACCACCCCCACAAAAAATGTGGTTTCCATAATGAATTACATTATTGGTTGTTAAAATTGATAAATTCGATGAAATAATATGATTAGTATATCAAAATTGTAATTACTAAATGATAGTTTATTATATACCTTTATTTTAACCCTTTCATTGAGAAATGAAAACATTAATCATGTGTGTGGAAGACTACTACATTCATGAACAATTAGTTTCTTTCTCAACCCCTCCCTTCACGGATGGTTTGAATAATTAATTTAATTATGATATAATATATTTAATAAATTTTTAGAATTCTTTAAAATGTATATTAACATTATATAGAAATATATCTTTACTCATAAAATCATTATAACATACTCTTGTTTGGGTTGTGTTTTTCGACCTACGTGAACAATTTTATTATTTTTTAAAAATGAATGATTAAGGAATGTTATATAATTTTAATATAAATTAATAATAATTTTTATAGTATGTTTTAATGAATATATAATGTTTTTACTATTTATGATATTTATTAATATATCACCATTGTATCGTTAAACACCACAGAACTAGTTCATAATAATATCCTTTTTAAAAAAATTAATTTATTCCACCTAATGAAAAGGTACATAATGAATAATTTAAGAAAATGAATAATATATTATTAATAATATTGTAATGATGAACTTTGAGGAATAATTAATAACAAAAATACTATTATAAAACTAGTGAATTACGATCAATATAACTCACATGTTATATTCAAAATAATTAATAAAAAACTATTGTACATGTAGATAAGAGTTTAAATTAACATTATATAAGGATATATATATTAATAATAGTTTTTAAGTATGTTGTTAGGATATTTTTATACATTAGAGTCAAGTGATTTTGTTGAAATATGGAATTTATGAAAGCGTTTATTTTTCTCATTTTCAAATCCATGAGAGATGATTTATATTATATAACATAATTTATTTTATATAATGTATTATATAACATATATTATTAATGTATAGTAAATATATTTCATTTATTTGCTTTTTAATGTTTTTTCCATTGTAAGAATCCATTTCTAATGTTTCCATTACCTTTAGGGTTTTTATTAACTCAATTATCAATCATTTAGTTATGATTGTTTTTCATGACCATATTATATATAAGTTAGTTGACTGATTCTATTTCATATTATTATGTGTTATTTTTACATTTGTTTATAGGTATTTATATTTATAAAACACAAACCCATTTATAAATGTTTCTTTCTTCATGATTTATATTATTCTTAAGGAATATGGTTATCCAAGATTTTATTTCATTTTGTTAAAAAGTGACACCGTATGAATAATTATTATATGTATCTAAAATTTTCAATTTCCTATTTAATTAAGTATTTTCCACTTTACCTTATGGTAAATGACCCTTTCCATTCAAATATTCCTCCTTGGTGATTTTATTCACAATAAAAATATTTCATTCTTAAGAATAATTCTCTTCGTATTTAACGAAAGATTTCCTACATTATCCAAATTTTATTTTTCCATTATTATCCTATTTTATATTTAAAAATATAATTTGGTTTTCTCTCATGTGACCGTCTTGTTTATCATTTCATATTTAATAATTTATGTTATTTTAATCTTTTAATTATGTGGGGTTTCAAAAAATGTATCTTAAATTATTAATAATATTTTCCATCCTTTAAAAATAAAAAAACTTTTCCACTCTAAAATATTTTTTGATAAACTTTATATCTTTTCAAAGATAAATTATTGAATATTATTTTTAGAATATATATTTTTTGATGTATTTTCACTCCACATTTCTAAAAACACTAGGTACTTTAAAGGATCTACTTTTTAATTCTCTTTTAAAAAGAAATGAATTTTTAAATTATTTAACTTCTCCTATTAAAAACACTTTTCAATGTTACTGTAGACTCATAATTTATAAAAAAGATAAAATTATTTTATAAAATAACTCTTTTAAGGTTTATAATCCAAAAATCTTTTTATCTATAATGGCCTTATTTCATGGGATGTTATTTTTCATGAAACATCATCTCAATGTTCTTATGAAATACTCTTTTTGGGTGATTGATTTTTTAGTATCAAACGTTTAAATTCTTTATGTAAATTTTTGTGATACCATTTATAAATGTTTGGAAACCGATTTTCATTCATGGTATTTTTTTATATAATTACTTGTTTCGAGTGTAAGGAATTTTTATGGATGATTTTTGATAGTGAAATTAAATCACCCTCTAATCTATAATTTAAGGATTTGAATATCATGAGATATTGATGTTATGCATAGAAATTTTTTTGTTCATAAAAGTGAGAAAGAAAATTTTGTTTATTCATGACATGATGCATGGACATTTTCATTATTCATAATAAAATGTGTGCATTTTTTCTTGTTCAGAACATGAAAAATAGGTATTTTCTTATTAAAAATGTTATAATGTTCAGATTATAATTTTCATTACATAGTTATTTTTATACTAATTTTAAAGGTATTTCTTTATTACTTTGTCATATAATAATGATTATTCTCCATGGATCGTATTTATCATTTCATGATTCCAAAATCTTTTTCATTAGTGTAATTTTTTATTTGTAATGGTATATCCCTGTATCAATATTTATAAAGAACTATTATTGTTAAATGTTTATTTTAATAATAAATATCTACACTACTCATGTTTTCTCATATACTTATGATCTAACAATTGATGACATGTTGATATGTATTCTATTACTATATGTATTATCTAACTCATTTCTTATGCTTCCAATCCATAATTAATGAAGTTGTGTGTAACCTATGAAAATAATATAAAGTAGTGTATTTTTGTTAGATTATGGATAAATTTTGAAAAGATTAGTAAAATAAGTTTCTTGTTTTACTGGTCCTCAAATATTCTAAAGCTAAAGGTTCTCCAAGTTTTGAGGGATTATTGTGATATGTAAAACTGATGTTAAATTTTTTCAAGATTAGTTTTTATTATTGACTCACTATAAAATTATTTTTTATAGGTAATTTTGTAGCACCAAATATGTGAGTGTGGGTTTGGGGCGCTTTAGTTGTCATCAAATGAATGATTAGCTATTTTTATGGTTTTGTTTATGGAACAAGAATATCCATCTAAAAGTTCATATATTAGGATAGAAACGGTAAAAGGGGATAATGACCATTGAGTACCTCCTCTTGTAATCCCTGGGTTGGAAAATAGTATCAATGGTATAAGATGGTAACAAATACGGGAGGCATTACCCTCAATAGGAAGAATAGTAGGACCCTGAGATAGAATATCAACCGTAAAATAACTCTATAAGATAGGGAACGCAAAATACAAAATTTATGTAATATAATATGAATACAATGAAGGTATTCAAGAAAAAACATAGAGAAAATATCAGGGTTGAAACTCGATATAAACTACAATTTCCAAGCTAGTAATTATCATCTCTTCCCATAAAATCCTCCTAGAAACCTTAAAATGGACTGTATAAATAAGGGGAGAATACATGTATAATATATCAGGTATAAAACAATGTCTTTTTTACATATTACAATATAATACTAATACACCATGAGAAAATAGTAGAACAAAAAACACCTGAATATGTCAACTAAAAAATCTCATCCACACTTTGGAATGCCCACTAAAATACTCATCTAAGTAAATTAACACAAGAAGAAGCATATCGATAAGAGGTTACCCCCCATCATTTATCCACTTATTTTTTACACACATTCTCCAATATTATATGTCATGATACTACCATCTCTTACGTAATGTAATCCTACATGATGAGACATAGGAAAATACATCATTCCATGAACCCCGCATGAAACTGTAAATCTCAAACATTCTGAAGACACTTGAAACACTGCATAAAATTTCATCCACATCCATAAACTAAATATTTGGTTTGGGACCATTGATATTATATGACACAATCTCTAACTATGATGGTTTTAAATATCACAAATAATGTCATATATTTACAAATATCTTAGCTCATGTCAGATCCAAAATTTTGTCAAAGAATTATCTTGAATATCAGATCATTTCAATTATATAACTATATATGTATGTTAAAGTCTAAACATGTTTATAAATGAGTATATATTTGTTTTTAGAAATTGAAACACTCTAAACTAGTCGAATTGTATGATAGACATAACATTGCACTTGAGCCTCAGCCCAGTTGGTGAGGTACCCTTATGTTCATCCAAAAGACACTGGTTCGAATCCAGGTAGAGGCATATTTCTAGGGGTACTGTAGTAGTAATGTAGCAGTACTGTAGAAAGACTATACAATGTGTGGTACAATAGCACAATTGTACACTATACAGGTATTGTAGGAGAACTTTACAATGTGTGTTACTGTAGTACGCACTGTAGCAGTTATTGTAGCAAGTATTGTTCGCTACATTAGTAGCAGAAACTATTCACCTTGGCCCACCAGTTTGGGCTTCACGTCCTAAAGGATTTCGGGCCACACATGCCTTCAGGTTAGAATGGATTTTGGGCCACCTTTAAGTCCTTTGGGCTACCTCATGGCCTTAGGTCCACATGCAGTTTCTCCTGACACACTACATAAAAGGTGCATCCCTAGAAGAGGATTCATAGCAGGTGCACTCAACATAGCATATCCAAATGGATTTTTCAGAATGAGACGGTATGGTTATGCCATTAGGACCATCCTTTTCTTGCATAGGAAGCCAAGATAGATGGTCATGCGTAGGTGGAGAGCTACTATCATGATGCAGAAGCTGTGGAAAGGTAGTTCCTTGTAGATATTCTAGTTGAATTCCCTAATACCTTCAGGTCATTTAATATCTTAAGCCTACAAGCCATGTAATCTCTGAGCCTACAAGCCTTTTAAGGGTTCCCACTCATCCCTTGAAAGGGGGATTATCAAAAATTTATAAAAATGAAATCCTTCAGGCCATTCGAGAATGATAGATATAATATCTGAAATTATATAAGTATGAGTAACAGATACTGACAGAGATATGACTCTCCGAATGAAATATGACTCACTGACAGATAGTTCAAACATGAATATGTTCTATGTATGTGATGAAAACACCGTTTAAGTACTCTCTATTGGACATGAAACTGATGTAGAAGACTCGTCATTGCATATGACTCACTGATGCAGATGACCTAACATCAGTCCAAGTGACCTACCATTTCCTAGTGCTACCTGCGCAACGACTCACCATTAGTTGAAATGAGTCACCAATACATCAATTGTCTCACCGAATGGATGAAGGAATAACCATTGATATGAGTCAATTTTAGTCCAATTGTGTCACTGACAGTAGGAACAAGTCCTTGATGGGTTGAGTTAGTGACAGAAAGAGACACTGATTGAAGGAGACACTGAATGAATGAGACACCGATAGAAGGAGACACCGACAGAAGGAGACACTAGAAGGCCCCAGCCTTAAACCATACTTAATCTTGAGTTAATACAGGATTACACATTGAGGATCTTTTCAGGATTATTGTTTTAGAGAATTAGATCATAAAACTTTCATTACATTCCACATTTAAACAAAGTGGTTACATAAAAGACAGGATTCATTCTCCCCATCAACAGAAACATATTTAAAATAAAACATGGATTATTTCTTGAAATATCCTTGACACTATCATCACTTCACTTACCGTTCCCTTGACTTATGAAAAACATTTTAAAAACGTGGGATGAGCATAAAAAAAGATCAGTAAGGGTTATAAAAATATGGAAAGGAAACATAAGTTCATATATACATAAGAATGAAATCATACTTTACCCAGAAAACATAGGCACTTTAACATACCTCATAATACCATGAATAAATCATAGAAATCATAAGACATAAAGGTAACTTAAGGCATTCATAACATTCTTACATAGGGAGTAACCCTCTTGGTTACGTTTGGAATACCCATCACAGTATATTCCCTAAATCTCTTCGGAGAATCCTTAACGTTTTACTCCTTCACGTTACCCAATGCATTGGAGAGCTATATCGGGCTCACCCACCCTTAGTCTATCATGGAACCACCCGTCTTTATAATAATTCCCTAGAATCATAACATAATCGTATCACATAAAACATGCATTAATGAAACATAACATTTCCACCTTTCAATCACAAGATATAAATACAACACATTGATATAAAAACATTATGAAAACAATTTCCAATACCAAAATAAAAGAAAAGTAAAACATGGTATTTATTTATCTTAAAAAAAAGGTATGGCTTGTAGAGGAAGCTGAAACTCAAATTATGGTCACGGCGGCGGAGAAGTCGTCGTCGCAGCATAGGTACGACAAAAACATTCCCTTTTGTCGTTTAGTAAATGCTTTCTATAAAAAAAATTCCTTTTGAATAAACGTAAATGTCAATGCGGTTTATACACCGTATAAATGAAGGTTGTGTATAAAACAAAATATGCCTCAATGAAAGGATACTGAGATGAAGTCCCATATAAAGACGGTATCCTTGGTTCAAGGATAAATCAATTACATAATTATGTGTGACAAATGAATACTCCAAATATAAGTGGATATTATGTATAAAATAATCAAAGGTAATTCACACATATTCAAAGGATGACATATTCAATAACTACATGTCAATCCCAAAGAAATCGAAATTGGGTTAAGAAGTTCCCTTGACAGCCTAACAGCGTCACATCAAAATGAGTTGATAAGAGATAAAAAAAGGATATCTCATCACTTGGACATAAAATTTACATCAATAAGGATATATGAAAACATATTCCAACATAACAATATGTAAATTAAAAGACCCAACAAAAGAAGTCTTTTAAAAATAGGTGGGTGAAAGGTTCCCTTACCGACATGGGTATCTTTCGAAACTTATGCCTCGTGAAAGAAGGACAATACAACATTGATGAAAATACTCATAAAAGAAATTATATTACACAATGAGTAAAATAATGGGCTGTACATACACCACTCAAAGGAAATTGTGGCAAATGTAGCATAAATCTCACGGGAATAAAAGTGAGATGAAAAATCCCTTACGAAAACTCGGCAGCCTAACGGAGCCACATAAAACATACAAAAAAGGGTTGATGAGATCAAATAGGGTATCTCATCATATTAACATAAAGTTTATAGAAAGTGGAATATAAAATAACATCCCCCAACATAACAAAGAGGAGATTAAATGAAGTGACATAAAGGAGAGTACTTAAAAAGAAATAGAGAGGTTAGATCTCTTACGAAAATTCGGCAGCCTAACAACGCCACTTAAAACATCCAAAATGGATTGATGAGAGATAACATGGTCTCTCATCACATGAACATAAAAATTACAGTAAGATTAATATAAAATAACATCCCAATAACAAGAAATATGAGCTTTAAAAGGAATTGCATAAAAGAGTGTACTTAAAAAGAAAGAGTGGAGTAGGATCCCTTACCTCGGGTCCGACTTGACTCGATCATTCTTTAACGTCCTGAATAATAAACTTCAGTTAATTTACACTTTATTAAAAACCTTTTTCTAGTTCATTATTCCATTTAGATCACTTATTTAAATGTTATAAACATTATTTAATCATTTCAGTTAATAATGTTTGTTTTGTCGATATTTGGTTCTTAAGTCGAAAGTGGACTTCTTACAATTACATGATGTTCGTGTGGTCAAATGTTCATTATATACAGAATTATATTCATGATTTGGATATCATATATATCATATATATCCAGAATATACATGTATTTATAATATTACATTATCATTTAGAGGTAAGAAATGAAATGCACCGTTCATGGAGACGGTAAGCCGTACGTACGCATGAACGCTACTTTCATTTCTATTTCATATTTTTATGAAATGGAATAATAATGATATAGAGGTATGTTATAATTCTAGTATAACATCATATATAATAACATTAAATCCATCCTTTATACATCCCACATATGGCATTAACGAATCACATCACTTTGAGGGGGCGGTAGTCCGCACTTCCTTAAATGAAGATATCGCGTTTACCCATAATGGAAACCATAAAGGTATTCCCAAAAAGAAAAATACAGAAGCTTAAGTAAAACATAAACATATTATATATCATATATAAATATATTTACATATTAATGGCAACCATTGAAGGTGTTAAAAAAATGTTGAACAATCATCGTTTCGGGAGGCATAAATTTTCCATCCACGGAAATAGTATGTTCTTTAACCATTAGATGTAGGTGTGTGTAAGTGTAGCTCAAATAATTCTTATAAAAAAATCCTAGTATATTGAAGATACTGTATTTGTTACAAAAGAAATGAATAAAAAGAGTTTAGGGGGTTGGAGAGGCAAAATAAAACAAAAGGACTCAAGTGAAGACATTGCCTTAAAATAGGGTAACTCCGTTTGGTTTGAGCTAAAAGGCTTACTTGGGAAGAAATCTGCCCAAAGTGAGGCTTCAAGGAGTAAGATAGGGAAGTGGAGAGACTAAATGGGAAGGGTCTGGCCGAGAAAAAGGCTTTGGGAGTGTGGGTAAGGAGGTAGAGGTGGGGTCCTTTTATAATAGGAGAGGAGGGGCACTCTTGGAAAGTAAGAAACTTTTACTTTATTTGAAAATGGTATTCGGATTTAAGAGGTCCCACATTGATTTGTTTCGAGGATAAGGTGATAAGGGTTCGAAATACACTCATCCAATAGGTTTTGGACATGTTTATTTCTTATATATTACATTATCTTTCCATTTTATTTAAATCGTTAAATAATGAGGTCATCATTAAATCATCATGATGTCATAAATAATTTAATTTATTTAATGTCTAAAAATTCTAAAAAAATACTATGATGTATGAAATCTTTTTATCTTTCCAATGAATATTTATAGTCAAAAATATTATTTTTATAACCCCATGTAAAAATTGTTTTAGTAAAACATATCATGTTTGTCTCATTTTTACTTTAACTTTAAATAAAATGATATTAATGTCATTTTCCAACCAAAGGGGCTTCATGGGGTCCCCAAGTTGACCCATGGGTTTTATTGGTCGGACATGAAACATCCAATTAGGTTAGGACATGTGTCAAGTTCATTTCATATTATTAAAACATTATTTTTACCTTAAACTACACTAATTACCTCTAATCGCGATTAAAAACTTAATAAGTTACTATTCACCAAGAAATTATGTTTAACCCATTGAACCAAATTTTACTTCTTAATGAAAACCATTTATGTCGGATTTTGGAAATTAAAAACACAACAATGGCAAAATTTCATTTAAAAGGAAAAATCAGTTCTTATAAGTACCACTTAGTGGTTTCACTATTCATCAAAAATTGAAGTTTTTCAGAAAAATCCCAAAATTTCACCCTAAGCTATATTTGATATTCCGAATTCAAAAATGAAGTATATTTTAAAAAACTCAAAACATATAAGTCACATTAATTAATTTAATAAATAATTCATGTTGTCAGAGAAAATAGTGTGTTTTTATGAAACAATAAGTATCAAAAGATTGACAGTAGTTTACGTCTGATTTCAAAGTGAAATTAATTCCAATGACCACTATTGGATTTAATGGTAAAAATATATTCTAATTTCAATTTAATACCAATTCAAAAGATAATCTAATCATATAAATATATTATATTAAAAAGAGGTTTTGAATTAAAATACAACATTTTATACAATTCATTAAAAAAATGAACTTTATGAGAAAGATACCAAAAATTTACACAAAGTAAATTTTGATGTCCCAATTCTTAAGAAGAGTTTTATTTGGTCCAAAAAGATGTATAAGAGTGAACAAAACTATATTTAATGACGGTTCTCCATCAAAAGGCGATACGTGAACCTTTAGTGAAAACTAGGGCATATACGCCTAAAATTGAATTATTTCCGTATTTTAAGCCTTCATCTTTTATTAGATAAATGTAAAAACATTTAAAAACATATATAATCATATTTTAGTTATTTATATCCATTCCCGCCAATACAATGGCTACATGTTAACTTCCATTTAAAATAATATTATTTTATTATTAGAGTGCAACGTAAGATTCCCAAGAAACTTGTTGTTGCGTGTTGGGTACGCAATCGAGCATAGCGTCCCCTTTAAAGGCATATTAATATTTTATTCACAAATATGGATAAATATGAAAATTTCATATTCTTTATTTACCTAGGGTGTTACATCCTTCCCCCTTTTGGGAATTGCGTCCTCAAAATTTTAAAATTGGGCTTGGAAACATCCTTGAATGTCCCACATCGGAAGAAGAGTCGGTAAAACAATCACATTAAAATAAAGAAAGATAAGTACAAAGGTCACCCGAGTTAACCCATACTAGGATTCCACGTATGAAAACATGGACATGGAGTAGAAAACATAGGGTCATGTTCTGATGAAGTGTGATAGAAAACATGTTTTGGAGAAAGTTAACCATGAGAAAATCACAAACTTGTGATGGGTTAAACGGTATTCGATTACCCAGTAGGAAAAGTTAATAGAAAACATTTTTGTTTTAAGTTACTTTTTATTGAGGAATTTATTTATAAGGAAACATAATATCTTATCATGTTGACTTTCAAATTTTATTAGATTCCTTACACAAACTCATATTTTCTCCAAAAAGGCGAGTATTTAGGAAGACTTGTTCACATTAAGAGAACTATAATCAACTTATAGAGAGTCACCTAATCCACAAAAGAGAACTATATACTTCCCATGTCTTTAGACATTAACCAAAACCAAAACCAAAAAGGTTTGTACATGATCAGATAATCCAAAAAAGGATAACCCTTTATAAAAAGAAAATCTTTTATTAATCTCCAAAATTTGTCCAACAAAACCCAAAGTTCAACGAGGACCATTCTATAATAAATTTGTCCATAAAATTCTTCAAAGTAAACCAAAATAAGATTTAAACCCAAAAATTTGAAGGATTTAGTCACATAGTCTTCCAAGTTAAATCGTAACATTTATCTCCAAACAACATCAGTTGCTTCTAAAGTATCGTATTGAAAAGAAATTAACCGAATCACATATCCTCCATGATAGGTTAATCATTTTCATAAATAACCCAAAATCAACTTACTCTTAATTCATAAAATCATATAACTGAAAAGAATCATTCAAACTAACCAGGGACTTCACGTAGTCCAGTGGTAGGCGATAAATACCAGTCACACTTTGGTTGTGGGTTCGATTCCCGAAGCTTTGTCTGACACGATGGGTTGTCACACGGTCTGCGTGTTGTCCTTTTTCCAAAACAATATAATTCTTAAATCATTCCCCAAAAAGAGATAAATCATCAAAAATGATCATAACATATTTTAACCTCAAGTTTATCTCATGCCTTCCATTTCCCAGCATATCATATAATAACCCATAATTACCTCAAAAGTAAGGATCATATAAACTCTAATGGTTACCTTTATAATTATTACCTGAACTTCCACATCGATTGGTCATCTCATACATGATGCATTACAGAACATCCCAAGCTTCAAGTGGTTGATCATGACTCCTTGATAGTTGGTTTAGAACAACCATGAGTTTCCTCATTGAATCCCCCATTTTATCTAGAATCATAATCAGAGAACCACCACAGTTTCTTTCAAACCTGTTATCTTTTTGGTGCCTGTAAGATCCATACATTCACTAAAAACAGAAATTTCAGTGAGAGTATATCAAAAAAACCATCATGTACTAATGAGGAAGGTAAACACTAAGATATACTTACTCATTCACTTTATCTAAAACTAGGAAACTTTCTGAAATCCTAACCATTATGGTAATGTCACTTATGCTTAAAGAATACCCTAACCTCTAAAGTTAACTAAACCGACCATTGATACCAACTATAAGGTCCCATCCATAAACCTTACTTACTCTTGAGTTAATACAAGATTACACATTTAGGATCTTTTCAGGATTAGAGTTTTAGAGAATTAGATCATAAAACTTTCATTACATTCCGCATTTAAACAAAGTGGTTACATAAAAGTCAGGATTCATTCTTCCCATCAACGGAATCATATTTAAAATAAAACTTGGATTATTTCTTGACACATTCGTGACACTATCATCACATCACATACCTTTCCCTTGACCTGTGAAAAAACATTTTAAAAACGTGGGATGAGCATAAAAAATGCTCAGTAAGGGTTATAAAAATATGGAAAGGAAACATGAGTTCATATATACATAAGAATGAAATCATACTTTACCCATAAAATATAGAACTTTAACATACCTCATAAAACCATGAATAAATCATAGAAATCATAATACATAAAGGTAACATAAGGCATTCATAACATTTTTACATAGGGAGTAACCCTCTTGGTTACGTTTGGAATACCCATCATAGTTTATTTCCTAAATCTCTTCGGAGAAACCTTAACATTTAACTCCTTCTCGTTACCCAATGCATTGGAGAGATATATCGGGCTCACCCGCCCTTATTCTATCACGGATCCACCCATCTTCATAATAATGACCAAGAATCTCAACATAATCGTATCACAAAAAACATGCATAAAGGAAACATAAAATTTCCACCTTTCCATCACAAGATATCAATACAACACATTGATATAAAAACATTATGAAAACCATTTCCAATACCAAAATAAAAGAAAAGTAAAACATGGTATTTATTTTTCTTTTAAAAAAATGGTATGGCTTGTAGAGGAAGCTGAAGCTCAAATAATGGTCACGGCGGCGGAGAAGTCGTTGTCGCCGCATACATACGACAAAAACATTCCCTTTTGTCGTTTAGTAAACGATTTGTATAAAAAAGATTCCTTTTGAATAAATTTAAAAGTCAAAGGGGTTTATACACTGTATAAAAGAAGGTTGTGTATAAAACAAAATATTCCTCAATGAAATGAGATTGAGACGAAGTCCCATACAAAGACGGTATCCTTGGTTCAAGGATAAATCTATTACATAATCATGTATGACAAACGAATGCACCAAATATAATTGGATATTAAGTGTAAAATAATCAAAGTTCATTCACACATATTCAAAAGGTGACATATTCAATAACTACATGTTGAACCCAATGAAATCAAAATTGGGTTAAGAAGTTCCCTTGACAGCCTAATGGCGTCACATCAAAATGAGTTGATGAGAGATAAAAAAAGGTTATCTCATCACTTGGACATAAAATTTACATCAATAAGGATATATGAAATCATATTCCAACATAACAATATGTAAATTAAAATACCCAACAAAAGAAGTCTTTTAATAAGAGGTGGGTGAAAGGTTCCCTTACAAACATGGGTATCTTTCGAAACATACACCTCGTGAAAGAAGGATAATACAACATTGATGTAAATACTCATTAAAGAAAGTATATTACACAATGAGTAAAATAATGGGCAGTACATACACCACTCAATGGAAATTGTGGCAAATGTAGCATAAATCTCACGGGAATAAAAGTGAGATGAAAAATACCTTACGAAAACTCGGCAGCCTAACGACGCCACATAAAACTTACAAAAAAGGGTTGATGAGATCAAGTAGGGTATCTCATCATATTAACATAATGTTTATAGAAATAGGAATATTAAAGAACATCCCCCAACATAACAAAGAGGAGCTTAAAAGAAGTTACATAAAGGAGAGTACTCAAAAAGAAAGAGAGAGGTTAGATCTCTTACGAAAATTCGGCAGCCTAACGGCGCCACTTCAAACATCCAAAATGGATTGATGAGATAGAATACGGTCTCTCATCACATTAACATAAAAATAATCATAAGATTAATATAAAATAACATCCCAATAACAAGAAATATGAGCTTTAAAAGGAATGACATAAAAGAGTGTACTTAAAAAGAAAGAGTGGAGTAGGATCCCTTACCTCGGGTCTGACTTGACTCGACCAATCTTTAACGTCCTGAATAATAAAATTGAGTTAATTTCCACTTTATTAAGAACCTTTTTCTAGTTCATTATTCCTTTTAGATCACTTATTGCAATGTTATAAACTTTATTTAATCATTTCAGTTAATAATGTTTGTTTTGTCGATATTTGGTTCTTAAGTCGAAAGTGGACTTCTTACAATTACATGTTGTTCTTGTGGTCAAATGTTCATTATATCCAGAATTATATTCATGATTTGTATATCATATATATCATATATATCCAGATTATACATGTATTTATAATATTACATAATCATTTAGAGGTAAGAAATGAAATGCACCGTTCATGGAGACGGTAAGCCGTACGTACGCATGAATGCTACATTCATTTCTATTTCATATTTTTATGGAATGGAATAATAATGATATAGAGGTATTTTATAATTCTAGTATAACATCATATATAATAACTTTAATTCCGTCCTTTATACGTCCCACATATGGCATTAACGAATCACATCACTTTGAGGGGGCGGTAGTCCGCACTTCCTTAAATGATGATATCGTGTTTACCCATAATGGAAAAAATAATGCTATGTCCAAAAATAAAAATACATAAGCTTAAGTAAAACATAAACATATTATATATCATATATAAATATAGTGACATATTAATTTCCACCTTTGAAGGTGTTAAAAGAATGTTGAACAATCATCGTTTCAGGAGGGATAAATTTTCCATCCACGGAAACAGTATGTTCTTTAACCATTAGATGTAGGTGTGTGTAAGTGTAGCTCAAATAATTCTTATAACAACATCATATAATATATAAGATACTGGATTTGTTACAAAAGATATGAATAAAAAGAGTTTATGGGGTTGGACAGGAAAAATAAAACAAAAGGACTCAAGTGAAGACATTACCTTAAAATCGGTAACTCCCTTTGGTTTGAGTTAAAAGGATTTCTTGGAAAGACTTATGCCCAAAGTGAGGCTTCAAGGAGTAAGATAGGGAAGTGGAGAGACAAACTGGTTAGGGTTAGGCCGAGACAAAGGCTTTGGGAGTGTGGGTAAGGAGGTAGAGGTGGGGGCCTTTTATAAGAGGAGAGGAGGGGCACTCTTGGAAAGTAAGCAAATTTTACTTTATTTGAAAATGGTATTCGGATTTAAGAGGTCCCACATTGATGTGTTTCGAGGATAAGGAGATAAGGGTTCGAAATCCACTCATACAATAGGTTTTGGACATGTCTAGGTCTTAGATATTACATTATCATTCCATTTTATTTAAATCGTTAAATAATGAGGTCATCGCAGCATCATCATGATGTCATAAATACTTTAATTTATTTAATGAATAAAAATTATAAAAAAATACTATTATGTAGGGAATATTTGTATCTTTTCAATGAATATTTATAGTTAAAAATCTGATTTTTATAACCCCATGTAAAAATTGTATTAGTAAAACATTTCATGTTTGTCTCATTTTAACTTTAACTTTAAATAAAAAGATATTAATGTCATTTTCCAACCAAAGTGGCTTCATGGGGTCTCCAAGTTGACCCATGGGTTGTCTTGGTCTGCTATAACACATCCAATGAGGTTAATACATGTTTCATGTTCATTTCATATTATTAAAACTTTATTTTTACCTTAAACTAAACTAATTACCTCTAATCACGATTAAAAACATAATAAGTTACTATTCACCAAAAAATTATTTTTACCCCATTGAACCACATTTTACTTCTTAATGACAACCATGTATGTCGGATTTTTGAAATTCAAAACACAAATATGGAATAATTTCATTTAAACGGAAAAATTATTTTTTATAAGTACCACTTAGTGGTTTCACTATTCATCAAAAATTGAAGTTTTTCAGAAAAATCCCAAAAATTCACCCTAAGCTATATTTGATATTCTGAATTCAAAAATGAATTATATTTTCCAAAATTCAAAAAATTTAAGTCACATTTTTTAATTTAATAATTAATTCCCACTGTCACAACATATAGCGTGTTTTTATGAAACAATAAGTATCAAAAGATTGACACTAGTTCAAGTCTGATTTCAAAGTGAAATTAATTCCAACGACCACTATTCGATTTAATGGTAAAAATATATTCTAATTTCACTTTAAAACCAATTCAAAAGATAATATAATAATATAAATATATTAGATTAAAAAGAGGTTTTGAATTAAAATACAACATTTTACACTATTTATTAAATAAATGAACTTCATCAGAAAGATACCAAAAATTTACACAAAGTAAATTTTGATGTCCCAATTCTTAAGAAGAGTTTTATTTGGTCCAAAAGGATATATAAGGGTGAAAAAAACTATATTTAATGATGGTTCTCCATCAAAAGGCGATAAGTTAACCTTTAGTGAAAACTAGGGCGTATACGCCTAAAATTGAATTATTTCTGTATTTTAAGCCTTCATCTTTTATTGGATAAATGTAAAAACATTTAAAAACATATATATTCATATTCTAGTTATTTATATCCATTCCCTCCAATACAATGGATACGTGTTAACTGCCATTTAAAATAATATTATTTTATTATTAGAGTGCAACGTAAGATTCCAAAGAAACTCGTTGTTGCGTGTCGGGTATGCCATCGAGCATAGAATCCCCTTTAAAGTCATATTAATATTTTATTCACAAATATGGATAAATATGAAAATGTCATATTCTTTATTTACCTGGGGTGTTACAGACACCGATAGATAGAGGCACAGTTAAAAGGATACACCGATAGAAGGAGACATATATAGAAGGATACCCCAAAATTTAGGGACATAGATAGAAGTAGACACCGACAGACAAGTCATTGATTTCCTGTTTAAATCTTTATTTATTAATATTATTAATATCATTCATATTTTTGTCATTTAATAAAACTGACATATTTAATAATATTTTTTACTACTTTTAGAAGATAGTACAAGGCACAATGAACCTATTCGCGTGGAATGAACATGCCCTTTTTTTGCTTTCAAGAATAAAAGAATTTGTGAAGATAGAAGAGCAGTTGAAGTGTGATAGCACTGTAGTGCAAGACTGTGAGAGATATACTGAAAAACATCTACATATCTCATGTAACCACTATAAACTCAATAACATAAGAACACCTTAGGTGATCTTGATCACGCTGAACATTGAATTGACAAAATATTTCATCATATTAAAGAATGATAAGAATTTACCTACACAACCATCCAAACAGCTAGAATCTAGAATAAGACACTATGTTTTTGTGTCAACTTCAAGAAGAGGAATTGAACTTCAAATCCACATCATCAAACTAGTGCATATATACACCTCTTAAAAAATGGCCTTCTAAAACTAACTCCACATCTTTAGCTCGGTTGTTTTCATTTAGTTACATTTCTTAGCAATGTGTGTATTTTTCTGTTACAGACATACTAACTCTAGTACATAACTGAAGGATACCTAATATCCTCAATCTCACACTATATTTTTTCATTTTTTCTATCACCATTAATTATGGAAGAAGATGTGTGAGGCTATATGTGGTATTTCAAGGATGGACTCTGGTGGAGGATAAGGGTGTCGTGGATTTATTTATATGCTATTATGAACCCCAATCCTAGGTGTTGATCAAATTGTTAATTAATTTAACATTATTGGTGGGAAGTTATCACCAAATGGAGAGGATTGAGTCTATAATTGATATTTAACCTCTTTTTTTATTTCCACTATGTTTTTACATATTAGTTTTACTATATTTTATCACATATTTCATAAAAATAAATTGAACACTAATAGTTTGTCTTATAAAGTGTTTATAACAGTATTAAACTATTGGGATTTATTAAAAACCAGTATTAATCATCAAATTGAAATAACTCATAACTAAACCATTGTTTTATAAATTAATCAAACATTCGTGCTTTTACAAATTAACTACTGGATAACTGAGAAATTGAATTTTATATATTGAGGAAACATCAAAAAATTATTACTTTTTTGATGAAAATTTTATAGATAATAAAATCACCACCCTCTTGAGTAATCTACACCTACCAACATTTGGAATCATATGTTATAATAATTTTCATTTTTAAATGCTTTTTCAATGATTTTATACACGAATTTTAGTTATATTTTAATGATCAAATAATTTATGGCGACAATAAATTTTTATCACATTAAAATATTGATCAAAATTTTATATTGTGGATAACTGACTAGAAGGTGATACTACTAATATTCCTCCATTATTTAATAGAAAAAATTATGCATAATATAAAATTAAAATGATAATTCACTTAGAAAGTATGGGTTTTAAAATTTGGTCTTCAATTATAGATTATTATTAGATTACTGCTACTTCCAGAACTACTTTGGATGACCCATCTATGACTGCATATTAAAAATATTGCAAAGCCTTGAATTCCTTATACTATTATTTGAGAATTTAAAAGTCTAACAGAAATGATGCATGTAAAATAGCCCAAAAAAATTGGAATAATTTTTCTATTTCACATGAAGGAACTTTTAGTCTTATCAAAATGAGACTTAACACATATACAATTTAATATGATAACATTATGATAGAGCCTGTGGAGAATATTGCTTACATGTATCTCAGGATTAATGAAATTTTTAACACCATGATCTCTCTGGGAAAAGATGTTACTTCCATGGAACAAATTAAGAGGATTTTCATATGATTACCAGATATATAGAGAGGAAATTCTGTCTCTATTATTGAATCATGTTACATTAGTAAATTGCCTATCAAATAACTCATTGGAAAACTAATGTTGTGTGAGGAAGATTAGAAAGTCAAAAAAGAAGAAGAGGATGAACCTATGAGAAAACATATAGCCTTCAAAACTACCACTTTCAAGAGAAAAGACAATGATAATGTTTGATCTATTGTTGAGAGCACAAGTAGTGAAAAATTAACTTCAGTCATTAATGATGAAATGGACCAACTAGCTAGGAAATTCAAAATATTTTAACGTAATAAAATGTTAATCAAGAAATAAAACTACAAAGTTAGATATGATAACAATGGAAACAAGAAAAAGGACAGTAAAATAAATGAAAAATCATAGGATATTTTATTCTATGAATGTAACAGTAGAGGGAATGTAAAAGCTGACTGTCCAAAATTAAAGTACAAAAGGATGTATAAGAATAAAGACAAAAAAATAAAAATTCAATAAAGGAATCCTAGAGTGCATCTGAGGAACAACCTTGTGAATCATCTTATTCTAAAAATGAATAAAATATATGGAAATAGGTGTTTTATGAAAAACACATCTTAGGTAACCATAGAATCACCACTACACATTTATTATTATACTAAAAATAAATTTTTGCCTGAAAATATGAAATGTGATGAACTATTTGAGTATTGTTAAATGTTGGAAGACACTTGTAATAAACTAAAAGATAGATATAAATCATTAAAGAAACATCATGCTCTTAGTAAAAATATAATGTCTGAATGTACAATATAAAAAGAAAACAATGCTCAACTGCATAAAGATAAGAATGAAATAAAAATGATAATAGAGAAATTGAAGAAGGGTATAGAAAATCCTAACATTTGGAAGGATAGTCTTACTCAAATGCTTGGTAAATAGATAGATCCAGAGTACACATGTTGTATTGGATATCAACCAAGATAGAGAAACTTATCTAAAACACATTTGTAACAAAATCTGGATAATCTGTTCTTTTACCTAAAAATAAAAACATTGCTGCTAGTACTAGTTCTAAAAAATCAATTATACCTTTAGTTTTTCTGGACCAAATAGAGTATATTTTTCATATATGATACATAATACTTATAATAAACCCATAAAGAAAAGGTGTGTACCCAAATCATTTATTACTAATGTCATTGTACCCAAACATTTATGGGTACCACAATCTATTTTTCTTTGATTACCATGTAGGACGGCTTTTTGAAGAGCTCCTCCAAGGGTCAATGGTACTTGGATAGTGTATGTTCAAGACACGTGATATGATATTATTCAGGGTTCATGAATATCATCAATATTGAAGGTGGATATGTCACCTTTTGTGATAATACTAAAGTGAAAATAACTGGATTATGGTAGATTGGTTGCTCTAACTCGGTTTTAATGTATAAATTATTATTTTTGATTGAATAAAGTATAATATGGTTATAATTTTGAAAATTATGTGATTAATGATTTCATGTTAAATTTGAAAATTATTATTTCAATGTTTATAACTCTAAAAATGAATAACTATTTTATTCTTTTAGAAATGAAAAATGTATATTTTTATAACATAGATTCATTAGTTTCTAAATATTTATCTAGTATATGTGTCTTTAACAAGGAGTCTTGGTTTTGGAATAGCATATTTTAAAAATGGAATGTAAACACTCATAGAAAGCTTACTAGAAATGGAATAGTCAAGGATCTACCCAAACCTGAATTTTCAAACGAAACATTGTGTAATCCTTTTGAAAAAGTTAAATAGAAGAAGTTATCTTTCAAATTAATGAAAAAATTTAAATTTCTCCATCATTAGAGTTAATTCAATTGAATTTTATTGGACAATCTTGAGTTTCAACATTAAATGGGAAGCACTATGTCTAGGTTCTTGTAGATGACTATTTTATGTATACTTTGAATTATTTATTAGCATACAAATGTGAAGAATGTAATTACTTCACCAAGTATGCTATTTTAGTGTAAAATCTAAGTGGACATAAAATAATTTCCTCAAGAAGTGATCATGGTTGTGAGTTTGAAAATTAGTACTTTGATCCTTTTTCTCAAAAAATGGTTATAGTCATAACTTATCTTACCCTAGGACACCTCAACAAAATTGAGTTATAGAAAGAAGTAATTGAAATTTAAAAGAGATAACTCACACAATGCTAAATGAATATGATCTACCTGTGTACTTCTAGGCTGACACAGGAAATATATCTTGATACATAATTAAATGAGTCTTAATTTTACTTATCCTCCAGAAGACTCATTATGAGTTGTGTAAAAATAGAAAACACAAAGTTTTTTGTTTCAAATTTTTTTGGTTGCAATGTATATATCCTTCATTCAAAGGAAAACCTTTAAAAATTGACATCCACGATTTATAAAGGAATCACCCTATGTTATATAACCTATAGTAAATCATATAGAGTCTATAATAAAATTACTGAGTTTGTGGAAGAATATGTGAAAATAAAATTCGATGAAATATATCCACATGAAGCTAAGACATCTATAGACAACCTGGAAGATGATATGTCAAACCTGGACAGAAATGAAAAATAATCTAATCCTCTTGTCAAGAAATCTATTAAATCAAACAATTCAATAAATTCTACATAATATTAACATGGTGAGCCCAAACCAGTATAAGAAACTCAAGTATCTTGAGATTATTTTTCTATTCCAGCTATAACACTCAAGAACCATAATTTAGATATTTTTGTTGGATACATATATAAAGAGACAAAAATTAGATCTTAATTGAGAAAAAAGGTTAAAAATTATGATTTCATATCACATCGTGAACCTAGAAACATCAATAATGAAAATAATGTTGAATTTTGGGTGATGGATATAAAAGAATAAGTTAATCAATTTGAATGAAATAATGATTGGAAACATGTGTGTAGATTCAAATACACCGTGACCAAATGCCCTAAGTGGGTGAGTAGTAATAGAGTAGATTAATCTCGTAATATTATTTTAAATAAAGCTAGAATACTTGAAGAAGGTTATAGTAAATAAGAATGAATTTATTATGAAGAATCATTTGCATCTATTTCTAGACTTAAGGCCATCATTATCCTACTTTCTTATGTTGACAATATTAATTTTAAAATTATTCAAATCAATGTTTGGAGTGCATTCCTAAATTGACAAATAGTTGAGAATGTTTTTTTAACATCCATCTTTTTTACAAACCCTCACTTTCAAAATCATGTTTTCAAATTCAAAAAAGAAATATATGGTTTAAAAGAATCTCCATGATCATTGTATGATATATTAAGTAGATTTATTATTTTTAAATGTATTAAAAATGAAATTATTGATCCATACATTAATAAAATGAACTTATAATGATGTTTTAGTTGTTAAAATCTATATTGATGATATTATTTTGAGATCATCAATAAATTATTTATGTGTAGAGTTTTCGAAAATTATTAAAAAATATTTATAAATGATTTTTATGGGTGAACTCATGATCTTTCTTGGATTACATAATTTTGGAAATTAAAAAATGGTGTCATTCTAATTTAAAGTAAATAAAAAAATATTTCCTTAAAATAGGTGGATTTGGTAGCATTAAAAGTAGTGACACATTAATGATTACTACTTATAAATTGGATCATGATGAAGATGGTAAACCTATTGATCAATAAACTTACTGAGAAATTATAGGATGTTTTATCTATTTGATTGTTAGTTGGATGGATATAATTTTTAGTCTGTGTATTTGTTACCATTTTAGAGATAATACCAAATAATATCACTTAATGTCTATGAGAAGGAATTTTCAAAATACATTAAACCCTCTATAAATGTAGGTTTGTTTTACCCCAAAAGACAATGATTTGATAGAGTGATTTATTCTGAGGCTGAACTCTGTGGATTCATGTTAGATTAAAGAAAACCTCTATGACATTTCACTTTTTAGAAAAATTATTTGGATTAATTTTGTAGTCCGAAACTGAATTATGTTGTATTATCTACTATTGAAGCATATTACATAGATGCTTGTAGCTGTTGTGCTAATATTTTTGAGATTAGACACACTCTCCTAGACTATGGACATCAATTGGGGCATGTACCTATAAAATGATACAATACAAGTGCTAATAACATTTATAAGAACCAATTTTCTAATTCTATAATAAAACATATTGATGTAAGTCATAAATTATTGAGATATCATTGTTGGAAGTGTCATACCACTTTAGAATTTATGGGCATTGAATAACCTCTTCCTGACATATTCACTGAGTCACTGAACTCTGAATGAATAAATTACATCATATATGAGCTAGGAATGACCAATTAGTAAGACCATGTGTTTTCCCTTCCTTTGATATTTTCCTATGAATTTGTAATACCGAATCCATTGCCTTGCTAACAATCTTGTCATACCGACATCATTGTCATGCCAACACCATTGTCATCCCAACACTATTTTAATGCTGACATCGTAGTCATGCTGACACCATTGTCTTATAGACATCATTAGTGTTATATAAATTTCTTCATGCTAACATCAATGACTCAATGTGTTTTCACGTTTTATTTTTTATCAAAAGGACATTGTTTCATTAAATCTAGTGAACTCGGTTCATGATTTTTTGATTAAGTAAATTCAAAATCCCTAAATAATATAAATTTGAATAGATTCACTCTACTTATTTATCGCTAATCTCCATCTCTATCTTGGTTGCCTCTCTCTTTATATACCCGCAAACGTTCACCAGCAATCCTGCTGAATGAATTGATTAGAATTGGGCTTTAGAAGTTAGCTTTGGAAGAATGAGATTCTCGTGCGTCTATGAAACAGAAAGGTAAATCGATAAAATCTTTTATTCCTGTAAATTGTAGTTTCAAAAACCATGTTGTAACCTCATAGAAATAAGTCCGGGTGGAATGGCTATTAGAGAGAAAATATTTCTTGATGATGGATTCATAAATTAAATTATGGATTGACTAGTTCCCAAAAAATCAAATAGTATTCTACCCAAAGATGATAAATTAATTTTATATGAATATGGAATTTTAGTTTGAATGATGTGATGTTACTTTGGTCAAGTCGATTGAAAAATGATGAGAATTTATTTCACATTATGAAATTGCGATAAATGACTTATGGTCCCTTGTGAAGAAAGGATTGATGATTATCAAGGTACATCTCTTCTTTAATGTGAATTCGTTTTCTATGAGACATCTCTAAAAGAGATAACCAGAAATGTGGATCATAGGAGGCCCATTGAATCTGAATTGAATGGTTACTGTAATATTTTATGTATATTTATCTAGCACCATATTTTTTCGAGGAATAGTGAATTTTTTTTCTCTCATGTATTAGAATGTATACTTGGAGTATTTTTCTAGATAATGGTGTCAAATTGAATCTATGTAGATATCTGAAATTGAACATTAATGAGATTGTAAACCCCAATTGTAAGTCAAATTTACATTTCTATTCCTGAATGAATTCAGAAATTTTATATGAGAAAGGTCATGTATGTGATGTTGATGATGTTGTAGTTATTGAATGTAGTGGTTTCTATTTATGTTCTAACATATGATAGAGAATTGATATTAACTGGAACCCATCAATAATAGAATGGGTTGGGGATGAAGAATGATTGTATGAGAAGTTCAATTCAATAGATCATCTAGTTAGTCTCAAGGATCTAGTGGATGATAGAATTGTTCTAAATGAACATGTATCATATTATTTCGATGAGGAGGAAGATAATTATACTTTTTTAGAGATATGTGATCAGTAGTTGATGATAGATGTGACCAAGACACTATTGGACCAACAAAAATGTATCTATTATACATTAAAGTCCACCTTTAGACTTACCTTCTCACGAACCTGTTTTCAAATCTTCTGAAAGTGAAGAAATAAATGTTGAAGGAAGTGTATAATATGTCTATGAATCTATTGAATATGAAGATAAAGCAAAAGAATATGGTAGTGGTAAAAGTTATACATAATCATGTAAAGAATAAGAATATGAGAAAGTTGAAGAAGATAATTTCAATGAAAATAATGATGACCATGATAATGAATAATGTATTGAATGTGTTAGTGATAGTGAATCTTATCATCTTGGGAAAAATCATATTCTTTTAGTATTAAAATTTATATAGCTAATGCTGGTTTATCTACTGAGGGAAATGTTCAAAATGGAAATTTTACTCTGGGTGAACTTGTTGGTCATGTTGAATATACTACAAAAATAACACTACAGAAGGAGAAGCAACCTATACATGAATCCTTTATAGAGGGGGAGAATTCTTTCAAGAATGCTGACACTAAGGTGGATCCTCAAGGACTAGTATCTCAGGCTGATGAAGAGCATCAAATAGGAAGAGTAGGGCTAGATACTCTTACTCCTCTGGATTCTAATATTTTGGCATAATATATAATAAATCCTTGTTATGTGGAAATGGGATTTGATTATTAAGATTCTAATTATGAATTACTATCTTTTGATGCAAGTGAACCAGTGGCTGAGTCCTCCTCTAGTGAATATTTTAAAAATGATAATTTTGAATCATTCAAGAAAGACATATGTGCCTCCATAAATTAATTAGTACAATCGAAAATGAGGTAAGATATTGATGAATACATTATTAAGAATATTGAGCTAACTGGAAATTTGAATGAAATTTGGTATATGGTTGAGGATGTAAAGAAAGATGGGGCCCCTTGTTATACTCCTCCTTCAGCTAGTGTATATCAAGATGATGATGCTTTAGTTTTCATTATTGTGATTAAAGAAATTCGGCCAAATTTGATTACAAATATAGAAATAATTATGGAAAGACACACTAGGCTTAGGAATGGACTGAAGAAGTTAACCACTTGCATCAATTCATTGACCACTGAGAATAGAAATACAAAGGAAACTATCCTGAAAAGACATGATAATCTTTTTTCTCATTTTGAAGATCTTGATTTTTCTAAGATAAGAAAATAAGTTAATGAACTTTCCTGATCTTGTATTTCTTAAACATTTCTTCCACTTGTTTAGTCTTCACAATCTTTATATCTGACTACTATTAATTCAATTTTTAATGAAGGGTTTCAAGATTTAATTGCAATTATGGCCAATGTTGAGGACACATAGAATACGGTGTGTGACCATGTGAAGTTCTATACAAGGAGTGCTTCAAAGACTCCGTAGGATACCTCCAAAATGATTAATTATGTTTTCTCCAATATCATCACCATGAATCAAATGAATAGTCTATTTAATTATTTATCCACCAATCATAATCTTCCTCTAGAAACAAAGTCTTTTAAGGATAGTATTCAGAAGCGAAGTGAATTCACTCCCTTTTTGGACATGTTTATGGAAAATAAAGACAATTTGTAAAACGAAAAGAAATACTGTGGAGATATTAATTAGAGTTCATGAAGTTGTAAGAACCATATCTACATTTCCAAATTGAATCCATTATGGTACCTCCAACTATGCCACTTGGCCCTTCTGGTTCAGTGCCTGCTCAACCTCAAATGTCAGTTTCTCAGGCTTTATCTCAGATCAGACCAATAATTACAAAAAACTATTTAGCCTCGGATTATTTCACAAAATAGACCTTCCATAGCTTCTACAGTTCATGAAGGAGTACCTCTACCTCCTCTTAAAATCCATTCAGACCCTCCTACTTCATAGCCTAACCCTCTTTATAAACCATCTATTGATCCTTTTGATAAGGGTAATGAACCCATGATTCAACCATGTTTTGTGGAGTGATCATTTTTGATAGGGATGAGTCATATTGCATTTTATCATTTGATGTAGATTCTTAACACATTACATTTCACATTTTATCCATTTCTATTTTTTGGCTTTTACCTTCCACTTTTTTCTATTCCCAAAAGGGGACGATATTTATTAAGCAATATTAAAATGAGGAGAAATTTATTAAGTAGTATTGTTAGTTTAAGTATTATTATGTGTTTATGCATTATTATATCTCATACATTATTTTAATCAACTCTTTGAAACATTATTCATTATTTACTTTAATCATTCTCTAATGGTACTAAATAATGTCAGGATTTGCGATCATCAAAAAGGGGGAGATTCTTAGCCCATTGATACTTTTGGCCACTATCTATGACTATATTGTTTTTAATTATAAAAAATCATGTAATATAATAGAATATATCTTACCTCATGTTAGATCCTAAATTATGTCAAATCTTTATCTTGAATATTAGATCATTTCAATCGTATAACTATTTATGTGTTTTTCTGTCTAAACAATATTATAATTTACTCTCTATGTGTTTATGGACATTAACAATATCTAACATTGATGAATTTTATGAAAGACAGAACATATAAAATTATCTATGTAGGAGTCACTGACATCGACAGTCAGAGGACCCACTAACAGACATATGACATACTAATAGACAGTTCAAACAGGCATATGTTTAATGTATGTGTTGCTGACATCATTGAAGGACTCAATGTTCCAAATGAAACCAATGTAGATGACTTAGTGTTTTATATGACTCGCCAACATAGATGACCCACCGTCAATAAAATTGACATTTTTTTGTATGGTGCTAACGATGGAAGGACTATCCATTAGGTGAAATGAGTTACTGATACATCAACTATCTCACTAACATAAGGAAGTACTCACCATTTATATGAGTCCATGTTTGTTCAAATATCCCACAGATGGTAGGAAAAGTCACTTATGGGTTGAGACATCGAAAAAAGGAGACAATGACAGAAGGTTACACCGGTAAAAGGATACACCTATAGAATGAGACACCAATAGAAGGAGACACTGATAGAAAGACACACTAATAGATAGAGATACTGATAGAAGGAGACACTGACAGAAGGATACAACAAAATAATGAGACCCCAATAGAAGGAGACACTGACAGAAGGAGACACTAATATATGAGTCAACAATTGTCTATTTAAATATTCATTTATTAATATTATTTCTCTTGAAAATATTTTTTTCATTTAATTTTATTTAATTTTTGGGGCTGAAGCCTCATTTATTATTTAATCCAAGTAATGATCTCTTTTTAATTGGGTTGAGGGAGTCCCATTACATAGCCCAACGGCCCGGAGGGTATTTATCCCAATACATGGCTCGTAGGCCCTAATTTTTGGCCTAAATACCTTTCTGTGAATAGTACTTCTACAGTACCCACGATACTACATTACCCTACTGCTGCTACCGTACACTACCACTATTATAGTGCCCGCATTTTATATAGTACTACCACTGCTACATTACACTACAATAATGCAACAGTACTTGTGATCAATTGGGTTTGAACCCCTATTTTTCATGTAGGATTATGGGGTACTTACCACTAAGCCAAACCCCAATTACATATGTTTCATTTAATGATACTGACATATTTAAAAATATTTTGTAGTAATTTTTGCAGATATTATGAGTTATGATAAACCTATGCACATGTAATGTAAATGATATTTATCGGCCCTTAAGAATAAAAGAACTTGTGAAGACCAAAGAGAAGCAGAAGTGTGATATCCTTCAAGATCATGCCGGCGAGAGATATACTGAAAAACATCTACAACTCACATGCAACGACAATGTCCTAAAGTAGAGAAGAACTCACGAGGTGATATATATCAAGATGAGCATCGAATTGATAAAAAAAATTAGAATATCAAGGATGGAGAGAAATATACCTACACAACCAATCCTATAGATGGAAGCTTGAATATGAAACTATGTTATTTTGTCAAGTTCCAGAAGACGACACGAACATCAAATCCACTCCATCAAATGAGTCCAGGGCTACACCGCATAACATGAAGATCCACTTAAATCTTAATTTAAATATTTATCTCTGTTGTGTTTGTTTAGTTACATTACAATGTAGTGTGTGTATATGTCTATTACACAAACATTGACTCCTATTCATACCATGAGATTACATGATATCCTCAATCTCAGGTGCTATTTATTCATTTGTATCCCACATTGAACTGTGGAATAGGTCATATGTGACCTATTTTATTTTTCACAAAAAATTATGGTAGAGGTCAAGGGTGACCTAGATAACTTTATGTACAATTGTAAACCACGATCCAAGGTGTGGATCAAACATTTTATTAATTTAAATTTCTTAGTGGAATATGATCCCCATGTGGACAGGATTATGTCTCATCTCAAGACTAAACCTTTTGTTTAATTTCATCTATGTTTTTGCCTTTGATTTTTACTTTATTTTATCACATATTTCATAAATATAAACTGAACTCCGATAGTTAGTATTTTAAAGAGCTTATAATAGTATTGACCTATTAGGTTTGTTTCAAAAGAATTATTAATCATAAAATTGATACAACTGAGAAATTATTAATCTTTTTGTAAATTAATCAAACAATTATGTTCTTATAAATTCACTATTGTATAACTGGGAAATTGATTTTTAAATATTGATAGAACTTCAAAAAATTATTCCTTTTCAACAGAAATTTTAATAGATAATCAATTCACCCCCTCTTAAGTACTCTAATCCAACCAATAGTTGAGTAACATGAACATGAAAGGATATTATCCTTATTTCCTTATCCTATCATGGACGACTCCCATAATAATCAACATAACCAATCTTATCAACCCAATCATAAATTCATTGTATCCAAAATTCATTACATATCACACAAAAAACCTCATATGTAAAAGAGAGACGGGAAGCTGTGGTATCCATCAATTCCTCTTAACCATATGGTTGTTAGGAAATAATATAACAATTTGTGTTTCAGTATAAATTTCTTGACGTGATAGGAGTGTGAAAAAAAATCATAACAAAAATACCATATATTTTAGTCATACACACAATCCCAAGCTACATGAATTCATCATAAATATACCATCTCATTCACAACATCACTACATAACCTCAAAATATATTCCATATTATCTTATATATCTAAATACAACACACCACACAAGTGAACCAAAAACCACAAGAGACATTACACATTTAATTTCATGTTAATCCAATTTATAAATCTTTCGATTTACCAACAACCATTATTTATCAATCCCATTTTTTTAATTAGTAAAATTTACCTATATAACCACACATCCCTTATTAATTTGGTATGTTTTATACATTAATACCCATTCCTTTCAATTTAATGTTAACATAACCCATTTTTTATGTTTTAATTGTTTTAAGCCAAAGACCCACAAATAAATTTCATAATTTAGATTTTAACATAGAATATACTTAACATTTACACAATCATTAATCATCATTCCATACTAAATTAAAACATCATTATATCATTTTCTATTCATGGTTTCATGTCCCAAAAAACCAATCATCGCAACTAAACATAATCCATGTCATTGACACAATCCAACCATCTAACTATATTAACCACACATCATAATATATTTCCACATTTATCCAACATATCATTTCAAATTTAGGAAATGGGAATTTGATAACATTTAGTTCATTTATTATCATGTTCATTCTCACCCAGAAATGAATTTCCATGGGAATCCAATTAAATTGATGAATATAGGCTTATTGAAAATTTCATTCAATGTGATATCAAATAATCACACAATAAGGGTTCAAAATTCATATCATCTAAAATAGAAATTATATCCCCCAATGGCCACTCATTTTAGAATGTTCACCTATAATTATAAATACTAGTGAAATAAAATCAAAAGAGGTAAACATTTGATTCAATTCCCTTACCGATTAATTTATATTAACCACATAATTTACTACATGTGAAAATCATCTAATCTTTCCAAAATAATCTTTTAAATATCAAACATTAAATAATATGTTTTTTAGAATAATTATTTACACATGTGATAATATTTTATTGTGAAAAAAATCCATCTAATATGATTAAATTATATAAAATAAATATGATGGAACTAAATGCCATCAATTTCATTAAGACTGATCAATTATCTTCATTAGGATGAACCATACCATCTTTTTAAGGGTTGAACAATAACATTTTCCATCCAACATATTAAATCTAGATGAAATATAATTAATCCCCTACCTAATATTTCTTTTCCACGATAAATTTCTACACCTAGAAGGTTGTAGTAGATATAAAGATGATAGATTCCTAAAAATCATAGGAGGTTCCAAATATAAATTTTCAAAAGGAATCATAAATCTCAAATATGATGGTTTTGGGTCATCAAAACTCATGATAAATTATAGGGAACATAAATAATAGAAAGAAATCTATTTTTATCTTTAATAGATATCACCATTGGATACACCATCAAACATTATATATCATAGTCCACCATTCAATTAATATTCAAATCAAATAATAATTCCAATCTTTTTAATACCATTGAAATCATTAGATATAAATTTAATTATTTATAATTAATCAAAAAGATTAATTTTGGATTTAAAATTGTTGACAAAAGATTTTAGGATATTTTAAGAAGAAACTATAGTTTTTTTAACAATTTTATACCCATATAAATGTAGAATGTATTGAGTAAGGGTAATGATATTTTCCCCCCATGTTTCATGTTAATTTTACATTTGATTAATAAATTTGAGGTTACCCTTTTTTATGTAATAATTTACCATTATTTTAGATAGGGGTACCCATATGTGTGGATATCCTACCCTTATGTGGGTATTTGAAATCAAGGATGACCCTTATGCAAGCTTGAGAAACATTGACTGACCATTACACATGTCAGGAGAAACCACAAAGTCCCATAAAAAGTCCTAAAATAAAATTTTGGACTATAGAAACCCCTTAAGATCATGACCCTTACTCTTGAGGTAACCATAATTGGCCAAAGATGAAGGAAGATATATAATAACTCTATAGTCCTCCCTCCAGTAGGCCTTGGGTTGGAATCATGTACTATGGGGATAAGAAATTTACATATGGAAGGAATTACACTCTATATCATTGTTGGATTAGTAGATAAGAAAAAAACCATAAAAAATCTATAATATAATATAAAAATAAACTTCTAATGAACCCATAGTGCGTGAATAATGTCAATAGATACAAATAAAAATCTCCATGTATAACCAAAATACATGTCATTTAACAGTGGCTCAACAGCAACTCCAAAACCCAATATAGAAATATCAATATCAATCCAAAAATTCCTCATGGAAACCTAAAAATATATCATATATGTATGGTCTGAATACAAGTATACTCAATAGGATCATAACCACGTTCTCTAGTGGATAATTGAAAACACAATTCTATTGCAAGAGTGAATAAATATTAAGACACATAAGAACATAAACATGTCACGTAACCAATCCTTGCTTCATAGTGGATCACTTAAAAAATAACACATCCAATATTTAAATATAATATAAAATCACAAAGAACCCGTTAACTGCTTCATGACATGTTTTTTTCTCAAATTCTTTAATAAAATTCATCATGTTCTCTCAAGCTTTAAATACATATCACGTCACACAACTATCCATATCTAATGTTGGTCTAGGTGTATCAACTGAAGCCCGCAAATTCCAGAGCCAGTGTCTACTACCATTACATTGGAATAATAAACAAGTAAATCACTTTCTAAGGGACCAAATAGTTAGTATTTCTAAACTAGAAACATACAAGAGTTTTTTATTACAAATTAATTCACCAATTGAAACATAATTGTTTTCATTTGAGGATAACAATATTCCATATAGAATATCCATAAATATATTTAATATTATACTTCTTGGATTACTAGTGAAAGGAAAAAATTGATGAGATCAAATGATCAATATGGTTAATGTATAGAATAATAAATTACGAATCAATGAGAAAAATAATTCTGGCATGGAAAATAATTTATCACCCACACCATGTAATAAAAAAACTATTATGGAATTTTATAAACAATATATATTGATTATAACTTGAAATGCATGCCATTGAAATAACTAGATAAGGAAAATTAAATATGGAATGGTACGATATTAAAACACATTCTATTTAATCAATCAACTACGAATGAAATGCATCCTCATATATGCCGATAAAAAATAACAAAGATAAGTAATTAATGAATAAAAATGATGGTAATGATTAATTATATAATGTCATGTATCTTTCACATGAACCACTACCATCAAGACCATTCAAAATATATTGTAATATAATAAGTATATACTCATCAATTCTACTTTGAAACAAACTTGAAGCGTCTTTATTGAACTAATTTTGTCTCTTGAGAATGGCTAATGCATTGGTAGGCATCCATTAACCAGTCCCAAACCCGTGGGGCTTGCATTAAAAGGTCCACAAACCATGTCATTAATTTCCTGATAATTTCTCAAATCAACTGACTAGTATTCCATACAAAATATTAATACTGGATAATGGATATAAATTTATCAATATTTTCCCGAATAATCAAATAAAATCCAAGTAAACAATATATAAAAAATGAAATATGTTTTAAGAAATGAATATCTAAATGATAAATGATATGGATAGTTATTATAAATTTGGGGATAAATTATCATTTAAATAATTCAAGGGGGATACCATAAAAATGAATCAATGAAGTTAATGTGAAAAATATTCTTATCCAAATAAATCTTAAACCATCCAAATGAAGAAAAATAATGGTATCAATAAAAAATATCCCAAGAAGTGTAATTTATTTGTCATTGAGGAATATAAATACTATAGAAAGATATTTAAAAAAATCTTCTGGGTAATATAAATTTATTTTGAAAAAAAATTCAAAAATATTTATTTTAAAATTACTTTTGAAAAAAATCATTAAAATTTAATATTTTTATATGAAAATGAAGATTCAAAAAAATGAAGATTTGTAAATCAATAAATATCATATGAGTTAAAAAGAATATTCCTTTTCTATGGTGAAACTATTAGAAAAATGATTTGTTCGGAAAGTAAAATAAATATTCCATTGAAAACATTTGAAATAGAAATAATGTTTTAAAATGTATTGAAAAATAATTTTTAATATATTAAAAAAATTAAAAATAAATAAACAAAAAAGGTTTTTTTGATGAAAACTGTTTCACAGACTAAAATTTGAAATGAAGTCATTTTTTATTAAAAACGTTTTATAAAACATTTTGAGTACCATAGAGTAAAAAATGGTACTAATACATGAATAGGGTTATAAATAACCATGGTATCGAAAAATTCAATGGTTTTTTTAAAATGGATCATGTAATTTTCTTGAATAGTAATAGCATTTAATTATCATTAAAACTATTCTTTAGGAAAATTATCTTTAAACATTCGAAAGTGTCCTATACCACTTTGAAACATTTTAATTCATAATCCTCGTGATGAAATAAAATTATATGAAGGTTTTAATTACCATTATGACATTATAATTCATGTTATAATATATAAAAATAGAAATTTGATACACCACAAAAAATAATTAAGCGGTGAATAAGAAATTTATCTCATAGATGTAAAAAGTGACATGAAAATACATTTCCTTGAGTCCAAATTGTCTCATGTGTCATTATATTATTTAATAATAAAATTATTTTAATTTATTTTTTTATTTTGAAGGTTTTTAATGGTTATTATTAATTTTAATTCTATTATTACCATTTTTTATAAAATTACATAAATAGTTATGTTTATGTTGCTTGTTTTGACCAAATTAGGTTTAGGTTTCAAAATAACATTGGTAGGTCAACTATGGTCAAAAGGATAAGTACATAACATATCTGGATTAATAATAATGGAATAATATTCATATTTATACATTAATTATAATTATAATATAAATAATTATATTTTTTAGGGAAAATTAACCAACATAACATTCATGGAGACAAGAGTTCGTACGTACGCATAAGCAGCTTTCACATTTTTAATGATCATTGTAGAGATTCGGAGCCTGACGTACATTGACATTACATTACATTTGCGGAATACTTAGTACATAACAAAAACACACACACAAGGATCGTAATAGTTTAGTGTCTTTGGAAACTCGGAACGTAATCTTCTAATCGTGGTGAAAGATCTTCAACATCTCTTATAAATATCTTCCTTCTTTTTTTTTACCTAAAAACTTTCTTTATATCCTGGGGAAAAGAAAACATAAAAGGGTGAGCTCAAATGCTCAGTAAGGGTAAACAAAATAAATATCAATCACATCGTATTCATAAGAACATAACATTTTGGAAATCTTAACCTGCAAAAGAGAGCATAATTTCATAACATGGTATAAATCATAGTATTGAAATGAAATCCCAATAATCATAACTTAAAACATGAAACTTTGTGGCATTCACACATAATCATAGAGAATCATTTCATGTTAGTCAAGACTCATTGCCAAGACTATCTTAGTGGACAAAGTCCCTTTCTAAATCGAGTAACCCTCGTTTCAGTCCTATTTCACTGAACCGGTATAACCTACCGTTCCAGCCCTGTCTATCTCATGAGATATAAAATCTTTACCCAATGCATTGGAGGGAGATATTGGTCCCACCCATCTTATAATTAATCCTTTCTTATGTGTGCCACATAATCATAAATCATACATCATAGCGTAACCCATGTAATAAAAATGGAATTCTTAAACAACATGACATCATAAAACAATTCATATAAGATAAAGGAATTCATAAAAATATTTCCATCACAACATAATCAAATCCATGTAATAATAGGGATAAAAACAGAACCCTTTATCATCTTAGATGGAATATAATTTTGATAAAACACTTGAACTTCATTCTTGAGGAAAATATCCTTTCTACTTCAAAAACACTTTTCTTTTCTTAATATGTCATAAAATTATAATCTAAAAGAAGTTGATTAAAAATAAACTTGAAAACTTGTAAAGGAAGCTTCTTGGAAATAATGTTTTAAAAATCCATTCATGCCGTATAAGTTAAAAAAACATTCTTCGTACTTTTGTCGGAAAAGTCAAAAAGTACCTCGTATGACAAAAGATTCCTTTCATAGATATTACTAAAAACTCAGCGAAGGGTAAAAATGGATTTAAACGATTGTAGGTGGATGGAAATAATATTACATATTGGTGAAACATGGATGTGGATGATAAAATACACCCAAGTAAATACCAAAGTATAAACAATCTCGAATAAAAATGAGATTGTGATATTTCCCCTTACCTTAGGTCCGATTTGCTTTGTACGTGTCTGAAGCTCCTGTATAATGGTTTAAATAATGTTATTGACTTATTCCAGAATCATACATATTGATATGATATCATATATGGTCATATTCTTAGCTTCTTGTTAGTAATATTTCATTGTTACTTGTTACTCGGGTCTTTATTGCCTTTTGCTCTTATGCGTGTTTTGCCGAATAAATTCTTATTCTTCTTTTAAGGTTATAGATACCTTATATCCAGAATGGTATTTGTGTAACATATATCATATTTATTCATTCAATTCATTTATATAATTACTATGTAATGATGATCATGTAGAACGAGTCGCATCACATCGTGGAGACGGTATTCCGTACGTACGCACGAGTGATGATATCGTTCCTATGATCGTGGAACTGTATTGGAGTATATATATATTATTTCTGTATCAATATTACTTTATAATAGTCATAAATAGTTACTCATTACACCATTATACCCATCCTTGTAAGGTAATGGTGGAAAATAGATTACACCACGGCGTGGAGACGGTATTCCGTACGTACGCACGTGCGGTGATTTCATTTTTCCGTAGGATGGATAGAAGGTGAATTAGGGTTGTTTCATATTTATAATAACATATCAGTATGTAAGTAATACTGATGTTATTACTTTATCATGAAACAACTACAGATGAAGAAGTTGAAGAAGAAAGAAATTGAAAAGATCGGTAATGGATATTACCTCTTCTTTGGAACGCTTCTTTGAATCATCCACTTAGGGAACTAATATTGGTCTTTGAAGAAGACCAGGACCTCTAGGATTATTCTAGGGAAGTGGAGAGGAGAACATGGTAGGGGTTGGCCGAGCTTGAGTGCTCAATTTGGTGTGAGGAGGAGGTGGACGAGGTACCCTTTTATAAGGGAGGAGAGAGGCACCTTAGGAATATCTCAAAATATTATTTTATATTAAAGCCAAAAACGGTTTATAATGCTTCCAAAGGGTCTTATTTCGAAGCTAAAGTGGGGATGGGTCTAAATCCTATCATCCAATAGGATTTAGACAAGTTTAGGGTATTATTTTAACCTTATCAATTAGATTTAACTCTAAGTTAAATAATTTAACTTTTACCGTGTCTTTTTGTTTTCTTTCACTATATGGTTAATAAACTTACTATAACATGCCAAACGAACCCCGAATTGTTTATTATTAATATATATATCCTTATCTAAGTCATTTGGCCGAACCTTAGATTTTTAGGAATAAAATAACAATTAATAATATAATATTTTATTTAAAAACTATTTTGTGTCAATTTTGACACTATTTGATATATGATTTTTGTGAAAGTCATAAAAGAATTATATGTTCGAACCAAGTTGATTACATAAACACTAATATATCATAGTAACCTATAAAATTAGTGTAATTCATAAAAAGTCTTGAATTACATTTATTTTGGTATTTATATTATCAATTATGTCAATATTTCATTAATAAGATAATTACTGCATCATCTTTGTGTCATAAATAAATTAAATTATTTGATTTCTAAAAATTACAAATAAAATACCATAATGTAGGAAATCCTTTTAGCTTTCTAATTAATATTTACAATCGAATTTATCTTATGTATAACCCCATATTAAAAATGTTTTAGTAAATAAACTTTGATTTTAACTCTTTTAACTCTTCTTTGAATTAAATAATAATAAATGTCCTAATCTAATCCAAGTGGGCCTAAATGGTCATATTATATTCATAAGGATGTTTTTGGTCGAATTACACTTTTCCAATAGAATTAGTACATGTGTTAGGGTAATAGTAATATCATATTTACCCTTAGTTACCCTATTTACTATTAACCGTGGTTAAAAAAAGTAAAAAGTTACTATTCACCAAAAATTATTTTCATCTCATTGAACCACATTTTAGTCCTTGATATTAACCGTGTCTGTCGGATTTTAGAAATTCCATTCATAGAAGCGGTAAAATTATGTTTTATGCAAAATTCAGTTTTTAACCTACCACTTAGTAGTTTCACTATTCATCAAAAATTGATGTTTTTCAGAACAATGCCAAAATTTCATCCTAAGCTATATTTCATATTCCGAATTCAAAAATGAAGTCTATTTTACCAAATTCATAACATAGAAGTTGCATTAATTAATTTTATAATTAAATCCCGTTTTTAAAACAAATAGCGTGTTTTTAAGAAACAATATCTATCAAAAGATTGACACTTGTTTATGTCTGGTTTAAATGTGAAATTACATCCAATGAACAACATTGTATTAAATTGTAAAAATATATTCTAAATATACTTTAAAACAACTCAAATTAATAATTTATCACTATTAATTATTTTTATTAAAAAAGTTGTTTTTAATTATAATTTAGTCATTTTCACTATTCATCAGAATATGAAAGTTATCCGAAAAGTACCAAAATTTCACCCTAAACTAATTTCGATATTAAGAATCCAAAAATGAAGTCCATTTTGAGAGCTAAAATTTCTAAAATTTAAAAAGTGGTTATTACTATTCATAACGGCAAGTTTTAATAATATTTTAATAGTGTATCGTTGTTTCATGAAACTCAGTATTGCGTACTACACACGCTATCGAGGAAGGTTGCGATTGCGTGTAATGCAAGGCAAGTCAAGGATGTGTGTTGTGCAAGCTCCTTTTGGTGTAGCGTACAACACAAGACATTAATAAAATTAAAAAGAATATTTTTCATAAAATCTCGGGCTGTTACATTCTACCCCCCTTAAAATGAATTTCGCCCTCGAAATTCGTCGGGGTTATAAATGGATTACTATTCAAAATTTTCTTTGATAGAAACCCACATCGTAAAAAGGAATACCAAAACATGGCTTTAAAAACTAAAGTATGAAATGTAACGATTACACAAATAAACTAATCACTGGGTTTCCACATAGGTGAAAATATGGATATGGAAGAAAAATCTAACCATCATGTTCTGATGGAGAGTGGTAGAGAACATGGCTATGGAAAAGCCAGTAATCACAAATCCATAGATTTGTGATGATATAAGGTACCATCTGATTCATCAGGTATAAGATCACTAGGACAACATTTTTGGTTTTCAAGATCATTTCCCTAAAGTTGAAAATTTGCTTAGAATAAATACTTACTTTATTTTGGTACAATCTCACTGTTGTTCGTGCCTTGAACAATTTCCACTTCATCTCTTAAATAAATGAAGTTGAATTTGTTATTCATGAAGTGTTAGAAGATCATGTGATAGAATGACGGGTCATTCCATCTGTCTGAAACAAAAGGATAGCAAAATTATATACATAAGTCGATCTATAGTGAGTTTAATCATATATGGTTCTTAAAATGAACTTATACTTCATATATCAAACCGCTTAATAAAATAAAACTAGTTTCTACTAAACAGGGACTTCCTGTAGGCCAGTGGTAGGCGATAAAGGCCAGTCGCATTTCGGTTGTGGGTTCAATTCCCACAGCCTTGTCCGACGCGATGGGCTGTCGCCCGTCCTCCAGGTTGTCCTTTTTCTAAAGCTATATTACTATAACATCCCATCAATAACATCGAAAAACATTTTATCCTAACTTATGTCCAACATAATCCATTACAATATTTAGGCTCATCCATAATACTTTAGTACACTCTCATAACATAGTGAAAATGATTGCCAGAGATTTAATACAATCGTTGATCCCCATATATCATAAGATATGTTTTGTTGGTCACATTCTAAACATTCAAAGTCCTTAATCATGTATTCTCTTGAATACCCATTGAACCTTAGTGAAAACATGAATGCAGTTAAACGTTAACACTTTCCACATACCAAAATCCTCAAAATTCTTTATAATCAAACCATGATATCACTTAGTCCTTATATCAATCATGAGCTCATGAATACTGTTAAACATTTCATTTTCTCATTTTCCCTGCATTATGCGCATATCGTCTTATTTCCAAAAATATCTCAATCACTTTGAATACCACATTAGACCAATACACAAATATTCCAATACTCCATGATACAACATTAGTTTGGAATCCCATTACATAAACACTTAATCATTCCACCACAATGTTGTCATATTCAACATCGCCAATAGTGATCGCATGTGACTTCCCTTTATCCTTTTCCTTAAGCGGTTTCTCATGTCGATCATCACTAACCCTTGGATTAGGGCATTTATTAGCATAATTCCCCATTTCCTTGCACTTGAAGCATTGAAGTGTTGGTGGTGTGTTCTCTGCAGTGTTTGCTTTATTCACATCATTAGAAACCCTTTTTCCATTACTTCGACACTCAGCTGCTCGATGACCTTCTTTTCCACACTTAAAAAATTTTCTAGTCCCTTTAAGACAATCTCCACCATGCTTCTTTCCACACTATGAGCATAAGGAAACATTCATTTTCTTTTCACCATTATTCTGAGATTTCTCCTTGAACTCCATCTTTCGTTTCTTGTCAAAACCCTGAGATGGATATGTAACACCAACTTCCATTTCTACCTTGATAGCACAACGCACAATTTCTTCATAGCTACTGAAGTCTCTTATAGCCAATGCCCTTCGATGACTTGGTTTTAAGCCACTGAAAAATCGATCAACTTTACATTCAGGTTGGATGATAATGCCAGATGCATACCTTGCAAGTCTTGTAAAATTTGCTTCATATATACCAACAGATTCATCATCCTTCTGCTTCAGCTCAAGAAACTCCTTTTCCATCTTTGTTCGAAGAATACGAGGGAAGAACTTACTGAAAAACAAGTTCTTGAACGCGTCCCATTCCATGGACTCAATTTCATCTCTTTGCCTTGTATTCTTGATAAGATTCCACCATTGATCAGCTTCACCTTCCAAACGATATACTGCTAAGATGACTTTATCATGCTCAGAACATTGAAGAACTGAAAATATCTTTTCAGTGGTACTGATCCATTGTTCAGCAACAAGTGGATTGGAAGTCCCACTGAAAGAAGGTGGACGTTGCCTCATGAAGGACTCAATAGAATATTGTTCCCTTCTCTGCTCATTTGGAAGTCCAGAATGATTCATAGCTTGTGTAAGTATAGCAATAAGATTTTACACTCCATCTCCCATAACATATGTTTGTTCAGGAGGACAATCATTGCATTGTCCATTGCATTGATCAACACGGTTCCTTCGGGTTCCAGCCATCGTCTAAAACCCAAAAAGAATAGTGTGAGAGGCAAAAATCATGCTAGGGAAAACAACATAATAAAGGTGGAGTACATTCAATATCTAAAATCTTAGGTTTAATTCTAATATCGTTAGCGCAATTCTAGGACTATAACCTATACGTATACTTAACCTTAGGGACATCCCTAGACATACCTTAGAAATATCTCTAGGGATCTCACTAAAGTTCTCGCATCCTAGTTTCCAAAGGTTGACTAAACCTTTCCTCTGATACCAACTGTAGAGACCCGGAGCCTGACGTACATTGACATTACATTACATTTGCGGAATACTTAGTACATAACAAAAACACACACACAAGGATCGTAATAGTTTAGTGTCTTTGGAAACTCGGAACGTAATCTTCTAATCGTGGTGAAAGATCTTCAACATCTCTTATAAATATCTTCCCTCTTTTTTTTTTTACCTAAAAACTTTCTTTATATCCTGGGGAAAAGAAAACATAAAAGGGTGAGCTCAGATGCTCAGTAAGGGTAAACAAAAGAAATATCAATCACATCGTATTCATAAGAACATAACATTTTGGAAATCTTAACCTGCAAAAGAGAGAATAATTTCATAACATGGGATAAATCATAGTAGTGAAATGAAATCCCAATAATCATAACTTAAAACATGAAACTTTGTGGCATTCACACATAATCATAGATAATCATTTCTTGTTAGTCAAGACTCATTGCCAAGACTATCTTAGTGGACAAAGACCCTTTCTAAATCGAGTAACCCTCGTTTCAGTCCTGTTTCACTGAACCGGTATAACCTACCGTTCCAGCCCTGTCTATCTCATGAGATATAAAATCTTTACCCAATTCATTGGAGGGAGATATTGGTCCCACCCATCTTATAATGAATCCTTTCTTATGTGTGCCACATAATCATAAATCATACATCATAGCGTAACCCATGTAATAAAAATGGAATTCTTAAACAACATGACATCATAAAACAATTCATATAAGATAAAGGAATTCATAAAAATATTTACATCACAACATAATCAAATCCATGTAATAATAGGGATAAAAACAGAACCCTTTATCATCTTAGATGGAAAATAATTTTGATAAAACACTTGAACTTCATTCTTGAGGAAAATATCCTTTCTACTTCAAAAACACTTTTCTTTTCTTAATATGTGATACAATTATAAACTAAAAGAAGTTGATTAAAAATAAACATGAAAACTTGTCAAGGAAGCTTCTTGGAAATAATGTTTTAAAAATCCATTCATGCCGTATAAGTTAAAAAAAACATTCTTCGTACTTTTGTCGGAAAAGTCAAAAAGTACCTCGTATGACAAAAGATTCCTTTCATAGATATTACTAAAAACTCACCAAAGGGTAAAAATGGATTTAAACGATTGTAGGTGGATGGAAATAATATTACATATTGATGAAACATGGATGTGGATGATAAAATACACCCCAGTAAATACCAAAGTATAAACAATCTCGAATAAAAATGAGATTGTGATATTTCCCCTTACCTTAGGTCCGATTTGCTTTGTATGTGTCCGAAGCTCCTGTATAATGGTTTAAATAATGTTATTGACTTATTCCAGAATCATACATATTGATATGATATCATATATGGTCATATTCTTAGCTTCTTGTTAGTAATATTTCATTGTTACTTGTTACTCGGGTCTTTATTGCCTTTTGCTCTTATGCGTGTTTTGCCGAATAAATTCTTATTCTTATTTTAAGGTTATAGATACCTTATATCCAGAATGGTATTTGTGTAACATATATCATATTTATTCATTCAATTAATTTATATAATTACTATGTAATGATGATCATGTAGAACGAGTCGCATCACATCGTGGAGACGGTATTTCGTACGTACGCACGAGTGATGATATCGTTCCTATGATCGTGGAACTGTATTGGAGTATATATATATTATTTCAGTATCAATATTACTTTATAATAGTCATAAATAGTTACTCATTACACCATTATACCCATCCTTGTAAGGTAATGGTGGAAAATAGATTACACCACGGCGTGGAGACGGTATTCCGTACGTACGCACGCGCGGTGATTTCATTTTTCTGTAGGATGGATAGAAGGTGAATTAGGGTTGTTTCATATTTATAATAACATATCAGTATGTAAGTAATACTGATGTTATTACTTTATCATGAAACAACTAAAGAAGAAGAAGTTAAAGAAGAAAGAAATTGAAAAGATCGGTAATGGATATTACCTCTTCTTTGGAACGCTTCTTTGAATCCTCCACTTAGGGAACTAATATTGGTCTTTGAAGGAGACCAGGACCTCTAGGATTATTCTAGGGAAGTGGAGAGGAGAAAATGGCAGGGGTTGGCCGAGCTTGAGTGCTCAATTTGGTGTGAGGAGGAGGGGGAGGAGTTACCCTTTTATAAGGGAGGAGAGGGGCACCTTAGGAATATCTCAAAATATTATTCTATATTAAAGCCAAAATCAGTTTATAATGATTACAAAGGGTCTTATTTCGAATCTAAAGTGGGTATGGGTCGCAATCCTATCATCCAATAGGATTTAGACAGGTTTAGGGTATTATTTTAACCTTATCAATTAGATTTAACTCTAAGTTAAATAATTTAACTTTTACCGTGTCTTTTTGTTTTCTTTCACTATATGGTTAATAAACTTACTATAACATGCCAAACGAACCCCAAATTGTTTATTATTAATATATATATCCTTATATAAGTCATTTGGCCGAACCTTAGATTTTTAGGAATAAAATTAAAATTAATAATATAATATTTGATTTAAAAACTATTTTGTGTCAATTTTGACACTATTTGATATATGATTTTTGTGAAAGTCATAACAGAATTATATGTTCGAACCAAGTTGATTAAATCAACACTAATATATAATAGTAACCTATAAAATTAGTGGAATTCATAAAAAGTCTTGAATTACATTTATTTTGGTTTTTATATTATCAATTATGTCAATATTTCATTAATAAGATAATTACTGCATCATCTTTGTGTCATAAATAAATTAAATTATTTGATTTCTAAAAATTACAAATAAAATACCATCATGTAGGAAATCGTTTTAGCTTTCTAAGGAATATTTACAATCGAATTTATCTTATGTATAACCCCATATTAAAAATGTTTTAGTAAATAAACATTGATTTTGACTCTTTTAACTCTTCTTTGAATTAAATAATAATAAATGTCCTAATCTAATCCATGTGGGCCTAAATGGTCATATTATATTCATAAGGTTGTTTTTGGTCGAATTACACTTATCCAATAGAATTAGGACATGTGTTAGGGTAATAGTAATATCATATTTACCCTTAGTTACCCTATTTACTATTAACCGTGGTAAAAAAAAGTAAAAAGTTACTATTCACCAAAAATTATTTTCATCTCATTGAACCAAATTTTAGTCCTTGATATTAACCGTGTCTGTCAGATTTTCGAACTTCCATTCACAGAAGCGGTAAAATTAAGTTTTATGAAAAATTCAGTTTTTAACCTACCACTTAGTAGTTTCACTATTCATCAAAAATTGATGTTTTTCAAAACAATGCCAAAATTTCATCCTAAGCTATATTTCATATTCCGAATTCAAAAATGAAGTCTATTTTACCAAATTCATAACATAGAAGTTGCATTAATTAATTTTATAATTAAATCCCGTTTTTAAAACAAATAGCGTGTTTTTAAGAAACAATATCTATCAAAAGATTGACACTTGTTTATGTCTGGTTTAAATGTGAAATTACATCCAATGACCAACATTGTATTAAATTGTAAAAATATATTCTAAATATACTTTAAAACAACTCAAATTAATAATTTATCACTATTAATTATTTTTATTAAAAAAGTTGTTTTTAATTATAATTTAGTCATTTTCACTATTCATCAGAATATGAAAGTTATCCGAAAAGTACCAAAATTTCACCCTAAGCTAATTTCGATATTACGAATCCAAAAATGAAGTCCATTTTGAGAGCTAAAATTTCTAAAATTTAAAAAGTGGTTATTACTATTCATAACGGCTAGTTTTAATAATATTTTAATAGTGTGTCGTTGTTTCGTGAAACTCAGTATTGCGTACTACACACGCTATCGAGGAAGGTTGCGATTGCGTGTAATGCAAGGCAAGTCAAGGATGTGTGTTGTGCAAGCTCCTTTTGGTGTAGCGTACAACACAAGACATTAATAAAATTAAAAAGAATATTTTTCATAAAATCTCGGGCTGTTACAATCATTATGGAAAGAAGGTAAGTATTATTAATATTTACAAAATTATAATTATACCATAAACACAATATTATTGAATAATATATACTTATATATATAATTCATTCAATGTAAAAGGAATCACATCGTGTCGAGGAGGTGATATTCCATATGTTAACGAACAAAATTATCACTTTTTATGTGTGTGAAATGGTAATAATGAAAATGATATATTATATTTATGATGATGTAATTATTCATTAATAAAATATATATGTTTTTTATTACATATATGATTAATTATAATAATAATTTATACATTCCATGTATTGCAGGAACAGATAAAATCACATTGAAGAGGCAGTAGTCCGACATCCCTAAACAATGTTATCATGTTTACACAAAATCAAAATTAAATGGGAAAGTGTTATAAAAGAATAAAATAAAAATAAAAAATAAAAATATCATATATAACATATATAAACCAATTTTACATCATAATTTATAACCATTTAGGTTGGTAAATTTAAAAACGATCAATCATTGTTTCGTGAGGCGGTATTTCACAGTACACATAAACAGTACGTTCATTTCCCATTAGATGTTAGTGTGTGTAAATGTACATTTAAACCTTTGTATAAAGTTTTTTCAGTATATTTATGATACTTTTTTTAATATAATAATGTAATAAATATATTTTAGGGGTGGATAATTGAAAAACTAATGATCTTGAGAAAACATGTTACATCTTCTTTAGGTAACTTATTTGGGTTTCCTCCAATGGGATACTTTGGAGGGATATATAGCACAATGTAGGATTATAATATGAGGATATGTATTTTTAGAACTTATTTTAGCTGATTTTCATTGAGAAAAGCATCATCAGTGGTGGGAGAGGAGTCCTTTTGATTGTGGGTGAGGAATGAAAACCTATTATATTTTCGAAAATTAAATTTCACCCATGTTTTTTCTATTTAATGACGATCCAACATTTGAAACATAATATTTAAGGTATTATCGGGTCAAAATACCGACATGATATATATTTTTGATATGTTTCTAGGTCATTTGGCCCTTAATTTTATGGGTTTGTCCATTGTTAAACATTATTTTACCTAAATCGTTATAATTAATTTTAATTAGATTCACTAATATTTATGTTCAAAAACTTAATAGAACGAATTATAAATTATAAATAATTCTTATAACAAATATTGAAACCATTTTTCAAAATTAAAATAAATGAATTGGTATAAATTTATTTAAATTTAATCATGTAGACGGGACTACAATGCATGGTTTTAGAGTAATAATGTTAAAAAAATAAAAAATTTATTTAAACATTTTCAAATTAAAATTGAATAAAATAAAATAAATTGGATTATTTTATAAATAATTCATGTTATTTTAATTTCAACAAAAAATTGACTATAATTTATTACTATAAATAAATTCAACAAAAAAGAAGTTTTGAATTAAAAATAAGTATTTTTCACTATTCGTTAAAAAATAAAACATCATAGAAAATTACAAAAAATTCAACATAAGATATCTTTTATATTTTTATTTCAATTATGAAGTTTATTTTTTTAAATGAGAATTATAAAATTTCCAAATTTTTTTTAAAATAGGTTCCCCATTAAAAGGTGGTATGTGTGCCTTTTTAAAATATAGCTTTTTATGTGTAATATTATGTGTGTTATTATATTATGCTTATCAAATATATTGGATGAATATCAAAAATATTTTATTTAATATAAATATCTACATATGTATATATTACATTAATATCAATCCATAATTCTACATAATATAATATATTAGGATAAAACAACTATGTGATCTTTAAAATAGTTTTCTTCAAAAACATTTCCTTTATATTCAATTGGATTTTATATCCATTTATAATTAATTTGTAACCAATGAATTCATTTAATATTTTTCCAAAAGGAATAATTACATAATTTATTTAATACAATTCATAATTTCTAATTTAATGTCCTGTTTATATCTTATTATATAAAATAATAATATATTAATAATATGTAGTTGTTCAGTAAATCTCGGTCTTCTGTGTAACACAATCTGTTGACGAAATTCATCATTATGTGTGACTAATACTAACTCGGTGTCTCAGGAATTTCAAGATGTAAAATATATTTAAATTTTTTAATATATTAAATATATTATAATTTATCATGATATTATATTCCCTTGTGTGCTTATTGTTGCATGTTGTACAGGCTATCGAATATAAATTTCATTATATTTTTGGGACATTAAAATTCTCCCAATATTAGTTTAATTGTGTCCTCTAAATTTAAACAAAATCTTGTTAACGTATTATTTGATACATCCTATGATTGAAATCCCACATCATGATAAGGGTTTATAATAAATACACTATAAAATGGAGAATGGTAAATATAATGGTCACATGGACTAACATATAAATGGTTCTCTGATTAGGAGAACATTAGTGGAAGGTATAGATATGTACTTGAATGAAAATAATAAATATTTAAAGGGATTTATTGAGGCAATTAATCACAAAAATGTTAGTGATAAATATAAATTTAAAGGCCTTCTATATATCAATATTCAATTATTTAGAACACCATGGTTTCTAGAAAAATGGTTTTATGACAACATTTTATTTCTAAGTCATTTTAATAATGATGGATAATTCCATTAGTTCATAAGAAAATAAGTAAATATACCTCCTTGATTATATAAACCCAATTCCATCCTTTATTATTCTTTAATTAGTTTTCCAGTTCACCCAATAATAAATTTTGATTCCCGATGCACTAAAATAATTTTTAAATGATATTAAGGCCAATCAAAGCATGAAATTTATAACTATTTGTCTCTAACTATTTTTGATAACTAATACAGTTAATAAATTATTTTCTAAACCTACATTTTAAGGCTATAGGTTCATCATAAATATTTTTTTCACTAAATTGTGTTACAAAATAATTAAAAAATAAACAAGACATTGTGTTGGTTAGTGGTTGATATTACACTATAATCTTCCTTCGGCCATGTGTTCAAGTCCTGAGGCCATTCCAAATTTGATGGGTTTTCACCCATCATATAGTTTATCCTTTTAAAATTATATTGATAATATTTCCAAAATAATCATTATTTAAATCCTTTAATTATGGTTAATCACAAAATTTCCTATTAATAAACGTTTTTAATATTACCTTGGTACATAAATACTTTATCCACTTATTTCCACATAGATCATTCCTTGTTATAAGATTTATATTAGGTCATTAATTTTAATTATCTATTAAAATACCAAATAATTATTTGTGAGGAAAATATAAATTATCCTAAGAATATCTACCAGCTGTGTGAAACCAGGTGCACAGTAAGTCCCACTATCATGTTCTAGGTTATGTCGAGTTTGACCTAGTGCACTTTTTCAGAGTTGTTACCCACATGTACATATGTTCTAGAACCACCTCCACATGTAGTTTCCATATTCATATATAAATATAGGAAATTTCACTTAATATATACCTTACCAAAATTTATTAATTTTATTCTATACATATCATCCAAACCTACCTTATGATTACGTTTTCTAATTGATTCTTCCCTAAAACAAGATCTCAATGTTGATTGTAAACTTTATTTGATTCTAACTATAGTAACCCAACACTATAAAGCCCCTATATGGTGTCTACTAAAAGTTAATTGGAATTGTATAAAAGTAAATTATGTCCCAAATGAAATAACAATTTATTATTCATGGTAAACCAGATACATTCATGAGTTTATTTTACAAATAAATACAATAATTACAATATATATTTTTATTCCAAGGATAAATTTATATCCTCTTGTATATCCCTTCATATATTTCATAGTACACTTATTTGTTTCTTCTAAAATGGAAAAAATATGGTTGATCTCAATTGGTATGTAATGGTAAAGTATAGAGGATGAAGTATTGAATCAATGATGATAATAATTATTCCATTGTAAATAACAAGACACTCATAAACATACAATGAAGTGTATTAACAATATGTCGTGAAAATAACTGAAAACAAGCAATTCAAATAACATGATAAGGAAAATTAAATAAATTAAGGTAATAAACAACAATACATTCCATTTAATCAATGAACTCGTAATGAAATGAATCAATAGATACGTAGATGCATGATCTCATGTATAAATTCTAACTAGATCAAAATGTAGTTAATTCATAATTATTAGACATTATTTATCTAGCACATAGACCACTACCATCAATACAATTCTCATGATTGTATAAGTTTATGGGTAGAAACTGATATATTCTACCTGAAATAAAACCATACGGATTTTCACCAAAGAATTTTGTCTCATGATACTAAACATACTTCATGGGGCATTCATTAACTGATCCCCTACCCAATGCTCTTGCATTAAATGTTCCCTAACCTATGTCTTTCATATCCCAACCATTCCTCAAATAGAATAAATCATATTCCATATAAAACAATCATATTGAATAAAGGATACATATTTATCAATATTTCTCAAAATAATCAAATAAGTTTCAAATTAATATCCATATAAAAAATGTAATACATTTTAGGAAATGAACATATCGATGATAATTGGCTTGAATAATTACAGAAAATTTAATGTTAAATGGTAATTTGAATATTTCATGTCGAATACCAAAAAATGAGTTAAGGAATTGAACTTGAATACTATTTTTGGCCAAATAAATTATAAATCCACCAATGAAATTAAAGGAATTCTATTATTAGAAAATTTATTATGTTGATTATAAATAAAGGCTAGTTTTTGTTAATGAATATATATATTATAATATAATATTTTAAAACATTATTGATGAAAATAACATTTTTCAAATTTTGAAAAAAATTTCATTGAAAATAACTTTTTAAAACATTTTCATTAAGAATTATCCTTTAAAATGTGAAAATGAAGCTTCAGATAAATGACGGTAGATAAATTGATACATGTCACACTATGTAAACAGAAAATTAATTTTTCATTGTAAAAAAGGAATAAAAAATTCCGTGATCAGAATGCAGTGATAATATTCCATAGATAACATTGGTAAAAGACAAAAAGGGTAAAAATTTATTTATAAAATAATTTTGAAAATGATAAATAAATTATTGAAAATTTTTTCATTAAACATGGTATTTAGAATAAAATATGTTCTCTGAAAAAAAAAGAGAAATGGAGTTTAGTTTTCATAAATACATTTTTTAAAAAAAATTTATTACCAAAGAGTGTAAAATTGTAAAAATACATGATAATTGTCATAAATGGACATCGGAGAGTAAAATTATATAGTTTAAATAGAAAATTTTAATTAATTTGTTTAATTGAGTTACCATTGAAATATCATAAAAAAAATTTTTGAGGAAAATAATCCATAATCATTCAAAAGTGTCTCATAACACGTGGAAAAATATTAAATCCTAAGCCTCTTGATGGAATAACATAAAATGAAATTTATAAATAGCATTAATTTAAATAAATTCATGCTATAATATATCAAAATGGATAGTAGATTCACCACAATGAAAAGTAATTGGTGAATATGAAAATTGTCTCACAGATGTAAAAAGTTGGATGAAAATCTCTTACCTTGAGTTAAATGTGACCCATGTGCCTTTATATACCTAAATAATATTATTATTTTAATTATTGACATTTTTAAAAATAATTTTCACGTTTATAATTAATTTTATTTCACTTATTACTAAATTTTTTAAAACTATGTAAACAATTATGTTTAAGTTGGATATTTTTACCAAATTCAGTTTATGTGTCAAAAACAATTTTTGTAGGTCAATTACTGTCAAAGGGGTAATTAAAATACATCCAAAGAATAATCATAAGGAAATAATTATAATATTTATACTTTTATAATTCTTTTAAAAAAAATCATTAAATATTGTTATGAAAAATGAACCAATGTTACACTGATGGAGATGGTCGGTCATAAAAATGTAGGAGTATCATTCCAATTTTTCAATGATTGTTAAGGAAATAAGGTAAATAAAATTAATCTTTAAATAAATATAATTATATAATAAATAATATATTATTTACTCATATACACTTAAATATATAAATATTATTATGTAAAAGGAATCACATCATTTCAAGGAGACGGTAGTGCACACGTCCATGAAGGTCATAATCAGTTACTAAGTGGTTGAAAGTGAAATAATGAAATTGTTATGTTTTCTTTTGAAATTGGTAATTATTGATTTAATATAATATATATGTCATATATTTATCATATTTTAAATTTAAACCATCCATTATGCATTCATTTATATTAGGAATGGATGACATAGATTTGAGGTTGTAGTAGTCCACAAATCTAAAAATGATGTGATTTTATTTAACCAAAATTGATTTTGTATGGGTATATGTTATAAAATAATTAAAGAAGCATAAACACATAATAAATATTATATATAACATATATAACTATATTGGCCTTCATAATTTCCATCCATGATAGGTTGTAATGAAAAAACGTACAATCATAATTTCATGTTGAAGAATTTCATCGTAAACATAAAAATTATATTTGTTAACCATTTGATGGTAGTGTCTATAACTGTATGATGAAATCTCCAAATAAAATCATATTATTATATTTAAGATATTTTTGATCTTATATAAACTTTTAATAATGATATTTCATGTGGTGGATAAAGGAAATAAAACTATATAACTGGAGGAATGATGTCCCCTATTCTGTAGGTAACTCATTTTGGTTAGAATCAAAGGGATTCCTTGAATGGTTTTATAATGAACAGGGGTTCTATAATTACTGGAATGAATTTTATGATCTATATTTTCACACAATGTCTGATCAAATGTTTCTCGATAGTAGTGATGAAGTGGGAGGAGATGAGGGAGTTTATAGTGTAGGAGGAGTGGAACTCTTATAAGTTTTTGAAAAAGGAAATCCACCCAAATGTTTCCCATTTAATGTTTCCAAAATAATGAAAAAAATTGATAAAATTTATTACCCAGTATAAATATAGACATCCATGTTTTTTTGGACTTGTTTTATGTCATTTTTACACTTATGTATAATTTTGAGTACCTAATTAAGCTTGATTTCACCTTAATTGTTGTAATTAAATTTAATTACATTCACTATTAATTTTTTTAAAAGACTAATATGAAATTATTTAGAATTATAAATTATTCTTATTAAATTTAATGAATCCATTTTTCAAATTCGACTCACAAAAGTAACATAAATTAATTTAAATTTAATACCACATTTGTTACAATAATGTGAGATTTTAAATGAAATATGTTCAAAAGTTTTCATAGTATGTATAAAAAATTTAAAAGTAAAATTTATTCCATTAAACTAAATTGTATTAATATATTATAATTTCTTTAATATGAACATAAAACCAAATTAAAATATAATTTATCTCTATAAATAAATTCTATGAAAAAATTGTTTTAAATTAAAATTCATTATTTTTCTATATTAATTAAATAATTAAACATCATAGACTAATAGCAAAAATTCACCGTAAGTAAAATTTTATGTTTCACATTAAGATATGATGTCTATTTTTACAAATAATATTTTTTAAATTTCCAAAATTTTATTTAAAATAGGTTCTCTATGAAAAGCATGTAAAATTTATTTTAAACAAATATATGTTTTTATATGTAATATTTTGTTTTTTCTTATCTTAGACTTCTAAAATATGTTGGATGATTATCAAAAATACATTACGGAATGTTATATATATATATATATTACAATAAGATCATCATTGAGGTTAATTAATTTAATTTATTAGGATAAAATATCTTTGTGATCATAAAAATAGTTTTCTATAAAGAAATTCAATTATTATCAATGGGTTCTTATATCCATATATAATTAATTTGTATTCAATGAATAATTTTTTTATTTTTTTAAACTAAATATTTTTATATGTTTATTAATTTTATTCATAACTTCTAATTTAACATCTATGATAGGAATTATTATGTTAAATAATAATATTTTAATAATATATTATTGTTCTTTAAAACTCTGTCTTATGTGTAATACAAGACATTGAACAAACACATTTTTTCTTGAAAAATATTCTAACTTATTTTCCTATACATTGAATGATATAAAATATATTTAATTTCTTTAAAATAGTAAATATATTATAAATTATTGGGGTATTATTTTCACATATGTTCTTGGTGTTGCATGTCATACATGCAATAAAATATAGTGTTCTTACTTTAAATTTTTGGGGCATTACATGAGACACATCCATACCAACAACACCTTCACAAGTTCTATAATCATTAATCACAACATCACATCACATATACCTTTAAAATACATGTTCCTTCCCACCACATCTCTCTTGACGAAACCATATTCATCAGACCACATCTCACCCAAGGACACCTAGGCAATCACACCACATCACATCTCCCATTAAAAAACATGGTCTATCACACCACATCTCACCCGAAGAAACCTCGCTCATCACACCACATCTCACACAAACACACCTAGGCCCTCACATCACATCACATAATTAGGGGTATAAGAGTATCATCAACACAGAGGACATCAACTGAATTCCCTCCTCCCACCACACCCGAATTCCACCATATATCGCATCACATCAATGATGAGTAATCTCAAACACCAACCCATATCATCACTACTCACGATGGAAGAGCGGGGAAGAGGGGTATTAATCCAACTGTATAACACACATCTTGGATGTTGGGGAAAACACCTGAAACCCAAAACCATTGGGTGTTGGTAAGGTTATCTAACTAAGGAGGGGTATTTATAAAAATATCAAAAAAATAAATTATATTTATATATATATCACACAATACCAATACTATGGGAATAGATCAACAATACTAGCACACATCACCATGCCACAACTACACCAAACATCAATCATCCAAGCCTTTACCAACATTATGTGAAGTATACCACACAACCACCACAAAATCAATTAATTTCCACTTTCAATAATATATTTCACCATTTTCTATATTTAACACATTTCTACCAACACACATTTACAAAATAATTTCATTTTACATTTAAACAACTCATTCATTAATCGATCTAGTAACATTATCTAATTAACACACATCAATTTAATATCATTATTATTCAATTACCAACCTGTGACATTTCATTTATACATAAATTTTTTTTCCATGGATCATCGGGAAAATAAAAAAAACCACAGCAAAAATAGAAAACATGTCACATATTAACCACCACCACAACACCACATTAAGCAACCTATCTCACTATAGCTACTACCCATCTCAACCACCACACCACACAAAATCAATCCTACTCAACAAAAAGACAACCATCTCAGACTTCACAAAAAATAATACCATCACAACACAACCATCGCACTATCATCCACACATCACATCACTTTACAAATAACAATCATATCACTACCACAATTATTTCCTAAAACATCTAATAACCATTACCACAACACAATACCATGCACCAAAAATTCCAATATAATAATAAAAATCACAGAAATAACCACATCCCATAATCCATAAAATTTATTTAAAGGATATTATATTAAATCAATTCATTATTTAGCATATGAATTATCATACAAACCATATTTACATATGAAACCATATTTAGTAGCCATATATATTGTAAAATTATAGTATTATTATGAAGTACATATCGTTTAATTTTTATTCGAAATCTTTTTTACGAAATATTGATGCCGAATTAGTTTATGTATATTAGAAGAGTTTTCACATCTTTTTTGTTGCCCGTAATCCCAACTGGTGAAAAATGCACTAGGTTTCATAGTTAGTAGAAACTATGTGATCCATTCCGTGTAATTTTCCATAGCTGTGTTATTAATTTACAAGTGGGAAGAATAGAACATAGTTTTCCCTAACTCTGCACCATGGGATTAACACCCATGTAGTTGGTCTAAAATTTTATGTAAAGGTAGATATCATGGTTTTTGGAAGGGTTTGGAAAACTATGTGTATGAAATAATATGGTGTACCTCCTTAGATAGTGGGAGGTTCACGGTTGGAACATGATTTATCTAAATTTGTGACCAAACTATGTGAGAAATATATTTTGTTTAATATTAACATTTTTACCTTAAATATAATTTAATATATCCCCTCTTTTCTATTACTCGTTTTTTATTTGAATGAATGTCCATTATCTCCCAATGTAGGTCCTAAGTTCTATCATCAAGGATTCTTATCTGGATTCATCATCCAAACTCGAATTCGAGATCCATTGGCCTCATTTTATCCCTTTAGGAATGATCATAAATCCTTTGTCTTGTTTAAACATTTATCCTTCCCCTAATGATGTTATCTAAATGTAGGATTATATTTTATATTATTAAAGTGTTTGTAAATTAGTTTTTTTTTCTCGATCCATCCCATAAAATGATTTAATATTGGATGAGGAAAGTACAAAAATCCTTAAGTAGGTGGTCTATAATTTATCCCTTCAATTATCTGTGTTTTATAATATGTGAAATGTTATTGCAATCTGGATTTTTCATCCATTTTACCTAAATTTAATATGTCTAAAATTATTTGTACTTCCTGGAACATAATGTTTTTTAGAACCAAATTCATATTTATATCTTCCACCATAGTGTGATACATTCCTTTTGGTGTTCCATCTATTTTTCTAATTGGAATCCAAAGAGATATATCCAAGCCCGATATTGGGGTGTTTAGATTTACCCATAAATGATGGCATCATATATATAAGGGGTTAATATAGTGTCATAGCATGGTTAACAACCTTTTCAATTATAATAAGTGGAATTAAATGTGGGGGGTTTGAAAATGTCTCCTAAATAAATTGAATAATGGTTAGTCCATAGTCAGATTGAAGTTCAATTGTTGTACATCCTATTTCACTATTAATTAATGTTTGAATTATAATGAGCTTGGTGGCCCTCAATAATTATGATAAATGGTCTTGATGATTGTTATACATGTTATAACAATATGGGCATGGTGTCCCTAATTATTAATGTGATATGAGCATGTTTACCCCATACTTTGATAATGTAATTGCCGACATTATATTTTGATACTGGTCGCGGTGACCATATTTCTATGATAGTGGGCATGACATTCACTATTTATGTGATATTGGGCATAGACACCATATATTGTGATACTAGTCATGGAATCCCTTATTTTTGGTATATAAGGTAGGGTGACCCTATACTATGATATGGGACATAGAGTCCCCTTTTCTTATGGTATTATGCATGGTTACTCTATACTGTGATACTTGGATTGACATCCCCTACTCTTGTTTTACTGGGAATTGCTTATTTTCGTTACTTATTTAGAGATATTCAGACATGAGTCGAAGAAGGTTGTGTAATACTGGTTTATGTTAAGAACAAATGTTGGACCATCTATTTCTATAATTACTTTTTTTATTTATTTTATCTCCATAGTGCCATGTTATATACATAGATCAGATATTTATAGACATTTTATTGGTGGCCTGTAGATTTTATCTCACATCCAATCAGGGCCACTGATGGCACCTAGGAAGACTATGTTCTTTCAGTTGTAGTTAAGTGGATGTTCCCTCTTATGGATGTGTGACATATTTAATGACGCAGGATCAGATCATGGTAATAAATGACTAGGCTAGAGATCCGGATGCTTGGATAGATATTGGTATTTTTGTTCTTTTTTGTACACCATATACTATATTGACTTCCTACTGCATTTTATATATGTTTTCCATATTTTTTAGAGACATTACATCATCATATCATGTATATGTCTCAATTATCTTATTTTGTTAATTATTTTGTTTAGGGATATTGATACAATGCTTTGACATTCTTTTCCATTACAAATATTATTTCTCTATTTAGTTATCTATTGAATTAACAAGTCTTCTACTATAGACAGAGGGAATAGTCTCCCCCTGGACACACCATAGGCCCTCACTACTAGTGTTCTTGAGGACATTTGTACCATCGCCTCAGGGAACCATTTAATTTTCATTTGGGTTGATACATCACAAAGTGGTATCGTCGGTTTCCTTTCATGACCTACTATTTTGAGATAGTATACATGATATTAAAAATGCATATGTACCTGATTATAAGTTATTCATTGGGAGTAGCTAACCTACTTCCAGAGTAATAACAAGTTTCCTAGAATAAGGAATTCTCATTCAATATTATCCCTACTATAGTTGATTTAGTTCCACATTTGGGTGATGAAATTGTATTGTCATTTTGTTATTAATATGATTGAGTTGCGCCTTTATTATATAACATGTTGAGATGAGGGAAAAGAAGCAACATTCTAGAATCATATTAGGTTCCTTATAAAAAATTAATATTCCATGAATTTATTATTCCTTATTGTATCATTTTGTTTCTTTAATTTCCTATGATTTGTATGAGCTCATTTACTTCATGAAACTATTATATGTTCATTATGAGATATAAGTTCTGATTTAATGATTCTTTATAATGGGGAATGAGAATATTAATTGATATGTAGAGTGTCTTTTGTAACATAGTTTTTTTCCCACATAGTCTATTCCAAACACCCTAATCAGTCAATATTGAAATTCTGAGTTTTGGTCCATTGGTCCAATGGTTTGGAATGTTTTATAGAATGGGAAAATTGGGCGCATCTCTTTGCTTCATATAGTGAATGGACCCTTATGGATCAGAAATGGTGACCCATTTTGTTCAACCATATAATGTAAATATTAATAAAAATATAGTTTAAATAAAATTTAAATTGAAAAACATAAGGGATGATCTAGACCTGACCATAGTAGTGGGTAATGGGATTTATCACTTGTGTCCTATATAAATGTTCCTATCAACCATACCATGCTCTTTGATTAGGAAGAGGGGTGAGACAATTTCATATAAAGGATTTATAACTATTCTAATCATGTATTTATGGATTATTCCAATATGAAATTTTATATGAGGTGTGCATTTGGAATTTGTAGATAAATGACACCATGACATCCTATGGTCAATTTCCTAGATGGTGGTGATACCATGTTCTGGAGGTGGTGGGACCAAACCTCCTAGTAATACATCTATTAGTGCCTTATATGGATCCTCCTCTTATCCCAGATCAGGTTGATGATGCCTAGTTTCGAGGGTATTTTTTTCTTATGCTGATGATTCTGGGAGATACACAAAATAATCCTTCAATGGGAGAACTTATGCAGGAGTTCTAACATCATCATTTTCCCATGTTATAGAGGGATGAAGGAACAGTGGATAAAGAGATCTGGATTGAAACTAATTTTTCTATATTTTAGATTCTCGAGAGCCTTATTGAGATGATAGAGAAAAACTATAATTATTTGATTCCGAGATAAAAAATGAGTGGGATATCCTAAATTATGATGGTTATTATTGAGAAGTCACGTGGGGGTATTTATATTGGATATTGTCTGATTATTTCTTTCCTGAGACCCTGATCACTGATCAAGACATATTATTAATGAACCTACAACATGGTTCTCTAAAATTTATGTACTATTCATTTTATTTACTATGCTTAAGTGATTTAAACATATCAAAAATGCTGATGAGGTAGAAAAAGAGAGAAAATTTTAGGATGGTCTAAGGAATTATATTCATTATCAAGTGAATGTTTTCCTAATGAATAAAATATATGATATAGTGAACTATGAATTTATCACTAACAGTAACCTAAGGGAAGTAGGCGGTGTGAGAAAGGATGGTTCCCAACCCAAACATGGTAGTGGTTCAACTAGAAATCTAAAGTTATTCTTGGAAACTCCACATGTGATAAGTGTAATCTTGGTGAAACATTCTAATAGGTACATGTTTTTTCACATGTGTAGGATTCCTAGGCATAATAGGTTATAGTTATCTTGAAATCCTATCGAGTGATGATGTTGTTGAAGATTGAGGCATCAATATAATTTCATCAGGTCCTTTCCATATATGTCAAGTGTGATATGATTCATTCTAGCTCCACCTTTAGAAGAAGGACTAGTAGCACCTCACCAGAATGGTAGTTAGAGTTCAACAATCTATATAGGTAGGTGATGAGTTCATGGTCATGGTATATAGGCTTAGAATATACAAATCCTATAGAACGAACTAGATCTAGGTTGTTAGGGTGCAACACTGGGTTGGGAATCATGCCATATCTATTCTATAAAACGTATTCCAGAGGAGTAGGATTCTAGTCCATATGTTGTATGAGTTACTATTCTAGTACCCTCTGATATCATTTCTACCTTATTCAAATTATGTTCCCAACATTCCATCATATCTATATCTTTTTTGGAGTGCCTTGGGATCCTTTTTCAACTCTCATGTGATGTTTTGATAATATACACACTTTTTGTTATATGTTCATAGATTATAAATCATTTCAAGGGATGTCCCCTTATGGTAGGTTACCATAGGTTATTTTGGGGACTCTTTATCCTTGATATTACTAACTTTTATGTCATTATTTTTAGGGAATGGTTGGTTCCCTATTATGTATATATATATATTTTTTTTTTGTCACAAGGTGTCATTTACATCACTAGTGGGTGGAACATACATTTCAAATGGTGAGTTGGATGTCTGGGAAGGTAGAGATAGACCAGAGAATCTTAGGATGGGTGGAGTGATCACCCAGATTTCTAGAATTTATGAGTGATCATAGACTACCTCAAACTACGTTCCCTCCTACTGTTGATTGTTTTAGGGATTTTTACTCTAATGAGTTTTCTTGAATACCTTCTTAGAGGGAGGTGTATTTGACAATCAATCATGTTCCTGGTGCTAAACTGGTATTAATATCTCTTTAATGTATGGGTAATACTGATTTTCAGAAGATTAAGAGGAAGCTAGATGATTTAGAGTCCGTTTTTTTATATGGCCTAGTGCATGTTCTTGGGGTCCTCATTTCCCGTTCACCATGAATTCAAACGTAACCATTAGGATTTGTGTGGATTATCATAATTTTAAATAGCTTACTATGAAAATTTTTTATCCCATACCTCATGTAGTTGATCATTTAGACTTGCTTAGTGGTGAGAGGTTAATATTGATGATGATCTTGGGATTCGATTATCATCAGGTTTGAGTCAGACCATCATACATTCCATGTATGGCTTTCCATGGTCGGTACAGGTAATATGATTATCTCATCATGTTTTTTGACCATATGAATGTTTCTACCATAATAATGGCATTAATGAATTGGTTTTTCCACGTTTATCTATATTCTGTCATGGTGGTCTTCATAGATGACTTCTAGGAGTATTTTCATAATTGATATACATATATCGATCATCTTGAGATCATTTTGAATACCCTAAGAGAGAATTGTCTATAATCTAAACTTAGTAATTGTCACTTATAAATCAAAAAACAAAATTTATTTGGTTATATAATCTCATAGGTAGAAGTTTTAGTTGGCTGAGATATGGTCAGAGTTTTGGTAACCTAAAAGAACCCCAAGAGCATCTTTGATATGTGATGTTTCTTGGGTCCAACTGGTTAATACAATCATTCGATACATGACCTCTACATGTAGAATTTCCTTTTAAAGGCATTAATATGAATTAAGTGATTCTTTATATTCCTAATTCAGTAATAATTTATTTTTTTAGCAGAAAGGGTTATTTACTTCATTACCGATCTAGATTCTCCCAGTGCCGAGAAGAAGTTATATTGAATATTTTGATGCATAAGGAATTGGAGTAGGAACATTTCTAATGAATGAATATCAAGTATTTGTGTATGATTCATATAATTTGAAGGCTCATGAGTATAATTATGAGACACATGATCTCAATATGGTTTCACTTATACATTCATTGATGTTTTGGAGGCATTACATGTTGGTAGAGCACTGTGTGGTGTTTCTGGAACACACATCCTTCAGTTATACTTTTTTACATTAGAACATGAATATTAATTAGTGAAGATTGATTTAATATCTAAAATCATTTTATTTTGAGTTACTTATATACCTTGGAAGGGAATTTTTTTTTCTGATGCTCTGAGTAGGAAGTCTCAGAAACAAACAGGTTAGGAATCCCATTGTGAATGGCATCTTATATATATTTTTTTGAGACAAACATAAGGGATAAAACAATCATGTATATTATATAATTTTATTTCTATTAGTGACCTCTTAGCTTCGGGAGTGAGTGAATTTGAGTAATTTTTCCGATCTTGAGGGCATCGCCCTATGAGAGAGTGTCTCTAGTGAGGACCGACCTATGGATTGTTCTATTGGTGATGACGACATGAAGTGGGTAAATAGGAATTTTTGGGTTCCCATAAATATGATATAGGATTTTATTTTCAGTAATATGCTTATAATTGGGTAGTTTACCAAGTTATCACCATGATATTTCAGGATATGGGATAAAAATATTGTTAGTTGGTGATGAAGCATCTGAAATATTGTTTTATCACTAGGTGTTCCACAATTCAGTAGGTAAAGGAAGAACACCAGTGACCTGTTGCATTTCTACAGCCATTCCCGGACCCAAAATATTAATGATAGGATTTTGTGATTGATTGTTCTTATTATATTATGGAGGTACAATTGAGGTAGAAATGCAGTTTGGGTAGTCATGGATTGACTAAAAAATTTATCCTTTTTCTTTCTATCTTAGAGACTTTACCAGTTGATGATATTGGAAGATTGAATGTCTATGAGGTCATACAACTACATAGGGTTCCATGTAGTATTATTTTAGATAGGTGAACTCATTTCACATAGAGGTTCTATAGGGGGTTACAAAGTGCTATGGGTACATTGGTGCTACCAACAATAGCTTTTCACCCTCACGCTAAGGGCAATTTGGGACAAATGATACATGTTTTATAAGACATGCAATGATTGTGCATTATTGATTTCCAAATTTCATTGGATAATAACCTCCATCTCATTGAGTTCATATATAATAGTATCTATCATTAAATGATTCTTGATGGATCCTTATGAGGCGATATATGGTGTTCATTTTATTTACCAATGTTCTGGTAAGAAGTAGGGGAGGCATCAGTATTTGGTTCTTATCTTGTTTAGGAGATTTCAAAGCTAGATCAATTGAGAAGAGAGAGTATTTATACTTCTCATTATTGAAAAAACTATTATGTCGATTTCCATAGATGGCATCGGGAGTTCTAGGATTGGGGTAATGTATTATTCAAGTATTATGCAGACATAAAAAAAGACATATATAGAGGAAAGAGAATTTTTCACCATATTATGTCGGGAAAATTGAGATTCTGGGGATAGTCGATCCATTATAAAATCAATTTTTATTACCTATGATATACCATACTATGCATGAAATATTTAACATTCTAGAGCTTCACTACCATCACTTATACCCACATCATACAATTAATCCCATGTATTTTGAGCTATATAAAGAATCTTCTTTTTAAGAGTATCCTACACACATCATAGATTGGACAACAAAGAATCTCTAAGGTTGGTATGTCCCCTTAGTATGCGGGTTATGGAAACACATTTGTGTACAATATAATATCATGTACTGGGAGGCTGACTTATATACCCAATATATAGATTTGTTCTCAGATAGTGTTTCTCCCCACTTGGAAGGTGATCCCATGGACGAGTTCCTATAATTGGGGAAGACTGTAACAACACATATTTTATATGAGTTACTGATTCATTAATTTTATTCTTAACTCTTTATTTTTAACCTGAAATGGATTCCTAATGACTTTATATAGGTTACAGGGTTATAAATGGCTTGTTTGGAGCTTGGAACCCCAACCAGTGAAAAAATTCACTATGCTGCATGGTTATTAGAAACTGTGTGAGCCATTCCACATGGTTTCCCCAAATTGTGCATACCATTTCAGAGCTGAATGAAGAGTGTGAATTTTTTCTTAACCATTCCTCGATGATTTTATTCCAATATAGTTGGCCAATAATTTCTAGTCTAGATGGATCATACGGTTTATGTGTGGTCATCCAAAGTGTGGATATGAATCTATGTCAGTTTTTTACATAGATAGTGAGAGGTACATGGGTTTGCCAACTATGTGCCCAAACAGGGTTACCCATAAATTTTGGGTAAAGTGAATATTTTTCTATTAAATATAATTTATCATAACCCCTCTATTATATTTCTCATATTATGTATGCAACAATATCCCTTTCCTCGTTTTCTAGCTCCCAAGTTCCCTCATCATAGTTTTTTATGTTGTTTCAACATCTCAGAACGAATTTTAAATATTTATGTCTCAATGTATTCCAACTGGTATTATCAATATTCATTTGGATTAGTTCATCATTTATATTTCCATAAATTAGACTATCTTTATGCATGCCCATATGACCTATTTTCATTACATTTATCCATTCTTATGTTTTCTCTTGATCCAGGCCAAAGAGAGGGTTGATACTGGACGAGTAGAGTACGTTCATCTTGAGGTAGGTTGCTTATAATTTATCCCTTTTATCCTTGATGTTCTTAATATAAGATATGTGTTTCATTCTGGGTTTACCACTCTTTTCCCCAAAATTTAAACTTTCATAAATTAGTTGTTCTTCTTGGAACCTAAAGCATTTATAGATGTGGATTCATATTGAGATTTTCCACCTCAAAATGAACCATCCCTTTGAATGTTCCCTCCATATGCCTAATTTCATTCTAAATAATTATATATTAAACTCCTATTAATGTTTTAGGGTTTACCTATAAATGATGATATCATATTTATTATGGATAAATGTAGGGGCACGGGATGGTTAACAACCGTATCAATTATAATCTATTGAATTGATTGTGAGTGGTATGACCCTGCCACCTGTATAAATAGAATGTGTTTTTCCCTTGGTATATTACACTTCAATTGTTTTAAAATATATTATAATACTAATTAAATAGTAAATTATAATGGGCTATGTGTCCCTCAATATTTTTGGTAAATGGGCATGATGACCCTTTTGTAATGTATAATTATACGGGTATAGGGTCCCTTCCTGCTAATGTGGTAAGACCATGGTGCCCATATACTATGATATTGGGTGTGGCATCCTTATACTCAGATACTATGCATGGTGGTGCTATTTCTTTGAGGTTGGACATAGAGCACCCTATTTTATTGATATTGTGCATGGAAACCCTATATTGTGATATCTGGATTTGTGACCCTATACTATAACACTAGTAATGGAATCCATTATTCATGTTATACAAAGAATAGTGGTTAAAAAATATTATAATATTAATGACATCCCTTAATATTATTATACTTGGAATTATGTTCCTTGGATACTTTAGTATTGATATTCTGACACAGACTGAAGTAGGTAGCGTCAGCCAGGTTTCCATTATGAACCATATTTAACCCAATTATAATTATTATTACTGTATTTCATTTTTTATCTTCAAAATTACATTTTATACAGATGGAATAGATATATGTAGAAACCATTTTTGGTGTCCTACTGATTTTATCCCACACAATATTTGGTTTGAATATAGTACCTGAGAAGACTATATGCTTCCCAGTGTAGACAAGGGGAAGAATCCTCATTTAAATTTGTGACTTATTTCAAGTATTAGGATGGGATAATGGTAGAAAATTATTTTGATAGAGATCAACATTCTTGGTTATATTTTTTCATTTATTCCATTTGTACTCCATGTACTTTATTGACTGCAAGTTTCTTTGAAATCATGTTTTCTCTATTTTGTATAGACATGACATCCTCATCTTTTGTATATGATTCGATTTTCCACTTTTGTTCAATATTTTGTTATTGGTTGTTTATATCATGTTTCCATTTTCTTTTTCCATTATTGATATTCTTACACTATTTAGTTATCCATTGATTGTACCATTATTCTAATCGAACATGAGAGTATAGTCTCACCACAGACACACCCTTGGCCCTAATTGGTAATAGGAAACATCAGGCGTATGGGGAGGTGAATTTGAGACTATGTGGACCATTATATTAGGGAACCATTTATGTTGAATCCAAGTCATGATGTCACATATACAGTTATATCCTTTTCCATCAGATCTATATAAACAAACATCTTGAACTGGATCATACAAATATATGAACTACACCGCAAGAAAAGCTCCCATCAACCATGAATCCTAGTAATGGAAACCCGCATGCATATACAAATAGACTATTACATGAAGGGATTAAAAACATGTTATTTATCCCCATCTCCATAAGTTTAATATTATCTAATAAATTATATCGATAAATTTAAAAATTACTATATGTTAAATGGAAGTAAAAAAAGCATGAAAACCCTATATATGGACATAGATAATGAGAGTGTAAGGATCCACAAACTCAATTAATCCTTCTGATTTACTACAAATAATAGTTTCGAGCGGGAACCTCAAAATCCGTAGATGGAAAATCTTATCTCAAACTAACTTGGATTACTCCATGGTATCATCAAAAAAATTACCAAACACATGCTAATCCAAAATTTTATCGCCACTATGAGTTACTATAAAAACAATGGAAGGTAAAAACGAGAATAAAATGAACATCTAACCTCATATTGCAAGAAAATAAACTCTTGAACCCAATGATTAGTGTAGAAGAGATGAGTATGAAAAATCCTCAAAATAAATCTAAGGTTTTCCAAAAATTGAGAAGAATAACTATCAAACAAGAGAAAATTAAACCTATATAAAACTTATATATATTATAAAATATACATTATTCAGGTATTTATTTAGATATTCATAATTTGATGTTTTTTATGTGACAAAAATTAAACACATGAAACCCTTTCAGGGTGTGAGATTCTAATATCACACACTTCCTTCAAAATTCATGGTGCCTCAACCTAAATTAATTCACATAATCAATTACACTTTTTACACCATGTATTTTTTTCTTATTGAAATTTTCTCCAAAACATAAGATGTAAAACACCACCTCCTAAAGTGAATTTAATATTCACATAGTAAACTTACTTATACAACAAAATTGAAGCCCGAGATCTGTCAAACCCTCCTCAGGCCTCCTTCGAACACCTCAAACAACCAAACTGACAATGTAATGGTCTAATATGGCTTAAACCATTGCATTATATTCTTTTTAATATATTATTATCCTTAAGATTCAAAAAAATGTGAAATAGAGGAGAGTTCCACAACAAATACCCCATGAGATACCACTCTGTGAACTTGTTACACCTCTAACTACCACCATCCAAACACACGAAACTGAAATATCTACACAAACCCCACACAACTGCATCACCATCCCTCACTAAGAACACACCAAATCACCTAATACTAGCCTCAAGATTCCTATTTTTCTCATATCCATCTGAAGTACCATTGAATCCTTTGAAAAACCTAATCCATTAACTTCCTAAACAAGGTCACAAAATTTCCACATGCACACAAATTAAGGAATCCAACCTTATATATAAGAATATTTCCCTCTTTGGGAAGAACAAACTCACTGGCATAGTTTTGAAATGTTTTATAACAAAACAATTCATTATTGGGATGTTTTTCTAGATTCATATACATTAATATATAACACAAAACAAAAATTATGAAAAAAGGAATGTCTCATATAATAGTATGGTTCGAACATCACTTCACTTAAGAAAAGAATAAGGAAAAAATAAAACAGATCTATGTATGGGGAACAAATATACATCTCCTACTCCCAATTAATCTCCTATGAGACACAATTATTCTAAACAACATTATTTAATGGGATAGATCATCTTCATAACAACTTCTCTAGATGATCCTAAACCACTACTGGTCACTCCATGAACATCGCATCATCCTAGATATATTATTATCCCCAATTGATGGTATGACAATCATCTTAAAAATACCAATGATGATAAGACACATGGAATAAATAATGGATAATTTCAAATCGTGGTATACATAACATCTTATAAACACAAATCCAATATGCCAAAAATTTTCAAAATTCCCAATAAACTGGGGTGAAATCAAACTCCCCTACCAATCCTCTACCACCCTCTTTGGGGGGAAACCCTTAAGAATACATGGTCTCAAACCTCAAAATATAGGGCTTATTCCTTTGATTAAAATAGGCCATATGATATTCCAAACCCACCCTCATCCTCTCTCATACCAACTAAATCATCATGGTCGTGTTTTAGACTACATCTAGACTAAGAACTACGGAAACTCCAACATATGCCTACCTAAAGAGATAATGACATGGACACCCATATAATTACTCAAATAGATTCATGAAAATGGGTGTGTGATAGATATGTTTTAAGAGAAATATACCAATGTAAATTGATTTAACCATGATCCAAAAAAGTCTAGCACAGAATCTCTAAAAATATCTTCTAGCATTTTGATGGTCTGCTCCATCTTCCCATTTATCTGAGGAAGGAAAGAAGTTCTAAGGATCAATTGGTAGATAAAACCATTATGAAATCCCCTATTGAACCATGAAGTAAAAAATATGATCCAATTTAGGTATGATAGTCCATTGTTTTCCTTTAAGCCTAACCAAATCATCCAAAATATTCCACCCAAATATATCAATGGCACTCAACTCATGGATCTCTAGAAAATGAGCTAACTTCTTCTGTCGGACAACTATCACCCAAACTACATCACATCCTCTCTAATACCTAGGTATAATTAGGATGAAATACATTTATTTAACATCCCATTTACACTTAGTAACATCAAATTACAATAAAAAACCTCCAAAAACATAGTGGACAACATTCACCTTTTATAAAATGAAAGAATTTTACACAAACTCTGGTATCGATTATTTCATCATAGGCCACCAAAGATATCTCTTTAATACCTGACACATATTCTTCACAAATTTATATGACACTAAAAATAATATATGAAACTCATGGATAACACCATTAATTATATCCTATGGAACAAATGACAACATCTGAAATAACATCTATTTTTGACATCCTCGGGCCAACCCTCAAGAGCATCACCATAGCCTGCATAGTCACACATCACCTCAACCTTTATGTATCCCCACTATGACTCGTCCACCTATGGTATCAAGGAAAAATCCATAATCATTTGAGTAATACAACCATGACCACTACTCTCTCCTATGTCAATATGCATCACATCAAACTCGTCCATCCCTTTCCAAATGTTCACATACTCCTCAACAATATCTCTTAAAGACTTATGAGTGACCACATTGGTATAAATTTTCCCCATTTCTAAGGTGTTAGAGATATAAAAAACATAACACTAAAGAAACATCATCTAACTCCACTATATATGATTAAAATGTGTCAATGGGAATATATATTTTTGGATCTTGTGGTCTATGAAAACAATAATGCACTCACTGATGAGGTGACGTCTCTATAGCCTCATTGAAAACAAATATTTTTCTAACTCCAGGTCAAGGGTGAAATAGTTGATATTATGGTGAAAGAACTATATAACACCATAAGAGATCACTATCCTCTTCTACATCAATATGTATCTCAATCCAATATGGGATTTGGTATTGAAAACCTCAAACACCACACCCTCATTAGGCATATGAAGTACTGAAGCACTATAAACTGTATCATTATGATAACCAAATGGTACTTGGAACAAATCATTCCAAACAAATTCCATGTCCCTTTTAGTAAAAACTAATAGTGGCTAGAATTATGATATAATTTGGACACAACCTTATGATTATAAAAATTAAGATAATGACAACTGTGAACCTATGACATGTTCTTGGGTTATACAAAATAATAAAAAACCTCAATATTTGATGGGTCAATGGTCGCAACATTTTGAGACACCACATTCCGTTGGATATGATCCACGTATGTTCAAAATATACACTTGAAATACTTTACATATAGTCACTGGTGTCATAGTACCTAAAAGATATCTCTGGGATGCATGACATGTTATTCATATGACTTTGAGTAGATCATCATTTCATTAATGAAAATGATGATGAACCAGTTTAAAATCTCATGCAATATGTATTAAATGTCCCCGATGAGAATATCTAGTGCGTTAGTGACACTAAATGTCATGATTATGAACTCAAAGTTCCCATACCTGTACCTGAAGGTAGTATTGGTAATATCTTCATCATTCTCCCTCATCAGGTGAAATCCATAAGTTGGTTAAAACATTGAAAAACCATTTGATATTTTTTTCAAAATTATATCATCGATCCTTTATAGACAGTAAGGGTTATTCACCATTACCTGATTATACATTTGGTAGTCTATGTACAACCTCAGATTACCATCCATATTCAAGGAGAACAACACAAGAGAACCCAAAGGAGATACACTAGATCAGATGAAACCCCTTTTCATTAAATCTCCCAAATATAATCTCAGATAATGTTACCCTTTAGGCTCCATTCGTTAGTGATATATCCAAATCAGAGACGCTCCTATTGGAAACTCTATCCCAAACTCAACATCTTGTTGAGGGAGTGGTGCCATAACCACATTTTAAAAAACATTTAGGAAATCCTCCAAAATACATGGAGAATCCTCAACTAGAGATTCCACTAATAGTTCCACCCACAGGGAACTATGTGGCTACACTTTCCTTCCAACCATTTAACAACCCCAATTTCCAAGAATCTCCACTCATTGGCCCTCCACATCAGAAAAAAATACTATCCCCAAATAAATTTTGATGAATGAAAACAAGGAATATATACAATCCATGATATGGATAAAATCATATGGTGGTATTTGTATAAAAAATACCTTTCAGTAAATGTTTCTACACCATCAATAGCCAATATACACCAAACACAAAAAATAAATAAATTTGGCCTCCAAAAAGTATAGATAACATCAGGGGAAATAGCAGTATCTCCACATCCATTCATAAGGAAAAGAAAACGTTAATAAAAACAATTATTTTGAATCCTCAGTGTTAAAGAACGAATAAAAATGTGGATATGATAACCTTATTATACCCTGGATAACATCTGGACATTTTGGAACCACTACCTCTAATACATGAACCTTGCCACACCCATCTCCTCGGTCTCTCTACTATGGACATCCAAGACATTACTCCAGACAATGTCCCTATGAATGGGGCCTATCACAAGGTTTTACCCTACTATAAACAACTACCCTTGGCAACTAAATATGTTCTGTTAGACCTTAACAAAAAAATTTCCTCGTCGACAACTTCTTTTACTATCGAAATGGAGATTGAATCCCCATTTGTAAAAACCCTCCATGAGTGGTCAAACACTAATTCTAGTGGGGACCATGTCCACCAAAAATAAATCATGAAAATAGGGAGATCATGTAAGGTTCTTGGAATAATCATTCCCCAGTAGGATGAGAAAATATTTGTTTTGTTCCACCCACCACTAATCAATACCATCATTAATTTGAAATCTATAGGCTACTACCTAATATTATGCACATAAAGGCACCTTGTTGGCCACACCCTTGAGTTCAACCCAAAATCCAATCACCCACTCAATTACCAGTGACTTTTTCTACACCTCATGTAACATGGAAATCATAAAAGAGGTGTAGCTATACTTAATCTATGGGTATAAATCCCCTTCACGATGTTTCACTCTAGACATGACATCTCCAAAAACATTTAGTGAAATTAATAAGAGTTACTTGAAATTAATCTAAATATCCCATACATATTAAAGATCCCATTATCAAATTAGATAATGTCAGGTCACTTTTCTAAAATTTTTATAGATGATAGAAGTTTTAAATGAAACTTCTATTGAATATCTGGACACATTGAATATGAATCCATACTGTCACCAAGATATAGTGTAAATAAATAATAGGTACCTCCCTATAAGTTACTAACATCTAAAAACAAAAAGAATTCATCGAAATATCAATGAAATCTACAATAAATTTTCATATCCTCCAACTAGCACTTGATCCACAAATCTGGGATACTCCCCTTATTCATCTACAAACATTGTCATTAAAAAAGAAAAAAAACCCTCTTCTATGCCTCATCCTCCTCTATCGAGCCTATACTAAAACAATCCAATAGATTTCCCGACTAAACATTAGAAATTTGACCTAATCATAGACAATGGCTACAAGTCATTCCTAAAAATTAAAGGGTATAACATGTAATTTAATCAAAAGTTCCTTTAATTAATTTATTTTAATTCCTACAATCACTGAAATAAATCACAAATACAATTAATCATGATGAATTGTTAACTTCTAGGTCTCTACCCTATAAAAAGGTCCACCTCACATGGATTTTAAATAATCTCAGAGTCCTTGCTTCATATTAAGGGGTTCCATATAATCTCATGTCTTAGATAGTATCCCAAGCCCATGTCACATAAATGGGTAACTAGAACTATTTCCCTACCATCTCCTGAAAAAATCATATGGCCTAAATCCAAACTCCACCCAATCATTCAACCAAAAACCATGATACTTCTATTTCACAAACCCATACCTCTATAGATACCCCTCCATTCCTAAATATGAAGGAATATTGATAATGACTATAGAGTCCCACTTCATGTATGCCCTAGGTTTTCAACACACACCAAGGGTATAAAAATATCACATATGGAATCCATTACACTATATAACAATATAGAATGAGTATATTGGATAAAGAATAACTTAGAAACTCTCTAATATAATATAAAAATAATCCAAAAAACATCACACAATTCATGAAAAATGACAACTTATACAAATAAAAGACTTCAAGTATATACCAAAAGATAATTCTTATATCATCGACTCAAATGTGGATTCAAAACCCAGGCATTAAATGTCTTTCTCGGTCCCCAATGTCCTCCTACAAACCCAAATAAAGGTTTAAATACATATGGTGAGTATACAAGAATACTCAGTAGGATCATTCCCAACCTCTCTCATGCACATATGAAAAGAGAATTCCATTATTCCAATGAAAAAATAGAAAAACCAAAAATCCCCAAAACAGGTTAACTAAACAAAACCAGCCTCACCATGAATCACTAACCAAATCACACATCCAATATATAATTACTGTTTCATAATCATTATTATGGAACCCCATTACCACTTACCCTCAAATTTGACACACTCACACACCAATGTTTAATGTCATGTGGTCTCATCCCATCGATACATTTCACATCACACAACTATCCATCACACATGTGTGTCGGGACATATCCCTACCTAACCGACCATCGCAAGGACTAACATCTAGTTATATAATAAATCATTATCAAATAATATCACATTAATTGTTGGGAAAAAATCCCTCAAGGTATCATTGACACATTTTTGAGGTGATTGTGTTTGTTGACAAAGTGGACATCTGAGTAGTGATTGTTGACAAAGCAAAACAATGACATACATATTTGTTGAAAAAAAGGATTTCATGGTGGAATGTCAAGTTCAAGAGCTGAGGTCAACGATCCATGTTTGTTTCAAGAACGTCGATAAAAGGAATGGATGATCTGGAGGTGGTACAAAAGAACAGATACAAGGTGGCGCCGTTTTCCAGTGTTTGCCAAATTTTAGGGCCTGAAAATCGGAAAATGAAGAAGTGTTTTTGGAAAAAGGACTTGTGCGCTGAGGACTTGGAGTATAGGAAACTTGCGCGCCATATGTTTTTCAAGATCAGAAGATCAAAATATGGCTAAGGAAATCTGTTCGCGCAAGTTTGGGAGTTGGTCGTGCAAGTGTCTAAATGGAGAGATGACTTTCGCGCCGAGACTGGGTTGCGCTGGTGACTTGCGCGCCATCACGCAGGGTGGTCAATTTGTCTATAAATACTGGACCATGCCTCCTCATTTTCTACCAGAGTTCAACTCTTTTAGAAATCAGAGCTACCGTCGCGCAGGTGTGGGGGTCGCGCAGGTGGTGTGTGTGGTCGCGCAGGTGAAGTTGCGCGCCAGTGGTTGAAGTTGTGCGCCGGTGTTAGAAGTTGCGAACCAGTTGGCAGTTGCTCGCCAATATTGGTTTGGGCGTAAAAGGAATAGAGTCGCCCAAGTTTGGAGTTGAGGAAGCTTGAGTCGCGCAAGTAACTGAGGAGAACCTACGCGCCCGTTGTGACTTGTGCACCGATACATTCGCGCCGTGATTGACTTGCGCACCAAGTAAGGTTTTGTTCCAGTAGTGTTTTTCGGGCTGCGTGGAAGTTGGAAGTTTGCTTGATACCTTCGGTGCAAAGAGATATTCATCTACGAGTGAATGTTGAAATTCAACAGAGCATCTTCATACAAGAGAAGATTCATTTTTTCAGGCAAATGAAGAGACCTACAGGTCTATAAACTGTGAGTGCATTCCTTCTGGAGCAGTGAGCTTAGGAAGAGGAAGTAGGTGATCCTCTCCACCGGCAGTGAGCCAGAGAGAGAGAAATAGGGAGTGACCCTTGGGGAAGCAGTGAGCTGCCCCTAAACCTTGTAAAGGCATTGCGCCTGGGCATAGAAGTGATCTAGCCCAAACATTGTAATCCACAGCTAGTGAAGTCTAGTGGAATTTGGTACGACTGGCAACCTGTCGGCGTATGCTCCTTGGACGTAGCCCTTAGCAGTGAACCAAGTAAAATTACTGTGTACTGTGCTTGCTTTACATTCTGTTTATATTGTGTAGCAGGAAAGAGAGAGAAGAGTGTTTTTCTTAATAGTGAAACAAGATCAGAACATGCTTTAATTTTTAATTAGTCATACCCTGATTCACCCCCCCTCTCAGGGTATTCAGCCTAGTGGACCTAACAAGTGGTATCAGAGGGAAAGGTTGACAGATGTTCTTCTCTCAATAGAGGTCACTAATAATACAGGGATTCCGATCTTTGATGGATGTAATTTTCAGATATGAAAGAATCGAATGCAACATTATTTCTGATCATTGGGAATGGATTTGTTTTCAGCAGCTATGCATGGTATCACAGCTGATATTTCTAGCGGTGCATTATCAGAAGCTGAGCACAAAGAGTTGGATGCTGATTCCAATGCAATCAACGCCTTAGGGGGAGCCCTCTCTAATCCCATATATACAAAGGTGATGTCATGCAAAACGTCACATGCCATGTGGGAAATTCTTTTGAATATCTATGAAGGGGATACAAAAATCAGAGAGGAAAAGCTGCAAGTGTTGTGGAACAAGTATGAAGATCTATGAATGAACCCGAATGAGTCTGTTGATGCATTCTTTGACAGGGTAAATGCTGTGGTAGAAGACATGCGGGGTCTTGGAGAAATTATTGAAGATATAAAAATTGTGAAGCGCATATTGAGAAAGCTTCCACCTCGGTTCAATCCAAAAGTTTCTATTTTGGAAGATAAAGATCCTAAAGAGCTAACATTTGATAACCTACACAGCACTGTCGTTGCATATAAAATGAGAAATGATGACAACAATGCTGTGGAAAAGGGGAAATCCAAAGATGTGGCATTTAAGGTCGTGAAGAGGCTCACTATTGAAGATTATCAGGAGGAAGAAGAGTCGGATGTGGTGATGTCATTCCTTTCTTCAAATCTGCAAAGAGGAAAAGGAATGTTTAAAGGGAAACTTCCACTAGAATGCTTCCGATGCGGAAAGGTTGGTCATCTTGCTTCAAGATTCCCCAAAAAGTTTTAAGAAGAAAGCGGTGATGATGAAGTTGAGATTCCCATGAAAAAATCTTCAGCCTATGTGAAAGGGAAGAAGCAGTTCAAGAGAAATTCCTTTAAAAAGAAGAATCATCTTTCACAAGAAATAGACAGTTCAGCTGAGTCTAAGGGTGAAGAAGATGAATAGATAGAAAACTACAATAATCAAGGAAAAAATGTGATATTGGTTGTTGCTAGTGGTGCTTTTGAAAAGAAAGAAACCGAAACTGATGAAGAAGAAGAAGAAATTGAAGGGAGAGTTGATATGGAAGCTGAATTAGAAGCAGCACTTGAAGAGATAGATGTTTGGTGAGCAAAAACAAAGAAAGCCAACAAAATAGTATGTGATGCCAAACTCTATATGCAACAACAAGAAGAAGAGATGTCTGAGCTTGAGAAAGAAATTGAAAATCTTAAGTCTTCCAGGCCAGATCGCACAGAAAAGGTTGATGAGCGTAAGCTCATGATTGAAGAGCAGAAAAGGGAGATCGATTGCTTGAGTCGAAAAGTGAAAGATCACATCAAGTGTATTGAAGAGCTTGATGAGGAAGTTGTTGGTCTGCAGAGATAAGTTACAGACCAGGAAAAACCTTTGAATCCCAACACATTCTTGGTAAATCAGGTCGTTACGAAGACTGAAAAGAAGAAAGAAGATCCTATTAGTTCAGCAGGAATGAAGAAGCAATTGAACTCAGAAGTTAAGGTTGATTCATGGCTTAATCAGAAAAAAAAATCTGTGGCAGTTGAAGTTAGACCGCAAGAACTTGTCCTGAGATTGAATGTGGATTTGAGCACAAAGCAGAATCAGAACACTCAGAGATCCCAAGGGGAAACTCGTAGTGCTGATGTAACATGAAGGAATGAACCTTATATCAGGTGTTATTGTTGTGGAAAAATGGGACATTCACAGTATGTGTGTTCCATAGCCAAAAGATATTGAAGGGAACAAGAACAGAAATGGCAGCCAAACAGAGAATGGTTTTCCAGAACATATTTTGAAGGACACTGTTTTTGGTGCGGAGGATTCGGACACATGGCTAGGTACTGCACATCGACCATTCAGAAAAATGTGCCAAAGCAGAATCAAAATGTTCGCAAGCAGCAGATCAGTAAACAGACAAGTGTGTTAAAAGTTCAGAACAGATTTGCAGTTTTGCAAGATGAAGTTGGTCCATCATACTCTGAGAAAGAACAGAAGCCTCAATCCATGCCGATTATGAAAGAAACATTATGGACCAGGAAGAAGAAAATTGATAAGGCCGTAGTTGCTGAAATTGCCCTTAAAGCATCAGATCGTTCTGGTGTGTGGATCCCTGATAGTGGTTGCACATCCCACATGATAGGCAACAAGGATCTGGTTACAGGCATAAAATATGACAAAGAAGGAGTTGTCAAATTTGGAAATGATGAAGGCCTGAAGATTGTTGGCTCAGGAAAAGCCAAGTTTGGGGAAAAAGAAATGAGACATGCTGATGTCTTGGTGGTAGAAGGTCTCGGTCATAATTTTCTTAGTGTCAGTCAACTATGCGACTCTGGGCACTCTATCCTATTTACTTGGAAGATGGGTATTGTTAATGGAAAAGATGGAATATTCATTCTACAGGGAAAACGAACAAAGGGGAATCTTTACCTGGTTGGTGGAGAAGAAGATTCATGCCTTTTATCCAGAGAAGAAGAAAATCAGTTGTGGCATAAGCGACTTGGTCATCAATGGAAGATCATCAGGAAGACATACAGACCAAAGGAACAGAAAGCAACTAGAGTGCTCGAATTGGTGCATGCTGATGTATGTGGACCTATTTCACCACGATCTATAGATGGGCAAAGGTACTATGTTATTTTCATTTATGACTATTGCAGAATGGCCTGGGTATTCATCATTACCCATAAGATAGAGGTGTTCAGTTGCATAAAGTAGTACAGGAGGGAATCGGAAAAGATGCTTGGGCAGAAAATTCTGATGTTTCGTACTGATAACGGTACTGAATTTACAAACAGTCAGGTTGAAAACTATAGCGAGAAACATGATATAAGGCATAAAGTTTCATCAGTAAGAACTCCCCAACAGAATGGAGGGTTGAAAGGAGAAATTGGATCATCAACAACATGGCCATAACAATGCTTATTGATAAGGACCTACCAGAGAAATTTTGGAAGGAACTAGTTTTGACATCAGTCTATGTTTCAAACATGTCCCTGTTATGTCCGAAGCAAGGGAATACTTCGTATGAACTATGGTACGGAAAGAATCCAACGTTGAAATACTTTTGAATATTTGGAAGTAAGTGTTTCATTCTCAACAAAGAACATCATAGGAAGTATGATGCACGAGGAGATGAAGGGATATTCCTTTGCTATTCATGGAAAAGAAAAGCATATAAATGCTTAAACAAGAGGTAGGGAAAATTGATGAGAGCAATTATGTCACCATAGTCGGTAATGAACAAACTGCTCAACGACCCAGTGAACAATTTTTTGATGAAAGTGATGATGAGGTAAGCAACACAAGGGGAGTAGAAGTGGCAGAGGGTGACTCTGAAGAAGATACTGATGATGAACAAGAAAGTGTCAATTCTGTATCTATGAGGAATCCAAAAAGTTGAGCTGAAATTGATAGGCAAAATATCATTGGTGATCAGACACCTCCAGTTCAGACTCGAAGAATGAAATCATTACAGCAAACATCGTTTTTATCTCAGGTGGAGCCGAAATGTTTTTCTGATGCAGCTGAGGATGAAAACTGGGTTCAGGCTATGAATGAAGAGCTTGATCAAATTCAGAAGAACCAGACATGGGAGATTGTTTCGAGGCCAGCAGACAAGAATGTCATTGGGAATAAATGGGTCTATCGCAACAAGATGAATGAAGATGGCATAGTGATTCGGAACAAAGCACGACTAGTGCACAAGGGGTACTCCCAGATCGAGGGAATAGAAGTCAATGAGACATTTGCACATGTTGCAAGGATGGAGACAATCAAATTATTTTTGGCCATAACAGTGCAACGAAAGTTCAAGGTGTTCCAGATGGATATCAAATCTGCATTCTTGAATGGGGTTCTGGAAGAGGAGGTGTATATTGAGTAGATAGATGGTTTTCTCATTCATGGGGATGAGAACAATGTTTGCAGGCTGAAGAAGGCGTTGTATGGGCTGAAACAAGCACCAAGGGCATGGTACTCAAGGCTTGATCAGTACTTGAAGAAGCTTGGTTTCCAGCATGGAGGATTTGATTAAAATCTTTATTTCAGCAACGACAGTAGTCAAAGGATGATGGTGCTATTGTATGTCGATGACATAATCTTTGGCGGATCAGATGAAGCTTAGTGCAGACAGTTTTCCGAATTCATGACAAATGAGTTTGAAATGTCAATGATTGGAGAGCTAACGTTGTTCCTTGGTCTACAGGTGACATAAGAAAGAAATGGAACTTTTATTTCTCAATCCAAATATGCCAAGGAGGTTTTAAGAAGGTTTGGAATGGATACTTCCAAGGAGATGAAGACTCCGGTTGCCACCCAGATGAAATTATCGAAAGATGCAGATGGGAAGGCACTTAATATCACAGAATACAGGCAAATTTTTGGAAGTTTGTTGTACCTAACTACAACAAGGCCTGATATTATTTACGCCACATGTCAAGCAGCGAGATATTAGAGTAATCCCAAGGAGAGCCACATGCTTACAGTAAAAAAGAATACTTCGGTATATCGAGGGCACTGTGGACTTCGGCTTGACGTATAGCACCAAATCTCAGACAGAGTTATTGGGATGTACTGATGCAGACTGGGCTGGATCAGCAGATGTTAGAAAATTAACATCTGGTGGTGCATTCTATCTTGGTGGATTGTGTATTTCTTGGCTTAGCAAGAAGCAAGATTGCATCTCATTGAGCACTACAGAAGCTGAGTATATTGCGGCCACTCAAGCATGCACACAATTATTATGGATGAAGCAGCAGCTTGAAGATATGGGAGTTGAAGTGAAGTCTCCGATCGGAATCCAGTGTGATAACTCATGTGCTATAAATCTCAGCAAAAATCCTGTCCATCACTCAAGGACAAAGCACATTGAGATCAAGTATCATTTCATCAAGGATAAGGCTGATAAGGGAATAACGAAGCTAGAGTATGTGCCTACAGAGCTACAAGTTGCAGATATTATGACAAAGGCCTTACCCAAGGAAGCATTTGAAAGGCATCGACCGACTCTGGGAGTTCAGTCGATTCCCCCGCACTTAAAAGTGCATGGATGTGTAATCCCCCCTCTCCCCGAGGTATGATGTGTTTTCCCTAATATGCTGATATGTGTTCTCTACTATGTTACAGACTACAATGGAGTGTCCTTTGGGTTCGTTGAGAAAGGGGGAGAAAAGTGTTTGTTAAAGGAGTAGAAAATAGTGATTGTTCAAGGGGGAGACAGTGTGGAGATTTGATAAATCATAATTGATACGGGGAGAAGCTGATAGGTGGAGCAGCCAGAAAGGGGGAGAAATGAGAAATGGGGAGTGTATTAAATCTGATGATGCTAGAAGTGATCTATCAAAGAATAGATATCACGACAGCTGAGGATTGTGATAAAAGAAAAAGAGAGGTGTTGGAAAGTGGTAAGACTATTTCCAAACCAAACATTGGTCTTCCAACAAATCCATCAACAATTGGTATTAGTCTAGTACAAATTGGTATCAGTTTGGTGTCAACAGTGGATATTAGAGATAAAGTGATTCATTGATGAACTTTTCATTCACTCTTATTTCTCACGCCGAGCATTGTTCATGTGGGCTTAGAGTATGTGTTGAGTAAATCCTTGATCGCTATCAGAATCGCAATGAGGCGAATGGAGGCTGAAGAATAAATGACGTATCATTGTTTTGGAAGAGTTGTCAACAAACCCAAAGGGGGAGATTGTTGGCCAAAAATCCCTCAAGGTATCATTGACGCATTTTTGAGGTGATTGTGTTTGTTGACAAAGTGGACATCTGTGTAGTGATTGTTGACAAAGCAAAACAATGACATACAAATTTGTTGACAAAGAGGATTTCATGGTGGAATGTCGAGTTCAAGAGCTGAGGTCAACGATCCGTGTATCATTCAAGAACGTCAATAAAAGGAATGGATGATCTGGAGGTGGTACAAAAGAACAGATACAAGGTTGAGCCGTTTTCTTGTGTTTGCCAAATTATTTAATAATTGAAAAATAAAAAAAAATATTTTAAAATTCATTAACTATTTTAAAAATTGTTTAATATTGTTTTACATGAAATTTTTTTGTTAATTTTAACGATTTATAAGATTTTGAAATCAATATATTCAAAATTTGTCTCCTACATGATATTTTTAAATTAAAATTAAATTAATAGTTTCAAAATTGACATTAACGATATTTTATAATAAATAATGTTTTATTATTTGATTTAAAATTCATAAAAATATTATCCTTATCAAATAAATTTAGATATTGTTGATAATATAATCCATGGTCAATCAATGGGTCTTTTTTCCTTTTACAAGTAGTTTTTTCTCTCTTAAAGAGAAGAAAGATTAATGCCTTTGTAATTATCAAAACGGGTTAAGGGATTAAAAAAAAAAGGGTGAAAACAAAAATTAAATGAGTCCGATTTTTATTTTATGAGTATATTAAGACCCAAATTATTTTCATCCTAATACTTTCTCAATTTCTAGACATTGGATTATGAATTTTTATATCTATTTATTTATGTATTTAAGAAATTCTAAGAGTGCCCCTCTCATCTTTAATAAAATAGAACCTATTCATTCCAATTATTTACGATTAATTAACTATTTGGGTTAACCAATATGTGACCTAATAACATTATAAAATACCTCCCTACCATTTTGTTGTCTAATTTTGTGTATAATACCAACCGTATAGGGCCTAAAGTGTAAATAAATAGAAATTTTCCCAAGAATATTTATAGTTGTTAACTGAGTTTTTCATTTTATTTCTTATTTTACCCCCTTAAAATATTTATTAACCATGATGATATGATAACATCAGTATGTAACATATCATTATAATTTATTATTTTAATTAAAAAACATATACGGATATCCTCTTCCATCAAAAGGGATTCTAAACTATTGATCATGTGAATAGTGGACTACCACCCCAGGAATCGATGTGATTAGTTTCCCATCCCTGCTTGTCAAGGTTGGTAATAATTATATAATAATTTTTTTCATATTATATTAAATAAATATTTATATTTTTTAAAATATTATATATAATTTACTATATTACCTTTCTAAATAGTGAAAATGATAATGTCATTCATGCATATGTGTAGACTACTACCTCCAAAAAGTGATCGGATTCTTTTTTCATAACTACATCACATGGATGATCTGTAAGTATATTTAACTAAATAATAAATTATTTATTATATGATGATAATTATGTAAATATGAAATAATATTTATCTTCTTTCAGTACTGGTCATAGAATAATTTAAATGTTAATCATGAGTATGTATAACCTACTATCACCATGATTGTAAGATAATTAATTTTTCAAAACCATCATTTATCGATTAATATTGATGTGTAATTAATGTAAAAAAATTATTATTTAATTGTTATTATTATTTAGATGATGGAATAATGACCCCTTTGGATATATTTAAAAATAGAAGCTATATTGAAATAATAGACCAAATGATCTTAATATACCAGATGTGGATATAAAAACATAAATAATTAAATTTTCCATTAATATAACTGAAATAAATGGTTTAAGGATAATTTATTAAACATGAAAATTTATATGAGTTTATTATAAAAATTTAAAGGACAAAAAATGATGTTATTAACTCATGGTAAGGGATTTCATCTTATTTTTCACTCAATGAGGGATATTTTATTGTTATGCACATAATTTATTTTATATGGTCAATATAATACCCATTTACATGTTATACCATGAACTATTTATTCTTCAATGTGTTATGATTTTTAATCATATTTATTTCAATGAAGGTTATTTTACATGAATGTTTACAAGAGGTAAATTGTTTCAAAACTCAATTTCTTTTCATTGGGATAAAACCGTTCTTCATTGAATTTATTATACAAATATTATGTGTGAATATTTCTCTAAAGTTATTTATTCTATATTTGGATTTTTGTTTCTTTTAACTACATATGTAATACATAATCTAACAAATGATTATTTCTCAATTAAATTATTTGTTCTTAGTAAGGGTTATTCATCAACAATTCCCTTTCAATAATACATATGTTAATGATATGTACTTATCTTATTTTAAAAAAGTGTATTTATTTCCCATTTGACATGTTATTTCGGGAATATCCTAATATTCATGACATTAAAAGGCTCATTTGATATTAATCGTTCATTATTATTTTTATTGAGTATGTTACCAACTCATTAAATAATTTTTTTTATTTTTTACATTTTATTTGATATTGTTTATGTTGGAGGTTACTGGGGGATAAATAATATTATATTATTTTCTCAAAAAATATTTCTTATTCCCCTATAGTTATGAATTTGGATTACATTTTTAATTTATAATTCCATAATTTTTCATTTTATAAACACAATGTATGTTTAATTAAGTGATAAATTTTTTTGACTTCTTTAGATATGGAATATTTCACTTGAATGTCCATGTTTTCAAAACATATCACTTTTATACATAAATTATTCCTTAAACCTACATCATAAAATCTATGAACTTCTTTGAAAGTGTTTTGAAAATTAATTTCCTCAATGTTATTCAAATGGTTCACCTTCGAATTCATTTACTAAATGATTAAAAAGAACATTTATTTTTAACATGTACAACATGAAAAAAATATTAACTTCATAATGAACATTATTTTCTTTGAATATTACATTCTAAATTCTCATTATTATTTGAAATGAACACTATTTTAATAATATTTTACAATTTTTTAGTATTAAAAATTGATTTTTAAAAGGAAAAAGTTATTTTCCCAAATATTTTTAAATGAACTTTTTCATGATGTTTCCATTGATAAATAACAGTAGTACATAATGCTAATTAAACTCTATTGGGATCACATTTTAATGATATTATCATTATAATTTATCTATATGTATTATGGGATTGACATGAAACCTGTTTCTTTTCCATGGGAAAAACAAGTAATGAAAAAAATGATTTTTGTTATATCAAAAAGTGAATGATTCTAAATGATTTATGAATAAATGGTACAAAGGTAGTTATTGATGAAAATGGTATATCCTGATATGTCTTATATTGTGGGTTGATCCCTATTATATATCATGAAAATGGGTTTTCTCGATGTAGATTTTACAATGGGTGCATTCAGATAGCACTCCAAGGCATCGAGTAATGTTCATTATCATTAGAGGAATGAATGAGGGAGTTATCGGATTTTTTATCCTATGGATTTGACCGGGATCTAATTTTTTGTAGAATGATTTTAAAATGGCTTATGAATATAATTTTCCATGAAACTAAAAAAATTTCATAGTGATTTATGTTGGGTTCTAATACTTCCATTGATCAAGATTAGCAATACATGGCCCATGATTAGTAATTCCAATGACTCTTCCTTTATTATAGATTTATTCCATTTTCATAATTAATGATCCAGGTATTGATAAGTATGAATTCCCTAATGGTATTCTCATTCACAGTAACTATATCATCATAATTTTTGTCTTAACTTATTCTCGTTGATTATGTTCAAATTTTAAAACATATTTTTATCCATACAGACAATTTGAGCTCACCCTTCTTATGTTTAATATTTTCCTATGTTTTTATAAATTATGTTAAATTACTTTTTTATTGAAATTGTCTATATGTGAATAATTTTATATGAAAATTCAAATACCTATTGTGTAATATGTAAAATATGTGTATTGTGGGGAAAATATTCTCTTGAATTAAAGACGATTATATATGTAATAATTTTACCTAATTATCTAAAACTATAAACCTAACATGTCTTCATGTATATTTGTGATAAAATATTTCCTTTTGATTTTTTATTTTTTGGATGGAAAAAATTGGTTCAAATTTAACCTTATTAAATAAAAAAATATAATGTCATTGTTTTTAGCACAGAGTCTGAGAGTTTGGGTTTAGGGATCAAAAATTTGGAATTAGAGGAAATGTTTCTATAAATTTGTAGATTTTAATTTTTTAATGTGAGGTTAACATAATATCTATGGATAGTATCATGATTTAACATTTTTAAGGTTCATTTTCCATCCAAATTCATGAAAAAATTTATTGAGGTTTTAAGTAATGCTATTTCAAGGTGATTAAAGACATTTTGGAAAGTGTTTTCTTAGGTTGAGGTATATATAACACATAGGTTGAACATGAAATACAATTTATGTAATAATACACCTTAATAAGTTTAAAGGTATTGATAACATTTAGGTTTTATATGACAATTTATGAATAATGTTATTTTTGGGTATGTTCATCATAATATTTGGGAATTATATTGGAATTTAATTAATACAGTTTTTATTAAGAAAATATTACATGTCACATCTAGTTGGGTCATATGGCTTAATCTCAAAAATGGTGGGCCACAAGGGTGTAGAGCCTACCACGGTCCTATGTGATGTATGGATTATTTTGGAAATGTTTTTATTTGTTAAATTTTTTATTGATAATTTTTAATTACATCATGGGTATATATGTCTTATCATATAATTAATCATAATAATGAAAAGTTATTTTATTTATTGGTTATTTAATTTTATTTATTATGATTTTAAATATTTAGGGAAACTAATTTGATTAATGTAAACATAATATTTTTAGAGTTTATTTGATGGATAATGTTTTAATTATCTCTTCCAAGAATATATGATTTTAATGTGGATTTATTGTAATTATGTTTATAATAAGAATATATTAGAGATTACATGATCAGGGAATATATATTTATTGTATATCACATTATCAGTGACTAATGTTTTTGAATATAAAAATTATTTATATCTTGTAAGAATGTGTGATCAAATCATTCTATAATTTGGGTTTTAATAAAATTAAGGTATATTATGCAAAATTTTAAAGGTAATTATTTATAGAATTATTTAGTTCAAACACTGGGTATTACTAATGAAATATGGAAATTAATATATTATTAAAACATATAAAGGTTTATTAATTTTGGTAATTATCCTATATTAATTTTAAATATATTGTTTTTTATTAATTTATTAAGATAGGAAGAGTATATTTTATCATTCTGTGGATTCTGTGATCTATTTGATGTTGATTTTAGTGCTTCAAGAATAAAAAATTATATTGAATTTTTATTATTTAAAGAATAGGATAATATAGTGGTTTTAATTGATTATTGGATGAAATTATACATGTCAAGTAAGTATATTTCCTTATATTCATAGTATATATAGTAAATTAATTCTTAAACCCTAGTAAAAAAGATGTTTAAACCAAAATGTTATCATATTACCTTCATTTTTGATGAATTTTTAGTTTTTTTATACCACATCGGTTTATGTTTTTATAGTCGTTAACATTCTCATGATAACATACCATCTTAAGATCAATGGTTTATGTAACTATTCATCTCTCATTGTAAATTATGTTTCTTCTTCATGTCCATATTTTCAGATCCCATTAATGTTTTCAATCATGGAAACCTAGTTTTGTGTTATTCTTTCCAACCATCATATTTTCAATCTCTATTATAAGGAAGATGTTTTATAATCCTTTTTATGATGTGGTAGTTAAAAATGATATTTTGAAATATAAAACCCTTTATTGCAAATTTAATTTTGAAATTGAGAAGATGAAATTTATTTAAAGGCCGTATAATGTAGCATCCTAATTTTTAAAATAATCACATGTTTGAAAACGTACAAGATACACAACACTGAACTTCAATAAACCATAGAATATTATTATTTCAATAATGACCATTGTAACCTAACTATTAAATTGGAAAGATATAATATCATTAAATATATTATAATATATATATATATATAATAAAAATTTCTTGATTAATTCATTGGAAATAAGAAATCAATTTTTGGTAAAGTAATATTATTCATTAAAAACGTTTTCTTCAAAAATATGTTTTTATTTCATAATATGAGAAAATATTATACATTATTTCAGAAACATTTAGAATTTATTTTTATTTAATTAATTTCATTTTTTATACATAATGTAAACATTATCATTGGCTGATTTTTTAATGAAAAATATGAAAATATTAATATTCTAATGAATAGTGAAAGAAAACATTATTTATTGAAAACTTCTTATTTGTTTAAAAAAATTTAAATGATTAGTTTTGTTTTAAAATTTTTTTAAATGTATCAATAGTTCAATTATATTATTAGTAATCAAATTTCCGACATTGGATTCAATTTTATGATGAACTTTGATATCACCTCCAATCATTTATTTTATTTTAAAAGATGGGTTATGGGTTATCGGTACCCAATACAAGGTTCAAAAACAAAACAGAACAATACCAAATGACCTACAATTCCACAAACCAACACTTGAAATTCAAACACAATAAAAAGAAAAATAACCACATTTCAGATCATAGTACCTGTAATCGTCTCTGCATCCCATACCAGATTCGTTATCTGTAGTGGATGGTTCCCAAACAGAAGTCAGTCTATGCCGCTTCCCAATACCACCATGCTTCTATCTCCTCGACTGAACCAGAGGTGATTGGATTTCATATTACTATTTGGCCAAGATATCTTTTTTAAATTCAATAATAAAACCGCTATCCTTCTTAAAAGAAGATCTGGTTCTTGCCGGACATGGAAGATAAAAATAGTATTTCCTAGTTCTTCTTCTTGGGGTTGCAGATAATGTTCCTTCACACTCGGCCATCCTCTAGTTCCCACCTTGTACTATATCACAAATAGTCGGTCCGCTCATATTTTTTTTATCACCCCCATCCTGGTCCTTCCCTTTACCTTGGAAATCATCAGAGCCAATACTATTTCCCCATTATTCCTCCTCTTTATTTGGTTCAAATAATTCCTTCCAATCTGAGAAAGACATCTTACCCCATCAAAAGAAATTTCCATAGCCCTAAGAATGTCCTCTTGTACCAGACTACCACCAATCGGCTCCTTCATAGAGACACCAACACCCACACCCCCATCTTCTGAATTAACATATATGTCAGAATCCAAATTGACATTGGCAAGGCTTTCAAACCTGTTTCTTAAAGGGATAAAAGGGATGGTCGAGGTATCCATACCTCTAGATCCCCCTGTGGAGATAGTTTTCATAATATTTCCAGAACCCTCATCCTCCCCTGCATGTACCAAGGGAACCTCCCCCTATATGAGTTCCTCAAAAATGGTCCCCTTTAACCACTAGCACATGCCCTTCTATGGAATTCACCGTACCCAAAGTAACCACAAGTCACTGACCGTCTTCAACTAATTCTCTACTACTATCCTCCATCTGTTGAGCCGCCACTGGAGGCTAGACATCCCTACCATTTCCTTCTGTTATTTTCACCTCTGGAACAAAAACCTCCCCTGCACCAAACACCAATGCTTTACCCATTACATCTCCTTCCCCACGTACAGGGCTAAGGTCTTCCACATTGATCGTTCTACATTCCCCAACCCAATTGTCATTCTATCACCGAAAGTGGAAGCTCATTTCCTCTACCTTCAGTTCCCATCTCCATCTGTCCTAGACCCACCCTCACACTATCCTCCCACACTCTTTCCGTAGTATCACCCTACCTTCTAGTAGACATCTGGGAATCTGAACAACGATCCTTCAAGGGCCCTCCCTGTTGCAATCTGCCGTTGTATGACCCAATCTATGTAAATAAGTGAAATAATATATCCAGTCCTCATAGACCACCTTCTTATTAAACCGTTCCTCCTCTCCAATTTTAATCCACACATAATAAATAGGTATCCAGGATTCATTCAATTCCACCAAAACCTGGGGATTAATCGGGTGGCTCATAGCTTCCGTTCGAGAATCAGAACACAAAAAACCTTCTATGAGATTACCTAGCATGAGAATAATAGCAGGATTCTGGAAAGGCAGTGGAAGATTAGGTAAGCTTACTCATACTGATACCTATGGCAATTCACGGTTCATGTGAAACTCAATGGACCGCTATAATAGAATGACTCGACATCCATTAAAGCAATGTGAAGCCCTCTACCATGCTGAAATAAGGCCCGCTTCTGACTCTAACTGGATCATTATGTGACAAATGTCAAGAAATCCAACATTCTCTCTTTCCCGAAAAAGCCATGAACCAAATATAAATCTATAGAATGCATCCACTGAAGGATGTCGTTACCTAAACCGTGCGATGAAGGTATGATTCAGAAGTGTGGAAGATTCTGAGAATTTTGAACTCAATGTTGAAGAATAGGTAACCCTTCGAGTAGGTCTGGGGCTTTGGGACACAATGATATTTTCAGAAAAAGGGGAATGAAGTCGGGGTTTGAAAAAGGCTGGAAAACCCCTAGAGACATTTTCTAAGATTATGACCATTATAATAATTAGAATAATGAAAAAGGCAAAGAAATCATCATCCTTGCTTTCAATATATATAATACATTGTAAATGTGATAGAAACAGCCTATGATGGGTTATAAATATTAATTTTGAAGATTTATTTTTTGTTTCATGGTTTTATATTTCTAATTTATGGTTATGAAATGATTACATTAATTTTATATGCAATGCTAAAATGGTGTTTATTTAATTTATAAAAAAATAAAATAATGAATTTTAAATAATTTAAAAATAATATAAATTAAATGAATTATTATGTTCCATAAATTTTTCAATAATTATATGATTTTATACCATTTTGATGGATTATAATGAAAATCAATATTTTGTTGTTTTTTTAAAATAAATTTAAATAAATAGTGTCAAAAGAGGCATTAATGATATTTTATAAAAAAACAATGTATAATTAATTGATTTAAGATTATTAAAAATTATCTATTATTAGATGAAAATTGTATATGGTTAAAAAATAAAAAAATAATAATTAATGGAACTTTTTTATAGTATGATTCTTGACCCATAAAGAGTAAAAATATTAATACCATTGTAATTTTCAAATAGGTTGAAATGGGTTTAAACAAAAACATAAGAGTGAATAAATAACATAAACTTGAAAAAAATTGATTTATTTATATTAAAATTAATATTATCTTATAAAAATATTAATTTTTCTCCCTTTAAATGTGAAAATTCATTTATATTAATTTAATAATTTAATGAATTTTAAGATTTACCCCCCCCAATAACATAAAAGTGAACTCTTGAGGAATTTTCCTCACACCTCAATTAAAATTTTATTTAGAAAATATTACACCAAATATAATCCGAATATAATTACCCTAATTCTATAGGACTTATTTTTTAAATAATACCAACCCTATAGGGTTTAAATAATAAATAAAATGAGGTTGATTGAAAAATATGTATTGTTTTTAACCAAAAAATAATAATTTTATTTCTTCTTCCACCTACATCAAATAATAGTTAAAAATTATTATATAATAAAATAACTATATCACAAACAGTAATATTATATTATTTTAATGGAACAACCAATATCCATGTTCTCTTCCATTAAATAGGAAATAAAATTATCGATCATGCGTAAGAAAGACTACCACCTTGCAAACCAATGACATTAATTTTCTATCACAACCTCTAATGGTTAGTTATAATGATAGAATTATATTTATATATGATATTGATTATATATTTATTATTATTAAATGATAATATAACATTTAATTTCTTACATTTCCATTCACTGAAAATTGAAAATGTAATTTGTGTATACATGTGGACTACCACTTCCACGAGGTGATGTGCTTCCACTTTCATCACTAAGTCACATGGATAATTTATTTAAGTATATTTAAAAAAATAATATGATATTTATTATCTTTTTATCCTTATATAATGATAAATTTATACTTACCTTATATCTATAATAGTCATTCACATTACTTGTGTGTACATATGGTCTACCTTCTACATGATTGTAACATAATTCATATTTCATAATATTCATTCATGGTATTATTTAACAGTCTCATTTTAATATAAAAAATATAATTATATCGTGATTATTATTTTATAGATGATGTTACTATAACCCTTTTTACTATGGTAAACACACTGATACTATTTTTAAATTATGGAAAAAATTTCGCAATGTACCTCACATTAACATAACTAATTAAATAATTTAAAATGATAACAAGACAAATGAAATATGTTTTTTAATGATAATTTATTAAAACTATAAAAGTTTATTAAGAAGTTAAATAACTTATATAGGTTTTTTATAAATCATTTAATAGACATATATTGAAATTTTAGAGTGGAGGTAAGGGATCTCATCTCAATTTCCTCTCACGAAGGAATGTTTAATTATTTAAACCTAATTTATGTTATATAGTAAACATATTACCCTTTTACATAATATATCATTAATCCTTTATAATTCATGTAAATTTATTTTTCAATTTTAATTATTTCATCTAGAGAGATTTTATGTCAACGTTAGAAAGTGGAAAATGGTTTCTAAACTCAATGTGTTTTAATTGGGTTATAATTCTTCTTCATTGAGATTCTTATGAAATGATTATGTATGAATTGATCTATAATTTTTTTTATTTCAAATTTATAGGTTTAATGTGGATCTTCATATATTTCAAACAATCTATCAATTGATTAACACTCAATTAAATAATTTTATCTTTGTAAGGGTTGTTAATCTCAAATTCCATTTCCAAAAGAAATATATTGATTATATTAATCAAAATTATTTTATGAAGTGTAAATATACCCCATTTTAATTTTTATATCATGGATATATATTTTTATTATATTTAAATACTCAACATAAGTTACTCCTTCATGGGTATTGTGAGAAATATTTTAGCAAACTAGTAGAGGTTTTTTAAAAAAATCTACTTATTTTCGAGATTATTTATGTTTAGTATTCCTTAAGGGGATAAAATTATCTAATTTTATTGAAATATATATATTATATTATCCTTTTTAATAAATTTATTTACATGTCTAATTTATAATTCCACCCATTGTATTAATGAAACATCAATATTGTTATTTTATGTGATACTGAACAAGTATCTTATTTAGATTAGGAATATTAATCTTCCATGACCATGATTTGAAAAATTCTTTGACAAAATTAATATTATAAAGATAATGGATTTCATAATTAAATTTCAGATGGGCGTTGACCTTCTTTCAAAATGGTTAAAAATGATATTTCATGATGTTTTCAAAATTGGTCACATTATTCTCCTTTTACAAAATGTTGGAAATATTGTTTTTAAATGATTACAACATGAATTAATTTTCCCACCAACAAGACCATTATTTTCATTGAATATTTTTTATGATATTCCATTATTATTTGAAAAGAAAATTAATTCCATTTTATTTTTCAAATTTTTAATTTTTTAATGTTATTTTCTAAATTAAAAATATATTTTCCTTCAAAATGTTTTTAATAATCTTTTTAATGACTTTTAAATTATTCAGCATCCACAAACCGTGATGATAATTAGATTTCACCCTGTAAAAATTCTAATGATACAATACATATACTACCTCTGAATTTTATATAATATTTAAATGTATACTATTTATTTTCCATAGTGAATCAATCAATGAGTGAACAATAATTATTGTTATTTTGAATAATGAGATATTCTAAATGTTTTATTCAAGAATGGTAATTGTACATTTTTAATTAAAAATAGTTTATTGTGATAAATCATATATGATGGGTTGATCCACAATATCTCAAAAACAGTTGGTGATCATGACATATCTCATATAATGGGGGCACAATGGTAGTGGTCTAATGAATTGGGTAATGTTATTTATCTTAAGTGGTAAGAATAAGGTAATTACCAGTGAGTATATCCAATAGATTTAACTGGCCTCTAGTTATATATGACACAGTTCTAAAATAGGATATGATAATATGTTTTGAGATACCTAATTTTTTTATTAATTCTTGTTATAAGTTTTTAATTATTCCTTTGATCAAGATTTACATTACATGGAACATGATTATTGATTTCATAGAATATTACCTTTAAATTATTATTTATAAATTATTCATGTTAGATGATCTAGTTATTGATGGATATGAATTCACTTATGATATACTTATTCACATTCATTTTCTTAGTATTCCTTTGTGCTTATTTAATTCTCATTGATGTTGATCAATTTATAACTATTATTTTTACACTTAAAACTCAATTGAGATATGCATTTTTTTATTTCAAATTTCACAAGGATATGAAGAATGATATTAAATTTGTTTTGTCTCAAAAAGTTTCATATGTGATGAGTTAAATGGTATATGTTTAAGACATAATATTGAATATGATAAGTTGGGTATAATGGAAAAAAACTCTCTTGAAGTCATGAGTGTTGTTTATGTAATATTTTTTCCAATTCTTTGATACTCTAAAACAAAATGGTTCTTAGGTATATATGTTATTCAATGTTTACTTTTGATGTTTTTTATTTTTTATGGACAATACTTGATCACATTTATCTAAATAAAATAGTGAAATGTAGTTTTTATGTTTTTATCTTTGAATGTGGGATTGTGGATTTAAGGCTCTTACAAAACCATAATTATAATTCCATAAATTTCACACATTATAAAATTAATTAAATTCACAAAAAAGGGGAACCAGAGAAACTTCTAATATACTCACAACAAGTTTAATGAAAATTTTTCCATCAATTACTATTTTCATGTCAGTTTATTTCATTATTATATTTCGGAAAACAACTATATATTAAATAGTAATCGCATTTCATAATCAAAAATATTTGGTACATAATCATGGAGAAGAATTATCATGGAAAACAACACTAATTATTTTTAAACATTATATATAACATAGTAAAACAAAACAGTCTAGGTTCATCATGTTATCAAGAAACAATATACAAACAATATTTGACAATTTATTCATTCTAGGTTTTGTGATCAAATTATAAACCCCAATATATATACAACATGATTTTTTAATTCTCACAAAGAACATGCTATTAGATCATAAAATTAAAACATCACATATTGTATAGCTAAGAATCATCATTTCAAGCTCAAAAAATATATTATTTCAATATTTAATTTCTCATGAAAATTTATTATACACTAAAATAAGGGTAACATGATTTTATATACATATATAAATATAAAATTATCATTACTTTACATTATTTCATATTCGAAGAAAAACATATAAAAATATCTACATGCTCATGTGTCACATACTATAAATGGAACATATTTTTCATGTTTCATGTATTCTCATCGCCTCTTTTATTAAATTATTAATATCATAATTGAGAAAAAATGATTTATTAGTGAAATTTTGAAAAATATTTTAAAGGCCTAAAATTCCACTTAACAAATATGATTGTTCAATTAAATATTTTTAGAGATTGATACTGATTTAATATGATATTCTAAGGCCTGCAATGTCTTAGTGAAGAGAAAATAAAAATATTAAATATTATATATTATCCACACACTAATTATTAAATATAATTAAATAGCTCCAAAATAGTATACCAAATGAGAAATTTGATACAACTGTTATGAATAAATGCGTTTTTCCCTAGGAGGGGTATATCATTCAATGGCATGTGACTTCTGGATGCCATTATTTTGAGATAATGTTGTAAAATGATATTTAAAATATTAAATTATTAAAAATAATAAAATTTCTCCCAAATGATGCTTTTGTGGGAAATATGAGACCAATGATTGGTCCTGAACATGTTGTTTACTATAGATGGGGTATTACATTAGATTGCATTTGACATTTGAATGCCACTTTTTCAAAAATGACCCTTTTTATTTTAATTAATAATTTATTATGATATTTTAATTAATAAATCTTTAATATCTCTCAAACGGTTCATCATTTGAGAAATATAAGAAATATATTATGTCCAAAAAGAGTTTTTTACCCTAGATATAGTATAAATTTAGTGATAAATGGGCGTTATGTATGTGATCATTTTAAATTATGTTATTTAATAATTTAATTATTAAATTAGTTATAAAAAATAATTTTCCCTCTATCCTTACATCATCTTCTCTACAAATGATGGAACACCATTTTCAGAAGATGGCTTCATCTGAATGTGTCTGAATCATCACTATTTTAATACATTTTAAATGCAACATATCAATGATGGTAAATTAATGACTCCATAATATTTTTTGTTTAATATAATATTAAATTATGACTTTTAAATTTGGGTTTTAAATGCCCGAATTTGGGTTTCATATACCCCATCATCTTTTGTTCTATGGTGGATCATAATGATTGGAATCCACCTCAAACCTACTTACATGCAAAAGGACTTCTTGAAGTTCCTTTTGCCTATGGTAAGGATTCTCGAAGGAGTAGGGGGATATCGAGAGCTTATTTGGGCAGGGTTTGGGAAATACTGGGGGCTTTAGGGGGTGAGTAATGAGTAATAAGTGAGGGATTTTTAAAAGGGGGAGGAGGGGTTCTTTTTGAAAGCATTAAAATATTATTTTATTATATAATGATATTCGGTTTATAAAGGTCCAAAACTAATTAAAGTCAAAGATAAGATGACTCATGGTCGAAATAAAATCAAATAATAATAATTGGATAGGTGTTGGATGTTATTTTAATGTTTATAATCTTATTTATTTAAATCAACTATTAATGAGGTTAATAATGCATCATTATTGTGTCATAAATATTTTAATTTATTTGATGTCTAAAAATTATAAAAAAAATTCCTTGATGGGGGAAATATTTTTGGCTTTACAATTAATATTTAAAGTTTAAAAGATACCATATATAACCACATTTAAAAATGAATTTTCTAAAATATATTTGTTTTTGTCATTTTTGACTTAATATTAAATTAATTAATCTAAAGTGTCAATATCACTCTTATGTTGCTCCATGGGATCCCAAAATCGACTCAAATATTAAAAATGGACATCCATGAAACATAAAATAATGTTAATATGACTATTATGGTAATTTTGTATTATTATGATATTATTTTAACCTTGAATTACCCTATTTACCTTTAACCGTAGTAAATAATAGTCAAAAGATACTATTCACCAAAAATTATTTTCATATTATTGAACCACATTTTACATAATAATAATAACCGTGTATTTCAGATTTTCGAAATTCAATTCACAGAACCAGTAACGTTTCATTTAAATGAATCAGATAGTTTTGTAACTACTACTATGTGTTTTCAGTATTCATAAATAATTGATGTTTTTCCAAAAAATACCAAAAATTCAGCCGAAGCTATGTTTGATATTCCAAATTAAAAAATGAAATTTATTAACCAAATTCAAAAAATTTATGTCACATTAATTAATTTACAATTAATTTCTATTTTCAAAACAAATAGCTTGTTTTTAAGAAACAATAACTATCAAAAGATAGATACTTGTTTATGTCCAATTTCAAAGTTAAATAAATTAAAATGAACAAAATTGGATTAAATGTTAAAAATATATTATAATTAAACATTAAAACCAATTAAAAAAAATAATATAACCATATAAATAAATTATATTAAAAGGAATTTTTGAATTAAAATACTTTATTTTTCATTATTCATTAAAAAATGTACTTTATCTGAAAAAATACAAAAAATTTACAAAAAGTAAATTTTGATATCCTAAATCTAAAGAAGAATTTTATTTTTTAAAATAGAACATCTAAAAATGAGAAAAACTATTTTTAAAGATGGTTCTCCCTCAAAAGGAGGTAAATCGACCTTTTACTGAATATTAGAGTATTAATGCTTAAAATTAGATTCATTTATATATTAACCACATAAATTTTATTGGATAAATTTAAAAAAAAATTAAGAAACATGTATAATCTTTTTCTAGTTAGTTCTGTTCATTTCTTCCACTATAATGGCTAGCTGTTAACTACAATTTAAAATAATAATATTATGTTATTATTTTTTCGGTATAACTCAATGTTGTGTGCAACATAAGATTTCAAAGAAAACTATTGTTTTGTATTAGGTTATCCATCAAAAATATAATCTCCTTTAAAAATATATTAATATTAAATTCAAAAATATTAACAAATATGAAAAGGTCTTACTCATTATTTACCAGGGATGTTACATTAGGGATTCTTATATTGGAATATAAATCCACATAATATCCTAAACTGAGATTTTTCAAATATTCTACATGACACCGCCTTCACTGCATACCATGCATCTCCCATGAACCATATTACCTATGTGGTCTATGTATTACCATTATCCCAACATGGTGGCAAAAATCTCTATATTTTTTCCACACACGACACTATTCACAGCGGTCAAATTCTTCTATAAACCTCTCCACCTTGATTTCCCAAATGACAAGATATTCCGCAAACTGTCACAAATTCCACATACTGAGATACTTCTTAAAAACCTCCAATTCTTTAAATTTTTCCAACAATTTCATCCGCATTAAATTCTTGCTTCGTAGTTTTCTGTTATTGATTCCACATACCATATTTTTTTATTGGAAAACCATTTTTTGAACATGGTATGTGGTTCGTATCCCATGATATGTGGTTCCCTTCCTTTTCTAATTTCCTTCTCCACTATTCAACTCAATCAATTATATGCATAAATCCATCCTTTGATAAAACAATCCCAGTTTTGAGGCTCAAAACATTTTCAATCATTGGGAAACATAAACCATACTCCATATCTATTAAATAAATTCCTTAGATCATATAAACCACATATTTCGTGATCCACATCGACTAAAATGATTTATCATCAATTAGTTCTCAAAAAAAAAATTCTAAAAAAATATGCTCACAAAAATATCTTTAATCATGTAAGATTAAGGTACATGTAGAACCATCAAGAAATTCGAGTGATAAAAAATTCTAGAAAACTATTTCGATCACTCATATGATGATTGGACACCTAGTTATAGTATTTTTTTACCCTATCAAAAAACACAATGGATTTCATGAGACTATATAAAATCTGTAAAAAAATTCATTTGATTCACCAATGTCAACTTATCTTTCATGAAACCCCCTTTCTTCAAAAAAAAATCCCATGAAATATTCCATTTACTAATTTTATCCTAGTTGCTTAAGATACCTACTTTCTCATTTAAGAAACATCCCATAATTTCATAAAATTTAAAATTTTTATAGTATTCACTAACAATAAACTAAAAATACAATCTATTTCTAGTTGTGAATACACTCGGTTTTGTGAATCTCCATATTTTGGTTTGTTGCAAATATGTAGATAAATTTAATAGATCAACAACCAAAAAAATAGATTTTAGTGAAATAAATCATCTATCACTCTTATTCAATATGATAAAATAATGGGGTAATGAAATTGGGTTAAGAGAGAATTTCAGTCCTTGAGAGATCACTTTCCATTCCTACAAACCAATCAAGAAAGAGAATATTCTCTTGAATTTCAACCTTCTCCCTCTTTTTAAATAATCCTATGGAAAATATATTTATATATTAGTGTTAAAAAGAACTCCTAGACTATAGAACCCCCTAATACAAGCATCAAATCCACAAGAAAGATTTATAAAATTAAAAAAAATTGAGAGAGGGGTAAAATCATACCCCCTGATGTAGTGAGAGGGGGTTGAACTCTGAACATCAACTAATGTTTTTGAAAATTTGGTGTTGCCAAATTCCCAGTAATGATGTTATCCTTTTGGTCATTCATCCCAAGAACCTATATTTAAATAAAAAATTACTATTTTTTAACATTTCTTATGTGATTTATAATCACAATATTTTTGGTATGAGAGTATTGAACTAGATTTTGAATGATATTGGTCATGATATTATTGTCATAGAGTATCACCATCAGCTATTTAAACTTATCACCAATATCAATATGGTCATTCTTCATCCATGATAGTCGAGTGGATTACTTTTTCACAAATATATTATCTTCTTGATCCATACTAAGAGAAGTTATTTTTTTGAATTCCTCAACCATCCCACCCATTTTTTCAAATAATGAATTTACCCCCATGCGTGGACATTATATCCACCACTTTTCTTTCCCAGTCAGTATAAAAAATATGCTAAAAATTAATTATCCCATCATACTGAGATTTATAATCCAATGTTGGTAGAACCTTCAATATATCCCAAGATTCGTTTACATTATAAAGATTATCTTACAATAGATTACATTGGATATAAGACAAAAAACATGTTGTAAAGACTATATATTAATGAGTTTCATTAAAACATAATAAGCTTCCAATGATTCTCTTGTAAAAGGATATATCCATATATCTACCATCCTTATACATTAAAAGTTTATTCTTAACCATAATTAGAGTATTCATTGGTTTGGATTCATGCATGCTGATTCAGAATCTCTCATACAGACTTTTCCTTATAAATGAATGTGTATTCCTTCTATTGAATAACCTACATCATCAAAATGTTTATGAGTTCACCAATCAAGGAAATTTAAAATTACTATCTCATGTGATTATAATATTCTCTCATGGATTCAAGAATGTTTTCACAAAATATAATATCATTGAAATACATAAGAACCAATATTTGATCTACCAAAAAATTATTCAGATAGAAAATTTGTTTGAAAGATAGTATTTTAAACTGTAACTGCATCATAGATGAATCCAGTCTATAATACCATGCTTTTGGTTCCTAATGTATAGAACAATTACCCTTATTTAATCTATAAAACATTGATTAAATTTTTACTATAAAAAATACCACTTTTTGTTTAATGTGGACCTCCTCTTTAAGAACCAAATTTATGAGTATTGTTTTGACATCCATTGGAACGAATTTGAACCATATCTGAGTCGCCATATCTAGGAAGAGAATAGTGGGCTCTAGTTGTTCTGGTAAAGTAATTTTTTTATACATAAATTCATTAAATACATGAATATCTATTACACAACAAGCATTCATTGTTAATTATCACATTTCCATGCTCATTATTTTATTTATATCAATTATATTCCAATCACTGTGTGATTTTTCTTGTCCCTCAACAAATCAAAAATAGGGTTGTTTTCAATCTAATCCATTTTCTCATTCATGGACTTAAACATGATTCATCCTTTTTTTATTTTCCAAATGATGTTGATTGCACAGTTGATATGTGAGAATAATGTGTTTCATTCTTTAATATTCTTGACTCTTTAGGTGTAGTACAATTAAAAATTATGTTGGATTGATCAAAATTTTCATTTTTATTTTAATGTGAGGTCCTGTAAGAGTTTATATAATAATGATTTTATCTTTTAATACTACTTCTTAATCATCAAGATTTAGAAAAACATGAATGTTAGGAATTATATCCAATTATATGTATTTGATTCTATCCCTTTTCCACTTTATTATTTTCTTAAATGGTATCTACATGTGAGATTCCTGAGTTATGTACAATTTTATCCTCAATGATCACAAAATTAATTTTATAAACATTCTTTCTTGTATGATTATGGGTGAATTGATATGCTTCAATCTTCATTGAGTATCGAAGTAATATTGCCCCAAAACATAACATCACTATAAATTCCTTGATCTCAATAATTATTTTGGTTGAAACTTTTTCTTAATAAAATTTAAGGATTCCTCACATGACTTATCTCATATAGTTTATTAGCCTCTCTTAAACTCAAACCTATTCATTTTTTAGTGTAAACAACAACATGGAAAATATATTTAATTTACTGATGAGAAACATAAATTACAATAACAGTAGTTTTATCAATATTATTCACATTTAAATTTATGAATTCAATTACTATATTTTTTTGAGGTTCTATCAGTGAATACATCTAATGGTTGTTCTATTTTTTAATTAAGGTATTTTTCAATTATAATAGATTTGTATTCTAATCTATTTTCATATTGTAATATCTAGATTGTGCAGCCAATGTCCGTCTAAACTCTTTAAAGATAAACCTTCATGTAGTCAATAACTTCTCATTTTCATTGTACAGACATCACACATTACATTCAAATATAATCATCATTAACAATAATGAATTACATATCTTTATATTTTGTAGCCACATTCATTTGACCGCATATATATGTGTGGACTAGATCATGTAGATTCGATGAAAATATGTTCGTTGGATGATAAAAATTATGAAACATCATTCCTTGAATGAAATAATAACTTGCCTTTTCTCAATCATGCTTGTGATTGTGAATATCTACAATATCCATTATCATAGCTATGTTTTCTATGATTTTATGATTAATATTACCCAACCTATAGTGAAAATTGATGTTTTACTCAGAAAATGTAAATAATCAAGTGCTTCCCTTACTATCTACCAAGTATAAATTACAATTTTTTCTCCAATTGTTCATGATATAATAACATTTCTTGCCATTGATGGTGAAATCTTTCTGATTAAATGACACTACCAGTCCTGAGTAACAATGTCATCTCACACTCAGTAGATTATGATGAAATATTTCCACATAGATCACATATGTTTTCATTACATCAGCCTTTTCTAAGTATATATTTAAACTATCAGTTATCTTTAAAGAAGAATTGTTTCTAGATATCACTATTCCATAAAATATTCCATTATATTTATTAAAAAACCAACTCCTATCATGTGGGATGATAATACACTATAAGGAATCCATGAGCTAGTTTTATTTGAAGCTTTGAGAGAGCTTTCATCATGGTCGGATTTCTAAATCAAATTCTTTTCCCTTTATGACTTACCTGATTGAGTTGGGGAATATGATTGAATCTTTGTTCTATGTTCATGTTTTATGATAGATCTACCCACATATTCATCATATGTAATATAATACTTCTATTCAAGTTTAATTATTCTTGGTTGACCATTATTGGATTGTATTTGGGTTTTTTATTTTTGATTTCCACCTCTACTCTGCATAAAATAAATAGGTTATTCGAAAAAGTTAAAATTTTGAAAAAAAATTGTACATAAATAGTTCCTATATAAGTTGATGAATGTCATATCATTATCATTTATTGAATTCTAGGAGAATCACCATTGAGATATGTCATTCCTTCTTCACAGTTAGATATGGTATGACCCAGAAATCCAAAAAATATATTTGATAAGAGGAAATATCATCTCACATAAATTCCCCCACAAGTCCTCTTATTTTCTATATTCAATTTATCAGTGATCATCTATGGATAATTGAGTTTTATTTTTATCTCTCTTCTCTATTTGGTAATATGTTGAATTAATGAGGAAATCAGACTCATTTATGATATGTACTTATTTCTTATCACACTTTATTCCCATCTCTTTTCCATCCATTGATATTTATTTTTTACAACCAATTCCTCTTTTTCCAAAAAAATTATATAATTTATTATTCAATGTTATCTCTACTTCTTTAGATTCACAATTTACACTTTTTAACTTCATTTCATATCAAAACCTTCCAAAATAAACATTTTATCCTCTTACCTCGATTTTGATTCATTTTCATGTTTAATTTTTAAGGAAATGACATATTATTTCATGCCATAAACTAGCTTATCCTTTATTTCAAATATCAATATATGGCTATTGTTAAATTTTTACTACTCTAAAAAAAATTTGACTCGAAAACCTCTTATGAGATATTATGATTTATCAAAATGTTCTTTTGAAAATACTTTTAATCACATGGTGTCTTCATTAAGATAACCCCCATACTCTTACGACTCAATCATGAAAGATCCAATATTTCTAATTTTTATTCCCTTGAATGTCAATCTCATTAAGATAAACCTCATGTTCTACCTTAATATTGAAAAAATAATCTTATGTATTATCTTCCTTATTTAAAGGTTCATCCAATTCAACTATATCGATCATGGATTCTTCAACATCTAATTTAAACAATGTTTCCACATCCTCTATAAAGTATTAATCATCTTTTCAATATTTGATAATAAATCTCTTATACTATAATTTGTTTCTTAATTTGAAGTCAACCTTTTGTGAGAAACTCATTCGAGGCCTCTACATGATTTATTATTCAATTTCTATATCCTCAAATTTCCTTGATCATCTAGATGAAATTAACCCTACATTACCAGATTGAGAATTATTTAAATGAATCTTTCATTTAAATATACCTTTCCAATCATTAATTTTATAGAAATAGTAAAAAAAGTTCATCATCCACATCATCTCCATTATCAATAGCTTATACAATGTGAATTTATTCTGTGGAATTGATTCCCATTAACTTGATCACTTGAGTTTTATTATGTTATGGTTTTATAGTAATTTTATAAGCCTCTAGACTACATATATGATCATCAAGAGAAATCACTGATTTTTTTCTTTTCCCAAGGGATGACACTTTGGGATTGTAATGTAGTGGAATAATTCTCATGATAGTCTTTACATTGTAAATATCCTTAATTTCATCACAATTTCCATGAATCAAAAGGAAAAAATCAATAATGAAATTAAGTAAACTATATTCTTTTTCATTTAGATGCATTTTGAGTTGATAAAATTGATTTTTTTTTTAAAAAAAATTGGCCACCTTCACATTGTTATAATTTTATTATATATTTTATAAAGTTACTCGCACATGTTCCTGGACTTAGTACAAAAAATCGACATTAATTAAATTAGATCTGATAGTGCTGTAGTAAGATAATTTTTAGCTTTTCCATTTATATCAACCATTTTCCAGTCTATTTCAGTGAAAGAAAGTCCTTCCCTGTCACTCACATGAATCCCTTGAACTGTAGCAAAGAGTATATCTGTCTTAATAGTTAACACATGTGACCTCATTTTATTCTTCAAAATATGGAATTTTCATCCATCCAAATTGAAAAATCCCCTAATATTCTCTATGTTCTCCATAAAAATAATAAAAGTGGAATGATTTGACACCTATAGTATATACCCTTCGATACAACTTTTTGTAATGATGAACACCTTGAGAGGGGATGGTTGAATGAGGGTGTATTATTTTTCTTTTAATAATATGTATCATGTCCCTAGATTAGTTGGTTCACATTAAACATCTCTGATGGAATCAAGTAATTACCAAACACCCATATGCAGAAATACACAAAATAAACAGAACATTTTTACTTGATTCACCGCTATTGAATATTCCATGGGGAATATAATGATTACGCATTAGTTGAACCTGATTCCACAACAATTTAATAGATAATATAGATTTTAATTGATTAGACATGGTCACCCCATTCCAGAAACCCTCCGTTTATAATAATTTTTGGGATTCATCATTATCTCCCTAAGATAACTTCTATCCACTCCCATTGCTCAATGATTTGGTTGAAGTATTTCAATATTTTCTTACTTGAAGGATACTAACATATAAAAGAACATGAAGGTGACTTTTTTTCATCATGTATTCCTATATTTAATAGTTCAAAAATTCCAACTGGATTTCCCAGCTTCATGTATAATCATGTAACTATATTTTGTGAAACACACTTTTTCAAAAAACCCCATTTTTTCAATGATCGATATTCCTTTTAGTAACTATATATTCTCCAAAACTCCCAAATTTTAAAATATAACAAAATATCATAAAACTCATAATATTTATGATAAAATAAATTTTTTAGAAACTCCTTCATAGAAATGTCTTTTCGTAAATTATTACTCAATATTTTTTTCTCAAAACATTCATTTGAAGAATCATTATTATAAAACCAATTCCTTTTTTTTCACTCATATGATGATATGAAACCTATTTATTGGTAGCGGTTACCCTTTATCAAATATCTCTAGCTTTCATAAAACTTAATCGCACATAGAAAATATGCCTTTTTATTTTTCAAATATCAACATGTTTTTCAACATACTCCACATTTTCACAAAAACTATAAAAAATATTCAATTCAAGAAAAACCTAATATTCACATAAGTAAACACCTATACAATTTTAAAAATATATATTTATATCATAAATTTCCACCTTTTTTCTTTTTTGGCTCAGTAGTCTTTTATAAAAACATTCATTCACGAATCTCCCGACCTTTATGATACTAAAAATTCAAAAATTCCCTGAATTTTCCTTATTTTCATCGGGTAGTCTTGGAAATCCATATTTTCTGAAACATTTACATTCCTTCAAAATATCAATCCCAAAAAATTATAAAACATTTGGTAAACAATGGCACTGTCAACACTAAATCCAACTCCAATGTACGACCACTTATCTTGAAAACACTTTGATCATACTTCTGTGGATTGAAAACAAATACAAAATACAATACATATATATATATATATTTGTGAATAACCTTTTTCCAAAAAAATATATATATTATTTATGTTGAATAAATATATTCCTAATTGATTTATAAATAATTTTCTTCATATGATGAATTATAAATGGTTTTTGTGGGATGTAAATATAAAAACCAAAAATACAATAACCCTGATTCATTATCTACATTACTACATTCATATAGATACAAGGAATATAACCCTAAAGTATTGATCCATTTAGTAGTTTTATAAATCTTGATATATACCTGATACCAATATTAAATTTGGAAAAAATAATATAAAACATAACCATTGTGAACGTTCATTATCCTTGAATCCAATTCATTTATTTATTTTATACAAACAGGGAAATGGAAACAAAATAATATTGACAAAATATTCTCAACAATGGTAACATACAATGGGTTATAACGTGATTAAAGAAGGCATATGAATTTGGAAATGAAACTAACTAAAATCCCAATCCATTTAATGAATAACGTTAGCACAATATGCATCCATGAATAATATCAATGAAAGTATCTCATGGATAACAATAAATAAATTCTCAACGAAGAAAATAAATAATTTTGGATTTCATGATCTCAAATATCATGATATCTATATTATGTAGATCTTATTCAAAGACATTTTAATCAATGGTTATGAATACACCAAAAAACAAATTTAATATTTTTGGCCAACGAATTTTCTAATAAGACATGTAGATTCATCGAGGGGATATCTATAATGATTCTCCACCCATCACTGTATTTCCATTTCATTCATAATTTATTGTATGATCAATTTAATTCAGAGAAAATATGATTTAACAATAAATATCTATACTGAGAAATCAATATAGATTTTTTATGATTTTACCTAGTCAAACAAATATCTTTCATAGTAAAAAACATTATATATAAGTGGTATGTGATTCAAAAAATAACAATATATATGATACATAGAATATAAATATTTGTATTGAAATTTTCAAGGATTAAAAAAATTAATTTATTCAAGAGAAATTTAATTACTAAAAAACTAGTAAAAGATATGATTTGACCATTAGTTCCTCGAAATAATATGTTTTGTAATAAAATCAATGGAATTGAAATATAAAAATAATATTTAATTAAATATTTTCCTCTGTAAATTTTGTCAAAAAGGTAGAATAATCCAAATATAAAATAAAATTCATGGTGGTGAGGAAGTCCGTTAACACATTATATGTTAAAAATATAACATACCATTTAAATTTTTACTAAAGAAGTTTAAAAATAACCTTTTGATGAAAAAATTTTAAACTCCCATTTACACCATTTAGAAAATCAAGAATTACTCAATGCTTCCCTAAATGTCATTTAACTAATAAAAAATACTTTTGTATAATAATTTTTTAAAATATAGGAATGGAAGAAATATATACCCAATAAAATAGTGAAATAAGTTTAATTTTTCTTTTAAACATTCCTCTTGAATGAGTAAATTTAATTGAATCATCATTCATCCATAATAAATATTTATTCATGTGTAAAAAAGGGTCAGTATATACAACACAAAAAATTTAATAGGTGAAAAATACAAAATATGTCTCAATGGAGTGTTAATTAGGATTAAATCCTTTACAATTCTCATGTCATTGAATTTGAACTTAATCAATGAGACAATGATATTTAGAAAATGTATATCAAAAATATATAAGCATAAATGAAAAATAAATCCTAAAAGGGTAATTTCCTACCTAATATTAGAATAATTTAGTAAATGATAAAGCGATTTAACCCAATGAAAATAGATTGAGTTAAAAATCCCCTTACCTCACACTTCTCATTGGTTGAATGTGATTTAACATCCTATATAATATGTTTAATCATGTTTATATTTTTTAAAAATCCATATAGAGATTTATAATATCAGATATGATCCTATTATAGAGTCTTATCACACGTGTGCAAATAATATTTCTTAATTACAATCTTCTTAGTCTTTATATGAATAATTTTCCAATTCATGTTATGTCATGGAATTTTTGTTTCTTGTTCAAGGATATTGTTCCCTCATATCCAAATCATAATTAGTGAAACCGATATTGTATATATTCTTTCGATAAATTTTTAGAATCATTCTTGAAATGTCAACATGGATAATGAATCACATTATTTCATAGATATGGTAGGTCGTACATACACACAAGTGATATTATAATTACATTAATTTATAAAAGGGTGGAGAATGAAATAATATATTAATTTGAAATAATTAATTTAAAACTATAGGTATCATATATTTTACTTATTTATATTATTAGAGTTATCTATATGAGGTTGTGATGGGAAAATATTTCATCATTTAGTGAGGCAGCAGCTCATCATGCACAAAAGCGATAATTTTGATTTCCATTTGTTATGGAATACTAAGAATAAATATTATGAAATAAATACAATACAATATTGGAGTATTTTTTTATAATGGTGTTAATATATTTTACTTGTTAATATAGAGTTGAAGGATTTAAAATAAGTACTAATAATGGTCCTAGTGAATACAATTACCTTTTCTTAGAATAACCCACTTTGGATATCTTATTATAGACACAATGGTTGATATTTTGGGAAAAATTTAAATGTATTATCAGTCTAAGTATTTTGGGGAGATATTTTTCATGGGTATGGTTGAGGTAAATGGATCAAGAGTTGGAATAAGTGAGGTGTGGTGGTGCCCTATTAAAATTGAAGTGAGTTACACCCTTGTAATTTTTCAGTGATTTAAAATAATGTCAAGTCATTTTATTGAATCAATGGATCCAAAATGGCTAATATTATAAATTTTTTAGGTAAAGGTAAAAATAAAACCAACAAATTGGGTTCCAATAAGTATTTTTTTATATCTAACTATTATAATTTTTTGGTTAACCCCTGATAAAATCATTTAAACATTAATCATAGTAGTTAATCATTACTAATTTTATTATTTATACTGAAATAAATTATGTTCACTTATTTAATATATTTAATTATTATAAATCAGAATATAAAAATCCAATATATCAAACTAATATTACAGAAGTGGTAGAATTTAATTTAAAAATAAACCCACAAAATATGTCGATAATTGATTTTTTATAAATGTTATTTTTTCAGGTTAAAGTTGGTATATTATTAACTATATGTTTGGTAATAATCAGCATATGGATTAAAATTAAAATATAATGATATAAAATAAATAAATTTACATTAAATCAGTTATAATTAAAATTATTTTTAATTAACAAATATGGAAATACATTTTGCTTAATATTAGTTTTCTAATAAATATTATTTTTAAATATCTAATTGAAATTATATTTATTTTTATCATATTGATATTTGATTATTGTTAAATTATACATATTACAACGTGCTATTATAAAAATGGGTAAATAGTTATATTGTAAATTTTAAATTATTAATAAAATCTTATTTCTAACGAAAAATTTCAAAAATCATTCTCGGATTATATTGACCATGTATATTAAATAATATTCATCCTATAAAATTAAATAATTTTGGCCATTAAGTATTAAAATGAATATTTTATAATAATTTTATTAAAAAACAATGTTTAATTATCATAATTTAATCACACATTTCTTATTTTTATATAATTTAGAAAAATTATTCATCAACTTTTTCAATTATATTACTTTTTAAAAAAATTAGGGATGTTATTATTCCTAACATCCACTAGTTCTGTGATTTCCATATACATTTAATGATTATTACAAAGTAATATAAATATTCTAGTTGTACAATTACCCAACACTTGTTCTTGATTATCAATAATCTGGATATGGTATTCATTGTGAGATATATTAGCTTCCAATTCTATTTCATTAATGATAAACAATAGTAATTTATAGAACACATCATGTACTTTAGAGAGGGTTCATAAAATTTTCAATCAGTAAGTCAAAAATCTAATTAGTTCAAATCATTAAAAAGGTTCGATGTACCTAGGGATATGTTTTCATTTCAAATTAAACATTATAACACCTATATTTGTAGATACTTTCATGAAACTATGATCTCAGACATGAAATTTCAAATTATTCTGTTAGTTATTTTCATAATTTTTTTGTCTACTTGGAGCTACTTTAATATTATTCTCAATAGGATTAACCTTTATATTTGTCTCCTAAATATTTTTTGATCCTAAATTTCTCATTTTCACAAACATCTTCATAACATTTTTGAGTACAACATCCCTTTCTATATAATTCATTATACGCCGCCATTTAAATAATTGATTAGAAGCTATGGATGTTTGAAAAACTCTACCAAATGTAAATAATAATCCAACATACCATGAAATTCAAGTATAGATGATATTAAAATGTTATATAATGTTTTAATAGTTCATTATTATTTTCTATCATCTAAGGGAGATAAACAGTATCCAAATGAATCTAAGTATCTAGAGACTTCTAGATAGTTTTATATATATTTTTTAAATCATTGATCATTATCAAAGACAATTTGAATGAGGTATTCGATAATTATTTAAAATTCATTAATATATAGTCTCTCAAGGTTCACAAGATATGAACCTTATCTTATATCAAAAATTTTATAGATTGTATAAGCTGAACTACAATAACCCATATTGCACCATTAATTCTATGATTATTTCATAATCTAGTGACAAAGTCCATTGTAATGTTATCCCATTTCCACATAGGAATAGTTAGAGTTTTAATGACTCCTCTAGGATATAGTTTCTCTACCTTTACCTATTAACACACCAAGATTCATGATACATAATCATATATTTCTAACTTCATATTATCCCACCAAAAGTTTCCTTCGAATACCGATACATCTTATGGCTATTTGTGTGTATAGAGAAATTCATGCATTGATCATCATACAATAATTCCCTATTTAACTCAAGTTTATTTGGAACATATAGTCTATTTCCAAATTTCAAAATTTTGTCTTCATAGAAAATATCTAAAAAATTTCTATCATTCAATGATTTAATGTTCTTTGGAAAATTCCCACTATCATGTTGTGAGGTTTCTATATTTTCTAAGAAATATTGTTTTGTAATCATTTTAAAAAGTATTGATGACTCCCCTTACATAATAATTCCCATATCAATATTTAATTGATCTATAAATATAAGATCCCAGTACATCATAATTTCGGTCATAAATCTATGTTATTTCCTACTCAATTAATCTGCTACCTTATTTTACTTAATTAGGAGATTTTTAATTTAACCAAAATAATCCTTGAGTAGCTTAGGCCACTATTTTTCAATCACATTAATCAATTTAAGTGAAAAGATGTATTTCAGAATCATATTTTTTTTATATCTCACATCTGTCACCATTGAGATAAAGTATCAATAATTTCAATATAATGATTAATGCATAAAAATTAAGATAATGAGATCAGTAGTTCATTTCATGAGTCATTAATATCATTAGTTAATATGAAATATCTTTATACTTATTCATATCGACCCAACCATGTATATTTACTAATGCATCAATATATATATAAAATCATCATTTTCTGTTGTTAGATTAAAAATCAAAGCATTGACCAATCTCCTATTCAATTGATCAAAAAATTCCTTACACTCAATTTTTATCAGAAAAATACCCCTTTCTGTGTAATTTTGATTATTCTGTTATCCAATTAGGTAAAATTTTGAATAAATAATTATTTTTAAATTTCCATTAGGATGAAACTATATAACTCATTTCCATTCATTGGTTTATACAATTAATTTTCCTCCATTGTCTTTGAATGATATATTAAAATTCCATCCATGTAGAAAATATATCCATGAAAATAAAAATTTTGAATTTAGAATTCACACATTCTAAATTTCGCAAATAAATAATTTCCACTAAGATCCCCAAGAATGATTTGTAAGTGATTCTCATAGTCCCCATTTCCTTCTAAATACACCATGATACATTTAATAAATAAGGCACAAAACATTTCTAGATATTCCTTGAATACTCTATTCATTATATCCATAAAAAATAGGATTCATTAGTTAACAGAAATGAAATTATAGTAAATTTTTCAATTTTTATAACTCATATGAAATAATTTCTTCAGATTATCTTCCTTCCCTACTTACATTTTTTATAACCATAATGAAGGTGAATTTTTTAAAAATATATATCTCCTTCAATTTGATAGAATAGTTCATCAATGACATGTAGAGGATTCTTTTTCTATTTCATTGATACACTGATTTCCTTATAATCAATGTAAAACCACATAGATCCTACATTTTTATCAACAAAAAGAAGATGATCTATATAAAGTGATACTATTAGGCATATAAATCTCATATCACACAACTTCTCTAGATTTTTTAAATCAATTTATTCTATATTTTCTATTCTATAGGTAGTCTTTAATATATCTCTAACTTCATTTATTAAATCAATGGAAAACTTGAATTCATGCCCTGGAGAATGTTAAGGTTATTCTGTAGAAAATTAATTAATGTATTCTTCAATAATATGTATATACTCATTTTGATGTTTTCATCTTCTATCCATAAGTTTTTATACTCTACTTCCCTAAGATTCAAAATTAAAAGAGCAACTAGAGGTGGACATATAAATGACTAAAATGATTAAATATCCACTCCACAGATAAAAAATATACTTCATTATTATTAATAATAATTTCCTCCTCAATTTAATATATTTTGGAATATTATTTTAAAATATATCATATACTAAGTATTATATCAAATTTAAACATAGGTATAATAATAAATCCAGAAAATAGGGAAAATTTATGTGACATAATGGGTATTTCTTGAAAAAATATTATTATAATGAGATTTTTTCTTGTATTTATTTAATTATAAAACCCTTATAATGGTGATAGAAAAATATATTAATTTTTTAGATATCATATTGGATATAAAAGTGTCGGAGGATTCAGAAAAAATGAATAATAATCTAAATTTGAAGATATAATTAAACTATCAGGCCCCATTTAACTGTGAACATCAACCTCAGTTATAGTAATTGCATAATATTGACCTTATCACCTAAGAATGTTATATTTTAAGTTCCCTTGACTCGGCAGAGATTTTTTTTGAATAATTCGATTTTTTATTTATAGTTCAAGAAGTAGATAAAAATTGTCTTCTTCTTTCCTTTAAATTAATTATCCATATGACCCATATCTATACGCTTGTAATAAAATACAATTACCTAAAGAATTTTCCAAGATATTTCTTTCAAAAAAATTTCATGATGATAATTTCTTATTCATATTTTTATTTATTGACAATTTTATGATTTTTCTTGTTCAAATGACCTCATAATACATTAATTTCCCTTGAATATATAGTTTCTAGTAATTTTCCTCTTTGTTTCTATTTTACAAAAAACATTTCATCATATAATTAAAATGTTTAAGAAACCAAATCCCTTTAGTTAATTGTATTAATTTCTTCCTGGAGTCAATACAATAAGATTCCACGAGACAAATAGTGTGGGATACATAATATGTGTTTAAATAAAAATATCTTTCACCCATGATATTTCAAAATAAAAATATTATTGGGAAATTTGTGACTCAAAGGATGTTGAGAATGTATAGTGATGGTTCATACACTAAGGCTAAAACATATAAAAATTAACGTGTATTATTTACATTAAAGTAACTATTTTTCATCAGGTAAAATTTGTAAGGAAATAAAATAAATATTAAAACATCATAACTTGTGATATATGTGCAATCAACATAATGTAACTAAAAATATAATCTAAATATAAATAGTAAAAAAATCAACCTTGATTTATTCCCCCTCTCAAGGTAACGACATGATATCCTAGGATAGTCAAAACCGCACAATATTTTAATTTTTAAAAAATTACTATGTTTTAATATACTAAGAATTATCCGCATTTTAACTACTTTTTTATCAATCCAAATCCCCAAAAATATCTACAAATTTATTTTATACCAGAAGTAGAAACCCATACCACTTATACACTTGATTTCATTTTTTTAATATAATATTTTATATAATATAACACAAAAAGATGGTGGACTAGCATATTTATGATATTAAAATCTTAATTAAACAATGTAATGAAATGATAAAAAATATATATTTACTTCCTCATAATAAGATTATAAATCCCATTGATCATATATTACTATATTTTATACCTTGGGAAAATACATAAAGGAAAATTGTACACTATAAATCCCAATAAGGGGTGGATTAGATTAAATCATCATGAAAAGTAATATGTATGAGGCAATATTGAAATCATCGTGATATAAAATAAAAGGATCGTGTATGTTCACATTTTTTCAAGGAATGAATATTTTGATATCATAATATCACTAAATAATTGAATATGACAACAAAATAAAATATTACATTATAATTAAATGTAAGGTTTTATTACTAGAATAATATAATATAGTGTTCTAGTCTAACTGTGCAAGTACAATAAATGGTATCCCATGAGATGAAAATATTACACAATAAATTATGGAGATGTGTAATTAAGGTCCTCAAATCACATTCATGACATATACATAAATATATGTTCTACATAAAAAAATAATAAAATAAAGACTAATTATTAGAAAATCCCCATGAAAAAGAAATGGGTTACATAATATAGTTTTAGAACATAATTAAATGGTATATCAGAAATATTCCCATGGATAAAGAAACAAAATTAAAATTGGTCGCCCTAAATGAATAATGGACCATAGGTCATACTAATTATGTTCATTTTAAGTGGATACATTAAAAACATAGGATATGTATGTATAGAAATGAACCTCTTAAGAGATAATATAAAAAAAGGTTAATGAGTATGCAACGAGAGAAAAAGAATAATAGTTTCCATAAAATAGAATTAAAACCAAATGGTTATCAGTGATTTAATGATTGTTTTCAGAAACCACATATATTTAACATCACTTGACGAACTGGTACATGAATGCAAAAAATAATTACACATGTTCTGTTTAAATGAATTTTCTTCAATGATGGAATTCGGAAGGAAACTCGAATAACATTTATTATCCAGAACCATGAGAGGAAAACTAATAAAGGAATATATTTATGGAATAAATATAGATAATATGGATAATTTACATGAGAATAATATAGAGTTAATGGTTTAAAAATAAAAAGAACACATAAGCTAAAATTAAATAAGGTGGTTTGGAAGACAATAAAACCTGAGTCTAGATTAGCTTGGTACGATCACTAATTATTCTATATAATCGAATTGTGTTTATTAAATAATATTTATATAAATATTTCTATATATATTTTATTTAATATCTCTATTTTAGGTTACATTATAATAATTTAATTAATATATCATGACTAAATTAATTTTCAAGTGGTCATTTGTGTCATGGTTTCAAGGGAACACTCATTTATTGTTAATTATGAAATTTCTTATGAAATGGTCTAGTAACTAAAATATTTGAATTACTTGTTTTTAATGTAATTATATGAATTTAAATGGTATCTAAATATTGATATATTGACCTATATAAGTTTTTTCAATTAGTACAAATGTGATCATTATACTATTAGTTCGTCTAAGTAGTTTTTGGATGCATTGATGAACTTATTTTATTTATTTAATCATGTGAACATTTTTATATTAATGGATATGAAACAATGTAAAATATATTTATTTATCTATATTTCAACAAATATTACTTATATTTAAACTATCATTGATTGTAATGGTGAAAAATGATGTTTTTGGTTTTTAGTGGTAGTGAACAGGCCATAATATGAATACATTTTTAGTTTTGAATTAGATTCAGATAGGTTTAGATAATGGATATTGTATCTTTATAATAAAAATTAATCATAATAATATTGATGTTATAATACGATCATGGATAGAATATTTTTAATTAGGTAAAAGAAGAAAATAATTTAATAGAGTGAGGTTGAGAATATTACCTCCTCCTTTGGATTCTCACTCTTAGGCTGCACTTAAATATTGATTCAAATATCGACAATATACGGATCATTAAATTACTGATAGTTTATTTTTTTATGAAAAAATTTCTTATTTTATGAACTTTATTGGTTCCTAAATAACTTCAATCATAAATAGAGTGAGTTGATTAGTCCTTATCAATATCTACTGTAAAATGTTATCAACGCCATTACAAATAATTCGATGGATTGTAGAATAGACTCATTTTAATATTTACTATAACTAGAGATATTATTTTAGGAATATAATACACATAGTGAGAGGAATTTAGAAAAATCTAAATGTTGTAGTCACATGAATTCATCATCTTTTTGTTTTTTATGAACTTTCTATCATTTAAAATGTTTATTTTTAAGGTATTACATTTTATATGATTAATAATAAGAGAATTTAGTCATTATTTTTGTCATTATTATGTTGAAGATACTTAAAGATCATGGATATAGGTTATTATAAGATACAAAATTGAATTAATTTTTACACAAGCGAAAATTGAGTTTCCCTTTATTGAAGTGAGTTAAATTCATGATCATGTTGATGGATAGATTACTAGGTATTGATAGACAGATCTGTGGTTGGAGTTTATATATATCAATAACCTACAATAGATCAACATTGGAAGATAATCTAAAATAATTTTATGTTTCCGCATTCAATTTTGGTTTAAATTATATTTTTTAGTATTATCCTTTGGGGGAAACAATTTTATAAATCATAAATACATGATCTATAACCTTTTCATTGCCCAAAATTGTATTAATTTCATCCATACTTATGATATAATGTTAATTAAATTACTATTATTCTTAAAATGATTTAAATTTTTTTTATTATGACTATTTTTTAGGAATTCATCTGAATTATTTTTCTATTTATTTAAATAGACTTATGTTGATGGTAATTGTTAGTTGTTGTTCGAACAAAATTTACCACTCTCTTGTAGGGTATTTTGGATATACACCCTGGTACAACACATAAGGTTCATTATATTTCTCTATTTGTGAGATCGAATATTATATTAAATTAGGGGAGAGTTGTAAGAGATATTTAAGTAGTATTCTAGAAGGTAAAACAATAATATGTACGATGAAATGAATTGGAGAAGGGTGATATTTATAGGGGGAGGAATAGGATGTTTTATGATAAAAATTTGGACTAAAATATCATTTCATGACATAGTGAGAGAACAAGTTAATGAATAATATTGTGATTTCAAATAAATATTAAATGGGATATTAAATTATTCAAATAAATTATATAAACATCAAAATCTCATTCATATATAGAAATTTAAAAATACTCCACTTATATAGTACTTATACATTATTTTACAATTTCACCTTCATTTTTTTAAAGAAATAAAATTGTTTCAAACCAACTAATTTTCTCAAGTGAATATTCCAAAAATGAAATCCATTTTATAAAAATTAATTTCTAAAAATTAATTTTCATTTTGAAATAATTTTTTTAGTAAAAAATATGAATTCTCAAAACACTACAAATTTTCAAACCCCGTCAAAAATTACATGGGACATTATACAATAATATTATAATTTAACTGAAAAATATAGTGTTTTATAAAATCATTTTACGGAATATAATTTTCTTTCACATTATTTTAAATTTCTTATAATGATATATTAAAGTAAAAATATAACATATATATTTATAGAAAAAATAACATTATTCCTTTATTATGTAAACAGTTTACTTTATCAAGTTATAAATATTATTTATTTTTATAATGATATAATGTCAATATATTTTAATTTATTAAATTTACAAAATTATTAAAATATATATTTAGAAAAAAATAATTCATAAGTATTAAAAAATGGTGTTAAAGTTAATTAAATTTCACTCTAAAAGAATTTATACATCATTATTAGTTAAAAAATAGATATATATTACCTATTTGAATGTGCATATTCCTTAAAAGTATTGTGTGTAATAGTGGTGATTTCGTGGGGTTGTTTTACAAAAATTGATCTAATAGTGATTTCTACTAACATAAACATCTCTCAAAGATATCTCCATATAAGCCTCACATATTCAAGATCTAGCTGATTTTGGTTGAGGTAAACCAATGAATATTTACCTACATCTCAAGCTTAGTAAATGAGCTTCTAATTGAATGATCATACACGTTGAGTCCATTGTTTCTCACCTCTATGAGAAACCATATGGGTCATATGTATGACTCTTATTGAGTTTATGTGTCTATTTTGTTATATATTTGGGTTTTTTATTATGTGTTGATATCTATCTTTTGGAAATCTTTTCTAGGTGGAGTTTCATATACACTTTGGTTGGGTTTCTATAAAACATTATCAATGTGAATACCTAAGAAAATCTATGATAAAACTACATGGATTTAGTATCTGGTTTATGGTAGACATAAGTAAGGATTTTTTGAACATATATGGTATGTTTTAATGGGTGATTGGCTATATCACTCTCGTATCTAACTCAATTTTATAATGAGTGGTCATTTGTTATCCCTCAATATTAATGATTTCTTTTGTGTTATTTTGATGGATCTGATTTTTAGGTTTTATTTACATGAACTTTTTCTTGAATTTTGTATTGATATTGGTTCGGTTCATCAATTAAATTATTAACCGTTAATAGAATTAATGTAGATTAGTAATGCTTTAATTTTATTTTGGGGTGTAATTATTAGATAATGAAGTGTTTTATATTGTTATTGATAGGTAATACCTTATATTTGAGCTCTTACAAGTAAATGAGAGGATTATATGAGACAAGTTCTGCTGGAAAATACTCAAGTAGACCATTTGTTAGGGGAATAAGTTTTTTAGATATTATTGAATCTTTGTTAGATAGGTGTCGGGAACCAAGGATGGTTAATGGACCAAGGATTAGAATTTATAAAGAACAATTCACATATCCTCTATGGTGAAAAGTGATACCATGTACATAAAGAGTGGATGGAATGGATTGAGACAATTTTACCCTTATTGAATACTACAAAGAAATAAAATTTGTGTTTCACATCATATATGATTAATATAGTGGTAATGAAGTGATGAGAGTCTATTGTGAATGCTAAGCTGAATGAGGACCTTAATAGAAAAAAGATTAATTTTGTGTCTAATTATTAGTTTTATCCTAAAACGTCACTTGTGATGAAGAATCCATATTTTTTGAACACAGATAATGGGTAACATTCCATTATAGAGTATGATACGAGATTTTATTAGTTAGCTCACCTATCAACATAATTTTTTCTATTGACTACTTTGAATCATGCATATTCTAGATGGGTTTTAGTGAATATATTTAGTTTATATTGATTCTCTTATTCTAGATGACCATTTTTGAGGAGGTTGATAAAGAATTTATGGTTAAGGTATTCATATTTGGGATTATGGGTTTAGGTGGATCTTTTTTTACAGTAAGGGATATCTAGATTGTATATGCTGTCCAGAAAACATGACATAGTAAGGTACCTCAATATAATCCATTAGTAGTTTTAGTAGACTATTCGGGCCCACACCATGGTTTTCTATCAATATATGAGACCTAGAAATATTAATCCTGATTCTATGGTATCACCTATGACATTCAATTTTTTTAAAAAGTATGTTCACTTTAAATATTTATATAAAAGAATGTCTCAATAATGTAGAGCAGGATCAAATATTTTCAAAATATATCTACATAGATTTGATATAGAAAAGGCTGGTGGATATCATTCTTATGAAACAAAAGATTTTTATGTATCAGATAAGGCTCATCGAGGATATAAGGCTATAATACTATAATTAAGAAGTATTCAAGAGAGGAATCTGAAGAAAGGGACTACTATCAAGAGAGGTAGAATGTGTATTTCATCCTCTATCAACCTATATTTTTTTGAAAAACATTTATCTAATTATTTAATATCATACATGTTGTATTATTTATTATGATTATGTTCATTTATTATCATATTAAATATATATCATTCTATTCCATTGGGAAGGATGAATGAACAATGTTTTAAATGTTTTGAGTGACTTATGATGATTACTGTTTATTAGGTCATATGGGATTTTCTAGTTCATGTGCATGAAATATTTTACCTTATCATTATTCGTGTGGAATGGATGGTTGTTTTTTTAAATCCAAGATTCATTACTATCATCATTGAGTTTAGTTTCTATTTTTCAATGGGGTTACTCACATAATGTAGGGTGAGAAGGATTCTAGATCAGGGAGTGTGGGGATCATTTTTTATAATACTGAAATGAGGCCATTCCAAGGGATTGAGATGTTTCTATATTTAAAATTACCTGTATTGAAGAGGTTTTCTTCCTACAACTATGAATAAATGGAATGATTTCTTTCCATTTTTTGGTATACCACCCTATAAAATGGCTGAGTTCACTGTTTAACTACTTCTAAGAAAGCATTGTATATCCCCTCTATATTATTTTATTGAAACTAATGAGTTACATGATCATAGAGATCATCAATGGGAAATTGAGGCTAATGTATATATTCAAACTAGCATTTCATATTGGGATTCACTGGTTAACTTTTTAAGTAAGGATTTTATTATCCATTGAAATAGTTATTATTATCATATTATTTACTAGGTGACTATTAAGAACATGTATAATTTTACTAAGATCAATGATGAACATGAAAAACTTAGGGTGGCCCGGTTGTAATATGATATTGATATTCCTTTGGGGAACCATATGATAAGGACTGAGAGGTGGATATTCATTATATAACCTTTCGGGGAAGGTTTTTTTCTCTATGTATTTGGTTATTCCATTTGGTCTTAATATTCCTCCTATGTTTTTTATAGATTTGATGACTCATATATTTCATATTTTATAATACTCTCTTGTAGTTATTTTTTTTGGAATATATTTTTGTATATAATAATTCACATGAGGAATACAAGGCTCAACTAGATAGATTTTTCAATGTCTTATTGTTATTCTAGAATCATGAATGCTTTATAGGGGTAGAAAGTTGCATGGTGGGAAGAATTATGACTCCATATAGGTTACAGATTTGTCATTTCATGAGTTTAATTTATCACTTTCTAATTATACATGATCAATATTTTTTTGATATCCACATTATGGTGATCCATATTTGGTATTATGACATGTTGACATAGGTTGGATCATTACCTTCTAAATCAATTAGATCTCATCATTACCCTTAATATAATCTAAATATAATATTCATTTTATATATTCTATATTAATATCAGTCTTAATTCCCTTTGTCCATATTATGATGAGATATATTATATAACATTTTCAATCAGTAATAATTTATTTCTAGTTTTTACAAAATTTTACAGACAAAACTTATTGATATTATAATTTCTATATATATAAGATAATACCTATAATGAAATTGATGGATAAAATAGTAAAAATCTCACCAAAAATGAAATTAAATAATTGATAACAACCCACTTCACAAATAATTATCTTTAAGGGACATTATTTTTAATGTTTACTAAACATATGAATTTATCTCGGATCATATAACTTCACTTTGAATCTTATAACATTATTCTGATCATAAGCCTTCATCCTATGTATTCAATTTTATTTATAAGACAATGATTAAAACATGATACCTTAGCATATATCCTAAACACATTATATAACATATATAATAATAGAAAAAAATTATTATTATTAATATATTTCTAACTTTGAATGTTATTTTTGAATATCAGAAGACATTTTTTATTCTAAAGTAATACAAAACCTCTAATGATATTCTATGTCATATGATATGTTAACTTCTTTAGATGATCTATAAATTTTTGTATATTGGAAAATTTATTTGTAAGTATGATAATTCATTCATTTTTATGGTATTTGGTTTTAATATGTCATTTGATGTTTCCAAGAACATAGTATGTGAAACTTTACTAACTCCTATGATAATTTATTTTACTAAATATCTATTATTTAATATTTTAATGGTGTATATGATAATTCTTATACTAATCTTCCTATTGTATGATATTATAAAAATTTCTTATGGTAATATCCTTACAAAATATGAAATTTATTCTACAAGACACACTTGAAAGATAATTTACATGGATAAATTTTGAATTCTAGTGAAAGGAATATTGTCTTCCTATAAGATATTTCATCGGCACTTAGGATTTTTTTTGGATCATAGGATATTTTTCTCTTGAAAACGGATTCAAACAAAATAGACATAGATTTGAATAAATATAATTATCATTTAAATAGTACATAGTAAAATACTACTTATTCCCCTGATATCACATAATATAAAGTTAGTAGCAAAATAAATGAATTTTTTATGAGGATAAAATTGGGAATTATTAATATATATTGGAAGAACATAATTCATCCCAATAATCTCACTATTTTTTATGATCATAAAACAAATAAAACTTTAAACCCAATTTTTATATATTTTAGATATAAATATATAGTTAATAGTAAATCTATAACTTGCGATAAAATTTTGGTAACCATAATTTGGACTTTTCAATTTTACAATCATTTATCTTTACCCCTTATGTTTATATCCTGTCTAAAGTAATAAAATTTATTTTTGTTAACTCATATATTATATCGTTTTTATATAAAAAATTATCAAAGGTTGATAAAATAGAACACATTAAAATATAGAATATTGAATAAATAAATTGGAAAATATGAAGTACTAAAATGAATAATGATTTGGCATTAACTTGTATGAAAAAATAGTAGAAATTTTATAAGAAACTAGAAACAATGATTAAAAATATAGAGAAAATTATAGAATAAGAATAAGTAATTGAACCTTTTAGTCATAAAAAATTAAAATTGTCATTTATTATTTTATATCATACAACCAAAATAAAATAAAATATCAATTTTTTATATTATGAGGTTTTTTGTGTGTAGTTTTAGGGTACACATGTTTGGGATCAAGGGTTTCCATTAGATTTTTTAAGCATCATGATACATTTTTAGAGTTAGTTGTCTAAATGATTTTGTACCTCTTATCTAGTGGAGTACATATAAATTTTTTTTAAATGGATTCACTACAAAAATCCAGGATAATTGAATATCCTTTCAACTAATTTTATTTGAAAACTCTTAGATAGTCTTGTAAATCTGATTTATAACCACAACATGTAATCATACTCTTCTTCACTTCCATAAACATAATCTAAATATCGAAAGAACCTAATATAGTAACTTAATCAAGGATAATGATTTGAGAGTTTGTTTAAATAATATCTTCTTTTCTATTAGAATAATATATTTTTACTCAAACTTAGGTATCATTATCCTATATAGAAGATTCTATAGAAATTGAAACTGCTAAAACAGATCGCCTACAAATGGTTTTAATCCATTTTTATAGCCATGAGAACAATTATTATATGATATAAAAATTATTCCAAGTACAATGGGTATGTGGACTTCCAGATTCCCATATATCAATGTTTTTTATAATAGTTAGTAAAAAGGGTTCTAATTTGATCTTGAAAAAATTTTCTAAATCTATTGAAATAATTTTGATACTAGGGATTTTAAAACCATTCTTATAATATGGAATAGTTAATAGAAGGCACTTTGTAAATATCCTACACAATTCATCAAAAATACTAAAAGATAAAACAATTTATTTCTATAACTAGTTACATTATATAATTAACTAATTGAAAAATTAAAAAACATAAATACATATATAATAAACATTCTTCATCAAACATTATTAAAATAAAATTATAAATATCATGTCATAAATGTAGGGGATCAATATCTCTATCATGATCACCACTACCATTAATTCCATTATTGTTATAACTGTCATCACAAATGTATTTTGCAGCATCATCACCAACCACATGTTCATCACCATTTCTACAATAAATTTCATCACCCCTCCAACCAAATGGACCCCCATCCCCAAGTGAATCATATATAGAGATCATAATTGACATGTATATATCAATGTTTTTAGTGCAATCAAGTTGTAGGGATGGACATGAAGCTATTGTAGTTTTCAAAAATAGATTGTTAGACTTTTGTGATTATTTCATTCTACTATATAGAATGTTTTTTTACCCACGTCTCCCCCTATATGGATTTAAATACCTATAAATGGACCAATTATAGCTCAACGAAACTTGAGTTTTTAGGGTTTCATGAATAAGTAAAATACCTATAAGAGATGATACTCTTCCTAGGTCATGAAAAAGATCTCCCATTGTTTTCATCAAAAGATACATACTATAACTAATCATTTGGTGAGTTGTTTTCATCTTATTTCCCATTAAGGGCCTCCATAGCACAATATTTATAATGACCCATCCTTAAACCTTACTTAATCTTGAATTAAATTGAATAATTCACATTAAGGATATTTTCAGGTTTAGAGTTTTAGATAATTATGACATAACTATTGCATCTCAAAGATTACAATGTAGGAACATCTACACAATTTCCATTTTTTCCACAAAATAAAAACTCTTGAACAAAATATTCATGTCTAGTTTGTTGTTTTAGAAAGCCTGATATTTCCATGATCCCATCATTGACCCTATTAAACTTTATGTCCTGTGAAAAGCATTTCAAAAACATTGGATGAGCATAAACATCTCAGTAAGGGTTATAACAATACGGAACGAAACCATCATTCCATGTATACATAAGAATCAATGAAATCAAAATTTACCCATAAAACATAATCACTTTAACATGCCTCATGAAGTCATATGATTTACAAATAACTCATAGAAATCCTAAGACATAAAGGTATCTTGAAGAATTCATAACATTATTATGTAGGGAGTAACTCTCATGGTTACATTTAGAATACCCATCATAGTATATTCCCTAAATCTCTTCATAGAAACCTTAACGTTTAACCCCTTCACGTTACCCAATGCATTGGAGAGCTATATCGGGTCACCCACCAGAAGTTTATCACGGAACCGCCCATATTTATAAAAAATTCCCAAGAACCATATCATAATCATATCACATAACTTAAGAATAAAGTAAAGATATCATTCCCATATTTCAATAACAATATTACATTCTAAGATATTGAAATAATGAATCCATTCTAAAAACCATTTTCAAAACCATTTAAAACATTTAATAAAGCGATTATCAAATCAAAGTGTCCCTTACCAAATTGAAGCTTTTAACATTTTTTACCATTAATATAAATATAAATAAATCCTTAAACCCATTTTGAAAACATGGATATCAATGAGAAATATTTGTAAGAATAAATCATTAAAACATACAAACCGATATTTTAGTTAAATGGTTTTTAACAAAATGAGAGACACAAGAATAAAATAATTGAGGAATAACATTTAATCAGAACAATATAATATCATTTGAATAAAGTAATTAATGATATAACATTCCAATGGACAGTATATACACCATATAATAGTTAATTGGTGCATAACAACATTGAAGTCTCAATAAGAATGTAAAATTAGATGAAATCCCTTATAAAGAAGGTATCCTTAAATTAATGATAAATCAATCTCATAATTATGTTTTACAAATATAAATACAACCTATATAAGTGGATATTAAGTGTAAAACAATCAAATATCATTCACACATATTAAAAGGATGAAATATTCAATAACTACATGTTGATCCCAAAGAAAACGAAATTGGGTTAAGAAGTTCCCTTGGTAAAATTCGACAGCATAACGGTGTCACTTTAAAATTCATAAAATTAGTTGATGAGAGATAAAATGATATCTCATCACTTGGAAATAAAATTTACATCAATAAGGATATATAATAACATATCCTAACATAAAAATATGTAAATTAAAAGTCATAACAAAAAAATCCTTTTGAAAAGGGGGGTGTGAAAGGTTCCCTTACCGATTTGGGAATCATTCAAAATGTACACCCCATGAAAGAAGGGAAATACAATGAAGGTGTAAATACCCATAAATGAGGTTATATTATACAAATAGTAAATTATTTGGCAGTACACACACCACAAAATAGTAAATGGTGGCAAATGTAGCATGAATCTCATGGGAATAACTAGTGAGATGAAAATCCCCTTATGAAAATTCGGTAGCCTAACGATGCCACATAAAACATCCAAAAATGGATTGATGAGATCAAATAGGGTATCTCATCATATTAACATAAAATTTAGAGAAATAAAAATATAAAATAACATCCCCCAACATAATAAATATGATCTTAAAGTAAGTTACAAAAAAAGAGTACTTAAAAAGAAAGAGAGAGGTAGGGTCATTTACCTCAAATCCGACTTGTCTTGTTTGTTTCATTATATTACTGAAAAATAGACCTTTTACAATTTATAATATATTAATCACCTCCTATAAATTTTATTATTCAACTCATATCACATATTATAATGTTATAATAATTAGTTAATTGTTTGAGTTCATATCACATGATTTTGTTGACGTTTGGTACACGGGTCAAAAATGAACTAGTTTGAAAAGAATTGTCCATGTAGTTATAAGTACAACATCTCTAGAACAATATTAATTATTTAAAAATAATATATATCATGTAAAAATTCATTTTATACTATTCCACAAAATTTGGAGATAAAAATAAATGAAATGCACTGTTCATGGAGACGATAGGCTGTACGTACGCATGAACGCTACTTCCAATTCTTTGTCCTATTAATGGAATTAAAACTAATTTAGAGATATATATATTATAATTCCAGTATAATATATATGTTATATAGGTCACATAATTTCATTAATTTCTTTCTTTATACATTCCATGTATTGCATGAATGAGCCACATCACTTGAGTGGGAGGTAGTCCACACCTCCTCAAATGAAATTATCGCATTTGCACAACATGAAAAAAATAAAGGTATGTTTTAAATATGAAATACAGAATCATATAGAAAATATAAATACCATATATATAATATATAAAATATATTGAAATCATAACGGCCACCATTAAAGGTGTTAATTGAATATTGAACAATCATCGTCTCGTGAGGCAATAATTCTCCATCCACAGAATTAGTATGTTCGTTAACCATTTGACGGATGTGTGTGTAAGTGTAGCTAGAATAATTATTATAAAAACATCCTATTATATTGAAGATACTGGTTTTGTTCCAAAAATATGGTAATAACAAGATTTTAGGGGGTTGGAGAAGAAAAATAAAACAAAAGAACATACGAGAATACATTACCTTCCAATCGGGTAACTCCTTTTGATTTGAACCAAAAGGGTTTCTTGAAGAGAATTTTTCCTAAGGTGAATCTTCACAGATGAAGTTAGGGATGTGGAGAAATGAAATGGGCAGGGTTCGGCCGAGACAAAAGCTTGAGAGGTGTCTGTAAGCAGGTATAGGTGGGGGCCTTTTATAAGAGGGAGGAAGGGCACTCATGGAAAGTCAAGAAATTTTACTTTATTTAAAAATGAGGTTCGGATTTTAAGGGTCCCACATTGATATATTTAGAGGATAAGGTGATAAGGGTTCTACATATACTAATAATATAGTTTTTTTCCAAGTGTAAGTCTTATATTTTACATTATCTTTTCATTTTATTTAAATCGTTAATAAATGAGGTAATCGTTGCATCATCATGGTGTCCTAAATAAATTAATTAATTTAATGTATAAAAATTATAAAAAATACTATGATGTAGGAAATATTTTTTTCTTTATAATGAATATTTATAGTCTAATATATCATTTACATGTACAAAATTATAATTGTTTTACTTGGTTGATACATACATTTGTTATATTTTCCTTTCTTTAAAAATAAAATGATAAAGTGTCCCTATTGCACAAAAGTGCTTCTATGGGGTCCCAAAGTTTGGAAAAAGGCATCCCATGGTCGGCCATGAAAAAACCAGTAGCATTAGGACACATTTTAGGGTCATTTTTTATTATTATAAAATTATTTTATTATCCATAACTTTCCGATTACTAACTAATCACGATAATTAACGATAATTTCCATCATTACTATTCATAATGTCCAAAAAACAAGAGTCCTAATTACAAAATTTGGAACTTCAGCTAAAATATGGAATCCATTTTACCAAATTCCAAACTCATAAATTGAAATAATTAATTGAAAAAAATTTCCCCTTGTAAAAACAAATAGCGGGTTATTTTGAAGCAATATCTATAAAACGTTTCGCACTTGTTTATGTCCATTTTCAAAGTGAAATTAATTATATTGACCATAATTTAATTAAATGGTAAAAATATATTCTAATTAAACTTTAAAACCAATTAAAAATATATTCTATCCATATATTTACATTATATGAAAAATAAGTTTTGATGTAAAATGTAGTATTTTTCACTATTAATTAAAAAAATGAACATTGTCAGAAAAATACTAAAAATTTAACCAAACCAAATATCTATGTACCAATCATAAAGAATAATTTTATTTTGACAAATAAAGCTTATAAAAGTTTCAATAGTAAGATTTAGAAAATGTTTTTCCATCAAAATCCAGTAAAACAGTCTTTTAAAAATATTAGAGTATTTATTATTAAAATTGGATTCATTTGGATTTTAGTCCTCTAAAATTTATTGTATGAATGTAAAAATATTTAACAAATATATGTAATCATTTTGTAGTTATTTATTTTCCTTCTCTCCATTACAACAGCTAGGTGTTAACTATTATACTATTATTATATTATTAGTGTCCAACGTAAGATTTCAAAGAAACTCGTTGTTGTGTATTGGGTACGCCATCGATCATAGAATTCACATTAAAGTAATATTAACATTTTATTCAAAAATATTGATAAACATTAGAGTTTTATATTATATATTTACCTTGGATGTTACATCATTCCCCCCTTTTGGGAATTTCATCCTCACAATTTCAAAATTGGGCTTGGAAACTTCATTGAAAGTGCCACATCTGAACAAGAGTCAGTAAAACTATCACATTAAAATAAAGGGGGAGAAGTACAAAGGTCACCCGAGTTAACCCATACTAGAATTACAAGAATGAAAATATGGATATGGAAGAGAAAACAATGGGTCATGTTCTGATGGAGAGTGATAGTAAACATGTCTAGGAGAAAGTTAACCACAAGAAAATCACAACCTTGTGATGGGTTAAACGGTATTCGATTCCCCATTAGAAAAAGTTAATAGACAACATTTTTGTTTTAAGTTACTTTTCATTGAGTATATTTTTTTGAGCTTAACTAAATAATAAGTAAACATAATTTCTTGTCATGTAGACATTTGTCTTTTACTAGATCCCTTACTCAAACTCATATTTTCTCCAAAAGATGAGTATTTAGGAAGACTTGTTCGCATTAAGAGTACTATTATCAAATTCATGAGAATCACCTAATCCAAAAAAAAGAACTATATATTTCTCGTGTATTTAGTCCATAACCAAAACAAAACAAAAAAGTTTAGTACATGATCAGATAATACCAAAAATGGATAATTGTTTTTACAAAAAGAAAAAGTACTCCTTATCTCCAAAATTTTTCAAACAAAACCCAAAGTTCAACAAAGACCATTAAATAAAAATATATCCATAAAATTTTTCAATGTAAACCAAACTAATATTGAAACACAAATCTCTAAAGTATTTAATCACATAGTCTCTTAAGTTAAATCTTAATATTTTTCTCCAAAATAACATCAGTTACTCTTAAAGACTCATACTGAAAAGTAATTAACCTAATCACATATCCTCCATGATAGGCTAATAATTTCCATAGATAACCCAAAATAAACTTACTCTTGATTCATAAAATCATATAACTAAAAATAATCAGTCAAATTAACCAGGTGCTTCACGTAGTCCAGTGGTAGGCGATAAATACCAGTTGCACTTTGGTTGTGGTTAGATTCTCATAGCTTTGTCCAACGCGATGGGTTGTCACGTGGTCTGTGTGTTTTCCTTTTTAGAAAACTATATAATTCGTAAAACATTCCACAAAAGGAGATAAATTCTTCAAAAATTACAATAACATATTTTAACCACAAATTTTATCTAATAAATTTCAATTTGCAACCCAAAATATATTAACCAGTAAATGTCTCAAATTCAAGGATCATATAAACCCAAATGGTTCTTTAAAACTATATCCACAAAATAAAGGATAATTATTCCATGAATAAAATTTTCATTTATCAAACATCAGGTTTACATATACTATAAAAAGTATTCTAATGTAACCCCATTATCAAAAGAGACATAATACATTTAAGAATTACACCATCCTAAAATCTACCATAACTTTTGAATCCCTTATATGTTGACTTTTACTCATTAAACATTCTTAATGATCCATTAACCATTCCTTTTCAACTTATTCTGAAATACTTCTTTCCTAAAAACAAAATCATGAATCATATCCTAATATTCCAATAATAGGAAATCATATGTTAAGAAATAATCTGTACCTTTCATTGGTCATTGTTAGTTTCTTCATCCTCAATCAGAATGGAATTATGTATTGGTAAAAGAATATTTGTATGATTTTGGTGACCCCATTCCCAAAACTTCATTGTAGGAAAAGTGTTTTCATAATGACCATGCACACCACATTTTAAACATTCAATCGATCCTTCAAAAACAAATTCGTTCCCTTTCCTAGATTCAACAAGATGCTTCTTTTTTCCATGGCATGTTCTTGCTTTATGAACTTCATTTCCACATCTATAGCATCTTTTTGTCCCTTTGAAAAAAATTCATATGTCTTTCTATCCACATCATTGACACATAGGTTTTTGAACATACTTACCTTTATTATTATTACCTAAACTTTTGTAGGGATTTTTTTCATGCATAAATGATGACTTATAAAAATCACTAAGGTTCAAGTGGTCAATAATGACTCCAAATATTTGGTTGAGGATAAAAACAATAGTTCTCATTGCATCTCCCATATCATTCAATTGTTCTTTCATAAAACTATCGTATTTTTCTTCTAATCTATTGTTAATTTGGTGCCTTCTAGATCCAGCCATTTACTAAAACCAAAAATGTCAGTGTGAGTATATCAGTAATATCATCATATAATAATGAAGAAGATAAACACCAAGACATACTTATCCATGTTATCTCTAACATGTTATAACATTAAAAAACGATGACTTGATCTAATATACTGACCATTGTGGTTATACACAACTTGTCACTTTTGATTAAACAATACTCTAACCTCTAAAGTTATCTGAACCGACCTCTGATACCAACTATAGGGACCCGACCTTAAACCTTACTTAATCTAGAATTAAATTGAATATTTCACATTGGGGATCTTTTCAGGTGAAAAGTTTTAGAGAATTAGGGCATAACTATTACATCTCAAAGATTACAAAATAGTCATATCTACACAGTTTCAATTTTTTCCACAAAATAAAAACTCTTGAACAAAAGTGTCATGTCTAGTTCCTTGTTTTAGACAGCCTGACATTTCCTTGATCCCATCCTTGAACCTATTCAACTCTATGTACTGTGAAAAATATTTCATAAACATGGGATGACCATAAAAAGCTCAGTAAGGGTTATAACTATACAGAAAAAAAACAACAATCCATTTATACATAAGAATCAATGAAATCATACATTACTCATAAAACATAAGCACTTTTACATACCTCGTGAATTCAAAAGATTTACGAATAACTTATAGAAATCATAAGACATAAAGGTAACTTGAGACATTCATAACATTCATATGTAGAGAGTAACCCTAATGGTTACATTTGGAATACCCATCACAGTATATTCCCTAAATCACTTCGGAGAAACCTTGACGTTTAACCCCTTTGTGTTACCCAGTGCATTGGAGAGCTATATCAGGCTCATCCGCCCTTAGTTTATCACGGAACCACCCATATTCATAAACAATGCCCAAGAACCATAACATAATCATAGCACATAATTTAGGCATAATGGAAAGATAACATTCCCATATTTCAAAAACAATATAACATTTTAAGATAAATAAATAATGAATCCATTCTAAAAACCATTTTTAATATCATTTAAAACATTAAATAAAGATATTTTTGAATCAATGTGTCCCATACCACTTTGAAGATTTTAACATTTTAGTCAAATAATATCCATATAAATAAATCCATAAAACCATTTTGAAAACATGGATATTAATGAGAAATTTTTATAATAATAAATAATTAAAAAATTTAAAATGGTATTTTAGTTAAAGGTTTTTTAACAAAATGAGTGACACTTAAATACAATAATTGAGGAAGATCATTTAACCAGAACTTTATAATATAATGACAATAAATGGATTTAGATATAATATTCCAAAAAACATTATATACACCATATAATTGTTAATTAGTGCATAACAACAATGAAATCTCAATAGAAATGTAAAATGAGATGAAATCCCTTATAAAGAAGGTATCCTTAAATTAAGTATAAATCAATCTCATAATTATGTGTGAAAAATTTAAATAAACCCATTATAAGTGGATATTAAGTGTAAAAATATCAAATGTCATTCACACATATTCAAAGGATGAAATATTAAATAACTACATGTTGAACCCAATGAAATTGAAATTGGGTAAAGAAGTTCCCTTGGTAAATTCGACAGCCTAACAGCGTCACTTTAAAATTCATTAAATTAGTTGATGAGAGATAAAATGGTATCTAATCACTTGGACATAAAATTTATATCAATAAAGATATATTTGAATATATCCCCACATAAAAATATGTAAATTAAAAGTCATAACAAAATAAGTCTTTTACAAAAAAGGAGTGTGAAAGGTTCCCTTACCGATTTGGGCAACTTTTGAAACGTACACCCCATGAATGAAGGGTCATACAATGAAGATGTATATACCCATAAATGAGGGTATATTATACAAATATTAAAATATTTTTCATTACATACACCACACAAAAGGAAATAGTGGCAAATGTAGCATGAATCTCACAGGAATAAAAAGTGAGTTGAAAATCCCCTTATGAAAATTCGGCAGCCTAACCACGCCACATAAAACATCCAAAACTGGATTGATGAGATCAAATAGGTTATATCATAATATTAACATAAAATTTACAGAAATAGGGATATAAAATAACATCCCCCAACACAAGAAATATATGATTAATGTAAGTTATATAAAAACAGTACTTAAAAAGAAAGAGAGAGGTGGGATCCCTTACCTCAAGTCTGACTTGTCTTGTTCGTTTATTTATATTCTTGAATAATAAACTTTTGTAAATTTATAGTATCTTAATTACCTACTTTAAAGTTTATTATTCAATTAATATCACATATTATAATTTTATAATAATAAGTTAATTATGTGAGTTCATATCAGATGTTTTTGTCAATGTTTGGTACATGAGTCAAAAATGATCTTTTTTGAAAAAAATTGTCCATGTAGTTATAAGTACATAATCGCCAGAATAGTATTAATTATTCAAATATCATATATATCCTGTATATATTCATTTTATACTATTCCATGACATCTTGAGATAAAAATAAACGAAATGCACCGTTCATGGAGACGGTAGTCTGTACGTATTCATGAATGCTACTTTCATTTCTTTGTCATATTAATGGAATTAGAATTAAATGAGAGAGATATATATTATAATTCCAGTATAATATATATGTTATATAGGTCACATAAGTTCGTTAATTTAATTTTTTATACATTCTATGTATTTAACGAACGAGTCTCATCACTTGAGGGGCGGTAGTCCACCCTTCCTCATATGAAATTACCGCATTTCCACAACATGCAAAGAATAAAGGTATGTTTTAAATATGACATAAAGAAGCATATAGAAAACATAAATACCATATATATCATATATAAAATATAGTTACATCAAAATGGAAACCTTTAATGGTGTTAAAAGAATATTGAACAATCATCGTTTCGTGAGGCAGTAATTTGCCATCTATAGAAACAATATGTTCTTTAACCATTAGACAGATCTGTGTGTAAGTGTAGCTCTAATAATTCTTATAAAAACATCCTATTATATTGAATATAGTTTTTTTGTTAGAAAATATGGTAATAACAAGTGTTTATGGTGTTGGAGAAGCAATATAAAACAAAAGAATATAAGAGAAGACGTTACCTTTAAATCATGTAACTCCCTTTGGTTTGAACCAAAAGGGGTTCTTGAAGAGCTTTCTACCTATGTTGAGGGTTCAATGAAGAATAGAGGGATGTTGAGAGATGAAATGGGAAGGGTTTGGCTGAGCCAAAATCTTGAGAGGTGTGGGTATGGAGGTATAGGTGGGGGCCTTTTATAAGAGGGAGGAGGGGCACTCATGGAAAGTCAAGAAATGTTACTTTATTTTAAAATGTGTTACGGATTTTAAAATTCCCACATTAATATATTTAGAGGATAAGGTGATAAGGGTTCGAAATATACTAATCCAATAGGTTTCTTCCAAGTGTATTTCTTATATTTTACATTATCATTTCATTTTATTTCAATCCTTCATTAATCTGGTAATCGTTGCATCATTATGGGGTCAAAAATAAATTAATTTATAAAAAGACTAAAAATTATAAAGAAATTCTATGATGTAGGAAATATTTTTATCTTTCCATTGAATATTAATAGTCTAAGTTATCATTTACACAAACGAAATTAATTTTTTTTACTTGGGTGATACATACTTTTGTTATATTTTCCTTTCATTAAAAATAAAATGATAAAGTGTCATTATCACAAAAAAGTGATTCCATGGGGTCCCAAAGATCAGAAAAAGGCATCCCATGGTCGGCCATGACACAACCAGTAGCATTAGGACACATGTTGGGGTCATTGGTTATTATTATGATATTAATTTATTATCCTTAACATCTCGATTACTAATTAATCATGGTAATTAAAGATAATTACCATCGTTACTATTCATAATGTCCAAAAACAAGTCTTAATTTCATAATTTGGACCATATGATTCCAAAAATGTAATCCATTTAACCAAATACCAAACATATAAATTTCAATAATTAATTTAAAAATAAATCACCCTGCCAAAACAAATAGCCATTCTTTTGATGCAATATCTATAAAAATTTGGCACTTTTTCTGTCCATTTTCAAAGTGAAATTAAATTTAATGACCATCGTTTAATTAAAAGGTAAAAAATATTATATTTATAATTTAAAAACAATTAAAAATATAATCTAAAAATATATTTAAATTATATGAAAATGCATTTTTGATGTAAAATGCAGTATTTTTTACTATTCCTTAAAAAATGAACATTGTCAGAAAAATACTAAGAATGTAACCAAAGTAAATTTTAATGTCCCAATTATTAATAATTAGTTTATTTTTACAAATAATCCTTATAAGGTTGTCAAAAGTTATATTTAAAAAAAGGTTCTCTATCAAAAGGCTGTAAAACAGTCTATTTAAAATATTAGAGTATTTATTTATAAATTTTGATTCATTGGGATTTTAAGCCTCTAACATTTATTGGATGAATGTAAAAATATTTAAGAAACAAATTTAATCATTTGGTAGTTATTTCTGGTCATTCCCTCCATTATAACGGCTAGGCGTTAACTATTACAATATTATTATTTTATTAGTGTGCACTGTAAGATTTCAAAGAAACTCGTTGTTGAGTATTGGGTACTCCATCGAGAATATCATTCCCATTAAAGTAATATTAAGATTTTATTCACAAATATTGATAAAAATCAGAATGTAATATTATTTATTTACCTGTGATGTTACACTCTTCACAAAATAAATGACACATTCAGTAATTGTTTTAAAAAATTCAAATCAATATAATATAACCTACAATATTTTATTTCACATGTTAATTTACATCACTATAATCATTATTTTTTTAAACTAATGTAAAACAATTTCACCCAAAGAATACACCATTCCCTATTATAATTTTCATTCTTGATATTCTATTTATTATTGAAAACATTATTCAATAATATTCTATTGGTGATTTAATATACTTTTTCAAAATATATTTTGAAATGATAATTCTTTTCAAAATTGGTAGATAAAAAACATTATTGAAATGTAGGTTTAAAAAATATTTGGTATATTTGGTATTTATTTATAAAGTGGTGAATTTATAAAATTCTGACATTTAAATATTTTCATGAATGAAATAACATGATTTCAATTTAAAATAAATGTGTTCACTTGACATATATTTTAAAAAATATTTTATCTTGTTGGTTAATAGTTATATAGTTTAATTTATATGAATTTTGAGATTTTAATATGTTTTGATGAAGGAACAATTATTTCAATGGGTCTCTATTGGGTTGTTTGAAATTTACTTATTTCATGTTTTTATTTTTTATATTTTTGAGATTGTATTGGGTTTTCTGGATTCTATAAGCGAATGTGTTTTTAGAATATGTTTGGTTTTAAGATGATATTTAAGAATTTAATTTATTGATTAATGATATTGATGATTTTGGGACTTATGTGTAATTTTATTTAGGAAAGGTTCTTACAAGATAAAAAAATAATATATGGTTTCATTTTATAGAATTAGGTACGAATATTTTATTTTTGATGATATTTTCTATTTTATCTTTTGGTGCATATTACATGTATAAATGGAATTTATAAGAATATCCTCTGATAGATGATGAGATTTACAGTGATATGGATTGAATTGTGGGAATTTTGGGATAATACATGTTTATTGTTTCTTGAATAAACTAATTGGATTTTATTTGGTAGTATTGAGAAGTAAATTATTGTTTTGGGTGATGTGGTTTTCAGGTTTGACTATAATTCTATGGGATCTTTGTTTTTTTAGTGGTTAATATTAAAAATATCATTAAATTTCTTTTTGAAAAATTGACAATCAACATATATATATATATAAACCATGATAAATAGGGATTTTAATAAGTAATTTATTTCTAAAAAGATGAATGGTGTACCCATTTTAATATATTTATAGTTAGAAAATAAACAGGAAATGATTTATGATTTATTTTGATGTTATTTGGTTCTGTTTAGTTTGAGTATATTTAGGATTTTTTTATACATTTAAATATTTTATGATAAATTATATATCATTTTAATAGTTATTTATGAATTTAGGAATGGTAAGACTGATTTTTTTGGTTTTATTTGGATTGGTACATATTTATAAATATTAATACATAATGATACATATCAAATCTCATCATCCATAATAGTAGTTCTCCCAAAAATTATTGACTTAGTTTTTTTATCATAATTTTTTTTCTTTTTATGGGGAAATTATTTTAATATAAAACAGAATAATATTAAATCATGAATTAATATAAATCCTTACCTGTTAAAATGACATAAAATTTTTAAAGTACATTAAACACATAACTCTTCCAATACAGAATCATTTCCTAATATTTTTCTATGAGAAATAGTCAATTATTTGTATACCCACTAATGTTATAACTAAACTAACATCCCTACCATTATATATTTTAGGGTTATATGATATCCATAGATCACTTAATTCCATCAGTATTATAGTACTCATAGATTATCTATCATGAAACATATAGTGAAGCTTCTACCAAAATATTAATTCATATAAATTCAATATTAATATAAATTTAAATATTATATAATTTCATATCAATATCTGATCCCATGATGTATATACTATGATAAATCATAATAATGCATGTTAATTTTATTTTTACGTCATTAAAACCACTACCAAATCGTTTTTTATAATTCCTGGAATCCAATGCTATAGTTGGCATTGGAAGACATCTTGTGTAATTTTGTCAAATTTAGTTGCAGTTTTTGGGAGATGTTATGATATTTTTGGAGGATAGTAAATTCTTTAGATTTGATTTTTTGATTCTAAATATATTGAAAATGTAGTGGTGATTTAAACCCCTACTATAATTAATAATATATTGCTATTGTTTAAACCACAAATATTTATCATAACAGATATAATAGTGGGTTAAAATATTACTATATATTTTAAAATATAAAGTGGAATTTTAAACAACAACTATATATATATATGTTAAAAAAATCTAAAAAACACATAATCAAATCTAAAAAAATAGAAATAAATGGACACATAAATAAAAACATAAATAGAAGTTGAAATGAATAATAATTAATAGATAAATACTGAAACAACGTAAAATTTATGTAACAATCACATATATATATATAATTAATAAAATTATTTACAGATATTGAGTTTTGTTATAAAATCTCACATAACTGAAATTCATGACCTACTTCTAACTGATGAACTAAGATCATCTTCATCTCGAGTAACTTCTCATGAAATCTATATGATATTTTTTTTGAAAAATAAATAGCTTTGTATATTTAAATTTTAACTTAAAACCAATCATATTTATTGTACTATATAATTATAAATTTGTGTCATTTACCTATTAAATCAAACTATACATCAACACAGTGTCACTAAACACGCATCCAATCATATTATTATATAATTCAACCAATGCATTATGGAGTGGAAATACCATCACATACTAATTTTGAATTTGCATACCCTATTTTGAGATTGTGTTATTTTATTATTGAATTATGATGTCCATCACAACATAATTAAACTGAGCATCTTGAGGTATGGAGTAACTATAACTATGAGTATATTCTATTGAAACACCAAGTGGACTAAAAAATACCTCCAACAATAATTGTTTATAACAATTCGATGAATTGGACTAGGAATCTCCTTCCCAAGGAATTAACCAACTAGATCATCTTGGGAGACTGAGAATGACTATATATGATTTTCGTCCTATTGTTCTTATAATTTTACCTATAAATAAAATATCCGTAAAATTTATAGTAATACATATAAAAAATGGTACAAATAATAGTAAGATATGATCCTAATGATGAAGGAATATTATACTGTTAAAATTACTTATCAATCAAATTGTACATTGAGAATTGATATCTAAATTTTTAATCACAGATGTTTTGTTTGTAAACTGTAACTCATTTTCTTGATTGAATAAAATTGGATGATTTTAAGTGTTTCCTTTAACTGATATATTTGCTTCCATATGTTATTATACTATTGAAGATGACTTTGTGAACCATTATAGTGAAATATAAATTTATATAGATTATTTTGGAAGAAACATTCACATGGGACTCATCATATTTTATATGAACATCCAATAAAAGTTATGTTAAGATACATTACTTCTTATATTATTTTTTTCACATTAAATATAAATTAATCAAAATTTAATTAAATAAATAGGTAATATTATCAGATAAATATTTCAACTAATGAAATATTACCTTAATATATCTTTTTCTAGAAACACTCTTCTGAACATTAGTATAGGGGATGATTTTTTTGGCCATCTTGATATATTATTTTATACAACAATATGAAATAAATTAAAGGTAATTTAAGAGTATTATAAAAAAATTATTATCTTTTTCATATATATATATATATGTAACTTGAAATTAATATAATAATATATTCTGAAAAATCATATGTCTCTCATGGAAATGGATACCAATAATCACTTCTCACTCCTCTCTAGGTACCTCTAAAGGTACCTTATAATATATCTATTTAGTGACCATTGATATATTTTTTACTTTATTCCACAATCCCCATTTCAGATATTCTCATTTCATACCGAAATTTTTTATTTTCCATTTTCGTGCAATAAGATATATGATGGTTATGAAAATTAACATCAATACAAAAAAATCATTTTTAAAAAATATAATTTAATTAAATAATTATATTAAATAGAGGAATAATTTATTAAAACTACATTTATCTATGAATAAAATAAATTATTATTCCATGATTGAGGCGTATAAATCCTATCATAATATGTAACAAAATTATTTAATAGATTAGTAAAAAGTGGCCTAGAATCTGGCCAAACAGTCCCAGAGTATCATATGTGGGGACCCCATAACAATCATATAGGATAAATATCATAAATTTATTTAGAATACTTATATCTGAACTATGAATGTTTTCTCAATAGTAACCGTATTTCAATATTTTATGAAATAATAGTTATTTTCATAAAATAGTGGAACCAATTTATCCATGTTAATATTGATACCAATAACTATGTCCCCATAATATCTTTATGATGAAATATGAGTAAACACCAGATCCCACACTGTAGGTCCATCACATGTCAACCTACTAAATAGATAGGTATTATTTCATTTTTTTAATGAGAGGGAGATAGAGGGAATTCCAAATGTTGATGGGATTGAAAATATTATTTCCTATATTCTCTATTTAGGGATACTATGAAATCATCTAAAAACACTGATGATGTCTTGTTGGTTAGGGGAACACCATATAGTATTTGATTGTAATCGGTGAATCACTTCTTCCTTCAGATTCCTATAATTTTAAAAACTTAAAACATCTTCTAACTATATATTTTGAATGAATTTATAAATTTGATTTAGAAAAGATTACAACTGCACAGTATTGACGTACACAATATACACAAATATGTTGATGATTGTTTATACATAAAAAAAATTATAACATTTACTTTTTCCCAATTAAAAATCTAAGGCATAAAAATCAATTTAAAAATAATTATAGATCCATAGTACTATAAATTATTAAAATTTTACATATGAAGTTGATAATTTAATGAATGACTTCATATACATCTATTTTTCATTCAATCATGTAATTATGGTAGTCCAAAATTACTCATTATACTACATCCATCCATGAAAGATTAATATTATCATAATAAGTTGATAAAACATGTCAGTTTATTTATATTGATGGGATTTAATATCAACTCTCAAATCTTCCACTTCCTAACCAATATCATAAAAGTCTCTTCTTATGTGAACAACTACACTCCTCCCTTCATCCATAACATATTCCACATAGTATACCATTTTTTCTAATGATGACAAGTTATGAAGATCATGTAATTCATGGTCACTTACATTCCCTAGATGAGAGAATATTACATATGTAAGTATTAGGAAATCTCATTTAATACCCTTGGTAATAATGGCCCAATTGAATTTGAGTAAATAAATGAAAAATGAATATGGTTGTTTGATTTGATAATATCTATCAACAGAACATAGTTTCCAAATAATGAATCTCTATATATACAACTATTATGTTTTTAACCCTCTTCCCAATCGACTATATGATATTTGAAACCTTTCACATTGTTAGCATTGGACATTCTATCCTACATTAGAGGAGATGAATATATAAACATAATATTTTTTAAAAACATAACATGAGTGTCATTATTAATGATGTAATGATCAATTTATAGTATTAGTTTTACAAAATATATATTTTTACCTAATATTTTTATTAATTGTAGTATTAATGAACATATATGAAGTGTAGACTATTCTACAAATATTTTGTTAATAGTATTGGTTATATCATTCACATTTAATGTTCGAATTATCAGGGGTCTATTTTTTGTATCATAATCACCTTAATAAATGAATATGTAATTTCACTAGTTTTTTTCACATATCTATGTTCTTGTAAAAAGTACCTTTCTGTCAATTTAGTATTTGAGATCCCCCCCCAACTACCCAGCCAATAGTATGAAGGATTTTTGATTTCCAATGTTGTTGAGAATGAGTTAATATGTCTTCAACACATCCAACATGATTTAATAGTGTCTCAGTATCATAACGTATCTTGATCAAATTTTTTGACAATCTTCTACTATGTATCTTCAGTAATAAATCAATAGGGATGATCTTTATATTTCACATATTATTTCAAATGTCAAAGGTATCTATAAAATAAAATAAATAAAACATAGTTCTATATGTAATGAATTTTCAATAATGGTTTTCATAAGATGGAAGACATATAAATAAAGTATTTCTCAATTGGACACATCCCTCGATAATGTATGGGACCTCTTAATTTACTTTTCTCTAAAAAATGAAAAGTTAAATTCATTACGATAGTAAAAAATAATAGAGGAAACATCATCTCCATTGAAAATATTTTCAGTTCAAATATATCCGGATACTTTTAAAATTAGATGTCTATAAAGTATTATCAAATTGTTTCCTATCGAACGTAAAAATTGGATTACAAATACATTAACAATTCCTTGAAGAAATGTATATAATTTCAATTATAGTAACTATTATAACATAAATTGAGAATCAATACTTATCATGTATTTTAAGTATGATTATTTTAGTAGGAAACACTTACACGACATAAATACTACTATAATAATTTCACATTTATTAAAATAATTTGTAAATATATCTCTCCTAAATTTTCATATTAAAAATTACTACAACACGTTTTTCATTATCATCTGGCCATAAATGATGATTTATATACATTTTCTCCATGTCCTTCCAAAAATATATATTATACTTCAATTTTACATGTTCATTAAGAGATGTAGAGACAAAATTTTCATAATTTTTTTTGAATATTAATAAACTTAGTATTATAAATTATAAAATTAGAATACCAATAGAGAAGTTCAAATAATCTACTTTTTTATCAATTTTTGGGTCCTGATTTCAACTAATGATGCACTTAAAAGTTGTTTCCCATTACCATTCAAATATTGTACCTTCCTAAATTATCAATTAGTATTTACTAGTTATTCCAATATTTTAGAACCAACAAAAACAATGGAGCTGTTTTACGACAAATAGATCCATTAAATTTTGACTTGGTCAACCAAAATCAATAACATGCATTAAGAAATTTCTAAGGACCCATGAAGCACCAATTTTTTAAAATAAGGTAGACATCATGGATCAAAATAAATATTAAAAATAGGAGAATAAAAATTCATCTAACTATTCCAACCATATATGTTTACATTTCTAGGGAAGTCACTAATGGTTCACAATAGTTTTTCATGCATTTCGATTGTTATCCTAGAAGCCTCATTATATTTCTTGAAACATTTTCTTCCTGGCTCATACAATTCATCAATTAGTGGTTAAAAGTATACATCAATATCATTTCCAAGAATTTTTTTCTACAAATAATCATCAAAATAATAATTTATTATCATTGCATACATGTATATGAAGGTTGATTGGTTCATATAAGAAAATCATTTCAAATGATATAACTGGCACTCAATATCCCGAATTGTATTAATTTATTAGCAGCCAATCCCAATTTCACATTCCATATGTTAGATGAGATATATGAAATTAATAAATCTAAGATATTCTATTGTTTAAAATCTATTCAATTTTAGGTTAAAACACCATTTTCGTTATCAATACCAATCCACTTTATTTTCAAAACAGTATTTGATGACATGAATAATCTATGAAATAAGAGTTTTAAATGTATTTAACACAATGAATTTGGATCTTCGTTATTTTTATGATTCTTCATAGTAGTATATTGATTCCTAATTAAAACTTTACCCATTATCTCCCATCTAGAAGTCAAAAAAAAATTAATCCCTTCCTCTTGATTTATCTCCGAAAAATCATATAATAATTGGCATAAGAAATTGTTTTTTATAATTCATACCAGGCTTGTTAAAAAAATATTTCATATAATAATAATACTTTTTTATCATATCATTAGGAAATGAAACATGTAACCACTCCAATGTCATCAATATCTCCTTATGTGTAATTCAGGAAAGATATTTTTATGGTAAAACTTCTGTAGAACATAATTTTATGAGTATTTCAAACATAAATCATGGATATATTGATTTTTATCATCATCTAAATCAGGAAATCCATTTTTATATTCAATAAAGTTATCTCTTATATTAATCTATGAATTGTTAAGAGATGGATCCAATAATATGTCAAAATATTATTCTTTTTGTATTGTGATCCCAAAACAAAACTTTTCATGTTACTATTTGTTACACCCATAACTGTTTGTAAAAATATGTTTTAATACTGATGATGATGACCAATAATTCTGAAAATTTCATTTGTATGGTCTAGAACATCATTTTCTATGTCGATGAAGTTGAGATATCATTCTCTTGGCTACCAGCATTTCTCAAACATTATTTAACATTGGATTATCCATTCCAAATCCAACCAATATAATTATAAGGGTGTTGATTTAGTATGAACTATTCATAATCATCATATCTATTTAAACATCTTATAAATTTAAATTTTTGGAATTTATGTCCTTTTATATCATCAAAGGATTAATAGTTATTTTGAAAATAAAAATAATCTTCCAAAACCTTATCAGACTAAGGTGTGTTTTTGGAAATGTGATCCCTTGTTTATATATGTATCAAAATTTTAATAATACTCATTAATAAAAAAAACATAATTAATATTAATTCATAATTAATATATAGGTTTTCATAGTAAAATGGTAAAAATAATATACATGTTTTGAACATATTGTACAAAATAAAACATGGGTTTATATTTTTTTACACAAATTATTGACTTATTATCCCTTAAATGTAGTGTACTTAAATAAAATTAAATTACAATTAAAAGTTAATGAGGTTATATAATATGCCACTATTCAATTAAAGGAATTAAAAAACAATTGCATATTTTAAAAATGCTTCAAACACCTTATTTATGTAACGACCAAATATTTTTCAATGAAAATTCATTTCTTATAAATATTTCATAATCAAATTAAATCACAATAAAATTAACTACTATGTTCTATGTGACCCTTAAAGAAAAATTTTGTCCCTTTTGTGATGTAAATTTGAAAAATTTGACAAACACGGTTATGATCAATATGTTATTTGGAGACATATAAGAAAAACATCATTTCAAGTGAACAGTAACCTACCCTTATGAATAGTAATACAACCTTATGAATAGTAATATACCCTAATGAAAAGTAACCTTACCTGTTATTGTTTATAAATAATATTAAAGTGAATTTATGATATACCTATTTTATAGAATAAGTAAAAAAAATTAAATCTTTTTTTAGAAAAAGTTACTATTTTAATTAAATATTAAATTAATCATATTTAGATAAATATTTTTGAAAGATGGACTTTATTTTTGGATTCTAAAAATCAAAAAATGTTTGGGTTGAATTTCTGTCATTTTTCTGAAATACTTGAATTTTTTTTTGAACAGTAAAATACAGTAAATTATTGTATATTAGTTAAATACACTATTCATGACATCAGAAGCAATGTAAGCCCATTTGGTTCAAACTCACATGATAATATTACTATTAATGGTCATGGGAGACTCATTATTCTTTTTATTTTGTGTAAATAATAAATTAATGAATTTTATATTATGAAATCCCCTTTCTCCTCCACTATAAAACCCCCTCTCACTCTACTTCTTTTCACTCTTCTCAATCATTGTGACTTCTTCAAATTCTATCCAAATATCATCCTAACCTCCTCCCTCTCATCCAAAAATCCTTCGTCTCATAAAAAGACCATAATCTCTCCCTTAAAAAGGCTCTCAATGAAATTTTGTTCAAGAGTTAAATTACACTTTTCAATTCTTTGTCTTTCCTTTCAAGTTCATTTGTTTTCTATTTCTATTACCTCTCTTTATCAAAATTTCGGATGACTCCAATACCTTATATGTACATTAATTTTTTCATGATAGTTAAATAATTTATCATCATCTCTTCATTTTACCTTCTTTTATACTAGTAGCAAGAACACCATCTTGGATGTGTCAATTTACCACATTCAAGGACGATGGGCTTTCGATTTATATTATTATTATCAATTCATGTCATGAAACCATTATTGTTATGGTTGAACCATATTTTTATATATTTAAATGACCACTAACACTTATGGATGATCATAAATATGAAAATTTCATTCTGGAGATTTACATCCATTCCACATGGACACCCTTAACTAAGAACAAGTGAACCGATTATAATAATTATGAAAATGTACACTCTGAAACGAAAAAATTCAATATAATAACATCACAATAATGGAATAAAAAATCATAAAATATTTATTATAATCTAAATACGTATATAATATGTTTTTAATTATATTATTAACAATTATAATTTCATATTCCATGAGCTTAAGTTCAAGAGGGGAACATGTACAGATATATGGTAAGGGGTTTTCAACCCGAACATCCATTTCCATTCGGGTTATTTTAACTGAATAATTACCTCAATGAAATTATTATGTACTATTATATAATCATAATAAATTCTTTTTGACAGTTCTATAAATGTACACCAACCAGAATCCTTCTTTACTATATGTAGAGTTACAAGTTTTAAAAGCAGCTTTCAAAATTGTTTCTGAAATACAAGCTCGATTCAAGGGAATCTCTCAACATCTTATCAATTTTCTAGGGCAGTCTCTAATCTGTTTTTGGAAATAATTATATTTATAAAATCACTCATTATTTTATGAAAATAATATCTTACTTCACTTAAGGTTTTATATAAATTGTTTTCAAAATAATTATTCTTTTCAAAGTAAAAGAGTATTTATCTCAGGAAATACTCGAACATTTTAGAAGAGTATCTTCCTCTATTTCAACTCTCTTGCTGATTATTTTGTATTATTGGGATAAATACATAATGGTATCATAAACCATTTTCAATTTAATGGTTTATGATTATTTTGAATTTGGGTGTTCTTTCATTAAATCATTCACCAATTTACCCAGAATGGTTAGTGTTTATGCTTAATGCTCGAAGAAGGTTATTTGGATTTCATATATTAATTTCAATATGAATGTACATGTTTTTTATGTTTATCCCCATTAATATGAGTAATGAATTAGACATAGTAAGTGTCATGTGGAGCCCGTTATAGCCCCTTGGTGCATTTGTAGGACTCATGAGACAAACTACATACATGGCACAAGTCCTTGACAAAATGATTACCTTTAGTCTTTGCATGAAACCATTACGGTTGGTTATGTTTTCCCAAATTATGCATTCTTTCATTATGAATATATTATTCATGGTTCATTTGATTAATTGACTAGTTGATTACCCATTATTATGTAATGTTATAGAAATATTTTCTACGCTCATATTTCATCCATATTATGTTTATGTTTATTTTTAAAGGCTTATGTTTTAAATTATTCAACACATCTAATGTTTATGTTATCTTCGACTGTATTGCATACCATTACTGGGAATTTGATCTCACCTATTTTATATTTTTCATTTCCACTGGGCAGGAAGAATTTTATTATGAATGATTGGATGAAATAACATAAGAGTTATAGAAGTTTTCTAAGGAGTTTCTATGTTCATTTTCATGTCAAGTTGTATTGATAAACTTATGTATGTATCTTTTTTCCAATAATACTAAATAGATCTATCTTTTGGGAGGATTATTCCTTGTCTGTATGCCAATTTAATCAATAAGGCACTTGCTCTGGGGAACTAGGTTCAGATCCTTATATTGGGTATCAGAAGAAGTTTAGTACAAAACATGGAAACTAAATTTAGAATATATAGACTAGGGAAGGGTCCAAAAGATAGTATTTTATGATTAACATACAAGAATGTCATGGTATTTTAGTAAGGAATAGATTATGTAGATATTTCATGAAAAACATCCATGTATAGATACGAGAAGGAAGAGGCGGCTCGGGTACAGATGTACCTAGGAGTGAAAGATCTGATAAGGAGTTTCAGGATTTACCTAGGGTATCCTGGTACATGAAAACAGTCCTTCTGCACTCATGGTTACGGCACTCCCAAGGGATATTCTTAGGATAATTCATGTTTTCCTTACCAACCATTATGAAGGATTTAAATATAAAATCATCCTCAATGAATCCATTTTTGAGACTATGGGATTAGCAATGAGTAAGATTTCAATTTGTGCTATGTATTTTGTTATGTTAAGATTATACATTATGATTCATCGCCTAATCTAGTGTATTCCATTTTTTAGAGATGGAACCTAGTCGAAGAAATAGTATATAAGGAATGAAGTTATTTAAGGGAAAACTTATTAGAAAAATATTTCCCTCATGAACAATGAGACAATATAGAGAGGAAATTATTGAATCAAAGGCTGAAGAAGGATGAAAATGTTTACCGTATGAAGACAACATTACAAGGCTTGTAAGGCATGCTGCAGACTACATACGTAATCCAACGAGTAAAATTGATTGATTCATTGATATTATAAAACCATTCCTTCAATGGGATCTAGTCTCTCTATGTTTCTCATCAAATAAAGATATAGTCTCAAGTTATATCAAGAAATAAAATTAATTCTTTAAGTATTATGACTTTACAGGAAAGAAAGAGAAGAAAAGGGATGCTGAAAATCTGGGAAATGAAATAAGGAAATGGGGAAGAAGGGAACAGTTGAATTTACATCAAGTAGTAATTGTGGGAAGAAAAACCCTGTCACATGACTAAACGGAATGGGAGATTGTTACAGGTTTAGAGAAAAAGGAAACCTATCTCAAGATTGTAAGGGTAAGAAAGTAGATACAAATGCTATGTTCTATAATTGTAGGGATATGAGATGTTACACACATGAATGTCCTCTATGTCAGGGAAATGTTCCCCATAGAAGGCCCAATGAGGAAGCCCTAGCTTATACGGCCACAGATGTGGAGGTTAATGTTACTAATGAATTTTTAGCATGTACATTGATGGTTTCATCCGTCTTTTCCAATATTTTAATTGATTCCAGATCCTTATATTCATTTATATCATCCTTGTTTTCCATGAAAACTAGATATTTCCATTTTGATTTAATAAAGGAGTTATTAGTTAAAACCCTTGGTGGATCTAACTTTGCAAAAAAGGTATGTAGATTAGCCCCTCTCATGACACATAAATGTTCTATAGTTTCTATCCTTATCATCATACCAATTATAACGACCCATAATTTAAATACATTGTTAATACTTCAAAATTGAAGCATACTTATTACAAAATATAAAAAACCATGAAAGGACTGTATAGGTATAATGTCTTTAGAAACTAGGAAACATAAACAACAGGTTCATAAAGCGTCTACACTGTCTCCCATTTATTTCATCATATCTATTGTCCCTTTTGGAATATCTTACTTAATAAACTTATTCCTGACCTGGGGAAAGAAAACATTAAAAACGGTGAGCTCAAATGCACAGTAAGGGTAAATAAAAGAAATATCAATCACATCAAAATAAAAACATAACATTTTGGAAATCTTACCCTACAAAAGAGATCATAATTTTATATCATGGGATAAATCATGGTAGTGAAATGTAGTCCCAATAATCATAACATAAAACATGAAACTTTGTGTCATATACACATAATCATAGAGAATCATTTCTTATTAGTTAAGACTCATTTCCAATACTATCTTAGTGGACAAAGTCCATTTCTGAACCGAGTTCACTCCTCGTTTCAGTCCTGTTTCACTAAACCGGTTTAACCTGCCGTTCCAGCCATGTATATATCATGAGATATAAAATAATTACCCAATGCATTGGAGGGAGATATAGGTCCCAGCAATCTCATAATGATACCATTATTATGTGTTCCACAAAATCATAAATCATACATCATTGCATAACCCATGTAACAAAAAATGGGATTCTTAAACATAATGACAACCTAAAAAAATTCATATAAGATAAGGGAATTCATAAAAATAATTCCATAAAAACATAATCAAATCAATGTAATAATAGGAATAGAAATAGAACCCTTTATTATCTTATATTGAAAATAATTTTGATAAAACACTCGAACTCCATTCTTGAGGAAAATATCTTTTTTACCTCAAAACCATTTTTCCTTTCATAACATGTCATACAATTTTAAACTATAAAAATTTGATTAAAAATAAACTTGAAAACATTTAAATTAATCTTCTTGGAAATAATGTTTTAAAAATCCATTCATTCCGTATAAGTTAAAAACATTCATTTCGTACTTTTGTCGGAAAAGTCAATAAGTTCCTCGTACGAAAAACGACAAAAGATTCCTTTCATATCCTTTACTAAAAACTCACTAAAGGGTAGAATTGGATTTAAAAAATTGTAGGTGGATGTAAAAAATATTACATATTGAGGGAACATGGACGTGGATGATAAAATACACCCCAGTAAATACCAAAGTATAAACAATCTCGGATAAAAATGTTATTGCGATATTTTTGCTTACCTTAAGTCCAATTCGCTTCGTATGTGTCCGAAACTCCTGTATACTGATTTAAATATGGACATTGACTTATTCCAGAGTCATACTCATTTTTATGATATCATATATGGTCATATTTTTAGCTTATTATTAGTAATATTTCATTAATACTTGTTATTCGGGTGTTTATTACTTTTTAATCTTATGAATGTTTTGTTAAATAAATTCAAATTATTTTTTAGGTTCTAGATACCTCATTTACGGAATTTTATTAGTGTAGTATATATCATATTCATTCATTAAATTCATTTATATAACCATTATGCAATGAAGATCATGTAGAATGAGTCGCATCAAATCGTGGAGATGGTATTCCGTACGTACGCACGAGCGATGATATCGTTCCCATGATTGTGGAATTGTATTGGAGTGTATATATACTATTTCAAAATCAATATCACTTTACAATAATCAAATATAGTCATTATTTACACAATTATACCCATCCAAGTAAGGTGGTGGTGGAAAATAGATTACACCACGGCGTGGAGACGGTATTCTGTACGTACACACGCGCGGTGATTTCATTTTCCGTAGCATGGATAGATGGGGAAATAGGGTTTCTTCATAATTATAATAACATATCAGTATATGAGTGATACTGATGTTATTACTTTATAATGAAACAACTAAAGAAGAATATTTGGAAGAATAAATAAAGATGAAAGAATCAGTAACGGACATTACCTCTTCTTTGATGCGCTTCTTTGAGACCTCCTTTTAGGGCACTAAAATTGGTCTTTGAAGAAGACCAGGACCTATAAGATGTCTCTAGGGAAGTGGAGAGAAGTAATTGGCAGGTTTTGTCCGATTATGAAGGCTCAATGTGGTGTGAGGAAGAGAGGGAGGATGTGCAATTTTATAAGGGAGGAGAGGGGCACCTTTGGAATAACTAAAAATATTATTTTATTATAAAGTCAAATTCGGATTCTAATAGCTCCAAATTATTATATTTCGAAGCTAAGGTGTGTATGGGTCGAAATAATCTCATCCAATATAATTTATACATGTTTAGGTATCAATTGTAACCTTATAATTTAGATTTAACTTTAAGTTAGATAATTTAACTTTTACTGTGTCTTCTTGTTTTCATACCCTATAAGGTTAATAAACATACTATATCAAGCCAAAGGAACCCCAAGTTGTTTATTATTAATATATATAACCTTATATATGTCATTTCGTTGAACCTTAGATTTTTAGGAATAAAATAACAATTAATAATATTATATTTGTTTTAAAAACTATTTTATATCAATTTTGACACTATTTAGTAATTGATTTTTTTGAAAATCATAACAGAATTATTAGTTATAACCATGTTAATTAAATCAATAATAACATGTCATAGTAACCTATAAAATTAGTTTAATTCATAAATAATCTCAAATTACATTTATTTTGGTATTTATAACATCAATTATGTCAATATTTCATTAATAAGATAATTATTGCATCATCATTGTATTATAAATAAATTAAATTATTTTAAGTCTAAAAATTACAAATAAAATACCATTATGTAGGCAGGATTTTTATCTTTCTAATGAATATTTATAGTCGAATTTGTCTTATATATATCCCTATATTAAAAATGATATACTTATTAAAGTTAGATTTTAACTATTTTAACCCATCTTTAAATAAATTAATAATAAATGTCCTAATCTAATACAAGTGGGCCTAAATGGTCAGATTTTATTCCTAAGGTTGTTTTTGGTCGAATTACACTTATCCAATAGAATTAGCAAATGTGTTAGGGTAATAATAATAACACTTTTACCCTTAATTACCCTATTTAATTTTAACCGTGGTTAAAAAAAGTAAAAAGTTACAATTCACCAAAAAATATTTTCATCTCATTGAACTGTATTTTAGTCTTTGATATTAACCGTGTCTCTCGGATTTTTGAAATTCCACTCACATAAGCGGTAAAATAAAGTTTTATGAAAAATTTAGTTTTTTAAACTACCACTTAGTGGTTTCACTATTCATCAAAAATTGAAAGTTATCCAAAAAATATTATAATTTAACCCTAGGCTAATTTCGATATTCTGAATCCAAAAATGAAGTCCATTTTGTGAAATAAAATTTATAAAATTTTAAAAAGGGGTTATTACAATTCATAACGGCTAGTTTTAATTATATTTTAATAGCATATCGATGTTTAGTGAAACTCGGTATTGCATACGACGCAAGCAGTTGAGGAAGGCCGCGGTTACGTGTAAAGCAAGCCAAGCTAGTGTTTTGTGTAGTGAAAGATTCCTTTGATGAAAAAAAAATATTTCTCATAAATGTCTCAGGCGTTACATTCTACCCCCCTTAAAATGAATTTCGCCCTCAAAATTCGTCACTTTGTAACAAAAAGATGAGGATACTTCTCCCTCATCATATCCTCAAGCACCCATGTAGCTTCTTCTAATTGGTGGTTCCTCCATAAAACATTCACCAATCCATCCATCCAACGTTACGATTTTTTTTGTTAATTAAACAAAGGCAACAAAGAAAAGAAAGAAAAAAGAAAGAAAAGAGGGGGGCAGAGGGTCCACCTAGGGGGGGCGAAAGTAATGTAAGCCAAGGGCATTGCCCTGTAGTAAATCCTCCCCCTCTGAATTAAACTGGGACACATTATAAAGGAGACAAACTGGGGAACTCGGAGAAGCAAGAGAGGCCAGATGGTCAGCCACTTTGTTCCCCTCCCTGCACGTATGAGAGACTCTCACTTGGTTGTTGAGATGGAGCTTGCATTTCCTCATGGTGTAGGATATGGACCAGGGAACGGTGCCTTTGCCCATTAAGGCATCATGGACAATCTTGGAGTCAGTTTCTATCTCGCTGATGAGAATACCTTTCTCCTTGCAGAAGATAAGGCCGGATAGGGCCGCATTATCCTCCGCCCGAATTGGAGAACCACTTCCATAGAAGATCGAAAAATCTATCACTACTCTTCCTCGGGCGTCCCGCACAACCCCTCCTCCACGCATTATACCCATCCCACAGGAGCCGTCTGTGTCAAGTTTAAGGCCATCCCTAGGAGGTAACCACCGAATCCAACTCCACAGATGGTTGGCAGCGTTCTGTGCACCTGCAATCCTCAAACCGCAAAGAGCACCCAGGGACGGGGCCTCCTTCCTAATGGCACTGAGACCAACCAAATCATGCAAAAGCCACCTTGCTCTAGCGGTACAACTTCTGAGCTAAGTACATGTGAAGGATCAGGTATGTACTTTTCAGGATAGATACATGGAACACATCATGAACTTGAGAGAGATTCTGTGGAAGCGCCAATCGGTAAGCTATCTTCCCAACAAGATCCAGTATTTCGAAAGGACCAATATATCTAGGGCTCAACTTCCCCTTCTTTCCAAATCTCATGACCCTATTCCTGGGAGATATTCGTAAGAACACTTTATCACCCACTTCAAACTCTAGGTCTTTTCTTCGATTTTCGGAATAACTTTTCTGTCGACTCGGAGCTGCTCTTATGTATTGTTGAATAGCTTGTACCTTTTCTGCCATCTCATCAACAAGATCAGGTCCTAATATCTTTCTTTCCCCAACTTCATCCCAGCAAGTTGGAGTCCTGCATTTCTTTCCATAGAGAGCTTCATAAGGAGTCATCTTAATACTGGAGTGAAAGCTATTATTATATGAAAAATCCACCGAAGGTAGGTGTTGATCCCAACCACCTTTGTAATCCATAGAGCAAGCTCTCAACATATCTTCTAGAGTTTTAATTGTTCTCTCAAACTGACTGTCTGTCTGGGGATGATAAGCAGTGCTGAAACTCAACTTTGTATCCAGAGTATGTTGAAGACTTCTCCAAAACATCGAGGTAAATCTCGGATCCTAATTAAATATAATAGAAAGTGGTACTCCATGAAATCTTACCACTTCCTTTACATATGTCCTGGGAAGCTGATCCAGAGAGAAATCCTCTCTAATATCGATGAAGTGTGTGGACATTGTAAGACAATCAACTATGACCCAGATAGCATTATTTCCTTTGGATGTTTAAGGAAGTCCTGTGACAATGTCCATAGTGATGTTTTCCCATTTCCATTCTGGTATGGGTAATGGTTGTAACATCCCTTTAGACTTCTGTCTCTCAGCTTTAACTTACCGACCAACCAAGAATCGAGAGACATATTCAGCAACATATCTTTTCATGCCATCCCACCAGAAGTACTCTATCAGGTCCCTATACATCTTCGTTCTTCCAGGATGAATAGAGAATGAAGAACTGTGAGCCTCATCCAGCAGATCCTTCTTTAATTCGGTGATGGGAGGAACACAAACCTGATTCATGAACTTTATAATCCCATCACAATCATGTTTGAATTCAGGAATATTTCTCACCTTCTTTTGTAACTCTACATCTTCTTTCAGCACCTCTTTAATATTCACATGAATAGATGTTTGAACATTCATTTGAGAAAGATATGATTTTACCACTTCTATTATAATTCCAAGATCCAACCTTTGTAAATCCATAAATATTGGATCTTTTGTGGTCCTCATCATGGATAAACTAGCATGGTCTTGTCGACTTAATGCATCTTCCACCTTGTTTTCTTTCCCAGGGTGGTAAATAATTGAGCAGTCGTAATACTTAATCAGCTCCAACCATCTTCTCTGGCACATATTCAGCTCCTTTTTTGTGAAAATATAATTTAAACTTTTATGATCAGTATAAATATCACATCTTTTACCATAAAGGTAATGCCACCAAATATTTAATGCAAATATTACCGCAGCTAACTCTAAATCATGTGTTCGGTAATTTTTCTCATTGATTTTCAACTGTCGTGAGGCATAAGCTATCACCATATCATTTTGCATAAGAACACACCCCATCCCCTTCTTGGATGAATCACTATAGATCACAAATCATTCTCCACTACAAGGTAGTGTGAGCATAGGTGCACTGGATAACCTTCTTTTCAACTCCTTCAAATTCTCTTCACATTCCTCCGTCCAAAAAAACTTAAGTCCTTTCTGAGTCATCCTGGTGAGTGGATTAGGTAATCGTGAAAAATATTTCTCAAAATGTCAATAATATCCAGGAAAACCAGGAATACATCGGATCTCAGTTATTTTTGTTGGTCTCGACCATCTTTCGATAACCTCTATTATTCCTGGATCCACAGATATCCCCTCTTTTGAGATTATGTGACCCAAAAAATGAAACTTTTTGAAGCCAAAATTCACACTTGGTAAATTTGGAATAAAGCTTCTCCTTTCTCAGGGTCCTCAATATAATTCTCAAGTGATATTCATTTTCTTCCTTGCTCTTTGAATATACAAGAATATCATCTATGAAGACTACCACAAACTGATCAAGATAGTATCTAAAGACTCTATTCATCAGATCCATAAAGATAGTAGGGGAATTAGTAAGACCAAACGGCATCACTATAAATTCATAGTGTCCATACCTTCTACGGAAAGCTGTCTTTGGTATATCCACCCTTTTAACCCTTAATTGATGATACCCTGAATGAAGATCAATCTTGGAAAATTATTGAGCTCTACTTAGTTTTTCAAATAAGTCATCAATGCGTGGGAGAGGATATTTGTTCTTGATAGTGATCTTGTTAAGTTATCGATAATCAATGCAGAGTCTCATTGATCCATCTTTCTTCTTAACAAACAGAACAGGTGCTCCCCAAGGTGACACACTAGGGCATATGAATCCATTATCAAGATTCTCATGGAGTTGCTTCTTCAATTCCTGAAACTCAATTGGGTCCATTATATAAGGTGTCTTTGAAATAGGCAAAGCACCCGGTACGAGTTCCATTGAAAACTAAACTTGACGATTTGGTGGAAGACCTGGAAATTCCTCCAGAAAGACATCATCAAACTCCTGTACAATGGGAATATTATTAATCGTTAGTTTCTCACCAACCATTTGAGATAAAAAAACATTCATTTTGTTGAATCAAGACCAATAATATGGAATAAATCTCCACGGGAAGGTTATGTTCATCCTTTAAACGATAGACGATCATAGATTGATCAGGAATATGAAATTTGACGTCCCTTCTTTGGAAATTGGTATGAGATCAATATAAAGAAAGGAAATCCATGCCAAGAATCACATCAAATTACACTATAGGGAGGATCACAAGATTTTCTGGAAGCACTTTCCCACAAACTTCAATCAGGGAAGAATTATAAACTTTTGATGCGACTGTTGTGCCATTAGGTGTTGTCACAGCTAACTCAACATCTAATTTTTGAGGTTATACGGTGATACCCTAAAACTTCAGAAATAAAATAATGTGTGGATATAGAATAAAATAAAACATTTTCTACATTAGAGTGGATGGTAAGTGTACCTTTCAGCACATCGTTATCGTACTCCACATCGCTGATAGAAATTGCACGTGACATTCCATTATCTTTATCCTTAAGATTTTGTTGATGTCGATCATCATCAACAACCCTTGGATTAGGGAATTTATTGGCATAATGCCCCATCTCCTTGCACATGAAACACTGAAGTGTAGTAGGTTCATTCTGTGTGTCCCTTCCTTTTTTTCATCATTAGACATCTTCTTCCCATCATTGCGGCATTCAAATTCCCAATTACCTTCCTTTCCACATTTGAAACATTTACATGTCCCTTTAAGACAACTCCCTCCATGTTTCTTTCCACATTGTGAGCATGAGGGAAATCTCATCTTCTTTTCAGTGTGCTCTTTAGATTTTCTTTTGAATTTCATTTTCCTCTTCTTATCAAACCCATATGACTGATGGGTTACTCCAATCTACATCTCAACTTTGTGATCACATTGAATGGTTTCCTCATAGCTATTGAAGTCACTTATGGATAAGGTCCTTCGAAGACATGGTTTTAAGACACTAAAGAATCAATCGATCTTACTCTCAGGTTGGATAATAATACCAGAAGTGTACCTTGAAAGTCTTGTAAAATTTTCTTCATAGGTACCAATAGATTCATCATCCTTTTCCTTTAGTTCAAGAAACTATTTCTCCAACTTTGTTCATAGAATACGAGGGAAGTACTTATTGAAAAATAAGTTCTTGAACTCATCTCATTCTATGGACTCAATTTCTTCTCTTTGGCTCGTATTCTTGATATGATTCCGCCATTGATCAACATAACCTTCCAAACGATACACTGCTAAGATGACATTATCATTTTCAGAACATTGAAGAACTGAAAATATATTTTCAGTTGTACTAATCCATTGTTCAGCAATTAATGGATCAGTAGACCCGCTGAATGAAGGCGGATGCTGCCTCATGAAGGATTCAACAGAATGTTTCTCCTTCCCTTGATCATTTGGAAGTCCTGCATGATTCATAGCTTGAGAAAGTTGTGTGAGCATGGCTACAAGATTATGCATTCCAGCTCCCATAACGTTTGGTTTCTTAGGGGGACAATCATTTCATTTCCCTTTGCTTTCTATATTATCACGGTTCCTTCGGGTTCCAGCCATTGACTAAAACCAAGAAGAATAGTGTGAGCAACAATAATAATAAAAGGAAAACCACATAATAAAGAATAAAATTTCAAACATAAGGTCTTATCATAAGTTATTCATGGCCATTTCTAAAACACTAATATTGTGTTCTATGCTTAGGCTTATCCTTTGTGTTCTTACTAAGGCTTTCACATCCTAGTTTCCAAAGGTTGACTATACCTTTCCGCTGATACTAACTATAACGACCCATACTTTACATACATTGTTAATACTTTAAAATTGAAGCATACATATTACAACATATAACAAAAACATGAAAGGATGGTATAGGTATAGTGTCTTTAGAAACTTTGAATCATATACAAGTGGTTCATAATGAGTCTACAGTGTCTCCTATTTATTTCATTATATCTATAGTCCATTTTGGCATATCTTACATAATAACCTTCTTCCTGACCTGGGGAAATAAAACATTCAAAGGGTGAGCTCAAATGCTCAGTAAGGGTAAACAAAATAAATATCAATCACATCAAAATAAAAACATAACATTTTGGAAATCTTACCCGGAAAAAGAGATCATAATTTCATAACATGGGACAAATCATGGTAGTGAAATGTAATCACAATAATCATAACATAAAACATGAAAATATTTTGTATAAACACATAATCATAGAGAATCATTTCTTATTAGTCAATACTCATTTCCAAGACTATCTTATTGGACAAAGTCCATTTCTGAACCGAGTTCACTGCTCGTTTCAGTCCTGTTTCACTGAACTGGTTTAACCTGTTGTTCCATCCATGTCTATTTCATGAGATATAAAATATTTACCCAATGAATTGGAGGGATATATAGGGCCCACCCATCTCATAATGATACCATTCTTATGTGTTCCACAAAATCATAAATCATACATCATTACATAACCCATGTAATAAAAAATGGGATGCTTAAACATCATGACATCATAAAAAAAATTCATATAAGATAAATGAATTCATAAAAATAATTCCCTCACAACATATTAAAATCAATGTAATAATAGGGATTGAAACATAACCCTTTATTATCATAGATTGAAAATAATTTTGATAAGACACTTGAACTCCATTCTTCAGGAAAATATCCTGTCTACCTCAAAAACATTTTTCCTTTCTTAACATGTCATACAAATTTAAACTAAAAGAAGTTGATTAAAAATAATCTTGAAAACTTGTAATTTATGCTTCTTGGAAATAATGATTTAAAAATCAATTCATTCCGTATAAGGTAATAAAACATTCTTTTCTTACATTTATCAGAAAAGTCAAAAAGTACCTCGTAGAAAAAATAACAAAAGGTTCATTTTATATCCTTTACTAAAAACTCACCGAAGGGTAAAATTGGATTTAAACAATTTTAGGTGGATTTAAACAATATTACATATTCAGGGAACATGGACGTGGATGATAAAATACACCCTAGTAAATACCAAAGTCTAAACAATCTCGGATAAAAATGATATTGTGAAATTTTCCCTTACCTTAGGTCCGATTTGCTTCGTAAGTGTCCGAACCTTTTGTATAATGATATAAATAAGGACATTGACTTATTAAAGAATCATAATAATTGTTATGATATCATATATGGTCATATTATTAGCTTCTTATTAGTAATATTTCATTACTACTTGTTATTCGGGTGTTTATTACTTTTTGTTCTTATGCGTGTTTTGATAAATAAATTCATATTCTTCTTTTTAGGTTATAGATACCTCATTTCCGGAATGTTATTAGTGTAATATATATCAAATTCATTCATTAAATTCATTTATATAATCATTATGCAATGAATATCATGTAGAACGAGTCGCATCACATCTTAGATACGATATTCCGTACGTACGCACGAGCGATGATATCGTTCCCATGATTGTTGAATTGAATTGGAGTGTATATATACTATTTCAGAATCAATATCACTTTACAATAATCATATATAGTCATTATTTACACCATTATACCCATCCAAGTAAGGTGGTGGTGGAAAATTGATTACACCACGGCGTGGAGACGATATTTCGTACGTACACATGCGCGGTGATTTCATTTTTCGTATGATGGATAGATGGTGAAATAGGGTTGCTTCATACTTATAATAACATATCAGTATATTATTGATACTGATGATATTACTTCATAATGAAACAAATAAATAATAAGAAGTGGAAGAAGAAATAAAGATGAAAGAATCGGTAACGGACATTACCTCTTCTTGGAATCACTTCTTTGAGACCTCCTTTTAGGGCAATAAAATTGGTCTTTGAAGAATACCAGGACCTATAGGATGTCTCTAAGGAAGTGTATAGAATAAATTGGCAGGGTTTGGCCGAGATTTAATGCTCAAAGTGGTGTGAGGAAGAGATGGAGGAGGTGCCCTTTTATAAGGGAGGAGAGGGGCATCTTTGGAATAACTAAAAATATTATTTTATTATAAAGTCAAATTCAGTTTTTAATAGCTCCAAATTGATATATTTATAAACTAAGGTGGGTATGGGTCGAAATAATCTCATCCAATAGAATTTATACAAGTTTAGGTATCAATTTTAACCTTATCATTTAGATTTGACATTAAGTTAGATAATTTAACTTTTATCGTGTCTTCATGTTTTCTTACACTATAAGGTTAATAAACATACTATATCAAGCCAAACGAACCCCAAGTTGTTTATTATTAATATATATAACCTTATATAAATCATTTGGTTGATCCATAGATTTTTAGGAATAAAATAACAATTAATAATAAAATATTTGTTTTAAAAACAATTTTATGTCAATTTTGACACTATTTAGTAATTGTTTTTTGTGAAAATTATAACAGAATGATTAGTTCGAACCAAGTTAAATAAATCAATACTAACATGTCATAATAACCTAAAAAATTAGTGTAAGTCATAAAAACTCTCAAATTACATTTATTTTGGTATTTATAACATCAATTATGTCAATATTTCATTAATAAGATAATTAATGCATCATCATTGTATCATAAATAAATTAAATTATTTTAAGTCTAAAAATTACAAATAAAATACCATTATATAGGAAATATTATTATATTTCTAATGAATATTTATAGTCGAATTTATCTTATTTATATCACTATATTAAAAATGATATACTTATTAAACATTGATTTTAACTATTTTAACCCTTCCTTAAATAAATTAATAATAAATGTCCTAATCTAATCCATGTGGGCCTAAATGGTCATATTTTATTCCTAAGGTTGTTTTTAGACGAATTACACTTATCCAATATAATTAGGACATGTTTTAGGGTAATAATAATAACAATTTTACCTTTAATTACCCTGATTACTTTTAACCGTGGTAAAAAAGTAAAAAGTTGCTATTCAGCAAAAATTAGTTTCATCTCATTAAACCGCATTTTAGTCCATGATATTAACCGTGTCTCTCAGATTTTTGAAATTCCACTCACAGAAGTGGTAGAATTATGTTTTATGAAAAATTCAGTTTTTTTAACTACCACTTAGTGGTTTCATTATTCATCAAAAATTGAAAGTTTTCAGAAAAATATCAAAATTTCACCCTCGGCTAATTTCGATATTCAAAATCCAAAAATGAAGTGCATTTTTCAAAATAAAATTTATAAAATTTCAAAAAGTGGTTATTACTATTCATAATGGCTAGTTTTACTAATATTTTAATAGCATATTGTTGTTTAGTGAAACTCGATATTGCGTACGACACAAGCTATTGAGGAAGGCCGCAGTTGCGTGTAAAGAAACCCAAGCTAGTGTTGTGTGTAGTGAATGATTACTTTGATAAAAACAAAATATTTCTCATAAAAGTCTTGGTTGTTACATTCTACCCCCCTTAAAATGAATTTTGTCCTCAAAATTCGTCACATTATAACAAAAAGATGAGGATGCCTCTCCCTCATCATATCCTCAAGCTCCCATGTAGCTTCTTCTAATTGGTGGTTCCTCCATAAAACATTCACCAATCGATTGGTCTTGTTTCTTAGGACTTTTTCGCTACGATCCAGAATCTCTATCGGCTATTCTTCATAAGAAAGATCTTGCTCCAGCGGAACAACTTCTGAGCTGAGTACATGTGAAGGATCAGATATGTACTTTCTCAGGAGAGATACATGGAACACATCGTGAACTTGAGAGAGATTCAGTGGAAGAGGCAATCGGTAAGCTACCATCCCTACACGATCCAGTATTTCGAAAGGACTGATATATCTAGGGTCAACTTCCCCTTCATTCCAAATCTCATGACCCTCTTCCAGGGAGATATTCGTACGAACACTTTATCACCCACTTCAAACTCTAGGTCATTTCTTCGTTTTTCGGCATAACTTTTCTGTCGACTCTGAGCTACTCTTATGTGTTGTCGAATAGATCGGACCTTTTCTACCATATCATCAACAAGATCAGGTCCTAATAGCTTTCTTTTTCCAACTTCATCCCAGCAAGTTGGAGTCCTGCATTTCATTCCCTAGAGAGATTCATAAGAAGCTATCTGAATACTGGAGTGAAATCTATTATTATAAGAAAATTCCACCAAAGGTAGGTGTTGATCCCAACCACCTTTGAAATCCATATAGCAAGCTCTCACCATATCGTCTAGAGTTTGAATTGTTCTCTCAAACTGACCATCTGTCTGAGGATGATAAGCAGTGATGAAACTCAACATTGTATCCAGAGTATGCTGACGACATCGCCAGAACATTGAGGTAAATCTCGAATCCCGATCAGATATAATAGAAAGTGGTCCTCCATGCAATCTTACCACTTCCTTTGCATATATCTTGGCAAGCTGATCCAGAGAGAAAATCCTCACTAAAAGCGATTAAGTGTGTGGACTTTGTAAGATGATCAACTATGACCCAGATAGCATTATTGCCTTTGGATGTTTTAGGAAGTCCTGTGACAATGTCCATAGTGATGTTTTCCCATTTCCATTCTGGTATGGGTAATGGTTGTAACATCCCCTTAGACTTCTGTCTCTCAGCTTTAACATGCTGACAAACCAAGAATCAAGAGACATATTCAGAAACATCTCTTTTAATGCCATCCCACCAGAAGTACTCATTCTGGTCCCTATAGATTTTCATGCTTCGAGGATGAATAGAGAATGAAGAACTTTGAGCCTCATCCAGTATCTCCTTCTTTAATTCAGGGATGGGAGGAACACAAACCTGATTCCTGAACATTATTATCCCATCACAATCAAGGTTGAATTCAGGAATATTTCTCACCTTCTTTTGTAACTCTAAACCATCTTTATGTGCCTCTTTAATCTTCACATGAATAGATGGTTGAACATTCATTTGAGAAAGATATGATTTTCCCCCTTCCATTATAAGTCCAAGATCCATCCTTTGTAAATCCATAAATATTGGATCTTTTGTGATCCTCATCATGGATAAACTGGCATTGTCTTGTCGAATTAATGCATCTGCCACCTTGTTTGCTTTCCCAGGGTCGTAATGAATTGAGCAGTGGTAATCTTTAATCAGCTCTAACCATCTTCTTTGGCACATATTCAGCTCCTTTTGTGTGAAAATATACTTTAAACTTTTATTATCAGTATAAATATCGTACCTTTCACCATAAAGTTAATGCCTCCAAATCTTTAATGCAAAGATTACTACAGCTAACTCCAAATCATGTGTTGGGTAATTTTGCTCATGGATTTTCAACTATCGGGAGGCATAAACTATCACCATATCATTTTGCATAAGAACACACCCCAGCCCCTTCTTGGATATATAACTATAGATCACAAACCTTTCTCCACTACAAGGCAGTGTGAGCACAGGTGAACTGGATAACCATCTTTTCAAATCCTTGAAATTCTCTTCACATTCCTCTGTCCAACCAAACATAAATCCTTTCCAAGTCAACCAGGTGAGTGGATTAGATAATCATGAAAAATCTTTCACAAAACGTCGAAAATATCCAGCAATACCAAGAAAACTTTGGATCTCAGTTACTGTTGTTGGTCTCGACCATCTTTCGATAACCTCTATTTTTGGTGGATCCTCAGATATCCCCTATTTTGAGATTATGTGACCCAAAAATGAAAATTTTTTAAGCCAAAATTTACTCTTGGTAAATTTGGCGTAAATATTCTCCTTTCTCAGGGTCTTCAATATAATTGTCATGTGATCTTCATGTTCTTACTTTCTCTTTGATTATACAAGAATATCATATATAAAGACTACCACAAACTGATCAACATAGTCTCTAAAGACTCTATTATCAGATCCATGAAGATAGCAGGGGGATTAGTAAGACCAAACATCATCACTATAAATTCATAGTTTCCATACCATGTACGGAAAGCCTTCTTTGGTATATCCTCCCTTTTGACCCATAATTGATGATACCCTGAAAGAAGATCAGTCATAGAAACTTATTGAGCTCCTCTTATGTAACACCCCGAGATTTTATGAAAAAAATATTCTTTTAATTTCATTAATGTCTTGTGTTGTATTCTACACCAAGATTACCTTGCTTTATACGCAACATTGTATCAGCTTGTAGTATACGCAACACTATTCTTGGATCGTGTTACACACAATTTTGATAATAGTTATTCTATACAACATTAAGTATAAATATATATATATATATATATATTCAATGTATAAATGAAATATGGTTTGATTCTGTTATACAAAAAAACGAAGGATTCTTTCACAACACACAACCCTTACTTGTCTTGCATTACACGCAATCGTGTCCTTCCACGATAGCGTGTGTTGTACGCAATACCGGGTTTTACTAAACAATGTTATATTATTATAATATTATTATGAACTAGCCGTTATGAATAGTATTAACTAAATTTTGAATTTTATAACATTATTATTCATCTTACACATTTTCTAGAACATGTTATAAGAACAAAATAAATTTTTTGGGTAAAATAAGTATTTTTCAAAAAAATGCATGTTTGCCGCCTTTTGATGGCGTACCCACTTTAAATCTAGTTTTTGACATGTTTTTAAGTGAAATTTGACAAAATAAAATTCTAATTTTGAATCAGGTTATAAAAATTTACATTAGATAATGTTTTGATATTTTTCCGGTAACTTTCATATTTTAATGAATAGTAAAAATACGCTATATTTTAATTAAAAACAACTTTTTTCATCGTAATATCTTATGTGGTTAAATTATAATATTGAATGGTTTTAAAGTATAAATAGAATATATTTTTACCATTTAATATAATGTACATCATTAGCATTGATTTTACCTTGAATTCGTAGGTTAAATCAATTCATTCTTTTGTAATGTTTTAAAGAAAAACCCATTTTCTTTCGACAACGGGATTAATTTTAATTTAATTTCTGCATATTTTGTGTATTGAATTTGGAAAAATGGATTCCATATTTGGAATCAGTGGGTTCAAATTATGTTATTAATCTACTTTTAATTTTTGGGAATTATGATTAGTAACTACGGTAAATTTTATTTACCATAGTTAAAGGTAAATCAGGTAATTAAGGGTAAATATAATTTTTTAAAATTACCCTAACAAATGTAAAAATTCTATTGGATGACTAAAAGTAGACTCATATCACCTAGGGGTTGGATTAGATTTATTTAATTAAATTTTTTAAATGAATATAATTTAATTATTATTAAAACCAAAGAATGTGACAACATGTCACTTTCTTAAATATTATATGTATAATAATTTTAATCTAGTAATAAACTTCATGAAACTTCAAACATGAATAGTCTATAGAAATCTAATACAATTATCTACATCATAGGAATTTATTTAGAATTTTTAGGGATTAAATAATTATCATTTATTATGACACAAAGATGATGCAGTAATTGTCTTATTAATGAAATATTGACATAATTGATGTTATAAATTCCCAAATAAATGTAATTTGAGACTTTTTATTACTTAAACTAATTTTATAGGTTAATATGACATGTTATTGTTTATTTAAGTATCTTTATTTGAACTTATAATTATGTTATGAATTTCATAAAAATCATGTACCAAATAGTGTCAAAATTGACATAAATTTGTTTTTAAAACAAATATTATATTAATAATTGTTATTTAATTCCTAAAAATCTAAGGTTCGGCCAAAAGACTTATATAAGGATAGATATATTAATAATAAACAACTTGGGGTTCTTTTGTCTTGTTATGGTATGTTTATTAACCATATAGTGTAAGAAAACAAAAAGACACGGTAAAAGTTAAATTATTTAACTTAGAGTAAAATCTAATTGATAAGGTTAAAATAATAACCTAAACTTGTCTAAATCCTATTGGATGAGAGTATTTCGACCCATCCCCACGTTAGATTCTAAATAAGACCATTTGGAACCATTATAAACCGAATTTGACATTAATATAAAATAATATTTTGAGATTTTCCTAAGATGCCCTTCTCCTCCCTTATAAAAGGGGAACCTCCTCCCTCTCCTCCTCACACCAATTTGAGCATTCAAGCTCGGCCAACCCATGCCAAAATCTCTTCTCCACTTCCATAGTATCATTCTAGAGGTCCTCGTCTTCTTAAAAGACCAATTTTAGTGCCCTAAAAGGAGGTCTCAAAGAAGCACTTCAAAGAAGAGGTAATATCCATTACCGATCCTTTCCAATTTCTTTCTTCTTCAACTTATTCTTCTTTAGTTGTTTCATTATGAAGTAATAACATCAGTATCACTTATATACTGATATGTTATTATAGGTATGAAACAACCCTATTTAACCATCTATCCATCCTACGGAAAATGATAGCACCACGTGTGCGTACGTACGGAATATCGTCTCCACGCCGTGGTGTAATCTATTTTCCGCCACCACCTTAATAGGATGGGTATAATGGTGTAGTGAGTAACTATATATGATTATTATAAAGTGATATTGATACTGAAATAGTATACATACACTTCAACACAATTCCCTGACCATGGGAACGATATCATCGCTCGTGCGTACGTATGGACTACCGTCTCCACGACACGATGAGATTCATTATCCATGTTAAACATTCCAGAATGATTATAAAGTATATATAATGAATAATAATGGAATATATGACATGGTAAATCTACTGGAGTTATGTATATATATATGTGTCATCTACTTACTTCCATTCAAGACAATAAGGAAAGGAAATCAGCGTTCATGCGTACGTACGGACTACCGTCTCTATGAACGGTGTGTTTCATTTCATTTATCTATATATTATATATATATATACTGAATATATATGATATATAAATCATACTTTGTATTATGGAAGTATGTAAATTATGATATAAGTAATAATAATGTCAAGAACAACAAGTCCAAACACCTATGATAAATGAAACGATTTTACCCAAGACGCTTCTTTAACATGAATTTCTAAAAGAACGGGCAATATAAAGTCATAAGTGGACCATATATGATATATTAACAATGAATATGATTATGTAATAAGTCAGTAACATGATTTAAATCATTATACAGGAGGTTCGGACACGTACAAAGCAAGTCAGACCAAAGGTAAGGGATAAATTTTCAATCTCATTTTTATCCGAGATTGCTTATACGTAAGTATTTACTGAGGTTACATTTATCATCCATGAACATGTTTTCTAAAAATGTTTTTATTAAATGTTTACCATTCTTCCATGAATGTTTAAAGTAATTTTTACCCTTTATTGACTTTTTACCACATTGTATAATGGTATCTTTCCTTTGGTTACCATATAAGGTACTTTTTGACTTTTCCGACAAAAGTACGAGGAGAATGTTATTTTTAACTTATACGGCGTGAACAGATTTTTACGGTTTCATAAAACCTCATTTTCAAGAAGCTTCCTCTACAAGATTTCATGATTATTTTCAACAAAACCATTATCTTTTAAAATTGTATGGAATTTTGTGAAAAGAAAATGATTTTAAAGAAGAAAGGATATTTTTCCTCAAGAATTCATTTCAAGTGTTTTTCTCAAAAATATTTTCCATCTAAGATGAAATTATTTGTTATGTATTTTTCAAGTAGAATGTATCTATGATTTAAATGGTTTCAGTTTTCTTATAATGAAATGATATCAATTGTTTATGGATTATGATGGCATGACGTTTAAGAATCCCATTTTATTACATGGGTTATGCAATGATGTATGATTTATGATTTTGTGGCACACATAAGAATGGTATCATTATGATATGGGTGGGACCTATATATCTCTCCAATGCATTGGGTAAAGATTTTATATCTCATTAGATAGACATGGCTGGAATGGTAGGTTATACCGGTTCAGTGAAATAGGACTGGAACGAGGGTGACTCTGTTCAGAAAGGGACTTTGTCCACTAAGATAGTCCTAGCAATGAGTCTTGACTAACAAGAAATGATTCTCTATGATTATGTGTGTATGACACAAAGATTCATGTTTTAAGTTATAATTATTGTGATTACATTTCACTACCATGATTTATCCCATGTTATGAAATTATGATCTCTTTTGCAGGTTAAGATTTCCAAAAGTTATGTGCTTGTGTATACGATGTGATTGATATTTCTTTTGTTTACCCTTACTGAGCATTTGAGCTCACCCTATTATGTTTTATTTTCCCCAGGATATAAAGAATGGTTTTAGGTATAAAAAAAAGGAAGATCTTTATGGGAGATGTTGAAGATCTTTAACCAGGATTAGAAGATTATATTCCGAGTTTCCAAAGACACTAAACTATTACGATCCTTGTGTGTGTGTTTTTGTTATTTACTAAGTATTCCACAAATGTAATGTAATGTCCATGTAAGTCAGGCTTCGGGTCTCTACAGTTGGTATCAGAGGAAAGGTTTAGTCAACCTTTGGAAACTATGATGTAAGATATTCAGTGAGATCCCTAGAGATATTTATAAGGTATGTCTAGGGATGTCCCTAAGGATAAGTATACGTATAGGATACAGTCCTAGAACTACAGTAACGATCATAGAACTTAACCTAAGATGCTACATATTGAGGATACTCCACCTTTATTATGTTGTTTTCCCTATCATGATTTCTGCCTCTCACACTATTCTTTTTTGGGTTTTATAAAATGGCTGGAAACAAGATGATTCATGATAATGGAGGATATGATGGACAATGGAATGATATTCTTCATAATGAAATGGGTTTTGGAAGTCCAAACATCATTATTATGCCGAATCAGCAATCTCATAATATGATCAATAAAGTAAAATTTGGTAAGTTTCCTGACTCGGCTAATAAGAGAAAGATGGAGTTTCATGATGATCATAGAGGAAAGAAAGTAAAATTTCCCCTATATAAATCATGTGGGAAGAGGCATCAAAGAGAATGTTTCAAAGGGACTGGAAGATGCTTTGGGTGTGGAAAAGAAGGACACAAATCCAGTAAGTGCAAAGGAAAAAGTTCAGTTAACACCAGGGATGAGGATAATGGTATTGCTACGACATCAACAATGGTTAAATGCATTAAATTTGGAATGTACGGGCATTATGCAAACCAATGCCCTAATGGAAAGTCTCATGAAGAGAATCAGTATGGTCATATGGGATGTATTTATTTTGATGATGATGAAGAGACTACAAGTGATATGTGAGATGAAAGAATTGTTGAATCTCGGTCAATGGTTTAAGAATATAGTGGAATGATTACATGTTTATCATGTGTAATTTTGTATGAGTAATCTCATTGAATAAAGAGACATCTAATGATTGTTACACTGTTGTCTTTCCATATGTTTTGAAAGTGTATGATGAATGGTACTAGTAACCATGAAAGGTTATTCAGATACTTTTGGAAAGTAGATGATATGTGCATAATGAAAGGATAAGAAAATAATGAGATGTTTGATTGTATTCATGAGCTCATGATTGATATAAGGACTAAGTGATATCATGGTTTGAGTATATAGAATTTTGAGGATTTTGGTATGTGGAAAGTGTTAACTTTTAACTGCATTCATGATTTCACTAAGGTTCAATGGGTATTCAAGAGAATACATGATTAAGGCATTTGAATGTTTGGAATGTGACCAACAAGACATATCTTATGATATATGGGGATCCACGACCGTATTAAATCTCTGGTAATCGTTTTCACTATATTATGAGAGTGGACTACAGTATTATGGATAAGCCTAAAGATTAGAATGGATTAGGTTGGACATAAGTTAGTATTGTTTAAGGATAGAAGATTTTCGATATTACTGATGGGATGTTATAGTAATGTAGTTTTAGAAAAAGGAAAACCTGCAGGACGGGCGACAACCCATCGCATTGGACAAGGCTGTGGGAATCGAACCCACAACCAAAGTGCGACTGGCCTTTATCGCCTACCACTGGCCTACAGGAAGTCCCTGTTTAGTAGAAACTAGTTTTAATATATTATGCAGTACGATATATGAAGTATAAGTCCATTTTAGGAACCATATATGATTAATCTCACTATATAATGACTTATATATATTTAATAACATTTTCTATCCTTTTTTTGACACAGATGGAATGACCCGTCATTCTATCACATGGTCTGCTAACACTTCACGAATAACAAATTCAACTTCATTTATTTAAGAGATGAAGTGGAAATTGTTCAAGGCACGAACAACAGTGAGATTATACCAAAATAAAGTAAGTATTTATTCTAATTCAAATTTTTCAACTTTAGGGAAACAATCTTGAAAACCAAAAATGTTGTCCTAGTGCCCTTATATCCAATGAATCAGATGGTACCTTAGATTGTCACAAATTTATGGCTTTGTAATTTGTGGCTTTTCCATTGCCATGTTCTCTACCACTCTCCATCATAACATGATGGTTAGATTTCACTTCCATATCCATATTTTCACCTATGTGGAAACCCAGTGATTAGTTTATTTGGGTAACCGTTACGTTTCATACTTTTGTTTTTAAAGATTTGTTTTGGTATTCCTTTTTACGATGTGGGTTTCTATTAATGAAATTTTCATGTAGCAAACCATTTATAATCCCAACGAATTTCGAGGGAGAAATTCATTTTAAGGGGGGTAGAATGTAACACCCCGAGATTTTATGAAAAATATTCTTTTAATTTCATTAATGTCTTGTGTTTTATTCTACACCAAGATTACCTTGCTCTATACGCAACACCGTATCAGCTTGTAATATACGCAACACTATTCTTGGTTCGTGTTAGACACAATTTTGATTATAGTTATTCTACACAACATTAAGTATATATATATATATATATATTCAATGTATAAATAAAATATGGTTGGATTATGTTATACAAAACAACGAAGGTTTCTTTCACAACACGCAACCCTTACTTGGCTTGCATTACACGCAATCGCGACCTTCCACGATAGCGTGTGTTGTACGCAATACCGGGTTTTACTAAACAATGTTATATTATTATAATATTATTGTGAACTAGCCGTTATGAACAGTATTAACTAAATTTTGAATTTTATAACATTATTATTCAACTTACACATTTTCTAGAACATGTTATAAGAACAAAATAAATTTTTCGGGTAAAATAAGTATTTTTCAAAAAATGCATTTTTGCCGCCTTTTGATGGTGCACCCACTTTAAATCTAGTATTTACATTTTTATAAGTTAAATTCGACAAAATAAAATTCTTCTTTTGAATCATGATATAAAAAATTACATTAGATAAAGTTTTGATATTTTTCCGATAACATTCATATTTTAATGAATAGTAAAAACACGCTATATTTTAATTAAAAACTACTTTTTTCATCATAATATCTTATGTGGTTAAATTATAACATTGAATGGTTTTAAAGTATAAATAGAATATATTTTTACCATTTAATATAATGTATGTCATTAGCATTGATTTTACCTTGAATTCGTAGGTTAAATCAATTCAATCTTTTGCAATGTTTTAAAGAAAAACCCGTTTTCGTTCGACAAAAGGATTAATTTTAATTTAATTTCTGCATCTTTTGTGTATTGAATTTGGAAAAATTGATTCCATATTTGGAATCAGTGGGTTCAAATTATGTTAATAAGCTACTTTTAATTTTTGGGAATTATGAATAGTAACTACGGTAAATTTTATTTACCATAATTAAAGGTAAATCAGGTAATTAAGGGTAAATATAATTTTTTAAAATTACCCTAAAAAATGTCAAAATCCTATTGGATGACTAAAAGTAAACCCATATAACCTAAGGGTCGGATTAGATTCATTTAATTAAATTTTTTAAATGAAAATAGTTTAATTATTATTAAAACCAAAGAATGTGACAACATGTCACTTTCTTAAATATTATTAGTATAATAATTTCAATCTAGTGATATAATTCATGAAAATCAAAAATAAATAGTCTCCAGAAAGATAATACAATTATCTACATCATAGGATTTTATTTATAATTTTTAAGGATTAAATAATTATCATTTATTATGACACAAAGATGATGCAGTAATTGTCTTATTAATGAAATATTGACATAATTGATGTGATAAATGCCCAAATAAATGTAATTTGAGACTTTTTATGACTTACAATAATATTATAGGTTAATATTACATGTTATTGTTTATTTAAGTAACTTTTTTTGAAATTATAATTCTTTTATGAATTTCATAAAAATCATGTACCAAATAGTGTCAAAATTGACATAAATTTGTTTTTAAAAAAAATATTATATTAATAATTGTTATTTAATTCTTAAAAATCTAAGGTTCGGCCAAATGACTTAGATAAGGATAGATATATGAATAATAAACAACATGGGGTTCTTTTGGCTTGTTATGGTAAGTTTATTAACCATATAGTGTAAGAAAACAAAAAGACACGGTAAAAGTTAAATTATTTAACTTAGAGTTAAATCTAATTGATAAGGTTAAAATAATAACCCAAACTTGTCTAAATCCAATTGGATGATAGGATTTCGACCCAGTCCCACTTTATCATCTAAATAAGACCATTTGGAACCATTATAAAAAGAATTTTACCTTAATATAAAATAATATTTTGAGATTTTCCTAAGATGCCCCTATCCTCCCTTATAAAAGGGGCACCTCCTCCCTCTCCTCCTCACACCAATTTGAGCATTAAATCTCAGCCAACCCCTGACAAAATCTCTTATCCACTTCCCTAGTATCATCCTAGAGGTACTGGTCTTCTTAAAAGACCTATTTTAGTGCCCTAAAAGGAGGTCTCAAAGAAGCACTTCAAAGAAGAGGTAATATCCATTACTGATCCTTTCCTATTTCATTCTTTTTCAACTTCTTCTTCATTAGTTGTTTCATTATGAAGTAATAACATCAGTATCACTCATATATTGATATTTTATTATAAGTATGAAACATCCCTATTTAACCTTCTATCCATCCTATGGAAAATGAAATCACCGCGCGTGCGTACGTACGGAATACCGTCTCCACGCCATGGTGTAATCTATTTTCTGCCACCACCTTAATAGGATAGGTATAATGGTGTAATGAGTAACTATATATGATTATTATAAAGTGATATTGATACTTAAATATTATAAATACACTTCAACACAATTCCATGACCATGGGAACGATATCATCGCTCGTGCGTACGTACGGACTACCGTCTCCACGACGCGATGAGATTCATTATCCATGTTAACCATTCCAGAATGATTATCAAGTATATATAATGAATAATAATGGAATATATGACAAGGTAAATCTAATGGATTTATGTATATATATATATATATATATTTCATCTACTTACTTCCATTCAAGACAATAAGGAAAGGAAAGCAGCATTCATGCGTACGTACGGACTACCGTCTCTATGAACGGTGTGTTTCATTTCATTTATCTATCTATTATATATATATATATTCTGAATATATATGATATATAAATCATACTTTATATTCTGGAAATAAGTAAATCATGATATAAGTAATAATAATGTCAAGAACAACAAGTCCAAACACCTACGATAAATGAAACGATTTTACCCAAGACGCTTCTTTAACATGAATTTACAAAAGAACGGGTAATATAAAGTCACAAGTGGACCATATATGATATAATAATAATGAATATGATTCTGGAATAATTCAATAACATGATTTAAATCATTATACAGTAGGTTTAGACACGTACAAAGCAAGTCGGACCTAAGGTAAGGGATAAATTTTCAATCTCATTTTTATCTGAGATTGCTTATACGTAAGTATTTACTGGGGTTGCGTTTATCATCCATGACCATGTTTTCTAAAAATGTTTTTATAAAATGTTTACCATTCTTCTATGAATGTTTAAAGTCATTTTTACCCTCTATTGAATTTTTACCACATTGTATGAATGGAATCTTTCCTTTTGTTACCATATAAGGTACTTTTTGACATTTCCGACAAAAGTACGAGGAGAATGTTATTTTTAACTTATAAGGAGTGAAAGGATATTTACGGTTTCATAAAACCTCATTTTCAAGAAGCTTCCTCTACAATATTTCATGATTATTTTCAACAAAACCCTTATCATTTAAAATTGCATGGAATTTTGTGAAAAGAAAATGATTTTAAAGAAGAAAGGATATTTTTCCTTAAGAATTCATTTCAAGTGTTTTTCTTAAAACTATTTTCCATCTAAGATGAAAATATTTGTTATGTATGTTTCAAGTAGAATGTATCTATGATTTAAATGGTTTCAATTTTCTTATGACGAAATGATATCAGTTTTTTATGGATTATGATGGCATGACGTTTAAGAATCCCATTTTATTACAAGGGTTATGCAATGATGTATGATTTATGATTTTGTGGCACACATAAGAATGGTATCATTATGAGATGGGTGGGACCTATATCTCCCTCCAATGAATTGGGTAATGATTTTATATCTCATGAGATAGACTTGGCTGGAATGGTAGGTTATACCGGTTCAGTGAAACAGGACTGGAACGAGGGTGACTCGGTTCAGAAAGGGACTTTGTTCACTAAGATAGTCTTGGAAATGTGTTTTGACTAACAAGAAATGATTCTCTATGAATATGTGTGTATGTCACAATGTTTCATGTTTTATGTTATGATTATTGTGATTACATTTCACTACCATGATTTATCCCATGTTATGAAATTATGATCTCTTTTGCAGGTTAAGATTTCCAAAAGTTATGTGCATGTGTATATGATGTGATTGATATTTCTTTTATTTACCCTTACTGAGCATTTGAGCTCACCCAATTATGTTTTATTTTCCCCAGGATATAATGTAAGGTTTTAGGTATAAATAAAGGAAGATCTTTATGGGATATGTTGAAGATCTTTCACCAGGATTAGAAGATTATATTCTGAGTTTCCAAAGACACTAAACTATTACGATCCTTGTGTGTGTGTTTTTGTTATGTACTAAGTATTCCGAAAATGTAATGTAATGTCCATGTAAGTCAGGCTTCGGGACTCTACATCTCAGTTGGTCAAAGAAGTCATCAATGCGTGGGAGATGATATTTGTTCTTGATAGTGATCTTTTTAAGTTCTCGATAATCAATGCAGAGTATCATTGATCCATCTTTCTTCTTAACAAACAGAACAGGTGCTCCCCAAGGTGACGCACTAGGGCATATTAATCCCTTATCAAGATTCTATTGGATTTGCTTCTTCAATTCCTACAACTCAATTGGGTCAATTATATAAGGTGTCTTTGAAATAAGCAAAGCACCCGGTACGAGTTCTATTGAAAACTCAACTTCACGATTTGGTGGAAGACCCGGCAATTCCTCTGGAAAGACATCATCAAACTCTCGTACAATGGGAATATTATTAACCGTGATTTTCTCACCAACCCTTTGAGATAAATAACCTTCATTTAGTGGAATGAAGACCCATAAGATGGAAGAAATTTCCACTGGAATGTTATGTTCATCCATGCATCGATAGACGATCATAGATTGATCTGGATTATGAAATGTGACATCCCATCTTTGACAATTGATATGAGATCCATATAAAGAAAGACAATCCATGCCAAGAATCACATCAAATTCCAATATAGGAATGATCAAAATATTTGTAGGAAGCACTTTCCCACAAACTTCAATCGGGGAAGAATTATAAACTTTTGATGAGACTATTGTGCCATTAGGTGTTGTCACAGCTAACTCAATATCAAATTGTTGAGGTAATACGGTGATACCCTAAGACTTCATAAATAAAAGATTGGGTGGATCCAAAATCAAATAAAACATTTGCATCTTTAGAGTGGATGGTAAGTGTACCTTGCACCACATCGTTATCGTACTCCACATCGCTGATAGAAATTGCATGTGCCTTTCCTTTATCTTTAGCCTTAATATTATGTTGATGTCGATCATCATCAACAACCCTTGGATTAGGGAATTTATTGGCATAATGCCCCATCTCCTTGCACTTGAAATGTTGAAGTGTAGTAGGTTCATTCTCTATGTCCCTTCCTTTGTTTGCATCATTAGACATCTTCTTCCCATCATTGCGGCATTCAAATTCCTAATGACCTACCTTTCCACATTTGAAACATTTACTTGTCCCTTTAAGACAACTTCCTCCATGTTTCTTTCCACACTTTGAGCATGTGGGAAAGCTCATCTTCTTTTCAGTGTGCTGTTTATATTTTCCTTTGAATTCCTTTTTCCTCTTCTTATCAAACCCATATGACTGATTGGTTACTCCAATATCCATCTCAACTTTGAGAGTACATCAAACGATTTCCACATATCCATTGAAGTCCCTTAGGGCTAAGGCCCTTCGAATACTTGGTTTTAAGCCACTAAAGAATCGATCGATCTTACTCTCAGGTTGGATAATAATACCAGAATCGTACCTTGCAAGTCTTGTAAAATTTTCTTCATAGGTACCAACAGATTCATCATCCTTTTGCTTTAGTTCAAGAAAATCTTTCTCTATCTTTGTTTGTAGAATACGATGGAAGTACTTATTGAAAAATAAGTTCTTGAACTCTTCCCATTCCATGGAATCAATTTCATCTCTTTGGCTCATATTCTTGATATGATTTCCCTATTGATCAGCATCACCTTCAAAACAATACACTGCTATGATGACTTTATCATGTTCAGAACATTGAAGAACTAAAATTTTCATTTCAGTAGTACTAATCCATTGTTCAGCAATTAATGGATCAGTAGACCCACTGAATAAAGGCGGACGCTTCCTCATGAAGGATTCAACAGAATGTTTCTCCTTCCTTTGATTATTTGGAAGTCCTACATGATTCATAGCTTGAGAAAGTTGTGTGAGCATGGCTACAAGATTTTGTATTCCAGCTCCCATAACATTTGGTTTCTCAGGGGGACAATCATTGCATTGCCCGTCGCATTCGGCATTAACAAGGTTCCTTCGGGTTCCAACCAATGACTAATACCAAGAAGAATAGTGTGAGAAACACTAATTATACTAGGAAAACCACATAATGAAGAAAAAAATTTCACACTTAAGGTCTTATCCTAGGTTAATCATGGCCATTTCTAAAACACTAATATTTTGTTCAATGCTTAAACTTATCCTTAGGGTTCTTACTAAGGCTTTCACATCCTAGTTTCCAAAGGGTGACTATACCTTTCCTCTATTACCAACTATAACGACCCATACTTTACATACATTGTTAACACTTCAAAATTGAAGCATACTTATTACAACATATAACAAAACCACGAAAGGACTGTATATGTATAGTGTCTTTAGAAACTGGGAAACAAAAACAACTGGTTCATAAAGCGTCTACAATGTCTCTCATTTATTTCATCATATATATAGTCCCTTTTGGCATATCTTACTTAATAACCTTCTTCCTAACCTGGGGAAAGAAAACATTCAAAGGGTGATCTCAAATGCTCAGTAAGGGTAAACAAAAGAAATATCAATCACATCAAAATAAAAACATAACATTTTGGAAATCTTACCCTGAAAAAGAGATCAGAATTTTATAACATGGGATACATCATGGTAGTGAAATGTAATCCCAATAATCAAAACATAAAACATGAAACTTTGTGGCATACACACATAATCATAGAGAATCATTTCTTATTAGTCAATAATCATTTCCAAGACTATCTTAGTGGACAAATTCCATTTCTGAACCGAGTTCACTCCTTGTTTCAGTCCTGTTTCACCGAACTGGTTTAACCTGCCGTTCTAGCCATGTCTATCTCATGAGATATAAAATCATTACCCAATGCATTGTAGGGAGATGTATGTCCTACCAATCTCATAATGATACCATTCTTATGTGTTCCACAAAATCATAAATCATACATCATTACATAACCCATGTAACAAAAAATGGGATTCTTAAACATCATGACATCATAAAAAAATCATATAAGATAAAGGAATTCATAAAAATAATTCCATCACAACATAATCAAATCAATGTAATAATAGGGATTTAAATATAACCCTTTATTATCTTAGATGGAAAATAATTTTGATAAAACACTTGAACTCCATTCTTGAGGAAAATATCCTTTCTACCTCAAAAACATTTTCCTTTTTTAACATGTAATACAATTTTAAACTAAAAGAAGTTGATTAAAAATAAACATGAAAACTTGTAAATTAATCTTCTTGGAAATAATGTTTTAAAAATCCATTCATTCCGTATAATGTAAAAAAACATTCTTTCTGTACTTTTGTCGGAAAAGTAAAAAAGTACCTCGTACAAAAAAAAACAAAAGATTCTTTTCATATCCTTTACTAAAAACTCACCGAAGGGTAAAATTGGATTTAAACAATTGTAGGTGTATGTAAACAATATTATATATTGAGGGAACATGGACGTGGATGATAAAATACACCCTAGTAAATACCAAAGTATAAACAATATCAGATAAAAATGAGATTGTGATATTTTCCCTTACCTTAGGTCCGATTTTCTTCATAAGTGTTCGAACCTCCTGTATAATGATTTAAATAAGGTCATAGACTTATTCCAGAATCATACTAATTATATAATATCATATATGGTAATATTATTAGCATCTTATTAGTAATATTTCATTACTAATTGTTATACGTGTGCTTATTACTTTTTGTTCTTATGCGTGTTTTGTTCAATAAATTCTTATTCTTCTTTTTAAGTTATAGATACCTCATTTCCAGAATGGTATTAGTGTAATATATATCATATTCATTCATTAAATGCATTTATATTATCATTATGCAATGAAGATCATGTAGAACGAGTCACATCACATCGTAGAGATGATATTCCGTACGTACGCACGAGCGATGATATCGTTCCCATGATTGTGAAATTGAATTAGAGTGTATATATACTATTTCAGAATCAATATAACTTTAAAAAAATCATATATACTTTTTATGTACACCATTATACCCATCCAAGTAATGTGGTGGTGGAAAATAGATTACACCACGGCGTGGAGACGGTATTCCGTACGTACGCACGCGCGGTGATTTCATTTTTCGTATGATGGATCGATGGTGAAATAGGGTTGTTTCATACTTATAATAACATATAAGTATATGAGGGATACTTATGTTATTACTTCATAATTAAACAACTAAAGAAGAATAAGTGGAAGAAGAAATAAAAAATGAAAGAATCGGTAACATACATTACCTATTCTATGAAGCGCTTCTTCGAGACCTCCTTTTAGGGCACCAAAATTGGTCTTTGAAGAAGACCAGGACCTATAGGATGTCTCTAAGGAAGTGGAGAGATAAAATTGTCAGGGTTTGGCCGAGCTTGAAGGCTCAATGTGGTGTGAGGAAGAGAGGTAGGAGGTGGCCTTTTATAAGGGAGGAGAGGGGCACCTTTGGAATAACTAAAAATATTATTTTATTATAAAGTAAAATTTGGTTTTTAGTATCTCCAAATTGATATATTTAGAAAATAAGGTTGGTATGGGTAGAAATCCACTCATACAATAGAATTTAGACAAGTTTTGGTATCAATTTTAACCTTATCATTTAGATTTAACATTATGTTAGATAATTTAACTTTTACCGTGTCTTCTTGTTTTCTTACACTATTTTTAATAAACTTACTATATCAAGCCAAACGAACCCCATGATTTTTATTATTAATATATATTTCATTATCTATGTCATTTGGCCAAACCATATATTTTTAGGAATAAAATAACAATTAATAATATAATATTTATTTTAAAAACTATTTTATGTCAATTTTGACACTATTTAGTAATTGATTTTTTTGAAATTCATAACAGGATGATTAGTTCGAAAAAAATTAATTAAATCAATACTATCATGTCATATTAACCTATAAAATTAGTGTAATTCATAAAAAAATATCAAATTACATTTATTTGGATATTTATACCATCAATTATGTCAATATTTCATTATTAAGATAATTACTCCATCATCATTGTATCATAAATAAATTAAATTATTTTAAGTCTAAAAATTACAAATAAAATAACATTATGTAGTAAATCTTTTTATATTTATAATGAATATTTATAGTCTAATTTATCTTTTTTATATCCCTATATTAAAAATGATATACTTATTAAACTTTGATTTTAACTATTTTAATCCTTCTTTAAATAAATTAATAATAAATGTCCTAATCTAATCCAAGTGGGCATAAATGGTCATATTTTATTCCTAAGGTTGTTTCTGGTCGAATTACACTTAAAAAATAGAATTAGGACATGTGTTAGGGTGATAATAATAACTCTTTTACCCTTAATTACCCTATTTATTTTAACCGTGGTAAAAATAAGTAAAATGTTACTATTCACCAAAAAATATTTTCATCTCATTGAACCACATTTTAGTCTTTGATATTAACCGTGTCCCTCAGATTTTCGAAATTCCTCTCATAGAAGCTGTAAAATTAAGTTTTATGAAAAATTATGTTTTTTTAACTACCACTTAGTGGTTTCACTATTCATCAAAAATTAAATGTTTTCAGAAAAATACCAAAATTTCACCGTAGGCTAATTTCACTATTCCGAATCCAAAAATGAAGTCCATTTTGAAAAATATAATTTATAAAATTTAAAAAATTGGTTATTACTATTCATAACGGCTAGTTTTCATAATATTTTAATAGCATATCGTTGTTTAGTGAAACTGGGTATTGCGTACGACGCAAGCAATTCAAGAAGGTCGTTGTTGCGTGTAAAGCAAGCCAAGCTAGTGTTGTGTGTAGTGAAAGATTCCTTTGTTAAATACAAAATATTTCACATAAAAGTCTCATGCATTACAACAATGGTTGACTATGATATAATTCTCTGTGTGATTTTGATATCTAATTATGATGTCAAGATCTATTACATGAAGAAGGGAGTTACAATTTATGAGAGTGGTGTATAATGCCATATTTTTTTAGCTGGAACCTGGCCATTTGATTCTCATCTACATCCAACCCCAGTAGCTCTACAGAATTCAATTGATGTGAAGGAAGGTAATGAAATAAATGGGGGTGAGGATAAGAATGTTCTGATAGAGGACCTACCTATTCTGCAAGAATATGTTGATGTATTTCCAGAGGATTTTCCTGGACATCCTACATAGGAGGAAATTGAGTTTTCCATTGACTTAATTCCTGGTTTATGACCCATATCAAAGACACCTTATATAATGGACACTGTGGAGTTAGTGGAACTAAAAAAACAACTAGACGAATTGTGTGATAAAGGATTTTTTTAACCTAGTGTTTCTCCATGGGGAGCCCCTGTTCATTTCGTTAAGAAGAATGATGGGACTTTGAGGTTAAGCATTGACTATATAGAGATCAATGTTGTTACAATAAAGAATAAGTATCATGTGTCATGAATTGAGGATTTATTTGATCAACTTCATGGATCCCATTATTTTTGTATGATTGATCTTCGATTTGGATATCATCATTTGCTTGTGAGGAAGGAAGACATTCCAAAAACAGCATTTCGAATCAGGTACGGGAATTTTGAGTTCACAATAGTTCCTTTTGGACTAACTAATGCACCGTCTATCTTCATGGATATAATGAATAGGGTTTTCATGGATTATCTTGATGAAATTGTATCAGTGTTTATTAATGATATCATGGTATGCTCTACATGCCATGAAGATAATGAAAATCACTTGCGCAATATTCTGAAGAAACACACAAGAAATAAATTATATGTGAAGTTTATCAAGTCTAATTTTTTTCTCTAATCAGTTTAATTTTTGGGCCACATTGTCTATAAGGATGGAATATCTATAGATCTTGTGCTGTGAAATGCTTGCAAGAATGGCCAACTCCATCAAATGTAACAGAGGTACATAGATTTATTGGATTAGCTGGTTATTATCGGTGTTTCATTTAGAACATCGCCCGTTTGGCCAACCCAATGACCAAGCTCACACGAAAAAGGGGATATGTTTGTATGTAAAAAGGAATGTGTAGAATTTTTTGAAGAATAGAAGAAGAGGTTAGTGAATAATTTAATCCTGACCCTACCATCAGGGAATGATGGGTTTGTTATCTATAGCGATGTATCAAATAAAGGACATGGTTGTGTCCTTATGATGAATGATCGACTAAATGCCTATGCATCTAGGAAGATAAAAAATAATGGAAAAAGAAATCCAAAAAATGATCTTGAGTCAGTAGTGGTAATCATTTCTTCGATGATTTGGAGACATGACCTCTATGGCAAAAATTGTGAGATATATACATATCATTAGAGTTTGAAATATATATCTCAACACAAGAACTCAATATGAGGAAAATGAGATGGATTGGCCTACTTAAAGAATATGATTGCACAATAAACTACCACACATGGAAAGAAAATAAGGTAGCATATGCTTTGAGTAAATATTACCATGGAATTTAGAACAGGATCATAGTTGAAAGGGATCATATGATCATAGATCTAGTAATGATGGATTTGAGAATTACAACTTAAGGTAACACATCACTACATTTTCAATTGGGTGTTAAACCTTCTTTACTATAGAGGATAAAACGTTCTCAGGCTGATGATGAGGAGTTTCAAAATCAAATTAACACTAAAAATGATTGTAAGTTGACTGAAATTGCATATAAAGGTGTCATTTTAAAATTTGGGAAGTGGTTTTGTGTTCCCGCTATTCCTGAACTAAAGAGGGAACAATTGGATGATGTTCATAGCTCTAATTTCTCCATACACCCTAGTGTAACAATGATGTATCAAGATCTCATAGAAAACATTTTGTATAACAATATGAAGAGGGAGATTGCTGAATATACATCAAAGTGCATGGTATGTCAACAAGTTAATGCTGAGAGGAAAAAGTATAAGGGGACGATGCAACCTTGGAGAACATTTCCATGGACTTTTCCACTAGAATTCTAAGGACATCCAGAGGAAACAATGCTATATGGGTTTTTGTTGATCGTCTTAAAAAGACATCTCACTTTATCATGATTCAAGAGGACTTCTCATTGGATCAAGTTGTACAGATTTACATCAAAGAAGTGGTATTGATTTATGGAGTACCACAATCAATTGTATTCAACCGTGATCATAGATTCACCTTGATGTTTTGGAAAAGTCTCAAACATTCTCTAAGCACTAAACTATACTTCGGTATGACCTATCTTCCTCGAACTGATGGTGATTTTGAGTGGACTATTCAGACACTGGAAAACATGTTGAGAGCATGTTCAATGGAATTCAATGGAGGATGGGAGAAACATCTTCCACTAGTTGAATTATCCTACAATATTTGATTCCACTCGAGAATATAAACGGCGCCATATGAATATATTTATGGGAATAGAAGAAGAACACCGACATGTTGGGATGAAGTAGGTGAGCGTCAGATGATAGGACCTGAAATGGTCGAAGAAATGGTGGAGAAGGTGAATACCATTCAGCTGCATATCAAGGCAACCTATTTTCAACAGAAGAGTCATACAGATAAATGTCGATGAGACCTTGAGTTAAAAGATAGAGACCTGGTATTTCAACGCATATCTCCTTAGTAGAAGGTCATGAGGTTTGGGAATAATTGAAAGCTAAGTCCTAGGTATATTAGACCCTTAGAGAGCCTTGATCTAGTCGGAGATATGGCCTATCGACTAGAACTTGCACCTACCATATCGATGTACATGATGTCTTTCATGTATCCCTCTTAAGGAAGTAAATACCATACCCTTTCAGAAGTACTTTATTCAAAGATGGGGCAATTGGAGGATGATCGTTCCTATGAGGAGAAGCTAGTGAAAATCATGGATCATTGGGATGAAGTTCTACACAATAAGACCACTCATTTGGTCAAGGTACTATGGAGAAACCATAAGTACAAAGTGGCAACATTGTAAATGGAGTAAGTAAGGAAGGAAAAGTACCCCCACCTATTTTTTTCCTAGTTTGAAAAATGAAATTTCGAGGGTGAAATTTCTAATGGGCGGAAAAATGTAAGGACACAATATTTTTCAATAGAAATTTATTTTATATAAATATTTCATAATCACATGAAATCACAACATAATTAACTACTAAGTTCGCTGTGACCCTTAAAACATAAGTTTGTGTGATGTGGATTTTGAAACATCTGACATACACAGTTGCAATCAGTATGTTATTTGGAGTCCAATAAGAAAAACATACTTTTGGTGAATAGTAGCCTACCCTTTTGAATAGTAACATACCCTTATAAATATTAATATACCCTAATTAATAGTAACCTTACCTGTGATAGTACATAAATAATATTCAAGTGAAAATATGATATACAAATGATTTGGAATAAGTAAAAGAATGTTTTAAAACTGTTTTTTCGAATAAATTATGATTTTAATTAAATATTAAATTAATCATATATAGAAAAATATTTTTGATATATGGAATTCATTTTTGAATTCACCTTGTCGAAAAATGGTTGGGGTGAATTTTTGGGATTTTTCGGAAATATATGAATTTTTTATGAATAGTGAAATATGGTAAAATATCATATATCAGTTAAATACAATATTTATGACATCACAAGTGATTTACGCCCATTTTGTTCTAACAAAAATTATTAAATTACTACTCTTGGTCAATGAAGACTCACTATTCCATTTCTAGTTGGGAAATAAAAAATTTATGAAATTTATAATAAGAAATCACCTCTCTTGTCCACTATAAAACCCCCTCTCATTCCCACTTATCTTCAATCCTCTCAAGCCTTGTGCATTCTCCAAATTCTGTCCAAATATCCTCCCGACCTCCTCTCCCATGTCCATCACGCCTTGGACTCTTATAAAGACCAAAACCTCTCCATTAAAGAGGCTCTCATAGAAGTTTCGTTCAAGAGGTAAATTCCTCTTCTCAATTCTTTTTCTTTCCTTTCTAGTTCATTTGTTTTTTTATTACCTATCCTTATTAGAATTTTGTGATGGATCCTGTACCTTATATGTACTAGAATTATTTCATGATATTGGAAGAAGTTATCATCATCTCTCCCTTTTAGCTTCTCTTATACTAGTATCTAGAACACCATCCTAGATGTGTCAATTGACCACATTCAAGGATGATGGGCTTGCGATTTCTATTATCATTCTCAATTATGGTCATGAAACCATTATTTATATGGTGGAACCATATTATTATGTATTTTATATACTTTATTTAATTTTCTGTAATCATATTGTACATATATTTTTAAGTAATAATGAAAAATTGGTTTTTTGTAATCAAAACCCACAAAATAACGGAAACAATTATCATTAATGTTTGATATAATAATTTATCCTCAGGCCATGTAAACAAGTTTTATAAATGTCAAATAACACCTATGGGTGATCATAAATATGAAAATTAAATTTTTGATATTTACATCCATTCAACAAGGAGTCCAATAACTAAGAACAAGTGAACCGGTTTTGAAAATAAAGAAAACAATCACTCTGAAACTAAAAAATTCAATATAATAACTTATAAATAAGGGAATAAATGAACTAAATATAATTATTAAAAACTAAATACATGTAAAATATCTTCTTATGTAGATTATTAAAAATTGTAATTTCATATTCCAAGATCTTTAGTTCAAGAGAAGAAAAAGTATGAATTTAAGGTAAGGGGTTTTCCACCCGAACATACATTTCCATTTGGGTTATTTTCATTGCATAATTATCTCAATGAAATTATTATGTATTATTATATAATCATCATAAATTATGTTTGATTGTTCTATATATGTACACCAACCAGAATTCATCTTTATTTTTTGTATAGTTACATGTTTTAAAGGGAGCTTTTAATTTTTTTTCGAAAATACAAGCCCGATTCAAGGGAATATATCAAATTCGTACATATTTTAACGGGAAATATATAATCTATTTTTGGAAAAAATTGTATTTATAAAATCGTTAATTTTATTTTGAAAATTATACTATAATACACTTTCAGATTTATACAATTATTATTCCAAAAGAACACTTCTTTTCAAAGTAAAATAGTATTTATTTCAGGAATTGCTCGAAGATTTTATTGGAGTATCTTCCACTATTTCAATTGTATTGATGATTCTAATTAATTATTGGGATTAATAATTCATGGTATCATCTACCATATTCAATCTAAGGGATTACTAATATTTTGGTTGTGGATGTACTATCTTTAAACCATTCACTGATTTACCTCGCATGGTTGGTGTTTATGCTTAATGTTCGGGGAAAATTATTTTCATTTCATATATTAATTTCAATATGAATGTACATGTTGTTTATGTTTATCCCCATTCATATGAATAATCAATTGGAAATATTAAGGTTCAGGTGTGGCCCATTATATCCCCTCGTTGCATCAGTAGGTCTCATTAGACGGTCTCGGTCATGGCACAAGGCCTTGAAAAAATGATTACTTATGGACTTTCCACGTGGCCTTAACGGGATTTTTATGTTCTCCCACATTATGAATTCCCTAATTATGAATATAGTATTGATGTTTAGTAATTATACTATTATAATACCCATGATTATGTAATATTATGGTAGTATTTACTAAGCTCACATTTCTACAATATTATGTTCAAGATTATTTTTAGAGGCATGTGTTTTCAATTATTCACAATGTCTAATATTTATGTTATCTTTCACGTTATTTATTACCCTTACTTAGCATTTGAGATCACCCCCTTCTCATGTTTCATTTCCATAGGTTAATAAAAAAAATTTATGAATGACATGCTGAAATAACCTAAAAGTTATGCAAGATGTCTAAGGATGATCTATGTTGTTTTTCATGTCAAGTTGTAATGATGAAGTTATGTATGTATATTTTTTTCAATAATGAAAAACTACATATTCCTTTGGGATGCTTCTTCCTTGTTTGAATGCTACTGTAATCAGTAAGGAACTAGCTCCGAGAAACTAGGGTTCGGTCCTTACAATTTAATTTATAAATTTATATGAAGATAAGTTATCATTGGTTCATCCCATGAAAAATAAATTAAACCAAAGGACTAAATTATATTATATCCATAAAATAACAATAAATATTTTCATATATTTAAATAATTTTTACATAATTATAATAATTATTGTTGGTGAATTATGCTAAGTTTTAATAACACAAACACCCCATGATATATCTATAAATCCAATAATAAGACAAATCCTAAAATTCTCTCATTACTCAACTGATTATCTCACTCCATAAACCTATAAAAATTTAAATTCAATAAATAAATAAATAAATATTTATATAATGTATGGGTGAATAAATAAAAATACAATATAGGCTAATTTAATGGAATTAAAACATTTCCATTGGAATAAGTGAATATAAATTCATAATTGAGTGAAAAAATTAACATAAAATCCATCAAAAAGAGAAAACAATCTAACTCAGCAACTATCATAATGAAAATAAGATAAGATACTCATCATTGATTATCCATTACTATTATCAGACAATATTTAATCATGGTTATAAAAAATATCAAAAAATGATACGATTATAGACACCTATCTCAATTAAGGGGGTTGTGTAGTACAACAATAATGGTAAATATGGGTTACTAGATTGAGGATAGGGGGAGTGAGTGACAATTGACCAGAAGGATGAAAGGGTAAAGAGATGTAGAAAGGAAAGGGTAGTGAGGGTGAATGTGAGTTCATGGGAAAGGATAAGACAAGTAGTGGTGTGGAATTTAGGATGATGATGATACGAGACAACCCAAGGGGGGATGGGGTTTTGGGGAGCCAGGTCAAATAAAGGAAAATAAATATAGTGGATGGGAGAAGAGCATTTTATCATTATGGTAAATATTTAGCTATGATTTCAAGAAAATCAGTGATAAAATATTTAATTTTTTTATTGGCTTTTAAAATCGATAAAAAATAACCACCCTTAAACTCATATTTTGTTTTTGTTATCCTATATTTCCGTATAAAGATCTCATTAAGAAATTAGTTTCTTATAAATTATGTCACACATTTAAGAAATAGTTATATTAAAAATATTATATTATCTAATTGTTTTACCAATTATTTGATTATATTCAATGTAATCAAACTTCTACCGTGTTTGGTGGTTCCATACTTCACAAATGTGATTATGTCCATACAACAAAATAATGGATGTTCATGCCTTGAATAAAATAAAAATATCAGATAATTACATGTCAAAATAAAAAATTATGTTTTGAAAATATACTACTATCTTAAATTTATACCTAATTGAGGATTATAAGTGGTATTTGTTGGATCCAGTGTGTCTGGAGGATTGATAGGGGGTCTAATGTATGCAAAGGGATGATCGGAAGGGTATACAATATAAGTTAATCTATTTGAGAAAAACAATTAGATAATGGATAATTAATTAATGGAAGTCATAACTCTGATATTTGTAGAAATTTAATATAGGGATGGGTAGCATGGGCTCTTATCTGATTAGGAATTAAAATATGAGGATGATGATAAACAAAATGCTTCTGATAAAATAATAATTTAGAAAATCCATGATTCACATATGGGAAATGAGGGATAATAAGATATGGTAGGCGGCATATCTTATGATATGTCTCAGTCCAATCAGCTATGATGTGTTCTTTGAGTAGCTGTAGTTCCTCTCCCATGGAACTGGTAGGCTTTTCACTAGTCTTACTTGTCTGGATAAAGAATAATTTTCTCCTAAATGGTGGAACTAAATTAAAATCAAAAAATTATCAATGATGTGAAATTATGTTTTTTAATATATAGATATATATATATATTAAATAATATACTCACAAGTTGAAAAATAGGAGAAATTATAAACTCTCTAAGGAAGTGATCATTTTTAGAGATTCTCTTCCTTTATGTATCATCAATATTTAACAATTCATATTTTGGAACTGAATATATATTTAATTATAAATTTAATATTATTTTTAAAACACCATAAAATTATAAAACAATAAAATTTGATTTGATTGTGTATGTGACATGAATCACCAATCTTAAAATCCATATGAAATATATTTCTTCAAATTTATGTTATTTGATATCTTGTGGAACACACAACCCCCAGTCTACATGAACTGCAATTTGGTGTACAATTTTATCCTCGCCCTTAAATTATAGGGAATAAATAATAATAAATAATTATTTAAATTATATGGTTTAAATATGTAATTTTTTATGAATTTATTTGGAATAATATAAGAATCATTTCAATAAAAAAGAAATATTTTTTGAAAAAGTAGTATTTTTTCTGATAGTTGTCTTACTCAAACATTGCACTGAGAAATTAAAATTAATTTTTTAAAATATAAGATTATTTTGATAAACTAAACTTTTTTAAAATGAAAATATCTAATATATCTTACGATGAATGATTTATATTTTTTTGAAATATTTAAATTTTCAATTAATAGTGATGAATAAATAATTTTAAATGAAAAATAAATTTTCATTAAAATTATTTTTTAAGTTAAATTATATTTTTAATTTTTTTAAATTTATATTTAGTTCAATTATATATCTATTAATCCAATAAGTTTCATTAGAATTATTTTAATATTTAAATTTGATATAAAAATATTGTATATTTTTTAACATTTTTTCTTTGTAAAAATGATTTCACATCATGCATGTGAGATTATTTATATATTAAAATTTCCACTTTTGTGAATGAAATTAATAAAAATTGATTCAATATGTTTACCATTCAGAATATATATTTTCTAATAATTTCATATTAATATATTTCCCTAATAATAAGTAAAACCAGTGAAAATTATTTAAATTCGTTAAGGTAAAATGGGTTTACTATGGGTTAAAGGAAAATAATAAGGGTTAAAATGAATAAAAAACGTATCTAAAACATAATTTACGGATATATATAGTCATTATAATTTCTAAGCATCAATAATATTCTATTTTGGACCATTTTTCATTTGAAAAATATGGTTACACATTTTCCTTTTCAAATATTATAGGTTTTCCACTCACCTATCCTTCAAAAGGACACCCCCTCTCTTGTCTAATTCACACATTTGTACCATTTTGGTTTGAAAAATTTATGCTAAAATAACAAAAAAATTCCACAACATCATTATATAATCATGGGTTTGGTTATAAATCCATACTAAGAATACTTTAGGTTCAATCTTGAAGAGGCAGTTCAATAAGATGTAAAATTTCTAACGATGTGTTTTTAATTTATTTATCTTACCCATCCTTCAATTATTATTAAAAAATGATGATATAATAACCTCAGTATAACACATATAGTTATTTGTTTATGTTATGTTAATGACCTAAAAAATATACACTTCCATCAAATGGGTTACAAAATCACCATTCATGTGTATGGAAGACTATTTCCTCATGAACCAATGTCATTCATTTTTTCATTTACACCACTCATGGTTGGTTATGATTATATATATATATATATGATATTTATAAAATATTTATAACTTTTTAGTCACTATATAATATATACAATCTTTATTTTCATTATATTGGGATATAATAAAAATTTTCAGGTGTATGGAAGACTACCTCCTTACGAAGTGATGTAATTAATTTTTCACTAACCCATTACATGGAAGGTAATATAGATAGATTTAATGAATATATTTTATATAAATGATGTAATTTTTATATTATGGAAAATTTTACTATTCCTAAAATATAATCGTTCATTTTATTTCTTAACTTTTTCAGTCACATAAAGAAGATAACGTTTCCCATGTACATGTACAATAATGCCTTTACAAAATGGCGGGACTCACTTTTCCTCACCACACCACATGGTTGATATATATAAGTATATTGAAAGAACATAATATTCTAATTATGATGGTATTCTAATTATTTAAATATAAAATATTACATACCATCTTTCCAAAATGAGAATTGAAAAAGTGGAAACGTTACTAATGAGTTTGTATGACATACTGTCTCCATGATCCTGACAAACATCATTTATTAAAAACATATTTCATAGACTTTATTAAAATTAAAATTTATGTAAACATATTATAATTATTTCACTATTATTATATTTGAGAATATGGAAGAATGTAATATGCACATTAACCAAATCTTTCATGATAAAACATGCATGAAGAAACAAGCCAATTAACACAAAAAACAGTGAATATAATGATATATTATTAATGAATGACTGATAATTTGTTATATAAAGATACTTATATGTTATTATAAACATTAATATAGGTATTTTATAATTTAAAATCTTTTTTATAACAACATTAGTGGTGTTTAAATAATTTTCACCCAAACGGAATCATGTGGTAAGGGACTTCGTCATAATTTCCCTTCATTGAGGAATATTTTAATTATATGCATCTAATTTCTTTTAGGTGGTGTATAAAATTATTCTTTGACATGTAATATAAATATTCCCTAAAAATTATTGGTAATTTTTATCTCAATTTTAATAATTTCATCTAATGGTATTTGGATTGAAGATCACCATGCTGTAAAGAATTTCATAATTCAATGTCAATTAATTAGGTTACATTACATATTTTTTTCCTTTTATATTCTATGATTATATATGTAATTAATTCTAACTGTATTATGTTTTATTTAAACATATTATTGGTGATTTACATTTGATACACATAATTCATTAATTTATTAATTATCACTTTAATGTTACTATAAGAACATGAATCCCCTTTCAGGTATGGATCTTGTTTTCTTGTTGATTTGAGGAAAAAGGAAAGAAGGAAAATTTTATGAGTACCCGCTATGCAGCTTCATGTACATGACCATGTGATGACGTTAAAGGGTAGTATAAGGTGTGATTTGGTTAAGGTGTATACATGTCATGTATCCTTAAGGTACACCTCATTTATATTTATTATTAATTCTTAAATCGAACCATGGTTGTATCTCGTTCATAGAAATAAATTCTTCTTATGTTATCTCATCCAGTAGAGACTGAAGATCATTATTCTTCTCTGAGTCCTCGACCGACCATTTGTTCTCTAAATCAACTGTCGTCGATTGTGTTGGAATCACCATGGTGAGTTTCTCCTTCTATTAGAGCCTTACCCTTGATTCCTCATATTTTAGAAGATACCCTTGGTTGAATGATTTAGAAGATATTATAGATCTACAGCATTCTAAGTCGATTCAATGGCTGAGGTTCAACTATATCGATCGTACAATGTCAAGGAAGGTGGTTTTTTCCTTTTCATAGTTTGTATTTGAATTATATGTTCAAAATTTCCCAACACCGTAGTTCTGGGTATTGTGTGTTTAGGAAATTTAACCCTTTAATGCATGTTATTCCTTGGTCTCTACAGTTACAGATCTTGTTTGAGAATATGGTTTATTTAAGTTGATTTGGATTTAACGTCCCGGTTCTAGGAGCCACCTAGAGGTACCTCGTACCAGGTTGGTCACATGGGCTTCAGCACATTTCCCCGAATGCGAGAGGCTTCTGACAAGCAGTGAGGGCCTTTGGTGAGATAGTGGAGAAAATATGCCCTCATTGGAAGAGTATCACAGTGGAAGTAAATAAATAGTAATAGTAGAAGAAACAATAGTACCATAGAAAATTTAAACATTGGACGACTAGAAGTAATAAAAACTAGAGAACATATATAAATTGAGGCGTGAAACATATGTCTAGGAAATAGCCAAACAAGTCACAGTGCTGAATACAGTACTAATATTATGTACAAAAGAAAAACAAGTAAAAAACTCTTCAGCATTGCAATCCATAGCTTGGTCCCATGCTCTACAGCTCTAGAGCAGTCATGTATGAAAATTAGAATGGAACTTGCCTTTATATAATCCTAATGCAATATAATATATTTGGGCCCAAAATCATGGCGCAAACAGGGTGTGAAACTAAATCCCAGTAGGCAACCACCACAAGATCTGAGCCTAACAGTCAGGGAATATATGGCAGGTAATAAGTAAAGAAAACACTAAATAAAAGTAAACAATTCCGAGTTTCAATGCATTCAGTTTCATATATCAATCAATATCTTATCAATGATGTTAACCCTCCAAGTAGTACATAAATCTTAACCCTCTGGTTCAACCAAACAAGTACAAGGAAGTAGCTAAACACAAACGGTAACCCTCTAAAAGTTATCACAGCCTAACCCATATGGTTCAACCAAACAAGTAATGAAACCCTCTTGGCAATACCCTTAGTGTAACCCCTCTCGTTCAGCTTATGCATAGACTCTCTGAGGAACCACTCTCTGTCAATTACTCGTATAGTCTTAAATCTGATACTTAATGTGCTCTGGGGAAGCACTTACGTCACATTCCCCCTGTGGCCTGTGTCAAGTAACTAAAGAAACACTTAGGAATCACTTACGTCAATTCCCCATATGGTCTTGAATCACCAAAGTAAATAGACACTCTGGAGAAGCCCTTATATCCATTCTCCCAATGGTCTACTACATCAGGTTCTCATGGCCCAGAGCACGTCAAGAAAGAATAGCAATGTGTATCATCCAATGTAACCCTGAAGAACTACTTATCTATAAGTCTATAGTATATTAGCATGTCATCTAAATAAATGACTCCATCCAACATTACTAGGAATGGGAATAACAACAAGGCATCCTTACTGGCTAAGAAGGACCAAATGGTCAAAACAAGGCATGCATGGGATAACACTTATTAATCATATAAATTAACCCTATTAACATTCAATCAACCTTTTCTCTACCATATAAGAATATTAGGAAATTAAGAGGGATAAAATAGTAACCACACAACACCCTGTTCAATGGTATTGATCAAATTGAACATATAACTCATATAATTTCAACGGAAAGGTAGAAACCACCTATATTGGCATTAGGATATTGTTATAATCGAACCTCAATCCTTGAATTTCCCAAAAACACCGTAGATCTAAAAAACACTTAATATTTTCAATGAAGGTTAACTAAGGAATGGGGAGGAATCAAGAAACAATGCTCTAGGAGAAGGAAGAGACTACAGAGGTGATCCCTATGCAATCAATGACGGTCTAATCGAAAAACAGATACTCGATTGGGGTCTCGGAGAAGTAATGTGGTCGTACGGTCTCTCTCAGTCAAACCAGACCTAGAAGGAGATGGTTCTCTCCACTAGACGTGACCCCAGTACGTTTAATGAAAAAAATTACACAACTTCTACTTTAGAAGTTCCCACTGTGTACTTGCCTTCACCGGCCACCACATTAGGCGGTCTCTAGGACACCACAAATGGCCATGTGCAAGGTCGTGACATTTTAAGAACCTAGAAACATATCGTAACTGAGTACATGGTGTGTACATATAATGTACATGGTGTGTGCTGAAGAAATATCTCAAAAACTCTTGTTTTTCCTCAAAAATTCCAGAAAAAGAAAACATACAAGAAAAGAAGATCTGGGTTCTTACAAACCTTCCCCCTTAAAAATATTCAACCCCAAATTTCCGTAGCATAGTGCGGTAAAAGAATAATCCTTGAAAAATTACGGACACTTCGATTTTACATCGGTCTCCCTCTCCCAAGTATCATTCTGTACTCACCTATGCTGCCATAACACTGGTACCAGAGGAACAGACCATCCACAGAGAACTATCTTACTGCGATCAAAAATCTAGATAGGGTGCTCCTCCAACGAGGCATCCACCTCAAACTCAACCTCCTCGGTTGAAGAACATGAGATAGGTATGATAAGTAATATCACAGATGAGAAGCGTGACAAATGTAGTGCATAAATTGGTACCTTTGAGATAACTATAGCTAAGAGGCAACCAGCCCGACTCTCTCTAAAACCTCAAACAGACCAACGTACATCAACGAAAGCTTACCCTATTTTATAATCCTCTTGGTCCCCAACCTTGGGGTGACATGCATGAAAACATAATCCCTGAACTTGATCTCTATATATCTTCTTCATTAATCAACATAAGACTTCTATCAAGACTGTGTCATAGCCATCCATTTCTGAATCAACTCGATCTGCTCTGTGGTCTCCTGGACAAGACGACATCCCATTATAAATGCCTCTCCAACCTCCATGTAACCTAAGGATGATCGGCATGTCCTACCATACAAATCCTCAGAAGGTTCCATCTGAATTGTTGATGGAAAACAATTATTGTAGGGAAATTCCTCAAGAGGTATGTGATTCTCCCAAGAACCTCCAAAGTCAATGATTCATGCTCGCAACATGTCCTCAAAAACCTGAATTTTATACTCAGATTGGCCATCTGTCTGGGGATGGTAAGCTATAATCAAAAGCACGTATGTACCAAAAGCCTTCTGAAGTCCCTGCCAGACCAGAGAAGTAAGACATGTGTCCCTATCTGAAAAAATGGAGTGTGGAATTCCATGTAGACGTAATCTCTTGCGGATGTACAACCATATCAGCTCATCAATGCTAAAGGACACCTTAATCGGTAATAAGTGAGAAAGCTTCATGTGTAGGTCAATTACAACCCATAAAATATCATTCTATAAAGGTGAAATCGTTAAACCATCCATGAAATCCATTGTGACATCATTCCACTTCCACTTGGGAATGGGTAACTACTGCAAAAGCTCGACTGGTCACTGATGCTCTACCTTCACCTACTAACAGGTGAAACACCTTATTTAGAATAAAAAAACAGCATTCATCATACCTATCCACCAATACTAATGGTGTAGATCATGATACATCATGGTGACACTAGGATAAATTGCCAAAACTGTGGAAGGAAAGTATCGCATAAACACTTCACGTATGTATGATGACACCCATACACTCCCCTGGAAACACAAGATCTCATCCTTGCATATGGTCCATCTGGGAATAGTTTCCTCTCCTGACACATTTTCCAATAGAACTAGGAATTTAGAATCTAATAGATTCTTCATTCACACTCTATCAAGAAGAGTATTTGCAACAATTATAGAAGAAAGAAACAACTTCCCCTGTCTGTCATGCACCTTCAAATGCATATTAGAGAACATTTCCATAAGCTTCCAGTAACTGCTAGACTCTTAAACAACATTTATATGAGTCCTCCTTCTTAGTGAATATTCCACTATATTTCCTTTCCCAGGCATGTAGGAAAGCTCAAAGTCAAAATATTGAATGTACTAAACTCACCTTCACTGTCTCAAATTTTTTTCATGCTGGATGACGATATACTTGAGACTTTTGTGGTCATTAAAACTCACAAAATGCACTCTGAAAAGATAATTTCTCCAACATAGTAAGTCATGAACAACTACTGCCAACTGAAGATTGTTCATTGGGTAATTCCTCTCATGTGGCATTAACTGCCAAGACCCGTACGCAATTACTCCTTATCCATGCATAAGCACTGGCCCCTATTTGATACCGGAAGCATAATAGTAAACAGTATATATCTTTCTAGGATTTGGAAATACTAGTATCATTGCTCATGTTAACCTCCCTTTCAGCTCCTGAAAGGCTGACGTGCAAGAATCTGCCCACAAATACTTTACACCCTTCTAGTCAGTCCTGTCAGTGGAGATGCTAAGCATGAGAAGTCCTGTATGAAACACATGTACTATCCAGCCTTCTCAATAAAACTCTACACCTCAAAGACATTCTTCCGGTGCACCTAGGAAACTAAAACTATAACTATCATTGTGTCTACTGATACTCTTGTCTCTAAGATATCATGACCCAAGAAGTGAATATGGTCCATCCAAAAGTGGAATTTCGAGAGCTTAACATATAATTAACGCTCTCTCAGTGTAATCAAAATGATCTATAGATGGGTGTCATGGTCATTTCTAGTTTAATAGTACACCAAGATATATTCCATGAATATGACCATGAAAGAATCCAATTATGGATGGACCACTCGGTTCATGAGTGCCATGAAAACTATAGTTTTGTTCGTGAGACTGAATGAAATAACCACATACTCATATAGACCATATAAGGCCCCAGCCTTAAACCTTACTTAATCTTGAGTTATTACAAGATTACACATTGAGGATCTTTTCGGGTTTAGAGTTTTAGAGAATTAGATCATAAAACTTGCATTACATTCCACATATAAACAAAGTGGTTACATAAAGATAGTATTCTTCATTCCCATCAATGGGAACACATTTAAAATAAAACATGGATTATTTCTTGACACATCCTTGACTCTATCATCTTATCATGTACCTTTCCCTTGACCTGTGAAAAACATTTCAAAAACTTGGGATGAGCATAAAAACTCAGTATGGGTTATAAAAACATGGAAAGGAAACATGAGTTCATATATACATAAGAATGAAATCATACTTTACCCATAAAACATAGGCACTTTAACATACCTCATAAAAACATGAATAAATCATATAAATCATAATACATAAAGGTAACTTGAGGCATTCATAACATTCTTACGTAGGGAGTAACCCTCTTGGTTACGTTTGGAATACCCATCACAGTATATTCCCTAAAATCTCTTCGGAGAAACCTTAACATTTCACTCCTTCGCGTTACCCAATGCATTGGAGAGCTATAACGGGCTCACCCGCCCTTAGTTTATCACGGAACCACCCGTTTTCATAATAATGCCCAAGAACCATAACATAATCATATCACATAAAACATGCATAAAGGAAACATAAAATTTCCACATTTCAATCACGAGATATCAATACAACACATTGATATAAAAACATTATGAAAACCATTTTCAATACCAAAGTAAAACATGGTATTTATTTTTCTTTTAAAAAAAGAAGGTATGGCTTGTAGAGGAAGCCGAAACTCAAATAACGATCACGACGACGGAGAAGTTGTTGTCGCCGCATACGTACGACAAAAACATTCCCTTTTGTCGTTTAGTAAACGCTTCGTATAAAAAAGATTCCTTTTGAATAAACGTAAAAGTCAAAGGGGTTTATACACCGTATAAAAGAAAGTTGTGTATAAAATAAAATATGCCTCAACGAAAGGAGATTGAGACGAAGTCCCATACAAAGATAATTTTTAAAATAAAATAGATATATTATGTGCATTCTCTATAAGTACACATAAATAAAGTACAAATACAAGATATGACATAATAATATAATGACATACTTTGAAAGTACGAGATTAACCCAAAGAATGGAAATTGGGTTAAGAAGTTCCCATACCTCGTATCTGACTTGACCCGACCGTTCTTTAAACTCCTGAATAATAAACTTTAGTTAATCTCTACTTGCTTAAGAACCTTTTTCAAGTTCATTATTCCTTTTATACCATGTTATGAACATCATGTAATTATTTAAGTTAATAATGTTTATTTTGTCGGTATTTGGTTCTTAAGTCAAAAATAGACTTCTTACACTTACATGTTGTTAATTTGGTCAAAGGTTCATTATATCCAGAATGGTATTCATGATGTAGATATCATATATGTCATATATATCCAGTACATACATTCATTTATAATATTACATCACATTTAGAGGTAAGAAATGAAATGCACCGTTCATGGAGACGGTAAGCCGTACGTACGCATGAACGCTACTTCCATTTCTATTTCATATTTTCTGGAATGGAATCATAATGATATAAGAGTATATTATAATTCCAGTATAATAACATATATAATATCATTAACTTTATCCTTTACACATCCCACATATGGTATTAACGAATCAAATCACTTTCAGGGGGCGGTAGTCCGCACTTCCTAAAATGAAGATATCGTGTTTTACCCATAATGGAAACCATAAAGGTATGCCCAAAATGAAAAAACAGAAGCTTAAGGAAAACATATTATATATCATATATAAAAATAGTGACATCATAATGGCCACCTTTGAAGGTGTTAAATGAGTGTTGAACAATCATCGTTTCGGGAGGCAGAATTTCGCCATCCACGGAAACCTTATGTTCTTTAACCATTTGATGTAGTTGTGTGGAAGTGTAGCTCAAATAAATCTTATAACAACATCCTAGTATATTGAAGATACTTTTGTTGTTACAAAAGAAGTAAATAAAAAGAGTTTAGGGGGTTGGAGAAGCAAAATAAAACAAATGAACATTAGAGAATGAATTACCTTAAAAAGTGTAACTCCTTTTGGTTTGAGCCTAAAGGCTTCCTTTGAAAGGATTCTTCCCAAAGGGAATCCTCTAGGATGAGGAGAGGGATGTGGAGAGAGCAAATGGGCAGGGTTTGTCCGAGCCAAAGGCTTGAAGAGTGTGTGAAATGAGGTAGAGGTGGGGGCCTTTTATAAGGGGAGAGGAGGGGCACTTTTGGAAAGTAAAGAAACATTACATTATTTGAAAATGTGTTTCGGTTTTAAAAGGTCCCACATTGATGGAATTCGTGTATAAGGTGATAAGGGTTCGAAATCCACTCATCCAATTGGGTTTGGACATGTGTAGTTCATAGATTTTACATTATCTTTCTATTTTATTTAAATCGTCAAATAATGATGTCATCGCTGCATCATTATTATGTCATAAATAATTATGTTTATTTAATGTCTAAAAATTATAAAACAAATACTATGATATAGGAAATCTTTTTAGATTTCTAATGACTATTTATAATCAAAATTTTGACTTGTATAACCCCAATTAAAAATTGTTTTCGCAAAACATATTATGTTTGTGTCATTTTCACTTTAACATTTAATAAAAAGTAATTTATGTCATTTCCCAACAAAAGTGGATCCATGGGGTCCCCAAGTTGACCCATGGCTTGTCTTGGTCTGCCATGACACAACCAATAAGGTTGGGACATGTGTCTAGGTCATTTTATATTATTAAAGCATTATTTATTCCTTAAACTACACTAATTACCCCTAATCGCGATTAAAAACTTAATAAGTTACTATTCACCAAAAAATTATTTTAATCTCATTGAACCACATTTTACTTCTTAATGACAACTATGTATGTCGGATTTTCAAAATTCAATACACATTAGTGGTAAACTTTCATTTAACTGAAAAATCAGTTTGCTTGATTACCACTTAGTGGTTTCACTATTCATCAAAAATTGAAGTTTTTCAGAAAATTACCGAAAATTCACTCTAAGCTATATTTGATATTCCGAATTCAAAAATGAAGTCTATTTTACAAAATTCAAATCATATAAGTCACATTAATTAATTCAATAATTAATTCCCGCTGCCAGAGCAAATAGCGTGTTTTTACAAAACAATAAGTATCAAAAGATTGACACCTGTTTAAGTCTAATTTCAAAGTGAAATTGATTCCAATGACCACCATTAGATAAAATGGTAAAAATATATTCTAATTTCACTTCAAAACCAATTCAAAACATAATCTAATCATATAAATAAATTAGATTAAAAGTAGTTTTTATGTAAAATGCAGTATTTTTCACTATTCATTAAAAAATGAACATTGTCAGAAAAATACCAAAAATTCACACAAGGTAAATTTTGATGTCCCAATCATAAAGGATAAGTTTATTTTGACAAACATAGTTTATAAAATTGTCAAAATATAGATTCAAAAATGGTTTTCCATCAAAAGGCACTAAAACAATCTTTTAAGAATATTAGTGTATTCCATGCATAAGATTGTATTTATTTTCATTTTAAGCCTCTAAAACACTGTCTTTATCATTAATAGACATAGATAAAAATATCTATTATTCATTACTTACTTGGGATGTTACATCCTTCCCCCCTTTAGAAAATTGTGTCCCCGCAATTTATTTACTTATCAAATAAATTGGGGTACTTATCCCTCATTGCATTTTCGGATTCCCATGTTGCCTCTTCAATCATGTGGTTTTTCCACAAAACCTTTACCTGCTTAATCACCTTATTCCGTAACACTTGCTCCCTATGGTCAAGAATCTGGACCGGTTGTTCCTCATAAGATAGGTTCTCTTCCAGCTGAACTACCTCTGGACTCAAAACATGAGATGGATCTGGCATATACTTTCTCAACATCGAAACGTGAAAAACATTGTGTACCTGAGATAAACTCGGAGGTAAAGCCACTCGGTATGCAACTGATCCAACTCTCTATAGAATTTCGTATGGTCCAATGAACCTTGGACTCAACTTTCCTTTCTTACCAAATCTCATCACACTTTTCCAAGGAGAAACCTTGAGAAAAACATGATCACCTACCTCGAAAGATAGATCCTTCCTCCGGTTATCCGCATAACTCTTCTGCCTGCTCTGAGCTGTTCTCATGTGTTTCTGAATCAGCTGAACTTTTTCTGCCATCTTTTCTACCAATTCTAGTCCCATCAACTTCCTTTCACCCACTTCATCCCAGAAAGCTGGAGTTCGACACCGCTTCCCATATAATGCCTGAAATGGTGCCATCTGTATACTGGAATGAAAACTGTTATTATATGAAAACTCAACCAAAGAAAGATGTTGGTCCCAACTTCCCTGATAATCCATAGAACAAGCTCGCAGCATATCCTCCAATGTCTGAATTGTTCGTTCTGACTGCCCATCTGATTGAGGATGAAAAGCTGTACTAAAATTTAATTCAGTACCCAACGACTTCTGAAGGCCTTTCCAAAAGTTAGAAGTAAACCTGGGATCACGATCTGATACAATGGAGAGAGGAACTCCATGTAACCTGACTATCTCTTTAAGATACAAACGGGAAAGTTGATCAAGAGAGAAAGTATCTCGTATAGCAAGGAAATGAGCAGACTTGGTCAATCGATCAACAATATCCCAGATTTCATTATTACCTCGAGATGTCTTCGGTAATCCAACAACAAAGTCCATGGATATATTCTCCCATTTCCACTCTGGCACTGGTAAAGGCTGAAGCATCCCTTTCGGTAACTGCCGCTCTACTTTAACCTATTGACATGTCAAACACTTCACAGTAAAATCAGCAATATCTCTTTTCATTCCATCCCACCAGTAATACTCCCGCAGATCTCTATACATCTTAGTACTGCCCGGATGAACTGAAAACAGAGAACTATGAGCTTCACATAACAACTCTCTCTTCAACTGTGAATCACAAGGCACACATAACCTCTTCACAAACCTCAAAACACAAACACAAACTTATCCAAGAACTCATGGAAAATTTTATTCATAAGGTCCATGAATACAGCAGGTGCATTGGTTAACCCAAAAGGCATAACTAAAAATTCATAATGGCCATATCTAGTACGGAACGCAGTCGTCTGCTTCTTTTACTTTCAACTGATGGTACCCCGACCTCAAGTCAATCTTCGAAAAATACTGAGCTCCCTGGAGCTGACACCACTTCATTCTATGGCCCAACATCTGCTGAAGTAGTTTCAAAGGATTTCACCACCCCTTTCTGCTTGTAGTCTAACTGCTTCCCATCACTCAAGCTCCTTGTCGGACACTCGTTTGCATAGTGACCCATCTCATTGCACTTATAACATTTCACTAACTGTAAATCAAATTTGTTTTTACCTTCACCTTGATCCTTTTCAGTGCAATCACGAGCCTTATGTCCCATCTTACCACATCGGTAGCACTTCCCAGAATTCAGAAGACATTCCCCAGCATGCCTTTTGCCACATTTATCACAAACTGGAAACTTAGTTCTCTTACCATCAGACTTTTTTGAAGAATTCTTACCTTTCTCCTGCCACCTCGGTCTCTTCTTCTGCTGGTTGTTATAGGACACTTGGTCATCGGCAAACTCCATTTCCACCTTCTCAGCACATCGAACAAGCTTCTCATAAGTTTTAAACTCACGAGAAGCTAATGCCCTTCGATACTTTGGCTTTAATCCTGAGTAAAAACGATTGATTTTACTATCAAGGTCTCGGATAAAATTGGGAGCATACCTTGCCAATCGAGTGAAGCTTTCTTCATAGGCAGCCACTGAGTCTTCCTCTTGCCTCAATTCCAAGAATTTCTTTTCCATCCTAAGTCGAACAGCCTTAGGAAAATACTTCTCAAGAAACATACCTTTGAATTCATCCCAGTCAAGAGCATCAATCTCATCGGCATCCCTGATATTTTTAACCATAGACCACCACTGATCTGCTTCACCCTCCAAACGGTAAATAGCAAGACTAACCTTTTGATTGTCTGAACACCCCATGACATCAAAAATCTTCTCCAGTGCTTTAATCCACCCTTCAGCTTGCACAGGGTCAGATGATCCTCTGAATGATGGTGGATGTTGCCTCATGAAATGTTCCACCACTGACATGTTCCTCTGCGGTTGATCTGGCTGATCTCGTGCATGGATACCACCGCCATTTATCGCCTGAGTCAACTGCGCCATTACTGCAACAAACTGTTCAGTTCCAATTCCGACCATTTCTGGATGCTGATTCGGAAGGTTATTTCCTTTTGTATGCCTTCCTAGCACAGCTTCCCTGTTTCCTCTGTGGAAAACCATTCTGAACAAACATGTCTTAGATGATGCAACATGGTAATCTTTAAATGCTATATCATTTCGAAAAAGAAAAAAAAAAATTTTGGATAATCATTTAATAGAATTCTAACTCCTAAAGTTATCTAAACCGACCTCTGATGCCAACTATAAGGCCCCAGCCTTAAACCTTACTTAATCTTGAGTTATTACAAGATTACACATTGAGGATCTTTTCGGGTTTAGAGTTTTAGAGAATTAGATCATAAAACATGCATTACATTCCACATATAAACAAAGTGGTTACATAAAAATAGTATTCTTCATTCCCATCAATGGGAACACATTTAAAATAAAACATGGATTATTTCTTGACACATCCTTGACTCTATCATCTTATCATGTACCTTTCCCTTGACCTGTGAAAAACATTTCAAAAACTTGGGATGAGCATAAAAACTCAGTATGGGTTATAAAAACATGGAAAGGAAACTTGAGTTCATATATACATAAGAATGAAATCATACTTTACCCATAAAACATAGGCACTTTAACATACCTCATAAAAACATGAATAAATAATATAAATCATAATACATAAAGGTAACTTGAGGCATTCATAACATTCTTACGTAGGGAGTAACCCTCTTGGTTACGTTTGGAATACCCATCACAGTATATTCCCTAAAATCTCTTCGGAGAAACCTTAACGTTTCACTCCTTCGCGTTACCCAATGCATTGGAGAGCTATAACGGGCTCACCCACCCTGGGTTTATCACGGAACCACCCGTTTTCATAATAATGCCCAAGAACCATAACATAATCATATCACATAAAACATGCATAAAGGAAACATAAAATTTCCACATTTCAATCACGAGATATCAATACAACACATTGATATAAAAACATTATGAAAACATTTTTCAATACCAAAGTAAAACATGGTATTTATTTTTCTTTTAAAAAAAGAAGGTATGGCTTGTAGAGGAAGCCGAATCTCAAATAACGATCACGACGACGGAGAAGTCGTTGTCGCCGCATACGTACGACAAAAACATTCCCTTTTGTCGTTTAGTAAACGCTTCGTATAAAAAAGATTCATTTTGAATAAACGTAAAAGTCAAAGGGGTTTATACACCGTATAAAAGAAAGTTGTGTATAAAATAAAATATGTCTCAACGAAAGTAGATTGAGACGAAGTCCCATACAAAGATAATTTTTAAAATAAAATAGATATATTATGTGCATTCTCTATAAGTACACATAAATAAAGTACAAATACAAGATATGACATAATAATATAATGACATACTTTGAAAGTACGAGATTAACCCAAAGAATGGAAATTGGGTTAAGAAGTTCCCATACCTCGTATCTGACTTGACCCGACCGTTCTTTAAACTTCTGAAAAATAAACTTTAGTTAATATCTACTTGATTAAGAACCTTTTTCAAGTTCATTATTCCTTTTATACCATGTTATGAACATCATGTAATTATTTAAGTTAATAATGTTTATTTTGTCGGTATTTGGTTCTTAAGTCAAAAATAGACTTCTTACACTTACATGTTGTTAATTTGGTCAAAGGTTCATTATATCCAGAATGGTATTCATGATGTAGATATCATATATGTCATATATATCCAGTACATACATTCATTTATAATATTACATCACATTTAGAGGTAAGAAATGAAATGCACCGTTCATGGAGACGGTAAGCCGTACGTACGCATGAACGCTACTTCCATTTCTATTTCATATTTTCTGGAATGGAATCATAATTATATAAGAGTATATTATAATTCCAGTATAATAACATATATAATATCATTAACTTTATCCTTTACACATCCCACATATGGTATTAACGAATCAAATCACTTTCAGGGGGCGGTAGTCCGCACTTCCTAAAATGAAGATATCGTGTTTTACCCATAATGGAAACCATAAAGGTATGCCCAAAATGAAAAAACAGAATCTTAAGGAAAACATATTATATATCATATATAAAAATAGTGACATCATAATGGCCACCTTTGAAGGTGTTAAATGAGTGTTGAACAATCATCGTTTCGGGAGGCAGAATTTCGCCATCCACGGAAACCTTATGTTCTTTAACCATTTGATGTAGTTGTGTGGAAGTGTAGCTCAAATAAATCTTATAACAACATCCTAGTATATTGAAGATACTGTTGTTGTTACAAAAGAAGTAAATAAAAAGAGTTTAGGGGGTTGGAGAAGCAAAATAAAACAAATGAACATTAGAGAATGAATTACCTTAAAAAGTGTAACTCCTTTTGGTTTGAGCCTAAAGGCTTCCTTTGAAAGGATTCTTCCCAAAGGGAATCCTCTAGGATGAGGAGAGGGATTTGGAGAGAGCAAATGGGCAGGGGTTGGCCGAGCCAAAGGCTTTAAGAGTGTGTGAAATGAGGTAGAGGTGGGGGCCTTTTATAAGGGGAGAGGAGGGGCACTTTTGGAAAGTAAAGAAACATTACATTATTTGAAAATGTGTTTCGGTTTTAAAAGGTCCCACATTGATGGAATTCGTGGATAAGGTGATAAGGGTTCGAAATCCACTCATCCAATTGGGTTTGGACATGTGTAGTTCATAGATTTTACATTATCTTTCTATTTTATTTAAATCGTCAAATAATGATGTCATCGCTGCATCATTATTATGTCATAAATAATTAAATTTATTTAATGTCTAAAAATTATAAAACAAATACTATGATATAGGAAATCTTTTTATCTTTCTAATGACTATTTATAATCAAAATTTGGACTTGTATAACCCCAATTAAAAATTGTTTTCGCAAAACATATTATGTTTGTGTCATTTTCACTTTAACATTTAATAAAAAGTAATTTATGTCATTTCCCAACAAAAGTGGATCCATGGGGTCCCCAAGTTGACCCATGGCTTGTCTTGGTCGGCCATGACATAACCAATAAGGTTGGGACATGTGTCTAGGTCATTTTATATTATTAAAGCATTATTTATTCCTTAAACTACACTAATTACCCCTAATCGCGATTAAAAACTTAATAAGTTACTATTCACCAAAAAATTATTTTAATCTCATTGAACCACATTTTACTTCTTAATGACAACTATGTATGTCGGATTTTCAAAATTCAATACACATTAGTGGTAAACTTTCATTTAACTGAAAAATCAGTTTGCTTGATTACCACTTAGTGGTTTCACTATTCATCAAAAATTGAAGTTTTTCAGAAAATTACCAAAAATTCAATCTAAGCTATATTTGATATTCGGAATTCAAAAATGAAGTCTATTTTACAAAATTCAAATCATATAAGTCACATTAATTAATTCAATAATTAATTCCCGCTGCCAGAGCAAATAGCGTGTTTTTACAAAACAATAAGTATCAAAAGATTGACACCAGTTTAAGTCTAATTTCAAAGTGAAATTGATTCCAATGACCACCATTAGATAAAATGGTAAAAATATATTCTAATTTCACTTCAAAACCAATTCAAAACATAATCTAATCATATAAATAAATTAGATTAAAAGTAGTTTTTATGTAAAATGCAGTATTTTTCACTATTCATTAAAAAATGAACATTGTCAGAAAAATACCAAAAATTCACACAAGGTAAATTTTGATGTCCCAATCATAAAGGATAAGTTTATTTTGACAAACATAGTTTATAAAATTGTCAAAATATAGATTCAAAAATGGTTTTCCATCAAAAGGCACTAAAATAATCTTTTAAGAATATTAGTGTATTCCATGCATAAGATTGTATTTATTTTCATTTTAAGCCTCTAAAACACTATATTTATCATTAATAGACATAGATAAAAATATCTATTATTCATTACTTACTTGGGATGTTACAGACCATACCTGTTCTCGAAGTCTGTAAGAGGTATATTAGATGGTATAACATGAAACTGATGATTAGCAGATCTCAAATCAATCTTCGAGAACACCCAGGCTCCTTGAAGTTGATCAAAGTGATCATAGATCCTCAATAAGTGATACTGATTAATGACTATCAACTTGTTGAACCTTCGATAATCCAAACAAAGTCGAAGGGTATTGTCTGCCTTCTTCGAAAATAGAACAAGTGAACCCCAAGAAGTAGTACCGGGTCGGATAAAACCCATTGCTTGTAACTCCTCCAACTGTTTCTTGAGCTCCTGAAACTCTGGTGTATCCATCCTATAAGGAGTTATGGACATCGGTGCTACTCCTAGGACAAGCTCAATAAAAATGTATACCTCTCGCTCCGAAAGAAAACCTAAAACGTCCTGTAGAAAAACATATCTGAAATGATCCACTACTGGAGGAATGTTCATCATGATGTCCCATAGTCATCCAATTATAGATAGGAATCTAGGATGTAACTCCTCCTCACCCAAGATGCTCGAGTCCCACACTACTCGCCTGGACATCCCATTAAATCTTATGAAGAAACGATCCTCTCTCTGGAGATGTGATACTCACCCTATGGTGATAGAAATCGACAACAGCCTAGAAGGGAGCTATCCAATCCATTCTGAGAATGAAATCATAGCCAGTCATCTCTAGGACATAGAGATACCCAAAGAAGTGACACCCTCCAACCTCAAGAGGGAACTCCTTACACTAATGTACACTAACTGTTATTTTCCCCAACATAGTGTTCAACATCAAGACATCAGCAGAAGAAAAGATACAGAGCCCAAGGCTCTCTACAAAATCATTAGATATAAATATATGGGATGACCATGTACTTAATAGTGTAGAAGCTAAAAATGAGTTGACTTGGATCTTACCTCAAATAGTAGAGGGTCTGGGATCCTATTATTGATGGGTATGCTGCACTAAAAAAAGTTTCACCAGCACTGTGGCCCTATGACCCTGCCTAACCATTCTGAGCTTATCTACCTTATTGTCATCAAAATCCTTGTGACTGACTACCTTGGCCGCGACCTCCACCTCGGCCTGAACAGACAAAAGAACTCTAGTTCCCATACTAATGGGAAATAGGTGGCGCTACACCTATACGAGGAGTTAGAGAAGAACATATGTCACCATATGTTGGTGAGAATAACTGATAGAAGTGTTTATGATAACCCATTTTTTCATAAGATCAACAATACACAAGGACTCTTGAGAAATGTGGCCTCGTATTCCCGCTCTTACCGTACTAGTAGCACCCCACCTAGATACTAGAGGATGTGTATCACCTCCTTGGATCACTGCACAAAGACCCCATGTAGTGCTTCCTGCTATTAGTAGGAGGGATACGAACTCTAGATATTGAACCGGCCTGGCTCACAACTCTATATTCCCTTAGAATGTGCTCTGTGACTAGTGCCCGGTTGATGATATAAGTAATGAAATCCATCATGAAGATGTTCACCTAAGATCAGATGTCGTGGCTCAGACCATCCTCAAGCCTCCTTTCCAAGAATAACTCATCACCTCCTCCAATAGGTTTGAAATTCTGCATTTCTATTATGCAAGTGGAATAGTACATAACTAAAAGGGTACCTTTCTCCAGACTCATGAACTCTCAGGCTTAATCGAATCTCAAAGTCTTCTTGTAGAAGTAGTCATAGAAGACACATTGGAACTCATCCCATGCCATAACCTATTGGCTTCCCACATGTGAGATCACATCCTACCATCTCTTGGAGGAATCCCAAAGAATATAGGTATAACATTTCACCCTCCTCTCTGGAGGCATCTCGAGATGCTCGAACATAGAAATAATTGCTTATAACCCTATTTCTATAGCATGTGGTTCCCCATCTGATATTAAGGTGGTAGGATGATGTTCATGAAATAGCCACGTCAACTCTGCCGTAGAAGGGGATGAATGCGTTACTCCTCAGAAGGTCTGCATAATCCTTATAAAGACTTCTCGGAACTGTGTGTCATCACATGTGTTCGGAATGATGGCTGGTGCCAAAACTGGAATAAATAGAGGATCTGCTAGAAGGCCCTAATTAATCATGTCTAGTGTCTGATCGCTGCCCTGTACATAGCGTACAATTGGAGGATGTCTCAGTGGCATGACTCTGCAAGTTCAAACACACACCTTTTATCAAGAATATCAAGGAATAAAAACTGGAAGATTAATATGGGAAATAAGATAATGAAAGCAATAATGTTTTACAAAACATAGATACACAGCGTGTTCCCTTAATACTTTACATCGGAACGTACTTCTGAAAAAATTGGTCGTTTAACACCCCAATCACACAGTGTGTTGTCCTAACACCAGGTGCGCACATGAATCCTCTTCCCCTTCCCATGTCCTTCTATATGACTAATCCATACAGTTCTTCTAGAACAAGACTACACGGCTAGTTTGTGTTCGACACAGTGTGTACTAGACGAGCTTCATCATCCCCTGTTGTTAGTGACAATGACGGATACATAGCTCACACTACATATAGTGTTCCAGACGGACACGACATGCATTAATATATATCTACCAACCCATTTTGTTAGTTACATGGATGAATTCTGGGGAATACACTACACGTTGTGTTCAAGACTGGCATGGTGTGTATTTCTTATGTTTTATCCATCTATGTTGTTAGTCACACGGGCAAACACATGGTCTAAACACATAGAATGTAAGTCCAGTACACAAAATATCCCACTAAAATTCTCCCAACCCTGTGACTCTACCCACATGGCCAGCGATGCGGTTAGAAACTATACGGCGTGTACATAGAGTACACGACATGTACTTAAGAAAAACAGTTTCTTCTTGAATAGATGGACACAGGGAATGTATTTAAAACTAAACAGCGTGTATTCAGGGTTTTTCCAAATAGTAATCCTTAGAAACTACTCTAGAAGACATTAAAACACTGAAACAAACATTAAATTTCCAAATTCTGATACTTGTGGTCCCATAATCCCTGTGAATCAAAGGATGTCATCTCTTACATGTCATATAAAAGAAAAACAAGGCAATGATCCACCAAATTCTGGTTCATGAGGGCCCATAACACCTCTGGAACCGATGTTTGGAATTCATTCAAAAAAATCCTTACACAAATCAATACCCTATCAACCTTCATGTACATTATCAAGGGATCTATCACAACAGTATGCATATCTAGAACAACATCTATCACAATGACATGTAATCCCTAATTCACCCTAAATAGAATGGATAGAATGCATGACATGTGATTCGTAGAAAGTGCCTATATGATTAATGAGATGGAATACCCTCATCTCATCATGTTGCAATAGAAATAGAACCTCAACAACATCAACAATCATCTCACAAAACATGTAAATCACCCAATGTTAAAATCAAATCAACTGTAAAATTACATTACTAGAAAAATTTCAATAACGAGGTAGATTTGATTTTCCCTATACATGAGTTAGCTACTCCTGGGCATAGCTTATTAACAAGTACCTATTTCTGTCCTATCCCTAGCCGTATGCTTCAGTAATAAATGAGGAAAATAATTTCTCTGATACCACTTTTTAACGTCCCAATTCTAGGAGCCTCCCATAGGTGCCCCGTACCTGGTTAGTCACATGGCCTCAAGCACATTTCCCTAAATGCCAGAGGCTACCGACTAGCAATGAGGCCCTTGGGTGTGATATTGGGGAAAAAATTCCCTCATTGGCAGAGTTAGACAGCAAAAGTAAATCAATAACAATAGAGGAAGTATCAATAGTTCCATAACAAAATTGAAAATTATAAGACTAGAAGTAATAACAACTGGATAATATATATAAAATGATGCATGATACATATCTATAGGAAAAAAACAAGTCACAAAGGTGAATGTAGTATTAATCTAATGTACAAAATAAAAAACAATTAAACAACTCCTCAGCATCACAAGCCATAGATTGGTACCATGCCCTCCATCTACAAAGAAGTCAAGTGCCTAAAGTTGAAGGGTGATTTCCCTTATCTATAACTATAGAAATATAATCTGTTTGGGCCCGAAAGCATGGCCCAAACTAGGTGTGAGACTAAATCCCAGTAGGAAACCACCACAAGAGCTATGTCAAACAGTCAATGAATAAGTGGAAGGTAATAAGTAAAGAAATAAGTATAGAAGGAAGTACTCAGCAGTAAACAATCCACAATTTCAATGCATTCAGTTTTATATATCAAGAAACAACTAATCGAAGAAGGTAACCCTTTGGGTAGTAATCACAGCCAAACTCCTCTAGTTCAACCAAACAAGTACAAGTAAGAAGCTAAACACAAATGGTAACGTTCTGGGAATTTCACATAGCCTAACCCCTCTTGTTCAACCAAACAAGACAAGAAACACTTTGTGAAGTACACTCAGTCTAACCCCTCTAGTTCAGCTTATGAATAGAGTCTATGAGGAAGAACTTGTCTTCAATTCCTCCTATAGTTTCGTATTGGTAAATAAAGGCGCTCTGGGGAAGCACATAGGTGATATTCTTGTTGTGTCCCATGTAGAGGAACTAGAAACACTCTGAAAAAGCACATACATCAATTCCCCCTATGGTCTCGCATCGCAATAGTAAATAGACACTCTGGAGAAGCCCCTTACGTCCATTCTCCCTATGGTATACGACACCATATTCTCACTGCCCTGAGTAAGTCATGCAATCATAGCAATGTGTATCGGCCAAAGAAACCCACAATAACTACATGGCTAGTAGTATAATGAATATCATCCTGTCAGATAAACAAATCACTCCATCCTACAATACTATGTATGGTAAAAACACCAAGGCAACCTACCAGGCTATGCAAGACCAAATGTTCAAAACAAGGCGTGCATGGGAAAACATGTCCAATGCATCACAATTAACCCTATTCATATTCAATCGACCTCTAATCTAGCATACCGGCATATCAGGAAATTAACAGGGCTAAAACAGTAAACACACAATACCTTGTTCAAGGGTATTGTCCAAATTGCACATATAATTCAATGATTTTCAACAAAAAGGAACAAACAACATACCTCAGCATTGAGAGATCGTTATAATCAATCCTCATGCCATGAATCACCCAGGAACATCGTATATCTACAAAAATGATCAAAACATTCCACAAAGGATATCTATGGAATGAATAGGAATTAGGAAACGAAGCTCTAGTAAAGGGAGAGCTTACCTAGGTGATCCCAACACAGTCGATGACAGTCGAATCAGAGAATGAATGCTCATTCGGGGGCATAGAGAGGTTCTACAGTCATAGGGTCTCTTTCAGTCAAACCAAACCTAGAAAGAGATGTATTTATTAGTTAGATGTGACCCTAGTATGTTTAATGAAAAAAAGAAAGTACACAACATCTAATTTAGAAATATGTAGAAAGTACTTGCCTTCACCATCCCCCACATTTAGCGGTCTCCAGGTCACCACACACGGCTGTGTGCATGTCTCGGACATGGCTAGCACCCGGCTACCTGTGGTAACTAGTTACACGGTGTGTTATTATAAATTACACGGCATGTAATTAAAAAATTTCTAGAGAACTCATATTTTTTCTCAAAAACACCAGAAATGATAACTTACATGAGAAAAAGATCTGGGTTCTTAGAATGTATTTGTTTTCCCATGATTGAACTAATATTGGTCATCGGGTCTAGTTTTCATGTTTGGGTTCTCTTTCATCCATGTCTAGTGCTGTCAGGATTGAGTGATATTATCTGAATTAATTGTTTCATGCTTTGTATCTATTTATCCTAGTAGTGTATTGTGATTTACTTTGACTGTTGGATAGCATTTATCACAATTGATTTGAAAATGGCTGTGGGAACCTGGTGTTGTAAGACCATAGAGAAAATGTAAGTTGAGGGATTTCCTCGAGTGTCTATTATAAATTCATGTTGTGAGACTATATGGTGGGTGGACATGAGTTCTCTCTCTGAGTGTCTATAGTTCCACATAGTGAGACCATAGGGAGAATTGGACGTTGAGTGCTTCCCCATAGTGTCTGTAGTTTACCGTTATGAGACCACAGGGTGAATTGATTGTGATTTCATCCTCACAGAGTTTCTTTAACCTAAACCAGATGGGTTAGACCATTAGAAGTTCCCATAGGGTATCATGAGACTGTTTGGTTATTTATTTAATAAATATAAATGATTGTAGTTGAAACTATATAATTGTTTTATTTTTATTACATCCTTGTTTAATACTTTGTTTTTCATATATTCTTCCAAATATATATCCACTGACAGTTAGTCATAGATCATTCAGTGGCTTCCTAGAAGGATACTTCTCACACCCTATTTAGGTCTTTCTTTGGGCCCAAACAGATTATATAGTTAAAGGTATAGATATGGGAAAAGCACCCTTATACTTCAGATACTTGATTTATGTGGAGCTGGAGAGCATGGGACAATGCTGAGTCTTGCAATGCTGCTAAAGTTATCTACTTGTTCTCTTTTTACATAGTTTGTGTACTTTATTCCAACATTGTGACTTGTTTGGATACTTTCCTAGATATATGTGACATGCATCATTTATATATGTGCTCCAATTGATTATCGACTTGATGTCTTCCGTTGTTCACTATTTCATGTTATTATTACTACTTATGCTACTTTAATATGTTTATTTATGTAGTGTTACTCTTCCAATGAGGGAATAGTTCCTCACAATCACACCCAAGGCCCTCACTATTAGTTGGAAGCCTCTGGCATTCAGGGAAATATGGTTGAGCCCATGTGACCAACTAGGTACGGGGAACCTCTATGCGGCACCCGGAACCGGGACGTTACAATGTGGTGTTATAGGGATAATTTTTTATTTGAATTAAGGTTTGGAGACAATATCCAGATATAGGAATGAATAGGTAGTTGGTAATAATTTTTTCCAGGGATTAGCTAACCCTTGTTCAGGTAAAAGCTAATTTACCTTGACTGTAGCAATTTTTATGGTTTTTCAATTATTATAGTTAATTTGATTTCACCTTTGTGTGATTCACATGTTTTTGTGCTTTTATAGTTGATATTATTGAGGTTCTATTTTTTTTAAAACCGATTGATATGAGGGCACACCACCTCATGCATCATATAGGCACTTTCTAGAGATCAAATGTCTGACATTCTTGTCATGCCATTTAGGCTGTATTATAGATTGCATGTTCTTGTGAAAGATGGTGTGCTAGATATGCATGGTTTTGTGATAGATTTATTGATAATATACATTCTATTTGATAGGGTATTTCTTATTGTGTAAGGATTCATTTGAATGAGTGCCAAAATTCAGTCCCCGAGGTTTTATGTGTCCTCATGGATTAGAATGAGGTGGATAATGTGATGCATTCACTGTTATACTTGTTATGTGACAAGAATATGATTCCAAGAATAGATTCGTGTGGAGTATGGGCCCTCAAAGATTGGAAGTTGGCATATATTGTGTGTTTAAGTGTATTTATAAGGTTCCAATGTAGATTCTGAGGTTTAATATCTGAAGAAACCTAGAATACCTGGTGTGTATTGATGAATACACACAATCTATCCTTCTGTTTGGGAAGAAAAAGATATTCTGAAGTACACACCATGTACTATATGTGCAATCCATGTGATCCATAACTATGTGACTAACTATGTGGGAAGATACATAGAGTTGGGAATCCTTTTCTGGAACACGCCATGTACCGGATGTACACATCGTGTTGTAGATACCAGGTATTTGGTCATGTGACTAAAAAAACAAGTGGGTGAAGAATAGCTAGTACATGCGGGGTCTGGCACAAACACATTGTGTAGATTCAACCATCTCTCCGAACGTTGACGAACGACATTTTTGGTTGAAAATTAGGTAGTACATATTGTGTATGTCTTGAACATGTTGTTCGAAGTTGATCGTGTAACCGGATGGGTGACCAAAGACACAGGTAGGCGAAATCCTTCAAGTACACACCGTGATTGGAACAAACATGCCTTGTAGTTTTGTTCATTGATAATAACATGTGGTTTATATATTAGAATAGTAACTTAGGCATGGGTAAATGATTCAATTACATTCTGTGTAAATCGAGAACACACCGTGTGTATGGGATGCTACACGGTTAGTTTTGGAATATGTACACTCCCATGTAATGACATAATTGAAAACACCATGTAGGGGTTATATGCACCATGTATCCATGTTTTGTAGAACTTCAATGATTTATTTCTCATGTTCATTTCTCGCACTTCTGTGTTTCTGTCCATGAGATTCTTGAACTAAGGTGTGTGCTTGACCATGCAGATTTATCCCACCGCGAGGTCCACCCATTGTATGCCTGATACAGGGATGTGAACAGACATTGTACATGGTATATCAGAGACTACCAATAGATCCTCCCATCTTACCTATCTTGGGACTAACCATTATCCTAGATACTCGTGTCAATGCATATTTCTAAGAAGGATTTATGAGGTTTATGTAGACCTTCCAGGGATCGCCACATCCTACCTCGTCTATGGTAGAACTGACACAGGTATTTTAGCAGCAGCATCCTCCAACTTTCTTAGGGTATAGAGGAACATAGGTTGCAGAGTCATGGATAGAAGACATTCTATCGATATTCAATAATTTTTAGATGCCTCCTGAGAGGTGGGAAAATCTCGCAACTTAAATTCATCAGGATTTAGCCATGATATGGTGGGATGTGATATCACATGTGGGACACCAATAAGATATGACATAGGATATGTTCCAACATGCCATCTATGATTACATATACCTGGAGAAATTGAGGGCCAATCATGCCCAACAATTCATGAGATTTGAGGAGGTTACTCTCACATTCATGGTGTATTCTTCTAGCTTCACAGAGCTACAAATGCTTCACAACCATTCTAGGGAGTGGTGATTTATTTATGCTTAGAATGATTGATTGTGGTCTCAGGCATAATATCCTATATCATGTGAACATCTTCATGTTGACTTCCATAACCACTATAGTCAAAAGGGTTTGATCAAAGAGCACAATTTGAGGGATTCTGGGGTTGTGAGCCAGGGCTGCTTGGCATCCAGAGTTGGTACCCCTCCGACTGATAGTAGGAAGTGCTGCAGGGAGTCTACACATTGAGATCTGAGTAGGGGAAATACTTATTTTGGAAGGAAAGTGATGTGCTACCAGTGTGGGAAGAGAGGGAGTAGAAGGGAACATTGCCCAAGAGACCTAGTTGAGGGCCGATCTTTCCATAAGATAGATCATATTCAATGTTTATATTAGTTTTTCTCACAACTAGCTGGTCATAACGGATCTGTTTCGACTCCTCATATCGGATCAAGACCACCAGTCCCACATCAGATTGGGGGCTGGAGTTCTTCATGTCATTTATGCCAAGGTGTAGGTCATGGCCGTAGTGGTCAGACAAAGGGTTTTTGACCGCTATAGGGTGGATTAGATTAGGGATATTAGTCACCATCTCAAGATCGTGGTGCACATCATGCTTTTTTGATAGAATAGATTCAGCCAAAGAAGGATCCCAAAACTGCTAGAGTTAGAGGTACGATTCTAGTAACCTTAGTTTTAGCTTCTTCACTTTTTGATATAGGGGCATCCTATAGTTCCATATATGTCACTGTTGTAGAGATCCTTGGAAACTATAGCATTACTTCTAATGATATATTTATGATAGACACTATTTGGGACGATAACGGATAGTGTAAACCAATGAAATGAGTTCCCTCTTGAGATTTGTGGGTGTCACCTCTTATGGGTCCTCTATGTCATAGAGATGACATGATACGATGTCATTCTCATAATATACCGGTTGGTTCCCTTCCAGTCTGTGGTTGATTTCTATTGTTCTCGGTGGGTTTCACGTCACCATAGGGTGTTTTTTTTGACACAATTGTGAACGGGATTTCTAGGTGAGTAGATAAGAATTAATGAATCACGGGTTGGGAGGAGTTAAATCCATGATTGCTATTCTATATCTGGATGAATAGATAACTTCACCAATGAACTTTCCTCAAGTTGTGGATAGTTTCAGGTTTTTCTTTCCAATGGACTTTTCTTATTTTCCTTTGGATTAAGAGGTATACTTTTCTATTGAACATGAGCTAGGAGTACAATCTGTGTCCATTCCTCCTTATAGGATAGCTACACCAGAGATACAGGAGATAATGAAGTAGTTAGAGGAGTTACATGAAATGGGTTTCATCTAACTCAGTATATCTTCTAGGGGATTGCCTATCCTGTTTGCAATGAATGAGGATGGTACCCTTAGAATTTGTGTGGATTATCAGAAGCTGAACTAGTTTACATTCAATAACAGATATCCCTTGTCGAGGATTGATGATATCTTTGATCATATTCAAGGAGCCTGGGTATTCTTGAATATTTACTTGAGTTATGGTTATCATGGAATGTGTGTTAGACCATCTGATATACCTCTTACAGCATTTTAGAGTAGGTATGGTCTATTGATGTTTGTGGTTTGCCACTCGGTCTCACGAATGCGCCTGTAGTTTTTATGCCACTGATAAACCGAGTGTTCCATCAAGACTCCTATTAATTCTGGGTGGTTTTCATGGATAATATCTTTGTTTACTCTCACACATTACATGACAATGCCACCCATATTGATACAGTATTGAGTATACTAAGAGGGCAGCAGTTATATGATAAGCTTACATAATGCTACTTTTGGATGGACCCTATTCACTTCCTGGGTCATATAAACTCAGAGTCAAGAGTATTAAGGGAACTATAAAAAGGTAGTGAAGTACTTTCCTAGGATATGCTAACGAAATTATTTTAGGAATGGAATTTTCTATGACCAACGGGTTACTACAGATGTTTCATACAAGACATTAAATGCTTTGCAGCACCACTGACTGGTTTGACTAAGAAGGGTGTGATGTACCTGTCATTAGATTCTTGTGAGTTAGCCTATGGCGAGATGAAAGGGAGGTTGAATTCAGCATGGATACTAGTTTTTTAAGAGTTGTAATAGAGTTATACAGTTAAAAACGATGCATCATGTATCGGTTTGGGAGTAGTGCTTGTGCAGGGTGATGGAGTCATTGTGTACTAGTATTAGAAGTTGAGGCCACATGAAAAGAATTACCTGACACATGATCTGGAGTAGGATGTAGTTGTTCATGCTTTATGTTGTTGGAAAAAATATCTGTTGGGAGAGAATTTTGAGGTTTTCACTGACCACAAGACTCTCATGTACATCTTCACTCAGCGTGATCTGAATTCTAGATAGTGAAGGTTGGTTGAATACCTTCAGTCCGTTGATTTTGAGCTTTCTTATATGCCTGGGAAAGGAAAAGAAATGGCTAATGCATTAAGCAATCTGACTCGGATATATATAGTTCAGTAGGATATCAGTGAGTGGTAGCTTATGGGTCTGTTATTTAAGATTCATTTAGAGATGCATGATAGACATGGACATACATTTCATTCATCTATAGTTGTTACATCAACTCTTCTAGATCGAGTGTGAATGAGGTAGCTATCAGATGCTGAAGGCATAGTCCTACATGAGAGTGTTAGGAGAGGACCCCATTCCTATATAGTCTATAGGTGGGGATGAGATATTTATCTTTCATGGACACATAAGGGTGTAAGCTAATATACGATTGGAGCTGATGTGGGATTTTCATTCATTAGTTTTGGAAGTTCATCCATGTGTAACAAAGATCTATTGAGATCCACACCATCAGTATTGGTGGCCAAGAATGAAGAGATATGTTTCTGGTTTTCTCATGAGGTTTTCCCCTTGTCAGTAGGCGAAGAAAGAGCATCAATTATGAGCATGGATTTAACAGTAGTTACCCAATCCCTAGTTTAAGTGGAATGATTTCGCGATTGACTTTGTGAAAATCGTGCCTTGGTCCCATCAAGGTAATGATGAAGTTTTTTTTCATTAACAGACTCAATAAGGTTTCACACTTATTTCCAATTAAGGAGACCATTATTTTTGAAGATCTTGGAAGGTTGTACATTCGTGATATTGTATGATTACCTGTGGTTCTGCAGTCAATCATTTCGGACAAGGACACCCATGTCACTTTTTAGGTCTGGCATGGACTACACAGTGATTTGGGTATATAGGTACCTATGAGTACAACATACTATCCCAAGATAGATGTCTAGTCTGAGCGTATGATACAGGTGTTGGAGGAAATGAATCAAGCATGTGTCTTAGATTATGGAGGTTCTTAGGAGAAGAACATACCGCTGCTGGAGTTTTCCTACACATATAGATTTCAAAAAACTATTCAGATACCACCTTATGAGGATTTGTATAGCAATCCATTACAATCAACCCTATGTTTGATGGAGGCAGAAGAGACAACTATGCTAGGAAATTGTCTTATTCAAGAGATTATATAGTAGATAGAGTTGATTCAGAAGAGGATGACTGTTGTATTGTCATGATAAACGTCTTACACTGATCGATGAAGATGGACTTTGTAGTTTGATTTCGGAGATCATTTTCTCCCCTATGTCACACCGAGTCTGGGAAATAGGGGGATTAGGAGACATGGAAATCATTCACCGAGATATGTCAGGTCCATTTGAGATTTTGGATAGAGTCAGAACGATTTCCTATCAGTTGTAGTTACCATAGCAGTTCCAAGCTATGCACGACTTTTCCTTGTTTCTAAGATACAACATTACATCGCAGCCCATCTGATGTTTTTCAACCCCTGGAGGTTGATTTGGAGGTGGATTCATCATTGGAATAGAATCCTATACATATCATTGATCGCAGTATGAAGGTTCTCTGTGGTTGGTCTGTTTCTCTGGTACGAGTGCTATGACATCATGGGCAGGTATAGGACATGATATGGGAGGGGGAGACTGATGTGTGATCATAGTGGCCATAGCTATTTGAGGATTCATCTTATGTGCCTCCTCATTAGGGAAATTCTAAGAAAAATTACTTTACAGGGTGATGTTTATAAGAACCAAGATCATGTTTCAGTCATGGATCTTGTTTTGAAGTTGTTTTGAGGAAAAAGGGAAGAAGGGAAATTTTAGGAGTACACAACGTGTACCTCAATGTATATGTTTTGTACTCTAGAACTGAGTCCAGGCCATGTCTAGCTGTGTCACAGCTGTATACATGATCATGCGATGAAGTGGCCAGACTGCTTAAGGTTGGATATGGTTTTGGCTTATACATGTCGTGTATCCTTAGATAACATTCCGTTTATTTTTATTTTTAACTATTAAATTGGACCAGGGCCACATCTCATTAATAGAAAGAACATATTCTAACATCATCTCATCTAGGAGAGACCGAAGATTGTGATGTTTCTCTGAGCCTCTGATCGACCATCTGTTCACTGAATCAACTGGCATCGATTGCTTTAGAATCTCCATGATGAGTTCTTACTTCTTTGAGAGCATTATCCCATGATTCCTCCTCTTTTTTAAGATACCCTTGTGTGAACGTTTTAGACATTTTTATAGATATACAATTTTCTAGGTCAATTCCATTGATGGGGTTCAACTAAATCGATTGTACAACATTGAGCTAAGTGGTCTGTGCCTTTCTATATTTTTTTAAATTATATGTGAAAAAATTTCCAATACTATATTTTGGGGTATTGAGTGTTTAGATAATTTGACCCTTTAATTCTTTTTATTCCTTGAATGCTTGAGTTTGGGTACTTGTTTGATAATAGGGTGTAATTACCTTACTATGGATGTGTTTTCCCATGTTTGAACTAATATTGGCCATTGGGTCTAGTTTTCCATGTTAGGATTCTCTGTCTTCCATTCCTAGTGCTGTTAGGATATAGTGATATTATCTGAAATACTTGTTCCATGATTTGTAGATATTTATCCATTTATTATATTGTCATTTAATTTGGATGCTGGATATCATTTCTGGATTATTGACTTATATAGGGTCATAAGAAGCTATTGTAGTTAGACCGTGGGGTAAATTGATGCGGAGGGCTTTCACAATTTTTATGTTATACTTTCACATTGTGAGACCATAGGAGGGATTACTATGAGTGCTCCCTCAGAGTGTCTATAGTTCCACGTTGCGATACCACATGTGGAATTGGACATTGAGTGCTTACCCAGAGTCATTCTATTTTACCGTTACGAGACCACAGAGAGAATTTATGGTGAGTAATTCCTTAGAGAGTCATTGTTAAGTTGAACTAGAGGGGTTAGACTGTGATAAATTCCTAGAGGGTTTCTTGAGATTGTTTGGTTGTTTATTTAATAAATCTAAATGGATGAAGTTGAAATTGTATGATTTTTTACTTTTGAGTACTTTGTTTATTTCTTCATTTTGTATATTGTCGGCCATATATATATTCATTGATATTTAGGCAAAGATCATTGGGTGTTTGACTACTAGGATTCATCTCACACCTTTTTTTAGTCATGCTTTCAGTCCAAACAGATTGTATTTTTAAAGGTATAGATAAGGGCAAGTTCCCTTCTACTCCATGTACTTAATTGATGTGGAGCTGTAGAGAATGGGACCAATCTGAATCTTGTGATGTTGTTGGAGTTATTTACTTTTTTTTCTTTTTTACATTTGTTTCATACTGTATTCCAGCATTGTGATTTTTTATCTACATAACTTGGAATCTGTGACATGCATCAATTATATATTTACTCCATTTGGTTATATACTAATTAAATTCCACCGTTTGTTGTTTCTAGTTATTTATAATGCATTTTCTATTATTATCTATTTTATTATGTTGTGTTACTCTCGCAATGAGGGCATAGTTTTCCCACAATTACACCTAAGGAACTCTCTGTTATTTGGTAACATATGGTGTTCAAGGAAATGCACTTGTGTCCATGTCACCAACTGGGTATGGGGCACCTCTGGGCGAAACCCATAACCGGGATGTTACAGTTACGAGATTTGTAAGAGTTAACATCCCAATTTTATTTTAATATGGATTATATATATTTCAATTTATATTGAATGAAATTATTTGTTAATTTTTTAATGAACCAATTTATTTAATATTCCTAGGTTAATTAACTAATTTATCAAGTAATAGTACACTTATTCAAATTTCATGTACAAAATATATTAATTATTTTTAATTAAATATTATTTTATTTCACACTTTGTTAGATTTTTTTCACCATATCCCATATTTTATAAAAATTCATTAAAAAATATTTTAAAAGGTTTCAAAATTGATTTATTAATGGAATTTTTACTTATTTTTACCTTATAAATTTTATTTAATGAATCATTCGTGTTCTTTTTGAAAGCAATTACCATTGGAAATTTAACGAAAAAGTTAATGGAATTTTTTTATATGTACAGATTGAATAAAATCATCAGACCTCATGACAACTGAAATGTTCTAAATATTGTGTTTTATTTTAATAAGATTATTATCCATGAAAATTATTTTCCAAATGTTTTTTCTTATTCATTTTTAAATGGTTGTTTTAAAAATTAGAAATACATTTTACTCAAGAATGATTTTAAAGATGTTCTTATGGTATTTTTATTCATCAATGAAAAACATTTATTATTACTCTCTGTTATTCGGTAACATATGGTGTTCAAGGAAATGCACTTGAGTCAATATCCCTTGAAATGTTCACTTTTCTATGATCATTGGACTTTAAATTTCCAAAAAATATCCATATTCCTTATAATCGATATGTATATTCAATAAACCATATGCAGTTTCAACATATGTGTTCAAAAAATGAATTTATATTTTTTTTCTACGTCAATATTGATAGGTTGTGACTCTTTAATCCATTATGATATTTCATGGTATAACACAATATTGACGATTTAATTAGATTATTTGATATGTGATGAATGATTTTTACATAAAGGACATATGGGTCCTGTAATGGCCCAAACCTCTCTGGTCCACTACTTTGTGAAAATGTGGTGTTGGAGGTGTTCCGGGAGGTCAAGGTGACTTATCCCCCAGCTGCTTCCTACCGGTAGCCGCCGCTTACTAGTATCTTGGTCTACCGGTAGCAGCTTCCTACCGGTAGCTTGGTCTACCGGTAGCTGCTGCCTACTGGTAGCCACCGCTTACCTGTAGCTCGGTCTACCGGTAGCTGATGCCTACCGGTAGCCGCCGCTTACCGGTAGCTCGGTCTACCGGTAGACGCATCCTACAGATAGCTGGGTTTACCGGTAGCCACGACGTACTGGTAGCTCGGTATACTGGTAGCCGAAGTCTAGCAGTAGCTCGGCTAACACTTTTCCAAATTTCTAGTTCTGGGAACAGGGTTTCCCGTTTTATGAACACTATCGGTGAGGTTCAGTGAACAGTGTTTCTATCGGTGAGGTTCTATCGGTGGACTTCTATCGGTAGACTTGAACAGGGTTTCTATCGGTGAGGTTCTATCGGTGAACTTCTATCGGTAGACTTGAACAGTGTTTCTATCGGTGAGGTTCTATCGGGGGACTTCTATCGGTAGACTTGAACAGTGTTTCTATCAGTGAGGTTCTATCGGTGGACTTCTATCGGTAGACTTGAACAGTGTTTCTATCGGTGAGGTTCTATCGGTGGACTTCTATCGGTAGACTTGAATAGTGTTTCTATCCGTGAGGTTCTATCGGTGGACTTCTATCGGTAGACTTGAATAGTGTTTCTATCGGTGAGGTTCTATCAGTGGACTTCTTTCGGTAGACTTGAACAGTGTTTCTATCGGTGAGGTTCTATCAGTGAACTTCTATCGGTAGACTTGTACAGTCTTTCCAGAATCCTAAGAGCTACCGATTCTATACTTGGCCAATTTTAACGAATGAACAGTGTTTCCAGACTTCATAAGAGCTACCGATTCCATACATTGCCAAATTTTTTGAGTGTGTGAACAGTGTTTCCAGCTTCGCAAATTTGACGTTTTCTTTGACATAAAATACTTTTAAAACCTTATTTTAAGGACTTTAAGCCGATTCAAAGGCCATAAATTCTATATTAATTATTCCTAAGGCCGGGATGTTTTTACTTGGTCAAACCGCGTGGGTTAATACGATCCGTTTTTAATGGAGAATAAATCAGATCTTAAACCGTCGCCTCTCTGAATTTTTTTAAAAGGAACGAGATATCATTCTTCATTGTTCTTCCTCCTAGTTCTCATCTGCATGATGCTAGAACCTTTCAATCCTTTCTGTAGGAGTTTCACAATCAATATATACTCCTAGGATTGGTTCTGATCTGTTTTGGATGCAACCGAGCCGTGTCGATCAATCTTCGATATAAGGTATGTTTTATCATCATTCCTTCAGGGATCACCTTCTCTTGTTCTCCCTTCCATATTACCATGTAATCTCCATGGTTCTAATGGGGTTTGGTTGGTTGGGACTTACTGTGGCATCCTCGGGTGGATGCAGTGGTCGCGAGAGAAGGATTGTGGCCCGTTGTGTGGATAAAGGACGTCAAGAACTCTTCGAGGTAGGGGATTCATGGCTTCTCTAATTGTGTATGTGAAATCGTAGAATAAGCACGATTTAGTCCTTTGGATCACAATGAAATTGACCTAATTAAATACTTGAACCGGATTAAAAGAATTGGTTGATCGTATGATGTTGCTTTATACCATTGTAACGGTTTTCCTCACGTTTTCCTAGATATAGTGATATCTATGTTTTCATTGATTTGTTGTTCATTCATGATAGAAATTGATAATGAACGTAAATCCGGAATTAATTGTTAATTAATTGGCTAAAGATAAAGAGGCATGTAAATTAATCTGGTTGTTGCAGTTTTTGTAGTTGTTCTAATTTGAGGATATTAAAATTAGGGAAGTAAGAACAGTTATTTAATTATGATAGCTTACTGATTAGGTCTCCTATAATTGGATCCTACGAATAACTAATCTTCTAGTTCAACAAGGATTAATGAACAGATTGTGTGAGAATTTCTAAAAAGGGTTCTGAGTTACCCTCTTGTTTGTTAAAGGGTCAAGAGCCTATGGTTGTGATTTTTTTTCTTGCTGCTTTTGATTTGATGTAAGCCTGGATGGCTGTTGTGATATGTGGAGGTATGGGGACTTGTGGTTGTGGTAGCGGATGATGCCTAGAGTGGCGAGATGCATCGTTTTATGCATGTGTGTGTCAGGGAGGACACCGGGGATGATGGAATGGGATGGATGTGGTTGCTGGATGCTTGTGGTTTCATTGAATGTTAATATTTTTGCTTTTCCCCAATGCTCAAGGCAGCTGGTCTTGCTACCCTTCTTCCAAAGGAGGCGAAGACGCGCGGGGTATGCCACGTGCTTTCCGTGTTTAGCCTCTCGAGGGAGAATGGGTCTATGCTCTTTCTATAGGCGGCCAAGACTCGATGGGTAGTATATTTACTCACCGTGTTGAGCCTACTTTGTGTTTAGAAGCAGAGGATGCTTTTCTAGAATTCCTGGGATTATGGAAAAGTAATTCTATAATGATTGTTTGATTAAATGGTGAAAATCCATGGGGATGGAGATACTGGAATTTAAAGGTGATGTGAATCATAAAAGGAGCAGTTGTTTTTGAATGTGAATCAAATTCAGTGTAATGTGGAATTGTTCATTCGGAATTAACGGTTAAAGAATTAATTAATGTACAGTGGAACTGATAAAATGAGAATGGAGTAATCTAATAAAGCTCTTCAAATGGCTTTGTGCTTATAGGACACCTAGACTTAGAAGTAGAAGCCCGGAGTCTGAGAGATGTTAGTTGCAGTTGTATCTAAGACTATGTAATTCCCATAGTGTGGATGAGAGTTACATATATATACTCTGTACGTTTGTGTTTCTATACGCTACTCCACCCTGTCGGTAAGGGCAACTGACACCCCGGGGATTCTGAGCCCTAGGGGGTGTTTTCCCCAACATTCTGATGGGAGGTTGAATGGATGACTACCCCCTTTGGCCCCGCTCTCTTCTCTTGGTAGAAATTTGTGCTGGTAGGCACAGTGGTTAGTTTTACCCATATATGTGTGTAGAGGGCTGTAATGGCTTGTGGTTATTTCACACACATATATTCTGGATATAGTATCCTATGGAATACTATAGGTGTAACGTGTATAGGCTATAATGGCTTGAGGATCCTTACTTGGAGTATGGGCTGTAATGGCTTGAGGTATTATACCTGACATATGATACACGTTATGCGAGCTGTGGTGGCTCTCAGAAACTACCTGGTTACATTTGGTTGTGAGGACGGTGTGGTGCTTTGCCCAGGTGTCTACGGGCAAGCATTTGTGGTGCACGAGGTGCAGATTGTGGAGCCTAGCCCAGGTGTCTGTGGGCAAGCCTTTTGAGAGAGATGCACATGACGTATGACGTTGGGACGAAGCGGCAAACCAGTGGGGAAGCAGTAGCGGGGTACCCTTGATATTATTTACTATATGCTATATTCTTGTATGTGTTAGATGGTGAGAGTAGCCATGGTGAGGTTGGGAACTTAGTATACCTGTTTAGATAATGACTTAGTTTCACTTGTTGCTCACTGGGATTTAGCATGCTTTCTTTACGTTTTCACGAGAGGCTTCAAGAGGATCCTACTGAGTATACTGTTATACTCACCCTATGTATTTATAAACTGTTTTTTTTTTCAGGTCACTTGGAGCAGGTTGGAGGTCAAGCTGGTTACTGCTAGCTTGTGGTTGGAGGAGGAGCTGTTTGGGCTTGTGGTCGCTGTCGTGTTACTTTCTTTTGGGTACTTTTAGTTTCCTCTTTCAGTTGTAGTACATTTGCATGAAATTTCATATATGTACTTGGTTTCCTTTTATATCTCAATTCTGAGTAGGAGTTGATTGGAGTCTATTCTATCTATCTCTTCTGCATGTGTTCTCTTAGAGGGTAATGCCTCCCATTTGTGTGTGTATTATACCCTCAGTGCTAGTCGCCAACCCAGGGCCTACTGGAGGCAGGACTCTAAGGTCATTATCTCCCTTCTCACAATGCCGGCCTAGGAGGGGTACACATTGTGGGGAGGGGGTCGTGACAGAGTGGTATCAGAGGTCTGTTTGAGGGATAGGATGGAGTTTGCAGTTAGGCACAGGTGAGGATGCATGGGATGGTAGGGCAACGGTGTCATTCATGTTTAGACGGTGGGGTAAACACTGGAGACTGGCAGAGACACAGGCGTTTAGGGCCCCCTATGATCTGTTGCACGGACCATTAAGTTTACGATGGCTACTAAACAATGTGATACCGGTTGCAGGGTAGAGACCTAGGAAAGGATCATGCATCATTATTCTTTGTGCCTGTGTTTGAATGGGTAGACCTTGGGATAGGTAACCTAAAATAAATAAAACAAAACAATTAATTAATTAATGTTGAGTCTTCCATATTCCAGGCTTAGGCGCTCTAACAGTTGTTATCTTGCAGGTATGGCTCTAGGTCGACGTCCTCATCAGGTTTGCGCAAAAGATGCCCATCAGGCTGTTCTAGCAGATCGCCGCCGAGTAGAGGTTGACGACGATGACACTTGGTGGAAGACACATCGAGAGTTTTAGCGCCAGAGTCTACAGAAGTACGAGGGATCCGTTTCAGATGCAGTCACAGAAGACTTGTTGGAGGAGATCGAGATAGGATTCAGTTCGATTCGTGCTCGGAAAGAACATTGGGGGTCCATGGTTGTGACGATGCTGCGTGGAACAGCGAGGCAGTGGTGGTTCTTGTTCCTCGGTGATCGTGAGAAGTCAGCAATCTCATGGGAGGAGTTTCGAGACAGGTTTAGAGTCGAGTTTCTTTCGTCGACTACGAAGGTGTCCAGTCGCCAGGAGCTTCTCACCCTTCGACAGGGGACCTCCAGTGTTCGAGAGTTTGGAATCCGTTTTAGGAACCTTCTACGATATGCTTCAGACCTATTACCTGATGATGAGGCCAGGGAGAGGCTTTTCGAGGAGGATTTTCGTCCAGAGATCCAACGCCAGGTCACCCCATTTATTCTGAAGACATATCATGAGGTGCTGGCGAGGGCAGAGGTTATTGAGAGGACTTTGTCCCGGACTGGATCGTCATGAGAGGGGAATCGTCATGATTCGTCACGAAGTAGAGCTGTGGTCCGGGGTTCCCGGTTTTCAGGATAGAAGAGTTTCCGTTCACCTGGGGGTAGGTCCCATCCCTTCCCATCTCGTTTCTCAGGAGGCAGAAACTCTCAGACCTATGCCAAGGGATCAGGCGCTTGTTTTTCTTGTGGTGGTCGTGGTCATCAGCAGCGGGAGGGCCCGACTTTTCAGAGCATTCATTGTGCACCAGGCGCTCTACTCCAGGTTCCTCCGTTGAGGCAGTTCCAGCCGAGGCAGCAGCAGCAGGTTGCACCAGTTTTAGATCACGAAAGGGTAGATGGAGCAGGCAGAGGACATCACCATGACGCTCCCCGTCCTCAGAGAGAAGAGCACGGCCATGGTGGTGGTTGTCATCAGGGTCAGAGAGGCCGTGGAGGAGGTCGTGGTCAGCATCATGCTCTAGCGTTACCAGCCCCAGGCGAGCCAGATGTCGTTTGAGGTACCAGTTGCTTGTTTTCTACCTTGGTGTATGCCTTGTTTGATGCAAGAGAAACACACTCCTTCATATCACCTACCCTTGTCCATGCTTTGGGACTTGTGGTAGAGAGACTTCCAGTGCCCTTGGCGTTGACTACGCCAGTTGGAGGTCGAGCTGACTTGTTTGAAGTATGTAGATATGGTGAACTAGTGTTGGGGCAACACTGCTCTTGGGGAGATTTCCTATGTTTGTGAATACAACCATATGATGTCATACTTGGCATGTATTGGTTGTATTCGGTGTAGGCTATTGTGGATTACTATAGGAAGAAGGTTGTTTTCTTTGATGATGATGGAGAGAAAGTGGTGTTTGTTGGTGAGAGAGATCCTCGGATGAGTCATAGACGAGTTCCATCCTCATCATCCATGATGGCTGGGATGATGCTGAGTTCTCTAGAGGTTCAACAGTTGGCGTTTCCTAGGGTCGTAGAGGAGTACCCTGACGTCTTTCCAGAAGAGGTTGTATCCTTACCCCCTCGACGAGAGATCGAGTTTGGGATCGAGCTATAGCCAGGAGCATCTCCTATCTCTATGTCTCCGTATAGGATGGCCCCTTCTGAGTTATTAGAGCTACGTATTCAGCTCGACGGTCTATTACAGTGTGGTTTTGTTCGGCCAAGTGTGTCACCGTGGGGTGCACCAGTTTTGTTTGTGAAAAAGGCTGATGGCAGTTTGCGGTTGTGCGTCAATTATCGTCGGTTAAACAATGTGACAATAAAGAACCACTATCCTCTCCCACGGATTGATGACCTATTAGATCAACGGAAGGGTGCAAGTTGGTTCTCAAAGATAGACTTGCAGTCAGGATCTCATCAGATGCGTGTAAAGGATGAGGATATTCTGAAGACTGCTTTCCGCTGTCATCATGGGCATTATGAGTTTTTTGTAATGCCATTCGGCGTGATGAATGCTCCAGCTGTTTTCGTGGGGTTGATAAATGCTGTGTTCCATGAATTCCTGGACAAGCTTGTTGTGATTTTCATCGACGACATCCTTGTGTACTCCACATCTGAAGAGGATCATGCAGAGAATCTACGAGCCGTTTTGGGTGTTCTTCGCCAACATCAGTTGTTTGGGAAGTTGTCCAAGTGTGAGTTCTGGGCTCGAGAAGTTCGTTTCTTGGGACATGTTGTGTCCCAACAGGGAGTAGTTGTGGATCCTTCGAAGATAGAAGCAGTGGTGTCTTGGCCAGCCCCCAAGACTGTGTCATAGGTGCAAAGTTTCCTTGGTCTCGCAGGCTATTATAGGAGGTTTGTAGCTAATTTCTCCTGAGTTGCGACTCCTCTGACAGCTTTGACCAGGAAGGATCAAGCGTTCATATGGATTGATCAGTGTCAGATAGCTTTCGAGTATCTAAAGGAGAAGTTGGTAAGTGCTCCAGTCCTTTGTCTTCCAGCGGAGGAAGCCTAATTTGATGTTTTCTGTGATGCTTCACATCTGGGGATAGGCTATGTTCTCATGCAGCAGAGGTCAGTTTTTTCTTATGGGTCTCGGCAGTTGCGTCCCCATGAATGCAACTATGCCACCCATGATCTTGAGTTGGCAGCCATGGTGTTTGCTCTAAATTTGTGGAGACATTACCTCATTGGTGACCACTTTGTGGTTTTCACCGATCATAAGAGTTTGAGGTATGTTTTCTCCCAACGTGACTTGAACTTGAGGCAGTGTCGGTGGATGGAGTTCTTGCAGGAATACGACTTTGAAATATCATATACACCTGGAAAAGGGAATGTTGTAGCTGATGCACTAAGCCGAAAGATACGTAATGATGTTGTGTGTGAATATGGTGATTCTTGGAGAGTGATGGAAGAGCTATCAGCTTTGCATCTTGATATGGGAGATGTTGGGGGTATAGGTTGTCTTTTCCAGATGATGGTGCAGTCATCCCTAATGCAGAAGGTGGAAGAGTCTCAGTTGGGTGACCTAGAGGTGGATGTTTGGAGATACAGAGCTGCATGTGGTGAGGCCCCTGATGGTTGGTCAGAGGATGAACAACACCGAGTGTTGTATCATGGCAGGCTTTTTGTTCCCTTGGAGATGCACGAGATAGTTCTTCGAGAGTTCCATAGTTCACCCTTGGCGGTACATCTTGGTGTGACGAAGATGTACCGATCCATGAGGAGTTAGATTTGGTGGCCTGGGCTGAAGCGTACAGTTGCAGAATGTGTGTCTCGATGTTTAGTCTGCCAGAAGGTGAAGGCTGAACATCGTGTTCCTGGTGGTATTCTCCAGCACTTATATATTCTTCAGTGGAAGTGGGAGGACATCTCAATGGACTTTCTTACTGGTTTACCTCGAGCTCCGGGAGGACATGATGCTATATGGGTGGTAGTGGATCGTTTAACAAAAATCATCCCACTTAATAGAGATTAATGAGTTGATCTCAGTGGAAGTTTTGTCGAGGCAGTATCTAGAGGAGGTGGTGAGACTCCATGGAGTACCTAGGACAATCATTTCTGATCGATATCCTCGTTTTACCTCCAGAGTGTGGAGAGGTCTCCAGCATGCCTTTGGCTCTCAACTGTGCCTTAGCAGTGCTTTTCATCCTCAAACGGATGGTCAGACAGAGTGAACCATCCAGACTCTTGAAGACATGTTGCGCTCTTGTGTTCTTGATTTTGGAGGTTCATGGACGAAGCAATTACCCTTGGTAGAGTTCACTTACAATAATAGTTTCCACTCTACCATCGGTATGGCACTGTTTGAAGCCTTGTATGGCCGACGATGTCGTTCTCCATTGTTCTGGACTGGGGTCGGAGAGTCAGCAATTCTCGGACCAAAACTAGTGCAGAATACAACAGAGATGGTTCAGGTGATTCGTGAGAGGATGAAGACAGCACAGGATCATCAGAAATCATATGCTGATCAAAGGAGGAGACCCTTAGAGTTTAATTTCGGGGATCATGTGTTTCTGAAGGTGACTCCCCGCCGTGGGAAGCAAAGGTTTCGTCGTGGAAGTAAGATTTCTCCCCGGTTTGTTGGGCCTTTCGAGGTGTTGGCTCGTGTTGGACCTGTGGCATATCGAGTAGCACTTCCCCCTTAGATGATTCGGATACATGATGTTTTCCATGTATCACAGCTCCGTCATTATCTTCATGATAAATCTCATATTATCGATTGGGGAGAGATCAATATTGACGAGGATGCAACCTTCGAGGAGCGACCTGTGGAGATCCAAGACCGCAAGGAGAAGGTGTTGTGTGGGCGTTCTATTCCTTTAGTTCGTGTCTTGTGGCGACATGGTGGCATGGAGGAGAGTACCTGGGAGCATGAGTCACAGATATGTGCTCAGTACCCAGAGTTGTTTAATGTTTAACTCTTTTCATGTAATGATGATTCCTTTATGGTTAGACCTTTCATGTTTTATTTATGTACCTTTTTTTGTGTGATGTTATGATTGAATTGTTTGGATATGGATTGTTTGTTTCCATATTCTCGGATGTCGTAGTTTTGTTCCAGCTTTCGAACAACTCATGGTGGTTTTCCCATGAGAGGTATCTTATGGGGTGGTTGTTCGGACCCCTCTGTTCCTCTGAGTTGGTTTTTAATTCTCGAGGACGAGAATGTTTTGAGAGGTATCTAATGTAATGTCCCGGACCTCTCCGGTCCACTACTTTGTGAAAATGTGGTGTTGGAGGTGTTCCGGGAGGACAAGGTGACTTATCCCCCAGTTGATGCCTACCCGTAGCCATCGCTTACCAGTAGCTCGGTCTACCGGTAGCTGCTGCCTACCGGTAGCTCGGTCTACCGGTAGCTACTGCCTACCGGTAGCCGCTGCTTACCAGTAGCTCGGTATACCGGTAGCTGCTGCCTACAAGTAGTCACCGCTTACCAGTAGCACAGTCTACCGGTAGACACATCCTACCGATAGCTGGGTTTACTGGTAGCCACGGCGTACTGGTAGCTCGGTATACGGGTAGCCGTAGTCTATCATTAGCTCGGCTAACACTTTGCCAAATTTCTAGTTCTGGGAATAGTGTTTCCAATTTTATGAACAGTATCGGTGAGGTTCAGTGAACAGTGTTTCTATCGGTGAGGTTCTATCAGTGGACTTCTATCGGTAGACTTGAAAGGTGTTTCTATCGGTGAGGTTCTATCAGTGGACTTCTATCGGTAGACTTGAACAGTGTTTCTATCGGTGAGGTTCTATCGGTGGACTTCTATCGGTATACTTGAACAGTGTTTCTATCCGTGAGGTTCTATCGGTGGACTTCTATAGGTAGACTTGAATAGTGTTTCTATCGGTGAGGTTCTATCGGTGAGGTTCTATCGGTGGACTTCTATCAGTATACTTGAACAGTGTTTCTGTCGGTGAGGTTCTATCGATGGACTTCTATCGGTAGACATGAAAAGTGTTTCTATCGGTGAGGTTCTATCGGTGGACTTCTACCGGTAGACTTGAACAGTGTGTCTATCGGTGAGGTTCTATCGGTGACCTTTTATCTGTAGACTTGTACAGTGTTTCCAGAATCCTAAGAGCTACAGATTCCATACTTTGCCAATTTTCACGAATGAACAGTGTTTCCAGACTTCATAAGAGCTACCGATTCCATACTTTGCCAAATTTTTTGAGTATGTGAATAGTGTTTCCAGCTTCGCAAATTTGACGTTTTCTTTGACGTAAAATACTTTTAAAACCTTATTTTAAGGACTTTAAGCCGATTCAAAGGCCATAAATTCTATATTAATTATTCCTAAGGCCGGGATGTTTTTACTTGGTCAAACCACGTGGGTTAATGCAATTCGTTTTTAATGGAGAATAAATCGGATCTTAAACCGTCGCCTCTCTAAATTTTTTTAAAAGGAACAAGATAGCATTCTTCGTTGTTCTTCCTCCTGGTTCTCATCTGCAAGATGCTAGAACCTTTCAATAATTTCTGTAGGAGTTGCAAAATCAATCTTTACTCCTAGGATTGGTTCTGCACTGTTTTGGATGCAACCGAGCCGTGTCGATCAATCTTCGATATAAGGTATGTTTTATCATTGTTCCTTCACGGATCACCTTTTCTTGTTCTCCCTTCCATATTAAAATGTAATTTCCATGGTTCTAATGGGGTTTGGTTGGTTGGGACTTACTGTGGCATCCTCGGGTGGATGCAGTTGTCGTGAGAGAAGGATTGTGGCTCGTTGTGTGGATAAAGGACGTCAAGAACTCTTTGAGGTGGGGGATTCATGGCCTCTCTAATTGTGTATGTGCAATCGTAGAATTTGCATGATTTATTCCTTTGGATCACAATGAAATTGACCTAATTAAATACTTGAACCGGATTAAAAGAATTGGTTGATCGTATGATGCTGCTTTATACCGTGGTAACAGTTTGCCTCATGTTTTCCTAGATATAGTGATATCTATGTTTTCTTTGATTTGTTGTTCGTTCATGATAGAAATTGATAATGAACGTAAAGCCGGAATTAATTTTTAATTAATTGGCTAAAGATAAAGATGCATGTAAATTAATCTGGTTTTTGCAGTTCTTGTAGTTGTTCTAATTTGAGGATATTCAAATTAGGGAAGTAAGCACGATTATTTAATTGTGATAGCTTACTGATTAGGTCTCCCGTAATTGGATCCTACGAATAACTAATCTTCTAGTTCAATATGGATTAATGAACAGATTGTGTGAGAATTTCTAAAAAGGGTTCTGAGTTACCCTCTTGTTTGTTAAAGGGTCAAGAGCCTATGGTTGTGATTGTTGTTTTCATGCTGTTTGTGATTTGATGTAAGCCTGGATGGCTGTTGTGATATGTGGAGGTATGGGGACTTGTGGTTGTGGTAGCGGATGACGCCTAGTCTGGCGAGATGCATCATTTTATGCATGTGTGTGTCAGGGAGGACACCGGGGATGATGGAATGGGATGGATGTGGTTGCTGGATGCTTGTGGTTTCATTGAATGTTAATCTGCTTTGCTTTTCCCCACTGGTCAAGGCAGATGGTCTTTCTACCCTTCTTCCGAAGGAGGCTAAGATGTGCGGGGTATGCCACGTGCTTTCCGTGTTTAGCCTCTTGAGGGATAATGGGTCTATGCTCTTTCTATAGGCGGCAAAGACTCGATGGGTAGTATATTTACTCACCATGTTGAGCCTCCTTTGTGTTTAGAAGCAGAGGATTCTTTTCTAGAATGCCTGGGGATATAGAAAAGTAATTCTGTAATGATTGTTTGATAAATGGTGAAAATCCACGGGGATGGAGATACTGGAATTTAAAAGTGATGTGAATCATAAAAGGAGCAGTTGTTTTTGAATGTGAATCAAATTCAGTGTAATGTGGAATTGTTCATTATTAATTAACGGTTAAAGAATTAATTAATGTACAATGGAACTGATAAAATGAGAATGGAGTAATCTAATAAAGCACTTAAAATGGCTTTGTGCTTATAGGACACCTAGACTTAGAAGTAGCAGCCTGGAGTCGGAGAGACGTTAGCTGCTGTTGTATCTAAGACTATGTAATGCCCATCGTGTGGATGAGAGTTACATATATATATTCTGTACTTTTGTGTTTCTATATGCTACTCCACCCTATCAGTAAGGGCAACCGACACCCCAGGGATTCTGAGCCCTGGGGGGTGTTTTCCCCAACATTCTGATGGGAGGTTGAATGGCTGACTACCCTCTTTGGCCCCGCTCTCTTCTCTTGGTAGATCTTTGTGTTGGTAGGCACAATGGTTAGTTTTACCCATATATGTGTGTAGAGGGCTGTAATGGCTTGTGGTTAGTTCACACACATATATTCTGGATATAGTATCCTATGGACTACTATAGGTGTAACATTTATAGGCTATAGTGGCTTGAGGATCCTTAATCAGAGTATGGGCTGTAATGGCATGAGGTATTATACCCGACGTATGATACACGTTATGCGAGCTGTGGTGGCTCTTGGAAACTACTTGGTTACTTTTGGTTGTGAGGACGGTGTGGTGCTTCGCCCAGGTGTCTGCGGGCAAGCCTTTGTGGTGCATGAGGTGCAGATTGTGGAGCTTAGCCCAGGTGTCTGCGGGAAAGCCTTTGGAGAGAGATGCACAGGACGTATGACATTGGGGCGAAGCGGCAAACCAGTGGGGAAGTAGTAGCAGGGCACCCTTTATATTCTTCACTATATGCTATATTCGTATATGCATTACTTGGTGAGAGTAGCCATGGTGAGGTTGGGAACGTAGTATACCTGTTTAGATAATGAGTTAGTTTCACTTGTTGTTCACTGGGTTTTAGCATGCTTTATTTACATTTGCACGAGAGGCTTGAGGAGGATCCTACTGAGTATACTATTATACTCACCCTATGCATTTATAAACTATTTTTTTTCAGGTCACTTGGAGCAGGTTGGAGGTCAAGCTGGTTACTTCTAGCTTGTGGTTATAGGAGGAGCACTTCGGGCTTGTGGTCGCTGTTGTTTTACTTTCTTTTGGGTACTTTTAGTTTCCCCTTTAAGTTTTAGTACTTTTTCATGACATTTCGTATATGTACTTGGTTTCCTTTTATATCTCAGTTCTGAGTTGGAGTTGATTGGAGTCTATTCTATCTCTCTCTTCTGCATGTGTTCTCTTAGTGGGTAATGCCTACCATTTGTGTGTGTATTATACCCTCGGTGCTAGTTGCCTACCCGGGGCCTACTGGAGGAGGGACTCGGGGGTCATTATCTCCCTTCTCACATTGCCGGCCAAGGAGGGGTACACATTGTGGGGAGGGGGTCGTGACAGGTCCCATATTTATATACCCTGTTAATGCATCGGTAAGTCTCATGATACAAATTAGAATAATAAAATTAAAAGAGATTATACTTGATTTTTTAAACCATTTAGTGAATGCTCTTGATGGTAGAGGTGTCATGATACATGATATTGTGATGTAAAATAATATATAAATTCATTCATCAAAATTCTGTTATTATTAAAAATTATATTTTAATAATGATATTTTATCTAGATAAATTTCAATCTCAATTTATTGATTACATGGAATATTTTTTCATTTATTTAATTTTTCACATTTATTATGAATTATCTAGTTATGATAGAAAAGTTTTTCTATTAAATTACATGTATGTTTAGTTATTTTGATTTATATAATTATCATTCCTTAATGATTATGATTTATTTATTCATGATACCATCCATTTAACATAATCCTTTCAGATAATTTTATCTCACAATTATTTTTTTCCATTCTTAGGAATCCATAAAGTGCACTACGAATGACATGGAATTATAATATAGAGAGAATAATGTTATTATTTAATATAAATATGTTGTAATATTTGATCAAATGTAATTCCTTATACATATATTTACATAATTTAATAATACTACTAATTTATTCGGTCCTTTAGGATGATATTGCATGTATCTTATGAAAAAGTAATAAATAAAACACTAGATCTAGGTTTCTGTGGTCGGGTTCATTTCAAATGGAATAACATAATCATCATAAACTAATTAGCATGATAAACATGGCTATGATAGCGGTTTCTACTAGTATGATCAATTCAGTCCAATTTAGTTTGTGATATGTTATTTTATTACTTCATTATTTGGTTATTTTGGATATTTGTGGTTTCTGTTCATTTTTTGGTCAAGATTAATTGATAATTTGGTAATTTTTCCTTTTTTCAACTGATTATATCATCCGGTTAATTAATTATATCATATGATTCATTTTGGGAATGTTTTTTTCTATCATTAAATTATTTTTGTCATATGGTTAATTTTTAGGTTACGTATTTTGGAATATTTGGTCATTTTTCATTTTTAGATCATTTTGATCATTTTGAGTTTGGTCATTTTGGTTGATTTAGGTTAGTTTATTTACTTTATTTTGGGTTATATTTTTGTTGAGTTACATAATTCAGTTCATTCTTGGATTCTTTTTTTAGTTCATTTTTCTTTATGCCACTTTTGATTTGGATAGTTTGATCATTTTATTGTAATTTCATTTTTTAGTGTGTTCATTTGGTTTATTTTAGGTTAATTCATATTGTCCATTTTTTGGGTATGTGGTTTTTTGTTATGTCATTTGGTCATTTGCTCATTTTTTTGTTAGTTTAATTGCCTTCCTTTGGTTCATGTTGTTTTTCTATCATTGTTTATTCAATTTTATTCATTCTATGTTTGGTCATTTGGTTCAATTTTGGGTGATGGATATTTTTTGTGTATGGTCATTTTGATCATTTGGGTCACTTGGAATTTTTTTAATTTTTTTGATCATTTAATCATTTGTTTATTTTTTGGTTAATTCAATTTTTTTATTTTTTATAGTCTTTTCATTTTTATGTTAGGTCATTTGGTTAAATCTAGGATAAGTTATCTGGTTTGATTTTGTGTCATTTCATTTTTGGTAATTTGATTTGGTATTTTTTTCATTTTTTGATTTTTTAAATTGGTTCACTTTGGGTATGTTTGTTTGGTTTATTAGATTTTGTGCCATCTATTTTGTTTCATGTTAAGTCATATGGTTCATTTTTTAGGTTATGATTTTTTTTGTCAGATCATTTAGTTATTTTCAATTATTCGGCCTATTTTTTCATTTTTTGATAGATAATTTGATCAATTTATTATTTTTTGGTTATTTTAATTTGTTTATTTTATGGGTAGTTCATTGTTTATGTTTTTAATGTTGGAATTGTTAATTTGATAAATTTGTCATTTTATATGTCAATAGGTTCATTTGGGGTTAGGTTATTATTATTATTATGGGTTACGTTATTCGGTTCATTTTAGATTATAATATTTGGTTCATTGTGAGTTAATTCATTTGGTTTATTTTTGTTTTAGGTTATTTGGGAATAAATAAAATAAAATAACCACATTTTGTGTGTTTAATTCGCTTTATTTTTTTGGTTTATTTGAATGGACTATATGAAATTTCATGTTAATAGATTTTGTAGTTTACATTTAAAAAATTTATTAAAATCAGTTATTAGTTTATCAAATGAAAACAAAATTTAATTTGAATACAATAAAATTGAAACTATCAAGTTTTGCTAATATAAATTAATTGATAACATATATTTTTTCTTATATATATTATTCACCCACAATTTAGGTTAAAAATCCAATATTACCATTGGAATATTTGATTCTTCTTATAAAATATATTAATGATGAATAATAGGGGTTTTAATTGTGTCTAATTCGTCCCCACTATCAATAGAAATATATCTTGTGATTACCTCACTAATGATACTAAATTCAAGAATTAGGTGATCGTTCAAATAAAAATCATGTTTCTCTATTGATGGGAAAACTTATTTCTCCTCAGTATTCCAGAGGTGAGTAATGTAAATAACTCCAAATCCATAGATGTGTATAAGTGTTTAATTTCATGTCATTAATAAAAAACCCTTATATTTCATCATAGAGACTCGACCATGGGATTGGTAATTAAATTTCTGTATTTTTAAACAAATACATAATAATAGACATTTTCATGTAGGTTCTTAGTATCTGAAAAACTGGAAGAATATCATCTCATTACAGATAAAAAAACACTATAATTTTGTGTTTTCATATTTATTTCTCAATGAGTTATAAAATATTTATACCCTTTTGACCAATATTTTCATTCACAGACCAATGATTTGGGAACAAAAGTGAATTCTGATATTTAATTACAATTAGGCTCTATATGTAATCATAATTCCTAATATATAAATGCATAGTAAAATTATATTATATTATATTTTTTAAAAAATAAAAATCAAATTATCCTACCTTTGATTACAATGATATAGAAATATCATTGATATAAAATGTATCTCATAATAAAAAATATGAGAAATGATGATTTCTATCTAAAATATTACTTGTGTTCCCCATAAAAAAATAAAAAATATATAAGATATAAGAAAAATCATATTTTGAGATAGCATATAAATGTTCAAATCAATTACTTGATGTAGTCATGTAAAAAATATCATTTAAGAAAAACAAAACAATATCTCATCTCATTCTATTAATAGACTAATGTAAGAAATTTATATGAACTAATAATTCTCCTTGTTTGAGGGAGAGATGGAAATTGAGGTAAAATTATATCATACTACTCTTCATTATTTCTCACTAGTTGGTTATGTTATGTCCTCACTTAACCAAAATACATTGAAACCCCATATATTCTTGATCAAGAGAAAATTTCCTAATGAATCCTTATGGATGATTCTTATTCAATACATAAGAAATAATTTTGAACAAATTAATTTTTAATGGATATATCTAATTAAAAGAAAAGTGTACCACAATAATATTTTTAGTTGGAGTATTGATAGTGAGATGAAACATGAATGTGGAAGATGATAGAGGAAATTTTATTCCTATCTCACATGAAATTTACGACGCCAATTACTCCATTTTTCTCAAAAATTACATGAAAATATTTTGGTATATAGATCTATATGAAAGTCTCATAAAAAAATCCCCATGAACCATACATTATTTGAGGGTAATTATATATTTATATTGTAATTTATTCATGTATAATGATTTGGGGTTCTTGATTTTTAAAATATTTTAGTTTCAACTCTCTTCCATTGAACTATTTTAATAAATTTATTTAATATTCATCAGTAATACTAACACTATCCATTACATAAATAAATATATTATTTTATGAAACTTTCATTACATAAGATAAACATTAGAGACACCATTTATTTTCTCCAATAAACACATGATTTATTTCTGGTCGGATACCCCAATCTAACAACTCACATAAGTGACACATATCATATTTGGTCTTCCCATTGAAATTCATAAGAATTTAAAGAATCATTTTTCCATTTCTATCTTAATGTTCATTACATTTTAATTGTGTAATAACCAATTAGAGGACCAGTAAGAAAAATAAAAGAGGACACTTTTATTCATCTAAATATAAATTGATTTGGTTAAAAAATTCATTATATTTTACGATTTTATCTAACATTCACCCATATAAAAATTAAAAAAAATCTATACTTTAATAACATCAAATCTAGAAATAAAATTTTTTGGCCTCAGTGTCACATAGGAATTATGAAACCTCATAATACTATTCCTATATTGATGATCCATTAAAATCAATCAATGATTTATCAGGAAAAAAAATTACTAATATTTGTGTATTATAAATTTCTTATCCTTAATACAAATGTAACCCAATAGTTTTCCCATATTATACATCCATAGAACATTTCATATTCTATAAAATAATTTATCATCCACTTAAGCATAGTATACAACATAAATAATTATATAAAATAATCACCATATGTATGGACACCTCGATTCAAAATATTATTCACCTCTTATTTTAATGGTTTCATTTACACATATATATCAATTCATGTATCTAAAGGTATTAATAAGGTATGAATTTCTAAAAGGAATGGGTTTAATCATACACAACCATGGAGGAAGGTTATAAATGTGTGTGGAATTTTCCATGTGTTGTGCGATGTAAGAATCATAAAAAATATTTTAAAACCATCACATGATATACCCCACCTAGTATTACACAATTCAATTGAAAAATAAGGTTACTATGAAAAATATTTCTACAATTATAATCCATATATAGGCTAAAAAACTCATAAATATCCATAAATATCTCGACATTATATTATCAAATATTGTTTAGAGATTTCATCTGACATGAAATGATTTTGGATCATAAGATTCAATGTATGTTTTCTTATCACATTCAGTGGAATATGAGATAGTATTCCATTAATATTTGTATTCCATTGAGATGTATAAAATTCTTTACATTCATTTAAACCTAAAGTTTCTTCCAATAATATGCTAAAAACATTAAAAAATGATATAATTTTTTACATAGAAAATTCAATTTGGACAACCTGTATTTAGGGAAAATAATTATTTGGGATAATATTTGCATCATAATGAAGTAATTACATCAAGTAGGTATAAAGTTAATCAATAGAAGTATTATAAATTCTATACATGGTTTTCCCATGAAACAACCGCATTAAAAATTATATCTTTCTCAATTTAATACATTGCTATATAAAATAGTATTTTATCATTCATCAATTTTTTCACACTATCAATGTTATCATTTTCTTTAGCTATACCACATTTAATCATATAATTATTTTATTATATTTTTATATGATTATTATCATGATTAATAATAAATTAAAACCCATTAAATATTAAATTATATATTCCAATTTATTTTTTCTAGAAATTTTATGATTTATTTTAGTCATATTGTGATACAAGAAGTAACTATTTGTGTAAAAGTATATTTTTTTGATATATAATTTCATCATGGCATAAAAAAGGTCTTAAAACACAATTATAACAATGGATGTGTATAATACCTTTATCTATGCAATTGTAGAATAAAAAATATAGAAAACAATCCATCTTATTTTGAAACTTGGCGGAGATATGATCAAGATCATTTTATAACTTATTTATAATCTATTACCAATGAATTATATATTATTTTTAATATAGTAGACTATAAATTTAAATTTCATGAAAATGGCTATGAAGCTATATGCCATATTTCCAAAAAAAACCTAATAGTGGGGGATATAATTTCATGAAATAAATGTGGATCACGTGATATAGTATAGTGAGGAGTTGACACCAATAATATATTTTAATTTGAATTACTAGTATTATTGTTTTAATATAAATATAATGATTCCTTAATTTTTATCCAACATAGTTAGAGCCATATCCCCCAAAATATCATTGTATTATATTAATTTATATATCCAACTAAATACTGGTATCTTTGGAATTCAATCCTTATTATAAAAATACTATTGAAAAAATGAAAAATATATCATTAAGTTAGATCATTTTAAATCTAAGGCTTGAAAATGCAGAAAGACATGATCATAAATTGGAAATATAAACTAACTTTTTTATGAGTCATCCATACATTAGAAAATCATTTTAAATTATTAACAAATTATAAATTCAAGGCCATCCATACTGACCCCAAACATAAAAATGATCGTATATAGTGAAACCAAGCACCATAACATTAAAAATTTAGTTAAATATTTAGAATAAAACTAATTTAAACATAATTACTACTCATACTCATTAAATAAGTCTAATAGAAATCATGAATTATTTAATATTAGTGATTAATATCATTTCACGATCCTAAAAAAATTATTTCTAATTCAAAAGAAAACCTACTGTGATTTAGTTTACAACCAAAATTTCATTACCAAATCCAAAATTTACTTAAACAAATAAGTCATTTTTATGTGATATTAATCATTTAGAAAATAATTGGAATAAATCTTAAGTGAAAAACATTTTAAATAAATCTCAAATTATATGTATAAAAACCATATTAATCATACATGAATATATCATTATCACAAAAAAAATTAATTTATCATGATAACTGCATCTTGGAAAGGGAAAATACCCCTTGAAAATAATTCAGTAAATAAATTCATCACCTAAATTCATATTTCCATAATAAAATCCCATGAGATAACAAAATACCATATATATATATATATAACTATAATATTGAAATCATTTACATCAATGAGTGATAACTATACCTAATTAACATTAAAACTGTAATACACTTAAAAATAAGGAAAATTAATTATCTAATATTGTTCATTTATTTTATATAACATCTTTTTTACACAAACCATCACATGATTGGATTTTAATCATGTTGTGTAACAAAAAATTTAGTTATTTTCCAAATGGGACTCTAAATCACAAATATATAGTAATGTAATGAAAATTTTCCTTAAAATAGATCCATCAAAACCAAAAATTAATTAAATCACATGGTAATAAAGAATATATTTCAAATATTTATATAGTTTCATAACCAATCACAAGGTAATTACATTCCATATTATTTCATTCATAATATAGGGAATAAAAATGATTAAATTTAAGTATAAAATAACATAATGGGAGAATGGAAACAGTATACCCTGATATTTTATCCAAAATTCCCTTAATAGTTCCAAAAAATACTAATATAAAATTATAATTCATAAACAATAAAAAACTGCACATGATATTTTAATCTCCATGTGTAACATATTTGAATATAAAATTATAATTCTTATAGAATTACAAAATAAACATGATAATTTAATATTCAAGAAAAAAATTGTTAGTTTAATTAAACCAATAATTTTTGTTGAAATGAAAGAGTATAAAATGATGCCTAATATTCTTTCTCTAATAGAAACAAATAATTTTATACTATTTGACATTAATAAACCCTAAATATAAAAAATCACTAATAATGTTCATACAATATAAAACAGTAGCACCATTGGAATATTGGGAATGAAAAGGTAGAAATATGATAATAGAATGAGATAGATGGGGAACATAAAAAATATACCATGACAATTCCATAAACAATTATGAAAATATGAGTCGGACTATAAGAAAATCCAATAGAATGGTAGTGGAGGGAGATAAATATTGAATGAATCCCAATAAAATGGGACGTAGTGAGAGGGTTCCTCATGCCACTAGTAATGGGGGAAAACAATACAAATATATTTAAAAACTAATTTTTATAGGCTAATACAATACAAAATATTTTAAATAAACATTTTTATAGAGTACCTATAATAACTGTTTTAAAAATAGTTGTTATAAATCCTTTGGTATGACCTATGGTACTAGTAGTGACAATTAAATGAATTTTCAACCAATATCCTGGTATCCTTGAGCTTATCCAACAAAATGAAAATTCTTCCATTGATGATATGATCTCATTAATTCATCAGTTTTATTGTTTTTAAAGAGTATGGTCTATTTTCCATAGATGTTTGTTCTTGTAATGAATAACATTATTTAATAAACATGTTATTTTCAATCTTGTTTTTTTGAAGACATCAAATTTTATGACTAAAAATAGTATTTAATTCCTTAATTTATAAACTTATATATCTTTTAAATTGATATAGAGTATCTAAAGAAAGTTAATAAAACATTAATTGTTGAATTTTACATTCTAAAATATTACTATCTATTAACAATATTCACAATAGTTCAAAGAGATTATCATTTTGCATCTTTGTATGATATTATTTAACTATTATTGAAGATAGAATCTATTTGATATATTCCATTAATGATATCCCACATTCTTTAAATAATAAATTTTTAATTGAACATTATATTTAACAGACACACTCTCCTTTAATACTGAAATAGAAACCTATAATTTCATAATATGGATATTCTAGATCATTTCAGAATAATATTTGATCATTTACATTATATTATTAAAAATAATCTTAAAAACTAAGTTCTCTGTCAGTATTTTTACTTGATCCTTAAAATTATCCATTCATGTTATATTTAAATTTGAATTCAATGAATATTTTCTCTACAAATCTATGATGTTATCTATCTAACTAATATAATTAATTATATTGAACTATTTGGTATCCTTTTATGATTTTTTTTATTCTTCATGAGAAGTTCCATTATCCACTACTCTCTGCATGGCCTTGATATTATACAAGTATTATTAACATTCTTCCTTATATTAACCATAAAATTATGTACAAGTAAATCAAATTATTTCAATATATAATTTCACAGAGGATTAAAAAATTAAACATCTTCAATTATACCATGTATGATATTATCAGATCCAACACATCTAGTAAAATCAATATTGGGACATGCATCATAGAGAATTATGAGAGTACTCTTCCCACATCCTTCCTTATAATAAAGCTTCCTGATAGTCTCGATTTAATAAAATATAGTTTGGAATGTTTATTTATCATCATTAGCTATGAAATTTTCATTTTCCATAGCATTAAAAACATTATTAATTTATAGTTGATTCTCAATATATTAACACATAAATTATTTCTTGGAGTAACTTCTTCCTCAGATCCATCTTTAACCACATATGAAGGAATCTGATTACATATTACTTGATTTCATCTTTATATCACTAGAGGATCATGTTCTATTTAATCATATGATTTATTTCTATCATCCATAATTTTATGATCATGGGAAAAATTATTTTGAAAAAACATCATATATAACCCATTCTACTAAAAATATTTTTGATCAATAACTTTTATACAATTCTCCCATCCATATGAGTGGGGTACATGTTAGTTAATCCTCTAGATTATATGGGTATAGTATTCTTTTTAGAATGAATTATTAAATAACTAATGTTCTTAATAACTCAATCCCCAAATGTCTTTGAGCCCCTGAACTTGGTTTTTTTAATAACACATCGCTTAATCTCAACTATCTCAAACATGAGAGTCAAAATCCATTCAAATGGATAAGAATGCATGTTTTATTGTTAACATGGTATATATTACTTATAATATACTCAAGAAAAATGTATTTTTTCACTATCAATAATAAATATTGTAAAGAAATATATATAAGATAATAATTCTAATAATATCAATATTATTGGTAAATCCCATCAAGAATAAACTGGACTAGAAACTTATGATCACCCACTATTTCATTAACAAATTTATTTTTGAGAATCAGAGCTCCAAACAGATATCACATAATCTCAGTAGGACTTACCTCATCTATATTGACCAGAGATGATTTAACCTCACAATTTCCTCTATGAGGGTAATGATAATATGTAGACAACTTGACTGAAGAGATTGAGTAGTTCTTTTCATTTATTAAAAAACACTAAGTCTTTATCACAAGATAAAATAAAAAAATATCATTCTTGTAAAAACATATAATATAATTCTCATAGATAAATTCATACTTCTTTTCATCCAAGAAAAAACTCCCATACTTGTTTATTTAATATTTTCATAAAGAGTACTATTATTTGTCAAATCCAACTAAAATTTCTAGAATTTCCTTGTAGCACATTGTATTAAAAACAAAGGAATCCTCAAAATTCTTGAATAAGTATCATATAAAAAATTTTCCCCATTAATGATATATATATGCAGCTTTAGGGTAATATGTTTTGATTTTAAAGAGAGACATATGTTTATTTGGGATAAAACATGATCATGGAAGGGTTATCATCCAAGAGAGAGAGAGTGTGTGAGTGTGTGCTTGTGTTTGTGTGAATGGATTTGAGCTAAAATGTAAATAATATATTGTATTAAGTATTTGATGAGTTAATTAAATAACTATAGGTGAAAATAAATAAATAGTAAAATATTATAACAACAATAAGTAAAAGATATTTGTTAATAATATATGTGATAATCAATTAAAAAAATTAAATAAAAATAAATGTAATTCATATTTAATAAAATAAAATATATCAGTTGTTAATGACATTATATATATTTTGAAATATGATATTCTATTCTAATTAATTAAGATGAGATCACATTTTTTGTTGGTGATCTATCAAGAAATGTTCCCTTAAATCATTGTTATTATTTATTAAATGGAGTTCAATATTTTTTAAAATATTGATATAACCTGTATTATCACATTTAATTAGTGAATGATCAAAATTGAATCTAAATTCCATCAATGAGTTTTTTACCCATAAAACATGATCACAAAAAACACTAGATGAAAATATTCTATTCATTCAATTTTAATAATTTTTATTAAAATGGTGAAATGTGTGTGGAAGGATTAATCAATTCCTGGGGGTCAAATATCTAGAAAATGAAAACAACCGATCTTACATTAAAAACAGACTTTGGGGGAAGGTATCCTATAATACTTAAAATAATACACAGGTTCCCAGGTGTATCCAAGGATACATGTAAATCACTATACCAGTTACCTTGTCTCTAATTGTGTATAAGATTAAATATACTATTAAAAACACTTTGATTTTTTAATTATATAATTGACAACCTTGGGAATCGTAAACACAACATGTGTTGGGATATGGATAATCAAGGAATCTGTTTCCACATAATGTAGCATGATAACATTTGAGTGGAAAAATTATAGCCTTTTGAGCATGGTAGTTGCCTCTATCATGGGAGAGTGTAACACCCCGGGCTTCCACGATACACTTCTCATTCAATAATGCAATAGCATGCATTGTACGCAACTTCGAGTTCTAAAACACTGTGACTAATCAAAGTAGCCGTTATGAATAGTAATAACCACCTTTTTAAATTATATATATTTTATATTTCAAAATGGACTTCATTTTTGGATTCGGAATGTCGAAATTAGCCTATGTTGAATTTTTTGTAATTTTCTGAGACTTTGAAATTTTTAAGAATAGTGAAAAATACATAAAACAACTTTTTTAATCAAAATAATTTATTGTGATAAGTTATAATATTGAGTGGTTTTAAAGTATAATTAGAATATATTTTTACCATTTTATCCAATGGTGGTCATTAGAATTAATTTAACATTGAAATTGGACATAAACAATTGCCAATCTTTTGATATAAATTGTTTCTTAAAAACACGCTATTTGTTGTGACAACGGAAATTAATTATAAAATTAATTAATGCAACTTATATGTTTGGAATTTCGTAAAATAGATATCATTTTTGAATTCGGAATATCAATTATAGCTTAGGGTGAAATTTTGGCCTTATTCTGAAAAACTTCAATTTTTGATGAATAGTGAAACCACTAAGTGGTTGTTAAAAACTGATTTTTTCGTTAAAATGAAATATTACCACTTCTGTGATTTGATTTTCAAAAATCCGACATACATGGTTGTCATTAAGAAGTAAAATGTGGTTCAATGAGATTAAAATAATTTTTGGTGAATAGTAACTTTTAAGTTCTTAATCGCGATTAGAGGTAATTAGTGTAGTTTAAGGTAAAAACATTGTTTTAATAATATGATATGAGCTTGACACTTGTCCTACTCCTATTGGATGAGTCATGTCCGACGAAAACAACCCATGGGTCAACTTGGGGACCCCATGGAGCCACTTTAGTTAGAAAATGACATAAACACCTTTTATTTAATGTTAAAGTAAAAAATGACACAAACATAAAATGTTTTACTAAAACAATTTTTATGTAGGGTTACACAAGTCCAAATTTTGATTATAAATATTCATTAGAAAGCTAAAAAGATTTCCTACATTATAGTATTTGTTTTATAATTTTTAGACATTAAATAAATTAAATTATTTATGACATAATTATGATGTGGCGATGACCTCATTATTAAACGATTTAAATAAAATGAGAAGATAATGCAAAATCCAAGGCTTAAACTTTTCCAAAGACTATTGGATGGGTATATTTCGAACCCTTATCACCTTAGACACGAATTATATAAGTGTGGGACCTCTAAAATCCGAAACGCATTTTATAATAAAGTGACTTTTCTTTACTTTCCAAGAGTGCCCCTCCTCTCCACTTATAAAAGGCCCCCACCTCTCCCACCTCATTTACACTTTCAAGCCATTTGGCTCGGCCAACCTCTGCCCAAATACTCTCCCAAAATTCCTCCCTTGCTCCTAGAAGCCTCACTTTGGGCATAACTCTTCCCAACGAAGCCTTTGGATCAAATCAAAAAGAGTTACCCGATTTTGAGGTAATGTCTTCTCTAATGTTGTTTTGTTTTATTTTTCTTATCCAACCCCCTAAACTCTTTTTATTCATTTCTTTTGTAACAACAACAGTATCCTACATATACTAGGATGTTGTTATAAGAAGGATTAGAGCTATACTTACACACACCTACATCAAATGGTTAAAGAACATACGGTTTCTGTGGATGGCGAATTTCTGCCTCACGAAACGATGATTGTTCAACACTCATATAAAACCTTCAAAGGTGACCATTAAGATGTCACTATTTTTATATATGATATATAATATGTTTATGTTTTACTTATGCTTCTGTATTTCTCATTTATGGCATAATTTATGATTTCCATTATGGGTAAAACACGATAATTTCATTTTAGGAAGTGCGGACTACCGCCCCCTCAAAGTGATTTGAATCGTTAATGCCATATGAGGGATGTATAAAGGATGGAGTAAATGGTATTATACACTATATTATACTGTAATTATATTATAAATTTATATCATTATGATTTCATTCCATTAAATACGAAATAGAAACGAAAGTAGCGTTCATGCGTACGTACGGCTTACCGTCTCCATGAACGGTGCATTTCATTTCTTACCTCTAAATGTTACGTGACATTATGAATGAATGTATATAATGTATATATATGATTTATATGACATCTAAATCATGAATATAATTCTTGAGATAATGGATATTCTACCGCATAAACAACTTGTAATTATAAGAAGTTTATTGTTGACTCAAGTACCAAAGATCGACAAAACGACCGTTATAAACTTAAATAATTACATAGTATTCATAACATTGTAATAATTGATATAAAAAGGATAATGAAATTGAAAATGGTTCTTAATAAGGTAGATATTAACTCTAGTTTATTATTCAGGAGGTTAAAGAACGGTTGAGTCAAGTCGGACACGAGGTAAGGGAATTTCATAACCCAACTTCCATTCTTTGGGTTAATCTCCTACTTTCAAATTATGTCATGATATTATTATATCTTATTTTGTATTTTTAATTTATTTATGTGTACCTATAGTGAATACACATAATATATCTATTTTATTTTAAAAATGATCTTTTTAAGGACTTCGTCTCAATCTCCTTTCATTGAGGCATATTTGGTTTTATACACAAATTTCTTTTATACGGTGTCTAAACCACTTTGACTTTATCGTTTATTCAAAAGGAATCTTTTTTATACGAAGCGTTTACTAAATGACAAAAGGGAATGTTTTTGTCGTACGTATGCGGCGACAACGACTTCTCCGCCGCCGTGACCCCTATTTGAGTTTTGGCTTCCTCTACAAGCCATACCCTTTTTTTTAATGAAAAATAAATACCATGTTATACTTTTCTTTTATTTTGGTATTGAAAATGGTTTTGAAAGAGTTTTTATTATATCAATGTGTTGTACTGATATCTTGTGATTTAAATGTGGAAATGTTATGTTTCCTTTATGCATGTTTTATATGATATGATTATGTTATGGTTTATGAGATGTTTAAACTTATTCATATGAGGAATGTATTGGACTTAATAAGTGACGGGTGGAGCCCGCTATAGCTCCTCGATGCATCGGTAGGTCTCATGAGACAACTAGACGTGGAATTGGCCGAGGCCCTTTCCCAATTTTATTTATGGTTTTGGCCGAGGCCTTAATCATTTTAGACGTCTTGGCCGAGGCCTTGAAAAAATGTTTCAGAATGTCCGGCATTATACATTCCCTCATTATGAAAGTGGTTATTGTTATTGCATGTGATTATTCGACCAGTAGAATATCCATGTGAAGAAGTGAATGGCATTATCTCATTTTACTTTTTCCATATTATGTTGAATTTCATGTTTAAAAGTCTTTTGTTTTATTTATACATTGCCTTAATTATTAATGATTATTTATGAAAGCTTCCGCATTATTGTTATCCTTACTGAGCATCTGAGCTCACCCCTTTCAATGTTTTGATATTTTCCAGGATTTGAAGAAGTATTATAGGAATGACCTACAGGGATAGTCAGAAGAGGATATGAGTGTGGACTATAAAGACCATGTTATTGTAGTTTGTTTACTTTTTGATGTAATGAAAGACTTATGAATGTATCTAGTGTTTCCAAGGCTACTAAACTAATTGGTCTTTCGAGACTTGATCTTTTGTGATCATGCCAATGTTACGAAGTAATGCACCGACTCTGGGTAGCTAGGGTCGGGGCGTTACAGTTGGTATCAGAGGCAGTTTAGTACTAACCTTGGAAGCTAGATTTAGATAAACTCTGATTAGAGCACATAGCCCAAAGATAGACTTTGAGGATTATTATAGAAGAACTTCCTAGAATTTTGGTATTATAGAGATGTTATGAGTTTTCCGAGCAATACATCCCTGTCTGGATACGAGCAGGTAGAGGCGGCTCTGGCACAGATGTACCTAGGGGTAAAACCCGAAAACACCGCTTTGAGCTAGACTCGAACGGGAACTAATGCACGACAACGGACCTTGCTGCACTCTTGGTTACGACACTCCCGGGGGATATGCTTAGGATATTTCTCATTTTACTTACAAACCACTATGAAGGGTTATGAGTACATACTGCCCCAAAGAAAACATTTCTTTTTATGATTATGGATTATATCCATAAATAGTTCAATTTATGTAAAGTGTTTTACAAGTATGGAATTATGTATTTTGATTCATAAACTAATCTAGTTTATGCCATTGTTTAGAAATGGCGCCTAGTGGAAGGAATAGAAACCGTATCATTGCACGAACTCCATGTAGGGATAGCCCTCCTGCTCAAGATAATTATTGTGGATCTGGAGATACAACTGGTGCTGATCAGCTTCTCACCATACTGGGACAACTCACACAGGTTATGATTAATAACCTTACTCGTATGGAGCACCCTGATCCGCAACGTGGAGGATCAATGCTAGACCGTTTCATGAGGCAACAACCACCAACCTTCAATGGGAGTACAAATCCTACAGTAGCTGAGCAATGGATAAATTCCATAGAGAAAATATTCCATGCCTTGGGGAGTAGTGAAAGGGAGAAGGTTGTCATGGCAGTTTACCGCCTCACTGGAGATGCCGATCGGTGGTGGTCGCTGATTCAAAACACAAAGGAAGATGATGACGTATCGAATATGGAATGGAGGGAGTTCAAAGAGATTTTCATAGAAAAATATTTTCCTCGTGACCATCGAGCAGATATGGAAAGGCAATTTCTGAGTTTGAGGCAGAAGGAGGATTAGAATGTCGCAAAGTATGAGGCTAACTTTACAAGGTTAGCGAGGCATGCTGCCGATTATATACGTAACCCAAGGAGTAAGATTGATCGTTTCTTTGATGGGTTAAAACCATTTCTCCGTCGAGCTTTAGTATGACAATCCTTCTCATCATACGAAGATATTGTCTCGTGTGCTATCAAGACAGAAAAGGAATTCTCTATGTCTTATGACAACAAAGTAAAGCAAGAGAAGAAGAGAACGGTGGAACAAGAGACATATAAAGGGAAAAAGGGAAAGAAGGATTTTCCATTATGTGATAATTGTGGGAATAATCACCCTGGTACGTGCCTAAAAGGAATGGGAGTTTGTTATAAATGTGGAGAAAAGGGTCACCAGGCTCGTGATTGCAAGGGAAAGAAAGAGGCTGTCAAAGTTGAATGCTACAATTGTAGAGAAATGGGTCATTATGCAAATGAATGCCCTAAGCGTCAGGGAAACTTACCTTAGAAAAGGCCAAGAGATCAAGGCCAATCTTATGTTGTGACTACAGTTGAAGCAGAATAATTAATGTATTGGTGCTTTTGGACTCAAGGATTATATTCTGGTTACAAGAATAATGTGATATATATAAAGATTGTACTGCAGTACTTTTAGATTTCAGTAAGGTTTTAATATGATTAAGGTAATCATATTTTTAGTATGTGACAATAAGATAAACTTTTCTTTGTTTGGTGAATCTGATGTTACAATTGATTTTGGAATTTAGAGACCTTTTAGAGAAAGTCTGGATAGAGGTATTTTGGATAACTATAAAGGTTGGAATGGATTAAGTTGATCTTTGGATAGTATTGTTTAAGGTTAAAACATTTATGAAGATTATTTTTGGAATAGTATAGTACTATATTTTTAGGAAAAGGACAACCTGCAGGGTGGGGAATAACCCGTCGCGTCGGACAAAGCTGCAGGAATCGAACCCACAACCATAGTGCGACAAGCCTTTATTTCCTACCACTAGCCTACAGGAAGTCCCTGGTTATTACAAAATAATTTTACTAATCTAAATGGTATGTGTTAACATTTGGAACCTTATACAATTAGGATAAATAGAATATTTTCGAGTTCTGTTACCATTTGGAGTAAAATTTGGGTTTCTGGTAAAAAAATTTATTAACGAATGAAAGTATACATAACAAGTATGTATATTCCCTTACATTATTAGTAAATCTCATAAATAAATTCCTCAACATTATAAAAGGTAACTTAAAACAAAAATGTTGTCGGTTAACTTTTCCAACTGGGGATTCAATGACCGTTTAACCAATCACAAGTTTGTGATTTTCTTGTGGTTAAACTTTCTCCTAATCCTATTTTCTATAACTCTCCATCAGACCTTGATGGTTTGATTCTCCTCCATATCCATATTTTCATAGAATCCTAGAATGGGCTATATCGGATGACCTTTGTACTTATCTTGCTTTCTTTTAATGTTATATATTTATTAACCTTATTTCCGATGTGGGTTTTCCTCAAAGGTAATTTCTCTTTTCAACCTTTTATTTACAAAGATAAATTTCAAATTGCGAGGACGCAATTTATTGAAGGAGGGGAGAATGTAACACCCCGAGCTTCCACGATACGCTTCTCATTCAATAATGCAATAGCTTGCATTGTACGCAACTTCGAGTTCTAAAACACCGCAACTAATCAAAGTAGCCGTTATGAATAGTAATAACCACCTTTTGAAATTATATATATTTTATATTTCAAAATGGACTTCATTTTTGGATTCGTAATGTCGAAATTAGCCTATGTTGAATTTTTTGTAATTTTCTGAGACTTTGAAATTTTTATGAATAGTGAAAAATACATAAAACAACTTTTTTAATCAAAATAATTTATAGTGATAATTTATACTATTGAGTGGTTTTAAAGTATAATTAGAATATATTTTTACCATTTTATCCAATGGTGGTCATTAGAATTAATTTAACATTGAAATTGGACATAAACAATTGCCAATCTTTTGATATAAATTGTTTCTTAAAAACACGCTATTTGTTGTGACAGTGGGAATTAATTATAAAATTAATTAATGCAACTTATATTTATGGAATTTTGTAAAATAGACATCATTTTTGAATTCGGAATATCAATTATAGCTTAGGGTGAAATTTTGGCCTTATTCTGAAAAACTTCAATTTTTGATGAATAGTGAAACCACTAAGTGGTTGTTAAAAACTGATTTTTTCGTTAAAATGAAATATTACCACTTCTGTGATTTGATTTTCAAAAATCCGACATACATGGTTGTCATTAAGAAGTAAAATGTTGTTCAATGAGATTAAAATAATTTTTGGTGAATAGTAACTTTTAAGTTCTTAATCGCGATTAGAGGTAATTAGTGTAGTTTAAGGTAAAAACAATGTTTTAATAATATGATATGAGCTTGACACTTGTCCTACTCCTATTGGATGAGTCATGGCCGACCAAGACAACCCATGGGTCAACTTGGGGACCCCATGGAGCCACTTTAGTTAGAAAATGACATAAACACCTTTTATTTAATGTTAAAGTAAAAAATGACACAAACATAAAATGTTTTACTACAACAATTTTTATGTAGGGTTACACAAGTCCAAATTTTGATTATAAATATTCATTAGAAAGCTAAAAAGATTTCCTACATATATTAGTTTTTTTATAATTTGTAGACATTAAATAAATTAAATTATTTATGACATAATTATGATGTGGCGATGACCTCATTATTTAACAATTTAAATAAAATGAGAAGATAATGCAAAATTCAAGGCATACACTTGTCCAAAGACTATTGGATGGGTATATTTCAAACCCTTATCACCTTAGACACGAATTATATAAGTGTGGGACCTCTAAAATCCGAAACTCATTTTATAATAAAGTGACTTTTCTTTACTTTCCAAGAGTGCCCCCCCTCTCCACTTATAAAAGGCCCCCACCTCTCCCACCTCATTTACACTTTCAAACCATTTGGCTCGGCCAAACTCTGCCCAAATACTCTCCCAACATTCCTCCCTTGCTCCTAGAAGCCTCACTTTGGGCATAACTCTTTCCAAGGAAGCCTTTGGCTCAAATCAAAAAGAGTTACCCGATTTTGAGGTATTGTCTTCTCTAATGTTGTTTTGTTTTATTTTTCTTCTCCAACCCCATAAACTCTTTTTATTAATTTATTTTGTAAAAAAACCAGTATCCTCCATATACTAGGATGTTGTTATAAGAAGTATTAGAGCTATACTTACACACACCTACATCTAATGGTTAAAGAACATACGGTTTCTGTGGATGGCGAATTTCTGCCTCACGAAACGATGATTGTTCAACACTCATATAACACCTTCAAAGGTGACGATTAAGATGTCACTATTTTTATATATGATATATAATATGTTTATGTTTTACTTATGCTTCTGTATTTCTCATTTATGGCATACTTTATGATTTCCATTATGGGTAAAACGCGATAATTTCATTTTAGGAAGTGCGGACTACCTCCCCCTCAAAGTGATTTGAATCGTTAATGCCATATGTGGGATGTATAAAGGATGGAGTAAATGGTATTATACACTATATTATACTGTAATTATATTATAAATTTATATCATTATTATTTCATTCCATTAAATACGAAATAGAAATGAAAGTAGCGTTCATGCGTACGTACGGCTTACCGTCTCCATGAACGGTGCATTTCATTTCTTACCTCTAAATGTTACATGACATTATGAATGAATGTATATAATGTATATATATGATTTATATGACATATAAATCATGAATATAATTCTGGAGATAATGGATATTCTACCGCATAAACAACTTGTAATTATAAGAAGTTTATTGTTGACTCAAGTACCAAAGATCGACAAAACGACCGTTATTAACTTAAATAATTACATAATATTCATAACATTGTAATAAGTGATATAAAAAGGATAATGAAATTTAAAATGGTTCTTAATAAGGTAGATATTAACTCTAGTTTATTATTCATGAGGTTAAATAACGGTTGAGTCAAGTCGGACACGAGGTAATGGAATTTCTTAACCCAACTTCCATTCTTTGGGTTAATCTCCTACTTTCAAATTATTTCATGATATTATTATGTCTTATTTTGTATTTTTAATTTATTTATGTGTACCTATAGTGAATACACATAATATATCTATTTTATTTTAAAAATGATCTTTGTAAGGACTTCGTCTCAATCTCCTTTCATTGAGGCATATTTGGTTTTATACACAAATTTCCTTTATACAGTGTATAAACCACTTTGACTTTTACGTTTATTCAAAAGGAATCTTTTTTATACGAAGCATTTACTAAACGACAAAAGGGAATGTTTTTGTTGTACGTATGCGGCGACAACGACTTCTCTGCCGCCGTGACCCCTATTTGAGTTTTGGCTTCCTCTACAAGCCATACCCTTTTTTTAATGAAAAATAAATACCATGTTATACTTTTCTTTTATTTTGGTATTGAAAATGGTTTTGAAAGAGTTTTTATTATATCAATGTGTTGTACTGATATCTTTTGATTTAAATGTGGAAATGTTATGTTTCCTTTATGCATGTTTTATCTGATACGATTATGTTATGGTTTATGAGATTTTTAAACCTATTCATATGAGGAATGTATTGGACTTAATAAGTGACGGGTGGAGCCCGCTATAGCTCCTCGATGCATCGGTAGGTCTCATGAGACAACTAGATGTGGAATTGGCCGAGGCCCTTTCCCAATTTTATTTATGGTTTTGGCCGAGGCCTTAATAATTTTAGACGTCTTGGCCGAGGCCTTGACAAAATGTTTCAGAATGTCCAGCATTATACATTTCCTCATTATGAAAGTGGTTATTGTTATTGCATGTGATTATTCGACCAGTAGAATATCCATGTGAAGAAGTGAATGGAATTATCTCATTTTACTTTTGCCATATTATGTTGAAGTTCATGTTTAAAAGGCTTTTGTTTTATTTATACATTGCCTTAATTGTTAATGATTATTTATCAAAGCTTCCGCATTATTGTTATCCTTACTGGGCATCTGAGCTCACCCCTTTCAATGTTTTGATATTTTCCAGGATTTGAAGAATTATTTTAGGAATGACCTACAGGGATAGTCAGAAGAGGATATGAGTGTGGACTATGAAGACCATGTTATTGTAGTTTGTTTACTTTTTGATGTAATGAAAGACTTATGAATGTATCTAGTGTTTCCAAGGCTACTAAACTAATCGGTCTTTCGAGACTTGATCTTTTGTGATCATGCCAATGTTACGAAGTAATGCACCAACTCTGGGTAGCTATGGTCGGGGCGTTACAGAGAGTGTCCATAAAATGAAATGGTAAAAAACAAGTGATCCCTACTAGTCTCGATAGACACCTCCTATCCTCAAGAAACCACACATGCATGATCTAATGTTCCTGTTCCAGGTGCCACCCAGCGGGTGCCCCAAACCCGGTTCGCCATGTGACCTTATGCACATTTCCCCAAATGCCAGAGGCTGCTGACTACAAGTGAGGGCATAGGTCTAATAGTGGGGAAACTATTCCCTCATTTTTCAATGTGTAGCGCAGCAGATTACAAATCAAACATACAACGAATAGAAGAAGTAGTAAATCATACACAACTGAAATAAACTACAATGGTGGATACAACCAACAATAGATAAATAATGATGCTACATGTCTCATGTTCTATGAAAACAGCCAGAACATGTTACACGATCAATACAGTACAACCAAAAGCAGGGTACAGTAAAACAAAGCAAACAGCTTACAACGGCATCGCTAGCCCAGGCCCGGTCCCATTCCCTCCTACTCCTCATCAACAGTCAAGTACCTATATAGGGACTCTTGCCCCTATCCACACCTATGGAAACATAATATGTTTGGGCCGAAAAGCGTGACCCATGCAGGGTGTGAGAAATAAATTCCCAGTATGCACCCACCAAAGGCTCATGCCCAACTACGTGTAAGTATGCAATGACAGTGTGGAATAATAAAGTTCAATAAAGTAAGAAGTACTGAAATTTAACAAACTCTACCAGTTATGTTGCCACTTCAATATTCTTTTTAATAATTGAATATAAAATTCCACCTTAGTGAACATTATAAGTAAACAGCCAAATGTCCACAGACAGGTAGACTCCCAACCTCGGGTAAAGAGAAACCAACACAGTAATTTTCAGACAGGCACACGGAAATTTCCAAGAGGCATAAATAGTGTCGCCCACAGGTACAGAGTCGTCTTCCCACAGGCACGGAAGATGTTTCCCACAGGGTAGGTAGTACAAAGCCCACAGGCTAATCAAAACACTGCCCTCAGGCTAACAGGTAACCTGGTCGTGCCCAACATGTAAAAACGTAGTAAACAAACAATTCCTCTTGAGGAAATTCTACAATTACTACTTAAAAGGAATTCCCCCAGGTATCCTGGCCAAATGTTTAAACAGTGGAACACAAATCCGGGGTATTTCCGGATCCATGCAACAATCCCAACCAGCATTTTAATTACATCATTTAATACCTAATCAGTTCTATGTGTTTAATATATAAATAGCCTCAGCCACACGACACCCCATTATGGGTTCATGGAACAAAAATGCACAAAACACATGGAAGTTGGAAAAACAAACACCAAGCCACCTACTTTATACGCCAACGAGTGGTATACCCGAACGTCAATTCCAGAAATGCCTACAAACGACATAGATCTGAATAAGAACAAAACTCTCTTAAACACAAATAACACATGTTGGGAGTAGAATTGGTAAGAAACACGCTAAGAGAAGAGAGGGCTTACCCATGTGGTTCCAACGAGATCATCCGAGATGGAATAGGATTCCAGACGCTCGATCGTTGGATCTCCAAAGGTCCTGTTGTCCACTCCCGCTTCTTCCTCCGGTTCTAAGCCTTCCCTATGAACAGGGGAGGATAATGCCCGATTTAAGAAAAAAAAAGTACACGACATGTACTCCCTTCATTTAACTCTTCCTCTGGCGGCACCGCCATACTGTTCACCCATCGACATGAGTACATGACATGTACTCTTGAGTACACGGTGTGTACTGTCGCCCACCTGGCGGCTTCTCAACCGCCTTACTGTTTGGCCTACTGACTGACTACATGGATTTTACAGGACCACTACACGACGTGTAGTCGGTTCCTACACCCTTTGTCGCTGACATGGCTACACGCCCTGTGTACTCATACCTACACCACCATAAGTACACGACATGTGGATAAAGTACACGGCGTGTAATTCCAAATTTTAGGATGTTTCCCCATTTTCCATATTTTATTAAAAACACTTAAGGTAAAGGGAAAAGAAAAAGCCCGTACCTCAAAGATAAGAATCGGGTTCTTACAAACTATCCCCCTTATACATTTCTTCCCTGAAATTCCCTTCCAAGGGTGGTGAAGATATAACTGTGAACAACTTCGGCCACTGAGCACGTACATCAGATTCCCGCTCCCAAGTTTCATCCTGCACTCGGCCATGATTCCATAGCAACCACATGAGAGGAAATGACCGACCTCGGAGAACTTTCGTGCCCCTGTCAACGATATGAATCACATGCTCCTCAAAGGACGCATCAACCTCTATCTCAACCTCATCGGGATGAAAGACGTGAGACGGGTATGAATGAAAGTGATGCAACTAAGATACATGGAAGATGTCATGCATGGATCGGTACCACTATTCTAACCACAACTAATAAACAACCAGCCCGACTCTCTCTAGAATATCAAATGGCCCCACATACCGCGGTGAAAGTCTGCACTCTCTCTTGATCTGCTTGTGTCCCAGCCTTGATGAAACACGTAGAAAAACCTGATCCCCGACCATGAACTCCAAAGGTCATCTACAGAGATCAGCACAAGACTTTTGATGAGACTGTGCAGTAGCCATCTGCTTCTGAATCATCTGGACCTGCGCAGAATTCTCCTGCATGAGTTGTGGCCCCAGTAAAGCTGCCTCACCTGCCTCTATCCAGCACAAGGTTAAACGACATGACATACCATATAAAGCCTTTTATGGTGACATTTCAATAGTCACCAAGAATATATTGTTATAGGAAAACTTGACTAAGGGTATATGCTTCACCCAAGAGCCCCCAATGTCTAGGACGCAAGCTCGCAGTATGTCCTCTAGTACCTGTATCGTACGCTCTGACTAGCCATCAGTATGATGGTGGTAGGATGTGCTCATAAGCACCTGTGTACCCAATGCCCCCTGAAAACTCTGCCAGAAATGAGACGTGAAGTGGGCATCCCAATCAAAAATGATATAACGAGTGACCCCATGAAGACGTACGACATCTCGGATATACAACATTCTTTGCTCCTAAACACCAAAGGTCTCCTTGATCGGCATGAAGTGTGGTACCTTCGTGAGTCTATCCACAACAACCCACATGAAATCATTGCCACAATGTGACCTTGTAAAACCAGTCACAAAATCCATCCAGACATCATCCCATTTCCACTCGGGAATGGGTAACTACTATATTAGCCCAGCTAGTCTCTAATGCTCTGCCTTCACCTGCTGACAGGTGGAACACCTCGTAACAAAACCAGATACATCTCTCTTCATACCCGGCCACCAGTACTGACGTCTCAAGTTGCGATACATCTAGGTAACCCCGGGATGAACTTCCCAAGGTGAAGCTTGAAACTCTCACACCATCTCCTCACGTATATCCTCGAGAACCCACACACATCCATGGAAATGCAAAACTTCATCATCTCTTATCATCCAAACAGGAGGAGGTTCCTCACATGCCACCAACTCCCATAGAACTAGGCCTTATGAATCTGATATCTGTCTCATTCTCTCTCTATCCAGGAGGGTAGAGGTCACAGCTAAACAGGAAAGATATGTCTTCCCCTGACTGTCATGCAACTCCAGATGCATCTCAGAGAACAAGGCCATAAGCTTCAACTCATTATTGGACTCCTGCAATGCATGTATCTGAGTCTTCCTGCTCAGTGCAACAGCTTCTGGTTTACCTTTACCAGGTGTGTAGGCAAGCTCAAAATCGAAGGACTGTTGGTATTCGACCCACCTTCGCTGCCTCAGATTCAAGTCGTGGTGAGTAAAGATATACTTGAGGTTTTTCTGGTCGGTGAAAACCACAAATGCTCCCCCAATATATAATGTATCCAACATCACAATGCATGTACTACAGTAGTTAACATGAGATCATGTGTCGGGTAATTCCTCTCATGAGGCCTCAACTGCCGAGACATGTACGCAACAACTCAGTTGCCCTGCATCAACACTGCTCCATGCCCAATACCTGATGCATCACAGTAAACTATATAGCTCTTCCCTGTCTCTAGGAGTATTAGGATCGATGTGGATGTCAACCTTCCATTCAGGTCATGAAAAGCTGCCATGCAAGCATTCGACCAAACGAACATCACACCCTTCGTAGTCAGACCTGTCAATGGTGATGCTAAGCTGGAGAAGTCCTGTATGAAACGTCTGTAGTAACCATTCAACCCTATGAAACTCTGTATCTCGAACATGTTCTAAGGCTGCCCCCAAGCAACCACTGCTCTCACCTTCTCTGGGTCTACTGAAACTTCTGCCTCAGAGATGATATGACCAAGGAATCGAATCTGGTCCATCCAATAGTGGCACTTTGAGTGCTTAGCATGTAGATGATGCTCCCTTAGTGTACTCAATACGATCACAAGATGGGTGGCATGGATGTGTCATGTGTGAGAGTATACCAAAACTTTGTCCACGAATACTGCCACAAAATAATCAAGATATAGTTGGAAGACAAGATTCATCAGATCCATGAAAACTGCTGGCACACGTGTGAGTCCTAACGGCATAACTGTATACTCATATAGACCATACCTACTCCTAAAAGCAGTGAGAGGTATATCAGGTGGTCTCACACGAAGCTGATGATATCCTGATCTCAGGTCAATCTTCGAGAATACTCGTGCTCCACGAAGCTGATCAAAATTATCATCAATCCTCAGTAAGGGATATCGGTTCTTAAACATCAGCTGGTTCAGCTTCTGATAATCCATGAAAAGTCTGAGGGAACTGGCCGCCTTCTTCATTAAATGGACTGGAGAACCCCAAGGAGAAGTACAGGGTCAGATAAATCCCTTTTCCTGTAACTCCTCCAACTGCCTATTGAGCTCCTGAAACACATGTGTAGCCATCCTATATAGAGGAATGGACACAAATACTTCTCCTAGTGCATGCTCAATTGAGAAATCCACCTCTCACTCCGGAGGTAGACCTAAAAAGTTGTCTTGGAAGACATCCCTGAAACGATCAAAAATAGGAGGGAAATCTGCTTGACATGTCCCCTGGCCATCCAGATATATGCTCGTAACTGGGTTGTGACTCCACCTCATTCCAAGATGCTTTGGTCCACCTCGATTCGCCTGAACATCCCATTTTCCCTTGTATAAAAACTCTCAGCCATCTGGTGATGTGAAAATCACCCTACGACGATAGCAGTCCACAAAGGCTTGGAAGGAAACCAGCCAGTCCATCCCACGAATGATGTCATAGATCATCATCTCTAGGACATAGTGTTCCCAATGGAAGTGACACCCACTAACCTCAAGGGGTCAGTTCTTGCACTGATGCACACCAACCGTTCTAGTCCCCAAAATAGTGTCTAGTGTCATCATAATAGAAGAAGTAGAAACACAGAGCCCAAGGCTCTCTAAAATGGGTACATATATGAATCTTTTTGTCGATACTGTATCAAAAAGTACTTAAGATAAGAAAGAAGCTACTAAAATAGTACCTCTGACTGTAGAAGGTCTGGGATCCTACTCCTGCTGGGTCTGTTGCATTGCATAAGCCTGCCCAGTGCCACGACCCTACGACACAGCTTGCCTACCCTGAGCTATCCTGCCCTACTGCCTCTGAGATCCTAGTGTCTGGCTACCTCAACCACGACAATCATCTCTGCCTGGATGCCCTGACGTACTCCAATTCCTGGACTGGTAAGAAGCAGTTGGTCCCGTTCCCGCTCGCGGAGTCTGCACATAACCCCTCTCACTAGCAATCATTGGAAACTCCTTGCAAAAGCACTGAAAATGACCTATCCTTCAGCATGATCAGAACTCCACTAGGTCTTGTGGACAATGTGTCCACTTGTTCCCCTCTATGCTACACTGGTAGCACATAACATGGCCACCTGAAACATTCTTCTGACTGGTACTACCGCCCTGAGAGATGTCCACCTGTCTCTTCCTCTTGCCAACAGAAAGTGTACCAGTAACTGGTGTTGAACCACCCCAGCCCACCCCACTAGATTCTCGGAGGATCCTCTCTGTGATCAACACTTGGTTCATAATAGCGTGTACAGTAGGCAACCTGAAAACATTTACCAGCGCTCATATGTCATAACAAAGACCATCCTCAAAATGTCTGGCTCTCAACATCTCATCACCCACCAGAACAGGTTAAAAGCACTAAAGCTCGGTGAAACAAGAAGAATAGTCCATCACTGACATAGCACCATGCATCAGATTCATGAACTCCCGAACTCTATCTTCTCTCAGTGTCTCCAGGAAGAAAAAGTCATAGAAGACTTCCAGAAAGTGTTCCCACACCATGTCCTTGTGATGCTCTGACTGGGTGGTAACATCCCACCAAATCTTGGCAGAATCATGCAGCATTTAAGTCGCGAGCTTGACCCTCCGCCCAAGAGGTGTCTCAAGATGCTCTAAAATAGTCTGCATCGACCCCAACAAAGACTCCACATCCTGTAGTCTACCATCCCGTGAAAATGTAGGCGAATGCTGCTACTAGAAGATACGTGTCAGCTCGGAAATAGATGGGTAGCATGCGGTGCTCTTTGATTGGTCTTCATGAACCACATAAAGCCTTCATGGAAATGTGCCTCTGTGCCTATGTTCGGTAAAGCAGCTGGTGCCACATCTGGCTCTGCTGGAGTATCCACTGGTAGCCCATGGCCCACCATTTCTGGAGTATACTCGTTGCTGCTATCTGGGCGAACAATGCACGGTCGTCTAGGTGGCATGACACTACAAGGTCAAAAACACGCCTTAGAACAAGATTATCAAAGACCGAAGATGAAGAAACCCAAAAGGGAACATGAGGAATAAGGAATTCAAAATTTTCAAAACAAGACTACACGGTGTGTATACTAACTACATGGAGTGTACTTGACTTCCCTTCCCCGGCCCGGGTCCTTCTGCACGGCTAAGCCACACGGATTCTGTTTGAACAAAACCTACAAGGTGTGTATGATGTTATTTTCCAACTGTTCGTGTCGTTTGTGACACAGGAGACTACTCGGCTTGAAACTACATGACGTGTTACACCCGCACACGATGTGTAAACGACCCCATTTTCTAGTCACATGGCTATGTTCACACGGTCTGTCCTCGGACAAGACTACATGGTATGTCCCCAAAGGTACATGGCGTGTTCAAGGAATGGTGACATCGACCCGTGTTGTTAGTTACACGGCCGAGTCCCCAGGTCACCCTACACGGCGTGTTCATAATTGTCACGGTGTGTTCTGTAAAGGAGATCAACGAACCATGTTGTTAGTTACACGGTCGGTCTCCGGGTCAATACTACACGTCTTGTAGATCTGGTAGACGACATATTATTCCCATGCACTTCCCTACCCCGTGTCACTGCCCACACGTTTTGTGACACGGGATGAGACTACACGGCGTGTACTCAGAGGAAACGGCTTGTACTGAAAAGATCACTATTCTTCCCGAACAGAAGGACATACACAGCCTGTGTAAAAATACTACACAACGTGTATACTAGATTTCCAGACATTATGCCTCATAAATTTCCCCGTAACCAAAAAAATACTAAAAAACAAAACCAATGAGTCAAATTCTGACCCGTGAGGGCCCATACTCCCCATGAATCAAAGTTTGACATCTTATCTGTGTTTTAACTAATAAACGGTCAATAATCTACCAAATTCCAGTCAATGGGGGCCCATACTCCCCAAAAACCAATGTTTGGCTTCCATTCTATTAACATGATTACAAAAAATACCCTATCAAACATCAGGTATTTATAAGTGTAGCTATTACAATAGCATGCTTTTCTTGCACAACAACTATCACAACAACACGAAATTTCTAATGCACCTACATGGCATGGAATTATGCATGGCATATGATTTATAGCATGTTCATAAATGATGCATGGGATGGAATACCCTCATCTCATCAGGTTTCAACTAAATAGAACCCACTAATAAATTATGACAACATAATCTCATGTGCGTCACCCAACGGTGAAAACATATCCACTGTAAAATTTGCAAAATCAGAAAATTGAAAAATACGAGGTAGTCTTGCTATTCCCTGTACGCGAGTTAGCTACGCCCAAGCACAGCTTATTACCAACTACCATTCCTGTCCTATCCCATACTATGACTCCAAATAGTATGTTAATGCAAAGAACCTCCTCTGATACAACTTTGCAACGTCCTGGTTCTGGGTGCCACCTAGCGGGTGCCCCGAACCCGGTTCGCCGTGTGACCTCAATCACATTTCCCTAAACGTGAGAGGCTACCGACTAGCAGCGAGGGCCCAGGTCTGATAGTGGGGAAATTATGACCTCATTTGTCAAAGTGTAGAATAGCGGAATTCAAATAAAACATACAACAAACAACAAAAGCAATAAATCATACACAACTGAAATAAACAACAGTAGTGGATACAACCAACAATAGATAAATAATGATGCTACATGTCTCATGTTCTATGAAAACAGCCAGAACATGTTACATGATCAATACAATACAACCAAAATTAGGGTATAGTAAAACAAATAAAACAGCTGACAGTGGCATCGTGAGCCCAGGCTCGGTCCCATTCCCTCCTACTCCTCAGCAACAGTCATGTACCTGTATAGGGACTCTTGCCCCTATCCACACCTGCAGAAACGTAATCTGTTTGGGCAGAAAAGTGTGACCCAAACAAGTTATGAGAAATAAATTACCAATAGGCACCAACCAAAGGCCCATGCCCAACTGCGCATAAGCATGCAATGATAGTGTGCAATAATAAAGTGCAATAAATAAAGCAGTACTGAAATGTAACAAAGTCAACCAGTTATGTTTCCACTTCAATATTATTTTTAATCATTTAATTTAAAATACCACCATAGTGAATATTCTATGTAAACAGCCAAATGTCCATAGACACATAGACTCCCACCATCAGGTAAAGAGAAACCAACACAGGAATTTGCCCACATGCACACAGATATTTCCCACATGCGTATATAGTGTCGCGCACAGGCACATAATCATCTTCCCACAGGCATGGAAGAAGATTCCCACAGGATAGGTAGTACAAAGCCCACAGGCTAATCACAACACTGCCCTTAGGCTAATAGGTAACTGAGCCATGCCCAACATGTAAAAATGTAGTAAACAAGCAATTCCTCTTAAGGAAATTATACAATTACTACTTAAAAGGCATACCCTCGGGTATCCTGGCCAAATGGATAAACAATAGAACACACCCCCAGGGTGGTTCCAGATCCAAGAAACGATCCCAACCAGCATTTTAATAACATAATTGAATACCTAATCATTTCTAGGTGTTTAATATAGTAATGGACCCAGCCACACGACACCCCATCATGGGTTTGTGGCACAAAAAACGCACAAAACACACAACAGTTTGAAAAAAAACACCAAGCCACCTACCTTATACACCAACGAGTGGTATACCCGAACGTCGACTATAGAAACACATATGAACGACGTAGATCTGACAAAGAACAAAACTAACTTAAACCCAAATAAATCTCGTTGGGATATGAATTGGTAAGCAACACACTAGGAGAAGAGAGGGATTACCTGGGCGGTTCCAATGAGATCGTCCGAGGTGGAATCAGATTCCAGACGCTCGATCGGTGGATCTCTAAAGGTACTATCGTCCACTCCCACTCCATCCTCCGATTCTAAGACTTCCCTGGGAACAGGGGAGGCTACTGGCTAATTTAAGAAATCAACGAAGTACATAGTGTGTACATCCAAGTACACAGCGTGTACTCCCTTCATTTAACTGTTCCTCTAGCGGCACCTCCCTACTGTTCACTCGTCGACATGAGTTCACGACATGTACTCCTGAGTACACGGTGTGTACTGTCGCCCACCTGGCGGCTACTCCACCACCTTACTATTTGGCATTCCAACTGACTACATGGAGTCTACAGGACCACTACACGGCGTGTAGTCAGTTCCTACACCCTTTGTCGCCAACATGGCTACACGCCCTGTGTACTCATCCCTACACAGCCAGAAGTACACGGCGTGTGGAAAAAGTACACAGCGTGTACTTCTAAAATTTAGTATTTTTCCCCATTTTCCATATTTTATTAAAAACACTTAAGTAAAAGAGAAATGAAGAAGCATGTAACTCAACAATAAGAACCAGATTCTTACACATGAGCTATCAGCATTCAATTTAATAATTGATTCAATGGGATTCCAACACACATTGTTTCCTTGTGGCAATAACCTATGAACGAAATGACCAAGGACCCTTAAATACATTATCTTCTATAGGGAAAGAGATAATTCTAATTGATCAAGTAATGGAACAAAATCCACTACAAATGACCTCTCCCAATCCTTCATAGACATCTGATAACTGAGGAAACACTCATGTATGGACCTGTTCCACATATTCACTAAGCTCCAACTACATGGAACCCGAAACATTGACCTGTAATTAATCTCATATATGCTATCAATGAATCCTAGGAACCACAGGTGAAGAAACATGTCACCTGAAATTCCTTTCACATCCTATAATATGAAAACACTAAAATCATGTTAAATATAGGATGCCCATTCACGTTTCAAGAAGATATGTCAATACATATCCTCCTTAGGTTCACAATAACAATTATATTTGGTTACAATTGAAACCACTTTTTTATATACCCCCAAATTTGTAAGTATAGTAGGATTACATATGCACTAGATGAGAACGTTGAGTTTGGCTAGAAATTCAATGCACCATAGAATCCCACATCATGCATCGTGGCCATCATTTTCATGAAAGAAACTTTTTTCATCCTTAAATCTGAAAAAAATAATCTTGGAACATGTGAACACCAACATGCCTAGATTTTTGGTGATCATAATTCCTTGAATCATTTCCTATTGAAGAGGTTTGAGAATGACTAGTGTGAAGGAGTGAAATATAGTGACTTACAAGAAAGAGAAATTGGGTATCCGGTAATAAGAAAAACTAAGGATATTACCCACTTATTTATTTCTCCATATGTTAATCAAGACCACCTAGAAAATCTATCTTGATTGATATTGTAGAGTAAGGATGTGATAGTGTGTACCATCCGAATTCTTATAACATTCTCCAACCACAAAATTAAATAGTGCCCCATAAAATCTAATGAAAAACCATGTCCATAAATAAATTTCTTTTATAACCTCCCAATCCACCATTTCATGTAGGTAAGACCTAGTTTTTGCAGCAGTCTTGATTTTCATTCCACCCTCCATTATATCATAAACTCTAACATTCCATTAGTCTAAATTGTGTCGACCCTCCACTTTTGTTCACAATATAATGTTGATCATGATAATTTTAAAAATTATGAAGATTCTTCTTGGGATAAATAGGCGTTAAAAAATCATGCATAGGGATATAGGTTTAAAAACTATTCACTATAGTAATTTTTCACCCAAATGAAAGGAATAAGTTAAACTAATTAATGATAAATGTTGTTATATAATCCACAATTCCATTGGAATATTTGATGTATACCTTACCTAGAGAAATCTATCCCCCAAAAAATTTCTTGAGAAACAAATATTTTGGATCCCCAATCCTTTATTCAATACTCTCACCCCTTCCATTTGAAAAAATACCGATATATATTCACTAATATTCCCATTATTTATAAATTTGTTTTCTCCAATTAAAATATAATTCAAGAATTTGGTTAAGATTTTCGATTTTACTACTACTAGAATTGAGATAAATGATAAGTTCATCCATAATGATGATGTGAGTAATGTTTTACAAATTCGTCCAATACTAGAAGGGTTGTCAATTACAATCAGTTCTAAATTTATTCATGTATCCACTAATGGAATATTTCATAATTATAATAATAATATGGTAACGGGGGTCCCCCTATCTTGTACCCCTTATATATTTAATTAAACTATAACTTATACCAACAAATATAACTAAAACATATAGATATCCAATGAATCTGTATAAGATTTAAACCACCCTTTTAGAGAAACCCATACACCTCATGATTATAATGATGAAACTCCACTAAACCCAATAATATGATTTTCTAGAAATAATGTATTCATAGTCATCATTTAAAAATATAGTAGACTGTGATTCATAATAGACCATGAAACTAATTATTTTATAATATGTTTTAGGTTCTATTATTCTTTTATTATCTAACCATTAGACATAAAATTCATCATTAAAATTTGAAATGAAATCAAAATAATTTGGTTTTAGGCTTATTAAATAAAAAATTACTTTTAAATACATAAATGTAATTATTTTTAAAACTGAATGAGTTTCCTTTGTATTTTTTTAAATTCATGAACATAAAAATATAAAAACACAGTTGAAGGAATACCAATAAGTATATAACCAATACTTGAAATGTTTATTGTATATAAAATATAGTCAATTGTATTACCAGCATTATCCAAATAATGTTTAATTTTTTTAGTCATGGGAGTTTCATATCCCTTTCTATTTTCTAGTCCATAAATATTATGTAAGTAATGTAAGTATTTACATTGAGTCAAAAAAATTATAATATATTTTTTTATAAATTTTAATCCAAGATAAAAATTTTAAATGAACCTTAATGCTCTTTTCAAATTCATTTTGAATGAGTTTAGAAAAATTCTTACACAACATCAAATTTGTTGAACCAATAAACACATTGTCAATATAAATATGAATAAGTAAAATATCACATGATGATGTTTTATAAAATATTTTACGGGTTTCCAATACTATAGTAAATCCATTTGAAAAAAAATAAGATGGAAATATTTCATACGAATCCCTATGTATTTTTTAATACTATAAAGATAGTTAATATGTTTGAAAACATAATTTCAAAGAACATGGTTTTGAAAACCAGAGGGTTGTTCAACATTACATCCTCTATTAAAAATGAATTTATGAAATCATATTTAATATCCATCTAAAACTATTTAATGTTAATATAATTTTTGAGGCCTATAATGATCCTAACATCCTGTATTATAGACTTGGGGTAAATATTTCTTCCCAATATATTCCATCCACTTCACTATAAGCATCGACTATAATTATAAATGTATTTCTAGTGATCAAAAAAAAATATTATGCTAAAAAAATTTAAACCAACATTTCATTCAAATAATATGACTTTTAGGGTGACTATAAAATAAATATCAAACCTCAATCATTTTTAACTAGATTAATTATTCTTATATGTCTAAGAGTCAACCCACATCACTCAAGGGTTCTTTAATTATTTCATGTTTTATCTGGGATAATAAAAAAATATATATATTTTTTCATAAACATATTGTAGTCTAAACTCATTCATTAATTCTTCCTATACAAGTCTTTTAATGATGGGTTTTTATGGGTCAAGTATTTTTATGCATCAAACTATCAGGTTCATTATATTCTATCATTTTACTATAAAATATTATATAAGGAAGTTATATATAATTATATTTTTCAACATTTAAAATATTTTTATGTCTCTAGTATTAAGAATAATCTCTAGAAGGATAAACATTAATTTTATTATTATCAATGGGGTCACATATAACAAATTTGAAAATAGTATATTCATTTATTATCTTTGTCCTATTATTAATAAATCAAATGGATTTATATGTTGTAGAATATCCAAGGAAGACTCATTCACTATCCATTGGATCAAAGACACTAGTATTTTCCATGGTGCTCAATATGTAAAATTAACATCCATTCATTTTGAAATATCCAAAAAAAAATCTATTATTCCTTAGATGAGAGGGTGATTAATTTCATGGTAGGCCATATATAAACACTATTTATGAAAAATCGTGCAACATTAACAGCATTTTTTAACAAATGATTAGGCATCCTATATTCAAATAATCGTATTCAATAATTTTTCAATAAGGTATTATTCATAGTTTCGACAACAATATTTTTTTTGGTTCCATCGAGGTAGATAAGTAAGGTTAAATTCTCTAAATTGAGAAAAATGTATTTAATTTAAGGATTTAAAACTATCCCCCATGGTCACATTCCAACGAAATAATTCTATTGAATTTTCCATATTTTACTAGCTTAAAAAAATATATAAAAATAATAATATTTACTCTTAATACTCAAAAAATTAACCGATTTAAATCTAAAAAATAATCCAATAAAACATAAACAAATGTATTTTTACCTGGGACTGTTTTTTTAGTGGGTTCATTCACATCCTTTTGAATATGTCATAATCATATAAAAGTAGAAACCACTTTATTTGTCATAAAAATTTATTTTTACTTGATTCCCATTTGACATGAATCACATATCTTTTTTCATCCAGTTTAAATTGAAACAAATTAGAAATAAAGTGACTTCAAGATAATATTCAAAATGAGGAAATGTTGAAAATCTAAACCCTCCTCTTCCAAATAGAAATTCATTAATTTAAAAAATTTAATATTGTAAATTTTAATTAATCAAATATTTTATTTCTGAGGTGAAAAAAATTTAACATCTTTGTTATTTAAAATTAATATTTTTATTTTGAAAATAGAACAAGTATTATTAGAAAAATAAATAGAAAATACATCATCATAATGTTAAAAGATAATTATATGGGTATATTTTAGTAATTTAAAATAATGACTTTTATAGATGATAAATACATATAAATTTATGAGGGAACCTACAACAAAGATTTTTTCTATTTCATTCCCACCAAATGCGACAAACCCAAAATCATATTTTGAGAGTGAATAGATTCTTATAATGTATCCACTCATATGACTTGAACAGCTAAAATCCATGAACTATTTTATATTGTATCCTTTGAGAAATATTTCAAACATATGATATATAATAAAAATATTTGTTGGTCTATATATTTTCTTCGGTCTAACATAGTTATAAATTAATGATTTCATGATAAAAATATTTTTACAATAATAATAATTTAAAAACTTGGATTAAGTTAATATTTTTTAAATAAGTCCATTCTTTACACCATATAATTGAGGTTTTCTATGGTAGTAATTATTTTTATAATCTTCATTAATTCAATTGAAAATATGTGATATTAGAAATGATTTTTCCATTACAACTATGTAAAATTAATTCCAATATAGATAAATCCTTTCATAATAAATTTTTATTAAAAGTTTATATTCATTTTCTTTTTAATACCAATGTTTCAATTAGGATAATTTTATCCTTTGGTTAAAAGTACATAAAGATAATATAATGAATTGAAATCATAAAAAATTCATTAATTTAACAATAATGTAAAAAAGAGCATTAAATATGTTTTCAAAAATTATATTTCATGTATCAAATCTATTCGAATGGATTATTTTTTTCATTGAAAATAGTGTCCACTATTTTTTGATAGCTATAAACACCTATCATTTTATGATTGTAGGAATAATGTTTCCCTGTTTCATTCCATTTTTTTAATCTAATCTGAAATCATAGTGAGTCTATAGAAGAAAAAAGGATATCAGGGGATTGTTAAAAGAATAGAGCCCTAAATTTTGGGGGATGATGTTGGGATACATGGTTAGTATAAAAATTTCCCTCAATACACATTTTTAGATTAAACCATGTGGGGTGAATCATAAAATAATAGAAGTCACATAGTTTTCCCTTACCCTGCTACCCAGGCTGCATGCTAGGGAATTTGGTGAAAACATTCTAACCGAGGGAAACCATATTTTACATAAAATATCCCTAAACTTGCACCCGGATCATGAATGGGGGGTCTTGAGTCAATGTTGGGTTCATTTATGGTGAAAAATTTGGAAAATATTTTGAACAAACTCTGAGACCCTTAAATTTGTGGTAAACAGTCATTTTTCTCTTAAGGGATTTAAATTTTTAAAACCTCTCCCTTTTCTTATTTACTCTAGGGTTTAACCCCTATTATTTCTATTTGAGATTACTTCTATGTGTCTACAGGAGATTTAATGAACTTATCCATCCAATGTCTGATTCGACTGACATTTATTACATTAGATATCTTCCAGGGAATTCTTCCCTAGGCTCCTTTTTCTATTATATTTCTAAAAATGATACTATTTTGGGGAAATATCTTATTAAATATTTTTAGGAAATTAATCTTTTCTTCCATTATCATATGACATGGATCAAAACATATATTGAGACATTATGATTATTCTTTTACGGGCATAAGGTATGTGGTCTATACCATTACCCTTAAAGTCTATTTTTTCAGATATGCTTCCCAATGAACCTTCAATGAATTTATTCTTAAATTAAAACGCCATTATTTAAATGGAAAGTTCATGGTTAAGAATTCTTATTTTACTCTTATTTATGGTGGGATGTTTTCAACCTCAACTCAAACCACCCATCTGGTGGGTAATTCCATTTATCCATAATTCTATCACCTTTTGGGTGAGTTCATCTAGCTATCCCTTATGGGAAGATGAATGTGGAAATGGATTGGGTTGTTAATGGTTTTAAAAACTGTGATTTACCTTTTAATTATTACATGAATAGAATGAAATGGATAATACCATGTATTGAACATGGTTATGCAGGGATTTGTGAAATGCTTACTGAAGAGGTTTATTCCATGGTGGAAGAATTAGTTTAATTTACCTATTAAGATGCCTTGGAAATTTCTAATCATTTGATATGACCCATTTAGATGTCATGGAAATTTATATACCATGGATCTAGATAAGATTAATGATAGGACTTCTCTCCTCAAAGGATCCAACTTCTAAGGATGGAATGGACGTTATTACTCCGTATATCCGAAAACTTATTAGGATGCCTTCAAAATTTATACTCCATGAACCTGATTTACATTGAATACATAGATCACATGGTTTCTTATAACTTTTCTACTATTTTGATATTATTAACAATACATAAATAGGATTCCATGAAAATTTATACTCCTTGGATCTAATTAACCAAAAAGATACCTTTCAAATTTCCCATCATTAGATCATGGACTTTTTAAATATGATTCTTGATTACATAGAGTTGGTCATTGATGATTATTAACATGATATATATTTATACAATAGGATTTAGTTGATTGATTATAGTGACCATTAATAGACTACATAGTATAAATTTTACATTATTAATTTAATCCAATTATATATTCACACTACTTAAGCTTATATGAATACACTTGATTTTTTATAGAAACTGTTGGTGGTGGAATACTATGTTAGGACCCATCCCATGGTTACCAGACATGACTACCCCAAGCGTACCTTCCATAGGCCAGGGGTTGGTGACTAACACCTGAAAGATTTTCTCGAACTGGGAAGGCATTTCCTTAATGATATATACACACACCATAAAGGAAACATAAATAAACCACCAAAAAAAGAAAGGTATAACCATGATTATAATGTACATCCATAAGTAAAAATTTCAACTGAAAATATTGGACCAGAATAAAATCCATAGAAACTAAAAAGAAATTAATCAACTATAACTTCTACCATGGAGCTCTACTAGGAGGGTAGTAGCTGTATGTCTGAATTTGAAGAAAGGAATCTCGAATGCTTCTCTCGCACTAAGCTCCACCATGTCCCAAACCTCCAAAGTGATCATCAGAGTGTTAGTAGTGTGCACTATACAAAACATGTAGTGGGTGAAAACCATGCAGGGATGAGTATAACAATACCCAGTAGGGACCCCAAGAACCCCGAAGGTCCCTTTGTAATCCAAAATTTAAAAAATCAATAGAAATACCCCAAAGGTAATATCACAATAATGATCTAGATCATGAAGCACAAAGAAAAGAAGGAAAATCACTCTAACGATATGATTTCATGGTTAATGGGATAGGGATTACTAGTCATAATGCCATATTATCCTAATTTTAGTAACTCTACTACTAACCCATATAGGACATTGTATGATGACCTGTATTTATTGCTAGATGATAGCACATATTGGTCAGTGGTGCTGACCTGTATTGGTTGCTAGAGGATGACCCGTATTGGTTTCTGGTGATGACCTATATTGGTGGCTGGTGTTGACCCGTATTGGTCGCTGGTGCTGACCCGTATTGGTCGCTGGTGGTGACCCCTATTGGTCACTGGTTCTGACCCAACTTCTTCACTGATTCTAAGGTAGGTATGGTTAGTCATACAACTAGATCATCCCAATATAGAGTTTCACATACTGACCCGCATCGGTCTCTCTTCTTCTTCATGTCACAACTAGCCACTAGATTCCCACATGAAGCATGCCTGATCATTGGAAGAGTCTGCTCATCAAACCATCAGTCCATTTTCAACTAGTACGAAATCCCGAAAAAATCCTACCAAATGGATCACCCCATCATAGGGTTCCCAATGTGATAGACGACGTGTGGATCAGAAGCTTGATCTGTGAGATATGGGAACTTTTTTAAAAAGGGCCTAATTGGAATCAAGCCCGATCAAACTCAGTTTGCATTCCAAAATATATCAAATCTAAATTAGAGTATCTTTATTGGACTATCTTGTCACAAGGTTCCTTATTCCACAGACGAAACGTCTATCAGATGCCCGGTCTATTAGTATTACCCCTTTCTGTGAAACAAGAGTGATCGCACCTCATTCCGGCTTGGATCGGCCAGGCCCACCAGAATATTCCAAAGGGACTGCTTCCCAAAAGGGGTCCCAACTCCACTAATGGTGTGTTAAATGGAAAACTGGTTTGCACGTTATGGGCGTTTCTTTATTCAAGGGTCGGTTGGGTCTGGGCCCAGTTTGACTCGGTCAGGCCAACCCAACCCAACAGGTCCCAGGGTCTACCTGACCCCAACAAGGTCTGTCCCATTATGGATCAGCCTGACAGGTTCATGGCCCCTGACCGTAGTTGGCTCGACCTGCCTTTTGGAGCTCGGCCCACCCGTGCTAGCCCGCTAGGCCGTGGGTGCAGCCTGGCCCACTGGACAGTTGAAAACCGTTCGACAGGCACAGTCCACCTGAAGGGGGACTGCTCCTCAAAACTGGCCCTACAGATGCTGGGTCGTTTCATCTGGCGTGACACTGTGGGGCTCATGGTCCTCACTGCCCCCTCCTTCTGCGACCCACTGGCCACGGCTGTTGCCGCCGGCGGTGCCTACGGGCATCACCCTTCTCCTATATGGCTGGCTCAGCCAGGCCTCCTCTGGATGCCTCAATGTGCGATGGCGCACCCCCTTCCCACCGATGGCCGCTACTGGCATGAAGTGCCTTTAGCTGTTCTTGTGGTCCACCAGACGTGCTCTGGTGGTCCGTTCATTGTTTCTTCTATTCCTATTCTCCTCATGGATTGCCTCTTCCATAGCATGACCATCGGTCATGCATTTCTGTCAAATTGGTAAAGATGTCCCCAAACAACACAACAAAAAAAACCATGAGGCAGAGGGTCCAGTTCTTTTTCATTTGCCCCATACCCTCTGTGTTTGTGTTAAAACAAGATGGACGTAATTATTCATCACTTTTCAATAATAATGATCCCCGTTCAAATCCCTCACTATAACCAACCTCAAATTCAATAGAGAGGAATTGAATCGAGGAAAAAAACATAAAATAAATGACAACCCCTACATCAAGATTCATTGGGGATGTCGCAGATGGTGGTGCTTCTACGTTCGAGGGTATTATGGATGAAGGAGAATGATTTTGTGTGTTTGTGTTCATCGTCCGTCGACCTTCGGATCAATCATACAATGAGTGTCATCAATCCTCTGTTCTCCATCAGTTGAAGGCACATCATCACTTTTTAGGGCTTCCTCGCTTGATGAAGTTGTGCCAAAACCCCACATCGATCTCCATTTAAATAGGAGGGGGAAAGGCGAGCTACACCATGAGGAATTAATGAGGTTCACTAATTGATGAAATTAATGTTCCTTATTAATTAACCTAATTAATGTGTCTCATTAATTACGTGATGGGTGGTTACGCAACCATAGTGTAACTATGAAATTAACAACATATAATTAAAGGCCATACCAACTCAGTGGTCCCCACCGCCACTACTCCAGAGGTGGTAGGAAAATGAAAAATAAATAAAATAAAAATTTAGGCTGTTCTATTATTGGTTTAAAAGTAAAAAACAATATTTTTCTATCGACCAACTATGGTTGAAGTAAATCTTCCCTTGAGAGAACCCTGGTGCTGTGGATTCAACAGTGCTCTCGGATTTCAATTTCGAGCACCAGTTCAAAATATAGAAAACGTTTCCCACATGTTTACTGAACATTCCTAAAAAAAGTTCAGAAATTTATCTCAGGACCACGAGGCATCAGAATCACGTTCCATAAATTTTTAAGGACTCATAAAAATACCAAATAATTTAAAAACAATTACATGGAACTTTCAGGTCATTAAATTCTCCCCACCTTAGGGATTTACATCACCGAAATAAATACAAGGATACAAAACAAAGTGGGGTAATTAGCCCACATATGAGACTCTCCAACTGGGGTGGTAGTTCCAAGTGATATGCCACCTTTCCATCCATTGATGTACAATGAATGGTGTGATAAAAAACGGTGATAGTTTGCTACCTTGGCCTAATTTTCATAGTCATGATCGAGGGGAGACTCGCCAGAATATGAGGTCCCCCTCATGGAACTCTAGTGGTCTTCATCGCCAATCATCAAAGGACATTTGTCAGCTCTGTGCTATCTTTTTCCGCTCTCAGATGACCTGCACCTCCTCAGTGGTATCCTATACCATCTCTGGGCCCACAGGTGCTAGCTCTCCTTAATCCACCCAACAAAATTTTGATATGAATGGTCATCCATACGACACATAAAAAGGGGACATACCTATGGTGGAGTGATAGATGTTGTTGTACACAAACTCCGCCAAGGGTAAGAGATCCTCCCAACCGTGATCATAATCTCATACACTTGCACGAAGCATGCCCTCCATGGTCTGGATGATCTGCTGAGTTTGACCATATATATGTTGGTGAAATGTTCTGCTTAAGTGAAGTTGAGTCCTAAAATCCCCAATCAATAAATTTTACAACCGGGATTTGAAGCATGCATCAGTGTCTAAGTCTATCGTATAAGGAACCCCATGAAGTCGCACAATCTCTAGAATGTAGAGACATCCCATGCTCTCTATCGAATGCTTCTCTCAAATAGCAATGAAGTGGGATGACTTGGTGAGTCAGTCAATAATCAGCTAGATGTTATCCTTCCCTCTAGATGTACATGGAAACCCCATCACAATGTCTATAGACATCCATTCCAAAATCCACACTTGAATATCGAGGGGTTGGTTTAATATTACAAGTAACTGGTGCATAGAATTCACTTGCTAGCAGGTGAGGCATCTAAAAACATACTTTGTGACATCTTTCATCATCACAGGAAACTAGTACTGATGTAGGAGTTTCAGATACATCTTCATCACACCTACATGTACTACCAAGGGGGATTTATGGATCTCCCTTAGTAGCTCCTCTCATAGCACCACTGTTATGAATGTACATCCTCTGAAAAGGATAGGGTGCTCCCCACCATCAAAATATCTGTTAGGTGCATGGCCTGAAGATATCTAAGAACGTATAGTCTCAAAGATTTTGTCTCCGAGTTGCACCTCCCTGACACACTGTAGGAGTGGATGGGAAACTACCATTGATTTTAGGTAGACTATCTCAACCCTATCCACGTAGGATATCTGAAGCGTATCTAAATAATCTGAACCCTCATTCATTAGTAGTGAACTCGATCATTGGGTATGTCTACCTACCACTATGTTCCCCTTCCCTGGAGTATAGTCTGATTTAAATTCATATTCCTGGAGGAACTCTATAAAAAATCATTTTCTTATATTCATATATTTCTATGTGAAAATATATCTGAGACTCATGTGGTCTAAGTAAACAATGAACCACTCACACATCAAGTAGTGTCGCAAACATCTTATGTGAAAAAGTGGGTTTTCCAACTCCAAGTCATTAGTCACATTATTATTCTCATTAGGCCTTCGATTTAATGAACCATAATCAATCACTGCACCATTATTCATCAAGAATCAACCGATTATAGTACCTGATGCATCAGAGTAAACCACGTAGTTAGTGCCCTCCTCTCGCATACTCACAATGGAAGCACTGTTCAAGCTCTACCACAAGTGTTGAAAGATATAATTGCATGTATCTACCCACATTAAAGGTTTCCCCTTCTTCATATTGTAGTCATAGGTGCTGCTACTCTGTAGAAATCAGGTATAATCCTGTGATAGTAGCCTGCTAATCCTAGGAATCTCCACAACTCAGTAACACTCGTGGGTGGCTCCCAAGAAAGTATTGCATCAATCTACACTGGATCCACTACAACTCTATCCTCTAAGATGAATTGTGCCATGAACATGACCTTTCATATCTGGAACACACACTTTGAGAGCTTCCCATATAACTGGTGCTGTCGGAATGTGTCCAGAACTATCCTCAAGTGTACAATGTACTCTTCCTCAAACGTTGAGTACACCAAGATGTCATCTATGAAGACCAGCACAAAGAGATCGATGTATAGATGATAGATCTTGTTCATGTGCCCCATGAGCACAACATTATCATTGTTCACACTAAGAGGCATCACCAAAACTCATAATGGACATACCAACATATAAAGGATGTCTTCAGTATGTCCTTTTCATGTACCCGGATATGAGGATAACTTCATCTGAGGTCTATCTTTGAGAACCACTTCTCTCCTTTCAACTGATCAAAGAGATCACCAATCCACAGCATAAGATACCTTTTCATCATGTTAACTTAGTTTAGGTGCAGAAAGCCCACACATAGCCTCAAACATCCATATGCATTCATTAAAAACAACATTGGGGATTCCCATGGAGAAACACTAGTCCATACGAATACCTTCCTCTGTAATTCCTCCAACTATACCCTCAAAAACCAGATCTTCACAAGGACCATCCAATATGATGGTGTAGATATTAGTGTTTTTCCTAGGTACAAGTCAATATGGAAGTCTACCTCTCTTTGAATAATTAGTCATCAGGCAGCTTCTGGAAAGACGCCCTCATACTCATCCACCACCACTAGGAATTGTGGAGTCACCTCATCCTCCTTGCCAAAGGTCATTGTTTCCCTCAGAATTCGGGGATGACCTCCTGGATGGGAGATTCAAACGTTCCGATCGGTTTCTATCAGGTTTGTTCGTAGAACCGGAAACATCCAATGATTCCACATCCATTTGGACCTCCTTTCCAAAGGTATGCGCTCATTAGTTTGTGGACTAATGAGGCTTAGTAATTTGAATTGGTCGAGAGGATGGGAGTTCGGACTCATCACACTTTTTTTAGGGGAATTATTGTCTACTCCGGGACTCTCTTTATAGATTTAAGTTATGTTCGTGAATCCTTATTACATTACCAAGTATAAAATTAGCTTTCCTTTAGTTTTAACAATCAATGATTAAATATGTAAGAAATTTAGAGAATCTTTTATATGTATTCAAGGTTCTTCATCAATAGAGAATCATTTGTATCTATTTAGAGATTCTTGGTCAATGGTATCCTTCGAAACATTTATATAAAAGTCTCTTGGTCATTATGATGACCAGGCTGGTTTTAAAGCCACTCAGTGGGGCACTTGAAGTTTATCGTCATTCAGAAGGACATTGATTATTTCAAAGTTGGGATCGAACCCGCAGATGGGCTACCTACGTATCCTTTGTTTTGGGAAAGGAATCAGAACCCACGTAGTTCGAAAAATAGAGTATGATATTTATGATTAATGGCTCAAAGAAGGATGTCATAATTACTTTTACCCTCTCAGCTCACGTGAGTCATGCTCGGTGTGAGAAACAAGAGGTATTGGTAATAAGATAGACAATTGGGCCATGAAAGATGTAATCATAAGAAATGGTTTGGGGCTTATGTATGTATGACTGCCCAGATAAATGAAGGTTAGGATTTACTTTAGGGAGAAAATCCTGGAACAGGGTCCATAAAGGTATATGTGCTGCATAGAGATTTTGAATACTCTAACTTGGGACTTATTCCTGGAAAGGAAACCCAAAATTAGGAGAGGATTGATAATAGGGTTTTACTCCTGAGAAGGAATCCCATATCAAACGTAATTTAGGACTGGTTAAAGAGAATTTGGGGGACTTGGGTCTTATTCCTGAAAAGGAAGCCCAGATTTATGGCTGGGGCTTATTCCTAACAAGGAAGCCCAGATTAGGGGACTTGGGACTTACTCCTGAAAAAGAGGCCCATGTTTGGAGGATTTATGACTGGGGCTTATTCCTAACAAGGAAGACCATGTTAAATGATTATGATTGGGACTTACTCCTGAAAAGGAGGCCCAAGTTAAGGAATTATGGTTTGGGGCTTACTCCTGAGGAGGATTCCCAAGTTTGGGAACTTGAAGAATTTGGGGCTTACTCCTGAGGAAGATTCCCAGATTAAAGGACTTATAACTGGGGATTATTCCTGAAAAGGAGACCCAGGTTAAGGATTCACTCATCTTTAAATTATGAGGTTGAAGGAATGAACTCTCAATCTTTGGTGACATAAAGATGTATTAATCACTATGTTTTGAGAGATATTCCATATAATTCCTTTCAAATAAGGAAGTGAAATCAAGAAATCATGTCATTAATGGCTTTGAAGAGTATCTTGAAGACTGAATCTTGAATAGGAAAGGTGAAACGGCTTAAGAGGGGTAAAATGGCCAAGATGGGAACCCAAAAAAGGAAGGGGCACGCAAGTCTGGAAAGGCGCACAAGTCTTCAGTGGGCGCACAAGTATTGGTCACGCAGGTATACATGCGCGACATGTGGGGTACTTGCGCTATTTTCAACCAGCATTGAAATACTTGAGCGACTCTTTATTAAATCCATTAGAATCCTCTTGAGGTTCTTCCAGTAAAGGGACACACAAGTTCTATCGAAGGAGTAAAGGCTGCGCACAAGTGGGGCCACATCCTTTAAGGGCTGGCCACTCAGGCGCGTAAGTGTTGATGCATTTCAACACTTTGGCCTTCCTCCTTCTCTTTATATCATCCTTTCTAGGTAAGAAATTACCTTAGAAGTGTTCCAGAAGCTTTGAGAAGAGACTTGGGCGTTGAGAGCTTGAATCTGAGTTTCTGGAAAAAATCCTCCCAAATGGGGGGGCCCACAGGGTCTATTTATAGGCAGGAGAAGACCCTGGGTGGTTACCAGGCGGTTATCAACTAGGTCGCGCAAGTCACTTGCGCGCCATGTGAGTCGCGCAAGTCCACTTGCGCAACTATGGGGAAACTTGCGCGTCATAGTTGCTTTTGATCCTTTGTTCATGCCTTTGTCGATTTTTGATATTTTCTTCAAAGGTTGATTCACTTTGTGCTCATATATTCCCCTTTTCTGATATTTTAGATTCTATGACAAAAGGAGAATCAACAAAAGTCCCCCCTCAGAGTTGGATCTGGAGAGAAATAGAGGATTTGACTATGAGGAAATTGAATACAACCAAAGGAAAAGGGGGCGCGCAAGTCTTCAGGGCACAGAGGGCGGCGTGCAAGTGGCGTCGCGCAGGCCTTGAGCGCACTGGGTACGGCGCGTAGATAGGCCGCCTGGCCTATAAATACATTGCCTCACCTCCGTACAAATCATCTGGATTCCTGGATTTCAAACTTCTCGAGCTCTCATCGCGCAGGTTATCTTAGCCGCGCAGGTTGCTCTGTTTCCAATGTTTTCCTTCATGTCGCGCTACTTCCAAGGTAATAGGACTTGTGCGGTGATACATGAGCGACTAAAACTTGCGCGGTACATGTAACACTTGGTCGACATCTCCATACTTGCGCGCCTTAATGCCTTAGTCATTTTTATTTCTTTCCCAAAGTTTTGTGGAAAAAATCAATCCATTTCTGAATTAATTTATTCAACCCTTGTGCAGAATTAATGGCTCTTAGACCCGGATTAATTGATGAACTGGCTAGCAAGAGGATAGAAGACATGAAGAACATCATTGGCCATGATTACTATGATATCTACAACAGCACTCTCTCAGATTTGGCTAAGCACTTGAAGAAATATCATCTTAATTTCCCACAAAGAATCTACCTGCCTCTATATGGTCATGGTCACCTGCAAGGAGTCAATGTTCCAGATGCAAAGAACTATACACCTGAAATGCAGCTGCGCTGCTACTCCATCATTTCGGTTATGCTGTGCATTAGGAGCAACAACAATGGTGTGAACTTTCAAATTCTTCCTCCATGTCATTTCCTTGTAGATATGAAAATGGAAAACCCATGGGCTGAACTTTTTTCCACTACCGGTTGGTGGAGAGAAGATAAACATGGTATTAGAGAAATATCTGAAAAGAGTACTCTCTCCAAATGGCTCTTTACCTCCAATGCTCCATTCTCAAATCCATGTATCCATCTTCCAAGCCTCTTGGACAGAAACAGAGTCACTGTTTGATCAGCATAAAATTTTCTCAAACCGCACTCAAGAACATCCTTTTACAATTGTTCCAAGAAGAGCTGGTATCACTGCATCTCTTATTATATCCAGTTGAATAAATAAATTCCAGGTGGTTGCTGATAAAGCTCGGGATGCCGTAAATCAAATGAAGTGTTATGTTGAAAGCCTCTTTTAATTCTTGAAAAAAAGAGAAGAGACTCCAGTATGTGGATGATCTTCTAACTCTTGTGTATCAATGAAAAACACATTCATCTTCAATCATTTGTACCTGCATTCTTTCACTACCTGCTTCAAATTTACTTAAGCCGATGGGCCTAGTAAGCATAGTTTTATTTTTACTAGGATTATTAAAAAATAACCCAACAAACATTGAATCTTTTAATTTCTCAATATTACCTAAATCATACAAAAATGTATATTTAGTGAGCTGGAACTTGACTTTTATTCAGTGTTCCATTGTCTTCTGTGGGATGTTTAAAGTCATTCATGCCGGAAATAAAGGTGCTAATGTTTAAGGTCGAAATAGCTTTGACCATAATGGATTAAAATTGATTCAATTCCTTGACAATTTATCTGAAAACATATTACCATACTCATGTATGAGGGTGAAAAAAATGAAATGTAAACAATGGCATAAGAATATTTGAATCTGAAGAATGATATGAAGAAGAGCTAAAAGGCATCAGAAGAAGTAATTTCCAAGAATGAAGTTACTATTATTCAACAAAACCTGTTAGGGGGTTGAATTATGCAGGGCCACCTAAGGGCATTGGCTGTATACTTGAATAAAATAGTATCTTTTGGCTAACAAGTCTATTATGAAGACTGTTTATGCAAGGCCACCTATGGGCACGTGCTGTGTGGTTAGGCAAAATAACTCTCAGAATTTTACTTTCCTAGTGCTAAAAGCCAGCGAAAGATTATGGAGATTCAAATTTTCCAAAGTATAGAGTTTTCTGTATGGAAAGAGGTACTTGAATATGGAGAAGATATTTCCATACAAGATTATCGAAGAACTGGATGAATATCACTCCTACGAAGGTCTGACCCAAACATAGGGAAGAAGAATAAACCATAGACTTGAATACTTTTAGATCATGAAAAAGGATGTGGGACAAATATGTTAAGGATGGCTATTTTCTTGCAGATCCCTACATACCGTCGTTTAAGACAAATAAGGACAAAAGAGGCATTCTTCCCAAGAATGAAGTTACCATCATTTAACAAACCCGTTAAGGGGTTGAATTATGCAGGGCCACCTAAGGGCATTGGCTGCATAGTCAAATAAATAGTATCCTTTGGCTGACAAGTCTGTTATGTAGACTATTTATGCAAGGCCACCTATGGGCACATACTGCATAGTCAGGGAAAAAGAATTCTCTGAAGTTTGACATTTTTGGGACTAAAAGTCATGAAAAGGGTTATGAAGATTTGAAAATATTTAAGGTTAGGATTATAACACATAAAGATGGGTATTATCCAATGTATATAGAGATACATAGGTCAATGATAACCATAATCATGTTGTGGCTGGGTCCTGAATTAAAATTTTGGACTTCACTACGTATCTCATAAGAATGAGAATCAAGCCATACGTAGTTCTTTAAATGTAGTTTAACATCGTGCAGGACGAGAGTATGAGAGATCATATTTTAGGGTCATAGAGTTCGGACCATAACAATGAATACACAGTTTGTGTTTTCATGAGGACTTTTCAGCCAAGGGACTGAAAGTTAAATTTGGGGTAGGCCCAAAAGACTTGGGGCTGGATTCGAGGGATACGCGAACGTTCCTACGTATCCCATAAGGATGGGAATCAAGCCCACATAGTTATAGAAATTCCCTTTGTACAAATTTGGTTCATACATGTGAAGGGTGAAAGGGGACTTTAGTACAATGATGGTTTAACCCAAGATAAAAAATTTAGGCATTTCCATGTATGCACGTAGTCTTTTGAAATAAAACATGATTGAAAAATCAATGTAAATAATGGTTCCCTCTTAAATGAGGAAATCAAAGAGTATTATAGTTTATTGTCGTACCAGAAAAATGTGTTGCATAGTTTAACGTCATATAACAAGGACGAATGTGAACCAATGTAAAGATATTGATTCTTGGTGCGGTTTCACGAATCAACATCATATGGATGGAGGTGAACCGATGTGAAGAGATTGGTTTTGGGCTTGAAAGTTGGGAGGGTGCCTACATACCCATCCTAGAAGGCAAGGATCAATGTCCGTGTAGTTCAATTAAAGAATGAATCAATGATCTAGTTGTTCTTGGGGTCAACGACCAAAAAAATGTTGTTGGGACTTACACATGATTAGCGGCCCAATGAGAGTGTTATGGTTGAGGTTTGCTCTAAGCTCACATGAGTCATACTCGTTGTGAGAAACAATAGGTAGCAACAACCTTAACGATGCACAGTTTAATGTCATGTAGTAGGGACAATATGAAGGGACTATGCAGTTTAAAGTCTTGCAGTTAGGACTATGGGTGTTGCACAGTTTTAATGTCATGTAGTAGGGACAAAGTATAGTTTAACATCACGTAAAATGTATCATGGATTTTTTTTACAGTTTAGCGTCATGTAGTTAGGACGATGGAGACAATATAGTTTAACGTCATATTGGACGAAAGGGGGACTGTGCAGTTTATTGTTATGCAGTGAGGACAGAAGAGTGCACCATTTTAATGTCATGTTGGACGCATTGGGGATTTTTCCACAGTTTAACGTCATGTTGGACGAAAGTGAAAATATTTCAAGGTCTTATGGATAGACCGTGGATGGTGCAGTTTAAATTCATACAGGACTTTTAAGCGCTTATGTAGTTTAATGTCTTTCCGGACATAAGGGACTTTCCTACAGTTTAACGTCATGTTGGACGAAAAAGGGACATTCCTACAGCTTAACATCATGTTGGACAAAAAAAAGACTTTCCTACAGTTTAACATCATGTTGGACGAAAAAGGGACTTTCCTACAGTTTAACGTCATGTTGGACGAAAAAGGGACTTTCCTACAGTTTAACGTCATGTTGGACGAAAAAGGGACTTTCCTATAGTTTAACATCATGTTGGATGAAAAAGGGACTTTCCTACAGTTTAACGTCATGTTGGACGAAAAAGGGTCTTTCCTACAGTTTAACATCATGTTTGACGAAAAATGGGCTTTCCTACAATTTAACATCATTTTGGATGAAAAAGGGACTTTCCTACAGTTTAAAGTCATCTTGGACGAAAAAGGGACTTTCCTACAGTTTAACGTCATGTTGGACGAAAAAGGGACTTTCCTGCAGTTTAACGTCATGTTGGACGAAAAAGGGACTTTCCTACAGTTTAACGTCATGTTAGATGAAAAAGGTACTTTCCTACAGCTTAACGTCATGTTGGACGATAAAGGGACTTTCCTACAGTTTAACATCATGTTGGATGAAAAAGGGACTTTCCTACAGTTTAACGTCATGTTGGACGAAAAAGGGACTTTCCTACAGTTTAAAATCATGTTGGACGAAAAAGGGACTTTCCTACAGTTTAACGTCATGTTGGACGAAAAAGGGACTTTCCTACAGTTTAACGTCATGTTGGACGAATTGTATGAACCAATAGTAAGAATCTTGGTTCTAGGGACCATATTTTGTGTTTATACAAAATATTTCTTCAGAAATCTAGAATTGGTTGGAGTCGTGATGAGTTCTCCATCCATTGAGATTAATGAATAAGCTCCATTGGAGTAGACCATATGTATTGAATAAGGTCCTTTCCATTTTGGTTCATGCTTGGGAGGCTTCTTTCCTGGTATCATCGGTGTTCTGAGAACCAATACCAATTCTCCCTGAATGAATGAACGAAGATGAACTTTTTTGTTAAAAGCTCGTGCTATTCGATTCTGATAGATTTCCAAGTGGTGCAAAGTGCACAATCATTTCTCATCTAACAGTTCCAATTCATTCAATCGCTTTTGGGATTGCTCATCTCTATATAAGTGATCACAAATGGCTACATTGAGTGAGGGAAATTTAACTTCAATTGGAAAGACTGCTTCCGTTCCATATACCAATGAATATGGAGTTGACCGCGTTGCATTGAGGATGGTAGTTCGATAAGCCCATAAAGGATGAAAGAGTTTATCAGGCCATGATCTCTTATCTTTATCCACCATCTTTTGCAGTATATTTGAAAGAGTCTTGTTAAAGGCTTCTATTTGTCCATTGGCCTCCGCATGATACTGAGATGAATGGTTGGATTTAATGTTGTATTCTTGATACAATTTCTTCACCTCAGAAGAACAAAAGTTTGGGACGTTGTCCGTCAATATGGTATGAGGGACACCAAATCTAGTAATGATGTCAGACTGGATGAAGCTAACAATGCATTTAGAACTGACTTCTTTGAGAGGTACTGCCTCTGCCCATTTAGAAAAGAAATCAGTAGCAGTAAGAATGTACTTAAACTGCTTGGTCGTAGCTGAAGGGTAACGTCCCACCACATCCATTCCCAATGTGGCAAATGGCCACGAGTATTTAGTTTTATGAAGAAACTCTGGAGGTTACTGAATGAAGGTGGCATATACTTGTCATTAATGAAACTTCTTTGTGAAATTAACACAATCTTGTATCATTGAAGGCCAAAAGTATCCAAGCCTTCGAATTTGATCAGACAGTCTATGTCCAGACTTGTGGGCACCACAGACTCCTGTATGCACTTCTTTTATGACAGCCATTGTCTTTTCACCATCAATGCATTTAAAGAGAACACCATCAAAACCACGTTTATAGAGAATTTTCTCTATGTGGTTTGGGCTATCATAAAGAGTAAAATTGACCACACGTCGCCGGATTTGTTCTTTCTTGGGTCTATCAGGTGGAAGTGTTCCATTTTGAATGTATTCCCTGATAGGTGACATCCATCCTATAGTATGACCATATAGTTCAGGAATGGGACTAATTTCATTAATTTCCTCTATTCTAGCTTGAACATAAGGTGAAATTGCACGACGGTGGGCAATACTGATGGTTGTCTCGTCCCGGTTTGGATCTGATAGAGCTGTGGCTATATTGGCTAGCGCATCAGCATGAGCATTTTCTGATCTTGGGACATAAGAAAATTTCGGTTCTGAAGGGAATTCTGCCATTAACTCTCTGACGTAATCATACAAAGGGATTAATTCTTCTTTTCTGATGGCATAATCCCCATTTACTTGTTTGATTATCAGGTCTGAATCACCTTTTACCTTTAAGTGATTCACTTGTGCTTGGAGCGCTAACTCCAAGCCTGTAATGAGTGCTTGGTATTCAGCTTCATTATTGGTACCAACTTCCCATAATAAAAAGGAATAAGGTAACACTGCCTTATCAGGAGAAATGATCACAATTCCTAAACCAACTTTGTTGAATTTATGATTTTCCATTTTCTTCCATGTTGGACTTCTGGAAGCACCATCAAAATACATTTCCCATGTTTGAGGATTCTCTTGAATAGAGAAAACTTCATCATCAGGGAGTTCAATATCTGAAGACGTGTCTTCCACTGGAGGATGTTATTTTAGGAAATCTGCCAGAGCTTGGCCCTTTATCTCCTTTTGAGACACATACTGAATGTCGAACTACTGCAAAATAACTTCCCACCTTGCTAGACGTCCTGTAAGCATTGGACGACTAAAGATGAATTTGAGCGGATTATTGCAAGTTACCAATTGGACCTCTTGATGTTGCAGGTTGTGTCTCAGTTTCTGAACTGCAAAGATTAATGCCAGGCAGCACTTCTCAATACTTGAATACTGGGTTTCTGCTTCAAGCATAGTTCTACTGAGATAGTAGAGGCTATTTTCATTTCCAGCTTCATTCTTTTGAGCAAGAAAGGCACCCAATGATCGCTCTAGATATGTCACATAGAGGATAAGTGGTCTTCCTTCAAAAGGTGGAATAAGTACCGGTGGACTCAAGAGGTATTTCTTGAGAACATCAAACGCTTCTTGACATTCTTCAGTCCACTGGTAAGTGACTCCTTTTTTCATTAATTTGGTAAAGGGTAAACTTTTTCCTGCCAAATTGGCGATGAAACGCCGAATATAGGATAAGTGTCCTTGAAGTCCTCTTAATTCATTAAAATTCTGAGGAGGTGACATACCAAGGATTGACTTGGTCTTCTCAGGATCGACTTCAATACCATGATGGCATACAACAAAGCCAAGAAATTTTCCTGAGGTTACCCCAAAATCCCATTTTAAGGGGTTCATCTTCAAATTATGTTGTCAAAGCATGTGGAATGTGACTTTTAAATCAGACAAGTGATTAGAACGTTGTTTGTATTTAACCACCAAATCATCCACATAGCACTCAACAAACTTCCCTAAGAAAGGTTTGAAGATACGATGCATGGTGCGTTGATACGTTGCACCTGCATTTTTTAAACCAAATGGCATTACCTGGTAACAAAACACACCTTAAGGGGATCTGAAGGCTATAGATTCCTCATCTTCTAGGGCTATTCGGATTTGATTATATCTGGAATATCCATCTATGAAAGAAAGTACTTCATAGCCAGCCGTCGCATCAATTAAGAGTTCTGTAATCGGAACTGGGAAATCATCTTTAGGACAATACCGATTAAGATCTCTGAAATCGATGCAAACCCTAATTTGTCTGTTCTTCTTCTTTACAGGGAAAATATTAGCCAACCACTGGGGATACTGAACTTCTCTAACGAAGTTGGCTTTGATCAGATTATCCACTTCAGCTTCAATTTTGGAAGCATAGGTTGGGTGTGTTCTTCTCGCGGCTTGATTAAAACCTCGATGTTCTTTTGGTAAACCCAAATGATGAGTAGCAACATCAGGATCAAGCCCAGGAATTTCTGTATAATTCCAAGCAAAAATATCTTTATTTTGATTTAGAAAATAAATATACATCTCTTGCTCTTCAAGGGTCATGGCCGCACTAATTAAAGTGGGGCGTGGATCTTTCTCTGTACCCAGATTTACTTCTCTGAGTTCGTCCACAGTGGTAGAGATACCCTCTTCAAATGCTGGAGGAGCATCTCTAAGATCTTCCTCTTCCTCTTCATCACATGGAATTTCATCCATTTCTACTTGCATAGTAGATGACAAAATGAAATTCTCATGATCATGAGAGATGTCAAAATTTTCACATTTTGAAGAAGAAGCTTCCATTTCTGATCCTATTGATAATAAAGGGTCTTCTTTGGGAAATAAAGAGGAGATGATGGATTGAGAATCGACATAATTATTCACCTCTGATGTTGCTATAACTTCTGCTTGACTGATTGGCGAAGTATAGACTTGTTAGACTTCAGCAGATGAAATAAAAATGTCACCACTTATGCTTTCATCACTGTTTGGTTGGTTACCAATTTCTTCCATGTTGTCTGGGTCGATTGCCGTAATTGACATTATGGATCTTTCCATAAGAGTATTTTGATTTTGGCCTATTTTGTCAATTGACTGTTAGGTAACATATTATCTGTACTCACATGTGTAAATGGATTTATTGGAATCTTCTCCAAACCATATGGAGCATTAACTTTGGTACTTTACTTTATTGTAGATTTCCCTCTTCCCTTCATGTGATAAAATTCCGCCTCAATGTATTGAGACTCACATGTCCTGAACGGGGCCTTATCAGCATACAATGTTCCAAATTGACCATTGAAACAGTATTTGAGACATTGATGGTATGATGAAGGGATAGATGCATGCTGATGTAGCCAGGGTCTTCCAAGCAAGACATTGAAAGCTGAGTCTTGATCAACAATCATGAAATCCGAATTGGATACAAGATCTCCAAACTGAGTTCTGAGTGTAACTTCACCCAGTGTTTCTTGTTCATTTTTTCATATCCTTGTAACATCATGGTAGAAGGAGATAAATCAGATTCCATGAGGCCCAATCGACGAAGTGTACGAATGGGCATGAGGTTGACTCCTAAACCATTGTCAATGAAAACTCTTCGGATATCTACATCATTGACTTTTCCAGATAAGTATAGAGGTTTTATGTGCCCATACACAACATCATCTTAATCTCTATCAGTAAAAGATATCACTTCATGGCATTCTGCAGGATTATTCTATATGTGATAGACTTTATCTGCAGCAATTTTAGCTTCAAACTCATGAGGACTTGACAAAGCTTCGATGAATGCTTCCTGAAGATCTTTTGACATATTCAAAGCATCCAAAATTGATAACATGGATGGTACTTGGGCCAAGTGTTTCAATATATCATACTTTTGATCTAGAGTTCTGCGTTTCCCAATAGGAATATGCGGTTTAGCAGGTACCTTGGAAGCAGATGCTTTGGAAGTTGATGCATCTTGTATTGGGATAGAAGTTGGCAACATCCTTGGTTTTGGAAGATTAGACTGATTAGATCCATTTAATTGTTGAGATAAATAATATGGAACCTTTACTCGATCTTCAAAAATAACAGTTCCAAAACTGAGTTGGCCATTGGCAGAAGAACTTGTTTGTTCTTTTTGAGCTCGTTGAAGGGATCTACCACGAGTTTCTGCTACATACACAGTGCTAGTAGGGGTAGAATTGGAGTAGTGGCTTCGGAAAGATCCACGTCTTCCCCTATATCCTGAACCTCAAGAACTTCCTCAGATTCCCTTATTTGATACAGGGAATTCAGGCTCATCAAGACTGGAATATGGATCTGTTAATTGAATCATATTAACAGAACCGAAGATTAATTCTTCGTCTGATAAAGACTCTGCCTGATTAGCCTATTTAGGTTGTGCCGTTTGATGGGGCAGTGCCCGTGGCTTTGAAGTAGATGGCATAAAGTTTTCCAGAGTCAAAGACAATTTAGGCTTTGACACATAATCAACTTCTTCTGATTCTTTTTTCTTCTTTGAATCAAGACATTTCTTTGAGGATTTTTCCTCTGATGAAGAGGGTTTTACCGCAATATTAATGGTAGAAGACACAATTGGTTTCTTTAATTGTGTTTTCAAAATGGCATGAGTCCGATTGATTGTCTTTCTGACCATCCAATCATCATACTTTGTGCATTTCTGCTTTTGACTTCTTTCCATTCACCTTCTTCCTCTGGAACTGTAGCAGTGACACATGCTACCTGAGTCGAAGAACCATTCAACTTGACTTGTCCCAAGTCAACCATCTTTTGTTGGAGGTCTTTAAAGACAAAACACTCCTCGATGGGATGCCCTAACATTTGATGAAAGGGACAATAATTGTGACGGTCTTCATCTCCTTCCTTGTTTGGCCTCTTGGGCAATGGTAATTGAACCAAATTATTTTCCAGAGCTGAAATGAAGTAACCAGGAACCTGCTCATTTTGGAAAGAGTATGTTGTACTATTCAAGTCCTCAAATTGTTTTCGTCGTTGATCTTTTTGATCAATTAGACGAAACGGCCTTTGTTGTTGGCGTTCAGGAGGTGGAGCTCTTCGAGAAGATGAAGGTTTTGAAGTAGAAATAGGTACAGGTGCTTGTTTAAGCATAACTGTAGCAGTTTCCGCTTTACCCATTCTCCTTCCTGGAGTTGATGGAATTACATGAGATTTAGCATTAGCCTGTATAAAGGAATCATCAATCTGTTGAGCGATTGATGTAAGATCACGAAACCCTCCTGTGTATTTCATAGGGATCAGTGGCGTGCATAATTCGTCACGCAAATTTCCCACACAGATTGGCAACAGTTCTTCCTGAGGAAGTGCTAAACTTAGGGAATATGTTAATCCCTTCCATAGAGCAATGAAATCAGAGAATCTTTCATTATCCCTTTGCTTGCAGTTTGTAAGATCGAAAACTTTCATGTTTGGAAAAGTTGAGATGAACTGAAGAAGGAATTTTTGGCAAAGATCCTCCTATCCAATGATTGACCGGGATTGCAAGCTTGTATACCAGACAAAAGCTGGTCCTTGCAAGGTTCGCACGAAGCATCTGAGTTTCACTGCTTCTTTCTGTTCTGGAGTTCCTATCATAGGATCACAACAAGACACGTAAGGTGTCAAATGTTGTTCAGGGTCGCCTGATCCATTGAAAGTAGGGAAAACAGGGTTTCCAAAACTGGATGGAGGTGAAATTGAATGTACCCATTCAGGGTAAACATTCTTTTCAGGTTGAACTTTCTCCCGTTTCCCTTCCATAGTTTCTAACCGAGCTGTTAATGGCTCAATAGTAGTTATCAACTTTTGAGAAATATCCGGCTGAACTTGGTTTTGGGTAGGTGCAATGAATGGAGCTTGGACAGACGTGGTGGTTGGTTCTGCAACGGATGGTAGTGCTGTGAACCTTTGTTGCACTTGACCCTTAGGATTAGACTTTTGAGGGTGTACTGAAAAAGGAGGATATTCCTGATCCATCTCAGTAACTGCAACAAATTCCTTTGGCTATTGGACTCCAGCATTTTTAAGAAGAAGACTACTCTGAAGTAGTTATGCATTCAACCTTCTTAATTCTTTTATTTCTTCCTCCTATTGTGCAAAACTTTTCTCTAATGAGAGCGATTGACCTTTTCCAGAGGAAGGATATGTAACCTGATTCTTTCCCTTCCCTTTGTTAGATACCTTTTGGAGAGAGGGAAGTGGATTACCTAGGTTCTGAGTAATCCTTTGACTTCATGTACGCACACCTTCTTCATTTATATCGGTGCGTACATTTTCTCGAGTAGGAAGCTCTTCATCGGAGTCCCCTGAGTGAACCTCCTCTGGTGGATTAGCAACAACGACATTGATGACATTGATTGATGCATAATGCATCGCATCCCTTCTATCAACATTCCTGTAATATTGTCTTCTTTCATGTCTTTGATGAGACATTTCCTTTTGTTGATTCAATCTTTTAGGAACTGCTTGATGAGCTATAACTTGGAGGGAATCTCCTGATAATTTGGCTCTTCGTTCCTCTTGTGGCTTCTTCCCCAATCGAGAAAAGATAGACATTACCTGAGGAGGGGATTGATGATTTGAAAGAGTCCCCAGTCTTGTGAATTGGGGATGTCCCTGCTGTTTCCATTCAACTCCTCGAATCCCATTTGTTTAATATGAGGGTTGGGTTAAAAAAGTCCCCAGTCTGACAAGCTGGGATGTCTCTTGACATGCTATGTCTGAGATCTTCTTAAAATCTCTCTTGATCTTGTGAACCTTAGTTCGGAAATTAGCTGGATGCATTAACATGTATCCACTTTTATCACCTGGTTCAACAGACCGTTGGATGATTTCCGAAATTTCTGTCATTTGATGATGTGTTTGCTCCATACGAGAGGCTTTTGAAATATTCTCACATGCTTGATGTAGGATCAATTCAACAACTTGTTCTCTATATGCTTGAATTTGAGAGGATCTAGTTGAAGCATGTTCTTGAGCAAGCTTTTGATTACAAACAAATCCCATTGACCGTGGCTGGCCATGGGCAATAACATTGCATGAGACCATTTTCGGCGGCCTTTGCTGATTGGAAAGCACTGTGAAATATAGTGCTCCGTGAACACCCCATCCTCTGATATGACCACCAGATGGAGCATTGACAATTAACTGACGCAATTTTCTTAGTGCGCCAAGGCATGAACGTTGAAGGGTTCTCTGCTTCTTTTCAGCCTTCGGATACCGAAAGACTTATAGAGATGCCAAATCAACCTGATGTTGTAGCCCTTCAATTATCTTAAGATGATGTTCATATTCATCATAAGATAATACCTTCTTCTTCAATTGACAAAGAGTTTTCCATATGTTGAGATGAATATCATGGATTCCATCATCCGTCAACATCTTTGGAATGTCGTACTGGGAGTCAGCTAAAGGCCAAAACATAACTGGTACCTCACCTTTCGCCAATTTTTTTCTCATGTTCAGCATTTCCACGTTACCATTAAATGAAGATTCTTCTACCTATTTCGACCAGAGTTGGTGTTTCCTTGTTGCTTCATCAGATTCAACAAGATTGGTAGAGATATCATTGATCAAACTAGAAGATGCATGACTTAGGGGTGTTTCGGAGAATGACCTACACCCTAGGAAATCTTCTGATTGAGAAAGTATTTCACTTGTTAGCGATAAAGCATCAAACATGACTGGTTTCGCATTTGCAAGTACCTCAAGATAAGAGGGCTTTCTCGGCACTACATTGTCCACTGGAGTATTTTCTAGGAAATGTGAATCACTACTACGGAGAGGACTTTCACAGCGAAGTTCATCATCATGGGGAGGACCACCATAATGGGTTACAACAAAAGATGATATCTCTTTCTCCTTGGTCTTCTGACCACATAGAGGGTTTCTGTGGCTATCATATGAAGATGAAACTTCAAGATTGACTGAATTGTCACGAAGCAAGCCTTCATGAGAAAGTGTCTGTTGAAGTCTTTTGGAATTAATGTTCCCGTTATTGGGAACTAAGGGAGTAGAATCTTGAATTCCAATAGATAAATGTCTGAGGGCTTCAAGAACTCCAGTATCGAGCAAGGCCTTGTCACAGATTTCCCTTCGATATCCTGACTGTGCTGAGTGGATCTTTTTCATAGATTCCTTCTTACTCGCTTTGGAAACCACTTGTTGACGAAAGTGGTTCCTCTGAGTAGGTGTATGTGCCTGATCATGAAAGATGGTCAGGTTAGACTGACAATCTCTACTCAAATCAGGTGTATGTGCCTGACTTGGCTGTCCGTATGATAAGGGGGAATATGCCCCATAACCCTCTTGGACTGGAAAGGATGTGTGTGTCTGTTCCGGAGTGAGTCGTTGATGTGTCACTCCTGACAATACTCAAGTGTGGGGGAAGAGAGTTGAGTATGCCTCCTGTTTGTCGTCGGGGCTTTCCGACTGACTTCTTCGTGCGCTACCAAGCAAGACTGTTGGTAGGCTTGATTAGTATTAGCAGGTGTATATGCCTGATGATTACACTTCACCAAACTCGGTTGATGAGATCCAACATATGGAGTCAGACGAGCCTACTGACTAACTGATGATGTATAAGCAGCTGTATGTTCCTTCCTATATTACTCCACCGGAATTGCCTGGCGGGATTGGCGTGATGCTGTCAGACGAGTCTGCTGGACAGCGGAATTAAAACGGGCAGGTGTGTGTGCATGCTCGTTGTTCGCCACCGAGTTAGGTTGGTGGACTTCTCCGGAGATGGCAGGGATGATAACCTGTCCATTGTTAATCGGATTCCGCCTTTGGCGGGTCGTCTTGCCTGCTCGGGTTCGAAGAACCTGAGCCAAACGCCTGGAGTCGGTACCCACATCATGTTGAGGGCGCACTACCGCAAGTGTCTGGAGGCGATTGTTGATGGGAGCCCTCGGGAAGGACTCATGTCTTTTTGGATTAAGGTCCTGAGGGACCTACTCATTCACTTCCTCAGAGTAAGGGAGTGAATGGAAATTGTGTTCCGAGGATAACGACCCAAAACGGTTGGAGATGGTAGTCGGCACCGCCTGCCTCTTGATCACTGGTCGTCATTGTCCGGATGACCTGTGTGAGTTGTTCACTTGGAGGGCCTGTCGGGCAGCCTCCAGAGTTGGGATGGTACCGTGTTGACTGTACTCCTTAACTAGTGCATTTGATACCCATCATTAACGACGCTGAGTAGGTGATGTCATCCTCAGAGCGGATGAAGATCCAGTGGGAATAGCAGCATTGGTATTTGCAGCAGCAGTATTCACAAATGCGAATTTGAGAGCAGCCATTATGGAAATACAGAAAATCTTGGAAAAGAGTGCCTGTTTGATATAACAGACGTAATCAAGATAAATTCAGCCACTTCATCCTTTGGATGAGCACATATGTCAATGATTGTTTTTTATCCCTCTAATTGTCTTTTAAATAGGGGCTTTAACAAATAGGTAAAAAACCACTTTAATTTGGTTAAGGATTCACGTCGGGTTCACCATTTTTTCTTTCCCTCGGAATTCGGGGATGACCTTCTGGATGGGAGATTCAAACGTTCTAATCGGTTTCTATTGGGTTTGTTCGTAGAACCAGAAAAATACAATGAGTCCACATCCATTTGGACCTACTTTCCAAAGGTAGGTGCTCATTAGTTTGTGGACTAATAAGGCTTAGGAATTTTCATTGGTCGAGAGGATGGGAGGTCGGAGTCATCAAACCTTTTTGAGGGGAATTATTGTCTACTCCGGGACTCTCTTTATAGATTTAAGTTATGTTCGTGAATCCTTATTACATTACCAAGTATAAAATGAGCATTCCTTTAGTTTTAACAATCAATGATTAAATATGTAAGAAATTTAGATAATCTTTTATATGTATTAGAGGTTCATCATCAATAGAGAATCATCTGTATCTATTTAGAGATTCTTGGTCAATGGTATCCTTCGAAACATTTATATAAAACTCTCTTGGTCATTGTGATGACCAGGCCGGTTTTAAAGCCACTCAGTGGGGCACTTGATGTTTATCGTCATTCAGAAGGACATGGATTATTTCAAAGTTGGGATCGAACCCGCAGATGGGCTACCTACGTATCCTTTGTTTTGGGAAAGGAATCAGAACCCACGTAGTTCGAAAAATAGAGTATGATATTTATGATTAATGGCTCAAAGAAGGATGTCATAATTACTTTTACTTTCTAAGCTCACCTGAGTCATGCTCGTTGTGAGAAACAAGAGGTATTGGTAATAAGATAGACAATTGGGCCATGAAAGATGTAATCATAAGAAATGGTTTGGGGCTTACGTATGTATGACTGCCCAGATAAATGAAGGTTAGGATTTAATTTAGGGAGAAAATCCAGGAACAGGGTCCATAATGGTATATGTGCTTCATGGAGATTTTGAATACTCTAACTTGGGACTTATTCCTGGAAAGGAAACCCAAAATTAGGAGAGGATTGATAATTGGGTTTTACTCCTGAGAAGGAATCCCATATCAAACATAATTTATGACTGGTTAAAGAGAATTTGGGGGACTTGGGTCTTATTCCTGAAAAGGAAGCCCAGATTTATGGTTGGGGCTTATTCCTAACAAGGAAGCCCGGATTAGGGGACTTGGGACTTACTCCTGAAAAGGAGGCCCATGTTTGGAGGATTTATGACTGGGGCTTATTCCTAAAAAGGAAGCCCATGTTAAAGGATTGTGATTGGGACTTACTCCTGAAAAGGAGGCCCAAGTTAAGGAATTAAGGTTTGGGGCTTACACCTGAGGAGGATGCCCAAGTTTGGGAACTTTAAGAATTTGGGGCTTACTCCTGAGGAAGATGCCCAGATTAAAGGACTTATAACTGGGGATTATTCTTGAAAAGGAGACCCAGGTTAAGGATTCTCTCATCATTAAAGGATGAGGTTGAATGAATGAACTCTCAAACTTTGGTGACATAATGATGTATAAATCACTATGTTTTTAGAGATATTCCATAGAATTCCTTTCAAATAAGGAAGTCAAATCAAGAAATCATGCCATAAATGGATTTCAAGAGTATCTTGAAGACTGAATCTTGAATAGGAAAGGTGAAACGGCTTAAGAGGGGTAAAATGGAAAAGATGGGCACCCAAAAAAGGAAGGGGCGTGCAAGTCTTGAAAGGCGCGCATGTCTTGCGTGGGCACGCAAGTATTGGTCGTGCAGGTATACCAGCACGACATGTGGGGAACTTGCATGATTTTCAACCAGCATTGAAATACTTGAGCGACTCTTTATTAAAGCCTTTATAATCCTCTTTAGGTTCTTCCAGTAAAGGGACGTGCAAGTTCTATCGAAGGAGTAAAGGGGGCACGCAAGTGGGGCCACTTCCCTTAAGGGCTAGCCACTCAGGCGCATAAGTGTTGATGCATTTCAACACTTAGGACTTCCTCCTTCTATTTAGATCTTCCATTCTAGGTAAGAAAATTCCTTAGAAGTGTTCCAGAAGCATTGAGAAGAGACTTGGGCGTTGAGAGCTTGAATATGAGTTTCTGGAAAAAATCCTCCTGAATGGGGGGGCCCATAGGGTCTATTTATAGGCAGGAGAAGACCCTGGGTGGTTACCGGGCGGTTATCAACTAGGTCGCGCAAGTCACTTGCGCGCCAAGTGAGTCACGCAAGTCCACTTGCGCGACCATGGGGAAACTTTCATGGTACAATTGTTTTTGATCCTTTGTTCATGCCTTTTTCAATTTTTGATAATTTCTTCAAAGGTTGAATCACTTTGTGCTCATATATTCCCCTTTTCCGATCTTTTAGATTTTGTGATGAAAGGAGCGTCAACAGTCATGCATGCAACTTGATATATAATCATATGTACCCTCTTTATTGCAAGTCCATCTCATGTTTCTTTATTTTTATTCCCACCAAAAAAGTAAAACTACCCTCCATATTAGCACTTACATCACATTGTAAGTCTCAAGTAGTTAATATGTGTGTGAACAGATGATAGCCAGTCCATGACAAGAATGACATTGTAGGGATTCTACACCGATAATATAATATCTCATTTGAAACTCTCTTTTCTGAGAGTTAGATCACACTATTGGAACTAGTGTGTGGCTGCTAAATCTCCTCTCATAGGAGTATCCAAATGCCATGGTTTAGCTAAAAGCTTAGTCAGAATCTCAGAGTCCTGTACTAAGACTATGACAAGGAAAGAATTTCTAGAATCTGGGCTAATAAGAACTACTGCTAAAGAAGAGGTGATATAGATTGTACCTTGTATCATCTCAGGGAATCTAGGATCATAAACCCCAACTGACTATAATAGGGCATGCCCCTATCCACCTACTCCCTGAGCTCGTGGTGGACCACCTAGGGTGGTGGTGGGAGTTCCAGGTGACCCCGACCACCTCACACAACACATCCTTCTCCCCATCCACAAACTCCACCTAGATGATTCTCATGCTCCTTCTGATGCCCTACCTTAGTGTCCCCTCCATTGTCTACTGATCACATGTCTGGGTAGACAGACAGTCATGAGTTTTGTGACTCGTTTCCCCACAATAAAATCATATCATTCCTCATTGGTGGCTCTCATGGCCACTTGAGCCTCATACATTTGACCATGCATCCTGGGGTTGTCCTCTGGAAGTTCTAGCTCACTTGGGATTCTCTATTGTTTGTCTACTGCCATCTACATATGATTCTTCTACCTAGTTTCATGTATGGGATATCACTATCAGTGCCTTCTTGTCAAGGAATATCCCCATCAACAATGCTCTCTCTTGAACCCCAACCTGTGTTGGGATGCTGAATAAATTGAGGTAGCTCTGAAATCTCATCGGAACCCCTAACCAATAATCTTGGACCAAAATTAAGGGTCTCATACCATGTTGGTGGAGTATTGGGAAAGGACAGTAAATATCACTGCGTACTAATCTATAGTCTGGATACCCTACTATAGATGCAGCGGCTCTGAAATATGCACAGATAATAGTTTCACTGGCATGAACTCCGCCTAGAAAAGGATCTCAATGTTTGGCCAGGTGAGGGTTGTCTCCACATGCACTTAGAGCGTGAAGCTCCACCATCATCATGTCAAGTCCCAAAGAAGGTTAGAATCTGTGATCGTCATGTTCATGGTGGGTGTCCCTACTAAGCGAAATACTCGTGAAACTGCCTAAAGTCAGCCCTCTCCTTCATGGGGATCCATCTCTCCTAGAAAACGTAGAGCCCTCTATCTTTGGAACTTTGGAAACACGCTCATCTGGGGTGCATGATCCACTGATAAAATCTTCTTCTCAACGGGTGGTGGTGGTTCTGGTACCCCACATGAATGTTCAATCACTGTGAGTAGTCCCTATACTGAGGTCTCATTTCTCGGCGAGCCAATGTCATAATCTATAACCAGAATCCTAGTTGGCTATCTTCATGGAGGCATCCTGTAAGAAATAGATGTGCCATAGTCAATCAGTTATACCGGGTGAGATGACTCAAGAATGATCATGAATACATTTCAAATCAATGGGAACTTGGGTTTTCATGTACCAAGTTGGAAAATATAATTTTTCATCCTAGTGTATAGAAGTGTCAGCCGCAGCACCAACTCTAGACTACATGAACATAAAAGCAAACTCAAGTCACTTCGCAACATTACCACATTAAATGTTGAATCTTTTTTCTTCTGGTAGAACTGACCACCCTCTGATACCACTTTGTCACGACCTGTCCCACAGGGCCTAGACGTTACTACCCCAAGCCGGCCTTTCATTGCCCAGGGGATGCTGAATAGAACATGAAGGATTTTCCCGAATAGGGAAGGCATTGCCTTAGAGAAATGTACACACCCAGAAAGGGTAATTGAACTAAATTAATATCAATAGTAATGTATAACCATGCGATTAAAGTACAACCACAAGTACAAATATAATAAAAAAATAGTGGGCCAGAATAAAATCCATAGAAAATCAAAATAATGTATACTGCTATCAAATCATCCCTAGAGCTCTACCTGGCGGGTAGTAGCTGTATGTATTAAGTCGAAGAAGAGGATCCAGACTTCTCTTGTTGCACCAAGCTCTACCATGTCCCAAACCTCCAATGTCTGCCTCGGAGCATCAATAGTCTTCACTAGACAACACAAAGTACAGGCGAAGGTCGTGCAAGGTTGAGTATAATAGTACCTAGTAGGGTCCCCAAGACCCCTGAAGGTCTCTTAGTAATCCAAAATGGAAAACATCCCAATAAATACCACAATGGTAATATCACAAGCATGATCTAAATCATGAAGCACCGTGAAAAAAAGATAGCTCACTCTAATGGTATAACTTCAAGGTTACTGGGATAGGGATGACTAGTCGTAAATCCAGGTCATTTTATCTGTAGTAACTCCTCTGTTGACCTGTATAGGTCACTGTATGTTGACCTGTATTGATCTCTAGATGCTGACTTGTTTTGGTCACTAATGTTGACCCGTATTGTTCTCTAGATTCTGACCCTTTTTAGTCATTCGTGCTAACATGTATTGGTCACTAGTGCTGACCTGTATTGGTTGATGGTGCTGGCCCATCTTGGTCACTGATGTAGAGGTAGGGATGTTTAGTCGTACATATAGATCATCACAATATGGAGTTTTTTATGCTGACCCGCATTGGTCGCTCATCTTTTTCATGTCAAACCCAACCACTTGATTCTCGTACGAAGAATTCCTGGTCACTGAAAGACTCTTATACTCAATCCATCGGTCCTTTTTCAACTTGTATGAAGACTCTCCAAAAAAATACCCTAGGGACTGCCCCATCTCAGGGGTCCCAACATGACAGACATTATCGGACGCATGGTCTATGATAAATAAGAAATTTTTAAAAAGGGAACAGTTGGATTCAAGTCTGATCCGACATATTTTTCACTTAAAAATTTATCAAAATTCAAATAGTGTATCTCCAATTGACAGCCTTGTAACAAGGGTTCCTATACCACAGATTGTGTGTCAATCGGATGCCCAGTCTTCTAGTTACACCTCTTTCCGTGAAACGGAGATTATCACACCTCACTTCGGCCCAGCTCGGTCAAGCACACATGAATTTTCTAAATGGTCCACTACCAAAAATGGGTCCTAACTCCACTGACAGCATGTCAGACAGACTCTCGGTTCGTCAGTTACATGCGTTTAATTATTCATGGGACTATTTTGTCTGGGACCGGTCCGACTTAGTTAGGCTGGCCCGACACAATGGGTCTCAGGGTCTATCTGACCCCACCTAGGTCCGACGTTTTTAGGGTTGGACCGGCTGGTTCGCAGGCTCAGTCTGCATTTGGCCCGGACCTCTGGGTGGCTCTCGGCCCACCCGCGTTGGGCGATTCCAGCCCACTGGGTGGGTCCGACCTGTTTGGTCTGCCCGCATCTGGCCCGGTCCCCCTGAAGGCGGACCACTCCTCCCAGGTGGCCCCATGGATGTGTGGCCATTTTGTCTAACAAGACATGGAAGAGCATCTGGTTCACACCGCCCCATCCTACAGCGAACCGTTGCATGCGGCGGTTGTCACCGGCGGCCCCTGCGTGCGCTAGCCTACCCCCGCATGATCAACTTTTGCTGACCACCTCTGGATTCCATGACGTGCGATGGTGTGCCACCTTCCCACCGTCCACAACCAGTTTTGGTAGGCCTCATCCGACCACCACTAGCCGCCACCGTCCTAGTGTGTCTGTAGTTATTTCTGTGGGCCACCGGATGTGCTCTGGCGGTCTTTTATTGGTGCCATCTATGCCCATGCACCTCCCAAATCGTAACCTCCATAGGGTGAGCTTCTGTATCACAGTCCCATATAATTGGGGAAATCATCCTTGAATAACGCAAAAGAAAAACATACGGCGGAGGGTCTGGGCCTTGTTCATTTGTCCTGCGCCCTCTGCGTTAGTGATAAAACAAGATGAAGGTAAATATTCATCACCTTCCAATATTAAAAAACCCCATTCAAATACCCCACAACAACCTCTAGAAAAATCAAGAGAGTGTAACTGAATCGACAAAAAATATTAAATTCAAAGACAACCCCTACCTTGTGATTTATTGGGGACGTCGGTGATGTTGGTCTTTCCATGTTTGACGATATTATGGACGAAGGAGAAGGTTCACAAGCATCGGTGTTCGTCGTCCATTTACCTTCATATCAATCCTACAATAGGTATCATCAATCCCCCTGTTCTCTATCGGTGAAAGGCATGGGGTCACTTTGTTAAGGGTTCCAGTCATGATAAAGTCGTGCCAAACCCCCACCCCGAGATCCATTTAAATAAGAGAGGGAAAGATGAGCAACAAATTCCATAATTAATGAGGTTCAGTAATTGACACAATTAATGTGACACATTTATTGATGTAATTAAGGGTCCTCATTAATTATGCGAGGGGTGGTTACACAAAAAAGTGTAACTTTGCAATTAACACCCCATAATTAATGGTCTGACCACCTCCAGGGTCTACACATCCACTGCTCAATAGGTGGTAGGAAAAATAAGAAGAAATAAAATAACAATCAATGTTATTTTATTATTTATTTAAAAGTCACAAAAACTATCTTTTTCTCCACACAAACTACTGCCGATGTGAAGATTCCATTAAGCGAATCCTAGCGCTGCGGATTCAACGGTGCTCTCATATTTCAATTCCGAGCCCCAGTTCAAAATTTTGAAAATGAGACCCATGCGTTTACTTATCATAGCTAAAAAAGTTCTGAATTTCATGTTAGGCACATCGATCCTCAGAATCACACGCCGTAAATTTTTGCAGACACATAAAAATCCAAAATAATTTTATAAAATACATGGAATTTTAGGGTCTTTACATACTGAATGAAATACCACACCCTATTTGGGTCTGTTTTTCATACTCGGACATGTATGATGGATGCATGCAGGGATTGGTGCAAGTGCCTCTTGATGATACTTAACTGCCTTTGCAAAGGGGTAGGGGCAATAGGATCAGGCTATGGCCCATTATTCTTTTGGGAGATAGTTGATTATTAATCTTATTGTACTTTTGAAACATTGTTTTTATGGGATGCCTATTTTCACGTACTTTCTATCTTTTTTATAGCTCCATTACAAGATAATAATTTTTTGTATGACATAGTCATTGGATATTAATATTGTTATTATTTTCTAGATGATTTATCATATATCATTTGTTTATATTATGCTTCTTCTTTGTATTTATTTATTGTACCACTATGTTGCTTTGATTATGAGGGTGTATTATCCATACCATATTATTACAGGCCCTCGATGTATGCAGGATTCATCTTGAGTTCCGGGATGCAGGCTTGAGGTCATATGTCCCATCAGTTGAGGGAACCATTTATTGGGTCATGATTAGGAATTTTACAAAGTGGTATCAAATCTGTTTTTTACATTGTCCTACTAGTTTGGATTATTAGACAATTGATTAGTATTTTAATAGAGTTTTGTATGGAGCAGTGCATGGGAGTTTCTAACCCATGTGCATGGAATAGGCACATTACCTTGGACGGGACATGATGTTCTGGTTTATGCTTTTTACAGTTGATTTGATTCCACCATTGGATGACGCATATGTTATTTAATGCTATTATTATTATGATGTTGGATTATATTTTATCCTTATCCTGGTATGATAATGAATCATTAATCAAACATCATTCTAGGAATATAAGTAAATCAATATTCCATGCATTATGTCATTCCACATAGGATGCATTTCATGAAAAGATGATATATTATGTATATGACTTGATTGATATATCTATTATTAAAATAATAATTTTGATGGAAAATTGTAATAATAAATCCTTACTTCATGTTCTTGTGTTAACCTAATAGTTTTTTCGTTATAGATTGATAAATACCCAACAAGCAGTAAATTATGTCATATTGACTCAGGGAAAATTCATTATATGGTCTGTAATAGGATATAGTTGGAATTAAAGGGAATTAATAGTTCAATCCCAAAAGTTTATAGGGCCTTATAATTTGGAAATGGTAATATATATAATTAAACCATTTATGAAGATTTCTAATGTAAATAAATATGAATTGAAATGACATTAAATTTTGAATGGAAAATGTGACATTAAATTTTGAATGGAAAATGTTCCCGCTAAATGATGATTCCAAAAGAAACTCACATTCTATATACTATAACCCCTATAAAATATGAGATAAGTTAAACATGGAAAGAACATAGTAATGGAAAATATAAAGTTTCACTTTTGTTCTTATAACCTATATGACGCATAGACCAAGATTTTGAAGCTAGATGAGGGGTATAACTCATTATGGAGAATTCTTGTACCTGTTCTATTCATATATTTGGGATTTTGATGTTTTAAACAATTTCTGAGCCATGTTCTTGGAATTTTTAATGAAATTATACCATGGAATACACTGGGTATGAGCTAGGTTGGTGGAAATGATCATTCTCCAAAAGTGGTGGTTGTTGGGCCACTCGCAGGAACTCCAAAAGTTCAACTTTCAACACAACATGTTGTCCTCAATATGGTTGTTGATGCCTAGTTTTGAGATGGGTTCATACTCTTTATGGAGAATGTACATGGAGCCTTGTGACCATCTTTGGAAATTTACACTCATTGGATCCCGTCCTATGTAAATATGATGCTTTATTACATAGATTAGGCAATTGATGATGCCTACCATTCATTAAAGCTATCCATTATTTTTTAGACAATTTTTCATAATGAGACATGATAAACTGGATAATATCACTTCTACTTTTATTACTCTACTCTAGTTATATATATACATTACCCCAGTATATATGCACATACTACTCCTGTTATAGAAACCATTGGTGGTGGATTACATAGTTTTATTTTACACCCTATTTGGGATACTATTTAGTACTCGAACATAATACATGGATGAAATTAATGATAGGTTAGCAGACCATATTGGTGATACTTGATTTTTTGTTTCACATGTGGCGGGGGGAGTATAACAGTGGGATAAGGATGATGATGCTATCTAGATATAGTTTCTTTTAGGTTTTTTATACTTTTGATACCTATATTATAATGGATTCCTATTTCCATGTACTTATTATCTTATATATAGTTTCACATCCTGCTCATCATTCTATGTATGACATTACATGTGACATTGATTATTATTATTATTTTGTTTTGATGATTTATCTTATGTCTTTGTTTTATATTATTCTTCATCATTGCATTAGCTTATTACAACATAGTGTCACTCTAATTATTATGGAATAGTATCCCCACCATATCCTTACATACTCTCACTATTGGTTAGCAGCCTTTGGCATACAGAGAGGTTCAATTGAGGCCTTGTGTCCACTTAGACCAGGGAAATGTTTAGTGGCACCTAGGATTGTATGTTACAAGAGTATTGTTATTTTCTTTCTATGATTCATATTTTTCGAATATAATTGAACAATACACATTTAATTATCCAAAAGATTTGTTTTCTGTTCAAAATTATGATTCAGAACAGAATATAGATAATTCCTTATATGGCTAAGTAATAAATAACTTATTTTATTGTCCATTTATATTTTTACCTTAAGAGTACATATATTTATCATCACTGGAGTATTTTTAGTAACTACATGTAGCTTTCATGGTATTTTTCTCCTCTTTATTATAGTCAACTTTTTAATGAATACCTTTTTTATTATTTCATTTTCACTTTTTGAGTTTGAAAATCATGTTTTTTGTTTCATAATGTCATAAATTCATGACATCCCACTGCATATTAATCTCTATTAATTTTCAATTTCTAGGGTATGTTTTTATTGAATCACATTATCTTTATATATTTGTTTTTGATATTACCTACAAATAGAGTACGTCAACTATTATATTATTAAAATATTTATTATACTTTATTAGATGACCCAGACTATAATTTATTTTTTTCCTTTCTTCATATCAATATATGTATAAAAAATCAAGGAATTTTATCACCTCTTAAGTAATATCATATATTCAACTTTAACTTGTTTTTCTTCATCATATATCATAATAATTCCTATGATATCCTATTTTTTTATCTTTAAGTAGAGTAGATTTTATTATTATAGCTAACATTTTACTCTATTTAGATGGTAAAAATATAATAAATTTTAAATCATGATCTTATGTAGGAATTGAAGTTCCCAAGATAGCTATGCCATTAATAATATTACATTGTCTTATATTCGTTTATGTGATACATAAACTTAAACCATTCTCTATGGGTAAAATGTGAACTTGGAAGTGTTGTATCTATATTTTATATCATTATATATCCCTTTATAAGTAACATAAAAAGTAGTCCACATTCCATGAGATGTATCACATTAGGATAGTCAGTTCAACTCTTCTAGTCAAAATTCATAGATAATAAGATCTATATCTTTAGAATCCATATCATATGAAACTTTTTTATTATCCCATGTTTTAGGTTCACTAGTGTGAATGTTATAAGACATTATAGATTCCATGAAAAATTTATATCTTTGTTTTTTCATGTATATAATCATTTGATCTTTCTTGAACCCATAATTTTAAATATTTATGTATGGTTCTCTAAACATATAGATTTTTTATTTATAATCATCCATTTTACAAACAATGGATACGTTTAGACATCAACATATAAAATATGGGAACTAATAATTAACTTCTATGATACAAATTGATTTTATTGTAGGTTTTCAAAATAATTCAAGGGGAGATATATTATGTTATAAAAATTCTCACTAACATTAACCACAATCTTAGACACTTAAAAAATCTTTTAACTATTGTCAAATATGATTTCGAAAATTAAAATGAAAATAAATATCCTAACAAAGTGAATTTATAGTGATTTAGGGAAAGGAAATTTCTTGTAAGTCACCTTCCACCACTCAATTTGTGAATGGTGATATTAACTAAACCATAACATTTCTTTATGGATTCCAAGATGTGTGAAATCATCTTTCATTTGTTATATATTTCGAAAACCATTAAACCACAGTCTAATTTTACTAAACTTGTCCACTACCTTATAAAAATAAATATAATTAGTGATCATTTTATTAATATTTAGTCATAGAAAAGATAAAATCATTAACAAAAAGCTTCAAGAAGAAAATAATATATGATTATAATTCTTTAGAAAAATATTAGACATTGAAGAATCTCTAAAGAAACTTCATTTTCAATAGGTATATATAGAAATAAAATAGAAGTAATAATTTATATTTACTGATATTCTATATAATATTATGATATTATAAAAAAATTATAAAATTTATTTTTTTACATAGATATAAAAAACATTCCATTTTTTCTTTAAAAATATTCTAGAGAATCTAAAAACTACCACAGTTGACAAAAAAATATAATAATCAATAATAATATTCTCTTCCTCTAAATGTTGCCTTAGTATCTTAAAATAGGAAAAATAAAAGTAGATATTAACAGTAGCCACTATCTACCTTGTAACTATTATATTTCCTCAAAGGGGAAGCTTTATTTAACCCATCATTTTATCACTAATATATCTCCATGTCCAATAATACAAAATAAGGTGTGGAGTTTTCTTAGAAAAGAGCTGTTGTAACTTGTTACCTAAAATGAAATTAAATAATGAAAATTAATAAGAATCTTATATCTTCACCTTCAGTGGTATTTGTTTCGTAATTCATATGACCATGATACATTGAATATGATCATAATACTTCACTTCAGATCATATGAATTTAATATGATTGAATTATTTCATAGTAATACATTCTGTCATTCTGTAATACATTGATTCAAGAATAATACATAATCATATGACTTCAACAATTATTATAAATTATAATTTAGTGAATTTTTTCACATTAAAAATAAATTTTCACACATTATTCTTATTCTTGAGTTTGATAAGATTTTTTCTTCTTCTAATGAAATCCTTAAATTTGTAGGATATTCTTTGTCTTGGGATTTTTTAATTTCACTAAATGATCTTGAAATATTGTTCTTGTTGGATAATTTCCCTGATTATAGGATAATTCATTCACATAATTTATATTTTATCTTATATGATAATTTAAATTTCCAAAACCGTAGTGAATAAATATAAATATTTTCTCAAATGAAAGTTTTGTTTACTATCTATCAGAGGCGTATGCAATTCATAGCTCATGGGATAATTTCAAAAAGATGTTTTATCTCATTAAAAATTATCTGATTTCATATGATAATTCACTTATATCATATTATATTTCTTCTATGCGAGATAGACAAATAATTGTCTACTCTATTACATTATAAATTCCAGGGAATTAATATTTTCTTATTGTATGTTGATTCTTTGACACATAGAAATATTTTTATGGCTGCAATGCAATTTTCTTCATAAATATTTATTCAAATTATGTAACTCAAAATAAACTAAAAGTAATTTCCAATAAAATATTACTTAGTAAAATATTATTTATTCACCTAAAATCATTGTTGGTCATAAATTATGCTTAAGGCCGCAAGAGAGCATCTTTTAGAAAATTGAGGACACCATTTAACACACTTGGGCATGCCAATAATTCCATGGTATCACCATGTACATTCTATGGGCTATGTGTATGACATAAATCAACATAAAGGTTTCTTAAGTTCCCAATGCAACATCAGAGGCATTCTTCTTCCATGGCCTCCAAAAAACATCCAAGGAAGATGCATCAAAGTGTAGATATTTTTGTGTAAAAGTCCATCCTATGCATAAGGATCTTAGGCATTAAATAAAATTTAAATTCCCCCTTTCATTCCAACTTTATTATGTGATCTCTCTAAATATTTCACTTATAAATAGAAGTGAACCCCTCCCTTATCAAGGTAACTCCCTAGAATTAAAAACGTCATTCTTGCACTCACAAGTTGACCCCTTCAATGACTGTACACAAGTCATGGCTTCAAGGGTTAGGATCTTTCAAGACAATTCCCCCATTGCTCCCCCCACCAGTTAGCCCACATTCTATCAAAACTTTCCAATTACCTTTTTTGTTTAAGTCATGTTCAAGACAAATACCCTTCTTTTGTGCATCAATCTCCTATGAAAGGTGCACACAAAAGGCCCTTATTTCATGCACCACAATCCATTATGAACATCCATCATTCACACAGATCCTTCATTTATGTACTCAAGATCCCAGTATTGTTCTCACCTCCCCTTTGGACTCCAAAGGGTTTCATTACCCTAAATCACCTTGTTTGGGGCCTACTTACACGTATCTCACACATCATGCATGAAACACTTCTATACGTCCATCCAAGATGGTACATACTGATATCCAAGTTCCTCAAGTGGTGTACCATAGTTTGATTCCATTCCTTGTACTTTTTTGGAATAGTTACACTAATAGATCATGGATTTTGTCATAGCAATGCTAATATGGACCCCAAAACTAAACACTCATTTTCCCCTCTCCTATCAGTCACTACTGATGCCTTTCCTCCCCCATGATTGGTTGGGTATTAGTTATGCATGTACAAGGGGTGAGGAGGGATTCATTCCCATAAAATTTGTCGGATGTTAAAATTACAATCCACATCATCCTATTCACATGATGTTAAACTATATTCTCTCCCCATCAAATTCACATGTGGTGTCTCACCTTGGGCATTCTCCATGCCCACTCATCTCCATGGGAGTGATATCTTACTCACCCTCCGGACATGTAATGACATCCTTCTCAAATGGAACAAGATCCTATCAAGATTCCCTACATATAATAATCCCCAATCTCCATATCCATCGACCAATAGCCATGATTTGTCTCCATATTTTATCTCATGGTCGCACATTTTGCAACATGATAATTAGGTATAATACTAAATATTGTTTCTCACAATGATCAAGAATCACATGGAATGTGAGTTTATTAGTGACCATTTCACTCTATCCTGGGCCACTAGCCATATGTAACCCTATTCCCCTCACTTCCGAACTGCCAGCGTTGTCATTCCTATCTTCCAAACAGGGTACATGTGAATCCTCCATGATATTCAACCCCCATAATTGACTAGTTATATCTATATGATTTCAGTTCACTATCATCCTCAATGTATTACATTCAAATACATACACCTCTAAACTATGTGGTTTTTCATTCTTTTCCTCTATATAACCTACATAGGAAGCCCCCCATGAGGTCCATTCTGAAACAATGGTAATCATTGGTGCTCCATTTTAGGGATATACCTTCCCTGAAATGAAAACCATGCATAAGATAAACCTTGTTAAAGATCCAATAGCCATGTGTAAGCCCTAATACCATCCTGAACTATATGGACTTTTATTCCTAACCACTAAATTACATAGGAATCATCCCTGATTATCAATACCATAACCCTCCATAGTCCATCCATTAAATTAACATGTCCTTCATTCCCATCTTCATTCATACCTGAGACACCACGTCTTGATGAGATCAATCCATCAACATCACCACTACTCCTAAAACACATAGGATGATTACCTTGAATAATCCCCACACAATCTGTATCAATATAACCATGTGTTCTCATATTGCGACTGGAGGATTTCCATGTGTAAGACCCAAATCTTCCCTTTGATGACTGAGTGTTTTAATCTCTGTCTATTAATCAGGGTACATAGGAAGCCTACATAAAGTTGAATCCCATCCAATAGTAATGTATGGTGTCCCCCCCCTTGGGGTCCACTTCTATGTTCAACCATATGTGGTTTCAATATCATCCATTATGATGTGAAATATACCCTTTGTGGGACACATCACCCGGGTTCATCGTTTGAGTCATTCCCAACCATCCAATGGTAAACCTCAGTGCCCCCATCCTATTGACATAACCCTATATAGTGTTAAATATTCACTTTATTGTATAAAAAATTCTATGGTCCATCCTCATTGGTCATTCCAACTGATCCATCTGATAAAAATTCCATGTGTTCCCTCCTAGGGAATTACCTATATGATCTACTTTCACAATTATTCTGATCAGTTCATTCCATCTCTAAAAGACAACAAACTCATGGTCCTACACCCCCCAATATGTTAAACTCGCTTCATACTTCATTTCAAACATTTTATTCCTAAGTAAACCCTTATAATACATTTCATTAGAATAAGATTCCCCTGATAAACATGGGATGCCTTATGTTGTTGGCTACTAAGAATCCCTCCTGTAAGGAAGAACATATGAGCTCTAATGTTATAATGTTCAAATATGTTCAGTGATGCCCAACATCACTACATCCTTGAACAAATGATGCTTCCCTGACTAGACCTCTTATAATGTTAAGAATGAATCAGTGTAACTAATGAGAATCCATGAAGAGGTGGAACATGGAATGAGGTTCATGAAAAAAACCATAATATATATTGGAGACCTTGACTAGGAAATGAATTCTGAGTTGCAATCCATTGATGGAAATAATTAAATCCTAACATCACATTTCAATAAAGGAGTATACATCGTTAAAGATGTGATGAAATACACATTCCTTTGGACAGAGGGAATGTGGGGTACAATGAAGTTCATTTTTCATGTGAACAATGGTACGAGCGTGCTATGTCGAAAAGCCTCAAAAACAATAATGGTGAACCAAAATGTAATCATCTAGTCAACATGGAATTAGTATAATTTGAGACATCCATAGTTGATCATGTTATTTGATCCCACTATCCAATTCTAGGTCTCACAAAGAAAATAGTGTGCCTGACATGAAGCTTACCATAATTTGGGTAATTAATCATTGGGAAATCTAAACTATGACAATGTTAGAATAGATATATATCTATAGCCATGAAAGACTGGATTCCAATGGAGAATTGTGAATTCCTTTACTAGTATCTATATTAATGGTTGACTGTTCCTTAATTACAGGATCACATCTATAGGAAAACAATCACCCCCACCCATAGATGTAGGGGTAGAAGGAACGTCAATATAGAAATCCAACATGACCCCATCACTGTCATGTCTTTATCCACAACCATGACTACTAGGTGCCCACACCCCATCTTACACTATTAAATGATACAAATAAGGGATATAAACACCATTTTTTTGAATAATAGAATGTGGTGTTCATTCCCACAACAGACATGGAACTTTAGGATTTGAAGTCTGCAACTCCCCATCATCACTACTTTTGTAATGGTTGTATAGGTAGCCACTACTCCCCACTCCCGCATTCAACAACTTTAAGTTCCATTCTTTTGAATTATCTTGTGACTCACTCCCTCATTCCAATGAGGTAATGGATATATGAGTTGTCACTACTTCGAAAATCTCATAGGAAATTCCAAGGAGGGGACATAACTGATTTTTTCAAAGCCACCATCCTATCCCACAGGATGAAGAATCGGTAGTTTGTACCCCTTCCCTGATAGCCCCGGTAAGGATAACCTGGCACCAATGTCGAAACCATTATTAAGAGTACACCCATAGGGGGTAATTTTCATCAACATCACCTACAGTTATGCCACCCTAGGGAATTATAATAGATCCCTTAAACTATAAATCATGTAATCTGCAGTGTCTGATCAGAGACAAGGCCTTGGTCTCTAAATAAGTGAGCTAGGTTGACACATTTTGTCACCACAACCACTAGAAACTATTATGGGACTTCCAATGATGATGATATTCTATGTGGATGCCCTCCCTTGACCATCATTAGATTATGTAGAGATACTCCCCACTCTCATGATCAACGTGGAGGTCATCCCCATGTTCTCAGTACCCATCCAAAAAGAAGTCCTCCCCATCTTTTCAATATCTGACATGGTGGTTCCCTATGATCCAATGGTTCCTGATATAGATTTCCTCTATATGTCACAAACAACCAACATGATTTTCTTCTTTTTGTCATTTCCTTCTCAAGAAGAGTCCTTGCTATAAAAATAGACCAAGGTAAAGGACCTACTTGTTTTTCACCAGCCGGCATGGAGGTCGTCCACATAATGTAACCAACCGGAGTAACGGTCCTCCCTGATCTAGAAAATACCAAAGTGGTGACCATCCCCACATTTTCCACAATATGTGAGATGTTCCTCCTCATGGGGTCACATCAAATCAGCACAAATATCATTCACATTTCACCAATATCCAACTTAGAGGTCCTCCCCATGTTCTCACCAACTCCAATAGATATCTCCCCTACTCGAGTATCCACCACCGTGGAGTTCATCCCCACACATCAGGAATCCAATAAGGATTTCCTCCCCATATGATATTTGAAATATATTCACTTGAACTTTGAGACTCATCTCATCAAAGTGGAGGTTCTTCCAACTACCATATCATTCTAATAAAATTTCCTCTCTGATTCAACGATAACCGGTATGAAGGTCCTCTTAACATCCCAAAAAAACAAATTGGTGTTCTTACCCACATGATCAACTAGTAGAACATAGATCCTACTTATGTTGAAAAAGATCCATCTACCACTAAATCATCCTAGAGGAGAAGGTAGAACCCTCACTACAAAATGAATAACTCTAGGAGATCTGAAATTATTGTGGATCTCATTCACATATATGATTTTGAACCTATGTGGGACCGAATGATGGTGCCTTCACCCCATTACTCTTGAAGAATGTCTGGAGAAGGAACCCAATATATGAGTTTCATAATTCCATAATTTGATATTTACCAAATCCAAAAATACAATTGTAGGTAAATTCAATAGGTAGCTGATTTTTCTCACATCCAAAGTCTCACCATACATTCCTCCCAATAATCATCAATTTCTTTCTCCACCTCAATAGAAGATCACAAAGATATATTCTAGGGCATGACGGGCATAGAGAACCCACCAGACTCACCCATGATAGATGATTCCCATACACATGATGTATTGGGAAATACTCCATCCTATAGGGACATGATTATTTGGTTGTTACTATCTCCAAGAGGTGGCACAATGAGTAGCGACCAGTTAGGTCATGGGACATTTTTTTAAGACTGGACCACCAACATAGTGGTCAACATTAGTTTAAATTATCATTCTTCACCCAACCCAAATTGAATAATGGGGATATCAAGAGTCATATTTTTTACTTCTGAGTAGGGAATCTTGTGAGACACTATATCCTTAGATCGGTTTTTTCATTGATACTTTTAACTTCTACATTCCATGGTTGCTCACTTAGGATGAGTTTTTGTGCTTATTGGGACCCGTCATGGTGATTAATTTCCACCTTCTTGTCTATCAGTTGGAAAATCAAAAGATCTCAGAGCATTGTGATGACATTGGAAAACAATGTCGCATATTTTATTTAGTAGTGATCCCCATGGACTAACACTCTATGTCACTTGAGTACCACCATACCCTTAAGAAATTATTCTTATAGATATTTATTATGGTCCGTTGAATTATCGATTAAGCATTGCATGACATGTAGTTCCATGGCTGGGGGAAGTATATTACTCTTCACTTCAGTCCCATTCTATGAATGTTCAGATTATTTGTTGACATCAAAGATATGCCTCTGAGCGTAGTCACAGTGAATATGGTTGAGCTCATAACACTAATGGAGAGACACACCAATGTGGTTTACATAAAATAGGACCTTTCCCCTGGAATAATGAGACTTTAGGTGGACACATGTAACAGTTTCATAACTCTCTTGAAAAGGTAAGTGTGTAGTGTAGGGGAACCTAATGTCTCATTTCCCATCAGTAATAATTCAAAAAAGGAGATGAACCAATTGTGACATCATTTGACCCACTCGATGGTTAGGAAACGATATATTTTTCCCTATCTATGACCACACTAAATAATTAGTTAGAAGATCAGATGATATTAATTGATGAAATACTTGTCAAGATCCTTATAGAAATACCTACAGACTACAATAATCCTGGATATAAAACTGTCTCTCCTCTACAGGGGATGTAGGGTCTTCCACATGTTATTTTGGGATAGATAACTCCCATTAATCATGAAAATACCTGAAATCTTGATATGGTAGATATCAGAGCCTAAGGAACACGTATGTGGTATGTATCTCTCAATCTAGTAGAGTTTAATGAGAATCCTCTTCAATACATAACTTAGGTCATTCCCCCAGTGGATCCTCAAACCATTCCTTCAGCGATTCTACAATCCACTCCATAATCTACTAGGCATGCCTATAATGTTCATGATCCATCTACTAGATTAGTGTTAAAGGATCCCCACCCAGAAATTAATCCACATCATGTGGACATAATTTCCACTCTTAGAACCCTCTATGAGGACCTCGCGACATGGAATGTGGGGGTCCTACCTGATGTAAATCTATATCCAGTATGGGTAGATAACATACATCCACCCTTGAATTTTTTGAATCCTACCAAATCTCCTTTCAATGGGATGGCTGCCACATCTATCCAAATTAAAATGATGTTGTGGACCCATGTTGGGAACCCCAGGGCTACTGGTGCCTTCCATGCTCTTGTGATTTTTATAGACACTATAAGTGTCTGTATTCATCTAGTATATCCAATTATCCATTGCTTAGATTGTGGGTCCGGTAGATCTCCTTTTTTTTGTTTCATTATCAGTTAATCTCCATAACATGCAAGAAAAGTATCATGGTCATCATTAACTGAAAATGACGATGATACCTACAAGTTGTAGACTTTGTATCTAGGTGTATGGGCCTCACTTATTCACTCAACATGAAACTAACTCAATAGTATCTTTTAAATAGGTGCATGGAGAGTTTTAAGACTGAATTGGTTTCCTCCCTCATCAATCCTAATTTTATGGGTGTATTTTTGGACATTTTTGAAAAGGTGAAGTGAATAGAGGAAGCCTTGAATTATGAAAATAAGATTCTTCCATTTCCACCTCCCTTCATCTCAATAAGAGACAATAAGGCTGATACTTCCTTGGTCATAAAGATAGAGTCCTCCACACCACTAGATTTGTGACTAGAAGAGCCTACTCCATTGCATCGGCAAGGGCATTGACATTAGTTCCAGCCTTGGGCTCAACAACTGTTGGTGTATGAATCATAATGTATTACCATAAAGAACACCACTTCAACCCAATTGAGACAATCAGGATCTGGTCCCTTTTCATGATCCATCCCCTCATTGGGGTCAGGCTCCCAGAGTTCCCATTCTGGACATAAGAATCCGAACGAGTCATTCATCAAGGTTCATATTCCTGGATATTTCTGTAGTGCCTTGGATCAAGGGATTATGATTCTACTAGAAAGAAGGATACATGAGGAGGTTTATATCATTGATCTCACCAACTATTTCCCCCATCACAAGTTCCTTAGAAATACCATAAAACCATTCTATATATTCAATGATTGTCTCCATGACTATGTTGATAAAAATATCATCATGTTTATATCTAACCTAGAATAGTTATCTTGAATTTCTAGATAGCCTGACAGGGAAAATGCATATGAGTGGAAGCTTGTCTCCATTCATTTGATGTAGAAGTCTGACAATTAGATTTAATGTAATACAATTCCTCACACCCATGGGATCATCCATGATCATTTGAATCAACAGAATAATTCTAAAGTTTTTATATCTCCTCCAATTGCAACTATTTTATCCACATATTATCCTTATAATACATTGTAGTGCATATGATGATTTCAGAAGGGAATCCAATGTTCCCCATATGTTCCAAACCTATCTCAAACCCTCAGTGAGTTCATTCCACCAAAAATGAGATTCTCCCCCCAAGTTCTAGACAATATTGGAAGAGTCCTCATATGATTACTATTAGTACACCTCTATGAATACCATCGAGCTGGGGGAACCATACTTGGTTATTAATTTTGTGTAGAATCAATCCATCCCTACTAATGTTTGTGGCTGATTCTATCATCGATGTAGTCATGTCCATGTGAATCATTAGAGTGAAAATACTACTTCTTCATGCCAACCAATGCATACTACTATGAAGTGATAAAAGACTCATCTTAGAAACCATTAGGAATCATCCTTTCATCATGTTTCGTTAGATTCACTTCCAAATCCATTCATGCTACTCGACTTGGTAAATCCACCACAACTGCATCGTAATAACTTGTGATCTGTTGTGGCTAGATCACAGTCATTAAAAATCCATTTATAGTAATATTTCATGGTTTGTCGAGTGAGATATGATATATTCCCCTGACCAGCTAGAATCTACAATTTTGAAAAAATTCCTTATCATAACTCCATCCAAAGAGAAACCTCCTCCTGGAATAAATGTGCGCCTATCACTAAAATATGACATGAATAATCATCATTCAATAATTCTTATAGAGATATCAATTCTCAATGACCTATTCCTATTAGAAGAGATTCTTGAATCCCTCAAAGAGGAATTGAAAATCCCCATCTAGTTTACGATAATGGCAGATACTATAGAGGCCCTCCATGCTAAGGAGGTCGAGCGAGTAGAATTCCAAGACATCATCTAATTATCAGGATAAGATGATGGTTCTCCCATGTAGGGGCACATTCTCATGATGTACATCGAAGGAAATCTCAATGGCATTGAAGTTTGTCATTGCCTCATAGACATAGGTTCCTGGATCAATATCATCCTTGCCTCGATTCTCCAAAATCTAGGAATGATTGAAATTGATCTGATTCCCATTAATATAACAATTCATGTCTATGATTGAATGAGTTGAGATCATTTTGAAAAATTCTGTTGAATACCTAGTTTGGCTTCCAGTTTACAATAACTAGATTTATGGTGGTCTCATAGGACACCACATACAATGCACTGATGGGGAGAACACAGCTTCCTATACATGCAAAAGTTCCCTCCTCATATCACCAATGCATCATGTAATCCAACAATGGTCGAGTGGTCATGCTCTAGGGTGAGGAGTCAAGTTTTTTATTTTGTGAAACCCACTATTTGAATGATGATTGTTATAAGAAAAAGGAAAAGGGGGTTTAGGCCAATGAGGTTGAGTACACTACTATTATGGACAACCCTTATATAGAAATGGTTGATGCTTTCATTATTCAGATTCACTAGTTTGTGGAAAAAATGACAGACATGGTATATAGATTCAGCATCTCAAAAATGAAGGGGATGAAATTTTCCCATGTACAGAGAATGGAAAAATATTCCCTCCTACTTTTATAATGGATAGGATAGAGTGATACCAATGCCTCTAAGCACTGTGTGGTATTGGGATTTTTTACCCATGTCTATAGTAGTACTCTATACCAACTTCTTTTTTCGAGTCGTTCTAGGTCGGTACAGACGAACCCATGACAACTACAATTAAATCTCTAATCATTGGCCCCCTGTTCGAAGTCCTAATGGAATCAGATAGACTACTTTTTCAATGGTTTCAACAATGCAGAAGTATCCTCGCAAAGATTCCAATGCTCCTCAAGCCAGCAGCAACACATCTCCATGCTCCACTAACTCATAAGAATTACCTCCTATAAATGATCCTATCACCTCATAAAATGAAGTGGACTTGGAATATTTTCCTCCCACATTCTAAGAGAGATTCTCCACCACCGTTGATGAGTTAGTATTGGTGAATCATGGAACTGAGATAGTCCAGGGGTAGAAGATGATCCTTACAGCCATGACTATAGAGGAACAAAAGAAATATGTGGAAATCTTGTATAAATATTTTGAATTGTTGAAATGTAGTTATGATGATATTCTAGGGTTATAAAATTAGGTAATTTTATATCATCTTGGCCTCCTGGTGAGTCATTGTTGGTTCAATAATCCACCCAAGAAGAGGTACACATTTTAATGTGTTATGGTCATGGATGAAGTTGTTGAGATTATCAAGGAAAACTTAATTAGGGAAGATCAATAAAATAGATATTTGTGTAACATTTTTACCTTTAAGAGGAATAATGGACATGTCATAGTCTTTATCAAGTTACGAAATCTCAACCATCACTGCTCGAGGGATGTAATTTCCCTTCTAGGAAAAAATATACTAATTGATGCTACTACAGGATTCCAAGAGATTTCCTTCACTGATATGTATTTTTTGTATAATAATATCTTAATTGGACATTAAAGATGAGAAATAAAATTCCTTCATTGATCCATTGCAAACCTTCTATTATCATAAATTCTTTTTGGTTTGTATAATACATGAACTACCAATCAGCATATAATGCATCTCATTTTCAAACTGATCCTCAGCATGCCAGTGGAATTCAATGTGGATGACTTGGTGGTCAAATCCCGAAAACATTAGGGCCATATATGAGATCTCAAGAATATTTTCAGCTTCCCCCACTCCTATAATACGAATGAAATGTGATTTTGGGGTGTCATATAAAATGTTATATTGATTCTTTGTCTGATATAGATTCATCAAGATCAATCTAGAGAACATCAAGGCTACTTGTCAGATGTCCCCTCTGAGTATCCTCAGGGAGATCCATGTATTTCATGGCCACATGACATATATTTTCTGATTCAATATGAATCTATCCAGAATTTTAAACCCCCTTTCCAAAATCATGAAGGAATGTGATGTCTACCAATGGGATAGAGAGTGTTAGACATATTTTGAGAAGGTCAAGAAGTCTCTATTGCTGCCTCTGCTTCTGATTCCTGCCATATTCATGATTGCCAATGGTCATTTATGTCAACTCCATGGAATGATCCCTTATCTACCTTCTCACCCAGAAGAACAATGAGGGGGAAGAGAAGAGTTTTTTCTGTCTCAGTCACATTCTCCTTGACACAGATAACAGATATTCTATTATCGAGAAGAGATGGTTGATGATGGTTTTAATAGTGTAGAAGCTTTGGAACTAAATAAGACATCAGGAGATAAATTTGGTTTCTTTAGTGGATGTTCTGAAGTACATTATAAACTTCCCCATGTTGATAGGTCGAATATCATGGTGGATGGTCATTCTTAATCAGTTCGACATTAGATTTATTCCATAAATTGTCATCAAGGGTCAAGAATTGTTAGATTTTATGGCCTCTCATATGACCCCTATAGAGTACTCTCTAGATATTAATTTTCCTAATTAGGAACTTCTATTAGTGGACCAAGCTATTCCATGTTGGCATATTCACTTCAACGGTGCCTCCCAGAGTTCCGCTGGCAGAATGCTCAATGATCAACGACATATCAATGTAGGCATGGGGATTATCTTCATCCATCCAACACAGGTTGTCATTCCTAATTCATTATCTTTATCAGAAGGCTACAATAATAATGAGGTTGAGTATCAGGATATCATCAAAAGTCACGATTCAGCTCTCAATATTGATGATCCCCACTAGAATGTGAAGGGGGAAACTGAGTTAGTCCTAAAGAATACAAACAGTGAATATATTTTCAGGAAGACTGAACTTGTCCCATTTCTCAAGCTTGATCGCTATCTGAAGACCCAATTTCCTTCTCATCCATAGGTGACTCATGTTCCATTTTCATATAATGATCTAGATGATGTCCTATCTTATCTATTAAAATCTCTCATAGATCCTAACTACAAATATATATTCATTCAAGTGGCGCATCGAAGGGTCATCTTCCCAGTTAGGTTAGATGATGATGATAATAGTCAAGTAAACAAACTTTCCATCGATACTTGAACATCGAGTCTTGTGGATCCTGATAAAATTGGTGAAATATCTTATTGGACAACCCTTATCATCAAATATCTTGATCTATATAATCTCCCATCGGATAGATCCAAACGTGGGAAAATCTGTCACCATGTAGTTCAATTCACCCTCTAGACCGGTCTCAACCTCGAGTAGATGTTTTATAGGAATGGTTTTTATGGAATGATCTTTCACTACACTCATTGATACAAGATTCCTGAGGTAATACAGGAAGTCTATTTTGGGACTTGCGATGCTTATAAGGCATGGATAATGATTTCTCACAAGATTTGATGTATGGGATAATTTTTGACCACTATGGTCCACAACTATATTTTGTTTTCCAAATGGATACAGTCATGTTAGATCTATTCGAACTTTATTATTTGACATCCAAAAGAACTCCACACTACAATGTAATCTGATCATTATTGGTGTGGAGACTCGATGTTGTGGGACCATACCCACCATCAACAGTTGGCCAATACAGGTTCATTCTCACTACAACAAATATATTTTAAATGTGGTAATAATCTGTTCCTCTCATGGAAGAGAAGGTCTATTATATTGTGGAATTAATCAGATCTAACATCATCTATCTATTTTCATTCCCTCATTATGTTCTCATTGATAAAAACACCAATATCAAGGATGTTGAGTTGATGATGTTGTGTGTCAAGTACAATATCTTTTCCAATCACAACTCTCTCTTCCATGCATAGAACAATGGGTAGTTTGTGGAATTCTATAAGACCCTCTCATAAAATTTTCATAATATGGTGGGAAAGAATATGAGAAGTTGGATGGAAAAGAAAACCTACTCCCTCTAATATTATTGGATGATGACTCTTAATTCCACCTAGGTGACTCCATAATACCCAGTACATGGAAGAGAGACAACTCCCCCCAAAGAGATTTAGTTTCCACTACACGGTATATCTATCTATGACTAGAAGACATTAAATAGAGTACTAGTTGTCAATATGATTTAACTCAAAGCTCTCAATGTTAATAGGCTTCAGGCCTTACATCATTTAGAGAGGCACCGGAAGAAGATATCTAGAGCATTCAATAAGAGTCTTTATCTTCTCACCTTCCATCACAGTGACATGGTTTCGGATCTCCAAGCATCAATGATACCCTACAAGAACTGACCGATGATGGATTCCAAATATCAAGTAACTTACCACATTAAAATAGTCTATCCCAATGTTTCTTACACTATGTTCAACATGGATGGTGATCAAATCACTCCTTTCACTAATTACAATATCCTCAATCATTACATTTCATGAATGGGGTCATTAATCCTCATGAAGATAAACTACACAATGTCTTCAAGGGTCATATATCTATGAAAATAAAATAAGATATATTTTGTCACAACAATGAGACATTAAATTATTCTACCATGTCTTACATTACACTAAACGTATATTTCATCCTATTTTCACGATGTTATACATCACAAAAAATCAGCTTCATGGTTACCAGAGAATATGCTGCATAATTCTCTAACTGGTCTGAGCTATATGACCTAAAAAAAGTTCTCTATTGTCCTACATGTCATTAAACTACTGTGTCGAGGACAAAATATATTAAATTTCATAACATTAATTTTACTTTTTATTGAACTTAAAAGGAAATTTCCACTTTTATTGCTCAATGAAAAACTACTCCACCTAATATGACATTAAATAGAGCCCCATTTTCTTCTATATCGCATGATTCATAGCTATAGGGGATTCAAGAAAATTTTATGGATTCATTCCCATATTTATTATATACATATCAATGTCGAGACACATTTTTTGTAGGCCTAGCCACAAACACTCCCAAACCATTTTTCACATCCTCCACGATGTTAAAATAATTTTGGCTTCTTTTTAGGAATGTGTGGTCTCTTGTGGATCCTTAATCAACATTTAAATAGGTTTAATTCATGGAGATAAACAACACTTTTATTTTTTTAGAAGCCTCATACATTTTTCAGACCTTTATACCACAAACTAATATCCCCAACATCCTTGTTGAATGATGATAAACTACCCAAAGTTACAATGTCTTTTCCTGAGAAGACATTTTCCTTGGCATCAATACCCTGCCATTACATCATCATGAACTAAATGTGTCTTTATTTACAGCCTTATGGGATATGTAGTTATTACTATATATCATGTATAGAGGCCCAATAGTGTTGAAAAATCAACCCTTTGGCCCCATGGATGGATTATCATCTATGAATGTGTGGTGTGGTTTTATGCCTCATTGGGCCTCAATCACATCATGTTACATAATGGAATCATACAAAACATATCCGGTAAAATTTTCCAAATTCTATGACCTTACTTTATAATTTTTAGTGTTGTTGTTTCATAATAAAAAACTGTGTAACAAACACAATATTTTTGTTTGAGTGAATATCGCCCCTTCAGGGCACTGTCCATATAACATTTCGTAACCGAGAACTACATGTGACTTGATTCCCATATTTACGGGATATATAGAAACACCCACAAATCATGGCCATGATCCCAGCCATAAAATAATGAACCATTTCACACCCTCTAGACTCGGGTTCCCTCCTTGGAAATTTTTAGTGTGGTGTGGATCTCTTTAGTCCTCCATCACATCGGGTTATGGTAGCCGTGCAACACATATTCCTTTCTTGGAACCCCTACCATATTTTTCCTTAACATATTAAATGAAAATTCACTAATTTCCCAGAACTAAATTTTGGTTTATTGTCATCATTATGGGATACATTGAAATGCCCAGGCATCTTCTCCCCCGGTCCCGCCACAAAACCAAAAATCCACCTTTCTATCCTTTTGGATTCTGGTCCCACCTGAGAATGTGAGGTGTGGTGTGTATCTTTTCATTCCTGGTTCTCAATTATTATTCTCCACACCACATACCTCTCCCTTTTAAGGCATATTTCATAGTCACATGGCAATAAACTGCATGAAATTTTCATCCTTAGTGCATGTCATTAAGCTGCATGGATATGTCCCATGAACATAACATTAAACTAGTCACCAATGGAACACACTATGACCTTAAACTAAGAGAATATGGTCTGAGTAACACACCATTAAAACTATTCACAATACCCTTCCAAGTTACATGATCATTGATGGAATATTCGATCCCACATACAAAATCCTCCATAGAGACATGCTTGAATGCATAGTGGTATGAGACCTTGGATGTTGGATTCTACTAAGAAATTCCCCCAATCCATTTTTATGGTCTATGTGTCCCTTTATCTGATTCCCCATAATATTCCACATTTTAAGGGACCCTATAATTTAATGTTTTTCCCAAATCGGCTCATCAAAAATTTTGGGCAAACAACCCGGATGACATTGGATGGAATTTTGAGTTAGTTCTTATATAGAGAACATGCTTAGTGTTCAACCAATATTTTTATATACCCATTACATGTATCATAATATGGGTGTGGTGTCTCAAATAAGATCAATAGTTCTCCTCTATCACCATTCGACCCCCACATTGTTCTAGATACAGGAAACATTGATTCACATTTTCCACCATCCTATATTCTATTGGATCCCCAAAACCCCTGGTGTTGTCACTACGCATAACCACAAATTTTCAGTTGGAATGTTATTGTGGTTGGGACATTCCCACCCAACATTTACATTATATTGTTTTGGAATCCTATAAAATGGGTAAATCCTAACGTCACTGATTGTGTCCCGCACTGATCACATATCAGGTGGTATAAAATGTTTTGGTAGCCTTTTTTCCCACATTGGAAATCTACGTAGCCCTATAGTCTAAACACTATATCCATAAAGTAGGAGAGCTATGGTCAAAAACCTATTAAATTAAACTATTATCCACATTATGTTTGTCCATGGAATATGTGGCATGGTATGTGAATATTTGAACTCTCACATTATGATTATTTTTCCACTCCATGTACATTCTCCCTTGGATACCTATTTTCCACTAACATCATAGTTGCATGCAAATAAACTATATTAAATTTTCGTCATTTATATATAAAGTTATACTATATGGATATGTCCTGTGAACCTAATTATAAACTAAGAATCCATGGAATGAGAAATATGACCATAAAATATATTTTATCCTTGGTTTATTTGGGTCCTACAACTAACATTCCCTAATGTGTTAGAGAATGAGACTGAAAGAGTCTTGTTCTATATGAATATCATCCTGAAGCATCTCCAAACATTTATTTATTCTAATGTTTGATTCCCAAAATATTACCCATCAAAAAGGATCCCCAAATAGAAATGGTCTCATGCATCATTGCATCAACACCCATTTTTGGACAACTCCCAAATGTATTTTTGGAAACAAACATCAAATACAGTGTTTTGATTTGGTCAACATTAAATTCATTGTTTGTGTGCCCCGTCCTTGATTGGTAATGTTTTTTATCACATGTTTTAAATAGGGTCAATAGAGATCCTACAAATTAGTCCCCATTTACCTAATATGGACATTAGAAGATTCAATTTACACCCATTACACTTCCCTATGTTTTAGTGGAACTCTAACACATTTGATATTTATCTTGTCTGAATCAACACACATCGAGTGAGAAGATCATATTTTGTAAACTTAATCATATTCATGGGAAATCCTAACATCACTCATTGATTCGTACACTGAGAATGGATCTTAATGGCTTAGTATTTTTTGTGGATTTTTTTACCCACATGGGAATGTTGCACAACCCTATGGTTGAAACATTATGAGCTTGAACTAGGAGGCATATGGTCTGAATTATATATCCCTATACTAAGAGCCTCACATCCTTACCACAAGATGCTAAAATTCATGATTGGTCTTGTTATACGACAATAACCAACAACATCATAATCCCTACCACATGAAAAAAACACATCACTATGGTATTATCAATTGAAGGGAAATCACCCTAAGAACAGATTATCCACCCAGCCACATGAAAATGATTACCCATATTTTTATTCATGTGGAAACACATGGACATTCCATCCATGTGTAGCCACTCAAAAATAGAATAAAAAATTAGAAAACACGAAATATCTATGGCCTCATCTCTCTATGTATAGGTCAAAACTGAAATGTAAAATTTCCCTTCAAGGGCTACATGTTTCTTGATTCCTATCATTATGGTATACATTATGAAAGCCAAACACTTTGTAATTAGGTACAACCACATAATCATTGGACCAAGCCCAATGAACTTAAAATTTGTGAAGTTCATATCAAGATATCCATGTTTCACATGGGATTTTGGGCTCTCATTCACATCAGGTTTCATCTCTTGCATATCACCTATGTACACTGGGATGTGAATTCATTCTTATAGTCCAATATGCATGAATTTAAAAAGTATGAAATCTTACTAATGAAAGAAAATGTGGTATATGTGGGCATCCTATGTCCTCATTCATTACAAGATTGTTATTCCCCCGCATTACACTTATTATTCTCAGATCCCCCCATGGTCTTAAATATATGTCCTAAAAAAATAAATGATGGGTTTGTTCTCTTTTATAATGTGGTATGTGGAAGAGGGACTCCTTCTACGTCATTCACATCTGGTTAATCATAATACCATACCACACATACCAATTTCATAAACCGACAGTCATTGTCCAAATTCTATGACCTTCAATTATGAACCCACTGTCCTTAATGCATGATAGGTATTACAAAATGTTACGACAATATCTTGATAATTTTCATGTTTCCCAATGATAATTATGAGATTCATCAGCTTTCTCTCCATAGAGGACTTAACCCTACAAGTGTTGGTTTCCAACTACACTATGAAAAAGAACTATGCATGTCATGGTTCCCTTTTTTAGGGGATATATAGAGACACTGTGACATTTCTTCATGGGCCTAGCCACAAGTTCATTATAATTTTTGGGCCCCTTTTTCTTATTTAAGACCCAAATATTATGAACTCAAACTAAAAGATTCTTTGTGATTTCTCCCCATGACATATCACAAGTACTTCATTCCTATTTGTACCTTGATACATGTTTGGATCAACTTGGACCTCATTCACATAATATTTATTTACTATATGTCGCACAAATGTTTAGGAATAGACATTTTTTCAGTCCATGAAGCATGACTCCAAACTAGTGTCTAGTGTCTAGCCAGTATGACCTTAAACTATGGTCAATGTTATAGTCAGGCAATGTTAAACTATTCCATGCATCATTGTCACCATATGACACTAATGTATATGTTCATCATCCTCAATTTTCTGATTTAAACATTAAAATAATCATAGGAACACACTTGGGAGGTCCTCTTCAATAGTTCTGGTTATCTATAATGTTTTTTATATATTTATCTATCTCTCAATAGTAATATGACATTACCAAGGAATGAGGATAGATTTTTTTAGACTGTTGCACCTTGAATAATGTGTTGTAGTCGCAGAGTCATAATTTTAATTTTGTTTGTATCCTTTAGAACATTCAGTCACCCCAATCAATGCTTTGTGGGACCCTCATTTGGATCCTCGTGCTCATTTATGTCTGAAGGGACCTCCTAATGGTTTGACTATGACACATTGTCTCACCTAATTCCATAAGAAAATGCCCCAATTTATATAAAACAACTTTCTGATTTATGTCTTGTGTTTCTGATAAAACATCTGGTCAAACCACGTTTGTTTGTTCCTATTTCAAGTTAATATCATGAATATTTTTTCTCAAATATGGCCAGAAGTAATCTTGTACCAGCATGAAATCATATCTAAGAATCCAAATATTGGTAAAAAGTATTCACACATCTCATTTCCCTTGGGTTTGGATTGATTCCAACACCGCTTGTGTTATCCCTCTCATGCACTAGAGAAAATTCAGAAAGGAATGATGGCTATTCCCATAACCCTATTCTCCTATCATAAGCAATCTCATCATGAGAACTATGTCTTGTCAGTCAATGATAGAATCCCTTGAGTTTCCAACATTTAGCGAGAAATATTATATAGACTAAACAATTATGTGTTCAATCCTTGTTTCTCACATAGGGCAGGACCCACTTGAGCTTATGATACTAATCCTTAGTTGCTTCATAGATATGATCAAGGTGAATAAATTAAAGTATGAAATAAATATTTTCATACATGTAGTTCAAAAAAATGAATTAAAAAAGTATGTATCATATTTTTGGCCAAAACATGACCCTTATGGATCTTCCCCCTCAATGGAATTCTTTAACACTACCACATTTTGGAATGTCGCTACAAGAGCATCCTGCTACTTCTTGAGCTATATCTCCCCATTGAAGGTTGTAGAGATATGATCATTAGTATTGATCAATTCCTAGTCCTATTGACATCGAGTGTCATCTACATGGTATCTCACCGACATAATCTACTCTTGATATTCTTCCAGCTTGGCCTAGAATCGTGGGATAAGTTCCAATTGATAGGTGAAAAAGATTGAATGATCAATCTTCTGTGATTATAGGCGTTGGATCACTAGTTATTCATCGTGGTGCTTATGTATGTTGACATATTTCATTAGGAACCATGTAGTTTCTATGTGATGACTAATTTCCTACATATTATTAGTAAGGTAATCTCATATATTTATATGAATATGGTGAGCATCCACACCTACGACATAGATATAGTGCTGGTAGGTCCAGTGGGACACCATTCATTTTATCCATTATGTCAATGATATGTCAAGGAAATTGTTGATGTATTTCCATGACCTATACTGATTCATGTGGCTCTCCTCAACTACATCAAGATCAGAATTTTCCATCTCTTTACGGTGTGAAGTTTCATATTGTAGAATGATTTCTAGAAACTCAGTGACAATATTGTCCTCCAGTATATCCTCTACATGACTCGACTCTACGACATATAGTTAACCCCCATTGCTCTTTTATTCATCCACACCCTAAACCTCTCAAACATCAGGTCATACCAAGTCAATGGAATCACTAGTATCCACAACCTCCTGCATACTGGGCACCATCATAAGATCCACTAGTTAGAATGGATTCTCACTGATAGGTACAATCATCAGGAAAGCTCATGTAGATTTCATATACACATCAAGCTTCCGGTCTTGTAGACTTATGATCACATTACCGAATATACACCTTAGTTAACTAGATCCTTGGGTTATTTTTATGTGTATATTAAGGTAAAACATATAAGAGTTTATTGAAGCTAGATTAACTACTTGAGTCACCATAGAAACATTCACCATGGGAGACCCCTATGTTCTTGTTCGGTCGATGATTGTCCTGGTCTCTTTATGGATAATGTAAACATACTGATATTCTATGATAGTTTCTTTGACCCCTTTAGCTATCTCACCTACAGGATCATAGGAAAAATAACGACTCCTTTCTTGTTTTAGCTACATGTTTTATCCCAAGGGAATGTATATCCACATCCACCAACACATTCTCACCCTTGGTAGGGGGTTTCATGATCATCATTGATGTTTTCCAAACTATGATAATGTTTGGTTAGTGAATATCAGTTAAATAATTATAAGGGAAAAAGAGTGATACATGTCAATATTACTTAAATATTCTCCAAAAGTACCTCATCAAAGCCTAAAATTTATTCACCAACCTTTGGACTCCCCCAATGATTCATTTCACACCAGGATTTCCCAACTAGTAGGTTCTTCATCCTCAGCCTCACCTTCTTCAACTTATTCTTCTTATTCTTCGTCATTGTCTTCCTAAAACTCTTAATATTAAAATTATTATTCTTCTTCATCGCTATCATCCTCATGTGAAATATCCACTTAATCATGCTCTTGACTGAGCATCACTTTTTTAAGGATATGTGGTTCTTCATACTACACAAATTTGCATGCATAGGTGTCCATGACTATCAGATATACATACCATTGATTAAATCCCACCCAATCGGCTATCTAAATGTGCCTAACTTTTATTGTATCAACCCCACCACACATTAGTCTTTCCCATAGGCCCTCAGTTTGTAGCGATTATTGAAACATCTTACTAGAATGTCATAGGGTTGGAGAAATTACATTGGTATTTGGTTATGAGAGACAGCTTTTTGTTTTTCTAAGGTTCATCTCCAGTTAGTCCCTAAGGTCACATTTAGAACAACCCATCTTTATAATGTGGATGTTTGAGGACACCTAGTGATGTCCCGGTCCTCATGTTTCTTGCTCGTGCCATCCCATATCATATTCTCTCTTACCGAATTGACATCATGATTTCCTCTTTCTCCTCCCCAATTCATTTTAACAAAATTTATTTTGGATATTACTCCACCCAGTGATCATCATATTCTATTGATAGGCTGACATCAACATCAACGGGGGGGGGGGGGGAGTGTGATTGTTTCACAAAAGATGATAGTTGTAAACATTAATCATAATTTGATAAGGATAAAAGAGTGATTCTCCTCCAAGATGACAATATTCAGAATCTTCATCACTATCTGTAAGATCCTAAATTGGTTGGAAAAAACTAATGGAGTGTATCACTAACAAAATAACTTTTCAATGATTCGAGATTCTTGAACACCACCATTAATAAACAACAGATATTACCTATGCTTCAGTGGACCTCATAGATCATCGACCATCTTACTGAACAGGGTGTGGAATGTGTGGATTTTGATGTTGGAATAAATTCCAGTATGGATCTTGACCCCTTCCTCATTGTGCGTCAGTGGATGTAACCTTGTAATGTAAAATAGAGATGCTCATATGGAACATACTAGAATAAGGATTTCATATGGGAAGTCATATCTACCAATCTGAGCTATGATCTAGCCATAGAGGATCTAGAATAGTCTGCAGACTCTCATGGGTGTGCCTCTTCTTCAAATGTTACTTTTAATATTGTGCAATCATTCCAATACCTACACTCCATATTTAACCTTATTTTGGGATACCATAACCCCCACCATTACTAGTGTTCCCAGACAGACCCCCGTCATAGTGTCTCTCACCAGTAGTAGCGACCCGCAAATGAAGGCAGAAAGGAAGTCGAAATATTGCACATGAGGATACTAGATCTCATTCACACTAATGTCTCTTGACTTCAATTCACCTAATTCCAAAATCACCCAGTATGATCCATCATTCCCTATCCCCTATGTGATTTCCTCGGGCACTACATTCCTCGTCTTGGAATCCTCACACACTCATCACTCATATAGAATAGTCATAACCATGTAGTGTAGGATATTTCTTTCAGAATGTCCTCGATTCCAGGCCTCTATTTCACCATGTTGAGCCAATTCCATGTTAACATGCATGTTCATGATTTTTTCTCCTTTAAATTACTTGTTGGAAATAATTAATTATATTGTATTCCGACTATAGTGATTCACCCAATTCAATGAATGTCCCAAATACCGATATAGACTTCCCATGATAGGGATTGATAGTGTTTGTGATAGGGGACCACTTCCTGAAAACTCTAGCAATATTTTCTAATGGAGTTAGAAGAGTAATTGTGACATCCATATATCTTCAAACATACTGATATTTAATTGCTCTCCCCAAAACATTTCTCTTCTGTGGCGTACCCAAAAAACCCATTCCCTTCCAGTAAAAACATTCCACCTGGACCTCATATCCCAATCTTGTTTCCATCCCACACATTCATTTGTTATGCTATTTGGAATGGTACTCGCATAATGGGTGGGTGATTAAATATCCATTGGTTAAATAACTGTGAATATCTTGGTCATCAGATTCAAAAGATTGACATTTATCCCTTGAATATCTCTAGATGGTTTACAATGGGTTTCGATGTTGATCCATATGGGGTTGTCTTCACCCATGACCCACGACCATAGCGAGTCAGAATCAAAGCTTTGGCAACTTCGACTAGTATGCTGATGTTCCACAATAGGAGACTATCTCCTATGCTACAGTACTTATTTGACTGTGTCAGCATTCATATGAGAAACTATTTTTCTAAACACACCCATCTAGAATAAAGTATTTGGGGGTTTGAAATCATCATGGACATGCATCCAGTAATGTTATCCACCCAATCATTATCCTCCCTCTCAACATTAGTCTTCTCACTATCCATTTTGTTCATTTTATAAAAGAACTAAGGACTTGGTGTGTAAATTTTTGGGGTTTTTTAAAAATCCATTGGTCGCATGTATAATTAGAAAAAGGTAAAAAAATGATCCATCTCTAATTCACACAAGATTCAGCAGCTTCACATAAAGAATCGATTGAATCATAGTATTTCATGAAAAAAAATCAAATCCATATGCACAAATGATAGGAATGTCTTGTCAAATAAAATATCAATGTACTCTGTAGAGGGTTCCCATATGTATTTATAGGTGTTGATAATGTCCTTAATGCACTCACAATGAACCTTACTCACCGATCACTGGATTTTCTATGCATATCCTGGAATCCACTTTTCTTTTCTTTTTGTTTCCTCAAAACCTCACCTTCTCATCCCCATTCATATCAGATTCTTGGAGGGGAATTTTTTGTCACCCAATTCAAATTGAGGTTAGATGAAAACATCATTGAACAAACCAAAGACACCATATAAAATAGTAGGACATGCCAAAAATACCTTGGAAGCTGCGCATAAGTTCTAAGGGTTGCGTGTAAGAAAAAAATCTTCACACAAGGTCCTTATGCACCCAATATAATTTCAAAGGAATTATTTCACCCACACCCCCAGAAAACATCCAAGGGAGATGCCCATAATTGTACATATTTTCTTGAAAAAGTCCATCCTACACAAAAGGATCTTATGATCCCAATGTGACATCAATTACCCCCTTTTGAGATGACCTTCTTACCCGTACCTAATTTTTTTACTATAAATAAGATGTTACCCCACCTATGTTGAGGTAACTCTTTGGAATTAGAAATATTTATCCATTATGCTAGAATATCCCTTACAAAACTACTCACATTTCATGGATTCAATTTATTAGATCTTGCACAACAGGTCCACCATGGGTCCCCCCTTAGGTTGCGTCTATAAGGAATTTTCCCTCACCCATTTTTTTCCTACAGAAGGTATATAGAAAAGAACCTTATTGGAAAATCAATCACCAAAGGTAGGTTCATGAAAATGTCACATTCCTATCCACACAATATTGTCTTGTGTACAACCATATTTCTCTCAGTTCCGTCATTTTTATGCTCATGTTCCCATTGTTTTTCACAAGTACTCCATAGGAATCCATTGAATTTCATTACCATAACGAACCATGTTTGATAACTTCTTGCATGAAAATCCCATATATTTTATACACCTCCTTCATGCGGACCTCCATCCTTGTACGCAATGACTTAATGGTTCCTTAGGTGGTGTCCATTATTGATATTCCCTACCTTACACTTTTTGGAATAAGTATTCTAATGGATCTTAATTTTTGGCATAGCTAAGATAATGTGGACCCCATTATCAACCACTCCTCCTCTCACTCTTATTGTGAATTTCTAATTCATTTCATTCCCCAAGTGTGGGAATATATCAGATATGTAAGTCTAAGTGTGTGAAGCGAGGCCTACCTATCTAATATACGAGATGTTTAACAGCCAAACCATATTGTCCCTAGCACATGATGTTTAAATGTTTTCCCACCCCATGCAATGCACTTGGGGTGTCTCACCTCAAGAATTATCTATTCCCACTTGTCTCTATGGGAGCTAGATCATATTCACCCTCCTCTCATGGAATGTCATTCTCTTCATGAGAAATAATATCCTCTATTGGAATCCCTCATAGTGTAAGCCCCACTCTCCATCTCCATGGGCCACTAGACATGTGTAAGCCCCATATTATTTATTTTGGAAACACGTTTTTTGAAAATGTCATCAGGTCTATTGATAACTATTATTAATCACAAGGAATATGAATCATGTGGGCATAGAGTTTAATTGATACCATGGCACTCCATCCTGGGTTACTATCAAAGCATAATCCCTATTCCACTAACTTCTTATCTATGTGGGTATTGATCCATGACCTCCACATAGGGTATGTGGGAAGACTCCTCGAGGTTAAATCCCCAAAATACATCCATTCTACTAGTTCATGTCGATTCACTATTGCCCTCAACATATTATGTCAAAATAGAGACACTTGTAAACAACATGGGTTTTGATCCTGATCCTTTATATAGGGTTCATAGGAAGACACCCTGAAGTTCAATCCCAACCATTGGTAAAATATAGTCATCCCTCCAGGGGATGTACCCTATTTGGGATGCTAACAATGCGTAGGCCCTAACATGTAAAAGGATATACGGATATGTATAATCCCCGGTACAATCATGATTACGTGGACTTTGATTCCCAACAAATTGGATATATAGGAATCATATCTGAGATAAAAGACCATAAACCTATACACTCTATCAATTCCACTAACATATCCTCCATTGAAATCATGATTCATACCCAAGCCACTACATATCGATGAGATCATTCCATCCACATCATCATTGCTCATAGTAGCATCAATGGATCAAACCATGAATAATCCCCAAAGAGTCCATATCAATCCAAGAAAGAGTTCTCCTATGGAGACTAGAATCTTGACTTGTGAAATCCCCAAAAAATCCCTTCAAACGATGTGATTTTGGATCCATGTCTATTAAACAGGCTACATAGGAGGGCCCCTTCATGTTCATTCCTAATCAGTGGTAAACTTTTGTATCATCCTCATTTGGTTTCACCAACCTAGATCACCGTAATTGGTGTGAAGATCAGCATTAATGGTGTAAAATCATTCCTTTTATGTGACACATCACCCAATTTCTTCATTATAGGAGTTCACACCCATCAAATGGTAAATCTCATTACCTCACTCCTAGAAAAGTACCCCTTCACGGTATGAAATGTTCATTTTATAGGACACATTATTCCAAGGTCTATCATCAATGGGTGTTATGAGCCATCCTTCTGGTAAACATTAATGGTTCTCCCTCCTAGGTATGTACCTATAAGATCCACCCTGACAAGTTTTCTAATCAGTCTATTCCATCTCAACAAGAGGTTAAACCCGCAATCCTCCATCCCTGAATGATGTTAAACTCATGGACTACCTCATGTTCAACATGGTATGCCAGAAGAAAAACTCAGAAGACATGAAACTAGAATAATATACCCTGTAATTGAGCTGGGATTCCTTAGGTTTATATTCCCTTGATAATACCTCTTATGAGGAAGAATACAGGTGATGCAATTATCTAGTATCTAGACATGCTCAGTGATGTACAATGTGACTACTTCAGTAATTGATGGTTTCTTCCCGGACTATACCCCTTGGAATTTTAAAAAATAAGCAATGTAATTAAATAACACCCAAAAAGAGATTTCATATGGAATGAGGTTCACGAACAACTTCTAAATCTATAAGGGAGACCCAAACTAGGTGATAAATTCTAAGGAGGATTCCACAAAACGAAGTATTAAAATCCTAACATGTCACTTAAATAAAATAGAATACATTTCTAATGAATGGTTAAAATTTTCAAGCCTTTTAAATTGGAAATTTTTGGTACATTTTAGTGCATATGTCATGAAAACAATAACACAGGTACACCCCGACGAAAGTGTCGGAAACAATCATATAAAATAATTTATTCAGTAAAACAAATTAGTATTTTTTTATCATAAAAAAATTTGAATACTTGCAATTTGATGGAAAAACAATAGAGTGTCTAATATGGAGAATTTTTAAAAAAAATATTGTATTGAAAGGATTTTTTTAAATTTGGAAAGTTCCACTTCCTTGTTAGAAAGGGTTATTTATAGGCCTTTTGTATTATAATAACATATTGAATATGATAAATTTAAAATTAATATAATCACATATTTACAATTCTATACTAAGGAAATTTATCTGATATTTTTTATGGTCGACCTGGGATTCTATCCAACGTTCATTAAATACTTCATTAAGATCACATTACCACTTTCTAGGCATCTTTTAAAATATAATTTCTGACTTTTTAATGTTATATAAAAGTTGAAACTTGATGAAATTAGAGGGGATACACCACTCAACTGATAATTCTACATTTATCACATTGGATTCCTTTTTAACATATATACAATGCTTTAAATCATGAATTATGAACTATTTTTTCCCAAAAGGTTAATGGGAGGTGACATGTTATTGGTTATACCTTATGAATTTTAGATTCATTTAAATTTTACTATTATTAATATAACATTAATCCATATAGTTCTGTGAAAGTTGTCAAAGAACAATGATTTGTAATAAAATAAGTTTATATTGATTGTTTTTATTAAATATTTAAATATGGGAATCCAAAAAAATGTTTTGAGAACCTTATAGCTCATAAAAAGTATTGACTTTTACTCCCAATATAATTATACATATTGAATGATTTACCTCAAAATTATTTACTATTATGTGAGTAAATCTACACTATCTCAAATTATACTCCTTACTACCATGAAATAGTAAATTTATTAATCATGTTTATTGTTCCCACATTTATATAAAAAATATTTATTTAAAAACATAAATTAGGATCAAAATATTCATTTTGTTGGTTCTATACATCTAGATGACTTATAGTGATTGAGTTATTTATAGGTGAATTCTTATAAGTGGGAATTTTTTTGGTATTACATCAAATAAAAAATTCACTTGTGGAGGAAATATTAGTTAATATATAATAATTATGGAGATAATTTATTTTGAACATTATTTTTTGTTTGATATTAAATAAATAACATTTTTTTAATAAATGTAATTAATGTTCTATTTAGTGGACTCGTTTCTAAAATACATGATATTAATGAATGAATAATGAGCATCTATAAAGGATGTGATGTTTGGGGAATATATTTCATAAGAAAATTTATGATGTATTTGAATTTTTGTTCATAATTTTTCTAGATGATTAAATTTCCACTATGTTCAAAGTAATGGGTTTTGAAATTTATAACTCCTAGGTTGAGTTTTATTTTGTTAAATCATTGATTATTTACAAGTATGTCACTGGCAAGGCTATAATAAGTTACAATGGAACTCTTTTAAACAACTATTATATGGATGAGTTGATGAGGAATTATGGTGCACATCATTGACCAGTGATGCCTTATCATCTACAAAAAATGGAAATAATATTTGTCAGACAGTTATGTAAAAAGGATTATACAAATATTATGTTTATTCAGAAGAACTAATATATGAAACTATATGATATTTTATGGGAATATAGAAATGAATTCAATAATACTTTTGGTATCCCCCCTTGAGGATTGTTTTTGGTAAAATATGTCACCTTCCTATTGAACTTCAACTTAAACCTTTCTTGGTCATAATAAAAGTGAACATGCATATAAAAAACAATGGGAATAAGGAAAAAATTTTATTCAATAATTTGAGATGCTTTGGAATGAATCTTATGAAAATTATCTACTTTATAAGAACTGGAAAAAGGAATAACATGAAAATATAATCCTAGAAATAAACATATAAGACAACAATAGAGTGACATTTTTCACCTTGAGGATGAATCTCATGCTAGGTAAATATACATCCAAATTCATTGGACTAAATGCTGATACTAAAATATTCACTTATTGTGTACTAGAGACTATGAGAGAATAAATATTTAATTATTTAATATCTTATAGTCAATTATTGAGGTTTTTTCATGAGATATTTCAATGGACAATCATGGTGGAGCACACTATCCTCTTTTCTACATGCAAATAATTCCTCATGGTTTTACACATCCAATTAAAATTTCCTTAAATATTCATAATTTTATGGATATTATCCACTTTAATATCACATGGAATATTGTAGTTGATAATGTTTGGGTGGGGCTATTATTTTGTAATTGGAATTCAGGAAATTTCTTTTTTTGGTGTGTTTTCGGCCTTTACTTTTGAAATATAAAAATATAATTTATGTTTTCACACTACCTATGGAAATAAAAAATAAAAAATAATGGTATGATGTAATCTCTTTATTCAGAACCTATAATATAATTCAACATTAAAAAATTATGGGTATACAATTTTTCACATGTGGAAATAATAATTTTAAATGTTATTTCGGGTATTTTTTCAACTGTAAATGAAAAAAACCTAATAGATCATCCTTAAATGTCATTTTGATCACTCATATAAACAAGAGTGAAATAACATTTTAGTAACTAGTATTTATATATTTCTTAATCAACAAATCATATGTTTTTTCATGTTTTTCAGAAAATAAGAGCTTGAGCGACCTAAGAGTGGGATGCCTATGTGTGTCTTCAATGCCCTGATTTTTAATCATTTTGTCAGGGGATTCCTATTTTATTAGGATTTATTATTTTTTTGTTTATAAATATTAAACTAAATGTAATTTTTAATAATGGATGGGAAAAATTAAAAGGTACTTGTTGGAAAAGGGTATAAAAAAGGTTTAGGAATTCAAAACCTGAATTGGGATATGGAAAACAATATCTCAAAATTTTTTATTAGATGAGTCAAATATGTCTGAAAAAAAAATTTGCGGAACAAAAATCTTGAGACAGAGGAATTAATAAAGGTTCTACTTATTAATAATTTCATTCCAATAAAATTAATTCATTAAACTATCATGTAACAAGGGCAAGGAAATGAGATGAAATGTATCTTTTGTGAATATGAGGTATAATTTTTGAACAATGATGTGTGGCGGGGAGGAAGGGGGCCATAATGGTTATATTATATTTATAATTTTTCATTCTGATTTTAAACAATAATTACGTTTATTTTAAATTAATTATAAATTTATGTATTTATTATTACATTTTAATTAGTTTTTCAATTTACTATATGAATGATTAATTAATGAGTTGTAACGGGTTAATTAAATTTGAGTAGATCTTAAAAGATACTACATTTATTTTGATGAATTCTTATTTCCAAAGGAGTGTAATTTGAAAAATTATGGACTATATATAGTGATACGTAACATCCTTTGGATGATATGTATGAGATTTTAGTTGGTATGAAAGAAAGTTATGATATTGAATCCATTCTCACATAATAAAAATACCTTATTTATAAGATATGAATTCCACATCTTGTTAGAATCATTCATCCTAAAATCATATTAATCCTCTCAACCCATGTGATACATAATATATTTTAAATTGTTTGGTGGTGAACCACTTGATATATAATAGTTAAGAGGAACCTGCATATAAGAATATGAAAAATTAATAAACCCACATGATGATACGTAAAATTGAATCCGATTTTGTTGTTAATACAAATGTTTTAACAAATGGATAGGTATTGGTAACCAAAATATTTTTATCTCTATGGATATTATTTCTTATTGATATGTAATGATAAAAAACTCTTCCCTGGTGATTCATCAGAGTAACCCATTAATGCACTGATATGTCAAATCCCTTGGTATATAGGAGTAACACATGAAATATACAATATAAATGACAGTAAATTAATAGTTTTGACAAAACTATATAAAAATAATATGTGGAAGACCAATGTTCTTTCAGAATAACAAAATATTACTTGGGATGTCTTCACCAGTCTAAATTATCTATTTGAAAGTGATGCTAAAAATCACCACAACTCATAAAACTGTTTGTAATAGACCATGATATCTTTTTTAACACCACATTAGAGTATATAATTCCATTATTAATATATTGATGTTATCCATGGGCAATAGTTTTTAGTTTAGGGCCTGAGACACATTATTTATTCCTCTCCATTAATATGTAGAGAAATTCTGTAAAGTAGTACTGACCTTCATGTGATGTGATCCTAAAAATCATATTATGATCATTAGATGAATGTTTCTTAGAGGTAGAGGAATTATGTAAATGTCATTCTCAATGTTTTATATGTGTTATTATCTAAATAAATCACTGTTATAAGGATTTCATACAGGCATCCAAGAATCATTCTATAACTTTCACATTTTCCCTATAAAATGGAATTAAAATTTCTATGCCGGGGGACATAATTTCTCATTTTAAATTTTTATTTATAATCATGATTTATTACCTGTGATGGAATTAAATGTTATTTTTCTGGTCCAATGATACATTCCTCTTACAACACATTTAATTTCAACAAATAAAATTTTCATTACTCTAATATTTATTCAATTGAGTACTTATTTTAATGAATAAATAAGTGTGTGGTTTACATTATTTTTGAATATTTTATAGTTACCCACTATTTATTTAGATTACACATTTCCCCTTTATGTTCTTCATTTCATATTTAATGAATGGTGTGTGAGGTGGTTTAGTGAGGGATCATGGGTTTTTAATCAGATAGTTTAGGTGAAGGTTGTGAATGCGGTGGTCGTTTCATGATTAATATTGATCTGAACACCAAAGAGGAGAGTTATTGGTTAGGGTATTGTTTATATAGTGAGGAATCAAGAGAATTAATATTGTTTAAGAATTAAGATAAGGAGACTAGTTTGTGGGATTACATGAGGTAATAATATTCCTTGTCCAATGATTTTTAATCAAATTTAAAACATGATCTATATCACTAACACAATTAAATTTACCTATTAATGGTTTCAAAATATATTCATCGCAACTCTCACACACATTTTTAATAGTAGAATAAAGTGACTCTTTGTATGATTTCCTAATATAAACACTATATACTATATTTATCCATATGTTTTAATTATTTTATTTACAAACCTTTGAAAATTAAATCATATATCAATTGAATAATCAAAATAATGAAGGATTAACAAATTCCCTACTAAAATAGTGGTCAATAAATATAAGGGTATTTAGAAATTAGATGATAAATTTGAATTAAATTATGATATTGTTTTATACCCTCATTCTCCACTTTAAGGTTTAGCTCACAAAACTATTGTGGTTTTAACAATTTATATTATACATATGTTTACCTATGAATTCAATATTATATATATGGTTTCTACTTTAAATACAATTTACATAATATAATGATGAAACATAAAAATCAAATGAATGATCTAATATCTAATGAAACTGTATAAATAAGAAACATTTAATTGGATAATGTGGTTTAGATGATGATGGGATTTAAATGAGTCAAATACAAATTATTAGATCAATTAATAAAATATAAATCCAATATACCGGATACCTCATGCATGAAATACAAAAATTTTGTATAAAAATTGAATAAACTATTGTGAGCATGTATACTTCTCACTAAAGAGTATTTGACTCATATTTATCATTTATGATAACCTTCGAATGTGATGGAAAAATATCACATAGTGAAATTCAAAAGACATCCCACCTCTAGAGGTAACCATGGGTTGAGAGAATCTTCATTTTTTATAGGATCTAATCAATCCCCATGACATTATAGTTCTAGAAGTAAAAAAGAAAATAATAAAGAGGGATTTGGGTTATGAGAGTTCGAACCTAGAATCTAGGGAAACCACCCTTACATCCATCACATGTATGTGGATCTTTATATATCATAAAGATATTACTTAGTGATAAATTAATTAACTTAGTAATTATTACATAAGTGTTATTCTTTGTGTAGTTCATGAATTTTATGCATGTAAGATACCAACTCACATATGTTACATTATATGAAATGGTTTCTTAAATGATATAATAGGTTGAAGGAATTCTAAATTTATAATAGTTGTCATTTAGAAACCAATGATCTATGATATGTTAAATTCTTGAATACCATCTACATCTCAAGAAATTTTTAATCCAACTATACATAGTTATGAAAATATATATTATGCCCATGAAATCAATGCATATATCTTCTTCAATCAACAACTTTAACTAAGTCTTCATAGACTTATTTCCATTTTACCTTATATTATATCATAAAATATAACTAAATAAATCATATCTAATCCCCTTTAGTATAACATTGAAAACATTTTTAGAAATATATCATTAATTTCACCGTGTAATACATCATATAGAACACCATGTAAATTCATAATAAAAACTTTTTTTGGATTAACTCTAATACTATTTTAGAGAATCTCTCTTTCTAAAACTCGATATTCATTTAGTCAACTAGAAAGTGTGACCGCATGGAAACTATATAATTGAAATTAATATTAATATCATTTTTCATAAATGACAGAAAAAATTATCATAGAGATGTGAATCAAAAATACTCATGATACAAATGGATTTGGTTTGATATCTATCATAAACATGTTTCGTCATACCTATGTCCCACCGTTTTTATCATATGAAAACATTCATTATCAATTTTTTCCTTTTTATATAAATTAAGAGACTTTTGACATGAAGAATTTCAATCATATAAATCTTACTCATTTTTTATTGATTCTAAATATGTAAACTAATATCTTTGAAAAATATATCAATTTCATTCAATTAAGATGATGAGGATATCATATGTCACTCATATGAATACATATAAAATACCAAGGTGTTGTTACACACTCCCATAATCTATCTCAAGAATGAACCATGATTTCATAATCATCATATGAGGGGGAAAATCGTGTATTAGTTAGTATCTAAAAGGCCAAATTATCATAAATATTACACCCCCCTAAGTTAGCTATATTAATATGTAGAATTTCCAATGTGGGTAATCAATGTATCAATGTTGTAATGATAGGTACGTCACTAACCATATTTAGTGGGGAGTAAATTATAATCAATGCAACCCTAGTATATCAAGTACATCTATATAAAATTACATGTGGTATACCTAGTGAGTCATACAGTGAAAAAATCTTTTTAAACCTCATGATTTGATTCCATATCTCTATATTGGAATCGTATTAAAGTAAAACATTACATTATGTCATAAAATTTAATACTCCATGATGAAAATCATTTTTGGAAACCAATGTCCAATTTTTAGATGTTAATTTTCATTATTCTTCAAGAAATTTATATGATTATATATATACAACCAAATGGAATGAATGATAGACATGATATTTTCATAAACAATATATATATTATATAATTAAAAAAATTTAAGAATATTTAATGATCCAAATATAATAACATGTATATCATATCACATTTTATAAACTAACAAATCATACTAATATATGCCACACATTATAGGGTCTTGTTAACTCATTAAATAATGTTTAATTCTTATCCCTTATATTTGTGATGATACGATAAAACTCCCCAAAAATTTGTTAAGTGAGAATAATCTTTCAATAATGATAGATTGATAATGGTGATATTCCGAATATTAAAATATTTGAACATAATAAACATTATTAATTTAATAACATCAAATTTAATGATGTAAATTTTTTAAAAATATATAAAACACTTTCTAAGTGCATCAAAATCCTCAGTATAACTCTTTTTATCAATCTTTTCCATTGAGAAAAAATAACAAATTACACAATTATTCACTGATAAATTCTATACACTTTATAATAAAGAGATATTTTTTTACTAACTATTAAACCTCTCTAACTTTCTTTTTACTACCTTAACCGAATTTTTTTTATGATTACAGTAGTAATAATCATTATAATTTTACTTCTAAAATCCAATAAGGATATACACATATTTAGAGTATCAAAATATAATTATATAGATTTTTATTTATCATAATTTATAATAAAATATATATTATATTTTGTTAATATCACTTTAATAATAAATTTGTATAATCCATTATAAAAAATGACATTCAATATCTAAATTGTAACAAAATTTAGCACCTTGGATTTTAATTTACAATCAAATATCCTAAAAAATCCTCTTGGATACTAATTGAACATCACATTATTCTTCAACTAATATAATAATTTATTGGTTAACTTTAAGCATATATGACGTCAAAAATACACCCACTATCATCTTAGTAAATATATTCTTCTCAAAATATTAGGGAAAACAATAATATATACTCTTTTATTTTTAGAAAATATGAATCATTTCCTCATAGTAAGAATATTTCGAAAATAATCTATTATTCCTATATTATATAAAGAATTCAATGTGTTGGAATCATTTTCAATGAAAAGAATAATACATGAATATAAAAATCTAATGTGTTGAAATCACATTTCAATATATTTTAAAAATTATATTGATAAAATTTTTTACATAGATAAACAAATTTATCATTGTATAATATTTAAAAATTATGTTATAGATGTTAGTGAATCATAAACCATTTGTACATAATAAATCAACTCATGTTGTTCATAAAAACTCATTTTTATCTAATAAAATATATTATCATATATGATTGAAAGAATTTGATACACATACTTTATTTATATTCATGTAATATTTTCATGTTTCCTTACATTTTAATTACTGATGAAAAAACTTTTGTTCCAATCCATAAATTAAAATGAAATTCACTATCAATTCTTCGTTTTGTTTTTTAACTCATGTATATTTGAAAATATTTTTAAAATATAAATTCAATACCACATACCCTTCATAATCGAATAAATAATTTTTTTAATCCATATATCTGATATGGAAATTCAAATGAGATTCCAAAAACTCCCTCAAATATCTCAATACCCATCATAATAAATTATAAATCCTTCTCCCAAACAACCATATGTTTTATTAACCTTTACTATATTCTTGTAGAAACATTTATGAACTTATTCAACTAACTTTTCTTATTTTGATTTGAACATTACCCGCATTGAATACCAATATTGTGTCTGAATATAGACATCATATACAATGTTCATCCATCCTCAACACTTTAACAATATTGAATAAAATTTTATAGAATTTTTTTATCCTGTTGGAAAACATACATAAATTATAATACTATGAATTATTAACTAAAACAAGAAATTGAGTATTCTATATAATAAAGTTATTAAATTTAATAAATATGAAATTATTTTTTATTAAAAATACCGCTATTACATTGTAAAAAAATTATTTATATGCTCTTATTAAGGGAAAATTGGGAAAATAAAGATATTATGATAATTTTATCCCGGATCGATGAATCTATATTGTCAATGAAGAAACTAATTTTCAAAATTATATCATGCTCCATTCATTAATTATATTCTATTTTTGAACTTCTATATAATTACAACACCTATAAATTATATAGTCGATATTATATACCAAACATAATAATAGAATTTAATTTTATTACAAATAAATCATTATTGAATCATGGAGTCTCTCAATGTCAAAAACCTATTCAATGATATTGAATATAATTTGCAATTTTGAATAATATTGAGTATATGATATTAAAATTAAACAATTCATTTTCCATTGAATGAATTTGAAACCTAATGTTTATTATTATGATTCCATAAACATCTATATTCACATGTTGAAAAATTTCAACACATGGTTACTCAATTAGTAATTGTTATTAAACATGAAATTTTTATTAAGAACAATTATTTAATCCCAAAATGTTAATATGGTCTTTACATAGGTTACTAGTCACTCATAAAAACATTTCTTATGTTAGTAGTCTTAGGAGTAGCTTAGATTAAGATTATCCTTCAATTAATCAATCTCATTTTTTTGATTGAGGATGATAATATTATTTATCAATAAATTTATCATTTATCAGACAAAAATAATGTTTCAAAATCATTTAATTTGAAATTTTTTCAAATGGTTTACCTCTAGAATGGTGAACACTTTTTTAAATTCATAATTTCTATTTGTAGGCCAATATTCATATTTCATTATGTAATAGGCCCTACATAGAATTCATCACTCGTATTATCTATTTATGTAGGGAATAATCCTAGTCAAATCATATATAACTCCAAGATATTTAAGTGGAAAATGATTTTTCCAATCCATCATATGGATAAACGCATCAATAAACCTCTATCATTCTAACTATTAGGGTTTTCAAGCTACGTGTAACCCATGAAATACATAAATAAGAAATTAGTGAATTATCTAGTAGAAACTGTTTAATGGGGAAACTTCCCAATAAGAAAATCCAGTGGTAGTTTTCTACATTCTTTCCATACAAAAGATAATACATGAGAACCAAATTAATCATGAAACTACTTACCTCGATTATCAAGCTATTGTAATGTTGAACTTTTATGGAATCATATAGTTATTATTTGTCTAGGATTTAATTCCACCATCATATATCATGTTATTTTGTATATAAATATTGAAGATTATAGTAATTCAAATTGAAAATTTATTCTAAAATTACATGTCCCGAATTAACTTGTGTAAGATGATGTGAAACATGGCCTCATGCACTACTTCATATTAGCAAGAGGATGTCGACTAGTAGTGAAGGGGAAATTAAAAAATTAGGAGACTATTCCCTCAATTCCTGATGAATATCTGATTAGATAATACATCAAAAGAAATAACAAATAGAAAAATCAATGAACATAAGAACGGATTTAAGAAAACTAAACCAATAAAATAAATAGAGTGCTATAACAAGAGTAAAAAAAATATCTAAAATTGTAAAAATACGTATATCATGATCCCAATAAGTGGTGGATTAGTCTAATAATTGAACTATTGTTATTCAATAAAGGAAGATTCAATTCTATTAAATCAATTCATCGTGTTTCCTAGATCCCTAGCCACTAGGATCTACTAAGCAATAAATCAAGGAATCCTTTCACATAGTTGGGTCCCTGATCATATAGTCTTCACTTGCATTATGGTACTTATGTTGGGTGTGCGAATAATATTAGTAATACACAACCGAAAGGAACTTAACATAAATTTTACAATTGAATAATTCATAATTAATGAATGAAAAATAAATACACAAACAATCCATAACCCTATAGGGTCATCGTGTGCTGACCAAGATTCCACAATCCCCAGACAACCTACTATGGATCTGTTTCCAAAGTATGGACAATCAAAAGTTTCATAGCTTGAAAAAAACCAAATCATATCCATGTACAACAAGTTATATCCCCAATTACATAATTAACCAACCCAATGATTCATGAATGGTCACCCATATCAATACAACCCATCATAACCGTTTTTTGGATGTCTAACGTATAACCCTGTCACATACCAATGGTTCTTGGGAGGCCCAACATATCACCCTAAACCATTCAGAAGGTTATATTCAAGCCCAAAATAATAAAAAGAATAATTACATCAATACACATCTTAATATTATCAAAAGAATGGGGAATCATCATACCATCTCATCTATCATCGATTCGGGCCTAACTAGCCCAAATTGAACATGAATGACTCCCCTGAGTACAAAATTTCAACATGTAAACCCTTTACATGTTACATAATTCCTGGTGAAATATCCACTCTAACCCTGAAATTTACAATCTCTCATCTGATAAAGGGTCCACTATGCTTATATGGGCCCAAAAGATATAGTTTTGCTTTTCAATTATGAATCAAGGGTTATCGAATCATCTAAAAAAATGATACATGTAAATTTATAAAAAATTGCTAAAATTTTATAGAATTTTTCTACCTTAGGTAGAGTGTGTCCAAACCCCAAAAAATAATTTTGGAAACACATTAGACCATAAAAACCGTTAAAATATTTTTCAAATTAACTGAATTAGGGTTGTAGATAAAGATACTGAGGAAACCCCATGATTTTAAACTAGAATTGTGCTAGGCATGCCTTGAAAAACCTAACACAATTTAAGTTCATTATGATCCTGAGAACCACCGAGTGGGGGTCAAATATGTGGTTAAATTATAAATTTATATTCTCTTGAAAATAAACCTTAGAGTATTTTATTGTTTTTATATTTATCAAATTTATATAAAAATTTCACAATCATGCAATTATTTTAAATTAAAGGAAGGATCACCATATTTAAAATGCACACAAATAGTGTGGGTGACTATATACTTTTCTTGGAGACTCTTGTCAGTTAATGTAATTTCACTAAAACAGAAAAATAATAATACAATGATCTATATCCCATTAGAATCAATCTATCTTCTCATAGGAATGATTATACTAAATTCCATTAGTTAAAAATGTTTTCATGGAAATTTTAGACACAAACTAATAAATGTCTTATCTATATATCTCATTGAATGTTCGTATAGAAGTATGTCTTTCAGGTGAATTTATATAGTATGTCCTTTGGAACACCTTCTATCATTATTTTAAAATTATGTTTAGTGGTTCCCATGTAATTCACCTCTAGTATGAATCATGTTTGATTAAAAAACCCATACACCTATCAATCCAAAAAACTATCTTTTGTAAAACCTCTCTCATATACTTATGACTGATGACTCTATTCTATATATCTATCATAATCTCTGAAGTCTCAAATTCAATCCTCTATATGATTATTTTTATATTTATCTTCTTTTATTGAGAAAAAATGGTTGAAAAAACACACTACTAAAAAACATCAGTGTATCAAATCATACATATAGGTGAAATGTGTTATTTTCTTACAATTATACTATACATTCACATCCATTTTATATGTTACCTAATTGGATAAAAAGTGGGAACTCAAATTCATTTTCATGCTCAATGAAAACTCAATTCTCAAATATTCCATTCAAATTAAATTCTCAAAAATGTTCTCAAGCATTATAGAATATTCATGAAGATTCTTGATGACTCCAAAAAACATAATGTTATTATTTCTTCTTTGACCTTAGTTTTAAGAAACATATTAATACATTATTAACACGTCAAGATAACATAATTTGTATGGTCAAATCAACAGATTTATGTTATGGGGCATTACCTTTTTTTGGAAAAACATATTAAAACTCCATATGGTAGATGTTTATATGATTTATCCATTAAGAACTGCTCCATCAAATGACTTTTCTCTATTTCCCTGATATTTTATTCAATAAAAATACATTATCCATTAAACTACAATTTTATATTACCCATTCCTTTCAAATGATACCATTCATCGATGTAATTTAGATATGTTTGTTTAATTCCATTTGTTTAATTAGTTAGCTTGAATTTAACCAATACTTATACATCAACATAAACATAACACTTAAAAAATATTGAAAAAGTACTAAAAATATTTTTTCAAAAAATATTACATTCAATGTAATCTGGAATTTTTTATATTCGTTTATCTAATGGAGGTTTGAATACTCAACATAAAAAGACTGTATAATTCTTATATCCACAATTGTTGTGTTTTTCTTCTCCATGTGGTAGAATTCAATTAACTTATTCAAAAGATAATTCTTTTACCAACATATCTAATGATAATGTCCAACATGAAATTACCTCTCTCTAAAAAACATAGTTTGATGGTTGTTCTTCTCATGGATTTGAACTGATGTCTTCATAACCTTACACCATTTATTATACAATAAATATTCAATCACCATATTTTCCACTATCTTCTTTACTCGATCTATTGAATGACTAATAAAATTATTTCAAATTCTAGAGATATACTAAAAAAATAGTCCATATTTTTTTCTATAATTTTCTATCCCTATCAGGTATTCAATATTCAACATCGTACCACATCCAGATAATTCAAAAAAATAGGTATCCTTTAAAAAAATTCTAATATTTTTATCAAATCTAATCATCTCTCTCTTATAATTTCGTTTCACCCCAATTTCGGATAATGTAATATTTTTAAATGAATTCTATATCTCAGAGAAATGAAAATTTGATTCAATGATAAGATAAACTCTCACTCAAACATTGTTTCCCCCCCTTGTATTTTAACATAAGTTTCATAATCATAATAGAAATACTTTTACACCTTCATGAAAAGTCTTAATTACTCTACCAATATAACCACATAATATGGTGGAAAATGTTGTATTTATTCCGCACAAGCATTTTAGAATTCATTAGTAGAGTATGAACAAATAATTTTTCTGTAAATTCCGTAAATTGTTCCCTTATCATTTATTGGATGAAATAATTAAAAATAGGAAACATTTTTTAAATATACTAAATCATAACATCTCCACCACCAACCATCTCATTCATAAAATGGTACATAATATCAATTTTCCTTGATCATGAATATTGTACATGATATTTTGAAAGACCAATTCATCTTTTATTATCACATACAATCATCAATGGTTTTATAAAATTAACACTCATGTATTCTAGCTAAAATATCATCCATATAATTTATATTCAAGAGATGGTGTTGATAACCTATTCTTCTCTTGATATACTCAATGTAAAAAATCCTTATTTCTTAAAATTTTAGATCACACATCATTATACTAAGAAGATATTCAATCCATATTTTCACTTATTTTATTTAAAATCCTAATCCCAATCAGTATTACAATATCTACTAAATTTTATAGAAAAATATATTTTATAAGACATTCCCTAATATGATGTCCTTATAACATAAATGATTATTCGACAAGTTTCAAAGAAATGTGATTCCTTGGAATCACGATTATAACTATTAAAAAATACAAAAAGATATACAATGAATTTCCATAAATCTCTAAGATACAGAAGGATTCTTATAAACTTATTAAATCCTTTCTAACTGGCACATTTTCCAACATCATCTTTAATCAACTTCATATCAACCATGTTAGGGGTAAAAATTAGTTTGAATCTATCATTAAATTATTCTATAATAACTAATTGTAATAATTCTTATCTGATAAGAATATAAATCTATCCATATATTGAAGTTGAAAACTATAAAAAACATAACTAATTGTGCATTGAAATTTTATTTTTTCTCTTTATCTATTTAGAGAATTATTCACAAGTATTATCCCTACCAACTACAAAAAATTATATTATCAGCATAAATAATAAAAATAAGGGTATATGTTATCATTTTTTAAAATATAAGTTCATATCAACATTTCCTTCGAAAAAGTTCAACTAAATATGGTAGTTTTTATGTTTAGAGTATCAGTCTCAAGGAGATTGTGTTAACTCGTACAAATCATTATTCAACTTAAACACAATTGTTCCGTAATTTGGAAGTAACAACAGACAAGTTTTATCAATATAAACCTCTTATTCTTCAATTTTTCTATATAGGAATGGTGAATTGACATCAATATGATAGACTTGGAACAACAATATATAGAAACAGAAAATAATATTCATATATTTTCTAGTCTTTCAACAATGGAAAAGGTTTCTCGAAAATAAACATCATCCACCTATGAATAAACTTTTTAAACAAGTAATTTTATTCATCTCATGATATTTTTTTATGTTATTCGTGTTTATTTATGAACACCCAGTTAGTTCCTAAAACATTATTTCATATAAAAAATTGAAAAGGATCCAATATGTGATTTTTTCAATCTGATTTACCTCACAATTCATCAAATTTATCCATCGTTTATGTTCAAATGATGCTAAAAATATTTTTTTTCTTACACCAATGAAATGAGTTATCTCTAATTATCAAATATTAAATTTATTATATTTTGAATAGGGTCCTTCTAATTAAGAATAATGTTATATATTTTAAACAACTATTTTAATTTTTTTAACTATATATAATTTATTCCAAACATAAATTCTGAGCCATTAAATTGATTTTTTACACTTTTAATAGGGGTAGTCACACAGTTATATTTCATATTATCCTCTTTCTTTGTGAATATTATATCTATAACATAATTTTTTTTGTCATTTTCTAAAAAATAATGGAATTTTGAATTTAAATAATTGTCACATTATATGAATCCACCAAATATTATATATTTTTATTATAACATATGAAACTTATTTCATTGTATGGATATATGATGAAAATTTCTTCCTCAGCCTTTTCATAAATCATTCCATGATCTATATTTTTAATCATTAATATTATAGGACTCCAAAAAACCATGAAGCATTTAATTAATTTATTTTATTTATAACACATATCACAGGGAGTCATTTTTTATTTTTGATACAACATACATCATTTTTTTATATGAACTATAGTATTAATAACTTCCCTTCAGAATTTTTTTTGAAAGATTGTATTCAATCATAAAATGCCTTCTTATTTCCTCTAAACAAATGTAATTATAGTCTGATAGTCCATTTGGTGATGGAGTGTGTGGAGAACTATGTTGTTGATTGATTCCATGTTTCATAAAATTATATTTGAAACCAATTCTTATGTACTTATTTTCTTGTCATGTTATTAATATTAGTATAAAAACACCCATATATATTTCAAATTATGTTTTAAATTATCTACACATCAATACTATCTCGAATTTATGTTTCATGAAAAATATATAGGACATCCAAGTGAAAAAAATCTTGAAATTAACAATGTGATAAAATATCCTTTTTTTATTTATGTCTCATCGGCCCACAAAGATCAGTGTTATTGAGCTCATGTGTTTAGGTGGATTGGTTTTCAATATTATTATGCCATTAACTATGTATCTTTTTTATGACATGTTATACATAAAGAATTACATTTCCTATTCAGATTTGGTATTTTTATTATACAATCAACCCTAGATTGTATTTCTAAACATTTATGACTAGGATTCCCATGTCACCACAGACACAATTTAATTTCTTCCTCAGCACCAATGTAACATGTGTTATAAGGATATTTAAAATGGAAAATATTTATTCCATTCCATTATCACTTAGTAAAAAAAAATTCATTATTAAATATTTTTATGGTACAATAATATTCATTAAAGATAAATTTATTATAATCCCCCAAAAGTTGGATAACACTTATAAGTTGTATTTTATCCCATCGATAGATAAAACATCCTCTGATTTTGGTTTTTTGTCTTTAATATAACCTTTTATTAAATTAAATTTAAATGAACTATTATTTCTAAAGGTAACTTCTACAACTATATTATCATCAACCAATTTTGTATCATTATATACCTTATCATATGTTGGTACAACCAATATCAGGTTTATAATTTTTATTCATTTTCCATTCTTTCAATGATGTGTCTACTAAAATATATCTTCCCTCATCATTCTAATTTCAGGAATACTTTTCTTTTTCTAGAATGAGAATATTTTCATGGAGGGTTATCATACATTCTTAGTAATGTTATCTTTTTTTTTAAAATCATTTACAAAAAAATCCTTGAAATTAAAATGGTTTTTCATTGGAAACATTACAGTGTTGGATGACTTCTCTTTCTTTCATTCTATAAATTGGGAATGTTACTTTTTCATGGCACTAAATCTACTCCTTAGTTGATTTATTTTCATAATGTAATATATGTTGTCTAAAAAATTATATCCATTTCACAAATATACGGAATATTATCAATAACATCCATTGAATCTTAGTCTTGTGTTGAATTATGATATTTCATTGTAAAAGTTTTGTTGAGGTTAAACATAATTTTCATCACAGAACTTATTCATTAATATGTCACCCTATTCATTTATTTTATTAATAAATTATATAATAAACATATTTCTTATATCCCCTATAAATATAGATTTTTCCAATAGGTTTTTTAGAACCTTTACTGTTAGAAATAACAGATGCACTTTTACATTTAGTGGGTGATGATATCAACTCATTCTTGGAATAGGTTTTCTCATTAACATGAGATGTTTCACCCTATAAATACGAATCCTTGTTGAAACATTAATTAATATTAATTAAGTTAATTTACACCTAAATTATTCATGAATGGGGTTTACAAACATCATCTTCTTATCAATATGTTTCTTACCGTGATCTTCCACTATCTTTCCATTTTAAAAACATTTAATTTGACATTCTTAATGTCATAAGGGTACAAGTCTTCCATTTTATGAGGACCACAAATTAATATATTATTATTCTCACATTATATGTGGAATATTATAATTTCATTCACATTTTTGGTTTTTTACTCAAGATATTCCACTAGATCTAATGTCATCCAAAATTCTCTATCAGTTTCTATACATTCTTATTATTCACAATTTAATAAATACCCCTTTATCTAAATATTTTCAATGAGTCTTCTAAAATTATCAATATATAATTATTCAAATGAAATAGTTTTAGATGATTAATATTTATATTCATTTCTCAACATATTTATTTTGTTCCTTCCAATAAAATTTTTCTTACCTCTATTAGATTTATTTTATTCCTTCACGGTTGTTTCCAACTTCTTCAACATGTTTTTCATCAAAATCATCTTCTTATTCTCCATCATTAGTTATATGATATTTAATTGAAAGATTCAAAATTCCTCTAAAATCAATTAATATATGTAGTATTTTTCAACTATATTTTTTGTAACCTCTCTAGTATTTTTTGGTGATAAGAAACACTGTTATTTTAATATATTTTGAATATACATCTTTACATTTAAATTCATTGAGTTACATGGACCCATGAAATTGATCTAAAAAATTATTAATCATTACAAGAAAGGATATTTATTCCTTAATATTATTCTAAAATACAAGTGCTCTCCTCATATCAAAAGCAAGAAAATGATTATTTTATTCATTAGAAGAAAATCCCATTTTTTTAAGAAAGAAATTTTAGAGTCAAAAATATATGTAATGTTTCTCAAAATATTATTTATAATTGTAGAATCTTAAAACACATCCATGAATCATCTGATGTAAAAAAATAATTTATTCTATTGATTTACTCATAAATTGTTTCATCATCTTCAATTATGATATATATATTAAGTTTTTAGGGAAAATTTATGAATTTTTTACCTTAAATATTATATTTTCCTTGAAGATTCTATGGAGTTTTTTCCCAGATTCCTTCACTATATTAAGAGATATCCCCATTATAATTTTTTTTTTCAAATACATTATAATAGTATTTATATAAATTACTTCAACCTAAAATTTTATTTTTTAATTAAATTTCATAGGATACTATTTCTTAATGTGTGGGAAACCTAATATAAATAAATCAATGACCATTAGAAAAATATGAATAAGATAGGGTATCATTACATTTTTCCAACCATTACAATATTTCCATAAAAATATGGAATATATTTCCTATTAACTAATTTTAGATTGGATATATTAAGAATATAATTAGGGAACCTACTAGGATACCACTTGAAGTTCTATAAGATTATGAGAACTACTAATGGGGTGTTGAATTAGTGGATAAATTTTAAAATTAAAATTCTATTGAAATTAACCAATAAAAATTGTTAGAATTTTTATCCTAATCATATTAAAAATTCATAAACATGAAAAGATAGATAATTATGAATGGTACCCAATATTTACAAGGTTCTTCCCTAGTGTGGCAGCTGACATCATTTCAGTGGAGGCTCTCATTAGTCTATAGAAATTTATTATAATTAATAAGTTAATAGAAGGAGTAAAATTTACAAGAAATTATTTTATCCCTAGGTAATAAAACATTAGAAAATATTCAACTCCCAATAGACTCATCTATGTATCAAAAGAAGAAGAATATAGAATATCATCAGAAAAAAAGTTTTATTATTTAATTACAACACAATAAGATAAATATATTTATTAAAAATATTACTAAATATTCACCTAGGAGAATCCCCATTCGATGAATTCATCTTGTATCTCTATCCAGTGTATCCTTTGACTTTATCTGGTAAACTTCATCCTATTATCCTAAAAAATTATTCCTTTGTTATTCATTTTATCTTGATGAGTAAATCACATAGATCACTCTCTATTTGGAGATGCCATTTGGTAAAACAACTTTATGGTATCTATTATTGATGACTAAATCCAATATCATGGAACTATATCTCATCATTGTGTTATTAAATAAAATACCATGTGTGGTAACTCTGATTGGTATCCTCTCTTCATCATCCAACTCAATTTGAAAATAGAACTTACCTTAAAAATCAGCATATCAGCTCTTTCATATGGATGAATAGTGTTAATTTTTTATAAACAAACTATCATTCTACAAATTTTTTAATGTACGCACATATGAGAAAATGAGGGAACAGAAATTCATATTCCTAATCCATGAAAATGATTCTTCTAAGATCATTTCTATTTGAAATTAATTGATAGCTTCTTGTGTATTTGATAATATTATTGATTGTTAATGAAGACTCCATGAACCATAAAATTCCTCAAACTCTAAATAAATCAATGTAAATAAATTTATTCAATCTTCATTATCATATCTAGTAAAAATACTTAATAAATAAACTCATCATTGAAACATTATGGGGATTTACCTAATTTTGATAAATCATATCAAAAACAATGTCTCGAAGATGATTCTAGGATGTATTATTTTGGAACTCCACTAAGTTGTGAAATTTATCTTCCTCTGTACAGTTTTCATTTACAAACAAACATTGTTAGGTGAAACCATATTCTCTTCTAATAATTCCATTAATATTATAACTCTTATTTATAGACATTAGATATTTCCATCCATTGTGATTTGTACGATGAGTTTTCATGATTTTGACTGATCATACAACCTCATCCGAAACTCCTTATATAACATGGGTCACAAAACACTAGCCAATAAATCATTTTATATTAAATTATTTGATGAACTCATGACAATTTTTATATGGTTCAAACTATTTTATTCATATTATATCCCAATTTTGTACACCCTATCTATTAACTCGCATAATATACTTATTTTTGGTGTACTAGAGACTTTTAAAATCATATAAATCTAAAGTAAAATCAAAAGATAGCTTTTAAAAAATAGTTCCCTTTTTATGTTTTCAAAATCCCTTCTATAAATGTTATTTCAGCATCAAAATTTTACTTTTTCTTGAACATCAATCTTATTACACCATTTAACATTCTGACTTTGTAATTCATTCAATTTTATCAATTGAATACAATCTTATCCAAAGCAACATCTTATGAACAAATAAATAGTAACAACATCCATGGTCATTCCAGTAACATTTTTTATAATCCATCTAATAAATGTAGTCTTAATTCATTCATTGAAACTATTGTACCCTTATATACTATTATAACAAGGTACAATATCAAAATTCAAACATCCTAGAACAATTTTCATAGTAACATCATCTAGTTTATGTATGATATCTCAATCTATATGACTTTAGATTGTATCATATTCATGTGATCACCTACGTCCAGTAATTTATGATTGGAAAGATCAATCTCCACCTTTAGACTATTTAATTGATCATGATAATATAATTTATATTATGAGAATGATGAATAAAACAAAATAATATTGTTTATATAATTTATTAAAACATGTTCAATAAATATTCATTCACCACCTTCAACACTTCATAAGAAAATAATTTGTTAAAAAATTCTAAAAAAACGTTCCCACATTCATTACAAAAACATTCCCATTAATATATATAAATAGAGAAAATGAAAAACATGTTACAAAACTACACAAAATGATCTTAAACAACTAAATATGTTTCATTTAGTGAAAAAAACATTTTGAGGAATGATAATACCATCGTAAAGAAGCATCATCCTGGGAAATTTTGAGCAATGAGTCAAGGGAGATGATAAGGGGGTGAAATTGAACATTGTAGAAAATATAAAAATAGGCCCCTTTAAAAATTCTACCCAGAAGCCCCACCCTCTAGGTGCGGGAAACCACCAGCAAGATGGTGGTTCCGTGAAGAATACCTAGACCCTTGGACAGTCTGTCTACTAACTGGTGGACATTCAAAGGTTTTCTATAGTCTGAAATCCTCTAAAGAACCTCCAAACCACCACCAGATATCTCTATTCTCCAAATACCATTAAAATTATACTAAAGTAACACTTATTTATGTTATAGTTCCCCTTGAATCAATGAGGAGAATTATAAATTCCCTTATATAGACTTATCACCCCTAATAAGCACATATAGGGATTCTAGTAGACTACCTATAGCCACCATTCACATACGAAACATTGTCAGTCCCTCAGTTCCTCTTGGATCTTCCTATGTTTCCATAACACCAGAATAAGAGGCACTATCATTCAACATATAATCTTGTTGGATGGATCTATATATTCCATCTTATTTCCCCAAATGACATATCTACCCCTAAATAAATATCCAATATTTCAAATATGTGAGGTTATTCTAGATTATACTTCCTTGGTTGTGACATGTCAAAAGACAACACCTATGCTCCAAATTCATGGAGGGAGATATTAATGATAAGACACTACCAAAAAATAATATATTATGTCAAACGATCTTGAAAACAATTTTTTTATATTTCCATTCCTCATAAAATATCAATTCCCTAGCTGTGTTGACACCCACAATAATATCCAATCACCTAAGAAAAACTCTTAGGTTTATCACCTCTAGTAAGCATGCAAAAAAATTCATATTCTATGTGGTAATTAAATGCATCCAAATTAGATTCACATGCATGGATGAATCCTACACAAGGACTAGTTCTATCATTACATAATCCACTATCTCATGCGAACACTATGGTTATAGAATATAATGAATTTAGAGTGTCTCAAACAATTCCATTGGAATAAAATACTAAAAAATGTTATTTTATACAAACTATACTAAGGATAGGTGGTAATCACATGTCCCACAAAAATCAATAAAATGAAATCTAATAATTTCCTATAGAATATAAATCATCATCTTTGGCATTCCATATATATATGGGTGTCTGTGATGAACATCTTTAGGAGTTTCACTGTTGTCTTTTACAGACCTTATTAAATCAATGGCATGAGATGAGTGTCTCGAACCAACGTGAATCCAGTATTGATTCCAATAAAATTTATTATATCTCAGATATAAATATTTCATAGATCACCCACTAATGTTGTCCCTAGAATATGTAATAAGTGAACTACATTTTTAATATTTTCAAAAACTTCCTATGTGACATCTCAACTCCTCGGAGTCTTGAGTGTATTTACATAATTACAGTCTAATAGATGTGGTAATGAAAAACCTCCAATGAATGTGAAATATTATATTTTCATCCATGGAACATCCTATAATAGGATAATAAAATAAACACTATCATATTACCTTATAATTTGAATTTGATTCTTGGATAGCCATGACCCGATCCACTAATGATGATGAAATAACCAATGAGTAAAACATAAGGATTTCTAGTCCACTAAAACATCAATAATTTAACTCTTTAGTAGAATAATGATATTCCAATCTCCCAATAATTTTCATGTCCCCTTTTCAGAAGATTTATTGTCGAGGTAATGTATAAAAATATTCCCCTTTATCATGGAATATTCCATATGAAAATCAAAAGTCAAAAACTACTATACATAGTGTCTTAGGCATAGGTTCAAGTATTGCATAAAAAATATGTATCATAATTATTTTTGTTTAGTAAATATAAATAAAAAATTTATATAAAGATAGTGGTGAAAATAAATTAGATCATGAGCCATGAAAACATACTCCATTTCATGGGTATGGTATTTCAACCACTAGTGTCAAAACTGGTGTGACCCATACATGACTACACCATCATGTTGTATCAAGAAAATCCTGACGAAAACCCCAAAGAATAAATTTAAACTATATAACCAATCTTTTTGTTTGAATGAATTATAATTTTAGTGGAATTAAACAACTTATTTAACCCCAATGTGGCATATTCTCAATTGTCAATCAACTAAAAATTGACCCATTTTCTAGACATATCAACATTAGACACTGACAAATTGGAAAGACCCTAAATGAAAATCTAATAATATCTAGTCTAACTAAGGATACTACATTTCATGAATTCATTCTTAGATTGGTAACAAGACATAACATCTTATACCTTCATTGTATAGACATAAATGGATACATCTAGTACCACATTACCAAATGAACTGCACCTCCATGATCTAGAATAGACACTTAGAGTACATTGTATAAATTCAATTTGTCTGGAGTGTGCTACAACAATTTCAAGGTCCGTAATATGAATATATCTGAAATATGAATACACTAGTATTTCATCAATGAAGATCATGACCAAATAGTCTAGGTATGGGTGAAAAATAAAATTCATGATATTTATGAACCTTTCACGTTCAGTCATTAAGGAGAATGACATCACAATATACTATATAATAATTGAATAATTCTAAATTCCTTATTTGGAACATTCTCAACCCTGAAATATAACTGGGGATGCCCTAATCATATATTTATCATTAAGATCCATATAGCTCCCCTAAACTTTTCAAAAAATCATTGATCCTTGGGAATGGATATCATATTTCACTATATATTGGTTTAGTATTTTGTAGTACACATAATGTATACGGATCCCATATACCTTCTCAAAGAACACAATTGGAGCACTCATAGGATAAATCTAGTGGTGAATGATCCCCTTTTACTCCATATCATCATGATTCACTATATACACTCTCATTTGTGATGATGTTGTATGATACGTGAGAATCGATATATGATTCACACATTGGATGAGCATGATCAAAAAAATGACTCCCCACTTAATAATAAATCCTAACAATTCTTCATAAATGATATCCTATAAATGATCAATAATAAGATGAAATGTGGATTCCATCATCACTTAATCTACCGAAATAACCAAATCTACCATTCTCACTACAATGTCCCCAATATAGATATGGTTTTCTTTTCTATACCAAACTCAATGTTCCACTCCCCAATAGGGATTGACACTTCTCCATTAGGGGATGCTAAAACCACCGCCCACCTATAACAATCAATGTGATATCAAAATAACATTATCCAATCCATCCTTAGTATGACATAAAAACTCACCATATTATGAAATATGAAATCCTAGAAATTTGAATAGTAAATATACACTTTGACACATGTGATCCACCTCCACATGTGATCCACCTCCACATGTGATCTATAATATTTTAAATAGGTTTGTCCAAGGAAAAATAATTATAGGAAAATGGAGTAGAAACCCTAGAATACAAACCCAATCAAGAAAAAATAAATGAATACGAATCCTAGGCATGAAACAATGAAACATGCAGTGTAAAGGAAACCATAAATATACCTCTCACTATTGAGAACCCGTCATCCTAATTATGTAGAACCTGGTTCAGTTCATATACCATGATAGCCTCATCACTCGTGTCATGCCCATGTGATAACTATATTACCCAAGGTACTGAACACTGTGGAACCAATAAATAATAGAACTGAGATCGATAGCCTCATTATCATCATGATATCGATCAAGATTCTTGAATGTATTCTTGATTTAATCCCCAAAAGACATTTAATGATTAATTATACCCTAAAACTTTTCTTATAGTATATTGAAAGAACCAAAGAATGGATGATATACCCCATTCTTTCATAGGAATCACACTCTGTCATCATACAGGAACAAGAAATTTGTTAATGATCTAGCTTCCTATATTGGAATAACACAAGAGGATCCCATCTTAATGATAAAAGAGGTAATCCCCTCCCATGTCTTGACTATATCTCCCAATACTAACACATCTAATGAAGTCATATCTACCTACCACAAGAAGTATCTTTCATACCACATGATTTTTTTACAGAAATAAGGAGAAAACCCATTGTACTATACTTATACAAACCCTTCTTAATGGTAAGATCCATATGATCCCTTACCAAATATGATGTTTGATCAAATTTACAGACATGAATCCTATCCTATGGATGAATCTTAATATTGAACATCCTATATTTCCAATACTAATTACGATCCAACAACAAATATAAATGAATTAACACCCTAAAATAAGGCAGATACATGACTACTAATATTTTCCCGTATTAATATTTCGAACATAATTCAGCTTTTTGGGACACAATTTCATAGGAAATAATTACGTAAAAAATATTTCCTTGAAAAATATTAAAGTAAAATTTTTAACTCACCCTCCATTGAACATTACACCCAACCACCTCTTGGTATATCTTTGTAACATAAAAATTCTCAACACTAGTTATCAGTCAGAAAAAGTATCCACCTGGTTAAAGATCCTATCAATGATTTCAATACAAATATTATTCATCCTAGAGACAAAAAATAAATATGAATATTGGAGGGATATTTAACGAACCAAAAATTTCATATAAACATTTTTTAATTATATTGAATTATTATGAGGCTGATAAAATTGACGACACGTGATTCTGAGACTCAGAGATCCTAGAATTGAGTTTTGAAAAAATTTAAGGTACAATTAGTAAATGTGCGGGCATGATTTTATAACTTTTGAACAGGTGCTTGGATTGAAAATCTGAGAGCACTTTTGGATTCCCAGCACTGAGATTTTCATACCTGAAGCATAACATCAACTGCAATGGGTCGAACAAAAAATAAAATTCTTGGACATTTGGGAAAAAATTAATAAATCAACTATATGTTTTTTTATTATTTTCTTCCACCGATGAGTGGAAGATTGTGAAACCACAATGTAATGTCAGTCAATAAGTGAGGATATTTTAATGACTCAATCATCTCATTGTGTAACTACAATTCTATTTGGATTATTGGATCGTTAATTACGGTTCATTAATGAACCACATTAATGATTTCTTCATGAGAGGTGTCTTTTTTTATTAAATCAAATCATTGGAAAACAATTTCACAACTGCAGGAGAATCCTCTATTGTGACATTTAATATTTTCTTCTCCAATAAAGAATGGTTATTGAGAAACTATCATTGGAGGAATTGAATCACGGATTGACAAGAGGTGACGAAATTTGAAAGACATAAAATGTGGAGTCATTTCATTCTTACACAGTGGATTCCACCAAATCTAGGTAGGTGGAATTAATATTATATCTATGTTTTTTTATAATTCATATCCTCTTATTATTGGTAAATACAATGAACGCAGATCAACCAGCTAATGGGTCGATCCGCTTCTCATTTGTTTACACAAGTTATTGTTGGGGGGTTAAAATTTGTTGATTTTTCTTTCTAAACGATAATTGTTATCTCTCCTTGTTGAAACGCTAATGCGGAGGGCACATGCCAATCCAAACAAGGCTCGGACCCTCTACCGCCTTGGGGTTTTGAGTTTTCTTAATGGGCGATTGAGAAACGTGAAACAAAGAGATTTTGTAGGCTTCACTGTGAAGTTGGAAACTCAAGAATCCCATAAGCATAGATGGGAAGGAGAATGATCAAATTGAGCATCTCTAGTGGCTCACAGATGCACCCGTCAGGATAGCACCATTGGTGCAGTGACGGCCGGTCTGAGCCGGGAGTGAGGACAAGCAGCAGCACCAGGCATCGCGGTGGCGAGAGTTGTGGGTAGTTGGGCCATATAGTATAGAACAACACGCCGCCAACTCTCTATGTGAGGGATAAAAGAGACCTTCTGGGGCCGCTCACCTGGAGTGCAATGGTAGGCTCTAGCCGGCCATTTTAGAAGGAAGGGTGGAAGCCAACTAGAGCCACTAGCTAGGTGGAAGTAGATGGTAAACATCCAGTTCAGCTGAACCAGACTGTACCACATGGGACGGGTTTTCTAGGCGGGAAAAACCCACTACCTTTGCTAGACCTTATGGGTAGGTCAGACCCACTGGCCGGGTCAGACCCATTGTTCGGGATGGACCCGCTGGCCAGGCCCAACCCCTACCGGACCCAACCGGTCCGGTTTCACTAAAACAAGAGAATCTCGTAAATCAGGCATCCAATCGACATGAGTTCTATAGAATTGGGACCCTTCTGATGGGGCGGTCTATATGAGAAACTTCACATGGGTTTTGGCAAAAGTTTGAATGGGACTGAGTTAGATTGGACTCAAATTCAAGTGGTCCCTATTTACCTTTTTTATTATAAATTACGGACTGAGCATCCAATTGACGTGCCATTGGTTGCACTGGTACCCTTACAACACGACATTACTTTTGGCTACTTTGTATTGGGACTTCTTCGTGATTGAGGTATGATTGATATAATGAAGATCCGAATCTTTGGGAGACAGGTTCACCATGTCCGGGAATCCTACGGCAAGATGTCAAGTGAAGAGTGATCGTCTGTGGATCAACACGAGAGCGACCCTCTTTGGATAAGAAATGGTGCGACCCTCTGTGGATCGGAAATAGATTTAACGTCTATAGATCAGCATGAGTGTGACCCTATATGGATCGGTAGAAGTGTGACCCTATTTATATTTTCAGTATTTTGAAACTCTGTGAATCAGTAGTAGAACGACCCATTGTGGATTAGAAGATAAACAACCCTTTGGGGATTTGCAGTAGAACCTATCAGTAGAATAGAATGACCAAGATCCATAATAATCATTTTATTCCTATTCAATAAGATTTATACCTTGTGTGATCTTTATTTTACTTTATGTTTTCTAATTTATATCATTATTTTTTTCCTTGTGGAATTCTGGGAGACTATCGGGGGTCTCAGGGTAACTATTGTGTATGGTTATACTCACCCCTACATGAGATTATCCTACAACTTGATGTGTCTTGTGTAGAAGATAGACAACGTGACTATGATTTGGGGATCCATGAAATGATAGTGATCATAGGAGATTAGTAGAGGTGGTGAACGACAGTGACAATATACGACGAGTTGTACCTACCCATCAGGTATGATTCTTGGTGGAAAACCTCCAGATCATGTCTTCCACATTTTTTCTGAACTTTATTTTCTGTCAGGTTTTTTTACTGGTTCTTTTTTACATTCACTTCACACTCTTACTCTTATCAATTCTATTTCTAGGTTTTCTTTTGTTGTGTACCTAGTCTGTTTGATTACAGTTTTAAAAGAAATGACTTCCTTTTTTTGGAAGATTTATTTCGGGTGCATGTTGCCAACCCCAGGCCTATTGAAGGCATGATTCGGGTAGTCATGGTATGAGCCTCAAGGGATGGGTTCTGAATAAGTGGTATGAGAGGGTAGTTGGTTATAACTTATGAACTAAGAGTCTATGTTTTCAATGAAGCAGTAGTGTTAAGTGTCTTGAGTTTGGATTACAGTTTATGGAGTCCACTGTTTGTGTGATGGCCAATGTATCCATACACCAGGACGATAATTTATGATTTCCATCTTGATAAACAAAAACAATATTTTCTTGTTTTTTGAAAATGTTTTTTTGGATTTATTTTGAGTCATCTCACCATGTATAACTTATTGATCGTGGCGGATCTCTTTTTTACAAAATGTCGCAACGAAGATAGACATCCAAGATTCCAGGGACAGATTACAATGACAACCCACCAAGTGATGAGGTGTCGGTTCAGGGACCTATTTCAGCAGTTACACCTTCGGGTGGTGTACTGGCATCACCACCACCCATAGGACAAAATCTACCATCAGTTTCACATGCAGACCGTGCACCGTGACTATGTTTGTTTTAAATGTTCCAAAGTTAGAGGTATATTGTCTTTTTTTTATTTCAGGTGGTTATTCAGGGGTTAAAATTTGGTAATTTGTATTTCTAATTGATGATTGTTATCACCACTTGTTTAAAGATTAACGCGGATAGCACAGTCCAATCAGAACAAGGCCTGGACCCTCCCCCACTCTTGGGTTTTGAGTGTTCTTCGTGGGTGACCATGAAACATAGTAGAAATGTGACTCTGAAGGCTTCACAGTGAAGGTGAAAAACCAGGAAGACCTTATAAGTAGAAGAGAAGGAGAAAAGACCACCAGAGCATCTCGGGTGGGCCACGGAAGCACCGAACAGTGAGGCACCACTGGCATGACGGCGGCGGCGGCCAGTCCGATCCGGCCATGTTGAGAAGTGGCACCTTCAGGATCTGCAGCGCAAAGAGCCGTAGCCAACCAATACATGGCAGGTGGAAAGCCACGACATTGACATTTCCCTTGGCGGAGATAAGCAGCCCGCTCAGTCCACTCGGCTGTAGTGCAACAACCATCTCCAGCCATCCGTTTCCGATGGGAGGGTGGTGCACCCCAGACGATGTCATCTAGGAGGAACCAGATACCTAGTGTCTAGTTCAGATTTACCAGAACTCACTACGCAGGCCGGGTTATCGAGGCAGGTCGGACCTGCTGGCCAGACCAGACCGCCGGCCGGCCGGGTCGGACACCTACTGGACCTGACCGATCCTGTTTCCCTAAAACATGAGTCTCTCACAAACTGGTCATCCGATTGACACACCGTCTGTGATGATGAGAGACTTGAGATGAGGCGTTCTATTTGAGAAAATTTACTTGGGTTTTTGTAGCTGTTGGAATACAGTTAGGTTGGATCGAACTCGAATCCAACTAAGAAAAATTTACCCTTTTGCTTAGAACATACCGACCGTGCGTCTGATTGATGTGCCATCTGTCATGTTCGAACCCTGAAAAAATGAAAATCCATTGAGTTACATATTCATGGGAATTCTTGGTTGTTTAGGTATAACTGAAATTATGAGCTATAGAATCTCCGGGAATCATGCGCACCCTATGTGGGAATCCTATAAGTGGATCTCGAGTAAATTGTGACACTCCGTGGGATGACATGAGAGAAATCCTCCGTGGATCGGCAGTGGTGCGACCCTCTGTGGATTTGAAATTGAGCGAACCTCTATAGATCAACATCATAGCGATGCTCTGTTGATTGGAAGCAGTGGTACCCTCTATGGATTGGTAGTAGTGCGACCCTCTGTGGATCGGCAGTAGAGTGACCCTTTGTAGATTAGCATTTTAATGACCCTTCGTGGATCAGTAGGATAACCTCTAAAAAAATGATCTATCTAAAGACTAGTCATCTTTATTTCTATTATCTATGTTGTATAGCAAATGTGATATATCTTTTACTTTATGCTATTTGATTTAGATAATTCTTTTTGGTTTTTCTCTGTCGAATTCTGGGAGATCATTGTGGGTCTTGGTGTCCCTACTGATTATTGTTATAATCACCCCTACAGAGGCTTCACCCACACCTTGTTGTGTCTTATGCAGATGATAGACATCTTGACTGAGATTTGGGGAGCCAGTCCTACATGTTGTTTGAAGGTGATTGGTAGACGTGTTGAGGGGCAGTGATGAAAAAATATGAGTTGTACCTACCCTTATTGTAGTATTCATAGTTTATGACCCCTAGAGAACATTTTATCCATTTTTATGTACCTTCGTTTCATTTGGGTTTGTGTAGTGGCCCTTTTTACTTCCAGTTCACACTTTTACTATCAACTGTTCAACTTCGGGGTTTTCTTTTGTTGTGTACCTAGTTTGTGTGTGTATAGGTTTAAAAGAAATACCTTCATTTTTTTGGGAAATTCCATTCTTGTGCTAGTCACCGACCCTTGGCCTACGGAAGGTGGGATTGGGGTAGTCATGGCACAGGTTCCGGGGGATGGGTCGTGATAGGATGGGTATCTATATTTCATAGGAAAACACATCTATGGATGGAACTCAAATGTGGGAAGCTCCCAACCCACCAATATGATGTGGAACACACTTGACTAAAGGTGTTATTCCACATGAACCACATAAGTGGCTTATGGCCCATGGTTTTCCTACACTGTTGAATATCTAGTGATATTAAAGGAATATTGTTCAATAATGTTTAAAGTAATTCTCTATTATATCTCATATCATCACTAAAACAAAGATTTATTTATCAAGGATGGAAATAATATTTTTACGAAAATTATTTAATGTTAATTAATGTGTAGTTGTTTTAATTAAAGGATCATCGAAATAGTTGTTTTAATGGTTTTATAGGATAATTTGGGCTAGATTTGATTTTTAACATCTATGGGATTTTTTTACAGGGGGAGCTTTTGAGCACTGGATAAAGAAGGTTTTTAAACAATAAATCATTTCATTAAGATGTAAATTATTTTTTTATCCACAACACATGAATATTAATTATGGTGTAAAATAATATACACCACAAAGAATTAACTTACTTCTTAAATTCACCAATGATGATTTTTAACCCAAGGTGATGTGATTTTTTTTATGTTATAGGTGGGGTGTTTTAAACTGTAAAACAATATATTATAATGTAAACAATACCATGACTAACATGTTAATTTATGGTCAAATATGGATTTTATTTTTCATTATAAAGGAACCACTATCTCAAATAGTGAGTAAACCCAACCATCATAGGTGCCTTATTTGGGAGTTTGATATATGTTTAGCTTTCATGTTATGTTTTCCTTATCTATCCACTACCTTTTTGGTAGCTACACACACTGATTTTTTCTAATTGAATAAGAGTCTGATCATGACACTTTTTGATCTATGTCTTTATTTTTTAATCATATCCAACATCGATCCTTGTTGGTGTTTCTTATAGTGGGTTTTGTTTTGATCGTTGAATAACATGATGGTGGTTCCATATTTCTTTTACAAGAATTGAACCCTAATTTTCATTATTGATTTGTAATTTTTTAAAATGATTTTAAAAACCTCATTTGGGATGACCGATGTTTGATTTTGAATGTGGAATAGAGATTATGAAAAACTCCCAATGTCAATTGAATTGAAATTGTTGGGTGGATTTTATAAAATTGAAGGATATATTTTTAAATTAATTTATTTAAATTATTTGATGTTGAAAATATACATAATTGGAATAAATTTAAAGATGATTTGAAAAGGCATTAATTGATAAAAAAATATTATTTATATTTGAAATTAGAAATCAATGTTAAAATTTGTACTTATGAAATTATATTATGAATTGATTTTAAATTATTAAATATCAAATGATTAATTAATTGATTCATTTAAGAACATTTGATGATGTGTAGTTGGTGGTTAATTATTACAAGCATTCTAGGATTTGACCATCCAAGCAATGCAATGATTTTGAATGCACTAAATTACAATTACTATGGTTTGGTTGTCTCAATGGGGTGTTGAGTCCCATGAACATATGCAATGGTACCTATGAAAACATTGAGATAAGATCACAGATTGAGTAGTGTGAGGATACCATTACAAAAAGTAACATATTTTTTTATTTGATGACTAAATTCAATTTATTATTGAACTTTTTCTATTCTTTCTTACTTGTTTATACAAATGTTTTATACAAAATTTCTATTTAATAACTTTTTAATATATCTATCATCCTTTTTCGATTATAAATTCATGTATTTAAAAAATATGAAAATGAAATTCCATGCATTGTTTTTTTAATTTAAAATGATATATATTTTAGTTGTTATGGAATTGGAAATTAAACACTTTGTTAGGACATACAAGGATGTTTAGCTCACACCCTACTTTTTCCTTTGAGTATTTATAGATTATTTGTTTACAGACCAATGAATAGGAAATGTTCCACTTGGAGGTTGTGGATATTCATGATTCGTGGGACTTAGATTAATGCAAGTGACTGGTGGAGATGATATCCACATGCTACATAGAATTTATGAGCATTAAATTATCTATTTTGAATCCTTACTATGGTACTATTAGGTTTTGTTTTTTATATTTTTTATACTAGTAATTTATCCCTGAAGCGTGTTGGAATACGAACATGTACTATTTATATTCCACTGTTATTTGGAAAAAAATCACCCCTTCTTTTAACATGTATGATATGAGGAGCTGGACTCTAACTTATGAGGACCAAGAACACCCTTCTGGTAATGTGAAATCTAGTTAGAGTATTATTAGATCGGGGTATCTAGGATGTTTCATGACAAAGTGGAATTATAGGTTCATTTTATACATGTTTCCCTGATGTCGTTGTATTTTTCATTTTTCGGGTAGATAAGAGTTATGATAAATTATACTTTTGGGGTACTTACGAGCAAGTTCCAAGTCATCCCGCAACACAATGAATCTTAAGTCACCTTTGGATTTATTGAATAGTGACTTTGAGGAATGTTTTTATTTTATTCTACTATTTTCCCTCCAGGTGGTTTGAGCATCCTTGTGAATTTTTTATCGTTTTTATTGACATTGGGTAGCATCCTGCCTCCAGGAAGGCATTTAAATATGCCACAAGAAGAATTTACAGGTGAACCAAATTAGGAAAATCCACTTATGGATAAAATTTGTTTTGATATTGTGATCACATTATCCATGCTATGGGAAAGGCACTGATACCCATTCTCGTCAGGGTCCCATAAAATAACCTCAAATGGATGAAACATATAATCTATCTCAAGAATTTATTTATGAGAAACTAATATCATTATAAGGCATTAATGATCTATAATAGTTTGAGGATAATTTAAAAATATAGATATGATATTTTTGTTCTTAGAGAAAATTTATATGATTAATGTGAAATGTGTTACCTTCAACATTTATGGACCAACTATGAGATTGTAGGATTCAATGGTGACAGTAAAAATCATGAGTTACATGATTAAAAAGACATTATAGTTCTTCACATCGATCAGTTCTTTCCATATTTTATTTTCGTGGTGAAATCCAGGTAGATTTTTAACATCCACCACATTGACCAGACCAGGATTTATATGTTAATAAACAAGGTTGTTTTTTATTAGGATTCATTTTATTTATAGTAATCATGGGAAAAAGGAAATAAAGTACATTTCGAGATTCAATATGGGGCCAAGGAAAAACCTATGATTCATTATTAAATGGGGGATCTAAAAAAAGGGAAGCGAATATGTTATACCATAAAATGGATTGAAAATGTTCATGGAAAGTGAGTATATAAGGAAAAAAAGATTCATTATGGATTACATGCTATGTTTGTGACTACTATAACAAATATAAAGAAAATGAAAATGAATTTAACGAACAATTCTTCCCCAATTAAAAAATTATATATAAGTATTTGAAGGACTTATCATGGATAAATATGTTATTGAGTGTTCTAAAATATATTTAAGAGGTTTCTAATGAATTGTAAAGACCCGTAAAATTCAAGGAAATTTTTTTTTTAATTTTCTTTGGGATTTTACAAGAACGCATTTTCTGACGGCACCTGATTCCGAGGCCCGGTGTGCCCGGAATTAATTTCCAAAGTTTAGCTCGGGTACGTTCAGCGAATGAATGAGCGGGCTTTTCTAACTTTAGAACCGGTGCACGGAATCGAATTCCGAGGTCACCGATGGAATCACAACACCGGTATTTTCGTAGAAATGCCTTTTCCAGAGTTGCATTTTCTCGGGTGTGGTTTTTAATTTTTGGGGTTAAGTTAAGAAATAATATAAAATGGTGCGACAACTTTATTTTATTTCACATAAAGCCACTTAAAAGCCACTTAAACTAAGTTAAGCAGATAGGGTGGAACCCAAAATATCCTACCCACTAGGTAGGATATTTGTGAGGTGGGGCCCACACGAGCCCCACCATTTCTTTCCTTCTAAGTAACACACCCGCAACCCCCCTCTTTAATGAAAGCCAACCATGCATTTTTCTAGTTATGAAACACCTAATTAATTGGGCAGTTAAATCATTACAATTAATTCATTGAATTAATTGTTCGTTTATTTTCTTTTGAAATTCAAACGTGTCATGTGCGTTAAAAAAATAATATTACTCTTATTTTATTTCTGTAGGAACTTGTGGCGTGGAAAGGATTTGGAGGAAAGCGTTCTTTTTTGACGAAGAATGCGAAGAACGCTCTGACCTCCGACGAAGAATGCCAAACCCTCTGAGATCGATGACGCGACGCCCTGTACCGCGACGTCAATGACGCTTCTTCCGCGATGCTCCTTCCGCAATGTTTCTTCCGCGACGATCCTCTTCTTCCGCGATGGATAATTCCACGACGAACTCGCGTTTGACGACAACACTTGAGGTGGGGAATTATTTGAGAATGATTATATTCCATCATTTCATTCATTCTAAAGAAAACAAGGAAACACAGATCAACTTATTTTCTACTTGATCCGTGCACGTTTTCCTTGCGGGTTGGAAATTTTTGTTGCAGGAAGTAGTGGGGGTCTATTTTATTTTGATCGTGATCTCATATATTTCCTTTCTTGGTTTCATTTTGGGCCGCCTGTTATCATACTAACGGGGGGAGGTCGGACCGCACGAACACGGCCGACCCTCATTCCCCCCTTGTTGTTGTGTATGTTGCGGCACGTGAAAGGCGGCGTGGTGCCATTGCACCACGTGAGAATGAGAAGAAATAATGCGGTGAAGAAGCTCGGCACCGTCACGCGGCGCTGTTGAGGCCAAACAAAACCACGGGCGCAGTTGGGTCCACGAAGGCGATTTGAAGACCCTGCTTCTTGTTGTCGAAGTGCGGATAGACGGACAATGGTGAGGCGGGCCGCGAAGGCGTTTTGAAGGCTTTCATTGAAGAATGAGTCCTGGGATGAGCACTGGCGAAGAACTCACGCAAATCGGACCACCGGATCACGTCCGGTGGTCCGTGGAACCCCTCACCAGCGCGCCGCCGGGAAGACCCGCCGCTGTAACACCCCGAGATTTTATGAAAAATATTCTTTTTAATATCACTAATGTCTTGTGTTGTACGCTCCACCAAAATAAGCTTGCACAACATGCATCCTTGATTTGCCTTACATTACACGCAATCGCGACCTTCCTCGATAGCGTGTGTAGTACGCAATAACGAGTTTTACTACACAACGATATGCTATTAAAACTAGCCGTTATGAATAGTAATAACCACTTTTTGAAATTTTTTAAATTTTATTTTACAAAATGGAATTCATTTTTGGATTCGGAGTATCGAAATTAGCTCAGGGTGAAATTTTGGTGATTTTCGGAAAACTTTCATATTTTGATGAATAGTGAAAATTATTAAATTTTAATTAAAAACAACTTTTTCAATCGAAATAATTAATAGTGATAAATTATTAATTTGAGTGGTTTTAAAGTATATTTAGAATATATTTTAAAAATTTAATATAATGTTGGTCATTGGATGTAATTTCACATTTAAACCAGTTATAAACAAGTGTCAATCTTTTGATAGTTATTATCTCTTAAAAACACGCCTTTTGTTTTGACGATGGGAATTCATTTTTAAATTAATTAATGCAACTGATATGTTTTGAATTTGGTAAAATAGAAATCATTTTTGAGTTCATAATATGAAATATAGCTTAGGCCAAATTTTTGGTATTTTTCTGAAAACATTCAATTTTTGGTGAATAGTGAAACCACTAAGTGGTAGGTTAAAAACTGAATTTTGCATAAAACATAATTTTAACACTTCTATGAATGGAAGTTCGAAAATCCGACAGACACGATTGATATCAGTAAGTAAAATGTGGTTCAATGAGATAAAAATAATTTTTTGGTGAATAGTAATTTTTTACTTTTTTACCGCGGTTAATAGTAAATAGGGTAACTAAGGGTAAATATGATATTACTATTACCCTAACACATGTCCTAATTCTATTCGATAAGTGTAATTCGACCAAAAACTACCTTATGAATATAATATGACCATTTAGGTCCACTTGGATTAGATTATGACATTTAATATTATTTTATTTAATGAATAGTTAAAATAGTTAAAATCAATGTTTAATAACTAAAACATTTTTAATATGGGGTTATATATAAGATAAATTCGACTATAAATATTCATTAGAAAGATAAAACTATTTCCTACATAATGATATTTTATTTACAATTTTTAGATATTAAATAAATTAATTTATTTATGACACAACGATGATGCAGTAATTACCCTTTTAAGGAAATGTTACCATAATTGATGTTATAAATGCTCAAATAAATATAATTTGAGACTTTTTATGAATTCCACTAATTTTATAGGTTACTATGATATATTAGTGTTGATTTAATAAACTTGGTTCGAACATATAATTCTGTTATGACTTTCACAAAAATCATATATCAAATAGTGTCAAAATTTACACAAAATAGTTTTTAAATCAAATATTATATTATTAATTGTTATTTTATTCCTAAAAATCTACAGTTCGGCTAAATAAATTAGATAAAGATATATATGTTAATAATAAACAATTTGGGGTTCGTTTGGCATGTTATAGTAAGTGTATTAACCATATAGTGTAAGAAAACAAAAAGTCACGGTAAAAGTTAAATTATTTAACTTAGAGTTAAATCTAATTGATAAGGTTAAAATAATAAGCTAAACTTGTCTAAATCCTATTGGTTGATAGTATTTCGACCCATCCCCACTTTAGCTTCGAAATAAGACCCTTTGGAACCATTATAAACCGATTTTGACTTTAATATAAAATAATATTTTGAGATATTCCTAAGGTGCCCCTCTCCTCACTTATAAATGGACACCTCCTCCCCCTCCTCCTCACACCAATTTGAGAATTCAAGCTCGGCCAACCCCTGCCAAAATCCATTCTCCACTTCCCTAGAATAATACTAGAGGTCCTGGTCTTCTTCAAAGACCAATCTTAGTTCCCTAAGTGGAGGATTCAAAGAGGTGTTTCAAAGAAGAGGTAATATCCATTACCGATCTTTTCAATTTCATTCTTCTTCAACTTCTTCTTCTTTAGTTGTTTCATGACAAAGTAATAACATCAGTATTAATTACATACTGATATTTTATTATAAATATGAACCAACCCTAATTCACCTTCTATCCATCCTACGGAAAAATGAAATCACCGCGCGTGCGTACGTACGGAATACCGTCTCCATGCCGTGGTGTAATCTATTTTCCACCACCACCTTAATTGGATGGGTATAAAGGTGTAATGAGTAACTATATATGATTATTATAAATTTATATTGATACTGAAATATTATACATACACTTCAACACAATTCCACGACCATGGGAATGATATCATCGCGCGTGCGTACGTACGGAATACCGTCTCCACGACGCGATGAGATTCATTCTCAATGATTAACCATTCATGAATGATTATAAAGTATATATAATAAGTACTAATGAAATATATGACATAATAATGATACTGGAATTATTTATATTTATATGTATGTCATCTACTTAATTCCATTCAATTCAATAAGGAAACAAAAACAGCGTTCATGCGTACGTACGGACTACCGTCTCCATGAACAGTGTATTTCATTCCATTTATCGATATATTATATATATATATATATATATTCTGAATATATATTATATATAAATCATGTTTTAAATTCTGGATATAAGTAATCATGATCCAAGTAATCATATTAATAATTACAAGTTAAAAACACGAACGACAAATGAGACGATTTTACCGAAAATGCTACTTTAACATGAATTTACAAAAGAACGGGTAATATAAAGTCATAAGGGGACCATATAAGATATAATAACAATGAATATGATTCTGTAATAAGTCAATAACATTATTTAAATCATTATACAGGAGGTTCAGACACTTACAAAGCAAGTCGGACCTAAGGTAAGGGAAATATCACAATCCCATTTTTATCCGAGATTGTTTATACTTTGGCATTTACTGGGGTGTATTTTATCATCCACATCAATGTTCCCTCAATATTTAATATTGTTTCCATCCACTTACAATAGTTTAAATCCAATTTTACCCTTCGGTGAGTTTTTAGTAAAAGATATGAAAGGAATCTTTTGTTGTTTTTCATACGAGGTACTTTTTTGACTTTTCCGACAAAAGTATGAGAAGAATGTTTTTTTATACGGCATGAATGGATTTTTAAGATACTTAATTTACAAGTTTTCAAGTTTATTTTTAATCAACTTCTTTTAGTTTATAATTGTACGACATGTTAAGAAAGGAAAAGTGTTTTTGAAGTAGAAAGGATATTTTCCTCAAAAATGGAGTTCAAGTATTTTATCAAAATTATTTTCCATTTAAGATAATAAAAGGGTTCTGTTTTTATCCCTATTATTACATTGGTTTGATTATGTTGTGATGGAAATATTTTTATGAATTCCTTTATCTTATATGAATTGTTTTATGATGACATGTTGTTTAAGAATCCCATTTTTATTACATGGGTTACGATATGATTTATGGTTTATGATTATGTGGCTAACATAAGAAAGGATTCATTATAAGATGGGTGGGACCTATATATCCCTCCAATGCATTGGGTAAAGATTTTATATCTCATGAGATAGACAGGGCTGTAACGGTAGGTTATACCGGTTCAGTGAAACAGGACTGAAACGAGGGTGACTCCGTTCAGAAACGGACTTTGTCCACTAAGATAGTCTTGGCAATGAGTCTTGACTAACAATAAATGATTCTCTATGATTATGTGTGTATGCCACAAAGTTTCATGTTTTATGTTATGATTATTGTGATTACATTTCACTGCCATGATTTATCCCATGTTATGAAATTATGATCTCTTTTGCAGGTTAAGATTTCCAAAAGTTATGTGCTTGTGTATACGATGAGATTTATATTTCTTTTGTTTACCCTTACTGAGAATTTGAGCTCACCCTTTTATGTTTTCTTTTCCCCAGGATATAAAGAAAAGTTTTAGGTAAAAAAAGGGAAGATCTTTATGGGAGATATTGGAGATCTTTCACCACGATTAGAAGATTCCGTTCCGAGTTTCCAAAGACACTAAACTATTACGATCCTTGTTTGTGTATTTTTTTTATATGTACTAAGTATTCCGCAAAAGTAATGTAATGTTCATGTACATCAGGATTTGGGTCTCTACAGTTGGTATCAAAGGAAAGATTTAGTCAACCTTTGGAAACTAGGATGCGAGAACATTAGTGAGATCCCTAGAGATATTTCTAAGGTATGTCTAGGGATGTCCCTAAGGATAAGTATACGTATAGGATATAGTCCTAGAAATATGGTAACGATATTAGAATTTAACCTAAGCCCTTTATTATGTTGTTTTCCCTAACATGTTTTTTTCCTCTCACACTATTCATTTTGGGTTTTAGAAAATGGCTGGAAACAAGATGATTCACGATAATGGAGTATATGATGGACAATGGAATGATATTCTTCATAATGAAATGGGATTTGGAAGTCCAAACATAATTATTATGCCGAATCAAAAATCTCATAATATGATCAATAAAGTAAAATTTGGTAAGTTTCCTGACTCGGATAATAAGAGAAAGATGGAGTTTCATGATGATCATAGAGTAATGAAAGTTCAATTTCCCCTATGTAAATCATGTGGGAAGAGGCATCAAGGAGAATGTTTCAAAGGAACTGGAATATGCTTTGGGTGTGGAAAAGAAGGACACAAAGCCAGTAAGTGCAAAGGAAAAGGTTCGGTTAACACCAGGGGTGAGGATAATGGTATTGCTACGACATCAACAATGGTTAAATGTTTTAAATGTGGAATGTACGGGCATTATGCAAACCAATTCCCTAAGGCAAAGTCTCATGAAGAGAATTAGTATGGTTGTATGGGTAGTATTTATGTGGATGACGATGAAGAGACTACAAATGATATGTGAGATGAACGAATTGTTGAAGCTCGGTCAATGGTTTAAGAAGGTAGTGGAATGATTACATGTTTATCAAGTGTAATGTTGTATAAGTAATCTCATGGTACTATGGAATAAAGATACATCTAAGGATTGTTACACTATTGTCTTTCCTAAGTTTTTAAAGTTTATTATTAATGGCACTAGTAACCATGAAATGTTATTCAGATATTTTTTGGAAAGTAGATGATATGAACATAATGAAGGAATAATAAGATAATGAGATATTTGATTGTATTCATGAGCTCATGACTGATATAAGGAGAAGGTTATATCATGGTTTGAGTATATAGAATTTTTGGATTTTGGTATGTGGAAAGAGTTAACTTTTAACTGTATTCATGTTTTAACTAAGGTTCAATGGGTATTCAAGAGAATACGTGATTAAGGCCTTTGAATGTTTGGAATGTGACCAACAAGACATATCTTATGATATATGGGGATCAACGATAGAATTAAATCTCTGGTAATTGTTTTCACTATATTATGAGAGTGGACTGCAGTATTATGGATAAGCCTAAAGATTAGAATGGATTATGTTGGAAATAAGTTAGTATTGTTTAAGGATAAAAGATTTTCGGTATTATTGATGGGATGTTATAGTAATGTAGTTTTAGAAAAAGGACAACCTGCAGGACGGGCGACAACCCATCGCGTCGGAAAAGGCTGTGGGAATCGAACCCACAACCGAAGTGAGACTGGCCTTTATCGCCTACCACTGGCCTAAAGGAAGTCCATGTTTAGTAGAAACTAGTTTTATTATATTAAGAGGTATGATATATGAAGTATAAGTCCATTTTAGGAACCATATATGATTAATCTCACTATAGAATGACTTATGTATATTTATTAACTTTTTCTAACCTTTTGTTTCAGACAGATGGAATGACCCGTCATTCTATCACATGATCTGCTAACACTTCACGAATAACAAATTCTACTTCATTTATTTTAGAGATGAAGTGGAAATTGTTCAAGGAACGAACAACAGTGAGATTGTACCAAAATAATGTAAGTATTTATTCTAATTCAAATTATTCAACTTTAGGGAAACGATCATGAAAACTAAAAATGTTGTCCTAGTGCTCTTATATCTGATTAATCGGATGGTACCATAGATCATCACAAATTTATGGATTTGTGATTGTTGGCTTTTCCATAGCCATGTTCTCTACCACACTCTATCAGAACATGATGGTTTGATTTTTCTTCCATATCCATATTTTCACCTATGTGGAAACCCAGTGATTAGTTAACTTGGGTAACCATTATGTTTGATACTTTCGTTTTTAAGGATTCGTTTTTGTTTTCCTATTTACGATGTGGGTTTCTATTAAAGAAACCTTCGAATAGTAAACCATTTATAACCCCGACGAATTTCGAGGGCGAAATTCATTTTAAGGGGGGTAGAATGTAACACCCCGAGATTTTATGAAAAATATTCTTTTTAATATCACTAATGTCTTGTGTTGTACGCTACACCAAAAGGAGCTTGCACAACACGCATCCTTGATTTTCCTTACATTACACGCAATCGTGACCTTCCTCGATAGTGTGTGTAGTACGCAATAACGAGTTTCACTAAACAACGATATGCTATTAAAACTAGCCGTTATGAATAGTAATAACAACTTTTTGAAATTTTGTAAATTTTATTTTACAAAATGGACTTCATTTTTGGATTCGGAGTATCGAAATTAGCTCAGGGGGAAATTTTGGTGATTTTCGGATAACTTTCATATTTTGATGAATAGTGAAAATTACTAAATTTTAATTAAAAACAACTTTTTCAATCGAAATAATTAATAGTGATAAATTATAAATTTGAGTGGTTTTAAAGTATATTTAGAATATATTTTTACAATTTAATACAATGTTGGTCATTGGATGTAATTTCACATTTAAACCAGTTATAAACAAGTGTCAATATTTTGACAGTTATTATCTCTTAAAAACACGCCTTTTGTTTTGACGACGGGAATTAATTTTTAAATTAATTAATGCAACTGATATGTTTTGAATTTGGTAAAATAGAAATCAATTTTGAGTTCATAATATCAAATATAGCTTAGGCCTAATTTTTGGTATTTTTCTGAAAACTTTCAATTTTTGTTGAATAGTGAAACCACTAAGTGGTAGGTTAAAAACTGGATTTTGCATAAAACTTAATTTTACCGCTTCTATGAATGGAATTTTGAAAATCCGACAGACCCGATTGATATCAGTAAGTAAAATGTTGTTCAATGAGATAAAAATAATTTTTTGGTGAATAGTAACTTTTTACTTTTTTACCGCGGTTAATAGTAAATAGGGTAACTAAGGGTAAATATGATATTACTATTACCCTAACAAATGTCCTAATTCTATTTGATAAGTGTAATTCGACTAAAAACAACCTTATGAATATAATATGACCATTTAGGTCCACTTGTATTAGATTATGACATTTAATAATATTTTATTTAATGAATAGTTAAAATAGTTAAAATCATAGTTTAATAACTAAAACATTTTTAATATGGGGTTATATATAAGATAATTTCGACTATAAATATTAATTAGAAAGATAAAACGATTTCCTACATAATGATATTTTATTTACAATTTTTAGACTTTAAATAAATTAATTTATTTATGACACAACGATGATGCAGTAATTACCCTTTTAAGGAAATGTTAACATAATTGATGTTATAAATGCTCATTTAAATGTAATTTGAGACTTTTTATGAATTACAATAATTTTCTAGGTTACTATGATATATTAGTGTTGATTTAATAAACTTGGTTCGAACATATAATGTTTTTATGACTTTCACAAAAATCATATATCAAATAGTGTCAAAATTGACACAAAATAGTTTTTAAATCAAATATTATATTATTAATTGTTATTTTATTCCTAAAAATCTAAGGTTCAGCCAAATTACTTAGATAAGGATATATATGTCAATAATAAACAATTTGGGGTTCGTTTGGAATGTTATAGTAAGTGTATTAACCATATAGTGTAAGAAAACAAAAAGTCACAGTAAAAGTTAAATTATTTAACTTAGAGTTAAATCTAATTGATAAGGTTAAAATAATAAGATAAACTTGTATAAATCCTATTGGATGATAGGATTTCGACCCATCCCCACTTTAGATTTTAAATAAGACCCTTTGGAACCATTATAAACTGATTTGACTTTAATATAAAATAATATTTTGAGATATTCCTAAGGTGCCCCTCTCCTCAGTTATAAAAGGACACCTCCTCCCCCTCCTCCTCACACCAATTTGAGCATTCAAGCTCGGCCAACCCCTGCCAAAATCCCTTCTCCACTTCCCTAGAATAATACTAGAGGTCCTGGTCTTCTTCAAAGACCAATCTTAGTTCCCTAAGTGGAGGATTCAAAGAGGCGTTTCAAAGAAGAGGTAATATCCATTACCGATCTTTTCAATTTCATTCTTCTTCAACATCTTCTTCTTTAGTTGTTTCATGACAAAGTAATAACATCAGTATTACTTACATACTGAAATGTTATTATAAATATGAAACAACCCTAATTCACCTTCTATCCATCCTACGGAAAAATGAAATCACCGCGCGTGCGTACGTACGGAATACCGTCTCCACGCCGTGGTGTAATCTATTTTCCGCCACCACCATAATAGGATGGTTATAAAGGTGTAATGTGTAACTATATATGATTATTATAAATTGATATTGATAATGAAATATTATACATACACTTCAACACAATTCCACGACCATGGGAACGATATCATCGCTCGTGCGTGCGTACGGAATACCTTCTCCACGACGCGATGAGATTCATTCTCAATGATTAACCATTCATGAATGATTATAAAGTATATATAATAAGTACTAATGAAATATATGACATAATAATGATACTGGAATTATTTATATTTATATGTATGTCATCTAATTAATTCCATTCAATTCAATAAGGAAACAAAAACAGCGTTCATGCATACGTACGGACTACCGTCTCCATGAACGGTGTATTTCATCCCATTTATCGATATATTATATATATATATATATTCTGAATATATATTATATATAAATCATGTTTTACATTCTGGATATAAGTAATCATTATCCAAGTAATCATATTAATAATTACAAGTTAAAAACACGAACGACAAATGAGACGATTTTACCCAAAATGCTACTTTAACATGAATTTAGAAAAGAACGGGTAATATAAAGTAATAAGTGGAACATATATGATATAATAACAATGAATATGATTCTGGAATAAGTCAATAACATGATTTAAATCAGTATACAGGAGGTTCAGACACTTACAAAGCAAGTCGGACCTAAGGTAAAGGGAAATATCACAATCTCATTTTTATCCAAGATTGTTTAACTTTGGCATTTACAGGGGTGTATTTTATCATCCACATCCATGTTCCCTCAATATGTAATATTTTTTCCATCCACTTACAATAGTTTAAATCCAATTTTACCCTTCGGTGAGTTTTTAGTAAAAGATATGAAAGGAATCTTTTGTTGTTTTTCATACGAGGTACTTTTTTTACTTTTTCGACAAAAGTATGCGAAGAATGTTTTTTTTATACAGCATGAATGGATTTTTAAGAATCTTCCTTTACAAGTTTTCAAGTTTATTTTTAATCAACTTCTTTTAGTTTATAATTGTATGACATGTTAAGAAAGGAAAAGTGTTTTTGAAGTAGAATGGATATTTTCCTCAAAAATGGAGTTCAAGTATATTATCAAAATTATTTTCCATATAAGATAATAAAAGGGTTCTGTTATTATCCCTATTATTACATTGGTTTGATTATGTTGTGATGTATGTATTTTAATGAATTCCTTTATCTTATATGAATTGTTTTATGATGTCATGTTGTTTAAGAATCCAGTTTTTATTACATGGGTTACGATATGATGTATGGTTTATGATATGTGGCACACATAAGAAAGGATTCATTATAAGATGGGTGGGACCTATATCTCCCTCCAATGAATTGGGTAAAGATTTTATATCTCATGAGATAGACAGGGCTGGAACGGTAGGTTATACCGGTTCAGTGAAACAGGACTGAAATGAGGGTGACTCGGTTCAGAAACGGACTTTGTCCACTAAGATAGTCTTGGCAATGAGTCTTGACTAACAAGAAATGATTCTCTATGATTATGTGTGTATGCCACAAAGTTTCATGTTTTATGTTATGATTATTGTGATTACATTTCACTGCCATGATTTATCCCATGTTATGAAATTATGATCTCTTTTGCAGGTTAAGATTTCCAAAAGTTATGTGCTTGTGTATACGATGAGATTTATATTTCTTTTGTTTACCCTTACTGAGCATTTGAGCTCACCCTTTTATGTTTTCTTTTCCCCAGGATATAAAGAAAGGTTTTTGGTAAAAAAAAAGGAAGATCTTTTTGGGAGATATTGGAGATCTTTTACCACGATTAGAAGATTACGTTCCGAGTTTCCCAACACACTAAACTATTACGATCCTTGTGTGTGTATTTTTTGTTATGTACTAAGTATTCCGCAAAAGTAATGTAATGTTTATGTACGACAGGCTTCGGGTCTCTACAGCCACGGCGGTGCTGGCTGGTCCCGCGGCCGTGTGGGACTGCGGAGGAGGGATGCGGCTTAAGCCGCGTCCGGTTGTCACGGAGCGGCCCCCGTGTAGGGGGCCGTGACTGCCTTGCGCGGCGCCTGGCCAGCGCCAGCACGCCGGCCGAGCTGCCCGGCTGTACCGCCAGGCCGGGCCACACCGGCCGGGTCAGACCCAGAACCGGGTCAGGTCGGACCCGGAACCGGGTCAGGTCGGACCCTGAACCGCGTCACGTCGGACCCGGAACCGGGTCAGGTCGACCCGGTTCGGGCCGACCTAGTGGGGGTTCGGCCGAGTCAGTCTGGGCCCATACCCCACATTTTCGGACCTTTTCGGTCTTTTGCTCATATCTTGAGTTGCAGACCTCATATCGGCGCATCGTCAGCGGTGATGTGATCCTTGGATCGAGAAGGTCGTTTTAGTATATTACACTCAATGTTTCAGAATACTTTGGGTTTGGCCGGGTTGGTTGGTACACGAAACCAACTGGGCCCTCGGAGCAGAAACACATATATCTTGACCTCTGGATGTCCGATTGATGTGCCGTCTACTTTGATTGATTTCTCAAAGTGAGAAGGATCTTTTGGCTTACTCCACTAAAGGATTGGATGTCGTCGGAGTGCGGTCAGGTTGGTTCGCTCATGAAACCAACCGGGCCCCTCGAACTAAAAAGCCAATAACTCACAGACCGGGCGTCTGATTGACGCGCCGTCTGTCTCGTTGAATTCCTCTTGATGAGACAAAACTTTTGGCATACATCGCCCGAGTTTTGGTTGCTGTTGGATAGTTGCCGGGTTGGATTGTACCCAAAATCCAACCGGGCCCCTGGAACAGAAAAGCTGATATCTTTTAGACTGGACGTCTGTTTGACGAACCTTTTGCGGCATTGGTGATCTCGTTGAGAAACGGTCCCTATGAGTATACCGTATGAGTGTTCGGGGTACAGTTGATATACGGCCGAATTGGTTCGCACACGAAACCAACCGGGCCCCGAGGACGAAAATGCTAATAACTCACAGACCGGGCGTCCGATTGACGCGCCGTCTGTTGCGTTGAGACCCCTATGATGAGGTGGTCCTTTGAGATACTTCTTCGTGGGACTTGTGATACTTGGAATATCTACCTGTAGCTCGTGGAGAGGACACTCCCAGAGACGAGCATGTGGAGTATGGAGACCGTGTAGATGATTGAGACCTGACGACTGGTTGACCGACTCGACATGGAGTAAGTCGAATAGCCCAGTGGACGGAGCACTACCTTGTGAGGTGTAGACCCATGGTGGATGGAGCACTACCTGTGTGATAGTGCAGACCCACGGTACTCGTCCGGAGAGTACCTCTGCAGGCTACTAGGGGGTGTGCACTACTGTGTTCGGGTGGCATACCCCGGCGGGAAGCACTACTGTGTTTGGGTGGCTGACCCATGGTACTCGACAGGAGGAGTACCTCGGCAGTCTTAGATTAGTGAGCAGTACCTCGGAGTCGTGACAGTACCACTGTACACTCTACAGACGGAGCTCTTCAGCAGTTACGGTTTCGATAATGAAAATCTAGGTTTGAGCTGAGTCTATGACCTTTGTGATTACCTTTTGATTGATATGGGTCACTTGATAACATAGGTATATGTATGGACATATACATGGGTGGTGGTTATCCGTTGATTTCATGATCATGGTGTTTCCCTCATGATTGAGATGGGTTACTTGATAACTCAGGTATATGCATGGGCATATACCTCAGTAGAGGTTATCTGTTGATATCTTCTTTGTGGTTATCCATGTTGGTTTTAGTGTGACCTTGAGGGTCTCTGGGTCCCTACTGAGTGTCGTTATACTCACCCCTGAACGGGATATGCCCACACCGTGTTGTGTTGGTTGCATAGGACAGGCAGTGCTGAAGGAGGCCGAGTGTTCGAGGACTTGACGGTACCTCGAGGTGGACTACACGACGAGTCAGTACCCGGAGGTGGACTACACGACGAGTCAGTATCCGGAGGTGGACTTCACTGCGAGACGACACTCGGAGGAGGTTTATGGGAAAGAGCGTTGTGGAGGCTATACGTAGATACCCTTCAGGTAGGATCTGTGGTGGATGATCAAGGAGTTGCGCCATCTGTACCTACCCTTTAGGTAGGATCCGAGGAGGACGACCCAGGAGCCGCTTCCGTCTTTCCAGCTGTTGTCTTTTTCTGTTTTACTTTGTTCGGTTGTAGTTGTAATTTCATTTGGGTTTGTATTCTGGCCCTTTTACCTTTCACCACTTCTCATTGTACATAGTGTTTTGCTTCCGCTTGTACTCTGTGGTGTTTCGCTTACTTTTATAAAGGCAATTCCTTCCCAGTTATCGGTATTTACACCTTTGGTGCTAGTCGCCAGCCCCTGGCCTATGGAAGGCAGGCTTGGGGTAGTCCCGACATGGGCCCCGAGGACGGGTCGTGACAAATTGGTATCAGAGGAGTTGGTTCTATCATAGAACATATAAATCTGATATTTTATTTCTGTGAAGAAATAGTGTTAAGGGTACCGAGTGTGGTCTTCAGTTCAGGGTGTCCAGTGTTGGTGTGGGTGGCTGACGTATCCATACACCAGGACCCTGACAACTGATTTCCAACTTTGTGCACAAAAACACTGATTGTGTGTGTGTTTTCAAAGGTTTTACCTTAAAATAGCTCACACCAGGTCAGCTCACCAGGTATAATCGTTTGACCATGTCACGTTGTTTCTTTCAGGATGCCTTTTCAAGGACGACTAGCTAGAGCCCAGAGGGATCTACGTACTGGGAGCCTACCGAGCGAAGAGGCTTCGGTACCGGGCCCTCATGCAGTCGAGGCACCAACGGAGGCACCAGCGATACTACCATACGTTGGGCCACCGATTCCACCATCCACAGCAGTAGGCGATGCAAGCCACTTGAGCGTGCTGCACGAGTTCCAGCGCCAGAGGCCACCCACGTTTCGGGGAGAGACGGACCCGCATGGGTCTGAGTATTGACTGGGGGAAGTGCTGAGAGTCTTCAAGCTAGTGGGGATGCCTGTAGACTTCATGGTGATCTTTGCTTCCAGCCTTCTTCAGGCAGCAGCAGGCAGATGGTGGAGCAACTTGTTCCAGTTTTGCGACGGGATGACCTTCTCATGGGAAGACTTAGAGACCTTTTTCAGGGTGGAGTTTGTGCCAGTATCTCTACACCCCGAGCGTGTAAGGAGCTTCTGCCTTTGCCGCAGGGTTTTCGATCAGTAGCCGAGTCCTCTGTGGGCATTAGATAGATGATACAGAGGTCTATGAGGACCAGACTAGCAGTTGGGCGATCTCGGGTTTTAGGATCGGTGGTGCGGGGCACCCGGGGTGGGGTCATAGCCAGGCGTGCCTGAAACGGACAGTGTTTCTCCTACGACAGGAAGGGTCACGTGGCGCGTGACTGTACGACCCCCCACACAGTTGATCAACGGGTGTTGGACGAGCCACCGATATAGCATCCCGCCTTTTTATCACATAAACTTTCATTACATTATAAAAAACTGAGGATCTTTAAGGTTTAGTGTCTTGGAAACCAGGAACTTAAAACATGAAAACATAAAACATTCTTCTAAAACACTTGAAAGGCTTCTCCTCATGTTCATCCTAGGTTCATTACTGCATCACATAACCTGGGAGCATACATCAAAAGAAAGGGTGAGCAGAAGTCCAAGTAAGGGAAACAAGGGAAACATTAAACATGTGAACTTGAGATACATCAACTATGTCATGAACTAGAACTTTAAGGCATGATAAAAAAATCATGTGGCATATCATAATAAAAATAAAATTGTCATAACTTGAAGATGTGGATACATCATTTAACATATACAATCATGAACATATCACCAAGGTCCATCCCCACGGTGTCATTTGAAAATTACCAAGGTTATTCACCAAGGTATCGTGAAAATTGTAATCTCTAGTGGTTACATGATTACCCAATGCATTGGAGCGCTATCAGGGCGCACCCTTAAATTTGCCTTTATTATCATGTGAGCCCCATATATCATCATCAAAAATTTCATAAATAACCCATATAGAATAAAGGAAATGGGTTTCATTTCATAATCATAACTTTTTAAAAACTTCTTTAAAGACATGATCTTTATATCACTTTAAAACCCACAGAAAAGGAAGGTGGGTCTCATGTATGTAAATCCCAGAATTTAAAATAGAACATTTGGGTATATATGTGAATACCCATTTAGAAGAAAGAGCTTTGAGTATTCACTTAATAAAATAAAAGGAATTTAGAAAAAGAGATAGACATTTTGAGACAGAAATTCTGCAGCATAACGGCAATGTTCCGAGGTTTGATAAGACATTAAAAGAGAGGTAAAATGGGTCAAACATTCATAAATTACCCATAAAATAGTACATGGACAGAATAAGAAGGATAAATGATCATGGTAATGAGATTTCAAGGACATACCATTTGAAATGAAAAACATGGAAGGAAGAAAAAAAATTAGATTTCTCTTATGAAAGTTTGGCAGCCTAATGGCGTTACTTAAACCTCAACAAAATTATTTGAAACTATCAAATAGGATCTCTCATCATGTGAACATAAGAGTTAAGTATGATAGATATAGAGATAATTCTCCAACATAACAAAAAGTAACTTGAAAGAATTGACATGAAAGTAGAACTTCAAAACGAGAAGTGTGAAGAACCACTTAAAAATTCGGCAGCCTAACGGCGCCACTTAAAACATCAAAATACTGAATTGAAGAGATCAAATGGGGTCTCTCATCATATGAACATAAGAGTCCAGTATGATATATATAGAGATCATACCCCAATATAACAAAAAGGAACTTGAAATAATTGACATGAAAGTAGAACTTCAAAACGAGAAGGGTGAAGAACCACTAAAAATTCTGCAGCCTAACGGCGCCACTTAAAACATCAAAATACTGAATTGAAGAGATCAAATGGGGTCTCTCATCATATGAAAATAAGAGTCCAGTATGATAAATATAGAGATCATACCCCAATATAACAAAAAGAAACTTGAAATAATTTACATGAAAGTAGAACTTCAAAACGAGAAGGGTGAAGAACCACTAAAAATTCGGTAGCCTAACGGCGCCACTTAAAACATCAAAAAACTGAATTGAAGAGATCAAATGGGGTCTCTCATCATATGAAAATAAGAGTCCAGTATGATACATATAGAGATCATACCCCAATATAACAAAAAGGAACATGAAAGACTTGAATGAAAATAGAACTTGAAAACGAGGAAGGTGAAAGAATCCCTTAAAAATTCGGCAGCCTAACGGCGCCACTTAAACATTCTTAAAACGAATTGATGAGAGAAAGGGGGGGTCTCTCATCATATGAACATGAAATAGGCAGTAGGATGAATATAAAATAACATCCTCCAACATAAGAACATGGAGTATAAAAGAAAAGACATAAAAGAGATTACTTGAAAAGAAAGAGAGAGGTCGGATCCCTTACCTTAAAATGTAACTCTTAAACCTCAAAGGATGGGACCTTGAGGGCTTGGGGGCACCTTGGGATGACTCCTTGGGCGGTAATGAGACCAGAAATTCGTTGGGGAAGAGTGGGGAGTCGAATGGATGAGATGAGGGCTTGGTATTTATAGGGAAAGTGAGGGGACAAGGCATTAATGGCCAAGGGACACCTCACATGTGCTTTTCTCAAACCCATGTGCTCTCCCTTGGCATTTACCATGGAGTTAGGCCACATGGGGCCCAAAAAACAATAATTCATCACCCATGGCCGGCCAACCCTTAAAATATCTCATGACATCATCTTGACACAGCTATGATGTCATTAAACATACCGAAACCCTAAAACTGCATTTTTACTATTCACTAAAAATTCAACTTTCTCAGAAAAATCCCAAAATTTCACACTAACCAAATATCAATGCTTTGATTTCAAAAATGAAATCCATTTTATAAAAATAATTTTCTAAATATTTTTAAATTTATTTTTAAATAAATACACTATTCACCGAAAATTCATTTTTTCAGAAAAAACCCCAAAAATTACCATAACATAATATCGGTGCTCTGAGTTCAAAAATGAAATCCATTTTATAAAGATAATTTTCTAAATATATTTAATTTAATTTTTAATTAAAAAACACTATTCACCTAAAAAAACTAATACTTGAATAATAATTTATGAAACCGTTATTTAACCATTTTATTGAATCACATTACTTAATCAAGGTGCCTAGATTATATTAATACTTTCTTTAAATGAGATTACTAATCCATTTGGACACATTACTAATCCTAATCATAAAATCACTATTCACAATTTACTATTCATCAAAAATTAAGTTGATCTTATTACTCTCTAAATTTCGTACTGAACATAATTGTAGAAGATCATTTTTCGAAAATCATTACACATTTTTAATTATTTAAGGTTTACACAACCATTTTTAAAATATCATTTTTCTAAAATTCATCAAAAATATGCATATTGTATTTATCCGGTCATTTGAAAATTCATAAACTTCATCATAAGAAGAAATCCCAATTTTTATTTAAAACAAAGGATTACACAAGGAAGTTACGGTCTCCTTACATAGCCCCTTATCACACCAGCATAGGACCTAAGTGTAAGGTGTGCTAAGGAGAGAGAATCCGAGGGAGGCTCGACCAACATCGCATGAGTAGTAATTTCTATCGGTTTGAACTTCTCGCGAAGGCGATCCCGTTCTAGCTTCACACGATGAAGTTCAGCTTGGGTTTGGTCCAGAGCAAAGCCCAGTGGTGCTACCTCCTTCCCAAGTTCTGTTAGATGGGCTTTGATCGGTCCAAGACTACTGGGTGAGGACATCGAATCTTCTTTCTATATTAATTAACCAAGATTGCTTGTATTTAGAGACAATAGTCAAAACGTTTAGTTTCTAGTGGTCATATTGACCAATGGTCAAATAACAATCAAAACCCAACAGTCTCATTTTAATTATACTCATGTTATCAAATGAAACATTTTTGTTGAGTATAAAAATAAAATAAAATAACACATAAAATTAGGAAACAAGATTTATTTAAAATCTCGGGTCGTTACAATCTTCCCCCCCTTAAGAAATTGTGTCCTCGCAATTTTTTTTTTAAAAATTAGGTTTTGAAATTTCTTTGAAAGTCCCACATCGAAAAAGGATTCAGTAAAACTATTACTTTAAAAGAAAGAAAGGGAAGTACGAAGGTCACCCGAGTTAGCCCACACTAGGATTCCATGTAGGAAAATATGGACAAGGAGGAGAAAACAAAGGGTCATGTTCTGAGGGAGAGTGACAGAGAACATGATTAGGAGAAAGTTAACCATAAGAAAATCCCAAACTTATGATGTGTGTAAACAATCTTTGATTACCTAGTAGGAAATGTAAACCAACAACGTTTTTGTTTTACGTTCTTTTTCATACTTTTGAGGAATTCATTCACAACATAGAACAAGAACATAAGGAAATATATCTAACTTCATATAGAGTTTCACCTTTTAATAAGTTTCTACCAAAACTAATCTTTTCTCCCAAACGATGAGCACTCAAAACTATTTAGTCTCATCAAAACACAAGAATCATCTTCTAGAGAATCACATAATCCCCAAAAGATTAACTATCTATTTATTCTATCTTTAAACATTATCAAAAACATAAAGGGTAAGGTTAAACAACTCTTCAAAAAGGAAGAATCCCATAGGAATGGAAACTACTTTTAAATCATCAAATTTCCATGGTACTACCCAAAGTTCATCATACACCATCCCATAAATAGCGGTCCTTAAAATTCCTCAAAATAAAACAAACTAAGATTGAAACCCAAATACAAGAAGGATTTGATAACATAGTCTTCCAAAATGAACTTCATTGTTCATCTCCAAACAACATCAACCACTCCTAACATCTAAACTAAACATATTTTACCCAAGATAGGTTAATCATTCCCATAAGTAGCCTAAATTACTATAAGTCCACAATAAATTTATCGATTCTTCAAAATATAAGTCAACCTTACTCCTCAATGAAAATACCATAGTAATCTATTTACCTCGATCATATAGGGTCCCTAAAATAGTGATCGTATTCCAAAATAATAATCATCTTTTAATCCCCTAATCACCTCTGTCATATTAATACGACAATCGTCGCATTTCCTATCACATTGGTTTTTGGGACATGTTCTTCCATTTCCCGCCATTAACTAAGAAAAGAAACTATAATTAGGGGCTTATTTACTTAGCTAATATTCATGAAAAGGAAACTTTAATCATAAAAGGATAAACATGTAGAATAAAAGTATACCCTAACTTGTGATCCCCTAGGTTCCAATCTAGGTTATCCATGATCATATATTCTTATGTGAATCCTTATTTTGTTTTATCCTTGTTCCTTTAATAATGGTTTGTACTAAGCTTAGGAATTTACCAAAGCATATCCCCCGGGAGTGTCGTAACCAAGAGTGCTGCAAGGCCCGTTGTTGTGTACCAGTTCCCGTTCGAGTCTAGCTCAAAGCGGTGCTTTCGGGTTTTACCACTATGTACATCTGTGCCAGAGCCACCTCTACCTGCTCGTATCCAGACAGGGATGTATTTTCTTGCAAACCCCTTACTCAATACTCACCAAAATACCAGGAAGATTTCCTATATTTAATCTTTTCTATAGGGTTCTTCATAGATTTTTCATATCCTAATTTCCACAAATAACTAAACCATCCTTTGATACCAACTATAGCATCCCGCCTTTTTATCACATAAACTTTCATTACATTATACAAAACTGAGGATCTTTAAGGTTTAGTGTCATGGAAACCAGGAACTTAAAACATGATAACATAAAACATTATTCTAAAACACTTGAAAGGATTCTCCTCATGTTCATCCTAGGTTCATTACTGCATCACATAACCTGGGAGCATACATTAAAAGAAAGGGTGAGCAGAAGGCCCAGTAAGGGAAACAAGGGAAACATTTAACATGTGAACTTGAGATACATCAATTATGTCATGAACAAGAACTTTAAGGCATAATAAAAAAATCATGTGGCATATCATAATAAAAAAAAAATTTTCATAACTTGAAGATGTGGCTACATCATTTAACATAGACAATCATGAAAATATCACCAAGGTCCATCCCCAAGGTGTCATTTGAAAATTACCAAGGTTATTCACCAAGGTATCGTGAAAATTGTAATCTCTAGTGGTTACATCATTACCCAATGCATTGGAGCACTATCAGGGCGCACCCTTAAATTTGCCTTTATTATCATGTGAGCCACATATATCATCATCAAACATTTCATAAATAACCCATATATCATAAAGGAAATGGGTTTCATTTCATAATCATAACTTTTTAAAAACTGCTTTAAAGACATGATCTTTATATCACTTTAAAACCCACAGAAAAGGAAGGTGGGTCTCATGTATGTAAATCCTAGAATTTAAAATAGATCATTTTGGTATATATGTGAATACCCCTTTAGAAGAAAGATCTTTGAGTATTCACTTAATAAAATAAAAGGAATTTAGAAAAGGAGATAGACATTTTGAGACAGAAATTCTGCAGTATAACGGCAATGTTCCGAGGTTTTAGAAGACATTAAAAGAGAGGTAAAATGGGTCAAACATTCATAAATGACCCATAAAATAGTACATGGACAGAATAATAAGGATACATGATCATGGTAATGATATTTCAAGGACATACCATTTGAAATGAAAAACATGGAAGGAAGAAAAAAAAAATTAGATTTCTCTTATGAAAGTTTGGCAGCCTAACGGCATTACTTAAACCTCAACAAAATGATTTGAAAAGATCAAATAGGATCTCTCATCATGTGAACATAAGAGTTCATTATGATAGATATAGAGATAATTCCCCAACATAACAAAAAGGAACTTGAAAGAATTGACATGAAAGTAGAACTTCAAAACGAGAAGGGTGAAGAACCACTTAAAAATTCGGTAGCCTAACGGCGCCACTTAAAACATCAAAATACTGAATTGAAGAGATCAAATGGGGTATCTCATCATATAAAAATAAGAGTCCAGTATGATATATATAGAGATAATACCCCAATATAACAAAAAGGAACTTGAAATAATTGACATGAAAGTAGAACTTCAAAACGAGAAGGGTGAAGAACCACTAAAAATTCGGCAGCCTAACAGCGCCACTTAAAACATCAAAATACTGAATTGAAGAGATCAAATGGGGTCTCTCATCATTTGAACATAAGAGTCCAGTATGATATATATAGAGATCATACCCCAATATAACAAAAAGGAACTTGAAATAATTGACATGAAAGTAGAACTTCAAAACGAGAAGGGTGAAGAACCACTAAAAATTCGGCAGCCTAACGGTGCCACTTAAAACATCAAAATACTGAATTGAAGAGATCAAATGGGGTCTCAAATCATATGAACATAAGAGTCCAGTATGATACATATAGATATCATACCCCAATATAACAAAAAGGAACATGAAAGACTTGAATGAAAATAGAACTTGAAAACGAGGAAGGTGAAAGAATCCCTTAAAAATTCGGCAGCCTAACGGCGCCACTTAAACATTCTTAAAACGAATTGATGAGAGAAAGGGGGGGGGTCTCTCATCATATGAACATTAAATAGGCAGTAGGATGAATATAAAAGAACATCCTCCAACATAAGAACATGGAGTATAAAAGAAAAGACATAAAAGAGATTACTTGACAAGAAAGAGAGAGGTCAGATCCCTTACCGTAAAATGTAACTCTTAAACCTCAAAGGATGGGACCTTGAGGGCTTAGGGGCACCTTGGGATGACTCCTTGGGCAGTAATGAGACCAGAAATTCGTTGGGGAAGAGTGGGGAGTCGAATGGATGAGATGATGGCTTGGTATTTATAGGGAAAGTGATGGGACAAGGCATTAATGGCCAAGGGACACCTCACATGTGCTTTTCTCAAACCCATGTGATCTCCCTTGGCATTTACCATGGAGTTAGGCCACATGGGGCCCACAAAACAATAATTCATCACCCATGGCCGGCCAACCCTTAAAATATCTCATGACATCATCATGACACAGCTATGATGTCATTAAACATACCGAAACCCTAAAACTGCATTTTTACTATTCACTGAAAATTCAACTTTCTCAGAAAAATCCCAAAATTTCACACTAACCAAATATCAATGCTTTGATTTCAAAAATGAACTCTATTTTATAAAAATAATTTTCTAAATATTTTTAAACTTATTTTTAAATAAATACACTATTCACGGAAAATTCATTTTTTCAGAAAAGACCCCAAAAATTACCATAACATAATATCGGTGCTCTGAGTCCAAAAATGAAATCCATTTTATAAAAATAATTTTCTAAATATTTTTAATTTAATTTTTAATTAAAAAACACTATTCACCCGAAAAAAACTAATACTTGAATAATAATTTATGAAACCGTTATTTAACCATTTTATTGAATCATATTACTTAATCAAGGTGCCTAGATTATATTAATACTTTCTTTAAGTGAGATTACTAATCCATTTGGACACATTACTAATCCTAATCATAAAATCACTATTCATAATTTACTATTCATCAAAAATTAAGTTGATCTTATTAGTCTATAAATTTCGTACTGAACATAATTGTAGAAGATCATTTTTCGAAAATCATTACACATTTTTAATTATTTAAGGTTTACACAACCATTTTTAAAATATCATTTTTCTAAAATTCATCAAAAATATGCATATTATATTTATCCGGTCATTTAAAAATTCATAAACTTCATCATAAGAAGAAATCCCAATTTTTATTTAAAACAAAGGATTACACAAGGCAGTTACGGTCTCCTTACATAGCCCCTTATCACACCAGCATAGGACCTAAGTGTAAGGTGTGCTAAGGTGAGAGAATCCGAGGGAGGCTCGACCAACATCGCATGAGTAGTAATTTCTATCAGTTTGAACTTCTCGCGAAGGCGATCCCGTTCTAGCTTCACACGATGAAGTTCAGCTTGGGTTTGGTCCAGAGTAAAGCCCAGTGGTGCTACCTCCTTCCCAAGTTCTGTTAGATGGGCTTCGATCGGTCCAAGACTTCTGGGTGAGGACATCGAATATTCTTTCTATGTTAATTAACCAAGATTACTTGTATTTAGAGACAATAGTCAAAACGTTTAGTTTCCAGTGGTCATATTGACCAACGGTAAAATAACAATCAAAACCCAACAGTCTCATTTTAATTATACTCATGTTATCAAATGAAACATTTTTGTTGAGTAAAAAAATAAAATAAAATAACACATAAAATTAAGAAACAAGACTTATTTAAAATTTCGGGTCGTTACAACCGAGGCAGATGGAGCGGCTGGTGCTTGAGCAACAACCGAGCAGTGGACAAGGCAGTAGAGCTCCGGGAGAAGGTGGACAATAGAGGAAGTAGTGAATACGTCCTTTGTATTTCTAGTTCCATGTTGCTATTGTATTCGTGTCTTTGTACAATGATCTGCAATAATAAAAGGACAATTATCATTGTGATGTTTGATTTCCTGTCCTCATTGTGTGGTTGATACTAAGTGGTCCCGGTTAAGACTGTTGACTTGACCCTCACTTTTGAGTTTTCTACTAGAGGAGACCCAGTGACCTCACACTAATGCTGACAGTGTGACTCGACCCTTGGAGGCGAGAGTGACAGTTGGAATCTCTTGGTGGAAACGTCGAGGCCTTACGACATTGGTTTGACTATGGATTGGGCAATCACAGTTCACACAAAAATTTTCGGTATTAGGCAATAAGGTTATGGATTAACTACGAGGTCGGGATGGGTTTTCCTTGGTCGGAAAAAAAGAAACCCCAGGCAGCATAGTATAAACTCTTGAATAGAAGGGTGTGGCTGATCATTCTTGAGACAGTCAACCTTACCCTCGTGGGAGCAGCCGTTTCGAGTTCCAGTTCTAAACAGGAATTGGAGACCTCTGGAGTGCGAGGATGAAGATCACGTCCTTATACGTGTCTCACCTCGACGAGGTTTACGGAGATGTGGCCAAGGTGGCAACTTATCTCTGAGGTTCAGCGGACCTTCTTAGGTCCTTAGGTGGGTAGGCGTGGTGGTTTACCGCTTGACCCATCCACCTCAGTTGCACCAGGTGCACGATGACTTCCACATATCTTAAATAAGGAGATATGTGCTCGACCCTTCGCATATCATCGACCATGGGGAGCTGGACGATGGTGATAGGGTGTCTTCACGGAGGTTTCAGTGGGGATCGAGGATCGACAGGATAGATCCTACGAGGATGATCGATTCCTTGGGTGCACTTTCTTTGGCAGTACAGGAACCTCCAGATGAGCACATGGGAGCGGAAGGCTCAGATGCATGATCTGTGCCGCTTTTGTGACCCTAGTTTGTGTTAAAGATTTACGAGGACGTAAATCCCTGAGGTAGGAGTAATGTAAAGACCCGTAAAATTCAAGGGATTTCTTTTAATTTTCTTTGGGATTTTACAAGAACGCAGTTTCTGATGGCACCTGATTCCGAGGCCCGGTGTGCCTGGAATTTATTTCCGAAGTTTAGCTCGGGTACGTTTAGTGAACGAATGAGCGGGTTTTTCTAACTTTTGAACCGGTGCTCGGAATCGAATTCTGAGGGCACCGATGGAATCGCAGCGCCAGTATTTTCATAGAAATGCCTTTTCTGGAGTTGCGGTTTCTCGGGTGTGGTTTTTAACTTTTGGGGTTAAGTTAAGAAATAAAATAAAGTGGTGTGACAACTTTATTTTATTTCACTTAATGCCACTTAAAAGCCACTTAAGCTAAGTTAAGCGGATAGGGTGGATCCCAAAATATCCTACCCACATGGTAGGATATTAGTGAGGTGGGGCCCACATGAGCCCCACCATTTCATTCCTTCTATGTAAAACACCAGCAACCCCCCTCTTTAATGAAAGTCCACCGTGCGTTTTTCTGGTTAAGAAACGCCTCATTAATTGGGCAGTTAAATCATTACAATTAATTCATTGAATTAATTGTTCGTTTCTTTTCATTTGAAATTCAATATTGTCATGTACGTTAATAAAATAAGATAACCCTTATTTTATTTCTGTTGGAACTTGTGGCGTGGATGAGGATTTGGAGGATATCATTCTTCTTCGACGAAGAACGCGAAGAACGCGAAGAACGCTCCGACCTCCAATGAAGAACGCCAAAACCTCAGAGATCGACGACGCGACGTCGTACACCGCGACGTCAACGACGCTTCTTCCGTGACGCTCCTTCCGTGACGTTTCATCCGCGATGATCCTTCTCTTCTGCGATGATCCCCTTCTTCCACGACAGATAATTCCACGATGAACTCGCGTTCGAAGACAATGCTTGAGGTAGGGAATTATTTGAGAATGATTTTATTCCCTCATTTCATTCATTCTAAAGAAAACAAGGAAACACGGATCAAATTATTATCTAGTTGATCCACGCATGTTTTCCTTGCGGGTTGGGAATTTTTGTTGAGGGAAGTTGTGGGGGACTATTTTATTTTGATCGTGGTCTCATATGTCACCTTTATTGGTTTCATTTTGGGCCGCCTGTTATCATACTAACGGGGCGAGGTCAGACCGCACGAACACGGCCGACCCTCTTTCCCCACTTGTGGTTGAGTTTGTTGCGGCACGTGAAAGGAAGCGCGATGCCATTGTACCTCGTGGAAACGAGAAGAAAGAACGCGAAAAAAAGTGTGGTGCCGTCGTGCCGCGCTGTTGGGGCCAAACAAAACCGCAGGCGGAGTTGGGGCCGCGAAGACGATTTGAAGACCCCGCTTCTTGTTGTCGATGTACGGATCGACGGATGATAGTGAGGCGGGCCGTGAAGGCGTTTTGAAGGCTTTGCAGAGAAGAACGAGTCCCGGGACGAGCACTGGCGAAGACCTCGCACAAATCGGACCACCAGAGCACGTCCTGTGGTCCGCAGAACCCCACTGCGGTGCGCCACGCCAGCACGGCGGCGCCGGCGGCCGGAGGCGGCGGCCGCCAGGATGCGGTGGCGCCCAGTGCGCCGCCGGGAAGACCCACTGCGGCCGAAGCCGCGACGGCACTGGTCAGTCCCGCGGCCGCGCGGGACCTCGAAGGAGGGACGCGGCTTAAACTGCGTCCGGGTGTCACGGAGCGGCCCCCGCGTGGGGGGCCGCGACTGCCTTGCGCGGCGCCTGGCCAGCGCCGGCTTTTGGTCCGAGCCGCCCGGCCGAACCGTCGGGTCAGGCCACACCCAGCAGGGTCAGTCCCGGAATCGTGTAAGTTCGACCCTATTCGGGCCGACCCAGGGGGGGTTTGGTTGGGTCGTTCCGGGCCCAGACCCCCCGTTTTCGGACCTTTTTGGTCTTTTGCTCATACCGTGAGCTACGAGCCTCCGATCGACGCACCGTCAGCGGTGATGCGATACTTGGATCGAGGCGGTCGTTTCGGTATATTAAACTCAAGGTTTCAGAATATTTTGGGTTCGGCCGGGTTGGATCGTACACGAAACCAAACGGGCCCTCGGAGCGGAAACACTTATATCTTGAGCTCCGGATGTCCAATTGACGTGCCGTCAACTTTGATTGATTCTTCCATGTGAGACGGATCATTTGGCTTACTCCGCTCATGGATTAGATGTCTTCGGATTGCGGTAGGGTTGGTTCGCTCACGAAACCAACCGGGCCCCTGGAACGAAAAAGCCAATAACTCACAGACCGGGCGTCCGATTGACGTGCCGTTTGTCTCGTTGATTTCCACATGATGTGAGGGAACTTTTGGCATACATCGCCCGAGTTTTGGTTGCTGTTGGATAGTGGCCAGGTTGGATCGTACCCGAAATCCAACCGGGCCCCTCGAACCAAAAAGCTGATATCTTTCAGACTGGACGTCTGTTTGACGAACCGTCAGCGGCATTGGAGATCTCGTTGAAAACGGTCCCTATGAGTATACCCTATGAGAGTTCGGGGTACAGTTGAGATACGGCAGGATTGGATCGCCCACGAAACCAACCGGGCCTCGGGACGAAAAGGCTAATAACTCAAAGACCGGGCATCCGATTGACGCGTCGTCTGTTGCGTTGAGACCCCTATGATGAGGTGGTCCTTTGAGATACTTATTCCTGGGACTTGTGATACTTGGAGTATCGACCTGTAGCTCGTGGAACATACCCTCTCAGAGACGACCGTGCGGAGTACGGAGACCGTGTAGCTGACTGAGACCTGACGACTGCTTGACCGACTCGACATGGAGTAAGTCGACTAGCCCAGTGGATGGAGCACTACTTTGTGATTTGCAGACCCATGGCGGACGGATTACTACATGTGTGACAGTGCAAACCCGCGATACTTGCCCGAAGAGTACCTCTGCAGGCTACTAGGGGGTGTGCACTACTCTGTTTGGGTGGCATACCCCAGCGGGAAGCACTACTGTGTTTGGGTGGCTGACCCGTGGTACTCGACAGGAGGAGTACCTCTGTAGTATTAGGTTAGTGTGCAGTACCTCGGAGTCATGACAGGACCACTTTACACTCCAGAGACGGATCTCTTCAGCAGTTATGGTTTCGATAATGAAAATCCTTGTTTTAGCTGAGTCTATGACCTTTGTTTTTACCTCTTGATTGAGATGGGTCACTTGATAACTTAGGTATATATATGGGCATATACCTGGGTGGTGTTTATCTATTGATTTCATGATCATGGTGTTTTCCTCATGATTGATATGGGTTACATGATAACTTAGGTATATGCATGAACATATACCTAAGTAGATGTTATCTGTTGAGATCGTCTTTGTGGTTATCCATGTTGGTTTTATTGAGACCTTGAGGGTCTCGGGGTCCCTACTGAGTATCGTTATACTCACCCCTGCACGGGCTATGCCCGCACCTCGTTGTGTTGGTTACAGAAGACGGGCAGTGCTGACGGAGGCCGAGTGTTTAAGGACTGGACGGTACCCGGAGGTGGACTAAACGACGAGTCAGTACCCAGAGGTGACTACACGATTAGTCTGTATCCAGAGGTGGACTTCACGGCGAGACGACACTCGGAGGAGGTTGACGGGAGAGAGCGTTGTGGAGGATATCTATACCTACCCTTCAGGTAGGATCCGTGGTGGACAATCTAGGAGCTGCGCCATCTGTACCTACCCTTCAGGTAGGATCCGAGGAGGTCGACCCAGGAGCCGCTTCCATCCTTCCAGTTGTTGTATTTTTTTGTTGTTCTTTGTTCAGTTGTAGTTGTACTTTCATTTGGGTTTGTATTCTGGCCCTTTTACCTTTCAGCACTTCTCTTTGTACATAGTGTTTTACTTCCGCTTGTACTCTGTGGTGTTTTGTTTACATTTTTAAAGGAACTGACTTCCCAGTTATCGGGATTTACGCCTTTGGTGGTAGTCGTCAGCCCCTGGCCTATGGAAGGCGGGCTTGGGGTAGTCACATCACGGGCCCCGAGGACGGGTCATGACATGAATCATTACTAGGAGGTTTCAAAAATTATACCACATGGAAAGAGGGGAATACTATTAAAGGATACCTCATATAGAAGGTTAATAACATTAAAGGATACTTAAATTTTACATAAATAGAGGAAATATTAATTGGAGATATTAGTATCATAATGAAGATGGATCCCTAGCTGAAAAAGATGCATAATTATGCTGAATATACATGGAATGAAAGGTATACAAGTGGAATTAATAAAATGATAACCATAAGGAATAAAAATAAGAATATTGGATGAAAATGAATTATTTATCATGCCCAATCATAGTCCACTACATAAGGATATCTTATTAATAACCCCTGTCCTAGTACACATAATTTTTATAATTTTTTTTGAGTGATACATATTTATATTAGATATATGATCTATGGGGTGAATATATTTATGGAAGATAAATTCATTGAAGGTATATGAATTTTGTAAGTGGTATTGAATAATGAACCAATTAAACTAACTAAAAAATGGGATTTTAATAGGTACTAGAGCCTTATCCAGGATTATATGTTAATTTTAGATAAATTCCATTTAGAATTAATGACCATTATTAAAATTCATCATGTTTTTTCTAAATAATTAAAATAATGTGATGATGAAGAGATTTAAGTTAAATGATTTATGATCTAAAATTAAAATGGCTTTAATGCATTATCTAAGATTATTAAGCGGTATAATGAAAAATATTTTGATCAACTAGTGATATATGGAATATAAGACGTAGTGTCAGCCCCTAAAGAAAATGTATGGAATATTGACAAAAAATAATTTACCTTCATTGTGGATTTCATGTTAGATTTATTTTTATGTGAAAAATTAGTATCATCTATTTTTTCTGATTCAAAAAACTTATTAAAATTTAACCCCACATAGAGTTTTTCCTATATTTTTTTATACTTGATGAACTACATTGATTTTTTTGTTGCATATGTAAAGACATGTTATCCTTATAGAGAAAAAGGGTATTCCCAATGAACTAGGAAAACAAATTTCAATTTCTATAATGTTTTATGATTTACAGTCTCTGTGATTTATTTTTGTATATTTTGATGATACTATATATGTGTGGATACAATCACATAGAGATTATGATTTGGGACTTTAAAACTCATGTTCCACATATTTATAGGTATACTTGGGGTAAATGGAGAATATTGAAGTTATTAATATAAATTCATATTCCATCAAATATTCTCTATCATAGTATTCTTATAGAATTTTTTGATGACTCTATTCCAAGTGGAATGTTCACTCACATAAAATCTATGAATAATGAAAATGTTGATGAAATAGGAGTTGAACCTCAAATATCTTTTCAAATAATTTGAATAAGAAAATGATGAAAATAATGATATAAAGATAGATAGAGTCTTTAATTTTTGGATAATAACTATGTGGTATAAGGAGTAACAATTTTTAATGACTATATTGAATGTAAGTTAAGTGTTCAATAGGGATAAATTTTTATCATGGAATTGGAAACATGAGATGAATATAATATATATAAAGTTGATAGTGCCTAAAGTGTTGAATGATATTGTAAAGTGACGAATGGTGAGAAGTATGTGAATGATTTTAATGTATAATTTGTTATGTTAACTCTCTAAATATATATTTATATTGTTACAAAAATATATTTTTGTTACCTGAAAATCTTGTGAAATTATTTTGATGAAAATTGAGAGTTAAATTTAAAAAATTGATATAAATAATAATATCATATTTAGTGTTTATGTGAGATTAATTATATGAATATTTTTTTAAATTAATCATTAAATTTTTTTTCATGGGATTTGGGGAAATTTTTCTCCATAGAATCCATACAATTATTTATTATTGATAGATCTTTACTATAGAGATTTAATATTTTGGAATTAAAAACGAATCCAAAGTGTGTGATTTTTATTACAAATTTTTTTGTATGATTTCTATAAATTATATTCGTATTTTTTAGACATTATAGATTTTTTTTCAAATAGATAGTGTACAATATTTTTTGGAGAATGTAATGATAAAAAATGTAACAAGTAAGAAAAAATACAACGGGGAATACCACATTAATTAAAATGTTTTAAGATGGAAAATGGAGTTGAAACATTATATTAAAAAATTTAAAATTTGAATAATTGTTATGGTATATGGAGGGTTGAATAATTGAAGTCACTATATTAAATATATGGGGGAGACTATGATTACATGTAATGATACAATGTGTTAGGTCAATGTATGAAGTACATGCGATGAGAGGATTTATTTCTGAGGACCAACCCAGCATGGAAAGACTTTATATGGTTTATAAAGTGTGTATTTATTCTAAAAAAGGATTTATCATTTTTATAGGAAATAAACCTTTTATTCAGATGTTCAAATATGATGTTTTGTTTTATTGGGTATCCACATGTCTGTTATGATATTTAATAGGTCATGGTCGTGCTAATTATGATGATAGACACTAGGTATCATGAAATTTCAAAGATGTTTCATCTAAAATTATGCTTCCATGGATGCCATAATGATATTTTAACAATTTTTAGAAGTGGATATGAAATATAGTGTATTATGAAATGTAGTTTGGAAATCATATTACTTGTGGGAAGAAATAAAAAAGAGTGTTGATTATAGAAACAGTTGAAGAGGATTTCATAGTGTGTTTTAGATTTTACAATGTGGAACAAGGAGCCTAAAATATAGATTATGGAAAGGGTAATGAACCCCATATATGATTAACATAAACATGTTTCTAGATATTTGCTATGCCATGTTGGGAATTGTTTTAGATACATGTTCTTATATTTTAGGTGGAAATTAGTAGCTCATAATGGAAGAAGGGGTAATGGACATACTATCTCCAAGTGATGAACTATATCATGGTGCATAGTATGTAATACTATGGCCATTCAATAATTAATCAAATTAAATATTAAAAATGTCCCAAAATATCAATATATGTAAACACAATGTTTGGAATATCGCTATTTTAAGTTGATATGGACAAAAAACCTCATGGTGGAATCCATACTTGTCATTGTAAAAAGAAAATATAAAAAGATAAATATTAATTTTGACTTAAATACATATGATATTGAATGATATTTAAAAAGTAAATCCTTATATAGTGGGAATATTTTACACAATTAATTACCATGGGACCCTTTGAATTATAATGAGATTTATATTATAAGGATATGATCCCAACCTTAAAATTAAGGTCTTGGAGTTAGTATAATCTTATATGAACTGAAATAATATTTAATAGAAAACAAATAAAGAAAATTCTAAATATTATGAAGATGGAAAATTATATATATATAAATGGATTCATGTGAATAAATTTATTTATATAAAATATTTATATTTGGATCAAAGAATAGAATTGTTTCATTAATATTCAAATGTAGAAAATGGGACTACATAAGAAAATATAGTTTTTTCTAGAAAAGGAATATCCAATTGATATAGGAAATCATTAATCACATCTAGTATGTTGAATGTAGAGTCTCGCGAAGAATGGAATACCATATATTGTTCAATATAAATTATGTAATATATAGTGCATCGTGAGTAATTATATTCAAGAATTGTAGTTCATTTAGGGTATAAGGAACTATAAGAAAAAGATAATTACCTTGAAAAGTAATTATTCTCACCTGGATAACCATGAGAAGAAGTCAAAGTTTAAATAAATAATCATATTGTGTAATTATTTATTATTTTAATTTTTTTATTGTTTTTGAGTATAGAATACATATAATCATCTCACAATATGAATAATTATTCTTTTCATTCCTTTGAAGTGAATTGTACAGTGAATTATAGATCAACATCACATCAAATATATACCAAATTATAGAAAGAGATTTTTTTACATTTATTTAAATGAATCCATCATGTTTTTAAGTTGTTTAAGAATTTAAATGATGTAGTACATGAAGAATAATAAAAAATGATCCATGGGTATGATGCACGTGAACCACAAACCATTTAAGGGAAGTGATCCTTGACAAAGAGTGATAATTGTTGAATATTATATCCACAAAATTATGTATTATAGTGTATTTTTATATGTCGACACATCATTTTGTGTTTGATATTTATTATGTAGTGTAGTGTGGGTGAAAAAATAAATATTGATATGTATTGTATAATTTCATTTATATATCAGTGATTTTTATTTGACAAGGGAACAGTTGAAGGAAAAAGATATTTAATGTGTTCCTACTAATACAGTAACATTATTAGATATTGGGTGAAAATAAATGTTTAGTTTTAGAAACATTTGGATTTATCCTCTCTCTCAAGGTTCATTGGTACATTCTCAACAACTCATTAGTAAAAACCCAACATGATGATAGAATTATATTATAATGGAATAACATTCCATTTTAGAGGTTATTAACACCCTAGTGAAAGAGAAATGAAAATGTATTATGGATCTTGAAGGAGAAGTTATAGACATGAGGAAAACATGTTTCTTAATAGAAATACATGGAATTGGTAGTTTTATAATTCATGATGTCAATATTGTGTAGGATATTAATTAATATCTATAAAACAAGGGTGATGATAATATAAATAATTATTTCATAATTAATGAAATTTTGGATTTGGAAATAATGAAAAATAAAAAATCATCCATGTTGAACTTGGATGAAATTCCCCAGTCCAAAAATGAAGTGATAATTTTAATTATTCTATAAGTAAAGAGAGTACATGATAAAAATATATGTGAAATTGTTTCAACATGATGCAATATTAAAGATTGAATTTCAAAAACAAATAGCATGGAAGAACATTATTTTATCATTGTATGTATGAACACAATGTTATAATTTTTTATTAAGCTTTAAAATATATCTCATTCTATGAAATTGATATAAATTTTATAATATATAACTACTAATGAGTAAAAATATATATATAAAATATTCAATTGTGTCTTTTTTCTGTTAATCATGATTATTTATAGAATAACCCGAGATGTTAAATAGTGTGCATATAAAAATTAAATAATAATATTGATTATTATATAACCTATCATAAAATTTATTTAATTTTTTAGTTAAGAATTTTATAAATCTAAATATATATTTAAGAGAAAATCAAAATATCTCACTAAATAGAGTATATTTCAAACCAAAGAGATTTACTATTTAATTTTTCATCGTGTATGAAGAATTTTTCAAATAAACACTTGTTGATGTGTGGATAACATTATATGAATTAAAAATGTAGTCCATATGTAATAAAATTTAGTAAGAATAAAAGATACACCTTGATATCAATATATTTATTATTTATATCATTGTAAATGAAGTGTTTTTATTTATCGGTGGTTGAATTTGAAATTATATGTATATGGTATATCATATGAGTAGTGGGAATAAAACCTAATGTGATCTCATATGTTGTTCGATGAATATAGTAAAATTTAAAAAATGTCAAAGGAACGTCACATCACTATAAATTTAACATATGATATAAATATATATAATGAAATTGGAATATAATAAACATAATAATTTTTTATCCTTTTCAATTTTAAAGGAAAAATTCTTGCCACATCACAACAATTCTTAATCACACCGTGAAGATATTATGGGGATTTCTAGATCTCTGGATATTTAGAGAATATTTTTTGTTGGATTTAAGGACACAATATGATGTAAAAGTGATAAAAATTAAACTAACTCATGGAGAAACGTTGAATATTTTACAATATTTATATTCAAATATAAATAATTTGGATAATATGATAGATGTGTGTTCTGAAGTGGAAGATGATAAATGGAAAAGGAAAAGAAATTACCTAACCTATATAGGAAGTGCATGTTCTTACTCAATCATGTAAATAATTAAAATAATTAGGAATAATCAATATAATATTTATCCTATGTTAATATTTAAATTTAGTGAAAATTGGGTTTTTGTTTGTCGTTCAAGGACAAAATATTTTGATCCAAAAGTGAGTCAAATGAATATAATTGATTCTAGAGTGTATATTCTCACACTATATCGGATAGTTTACAACACCATCGATTCAATTTAAAAATAAAATTGGATTGGAAGAAGATATGATATTCCCTCCATGATGTGAAATATGACTACATGAATTCTAGTGGTTCTAGATAATTTAATTCCTTAATATTGTGAAGTATTTTTGTTCCATAACCATTAAACAACGATTAGGTTCATGCCTTGTAGCATTAAACAACACCATGAGGTGACTATGAGTTATACTAATTAGATGTATAATTTCTAAATATTTAGATAAATAAAATGGAATACATTTTTTCATATAATTTTGGATCTATTAATTGACTAAAGAATCATTTCATGATTAAGGATATAAACTATAAAATCACAAGAAATAATAATACCACAACAAAAATGTAAGTCACATCAATGTTGGTTAGTTTCAATTTTACATGGTAAATTAAATTGGAAATTAAAACACAATGTAATTAATTAATCTTTGAGTGATTTATTAAAATTAATTGGAACCTAACAGACTTAAACAATTTAATTGTTCCACCTTGAATAATCATGGCGATTTTTAAGAAGTAAATTCTATCTAAACACTATCTATAAGTTTTGGTTGTTGTAAGTCTATAAAACTGCTCATTGTTGCTCACGAAAAATTCTAAAGCATATTGAACTATTAGAGACACATGGAAAATGGGATATCCAAAAAAAAGTGTAATATTGAATATCACATTAAGAAGAAGAAAAATAGTGAACATGAACATTAGAGTTAATATCTACTTCAATGAAAGAATAAATAGATCCATATAATAATACCAATATCACAAATGGTTCTCTTCTTGAATAGGAGGATTGAGAGGATATAGAAATCGCTTCTATATTCAGTTGGAAGAAAATAAAGGCCATAAGATAGTTCTATTAAGGAATTATCCTCAACTATACTAATAGGAAATTGTTCATCTGATATTTTATAATATTAGATTCAAACCTCAAATAAAGGTCTCGATATCATCCATGGTACATGGAAGAGAGGAAATCGAAGTGAATAATAGAGTATCCTAAAACTAGAAGAAGTGTTGTTAGAGACATATATCACTGTATTGAGATAGAACAACATATCTATAAACTATTTAAGAGGACCCATATATATATAAACTATCCATGCCTTATCTAATTGGAGATGAAGATGACAAAAGAAAAGGATGCTCCCAAGTATTGGATGTGTTCCTTGATGGAACCTTATAAGTACTTAAATACTATGTTATAATGAATTTTTTGTACATAAAAATAATTAAATTTGTAATATTATTAGATGTATCCTATTATTTGGGAACAATGTAATGTCAACTTGTCTTGTGTGTGCTTTTTATTATGTATTAAAATTTATTCAATCTGGTTTGGATGAAAAAACAATGCGTGGTTAAATGTTTTACCCAAATCAAGGGAATAAGATCCATGGAGACAAAAGGGACCAATTAAGTGATAAAAATAAGTCTTTACAAACCTATATTTACCAACCCTACTCAGGGTGACCTGATTTCTAAAAAGTGGTATCATATCCAAAAGGATGTGATTTTCATGTTCAATCTATTAATGAATTATGATTTGCTGTGATCCTAGATTCTATTATAAATCATCAAATTCACAGGAAATAATATTTACAGATAGATAAATAAAATGCATATGGTTCATTATGATTATGGAAATGAGGTATTTGAGATCATTTTTAAATATATATATTTGACAAGGAAAAATTTTAGTAGTGGATATGTAAGGACTTTGATGATATTGGAGATATCATATTCCATAGTTTACAAGAAACACACTCATTATTTTTATTCTTATAAAATATAGAAGAATATATATATATTTATGGAATATCAGTAGAATTGATGGTTATGGATTTATTGGTATAACCCTAAAAATTAAACAAAGACTACCATATATAAAAATAAAATAATGATAAGAATAAGTTTAAGAATCATAAGAAGCCATTCATTCATTTAGAGGTGAGAAACCCAATTAAATAATTAAATATCAGTACAAAAATGATTTGGATGTTTTTTCCCATATTATCCTAGAGATATATCAATGTGTTGATTAAGGTTATGAAATGGAAATATCATTAAGTTTTTAGTTGTGTGAATTCTTATGTATTGATCAATATTATATCTAATATCTTTATGAGAAGGTGTATCAATCATAAATAATTCACTATGTGGATATATATATATCATTATATATTTTTCCATGTATAATATCATATATAAAAAATTATATAATTCACGGAATATTGTTACAATCTAAATGATTTTAATGATAAACTATTAAAATATTCTACATGAAGAACATAAAATATATATATGGAAAAAAATTCCATATATAATTAAATAAAAGAAATAATTATCCCTATAAACATAGAACATGGGTAATTGAGAAAATATGGATTAGATGTAGACTCATGGTTAAAGGATATGTCCAATCGACCAAAGAATAAAGATGATAATATCAGAGAGTTTGAATAAAATCCCTATCTTTTAATAAAAAATTATAAGGTGTAAATCCATCCAAAGTTGTCATCAATATATGAAAGATGAAATATTAAAAATATTAACTCAAATGATAAATGAAATGATATTTAAAATTTAAAATATGAATTTAAATATATTTTTCATGATTAATTTTGATGAAAAGGTTTTTAGGAGAATATCACTTTGAAAAGATAATTTTTTTCGGAGAATGGGGAATAACATAAGTATTTTATAGATTCCCAAGGGATCATATGAAGCAAGAATTTTTCTATTATAATATATCAATTGAGAAGTGAAATACTGATTTATAAATTTAATAGTAAATGATTTAATAATTCTAACCCTTGAAAAATATATTGAAATTAAAATATGATGGGTTTAAAAGAAGCAATAACCAAATCCTCCATTATGATGAAAGAAAATAAATATTTTACACATTTAGAAAAATATATAGAAAAAATATTTATTATGTTAGAGTAAAATCAAGGAGCTTAAGGATGGGTGAAAAAGTCACTAATGATGATTCACTTATAATAGTCTTCTTTCAAAAGATTGATATAAAATTTTTCATATAAATATGAAAAAGGAATTTTATCCACCTATGGTAATGAATAATATTCATGTTAGGAAATACATATAGTGTAAAAAATGTATAAGTTATTTTAATAAAAAATTAAGGGGAAATCATAGGGGATTACTTAGTGTTTTATGAAATCATATCATGAGGAAAGGGGTGAAGGTCACTGAAAGAGATCCCCAATATCTAGGGATACATGAAGAAATATTCTTTGTAATCACCAAAAAATAAGTTACATGAATAATAAGGGAGAGTCCCATAGTATATTGGAATCCTAAGATATTGGTGATAAATAAAACTAGAGGAATTATCTAGAATGAAATATATAGATTTTTTATTGAATTAATGACCACTATAAAGTCTTTGAATAATGTTTGAAATAAAGGTTTGGATTATAATAACCAACCACACACATCATCTTGAAGATGTTGGAGGTACCCATCTCTCCAAGTGTTAAATATTTCTAATATCTATTGAATGTGGCTCATATTTTTTAGGGAGATTTGATATTTTAATAATTTAAATTCAAATGATATGGAGGGATATAAAATACATAATTATATTTAAGGGAAATAAATAATACATATTCTATCAACTAACTATTTACAAGATACCTTGATAGTTCTATGAGAAAATTTCATTACCATAAATTTGATCCCAAAGATGATAACTATCTATTAAAATGATGTAAATAGCTAAAGGAATTAATGGGATGTTGATTTCAAATAATCAATGGATGTTAAGCCTTATCTATGAATGTTTAATCCTTTTGAGGATTTAATATCATGAATATATAGTGGTATCAAATATTTATTATAATATAGTTGTATAAATTGAATCATCCTATGATATTTCTCATAGAATTTCATTTTATGGATTATTTGTAATAGATTTTTATTTTTGTATGATCAAATCACTAGATTTTCTATAAATGATATTAAAATTCCAGGTTTTTCGAATTCATTTATGTGGGTGAGTGACATGTAAAGATGTATGGGTCCTAATATATACCCTTATTTCCAACACTAGGTTCATAATCCATATGTAATGAGGTTTTGTGGAAAAAAAGAATGTCATGTTGTAATTTAACCTTTTAAAATTATTCTATAAACTAAAATTTTGTTGGATAAATTGTATTATTGTTGGAGTGGTTTTAAATATAGATTTATTTTTTAAAATATGTGGTTCAAGATTTATATTGAGTCATTGAAATTCATTGAAAAATAATATATTTTAATATAAATATTCATAAATGAATGATAGATTCACGAGGTTTTCTAATGTTCACTTATGCAATTATATTTAATGGAATTTATTTCATTTTAAAATTAGAAAAAAATCTCTACTTATGTTTATTTTATAATTTGATAAGTTCAAGCGTTCCCCATTAATAATTTTTTTATATTGCTAAAAATATAGAGAAAATTTTAGTATAACAGATGGAGATATCCCGGTGGGGTTGGGTGATATATGGGAGATACCATTAACATAAATAACTATGGGAATGAAAATGAAATGTAAAAATATATATCTAACGAATGGATGGATTTTTTATTTTAATATGGGGAGGAAATATGTTTGGAATGACATTTGGATGTTAAAGGGGGATGAGATATATGGATCATCAAACCATGTCCATGAATTTATTTGATGTATATATCGAAGGATATATTTAGGTTAATATTCAAAACAATACAAGGGGGAATGTTTGAACCAATCATTTTGGTGGTGTATTTGTTTTCTCTAACTATATTTGTTATCAATCATGAATAAAGTATTCACATTATCATCAGGTTATATAACGATATTCAATAAATAATTAGAATAAAATTTCACCTAGAATGTATAATGGTAAATTAAAATCAAAAAATTAATATAGATATTTATCATGTTTATATATAGGGAAATATTGTTGTTTGATTTATATAACACTGATTTTGAAATGAGAAGGTGTTGATTTATTTTACAATTATTATGTATAAATCATGTTGCGAGGTCATGCTCTATGTCAAGAATAGACTAATATTCAGAAAACAAATTTACAGAATATCTTTATATAAATAACATATTTTTGGAATATTCATAAAGCAATTGGATGAAGAATAACTTGAAATTTATGGTTTTATCCTTTAGTGTTTTGAGCAGAAATGTTGGACACATTTTGGAAATAATAGTCACACAAAAAAATAGATTTAAATGATTTATATTGAAATGAATATTTGAAGAATAATGTGGCATGGGGTGTATGGATGTTCCAAAATATACTATTGATGTATATTCAGATATTTTATAGTGTTACTTTGAATATATTTCATGATTCATATTCAAATGTATGAATCCTAGATAATATATGAGATTTTTTTTCTACAGAGGCATATGAAAAATGGAAAAAGAATGAAAATTTCCTTCAACAATTATTTCTACATCATCATACATACTAAGGTGAATAATAGTAAAATGCATAAGGAATACATAAGATAATATTTCACTTATGTGAGGATTAAAAAATATATTAGTTTATGTTTTTGGGTGTTACACAACAATATACTAGGCCACAAAGTAAATAACATTAGATGAATTTTAGTGATTTTGTAGTGTATATTCTTATGATATAGAGGATTGGTCATGCCTCAAAAGAATCAATCATAAAATATCATTGATGTGTAATTCACAATGAGATACAATAAATGTCAGGAAGGGATGTTGGGTAAATTTTAGTGATTCCATGAGATTAATGACCTCCACCACATGAGTTATGCTTATATTGAAACTGGTCAAGAAATACTGTGTCAGAATTAAATGTTGTAAATAGAGTTGCAATATATATGAGATTTAAAAAAAATTATGTCTCATATCATGATGTTTAGATAAATAAAATGAATAATGTTGGGAAAATAATTGTGAAAATTTCAGTGGACCAAATCATAACATCAACAGAGAGAAGACCATTCCCCACAACAATAATAATTTATAAGAACACTCCATTAAAATAATTTACATAATGAAGGATTTTTTTCAAATTTAATTTGAATAATCAATAATAAATTATAACATGAAGTAAAATACTCTATATTTTAAGGATTAATTCAAATTAGTTGGATGTAAATTATAACGACCCATACATTACATACATTGTTAATACATCAAAATTGAAGTACACTTATTACAACATATAATAAAACCAGGAAAGGACCGTATAGGTATAGTGTCTTTAGAAACTGGGAAACATAAACAACTGGTACATAAAGCATCTACACTGTCTCCCATTTATTTAATCATATCTATAGTCCCTTTTTGGAATTTTTTACTTAATACCCTTCTTCCAGACCTGGGGAAAGAAAATATACAAAAGGGTGAGCTCAAATGCTCAGTACGGGTAAAAAAAAGAAATATCGATCACATCATATTCATAATAACATATCATTTTGGAAATCATAACCTGCAAAAGAGATCATAATTTCATAACATGGGATAAATCATAGCAGTGAAATGTAATCCCAATAATCATAACATAAAACATTAAATATTAAATATTTTGTCATACACACATAATAATAGAGAATCATTTCTTATTAGTCAAGACTCATTACCAAGACTATCTTAGTGGACAAAGTCCATTTCTGAACCGAGTTCACTACTCGTTTCAGTCCTGTTTCACTGAACCGGTTTAACCTGCCATTCCAACCATGTCTGTCTCATGAGATATAAAATCCTTACCCAATGCATTGGAGGGAGATATAGGTCCTACCCATCTCATAATGATACCATTCTTATTGTGCCACAAAATCATAAACTATACATCATAGCATAACCCATGCAATAAAAATGGGAATCTTAAACATCATGACATCATTAAAAAATTCATAAAAGATAAATGAATTCATTAAAATATTTCCATCACAACATAATCAAAACAATGTAATAATAGGGATAGAAACAGAACCCTATATTATCTTAGATGGAAAATAATTTTGATAAAACACTTGAACTCCATTCTTGTGAAAAATATCCTTTCTACTTCAAAAACACTTTTCATTTCTTAACATGTCATACAATTCTAAACTAAAAGAATTTGATTAAAAATAAACTTGAAAACTTGTAAAGCAAGCATATTGGAGATAATTTTTTAAAAATCCATTCATTCCGTATAAGTTAAAAAAACATTCTTCCCGTAATTTTGTCAGAAAAGTCAAAAAGTACCTCGTATGAAAAATGACAAAAGATTCCTTTTATATCTTTTACTAAAAACTCACCGAAGGATAAAATTGGATTTAAACAATTGTAGGTGGATGGAAACAATATTACATATTGAGGAAACATGGATTTGGATGATAAAATACTCCCCAGTAAATTCTGAAGTATAAACAATCTCTGATAAAAATTGAGATTGCGAGATTGTCCCTTACCTTAGGTCTGATTTGCTTTGTAAGTGTCCGAACCTCCTGTATAATGATTTAAATAATGTAATTGACATATTACAGAATCATTATTATTTTTATGATATCATATATGGTCATATTCTTAGCTTCTTATTAGTAATATTTCATTACCTCTTGTGATTTAGGTGTTTATAAATTTTTATTCTTATGCGTGTTTTGTCGAATAAATTATTATTCCTTTTTTAGGTTATAGATACCTCATTTCCAGATTTGTATTAGTGTAATATATATCATATTCATTCATTCAATTCATTTATATAATCATTATGAAATGATGATCATGTAGAACGAGTCGCATCACATCATGGAGACGGTATTCCGTACGTACGCACGAGCGATGATATCGTTATCATGATCGTGAAATTGTAATGGAGTGTATATATACAATTTCATAATCAATATAACTTTACAATAATCATATATAGTTATTATTTACACCATTATACCCATCCAAGTAAGGTGGTGGTGGAAAATAGATTAAGCCACCGCGTGGAGACGATATTCTGTACGTACGCATGCGTGGTGATTTTATTTTCCACAGGATGGATAGATAGTGAAATAGGGTTGTTTCATACATATAATAACATATCATTATATGAGTTATACTGATGTTATTTCTTCATAATGAAACAACTAAAGAAGAAGAAGTGGAAGAAGAAATAAAGATTATAGAATCGGTAACGGACATTACCTCTTCATTGAAGCGCTTCTTTGAGACCTCCTTTTAGGGCACTAAAATTGGTCTTCGAAGAAGACCATGACCTCTAGGATGTCCATAGGGAAGTGGAGAGAATAAATTGGAAAGGTTTGGCCAAGCATGAATTCTCAATGTGGTGTGTGGAAGAGGGGGAGGAGGTGCCCTTTTATAAGGGAGGAGAGGGGCTCCTTTGGAAAAACTAAAAATATTATTTTATTATAAAGCCAAATTCTGTTGTAAATAGCTCCAAATTGATTTATTTCAAATCTAAGGTGCGGATGGTTCAAACTAATCTCATCCAATAGAATTTATACAAGTTTAGGTTCCTATTATAACCTTATCATTTAGATTTAACATTAAGATAGATAATTTTACTTTTACCATGTCTTTTTGTGTTCTTACACTATAAGGTTTATAAAATTACTATAACAATCTAAACGAACCCCAAGTTGTTTATTATTAATATATATATCATTATCTAGGTAATTTGGCCGAGCCTCATATTTTTAGGAATAAAATAACAATTAATAATATAATATTTATTTTAAAAACTATTTTTTGTCAATTTTCACACTATTTAGTAATTGATTTTTGTGAAAATCATAACAGAATTATTAATTCTAATAAAGTTTATTAAATCAATAATAACATGTCATATTAACCAGTAAAATTTGTGGAATTCATAAAAAGTCTAAAATTATATTTATTTGGGTATTTATAACATCAATTATTTCAATATTTCACTAATAAGATAATTACTGCATCATCTTTGTGTCATATAAAAATTAACTTATTTAAAGTCTAAAAATTACAAATAAAATATCATTATGTAGGAAGTAGTTTTATCTTTCTAATGAATATTTATAGTAGAAATTATCTTATGCATAACCCTATATTAAAAATTATTTTCTTATTAAACCTTGATTTTAACTATTTTAACCCTTCTTTAAATAAATTAATAATAAATGACCTAATCTAATCTAAGTGGGCCTAAATGGTCATATTTTATTCCTAATGTTGTTTTTGGTCGAATTAAACTTATAAAATAGAATTAGGACATGTGTTAGGGTAATAATAATATCATTTTTACTCTTAATTACCCTATTTACTTTTAACTGTGGTAAATAAAAGTAAAATGTTACTATTCACCAAAAATTATTTTCATCCCATTGAACCACATTTTACTTACTGTCATCAACCGTGTCTCTCAGATTTTTGAAATTCCACTCATAGAAGTAGTAAAATTATGTTTTATGAAACATTCAGTTTTTTTAACTACCACATAGTGGTTTCACTATTCATCAAAAAGTGAAAGTTTTCAGAAAAAACCAAAATTTCACCCTAGGCTAACTTCGATATTCCGAATCCAAAAATGAAGTCCATTTTGGAATATAAAATTTATAAAATTTCAAAAAGTGGTTATTACTATTCATAACGGCTAGTTTTAATAATATTTTAATATCATATCATTGTTTAGTGAAACTCGGTATTGCGTACGACGCAAGCTATCGAGGAAGACCGCGATTGCGTGTAAAGCAAGCCAAGCTAGTGTTGTGTGTAGTGGAATATTAGATTGATGATTTATATAACATAAAAACAAAATATTTCTCATAAAAGTCTTGGGTGTTACATTCTACCACCCTTAAAATGAATTTCTCCCTTGAAATTCGTCACTTTGTAACAAACAGATGAGGATACCTCTCCGTCATCATATATTCAAGCTCCCATGTAGCTTCTTCTAATTGGTGGTTCCTCCATAAAACATTCACCAAATGAGTGGTCTTGTTTCATAGGACTTTTTCTCTACGATCCAAAATCTCTATCGGTTGTTCTTCATAAGAAAGATCTTGTTCCAGCAGTACAACTTCTGAGCTGAGTACATGTGAAGGATCAGGTATGTACTTTCTCAGGAGAGATACATGGGACCCATTGTGAACTTGAAAGAGATTCGGTGGAAGTGCCAATCGGTAAGCTACCTTCCCAACACTATCCAGTATTTCGAAAGGACTTATATATCTAGGGCTCAACTTCCCCTTCTTTCTAAATCTAATGACCCTCTTCCAGGGAGATATTCGTAAGAAAACTTTATCACGCACTTCAAACTCTAGGTATTTTCTTTGGTTGTCAGTATAACTTTTCTATCGACTCTGAGCTGCTCTTATGTGTTGTTGAATAGATCGGACCTTTTTTCCATCTCATCAACAATATCAGGTCCTAATAGCTTTCTTTCCCCAACTTCATCCCAGCAAGTTGGAGTCCTGCATTTCTTTCCATAGAGAGCTTCATAAGGAGTAATCTAAATACTGGAGTGAAAGCTATTATTATAAGAAAATTCCACCAAAGGTAGGTGTTGATCCCAACCACCTTTGAAATCTATAGAGAAAGCTCTCAATATATATTCTAGAGTTTGAATTTTTCTCTCAGACTGACCATCTGTTTGAGGATGATAAGTAGTGCTGAAACTCAACTCTCTATCCAGAGTATGCTAAAGACTTTGCCAGAACATTGAGGTAAACCTCGGATCCCTATCAAATATAATAGAAAGTGGTAATACATGCAATCTTACCACTTCCTTCACATATAGCCTGGAAAGCTGATCCAGAGAGAAATCCTCTCTCATAGCAATGAAGTGTGCGGACTTTGTAAGACGATCAACTATGACCCAGATAACATTATTGCCTTTGGATGTTTTAGGATGTCCGGTGACAATGTCCATAGTGATGTTTTCCCATTTCCATTATGGTATGGGTAATGGTTGTATGATCCCCTTAGACTTCTTTCTCTCAGCTTTCACTTGCTCACAAACCAAGCATCGAGAGACATATTCAGCAACATCTCTTTTCATTCCATCCCACCTGAAGTACTCTTTCAGGTCCCTATACATCTTCGTGCTTCCAGGATGAATAGAGAATGAAGAACTATGAGCCTCATCCAACAACTCTTTCTTTAATTCGGGGATGGGAGGAACAAAAACTCGATTCCTGAACATTATTATCCCATCACAATCAATGTTGAATTTAGGAACATTTCTCACCTTCTTTTGTAATTTGACATCTTCTTTTTGTGCCTCTTTAATCATCACATGTATAGATGGTTGAACATTCATTTGAGAAAGATAAGATTTTTCCCCTTTCCATTAAAATTTCAAGATCCATCCTTTATAAATATATAAATATTGGATCTTTTGTGATCCTCATCATGGATAAACTGGCATGGTCTTGTCAACTTAATGAATCTGCCACCTTGTTTGCTTTCCTAGGGTGGTAATGGATTGAGCATTCATAATCCTTAATCATCTCCAACCATCTTCGTTGGTGCATATTCAACTCCTTTTGTGTGAAAATATACTTTAAACATTTATGATCAGTATAAATGGCACACCTTTCTCTATAAAGACAATGCCTCCAAATCTTTAATGAAAAAATTTCCACAGCTAACTCCAAATCATGAGTTGGGTAATTTTTCCCATGGATTTTCAACTATCGTAAGGCATAAGCTATCACCATATCATTTTTCATGAGAACACAACCCAGTCCCTTCATGGATGCATCACTGTAGATCAAAAACCTTTCTCTACTACAAGGCAGTGTGAGCACAGGTGCACTGGATAACCTTCTTTTCAACTCCTTGAAATTCTCTTTACATTACTCCGTCTAGACAAACTTAACTCCTTTCCGAGTCAACTTGGTGAGTGGATTAGATAATCATTAAAATCTTTCACAAAAAGTCGATAATATACATCCAAACCAAGAAAACATCGGATCACAGTTACTGTTGTTGGTCTCAACCATCTTTCGATAACCTCTATTTTTGCTGGATCCACAGATATCCCCTCTTTTGAGATTATGTGACCCAAAACTGAAACTCTTTGAAGACAAAATTCACACTTGGTAAATTTGTCATAATGATTCTCCTTTCTCAGGGTATTCAATATAATTCTCAAGTGATCATCATGTTCTTCCTTTCTCATTGAATATACAAGAATATCATCTATAAAGACTACCACAAACTGATGAAGATAGTCTCTAAAGACTCTATTAATCAGATCCATGAAGACAGCAGGGTCATTAGTAAGACCAATTGGCATCACTATAAATTCATAGTGTCCATACCTTATACGGAAAGCCGTCTTTGGTATATCCTCCCTTTTTACCATTAATTGGTGATACCCTGAATGAAGAACAATCTTTGAAAAGTATTGAGATCCTCGTAGTTGGTCAAAGAAGTCATTAATGCGCGGGAGAGGATATTTGTTCTTGATAGTGATCTTGTTAAGTTCTCGATAATCAATGCAGAGTCTCATTGATCCATATTTCTTCTTAACAAACAGAACAGGTGCTCCCCAAGGTGACGCACTGGGGCATATGAACCCCTTACCAGGATTCTCTTGGAGTTGCTTCTTCAATTCCTTTAACTCAATTGGGGCCATTCTATAAGGGGTCTTTGAAATAGGAAAATCACCTAGTACGAGTTCTATTGAAAACTCAACTTCACGATTTGGTGGAAGACCCGGCAAATCCTCCGGAAAGACATCATCAAAATATCGTACAATGGGTATGTTCTTATTTGTGAGATTCTCTCCAACCATTTGAGATAACTAACCTTCATTTAGTGGAATCAAGACCCATAATATGGAAGAAATTTCCACTGGAAGGTTATGTTCATCCTTGCATCAATAGACGATCATAGATTGATCTAGAATATGAAATGTGACTTCCCTTCTTTGGCAATTGATATGAGCTCCATATAAAGAAAGACAATACATGCCATGAATCACATCAAATTCCACTATAGGGAGGATCACAAGATTTGTAGGAAGCACTTTCCCACAAACTTCAATCGAAGAAGAATTGTAAACTTTTGATGCGACTGTTGTGCCATTAGGGGTTGTCACAGCTAACTCAACATCTAATTGTTGAGGTAATACGATGATACCCCTATAAAATTCTTCAGAAATAAAAGAGTGGGTGGATCCAGAATCAAATAAAACATTTTCTACTTTAGATTGGATAGTAAGTGTACCTTTCAACACATCGTTATCTTACTCCACATTGCTAACAGAAATTGCATGTGACATTCCTTTGTCTTTAGCCTTAAGAGTTTTTTGACTTCGAACATCATCATCAACCCTTGGATTTGGGCATCGATTAGATTAATGCCCCATCTCCTTGAACTTGAAACATTAAAGTGTAGTAGGTTCATTCTGGGTATCCCTTCCTTTGTTTGCATCATTAGACATCTTCTTCCCATTATTGTGACATTCAAATTCCCGATGACCTTCCTTTCCACATTTGAAACATTTACTTGTCCCTTTAAGACAACACCCTCCATGTTTCTTTCCACACTTTGAGCATAAGGGAAATCTCATCTTCTTTTCAGTGTGCTCTTTTGATTTCCTTTGAATTCCATTTTCCACTTCTTATCAAACCCATATGACTGATGGGTTACTCTAATCTCCTTCTCAACATTGAGAGTACATCGAACCATTTCCTCGTAGCTATTGAAGTCCCTTATGGATAACGCCCTTCGAAGACTTTGTTTTAAGCCACTAAAGAATCGATGGATCTTACTCTCAGGTTGGATAATAATACCAGAACCGTACCTTGCAAGTCTTGTAAAATTTGCTTCGTTGGTACCAACAGATTCATCATAATTTTTCGTTAGTTGAAGAAACTACTTCTCCATCTTTGTTTAGAGAATACAAGGGAAGTACTTATTAAAAAATAAGTTCTCGAACTCGTCCCATTCCATGAACTCAATTTCACCTCTTTGCCTCGTATTCTTGATAACATTCCACCATTGATCAGCATCACCTTCCAAACTATACACTGCTAAGATGACTTTAACATGTTCAGAAAATTGAAGAACTGAAAATATCTTTTCATTAGTACTAATCCATTGTTCAGCAACTAATGGATCAGTAGACCCGCTGAATGAAGGTGGACGCTACCTCATGAAGGATTCAACAGAATGTTGCTCTTTCATTTGCTCGTTTGGAAGTCCTTCATGATTTATAGCTTGATAATGTTGTGTGATCATGGCTACAAGATTTTTCATTCCATCTCCCATAACGTTTTTTTCTCAGGGGGACAATCATTTCATTGCCCGTTGCATTTCGAATTAACATGGTTCCTTCGGGTTCCAGCCATTGACTAAAACCAAGAATAATAGTGTGAGCAACACTAATTAGAATAGGAAGACCACATAATCAAGAATAAAATTTCACACTTAAGGTCTTATCCTAGTTTATTCATGGCCATTTCTAAAACACTATGATTCTGTTCTATGCTTGGACTTATCCTTAGGGTTCTTACTAAGTCTGTCACATCCTTGTTTCCAAAGGTTGACTATACCTTTCCTCTGATACCAACTATAACGACCCATACATTACATACATTGTTAATACATCAAAATTGAAGTACACTTATTACAACATATAAAAAAACATGAAAGGACCGTATAGGTATAGTGTCTTTAGAAACTGGTAAACATAAACAACTAGTTCATAAAGCATCTACACGGTCTCCCATTTATTTCATCATATCTATAGTCCCTTTTTGGCATATCTTACTTAATACCATTCTTCCTGACCTGTGGAAAGAAAACACACAAAATGGTGATCTCAAATGCTCAGTAAGGGTGAACAAAAGAAATATCGATCAAATCATATTCATAAGAACATAACATTTTGGAAATCAAAACCTGCAAAAGAGATCATAATTTCATAACATGGGATAAATCATAGTAGTGAAATGTAATCCCAATAATCATAACATAAAACATGAAACTTTGTGGCATACACACATAATCATAGAGAATCATTTCTTATTAGTCAAGACTCATTTCCAAGACTATCTTAGTGGACAATGTCCATTTTTGAACCGAGTTCACTCCTCGTTTCAGTCCTGCTTCACTGAACCGGTTTAACCTACCGTTCCAGCCATGTCTATCTCATGAGATATAAAATCATTACCCAATGCATTGGAGGGAGATATAGGTCCCACCCATCTCAAAATGATACCATTCTTATGTGTGCCACAAAATCATAAACCATACATCATTGCATAACCCATGCAATAAACATGGGAATCTTAAACATCATAACATCATAAAACAATTCATATAAGATAAAGGAATTCATAAAAATATTTCCATCACAAAATAATAAAATCAATGTAATAATAGGGATATAAACAGAACCCTATATTATCTTAGATGGAAAATAATTTTGATAAAACACTTGAACTCCATTCTTGAGGAAAATATTCTTTCTATTTCAAAAACACTTTTCCATTCTTAACATGTCATACAATTCTAAACCAAAAGAAGTTGATTAGAAATAAACTCGAAAACTTTTAAAAGAATATTATTGGAGATAATGTTTTAAAAATCCATTCAGGCCGTATAAGTTAAAAAAAACATTCTTCCCGTACTTTTTTCGGAAAAGTCCAAAAGTACCTCGTATGGAAAATGACAAAAGATTCTATTTATATCTTTTACTAAAACCTAATATAAGGGTAAAATTGGATTTAAAAAATTGTAGGTGGATGGAAACAATTTTACAAATTGAGGAAACATGGATGTGGATGATAAAATACACCCCAATAAATTCTGACGTATAAACAATCTCAGATAAAAATTGAGATTGTGAGATTGTCCCTTACCTAAGGTCTGATTTTCATCGTATGTGTCTGAACCTCCTGTATAATGATTTAAATATTGTTATTGACTTATAACAGAATCATACTTATTTTTATGATATCATATATGGTCATATTCTTATCTTATTATTAGTAATTTTTCATTACTACTTGTTATTCAGGTGTTTATTACATTTTGTTCTTATGCGTGTTTTGTCGAATAAATTCTTATTCTTAATTTTAGGTTATAGATACCTCATTTCCAGATTGGAATGAGGGTAATATATATAATATTCATTCATTAAATTCATTTATATAATCATTATTCAATGAAGATCATGTAGAACTAGTCGCATCACATCGTGGAGACGGTATTCCGTACGTACGCACGAGAGATGATATCGGTCCCATGGCCGTGAAATTGTAATGGAGTGTATATATAAAATTTCAGAATCAATATAACTTTAAATTAATCATATATAGTTATTATTTACACCATTATACCCATCCAAGTAAGGTGGTGGTGGAAAATAGATTACACCACGGCTTGGAGACGGTATTCTGTACATACGCACGCGTGGTGATTTCATTTTCCGTAGGATGGATAGATGGTAAAATAGGGTTGTTTAATACATATAATAACATATCAGTATATGAGTGATACTGATGTTATTACTTTATAATAAAATAACTAAAGAAGAAGAAGTGGAAGAAGAAATAAATATGAAAGAATTGGTAACTGACATTACCTCTTCTTTGAAGTGCTTCTTTGAGACCTCCTTTTTGGGCACTAAAATTTGTGTTTGATGAAGACCAGGACCTCTATGATGTCTCTATGGAAGTGAAGAGAAGAAATTGGCAGGGGTTGGCCAAGATTGAATGCTCAATGTGGTGTGAGGAAGAGGGGGAGGAAGTTCCCTTTTATAAGGGAGGAGAGGTGCTCCTTTGGAAAAACTAAAACTATTTTTTTATTATAAAGCACAATTCAGTTTTAAATAGCTCCAAATTGATTTATTTAGAAGATAAGGTGGGGGTGGGTGGAATTACTCTAATCTAATAGAATTTAGACAAGTTTAGGGTCCTATTTTAACCTTATAATTTAGATTTAACATTAAGTTAGGTAATTTTACTTTTACCTTGTCTTTTTGTGTTCTTACACTATAAGGTTAAGAAACATACTATAACAAGCCAAAAGAACCCCAAGATGTTTATTATTAATATATATGTATCGTTATATAAGTCAGTTGTACGAACCATAGATTTTTAGGAATAAACTAACAATTAATAATATAATATTTGTTTTAAAAACTATTTTATGTCAATTTTTACACTATTTAGTAATTGATTTTTGTGAAAATAATAACAGAATGATTAATTCGAAAAAAGATAATTAAATCAATACTAACATGTCATATTAACCTATAAAATTAGTGGAATTCAAGAAAACTCTCAAATTACATTTATTTGTGTATTTATAACATCAATTATGTCAATATTTCATTAATAAGATAATTAATGCATCATCTTTGTGTCATAAATAAATTAACTTATTTGAAGTCTAAAAATTAAAAATGAAATATCATTATATAGGAAATATTTTAATATTTCTAATGAATATTTATATTAGAATTTATCTTATGTATAACCCTATATTAAAAATGATTTTATTTTTAAAATTTGATTTTAACTATTTTAACCCTTCTTTAAATAAATTAATAATAAATGTCCTAATCTAATCCAAGTGGGCCTAACTGGTCATATTTTATTCCTAAGGTTTTTTTGGTCGAATTACACTTATCCAACAAAATTATTACATGTGTTAGGGTACTAATAATATCATTTTTACTCTTAATTACCCTATTTACTTTTAACCGTGGTAAATAAAATTAAAAAGTTACTATTCACCAAAAATTATTTTCATCTCATTGAACAACATTTTACTTACTGACATCAACCATTTCTCTCAGATGTTTGAAATTACACTCACAGAAGTGGTAGAATTATGTTTTATGAAAAATTCATTTTTTTTAACTACCACTTAGTGGTTTCAGTATTCATCAAAAATTGAATGTTTTCAGAAAAAAACAAAAATTTCACCCTAGGCTAATTTCAATATTCCAAATCCAAAAATGAAGTCCATTTTAAAAAATAAAATTTCTAAAATTTCAAAAAGTGTTTATTACTATTCATAACGGCTAGTTTTAATAATATTTTAATAGCATATCATTGTTTAGTGAAACTCAGTATTGTGTACGATGCAAGCTATCGAGGAAGACCGTGATTGCGTGTAAAGAAATCCAAGCTAGTGTTGTGTGTAGTGAAAGATTCCTTTGATGATTTATATAACATAAAAACAAAATATTTCTCATAAAAGTCTCGGGTGTTACATAAATTACCAAACTAAATTAATGTGGTAGAAATAGAATAATCATGTAGATATGAATGAATGAGAATATATCTCAACCATTAATTAATATGCTGGTTACATGAATTCCATAATACATTTCATTGTATTTCATAAAAAAAATCCTGAAGAATATTGATGTAGTTGAGATTTTTAAAAAAAAGGGAGATTAAAATAGAGATATAGTGAATATTTTATTGATGGTAATAACAAGGGGCTTCTTGAGTGTCATTGAAATAAACTTATCCAATGTAAGAACAAGGAAGGTGATATAAATGTTAAATTTCCCCAACTACTTATGGTCATTATGAAGAGGTGCATGAAAGGAATGAACTAATTCATTAATTTTGAAGTAAAGGTAGGATACATGGTCTTTATTGTGAATAATTATCTACATCTAAAATAAGGGGTAGCCACAACTGTGAAATTTGAAAATAAATATATCCCACCCTAATATTAAGGTGATGATCTCATCTATAATAAGGAAATTAGAGTGGAAGAATGTAAAGAACAATGGGGAATTAAACCCAGATCAATTATTCCATTTGAGTCTCACATTGTAAAAATTTATAACAACATTTCCTTAAACTATTGATGAGTAACATCATGTAGGTAAACTACCTAGGACATGTCTTACAGTAGTTCATGGCTATAAAAGAAGGGGTATTGGCCCTGTATCATTAATGTTACTTTATAAAACAATGTATCAAAATATATAGTGATTAATAATTTATTCTCGGTGTAAGTGAACATCTATAAGTGTATGTCATTAGATATATCTTGGAATGGGTGAAGAGTGTTAAAATATCCATGTTCTATTATTACATTATTCTCTAAATTCATTATCTTTTTTGTGTCATTGGTATATGTGAACTAATTTAGTTTTAACATGTTTCTAATAAAACATGAAACAGATTTATATGGATAGAAGAGATAAAATAAGAGAAATAAATTGCATTCATTAATCCTTACAAAACACCCTCTTATGGTTTCCCCGGTTTCTACAAGGTTCCATTGAATGAGATGAAGATGAATTTGATAAGTGAAAGATATGAGGCCACCAATCATGAAAAAAAAAATCCCATAGTAGATAAAAAACTAACAAACCATATAAAAATGAATTAAATTTTATAATAGTTTGTAAAAAGGAATGAACATTCATTAATGAGTGGACAATCTAGTTCTGATAAAATCATTCAAAAAAATCACAATAATTATGTACTATAGAAAAGAGATAAATCCTAAGGAGAAAGAGGAGTTGGTAAAATATATCAAATAGGATTCATAATCCATGATATATTTTAATCTAAATAACAATGAAAAACAAGAGTCCCATGGAGACCAACCAACTTATTCAACTTGCGGATAGTTAATGTTAAACTCTCTAAGATGAATATAATTTTATTTAGAATTTTTTATGTTGTTTTGGTTTAAAGGAATGATTTAATCCCTGGTTAATATATAAGTAAATTCATGATCTATTTTTAGTTGGAAAGAATGTTTTATTATATACAATGGTATAATATTTATTGGGTGGTCCTTAAATATAAAATGAATTGTAAGGATAAAAAATATTAAACAAGTGATATGTAAACTATGTTGTTTTTGAGGGAAGTTCAGAAATATTAATAATGTTTGAAAACCTAAATATAAAAAATTAGTAACATTATTCATATATTTGGTAATGATTTTTTTATTTTTTATTTTGATTTTTGAATCATTGGTTTTATTGGATACATTATTTTTTTTAAATACATATACATTATTTAAAATTATTATTACAATAAATATAATTCTAAAATTATGGACGAGTTTGAATGAAAAATCAAAGACTTAATGTATTATTTTATAAATAAATATTGTTTTTAATGTTATAAAACATTTTTTAAAAAATTTTAATGATTGTGATACTTCACACCTCACGTTTAAGTGAAAATATTTTTATAGACATATTTTTTGGATCATAGGGGAATTTATGGAATATAAGTTAACTTTAAAGAGAAATAGAAGTGAGAACAGTTCTATGAATAATGTTTTATTATTTTCCAATATATTTGTACACTAATAATTAAGTTATCATTATTTGATAATTAATGGATCAATCATTTCAAAATTAAAAGTTCACTCAATGAAAATTCATTATATTTAAAATATATTAGTATACTTTTAGCTGATTCAAAGGTTTAGTCCAAAAGGCCAGATATAATTTTGGAGAAATATATCAAAGAATGAGAGTGTTTACGATGAGATTATTACTGAAAATAATGGTGGAAAAGTATCACTACATTTATGATTAATCAACATTGATCATGATGAAGTGGCATATATTCAATTTATCATCATATGGTGAATAAAAATAGTTTATGTGTGAAGAATAACTTGACATATTTTAAAATAAAAGAGACATTGGATGACATGTTTCATATGGGGGTCGAATGGTGAAACCATTTTTGAACAAAGAATTTTTTTTCAAGAAGATTGATATTTATATTTTAAAGGAGGATCTTTTGAATTTATTTTAAATGGAGAGACTAAAAATCCCAACAAAAACATCAATATATTTCAGTAAAATGTTCCTTTAAATAACACATGGTTTGACATATATCCACACTCATACTAGAATGAATGTCAAGTTACATTATTAACATAAATTAATAATGTTTATAATATAATTATGAAAACATTTATTCTACATTTTTTTGATATAAATTGTTCAATATATTTAAATTAGACAATTTTTTGAAATAAAATTGGAAATAGACATTTCTAAATAACATCATTAATAAATAAAATCATTTGATTTATATATTTTTAATAATCAATTTAATGAAAAATGTATAATGTTTCAAAAATATAATTATAATAATATAAATACATTTTTTAATTTATAATATTAAAATTTACATAAAATTAATTTTTGTGAATTTTCATGAAATATAGATTTTATTTGAAAATTTTATTTAAAAATATATTTAATGCAAATATAAATATATAAAAACTACTTAGAAGTCCATAAAACCATCTATGTGATCAAATATGAATCTAAGGAATAATATTACACACTTTTTAATATTATTTGAGAAAAAAAATCATTCTGTCATTTTATAAATCTAATGTAAAAGTTACGTTAATAATGACTTTTTATGTATTTTCATTTAATTCATTATTGTTTTGTTCAAAAAAATTATTTATTGAATATGCTGTGACATAAAAGTAAATTTTTATAATAAATAAATTATTTTCATGAAAATCTGTAGGAATCAAAATTTTACCTTATATATAAGTTTAATGATTATTTACACTTTTTTATTTAAAATCATTTTTATGTATTGTGTGAGTTTAATTTAAAATAATATTTATTTAAATTTATGAAATGAATTAGGTTAATGTGATCCATAATTAGGAGTATTCATGAATACATTTTGTATTAATGGATTACTAAAAAATTTCATTAAGAATTAAATGAAATGGCTAATATTTAATTCATGAGTAATGAGTGATTAATTGACTAATCATAATTCACATGAATTTTCATTAGTTTATTTGAAACTTATATCTTATATAAAAACATTTTATGTTGGAAATTTATAAACACAGGTATCTCATTAAATATCATTCCAAACTCTCCTATCAACCATGCACTTCCATACATACCCCTTACTTAACATTCATTCTCTAGAATGTTACCTTTGATTAAACTATAAAAGGAGACCATTCCCATCCACTCTATACATGAACAACCTTTAAAATTATTTTTTAAATACTCATTTAAATACCACCCCTAAAAAAACCTTAAATAAAATAGAACATATACTCAGAAAAATATAGAACAAGTCCTATATTTTCAATAGGAATTTCAAGAAAATGCGAAAAGTGTCAACAAAGATATCAAGTCATTTCAAACCATTATTTCTGTTTAATTATTTATTATACCACTTTTAATATCTTGTATCCATGAGATTATGATATCTTCTTTATTAATTATATTTTTTTATGTTATTATAATAATTTAATATCACTTTTTTCCTTTGATTTAAAACCATTTGAAAAATAATAACATTGTTAGGTGTTTGCACGGACTACCACCTCTATGCATGATGTGGCATTTTTTCAATGACTTACTTACATGAATTGTTATAAATTGGTTTTTAAGGAAATGATATTTTATTTATATCATAATTGATATTATTAAATGAGAAATGTTCTTAATTTCTACCAACCATGTCACGAATGAGCCTACATACCCTAGTACCATGATACCTGAGCTGACACTGACATAGCCCGAAGGGCGTTCTCGATCACAACACGTTAGAGAATAGCACCTAGAATCATATATGATAAAAGAGGGAATTGATTTTCAAAAAAAAACAAAAAAATATATATAAGATACAATAAAACACTTGTAGCCATCTAAAAAGAAGAATGTGCCAGAAAATATAGGTATAACATTACCCAATAGAAAGATAAACATCTCAAAAGAAACTGCTACATCAATTGGATAAAAGTCTCTTAAAAACTATGTAAAAAATTGTACAATAGATCCATTCGTATCCCCCATTACTGCAGCATAATAAAGATCAAGAACATCCAACACCTCTATGTGGATATTTCCATTTTCTCATACCTAGAACGACAAAGTCAATAAATTCCGAAAAGTAAATGTAAGGCATGTGCTATAAATCCCATTAGGGTATCACCAAGTGTTCCATAATCAATACCATAAAATTTTAATAATTATTTTATCAAATTAAATAAAACAAGGCATAGTATTTAATTTTAATTATTCAAACCATATAGTGCATTCATAAGAATGTGATGTAATATATATAAAAACATCTTCTAATTTTCCTTAAATGAAAATTTTATACAATATAATTTATAAAAATAAGTGGGATTGAATAAAATTGATCAATAAATCAAATACATGTAAATAAAATCAAAAAACACATAGAAACATGTTTGAACACCTTGAGGTATATTAATTACTCTCTATAGAATCCTGACACTTTGAATACTAATTCAAATATTTTATTTTCTAGAAATACACTTTTCAAGGTTCTCAGGGGAACCCACATAGCTGTAACGACGCAAAAACATCAAACTATACTCCAAAAGAATCCATGACACTACAAGAAGCTTACCTTACCTGAATATCCACAAAACAAAACTAAAAACATATATAAAAATACAAAATTAAAGTGAAACATATAAATATTATAAATAAAGTTACAATCAAACCTTATATGAGATAGAGAATCTATTCTAGAAAAATTTCAAATGGTTGAAATGGTTTACCTTGTAAAAGACTCATTTAATGGATTCAACCTTCATATATAGAATATCTTATAGAAAGTCCTTGAAGTGGTATACCATCTTTTCATAGCCCTGAACATGTTCCTTCTGGATTTTTTTCTCCTCGTTGATTCCTCATATCAAAATATGATTCAGTTTATTGATCTATGTGGCATTTTCTTCATTCATATGAACTTCAAAAAGGTATTTCAAACAATCTATCCGAATAATTCTTTGACACATTGATCTAGAAGAAATATTTGTGCATCTCTTTATTAGAAGGAAGTAGAAGCTTCTGTACATTTCAACTGCCAACCTTATTCTCATCATCTCCTTTTGGAAAACCTCCATCAATACTGGTGTCACATACAGTCTTTTAAAATAAGAATATTTTTTTATTTTATCATACTTTGAAACTTTCTATCAAGCTGTGGGCCAAGCCTGTTTGATATTTTTTGCATTTTTTTGATGAATGAATGCTTTTCCCTTGACAGTGTTCGATGCATGGGTAGGGCATATTCAAAGTTGTGTGGCTTTTCCTGAGTCACCGTGTGGCTAGCCTGATGTTCAAAATAAATAATCAAAATGAGTTATAAATGACGTATTATAATAATTGTAATAATTGTAATTATTAAGAGTATTATTATTATTATTATGTTATTATTACTAACATTATATTAATTTTTTTAGTATATTATGTTTATTAATATCATATTAAGTTTATTATATTTTTTATTATGATTATTATTAATAATATCAACATTGTTCATATTAATTTATTTAAAATTATTTTTATCTTGTTAGTACTTTTACTATTATTATTATTAAGTTATTATGAATATGAATATTATCATTATTTATTAAATTTTTCTTTATTTTATTTTATTTCCATTTCTTCCTTTATTTTTTCCCTCCCCCTCTTTCTCTTCTTCCCTAGGCACCACAGGAAACATCCCTCCCCATGAAACCCTTCACATAGCCTCCCCTCCATGTTCGTGCATGCCCCCGACCAGCAGCCTTCCTCCGGCAGGCCACCACCGGCGCACCTCCTCATGTCTAGAAAGAAGCGCATGCCACCTCAGTCCCTTCCTCATGTAACCTCACACTGCCTTGCACCCTCCCTCTCGTGCCACTCCCCACAGCTGCATGCCACCTACCCTTCTCAACCAGATTTTTCTAGTGAGGCTCACTTCCGACACCACTCCATCTTGCTCGTCCAGCATTCCTCACCCTTTACGTAGGTGAATATTACTTCAGTTGGTAGTTACTTTCTTTTTTATGGTTTTCAAATTACGGTTTCTTGTTGTGTTTGGTTTGGTTTTTATGTTTTTGGAGTGTTTTCTTCATTTTAGGGTTCAATTTGAATTTCTTGTGGTGCGATTGGCGAGCAAATGAAGTTTTGCACCGAATTTTGGGGGGTTTTGACACCGAAGGTAGGGGTTTCGTGCATTATCCATTATTAATGAATTTTTTTCTTAATTAATTAAATAAACATGTTCTTTAATTAATTTGTTGAGTGAAAATTGTTTTTATAGGTGAATTATATTACATTCTTAAATAAATTATTTGTTTTGTGATTGATCTGTTTGGTGTGAAAATAGTTAGAAAGAAGTTCAGTATTCCATTGATACTCCGTAGCCACTTTGTATATAATGGGGTGGGTTTTTGAAGAATACTCATGTTGTGTTATTTGATGTTAATATATAAACTGTGAAGTCGGATGTTTAAAATTTTTTATGTTATGCGAAGGATGTTTGGAATGGTTTTAGTGTGCATTTGTTTTTAAAAAGAAAATGAATTTGGGTGTGTTTTAAAGTAAGGCCATGTAGAGATTCTTTGGTCTATTTTTTTAAATTTTCAAATGTTTTGTTGGATGATATTGGTTGTGAAAATCATGTTTTTATGCCTATGTGATGGGTGTTTTGAGGAGTTTCCAGGGTTGCATTATTCATGGTTGTTTTGTGACTTTGGGAATTGATTAATTTAAGGACTTTAAGGATATGAAATCTGGTTGTGTGTGGTATTGTTGGGAACATTGCGTTAAAAAGTGGATTTTGAATGATTTTCTTTTGGTAAAAAACCATGATGCTTTATTTTGAAATGTTTTTTATATTTTTAAGTGTTTAAATGTTTCATTGAATTATTTGTAAAACACATTGAACTCTGATATATGGTTCCAAGTTGTTGGTGTCAAGAAGGCATACATGTAAATGCATAAGGTAAGACATATATATATAAATTACCTCTTTGTACATATTCACTCATGGAATGGGGAATATGTTCAATGAAACAAGGGGTATTTTTATAGATATATGTATAAATGCATGTTCATGGAAGTGAACATGGTCAGTTCGAGTGGTCGTCGACAAATAACGGCATATTTGAGGTAGGTCTCCTATCCCTATTCCATTAATTTGATTTTCATAATTGCTTGCTTGTTTTAAAAGTATGTTTTACATTTATGATATATACACGTGCTATGAAATTTGGTTGTGGTTTCTTAAATCATTGTGCAATTTTTTGAGAATTGAAATGTATTTCTAATGCTATCGGTCTTAAGTAACCTTTTCTTGAAAATTGATTTTTCTTCATGGTTTTGAGTTGGTAATGTGAATTTCCAATGGTGTTTGGCCATTTTGGCCTGTTAATTACAAAAAATTATTCCCTTTATGTAATTGAGGCCATTTGGCATCTTAATAATGCTTTATGAAAAATAAAAAACCCCTCTTGAGGCACACCCCCTTTGGTTTTACCAAAAAAAAGAATTTTAAGTTGAATGTGTGATTATGTGATTAATTTGATGCTTATGCATTGTCTGACTTGATAGAGGGGGAATTCTCTTTAGGAGGGCGAAAGATGGTGATAGGGTGAATGGGATTTTCATAAAGAAAATTTTATGTACATATATGTTTGCTTGATAAAGAAAAACTTACCACTACTTGAAATATAACACAAATGGGAAACCTGAGTATCTAGGTGGGTGACCTAGACTTGTACACTAGATGACATGGCAAGGGTTCATCTGGGTTCATCCAATAGGATTAACGTAACAACACTAACTGAACATATGATTTACTGAGGTTCACGATCTTATAAGCCACATTTTCTAAGGGTTGTGGTCTTCTAATCCATGTTGTTTGAGGTTCGTAGTTTCTAAGTAACATTTCACTGAGGTAAGAGGTCTCTAGTTTCCAACTTGTGATAGCTACCTATAGGGATTACAAATGGTGCTCATTTGTGAAATTCTACTTGTGATGTAATTTTCATTTTATTGTTTTTATATTTGATGCCTTATTTTTTAAAAACCAGATTTCAATCCCAAATGGTTTCTTTTCATTTGAAAACATAAATTTATGCTTAGAATCTATTGTGTAAATGTAGTGATAGTAAATTATTTACATGAAAATGAAAACTCATTCAATGATTTATAAAAGAAGGAAAACATTATTTTATTATATCTTATTTTCAAACTGAAATGACTGGATTTCTTACAAAAGGAAGGGGCATAAGACATGGTTACATTTGGGCATTCCTACTGAGCATCTCGGCGCTCACACCTATTTTACTTTTTAGATGCATGCTTTAGTCCTGGACCCCTTTTGGGAGAAAGTGTAGTTTATGCTTCGTGGGGACCCACAAGGTCACCTGAGGTATGCCACATTACATCATTTATTCCTATTTTTCCATTCCATGTTTTTTTGGTTTTTTCACTTTATTTATCTTCTTGTTCAGTTTAGGTTTATTTGCCTTTTTATCAGCCAAATCACTCCCAATTGGTTTATTTTTTATGCCCGACATTTGTTTCCTTCCCGTGGGGATCGGGAACACCCTTCGGGCCATGTCGCGGATCAGCTCGGGTGACCGGTTCAGCATCAACGTGGGTTGGTTCATGACAACGTGGTGGTGTTCCAATATCCTCTTACAATTTAAGACCTTGGGAAACACTTTATTATTGTTCCAAGAATAAAATACCACCATTACACCTAAGTAACTTTATATTAAACCTATCCTTTTGACAATCCATATTAATAGATAATTTCTTCTGAAAAAATAGAGCTTTTCTAGATGGTCTTGTAACTGGATGGTTGGGTAAATTTCTGAAGTCCTTCCCAAGCCATGATTTCCTCAACAAGTGTCTTATTTCATTTCATTTTTGAAAAATAATGATACAATTCTACTATTTAAATTTCAATTCTCTTAGTGGGCCATGTTTCAGATTGAGAATCCTTCTCAACTTCTTTGTCATCTAACTTACTTCTTAAAGGATTATTTCCTTCAAGGCCGACAACATCTCCATTTTTTACATCAATTAGGTTATTCTATTACAGAACTGATAGTGAAAATATTTTATTACTTACTACTTCATTGGAATTATCATTGAAATATTTCTAGACAGGACCATTTCAAGGTTTCTATCATTATGCTTTGTCAATCCCTCTAATACACCTTACTTAACTCTGAGCACACTCAGGCCACCAAAAAGAGATAATTTCATCCCCCTTTAAGGTCTTTCCACTTCCTATTTCTCTTCCAAACTCATTTCCACGTGGTTTGAATTACCCATTATGTCTTCATAATAATCCTAGAAAATTCATGATGATTTTTATATTTTATGAGGGAGACCCTATATATGACTATACACCTTCATATTATTATCCTCTATCTGTAATGATGTATCCTCTTTCATCAATTTTAAATAACATGGCCTAGTCCTCTATGATGATATCTCTGAGTTGAATTCCCTTGAAGGTAGTTGGAGGATAAATATCAGGTCAATGACTCAGAAATGATCAAATATTTATATCTAGATTCTCCCTCAAATTTGATCTAGATGAAAACCTGTGGGGGGTTTGATATATCATCCAAAATATAGATTTTTTGTTCTATGGGGTGGAAAATCACTCAGTTCATGTGGGCCAAAACTAATAAATGACCTAAACGATTACCTAAAATCTAGAAAAATGGGTTATTATGGAATGCGAGTTAAATAATATAATATGATGGAAAATTACTATTCTCTCTAGGTTACAATTCATATGCATGTTAGAGACCATCATCGATGAAGAAAACTAAAACTATTGATCGGAAGTGAGAAATTAAAACATGAAAGAGCCATGTATTCATCAAATAAAAATTGAATCTTCCTTTTCAAAGAGTTGAAAAATCCAGCCATTGCATGATGATGAAGAGACCCTTGTGTACTTATGAATTTGTCGACTACATATACCAGTGGCCTCTTCCATCCAAATAGATCTACCGAGGTGAGGTTGTGTGGGGAAGAAGGTTATGAGAATTCTGAGAGTGATATCAAACGATAAGGGTATATAATGAAAAAACTGGTAAATATTGGTCTTAACACGATAACAGTGAATGAGGGGCGAAACACAAGGTTGGTGAAGGGTAAAAAGTAATGGGAATAGACTATATGAGGTGACAAAGTAAAGCAATTTCACCCCATCCCCCTTATAGAGGAGATGGGTTGAATGTCTAACTAGTGCTACCATAACACTAGAGACCCTCATAGTAATATAAAAAAGCATCCTCATATGCCTCATTAGTGATCATGGCTCAAAAAAAAGTGTGTATACATAATCAAAACCCCAATATTGGAACCTATTTAATTAAATCAAACTACAACCTAATATGGGAACTCATCATTATCACCCAGTGCTGACATGTTTTAGTTAGCTTGTCATCATTAATCTTGATCTGGGGGATCAAGATACCAGTATGATTTTACCACACACCTACTAACTACCAAGACTCCCTTGTGTATCAATTAATATATCAATCAATAAAATTGTAAATTAATCATTTTTAAACATATGAAAATATAATTTCTGGATTTTAGTTTCAAACATTCCTATTTTTTTCAAAACCAAATCATATGTTTTTTTAAAATTTAATAACAATTATATTTATATTTTAATTTAATAAATTATATATATATAAATAAAACAATACTATCAAAATTATATCAAAATCAAGATTTAATTTTTTTTAAAATCACCCCAAAATTTCAATTCCATTGAAATTGGGGTTTTTTTCAAACCACATGTACGGTTAAAATAATACATAAAATTGTAATAAAACCGTGTTTATAAATGAATAAATAAATAATCTCAATTTAATTATGAATTCATGGTTTCAGTTGTATTGAAAATAATTTTGGGGCCACCTGCCTTTAGATGACAGGACTACAATACACAAGACACACAGAAGAGAACACCAACGAAGTACGATGTCATAGAAGATCTAGGATCAAAAATTGGGGTCAATATTGAATAAAATAGGGTTTATAACCATAAACTAGATGATTATGATTAAAAATATTTGGGGATGGGAATACATATGATAATAAACCACATGAGAGTAGATCCACCTAAACAAAATAGATCTAATAAGATCAACACACCATTAATGCTCCAAGGAAAGGGTTTGGAGTTTCCAAATTTTCCCCTTAGGAGCCTTCTAGGATCAAAAAAACATATTAGGATTGAGTTAGGGTGATCATAATCTATAAAATGGGATAATTATTTTTAAATTAATTATCACAAAAATTAAAAACCATTTGAAATGTTTCATAAGGAGGACCACATTGTTAGAGAAAATTTTCACCATAACCGTGCACCCCTTCTGCTTCTATGTTTTTGGTTACTGATTTTAATTCACCATTAAAATAATCATGTGTAAAACATAAATTTCCCAATATACATGGGGTGAATAGTTTGGAGGTATGGTAAACATGTTTGAAAAAATCATGTTGCCTCTTCTAGTGGCCCTCAATTAGCTACATGATTTAATAGGCCAAAAAACACATTTTTCCATAACCATGTACCAACTGTGATGAACCCAATATTATTAATATTTTTTAAGAATTTCACTCAAAACTACCCAAAACAAGACCCATCCAAAAGGATATCAAAACAAGGGTTATTGAATACCTAAAAAAAGTAATATGATGTTACACCCTCCACACATGAAAACAATATATCACTAGAAATCTCATCAAGATGTTTCTATACCAATAATATTATGAAAATACTCTATCATCAATGCATCAAACTGAAATTTCTCTTCCGAATCAAAAACACAATTCCATAGCACAAAATAAAAATTTATTTTCCTTCCATGATGTACCCTAGTTTGGGAATAAGTAATCTTGACTGGATTTCAATTCACAAATAAACTGGGTTAAACATCATGATCCTCCCATCATCGGAAATGACATGGTCCAGAAATATACTTATGAATCTACGATACATGGAAATCATTATGTATTAAATTTCAACTATGGTGGATTTGATAAATGGCTATCCACTTTCACCACATACTCCACATCCTCAAATGGTCTCAAAAAACCATGGTGGATGTTTCCCATGGTTTCCAATCAATAGATTATGCATACCACGTGAAACATTAAAAAAACCATATCACCAACTAAAAACACTTATGGTTATCTGTGAATGTCAGCATAGTATTTGTACCCACTCTATTCCATCAAATTTATTAAATTAATCAAATTAATCATTATTATAATATCTTGGACCAAGCTTAGTATAACCCAATAACCTTCACCACTGCATGACTAACACAATGGAGAATATCAAGGATGTACATACATGGCCTCAAATATATTCATCCAAATTGGAAACTGGTATCTATAATTATACAAAAAACTCAACCTACCCCAAATAGACATTTGAAGATCCCCAAAAGATCAATGAATCAAGAACCAAACATATCCTCATGATTATTTATATCCATATCTATCTTGACATCCATATAAATATGGTGTGTCATATTCAAATGAACTTAAGATCCCATCAACTCTTGAAGGCCTCACCAAAAAATGAGTGAAAAAATATGTATCTCTATTTGAGACATTAATAAGTGGAACACCCTGAATATAAATAATATATTTGACATATATATTTTACAACTCCTCAACTTTGGTGATATTTGAAATGTGTATAAACTGATATGATATTCTCAAGCGATTGATCACAATTAATTTCACATTATATTTCAAAGGTGTATATAGAAACACTACAAAAAATTCAAAATAAATTTCATTCCACTTCCAAGATAGAATAATAATTGGAAGAAGAAAAGCTGGAGGACTTTTGTTTATGGATTTGATCTACTGAAAATTATAAAAAAAAGTAAAACAAACTCAATGATATACAATATCTTACATGTCCACTATAATCATCTAAAATTATCCTTAAACATCTTTGTGTTTATAGAGTTAACAAAAACTCTGAATTATATAAATCCCACATTACAAACATCATTATGGTTGAAAGAATAATAAACCTATTCTGAAAACATAAGATTCCTACCAAGAGAGAATTTCCAAACATGGATTGTCTCCCCACCTTAAAGTGAGCCGCTAATGCCAACAATTCATTATCGTGATGTTGTTCATGAAGGATCATCTCGAAAAGAGAGTTAGTAAACTAGAAACTTTTATAGAAGACTATTCAATCTTCTTATAGGACACCTAAATGAAACTATTAAAAAATAGTCATCAACATCATCTATTATCATGATTCTTTTATATCTTTGGTTGGGTGATTCTTTCTAAAAACTTCAATAATGAAATTTACCTTATCATAGGTGTAGGTAATTTCAAAAATCAAAATCTTTTAAGTAATCTACCTAACACCTCTACCAATGGATAAAATATTTTGGAGAGGAGATATAACCCATGTTCTTGCGGTTGTAAAATATGGTAATCCTTTCTGTGAAAATAAAATCCTACCAACTCGTTAGATCATGCATCACAACAGAGAGTTCAGGGTCAATGGTCAGATAATTCTAATTATTTTTAAGAAGTTTTTGATAAATATAGTATACCAAATTATTTATTTTTATAGGAAAATAACCCAAACCTGACCCTGATGCATAACAGAAGACAACATAGCCATACGCAGCCTCAGGAAGAGTCAACAAAAGCATAGAATTTCACTAACGTCGTAGCACAAAACATTAACTCTAATGGTTATAATTACATAATCAATTCAACCCCTGATTATTGATAGTAGTCATTAGAGAATAAAAAATTAATAAATAAATTTTAAATAGGTGTTAATACCCAAATAATCTAAAGAAGTGTCGAATATAGAAAATATTCAACGGTTTCTCCCATTTGGTGAAATATATGAAGATGTCAGGATTCAAATAAATTCCATATTTAGAGGCCACATGTCATAAGAATATCACTTCCAAAATATAATAATCCTATCTCAATATCTTTTCATAGAGTCAGTGAATTTTCAATATTTCCAGAACACCTCTTAGATGATGCACAATATATTTCGATCACTAAGAGTAACCCAAAATTTCATCCACAAATACCACCATGAATTTATCAATATAGTCATGGTATATTTTATTTATCAAATGCATAAAAACAGTAATATAATTTTTTGGACCAAAAGGAATGATATGGTACTCCTAATGTCTAACCCTACTCCGAATGACAGTCTTCTAATTATAAGATTCACTAATTATTAACTAGTACAAACCAAACCAAAGATCAATAATTGAGATCCACTATTCCACTTAAAAATGGTCAAACAAATCATCAATACATGGTAAAAAATACATGTTCTCTACCATTAATTGGTTGTTTTTTTAGTAACCAATATATATGAAAAGTATTTCAATAGATATTTTTTCCAAAAGATCAGGCATAGCCCAAGTTGATAGACATAGGAATATAAATCCATTCTATAATATAACATATAAATAATTATATAACTCTTTAAGCACTTATGGTTCCATAAAATAATAATGAATAGGTACTAGATGAGTGGAATGTACTAAATGAATTTAATACACTACTCCCTTAATAGTGTAAAACATGATAATTATGAAGGAAACACAATGGTAAACTCAATGAAAATTGTAGTTATTTAATCACTAAAGTATATTTTCTACATATAGAAATAAAACAATGATATTAATTTCCACTGTATTGTATAATAATATATGAGTCTACTTGAAATTAGGTCTCATTGTCCCTGAAAACGTAGCACACCCCCTTGAGGATAGTAAAGAAGACCCACTGAAGATAACAATCAATTTGGTCCTCATTATAAATGAGCTATTCTATCCTGAAAATGAAAACACGAGGATTCATGTAGAGAACCAAGAAATTCCATGTATTCTCAAACTCTAACAATGAAAAGGTACAGGTCGGACAACATAGACTATACTCTCTCTTCATACCGAGGGGAACAATATTATCTACTATATAAGATAAATTACTTATAGGATAATTTTGCAAGTTCGTAATAAAAAGATATGTAAATGAGTGATTTGTACTATTATCAAATAAATTATTCACTAAATATAAATCTATAGCGATGGTACCTCTCATAGTCACTAGACCTGTTTCAGCTTCCTCGGGAGACTCTTCCACTTGGTGAAGAAGCTTTACTCCAATGGCTATAGATAGAACCGATTATATCTCAAAGAATCTGATTGTACCACAATAATTTTAGGTTCTTATGATCATGATCTACTATATAGAGAAATAATGAAATGCTATAAATTTTGGATGTGTTTATAGAGACCCCAAGAACTAAAGATATTTGGTGTCTTTGTACAAACATGTCTTGAATGACCAACCTTTCCACACTTGTAGAAACTGAAAGGACCTGCTCTAGGAACTATAGGAGGAGTAGAGGATTCATATTATTGAGAAATACTCTGAGACAATCACACTTACTCATTATTTTTAAGAATAAAAACTAGAAATCATTGGGAGAAATAAGAACTCCCGTCAACCCTGACTTTATGACGCGGTCAAGATCAACAATCAATGCCATATCTAGTACATCATTAGTGAATTATGATTCAGTATGAAAGGAATATTATTATATATAATATAGAAGACCCATATCATACCATTTATCATTTAACTTCATATTTGATACAATATTATTTAAAAATGGTATATTTTCATCAAATCAGTTCATATACTGCATCACAGTCTTATCCTCATACCGAAGGTTGAAGAACACCCTATCCTTAATAAATAATTTTTATTATATGATGAAATTAGTAGTGAAAATATATTTAATTTATTTACACTCCAAACAACGCATTCTTCTTGTTTGTTCACATTGAATCCCACTATCTCTATTTATTCCCTTCTAACATAATGGAATCAAACTTTAACTTAATAGCTTCATACATTTACAAGAAATAGAAATAGAAAAATATATTGTTCAAACTATCTATAGGATATTGAGGATTATTAGTTCCACAGAAAGAAGGTTTTTTATAAAGATGAAAATCTTGAACATCTTTTCAAGAATTATAAATTTATGTATCCACAACATATGTTTGGATGATAATAGGTGAAGGTGTCTATCCCAGAGCATAGAAAGCACTCAAAATAATAGAAAAAATATTATGGTTAATGGTAGGATCTTCGTTTTGTGTTCAAAAGAAAATTCACCTTGGGGATTATTCAAATTAATTCTCCGAGGCATAGTGCTACAAAAAAAATACAATACTGAAGATATCAGAATACTACTCTGATCAAAAACTAAAACATGTGATATGGGAATATAAATCCCATTAGATAAGGTTTCAATATTTTTATTTCAACATTCCTAAATAATAATATTGAAAAAGACTTGAATTGATTCGAAAAATTAATCAAAGTCACTTTTCCCCAACACCGATGGTGACTTATGGATCATTATAATGAGATCAATGAAGTAAATCTATCACAACAACCTCTTAAGTCGCATCGATACATCAAAAACTACATACACAAATCGTGGAACGATTCTTAAAGTCCCTTTAATACCACACCATGTTGAACCATCTTCGATAACATGGTACCCTAATACATGATTCAACACATATATAACCTAAAGGGAACCATATATCCCAATAGCTTGGAGACCAAAACAAGTAATCATACATGATATATGTGGGAATTATTTTTCTCATAAAATAATGGATAATATATGACACAAGATTGAACAAAACTCTAAAATGATGAATGTATCAGGAAAAAATAAGCATAATAATACCCAAAATAAATATGAATATAATAAAGAATCCACAACATAAATAAGGAAAAATTCTCAAAAACCATGTGTAAAATGTGGAAAACCACTCCACCAGTCACTGAAATCACTCAATGGTCCATATGATCAAGAACATCCACCAACCCCATGTGGTGGTTTCCCATTTCTTGGAGTTGGAATATAAAAGTATACAAACTCTCATAGGTAAAGATAGAGTGTGATATATAATGTATAGTAAGGTCTCACTAAGTATTCCATAATCAATACATTAATAAATTACCATTTATCTAATCAAATAAAATAAAACAAGTAATAGAATTTAATATTCATATTAAAAAAATTATTTAATAATATAAGGATATAAGATATATAAATATATATGTGAATCAACTTTGAAGGAACATTTTATATTAAAAAATTAATATAAATTATTTGGCATGAATAAAATAGGTGAAGATATAAAAAACATGAATATAATATAAAACAACTCATGAAATATTGGAATTTCACCCTATGATACATTAGATACTGGATATTGGATCCTCACACATATCATTAGTGATCACAGATCATAAAATATTTCAATAGACAATCATCACCCTAATAGGGGAGCACATTCTTGACAATAAAACTACACCCAAATAAGGGAAATCATCACAATCATGCTGAGATTACTTGGTTTAGTTATTTTTATTATCCTAAATATAGTGATATTGAATCCAGACCCTAGCATGCTTTTACTAACCACATTCCAACTACCCAGGCTCTCTTGATCATTAATCAATCAATCAATCAATCAAATTTGAAATCATCCATTTTAAATAATTTTATTATATAATTTAGAAATTTCATTTTTCAACATGCCTTTCTCTTTTCATAACCAAATAATATGTTTTTCATAATTTCTTTGAATATAAAATCATATATCAATTTAATCCAATTTATAAATATTAACATAAAATATTTTCATCAAAAAAATTTCAAAATCAATCCATCATTTTTCAAAAATCCAACCTAAAATTTCATTTCCTTTAAAATTATTATTTTTATCTTGTCTCATGAAAGTTTGAAATCAAAGATAAAAACATCACAAATCCATTTTTTAAAATGAATTAAAAATTCATTTCAATTTAATAATGAAATTTACGGTCTGAATCATAGGGAAAAATTATGAAACCACCTAACACCTGATCTAGGGAACATTATAAAAACCCCCCACAAATGGGGAACACCAACAAAGGATAACATATGGAAGATATATGAAAAAACCTATAGATAATTTCCAATAAAAAATAGTTTAGATCCTTCCATTACATGATGATATATAAAAATATAAGATATATAGAAAAATATATTTTTAGAATCCACATGAGAGGAGATCCACATCTCAAGAAGAGATCAAATGATATCAATACCGCTTTGATCTTCTAAGAGTTTTCAGGGGAAAAAATAACTTATTGAAAGAATCGAAGGATAAAAAATCATATTTGGTATTATTGTGGTGTATTTTCCCTCTAACTTGGGATTTGATATTTTTTAATTATTTTTTCATGGAATTAAAAACTACAGGAAGAGTTTCCTAGGGAGGGCCGTACAGTTACACCAACTATATATCCTAACGATGTGGTCCTCTTGACACTCTATTTGGGATGCATGGTTTTCCCACAAGATTAAATTTAATATTAACCAATAATGAATTTCACACTATCCATGGGTTGAAGGGTTTAGGGAGATGAACAAAATGGTTTAAAAAATTGAATCCCATTCTATGGGATATAAAAAAGAAGCGCATTTTGTTGGGACAAATAACATGGTTTTCCCTAACCACACTCTGACTGTGCATAACCCAAAAGGTTTCAAAAATTACCCAATTATCACCAGAAACTAAATTAAATAAGATTCATCCAAAAATTGATCGATAAAGGGTCATGGAATACCTAAAAAAGTAAAAATATGTCATAAAACACCAATTTTAAGGAAAATTAAATTGTCGTCTATTTGAACATAATGATTACTACTTACATATATTGGTGATTTTTTTATTACCACAAATATGGATGAAATTGAAAATTATATTAATGTATAATAATTATATATATGAAACAATTTATATTTTTGGGGTTGTGAATCTATTTTAAAATGTTAGTTAACCATGGTCCACATGAAAAATAGATTAACATAAAAATTAACTAAACTCTTTAAGTAAAAAACATTAGTGGAAACAATTTAATATATGAGAAACATGTAATCATTATAAGACCTTGGGAATTTAATAATATTCAAAATAATATTTTTAATATGTTTTTCAATGAACCATATTTATTTATATAGGATAGTAATTATAATTGATGGACACTTTCTTACATAAAGGTAAGGGTTCTATCACAACGAATTATCGTTGAAATATTGTTTAATGTTATGAACCAATAAATTAATTATAGGATCTATATACAGCTATGGAATGTATTTTTGAAAAATGCATTATTTAATTTTTGATATTTATAGAACAATATAAATTTACTACTTTTAATTTTATGGGATTAAAATTTATAATATCCATCAGTGTTTCATCACAAAACATCCTTCCTGGATAAACCTATTCATTAATGCACATAATTTCATTTAAATGGTGTATATAGAATCAATTTCATATCTAATATCATGAAATATCCTTATTAATTACATTTTAACATCGAATTTATTCATTATTCTTTTCAAGGTGTTTTATTGTAATACTCTGGCGACACAAGATATTTTTCTCTAGAACACCCTTTATTATGACACATTTCACATTATTAATAGATTAAATTTTATTTTGTTTATATAATTCCAAATTGATACATTTTAATGAAATATTTTAATTCATTCTATTTTGGATTAATTTTCCATTACTATAATCTTTATTGATTTTATCTAAATGTTACAAAATTTAAAATTGATTTCTGAACTCGTGTGTTTTCTCCCAAGAGTCAAGAAATATCTTCTTGATTTTGATCTTCCAAGTTTATTTTTCCTACAAATACATTTTCAATTGTATAATTCTATTTTATAGGATGATATTAAATCCATTCATTAATATCCTCCACTTTTATGAAATGTTCCCTCAAATAAAATAATGACGTTGATGATAAAAACATATGTATTCTCCAATGGGTATTTTACTTCCATATCCTCATTTTAACTATCGAAAGTGCAGCTTGTAACCCAAATATGTTTCATGTCACTTGGTGTTAATTATTCCATTAATATAATTTCAAATGAATAATTTATTATCATATTTATGATGAGGTTTTCATTAATAAATTTTATATTTTATATTATTTTTTTACCTGGATATTTATCAAAAAGGGTTTTCCTTTCAATGCATGTTATATATATTTAAATAATTATTCACCAATTTTTTTAAAAAATTATTTTTAACCATATTCAACTTTTATAAAAAAATTGGAGGAAAATATTTTTAATTTCTCCCATATGGGTCATTATCAATTGATGTAGTCTATTTTTTATGGTTACATGTGAATGTATCTATATGGTATGTTTTTCATTTTCTAAGAGGCATTATAAACATTCATGTTTCTGAAAAATAAATTTTTATTATAGTGGGTTAATAAAATAATCATGTTAAATAGTTTTTATTTGTAAAATGTAATTTGTTATTTTTAGCAAATTTTCCCAATTATTTTAAGTGTTTTCCATATCAATGTTGTATTCATGAACAAAGGTATTATTAAAGATATTCCTTCAACCATATTAATGAAGATGGATTATAAAATCCTCTTTTATTTCAATGGAATGATCCATCCCATTATTTTACTTTCCCTATGTATCAAATTTAATATGCATAAATTACATCTAATTTTTTTCCTCTATTAATTACCTATGTTCACCAAATTGTCGAAGAGTTCTAACCATGATTTGTAAGATATCAATCGATTGGAGAAGTTATTATATAAACCATATATCTATTATTGATGCGGTGAAAATACCATAAGTGTAATCATAAATTTTTAGAGGTATTTACCTAGAATGATGCATAATTTCATTAGATACCATTTTCTCTACCATGGGATTATGATGTCATATTTATTGATGGAATCATGAATGATAACTCAGGAAACCACTCGAAAATGTTTTAAAACCCATATGATATCCCTTTGTTTATATGATATGTTGATTGAAACCATGTTGTACAACTATGAATGAATTTTTTCCATTATATGGTTGTACCTAGATTGTAATCCAATTAATTTTTCAACGTTAACATGTCATGAGAGGTTATGTGTAGTATTACGGAGTAAACCAAATAATTTTCGATAACTTTAAGATTAATACATGAGATATGATAATATAATTGTGTGTAATACTTGGCATATGAAGATGCTGTCATAGAAAGTAATCCTGGGCATATTTTAATGATATCTTGTTTATGTCATTGCCACATTAATGTGATGCCATGGACATATGTTATGATTATTATTCAATCATTTTATTGATGATATCATCTCTTAATTTCTTTTTCCCAATATTATGGTCAATTTCATTTTTATGTAATGTTATTCCTCCCATCACACATGTTATGGTTTATTATCATGTTTACCCTAATTGATTATTTGACCTCACCCCTTTTTATATATAAATTTCCCTAGGATGTGAAACAATATACTAGGTATGCTAAGCCTAAATGATAATGATATGGTGATAATTTATTGAATATGTTAAACAATCAATATAGATTTATTATCTTCTAATATAGTGGAAAAAATATGTATTTATTGACAATGTAGGAGATGTATTAGTTTATTCTCTATAATAACTCTCTAAAACTATAAATATAAATTTTATAGGTTCGTAAATGTGAGATTGATTTTGTAATCATAAATTTGAAACAAATACATTGTATTTAACTACAAAAATTGTACATTATAAACTATTTTAGCTAGGTTTTTCACAAAAAATTGATATTGATGAATTTGGAAAGGGTTTCTTAAAAACATGTAAAATTTAGTGACATTTTAAAATAATTATATTTTTAATTTAATAAATTTTTCTAATAAAACATTTCAGGTTGAACCTTTATTAAGAAACATATTCAATAATATATATAATATTTATAATATTTTTTTTATTATGAACAATAATATATATATATATATTATGTGTTAATATTATTTTGAAAATATATAATATTAATGTAATAATAATAATATATTATATATAAATTCAATGAAATATTTATATACAATAATATAAAATATATATATATATATATTGTATATTGTATATAATATACATTTTGTATTTTATATTGTGTTGTGTATATATATTTTATTATATACAATATGTATTTTATATTGTATGTATATATTGCATATATGGTTATATATATATTTATATATTATATTATATATATTTAAATTAATATTGTATACAACATACATTGTATAAAACATACATTCTATGCATATATTTTACATCTATTTAATATTATATATATTTTATATCTTGAATACCACTTATTTTCTATATTAAAAAAATACATATATATTGACAATATAAATATATTGTATATAGAATTTATATAATATAATATATCATATATTTATATATTTATAATAATTATATATAATTATATAATATTATATATATAAACACAAAAATAATATATGTTGATATATCTGTATACAATATAGAAAGTATTTACAGTAAGCTTCCATTTGGAGATCTTGAATTTGGTCGGGGCCTCTCTACTTGTTCCATTTGAACCACATATTTATTCAGGGGAATTACATGACATCCGGATCTTATTCCACTATTGGCTTGGTCTCATGTATGGGTTCCTGTAGAGGTAAGACGTGGGTTGGTGTGTGGATGAGAGTGGATGTCTTGTGTGTCGGTGTGGGAATAGTGAGTGGGTGGAATTTCGTCAAGTAAGCACATGGTAGAGGTCACAATAGTATGGGGGTGATTAGGTGTGGCATCCCTTGTGATGGAGGGGGTGGCATGGTGACATTCAGGCATGAACAACAGTTGTGTGAGGCATCATTGGCCAAGCTCGACGGCTCTTGGAGACACACTTCTTGGAAGACAACGTCTTATTCTATTCTGTAGATGTGTTTGGTTTCCAACAGAGGATGTGCCTAATGGGTATCAGCTAAGAATTTGGCATGTGATGAGACTTTAGTGATTGGTTCTACCAGAAAATAGGATTTTGTGTCACTATTTTTTTGGGGTTATATGCCTCTCAGTTTTCATGTTTGTAATGCGTTCTCTCATAAACCATTTCAGAAGGGGTTTTTCTTTTTATATTTACTAAAAAAGGGACTTTCCCATAACCTTTTCAATATATATAATCTATTAACATCATTTTTTCTATATTTCTGTGTGTACTTATAAAATATTTATAAAATATTATTATTTATTATTATTTATAAGTATATATTTTATATATTAAAAATATATTATTTATATATTTATTGTATATATAATCATTATAAAACAATAATAATATTTTTATAGTATATAATATATTAATTTATTTTTCATTGTTATTATAAACTGTAATTTGTGTGTTTGTGTGTGTATAGGTTAATAATATATTACAAATATTTATATATAAAGACATAAAAGTAATTATTATTATTATCAATAAATAAAAATAATGAAATTTTATTATTATATATACACCCACATATAGAGATATGTATTAATTATAAATTCTATTAATATTTAACACCAAATAGTCTAACATGGAAACTGATGTGGGACTGACAAACCACTTTTCAAGAAAGGGGGGGGAGAAGGCACACATGGGTGAGGGAGTTGGGGGGTTTTCCGGTACTGGAGAGAGGGTCTAGGGTTGTTTGGGGAGGGTGGGGCCTCTTCTAATCTAGTTTGGGGAGGCAGTTGTGGTTGGGTGGTATCCATAGAAAGGTTTTGGGGGGGAGAAAAGGTAAACCGCTGGGAGATTGGCATGGACAGTCGATAATCATTGGGAGTGTATGGGGGAGGCTGGGTTGGAGAGAATAAAATACAAAAATAAATAAATGTATAATTCCCAATCCTTTTGGGAATTTTTAAATAAAAATATAACTCTCCAATTAGAGATACCATATTTACATATATTTTTCAGAAACATTAGTTTATAAAATTCTTGATTCAATACATTTCCAAAAATACTTGTAAATAAAATAAAATTTTATACATTTATAGAACTGATGTTAATGGATAATTAGTAATATTTATATATATTTTTAATTTGTGACACAACATTTACGAAAAAAATTTAAAAACATTTTTAAATTTGGTTGCATCATTTATAAATATCACTAATATAATAAAATAGATAAATCACATAATTATTATAGTGTATGTTATGTGTTTTCTGCACCAAATTTTGTATTGTGGGTTTGGGGTAACTATAATAAGTGTTAAAAGAGTTTAAGACAACTTTAGAGGTTATGAAGTTATTCACTGAGGATGATTTAATATTTATGAATGAAATGTAGGGTTGATGAGTTAAGGATGGTCTTTGTTTCCATGTTATATATAAACCATTTGGTTGGAAGTGATGAATATAGTATGATTATTTGGAGATTATGATTATATATTTTGATTGAAAACAATAGTATATGGATAAATACAAGGATAACCCATGAAATTTATGTAGTGTTGAGATTTTGTGGATTTTCAAGCGATATAACCCTTTTGGGATATGACATGTCCACATGGTTTTGACATAGATTCATATAAGGGTAATTACCCTGAAAATATTTGGTTAAGTATATATCAGCCATCATTCGGGTGCACAATGAATGGGCTCATACAACACACTTGGGTTGACACTCAAGGGTGACATTCATGAAAAAATTCATATTCCTTTTAACAACCACTATGATTTATTTGAAGATCTTATTTAATGAAATATAACTACATTAGATACCCTAATATTAAAATGACCATGGATAACCTATATTGAAGATAAAAGATCATCAGTTAGACCATTCACTTAATTTATGAATCATTCCATATTATCTCATAGTTTTCCCATTTGAAATTTACGAGTTTAAGTATTATCATCCCAAAATATTCATTTAACGTAATGGCGGGAGTTTAGAGAAACCAAGATAAAAAAATAATCAATGGAAAATGAGGTGATTGTTCCAACTAAAATCATTTGGGACAAGATCTAGGATTATAAATCTTCTTATTTTGATAAATCAACTATTACTAATTATCATTAACAATGTGAACATTATTTAATTCCCTATCACACCAATGAAGAGAAGAATTGATTATTATAAAAATGTAATTAAAGAAGGTGATGGAGGAATGTTAAAATTAACTTCATGTTAATAATGTGGGATTAAACACACTAGGGAATGTCTCAAATGAATTAGAAAACATTTTATTGGCGGAAAAGAATAAAATAAGTTATATAGATACGAAGGGAAAATCAGGCATTTAGTTCAATTGATAATGGGGAAGATTTAAATTATAGTTTTAATTAAGATATTAATGTAATAATGACATATTAAATTTTATCTTAATTCATGTATATCATTTATACAACCCTAACTAATTGTTTTTTAAAAAAATCAATTATTTAATTTATTTATGTTGGAGAGAGTGTAACATCCTGAGAATTCTGTATCTACATCTTCTTTTTAATTATTCTGAGTTCGATAACTATCTTCACACACACTATAATGAATCTAAGTGTACAAAAATTAAATTAAATTAACTACCATTAAAATATCATTATGAAAACATATAAGTTATATATATATATAAATATGAAAATTATAGTTCATGAAAATAAATCATTTTTATGAAATAATACTACAAACAATTAATTTTTAAAAATAAATTATTAGAAAAAAACGTTGATATTTATTTTTTCCCTAGTAAAATTCATATAATTATTTTAATAAACATAATTATAAAAAAATTGAATTTAATTTTAAATATTGAATATTAAAATGTATTAATTATAAAATTTGGTGTATTATCTGAAAATATATTTTTTTAGTAAAAAAATGTTATTTTTAAAAATTTATAATTTTAACTAATTTTTAATTATATAATTGTTTCCTAAAAGGTAAATTTTTTTTTTGTCAAATATAAATCATAAAAATGATATTTTAAAAATTAAAATATTGTTTGAACCTACAAAACCCATGACCAACGTTTTTAAACCTAAGGTAAAGGGTTAAATTATTAAAGAAACTCTTATATTATCTTATAATAATTTAATATTTTTCTAAATTTTTTAATGGATTGATTTTAATGTCACAGTACAAATTTTGTTTTATAATAATTCAATTACTATCATGAAAATTTTTATCCAAAAAAAGTTTCTTTTATATAAGTTAAAAAATTTAAAAAATTATTTTTTAAAAATTATTTTAGGTATTGTATTTGTTTAATTGAAAATAATTTATTCTCAATTGTATGAAATTAATTAGGTTAAATATAAAAAAATTTAAAATCTAAATTAAAATTTTTGGTAATATGGGTTTAGTTTTATTTTTTGTAATAGATTAATTGACCTGATTAATATTTAACTAAGAGTAATATGTGTTTAAATGAAGAATCAAAAGTGGTTCAAATTTTCCAAAGCATACATGACCATTTTTCCATTTAGAAACAATTTTTTAGTTTTAATAGTTTTACTCACATGTCTCATCAGCCATCCCATGCCTAAAAAACATAATAATCAAGCACATTCATTTTTACCTCATGACATTCTCTTCCATGTAAATTCCCATATCCTCACATATAAATGGAGACCACTTCCACCTCTTTCATAATTACACTTAAATTGGAATTTATCTCAAATATATGCATGAATTTCTAAAATTATAAGTCTCTTACATAACCCTATTACTCTTATCATAATAAAAATCTCCAACTCCTCCACTTTTAATATTAAATCCAAGATAAATTTCAATGTCTTGATGAAGGTATCACTACTTTCATAACCTTTAATATTATAATTTATTTATTATACCACCTCTAATATCTTCTATACATTAAATTATGTGAGAACTAGTATTAATGAAATTCGGTTATGTTATTATACTAGTGGAATATACTTTTTATTCCTTGATACAAAACCATTGTGATAATAAAAAACTTATCTATGTGTACATGCGTACTACTATCTCTATTCACAACCTGTCATATTTTTAATCATCACCATTAATAACTGGTTTATAATGATATTGTAATGAATATATATTATGAAAGTAACATGATTATTATTCTTATATTATAAATTGTTTCTTTCCAATCTCCCACCATATTATGGAGAATTATATTGTCAACCATGTGTATGTGTATATTATCGCCTTCTTATGGGGATAATAATTTTTTCCTATTATCTATAATCATGGATTAATTTATAAATTATATTTTTGTATAATTATTTTATTTCTAACACTATTTATATTCTAAATTTTTTGAATACATTATAATAATAAGTACAACAATTGTCAACATTCCAAGAGATTCAGGTAAAAACCCATTAAACCACCTTGAGTAACCAACAAAAGTGGAAATGATCAAATAATTGATTAACATATTATGACATGTAGACTATAAAAAAATTATAATATATGAATAAATATCTTATAAATGTTTTTATTGAAATTTATTTTATTATAAATTATGTTTATTACATGGGCATAATGCTTTAAGTCAAAAAGGCATGAGTTCTATCTCAATTCCTATTTATTGAGAGATGATTTAATATTATGAAGCAATTTATTATTTAAATTGTGAATATAATTACAAATATTTTATTTTGGAATAAAACATGATTTAATTCATGATATTATTATATCCATATGAATTTTAATCATTCAATTTTATTTGACTCAATAATTACAAAAGTAGTACCTCTTTATTCTCTAAGCATCATTCTTTGAGACAAAAGCACATTTATTAATGTAATTTCATATAAATATATTATTTTCATAAAATTGTATATATAATATAATTTATTATCATTATCCTTGTGATTCTAATGTCAAATTCAAGGACTATTTCCTCAAGGGGTGTTTTAGTAGAATGTTCTTAAATAGTTTGTGATTTTGGTTACAAACTCCCTTCATTGAGAAATGATTTACATTTTTCATCAATTTATTCTTAGAATGTGTATATGTTTCCTTTTTTATATATTATCAAGAAATATATTTTATTCATGGAATCTAATGATCAATTTCAATTCATTTATTTTTTAATGGTTTTGATTTAAATGCTACACATGTTGTAATTATTTTCATAACTCGTTTTCCTTTTCCAATGAGATGGAAAATATCTTGATTGTTTTTATCTTCCAATAATTCATTTCCTATCATTTTCATTTCAATTTTAGTTTTTTTGGATTATTATGTGATATTAGTTCTTTTAATTAACACCCCCTTTTGATGGAAGAGTTCCTCAAATAAAATAATGATGTCGAAATGAATAACTCATATACATTCCATTTTATATGTTTATTCCATGCTCATATTTTAGATATAAAATTTGTGATCTATAAAAAAATGTTTCATCTCAAGTGACCTTCATGCTTCCCTTTAACGATTTTTTTATTAAATTTATTGTATACTTTTTATGATGTGTGTTTCAGAAATGTTTTTATTTTATTTTTAACATTTTACACATGGATAGATTTCAAGAATAGGGATCCTTTCATGTAATGTTATAAATATATTAAATGTATTTCATAAATATTGTTATATAGTTATTAAAAATTGAATTTATTTTTGATAAAAACATTAGAAGGGAAATATTTTTAGAGGTTTTTTATTTGGTTTTTTTAATATATGGAATTTATTTTATATGATTTCATGTAAAATAATATTTCCACGAATTTTTTATTTAAACAGAGACTTCATTTCTATGATTTCACGAATTCAAAAAAGAAAATGTTTGTTTTATTATTTTATTATCAAATTTTTATATTTTTTTAGAGTAAAAGGGAATTTCTTATTTCGTAGATGTTTTTAAATGTGTCTTATAGCGTTTAACACTTATTTAATATACTATATCAATATTATTACTCAAAAAACACCAACAAACTTCATTATTGATTTCGATTACTCAATTTTATTTTACAATTTTGGTGTGATCTGACAATGATTTTTTCTTACATAATCACCCACCTACATGTATAGGATTTTCCTACAATTATTTCCCCCTATGAATGAAATATATTTTACTACTTGATTGACGGGTGTTTACCTAGATTCAAAATACATCATTTGACTAAGGAAATTATATTCTAATATATATATCCATTTCCACAATATTTAAAATACCATATATCGAAACATATTTGATTAATAGAAGTTTCCCAAAATTATTTATTTCCATAGGATACCAAATTAGTTTCCAAGGTCTTATCACATTGTGTTTATTAATGAAATCATGAATTATTCATTAGTGAACCAATTGAAAAGGATACAAAACACATTTTATCTTCATTAGTTTTTATGATATATTGATTAAAATTCTGTGGAACTCATATTTATTATTATTTCATTATAATTGGTGTGCCTAAATTGAGCTCTAATGCTTTGGGTAACTCAAATGTCTCATGAGAAGTTACATACTGGACATGGAGTACATCTAATTCCTTTTATGGCCTTTAGAGTAATCCTTGTAATATGGTAATGGTATAGTGTGTAAAACTTTTAATATGATAATGATTGTATAAGGAGTAAAACATTATATATGATACTGTTATAATGTATATGTTGTTTCTATATTAATTTGATTTCATGCTCAAATTATATGTTTATTATTTAATCTGTATTTTATGATATCATCAATTTATTCCATGCTCTCAATATTATGATCATTCTATTTATAGTAGACTGTTATTCCTCATAACCCTAATATTATTCTTCATTATCATTTTTAATCTTAATTTTTTTACCTCACCCATTATTATATTTTTATTTTCAAAGTTTATTATATAATTTATTAGGAATTTTAATTCTAGAATAGTATATTGTGTGGAGAATTTATAAGAGATGTTGAAATCTCATTATAGATTTATTATATTCTTCTATAGTGGATAACATATCCATTTGTTTAGAAGAATTTTTATTTAATAGTTTCTACATTTTCCTAAATATCTAAAACTCTAAATATAAAGCTACATGGCACGTAAATGTGGGAAATATTTTGTAATTATTGATGGGTAATAAAGCCAATGTTGTATGTTATGTGTTTTCATCAGCAGATCCAATAGATGATGTTTGGGGGTGAAATGTGTATTCATTGATAATTATAGATACTAGAGTATATTTATATGCATGATGTGGATATATGATATTGTTTCCATTATATCCAAATATGGATTTTCTTGGAACCAAATAAGCATTATAGTTATACGATGTATTAATTGTTTTAAGAAATAAAATAATCAATAAAAATAATTCAATAGTTAAAAACCATTAAAATTTAAATTATATTGAATATAACTGATTGTAATTTATGGTTTTGTAATAAAAAATTATGTTTCCAAAGTAAAATAAATAAAGATGATAAATATTGTTAAAAAGGTGGATTTTGATGAAAAGTTCTCAAATCATGTGAAATATTTGTAGAATGACATATGAATGGTTTGAATATTTTTTAATGAAGTTAAAGTGGATTTTTCTTATTGAACAAAAATTATAACCACAACACAATAATATATGTTGTTGTTTAGTCCAATGCTTTGAAAAATGGATATTTTTCATGTAGTGGTTGATGAACAAGTAACCGATAATTTTAATATCCCACACAAAAAATAAAAAATATGTCATGTTTAATCTTATGATTCATATTTGACATTGAAATATGGGTAAGGAATGTGAAACATTCTATATTACCTGACATAGTGTATTTTGTGTTTGTTTTATGGCTATAGAAGAAATGATTCATGATGAGAAATGATCACGGAGTAAAGAATATTTTTATGAATATAGATAATATATGGTCATAAAATTATAGTGTAATGATATTTTGAATGTTGAGAGTAAGATATAAAATTTTCCGATCAACATTCTTGATAATGGTTTTAACTAAAGAAAACAAATGTCACAGACCACCAAAATGAAATTAACCATGTCATGGTTGGAATCATGTTTATAAAAATAAGGGCGATCTCCATGTTTTGGTTAAGAGTTACGATATTTTCCTAAATAAAATATTATTAGATGGTCTTTAAGAAAACATGAAATGCTGAATATAGTATATGAAATTAAAAACATATATGCAATTTAATTGTTAAGGATATGTTGTTATGAAAACAGTGTTTCTTAGATTAATAAAATATGACTAAAAAGACACATCATGGTTTTGTTTTCCATGCCATTTTGATTTGATTATTGTATATTTAATTGAATTTGATTTTTCATTAAAAATATAATTATATGGAATTTAAAAGGGGTTTTTTCACTTCTGTTTCTAGAATGGTTTCAGGGTATTTTAACCAGTATTAAAAAAATAATCGAAAGATAAAGATATAAATACATAGAGATAAAATATATCTATATAAAATAAGAGCTTTTTTAAATGATTAATGGAGGAACTATATTATAATATCTTATCCATTTTGAAAAATGGTAGAAGAGATATGATATTGAAAAAATCAAGATAGGGTATAAAAAGGAATTGAGAAACAAGGGTAGAGTTTTTTTATTGATTGAAACTTCCTACCATATGAATATGGAGAAGAAGAATTATTTATTCCCAAGATCCACATTAAAAATATATTATATAATGTGATGCTACTATAGAGGTGATGTTCTTGATGTTTTTTTGAATAAGGTTGAGTGTAAGGATTTCATGGATTAACAATATATAATACAAAACATAATAATGGGGATATTGTTCTCATACATATAAAGGAATTTATATTAAGATATTCCTTTCTTTAGTAATGATTGAAAGAATAAGAATTAGAATGATAACCAAGGGTGGTAGTTCACCATTCCAAAACCATTACAAAGAGTCTATCCCTTGGTTTTGAATAACCTTTACAAAAATAAAAACTGAAATGGATTTAGTTTATTCTAATATATTGTCAAATGATTATTGAATACTTTTAGGATATTTACCTATTTATAATATCCAAAAAAATTATTGTGTTTAATTAGCATGGTTTAGCTATATTCATCAATAAATATGGCCTTGTGTAGGTTATGTAATTCCCCAACTTAGGTTTCCATGTCTAATTCAATGCACTATATGGTGTCAATCATGTATCCATGTATACTATAGGTTATTGAATTTTGGTGAGAGTAAATTCCATACATAAGGTATAATTATTTTGATACCATTCACAGTAAATAAAATATTAGAGTTCGACCATAAAAGATGATACACCATAATATACAATAATAACTATATTCCTTCTACAAAAATAACATCACAACGAAATATAAAATCATAACCCATTGTGGTCATATATCAATAATCAATGTAATGATCTCCATAAAAAATAAATTTTAAACATGGTAATAAATTTTTTTACAAAATACAATAGGTGATGTGTGCTATGAAATTGTTGACGGATATCATATTTTTTCCACAATTTAATAACATTTGAGTTATTATGCACCTGTTTCTATTTTGGTTAGAAGTCGTCAGAGAACTTTTTGTTAAAGATCTATCATTTACTGTAATTTTTAATGAGGAGATAGTTTGATAAAGGATGTGGACACTATAATATATATATATATATATATATATATATATATTTCATTTACACATATACATTATATTTTTGGAAAACATTATATAGGGGTGATTTGGAATCATATTATGAGACATTGAATTCTTGTATAAGTATATTTCAATATAAACGTAACAAGTTTACATAATAATTAAAATTTTCATATGAGTCATTTTAATATTTATTTTTATTATTCATTAAAATTGAATTGTGTGTGAGTGATTCCTACGCTACTTATGAGTCAACTGAAATATCAATGAAATTGTACACCTTCATAAGTTGCATTTTATATTTGTTGAGTCTTCCCTAATATACAATGTTTATATCACATAAGATATCAAGTGAATGTAATATGGATAACATTTTAAGATTACAATTTCTTATGCTGTCATGTTCTCATAATATATAACAAGATTGCATTAGATATATGATTGCATATTATATCACAAATACATATAAAACTCACTATTATAATATGATATAAAACATCATATGCCTCTATAATTACATATGATATATTTTATAAGAAATATTTTCATAATATATATGTTCTACATAAGATATACCGCTTTTTGAAAATAATAAATTATATAAAATGATGTATTTTAAGGTAATTAAAACCATATGATTCTTCATTCACTCTTCATGGATTAAATAATCCAAAAACATTTATTACTAAACTATAATGAATATATAATTATTGAAATATTCTAAAGAAATATAGGAGTCATAAGATAAACATAACAATGAATAACTAATGTGATGTTTATTATGAATCTAAAAAAACTCATGAAATTAAATTTGGGGTGTCTGTATGATAATACTGTTAAATTTTATAGTTAACTAATCACATCAAATTCTATGTGATAGGATTTTAAAGATATATTTTCAGTGAGTGAGGCATTCAAAATGTATTTGTCAAGAAGATATTTTGTTCTACAATGAAATCATTAATGTCATGAGTAATTTAGAGATGAAAATGCAATTGAAACAAATCCATGATAATTAGAGGTTGATATCACTAATGTATATTTATGGAATTCTAAAATACATTTATCTATTAATTATTTTTAAATATAATCGAACATGAATATATTTCACATTTTTTATTTAGTATTTGTAACAGAATATAAATATTGATATTCTCTTTTGAAAAAACATATTTAGAGAAATGAAATTTGGCGAAATTTTTTATATGTGAACATTTGAAAATGTGATTACATAAATTGGTTGAGGATCCCATGATACCCATATTTTATGTAAATCCTATTTAATTTGAATTAGAGTAGATTATTAGATTAATATTAATTCTAAAATATTTTGAAATCCAAAAAATGGGTATAATTAATAGAGTTATATAAAACAATGAGTTATATAACTGAATTTATATATATGAAAGAGATGATGTTAAAAAATATTTTGAGGATGGAGGATAGAGAAAAAGATAAAAAAATTGACCCTGATTATCCACCAGAAATTATTTTATAATATTTAAATATAGAATACAATGATATGTATCTTCAATTACAAAGATAGTAAAACCTATTTATTTAATATAAATAACTTTATCATAGGTTGATGATGTCATTCAATGGACCCACACAACTATAATTTTATGAAAAATAAAACCTTCATTACATATCAACTTTGAAAGGAACCAGTGCGACATTATTTTGACAATTTATAATTTTAAAAACTAATATTTTTTAAATTAAATAAATTTTAAGAACCTTATAAGTTTAGATAATTAGAGATTTCGAAAAAAAATTACACAAAAAACCTTTGACATTCTTATTAAATGGGAGTTTTGACAATATAAGATGCTACTTAATCATTAATACTTATTCAATATCTCCAACAAAATTCTTCGAAAATTAAACTCTTATAAAAAATCTTGAGTAATTATTTTATTCAAATGATTGTAATAGATAAAAATAACTACGATGTCGTTAAAAGATCAGTAAGGGAAAAAATATCATAATCTATAAAGGTCTAAAATTAGAATGAATAATATGGAATGAAACAAATGATAACACAATTATTATATATAACTGATCAAATGATGTTGAAAAAAAGATCCATGGTTAACAATATATATAAACACATGAAAAAAATCACTTCAAGGTTGTGGAAAGAATAATGACAATAAATTGGTCTTTACCCATAATTCCTCATCTATGCCACTATTATTTTCATCACGACAACATCTATGTCATCATTATTTATGTAAAGGTAAAAACCATGAAAACAAGAATGAATTGGTTTGGAATAATCCATATTCTCAAACATTTTTTTTCTCATGGAACCAAATGATTTATTAAGGTGCTATATAATATTATACCTAATCCATCATTTCATTATATCTAATGCATTATCCCTTTGAGGGATATGAATTTAAATATTTTTCATGATAATCTTTCCTTTTTAATATAGAAATATTCATTTTGAGAATAAAAAAATGAAATACATTTATTGTTAATAAATTAAAATAATCCATCTGGAGAAAGAAGGTGGATAGATAAACAATACATAATCAACTAGTGTAAGCTGTCAATGAACATCTCTATTAGAATGATAATTGAAATGAATTCCAATATTTCAATCATCAAAAATTTTAAATATATTTATATATAATTATCCTAGAAAATATAGAGAAATAGTATATAGTTCAGTTAATAAATTTTTAATAAATAGATCTATGGATATCTAGGTAAATTCCCATCAATCAATTTAACGAAAAATAATGTATTCATATTTGAATTGCATTTGATGGAAAAACATGCCTATAAAGAAAGATGATTTATAATGATATATTTAACTGTGTTTAATATAAAAAAAATATTTTTAGGGATTATATTGAAAAAAATCCCTAGAAAACATATAAACCATTAAAATGAAACCGTTTTTGAATCTAAATCATATCTCAATGAACCAAGAAATGAGATGTACATGATCTTATAGTAATGGTATCATAGTAATACAAAGTACCTCAGAAGAATTACATGAAATTAAAATATAATTATATAAGATATTTTCATTATTATTTGATAAAATAGTGTAGTGAAAACACATATATAAAATAAAATATGATTCATAATATCAGATCTCTCTAATGGAATTGAAAATAAAGACAAATAACACTTTAGAATTTACAAAAAAAATAAAATCGGAATACCATCAATGGTAGAATATCAAATGGAACATTAAATTCCATGAATAATGATCTAACAATTATATAAGAAGTACATTTTTATGAAATTTTTTAATAAAATGGAAAATTTGGTTTTGAACATAAACATGGTATAAGGAATTTAAATTTCAAACAAGTAACCCTTATGATATTAAATTATTTTGAATCAAATGCCATAGTAGGATATAAAGTTAATTGAAACAAAAAATACCATGAATAAATAATGAATCCTGAAATAAAATATCGATGGTATAGTAAATAATCAATACATTGGAAAAATGATGTATACCATAAACTTATCTCATGGAATTGAATATAGTGACAAATAACACTTACTATATTAGAAAAATTTAAAAAAAAACATCATGAGGGATAAAATTTAAAATTGAATATTAAATAACATGAATATCTGGTTAATAATGTTAAAAATATTAAAGGGGTAGTAAGAACACTATAAAATTGAAAAAATGGTGTATTACATAAACATGTCTCTTGGAATTCAAATTATTGACAAATAACCCTTATGTATTTAAAAACATTCAAATAAAAACCCCTTGAATGATTTAATTTCGAATGGAATATTAGATACCATGAATAATGAGAGAACAATGATATAAAATATATAATTTTATTTATGTAAATCATTTAATAGAAAACCAAGTATATAAAAAAACAAGTATCAAGGAATTGAATATTGAGTCCAAGAACCTTTATGACAAAAGAAGATTTCAAATCAAAACCCCTTTAAGGATAGAATTTAAAATGAAATATTAAGTACCATTAATAGTAATCGTATCACAATAAAAAAATTTAATCAGTGAACAATACACCCAATAACAAATAATACCCGGTATCACATAGTAAATATTTTCATTGGTTGAAATTTTTTACATGAAACTGTTACCTTAGTTCCTCCTTAATCGAAATGCACTATAACCTCATGTATAATAAAAATATCAATCATAATCACATAATAAATAAACCCATAAATATATATTTCCTTTTATTCACTTTATTTGTGATCATTTCATAACAATATATTAGAATATTATGGTTTATTTTCAACATCTAACACTAGAAAATATTATTAACTTTTTTGTACTATTTCTGAAAGTGAATTATCGATAATAGATTGTTAAAAAAATTAATCATTTACATATTATCCAAGATATTATAATTATACTTTTCTAATGACTCATAATACCCCATTTCAATTCTTTAATGATAAATTTATGTTTTGTTAAAATAAAAACACTAAATAATTTGTTTCAGCATGTTTAATGATATGAATGTGAAATATATAAATAAATATATCAAATATCAATGAAAAATACTAAAATAATTAAAACATATCCAAAAAATTATTATTTTTTTATTTTAAAACTCTATAATATTTCATAATATCTCATGATATTAATAGTTTGACATCATTCGCATAGGTAGTAGACTGACGAAAAGAGGGTTTGTTATAATGCTTTTAAAGTATGGAATTTTTATTATATAATGTCAATATTACCTTAACAGAAAAATAAAAATTTGAAAAATATAATTTATTTTCATTAAAATTTAATATTTTGACCATTAATTGAGTATGCTGACTAAAAATGAAATTCTTCATTGGTGGAGGTGGTAGTGAACACATCTGATTGATTAAAATTCAATTTCAAAAAACAAACTAGTGATAAATGAAGGTATATTATATATTATTCTATAAAAAAATATTTTTTAGATTGTAAAATTTTAATTTAAATAAATCCATTCTTTTAACCATCCATGAAAGGTGGTGAAGAAAAATGAATCACATCATTTCTTAGAGGTGGTAGTCCACACCTATGCAAAATCTAGGTTATTTTTTCATTCTTAATGGATGGAATGGATTGAATAATAGATTAATATTTAATAAAATAATAGTAATTTATATTAATAATAAATTTTCATTATATTGGGGTCTCTATAAGGATTCAAACAAAGAAATATTAAGAAGAAAAGGCTAAGGAGTATGAAATACTCATATGAAGAATATAATATTTATCTTTGAAATCTCCTTAGAAATTGTGGCATTAGGTTACATAATTGAGACCAATAGATTATTAACATTAGTTTTGATTATATTTTCAGAAAAATGGAATTTTCTTATGAGTAAATAATAAGTCATAGGTGTAGAATGATGTTCTAAAATAGAACCCTATCATAAGTGAAGAGGAGTAATTTTGGAAGTATCCATTACATTCCCATAATATTGTTTCAGTATTAAAGCCTAAAAGGATCCAAAAAATAATAGATAATGTATTTTGGATGATATAATGTCTATAAAATTCTCTACCATTCATTTTATCACATGTTTTAAACATGTATCATGACATTTATATTTAAATATTCTACATTTATCATTACTATATTTTACTATGAAAATTAACATTAAGTTATGTAACATAATTATAATTCTCAAACATATTGTTGTAATATTATAATAATTTTGACATAATAATTCTAAATATTATATCATTTTTATGAAATAATATTCCCATGTGTAAGAATAATTAAATTTAACACTACCATATTTCTAGCATAAAATTTTATTTTTTGAATGTGTATTTTTATTCTTGAAATCTATCTGTAGGATATAATTATCAATGTTTTATATTTTCTTACTATAAATTGGGTTATTATAAAAAATATAAATTGTAAATGTTCATTAAATTAAATCCATGACCAAATTTTTTCATAATAATATTTAGTTAAAAAAAGTAACTGAAAATAGATTTTTATTGCAAAATATTACTTATGTTTACCAAATTCTAAACATTGGTGTTATAAATAATAATAGTATTTTTAAATCTGTAGTTTTACTACCTTAATACATATTTTTTTAAAAAAATTATGTAATTGTGTTACAATTACCTCTTTATATATCCATAAATGTAACAATGTTAATAAAAAACATTAATATTTTATATTCACCAAAAAATTGATAAATTTATAAAAAAATAAAAAATCCTTGTTAACATAATTATTTCATTATAGATAAAAAATGAATTCAAAATTTTTAAATAAAAATTATAAAAATATATAATTCAATATATATATATATATATAATAAAAATCATTTTCATACTAATATAACAATGCGCATTATTAAATATTACTCTTCTAATTTCAAATTAATTAACAACAATATATTTTTATAACAAATAATTCATAGCAAAAATAGTATTTATCCATAATTTTTTAATAATAATAAAAAATATTTAAAATCCAATTTTGGAGGTGTTATATTTGAACTCATAAATCTGTCATATTAGTTACATAACTACTGTAATGGAATTTTATCAATTTTTTAGTATTAATAATGATCACAATTTTCTATCACGAAATATATTTTATAATTGGGTTACTATAATTTTTACCTTTTAATTCTACAGATATATTTTAATGGTCGTGTTCTATTCTAATGTTTGTTTTGGTTCGGTGTAATCTGTTAAAAAACCTTTAAAACAAAAGGTTTCGAAGGAAAATATTATTTAAAATATTAGGGTGTTACACATTAATTAGAATAAATTAACATGTTTATCTTTTTTATCCTAAAGAAAATTGAAAAATATCTTTATGACACGTTTTTAAAACATAGATTTAACTTTTATTAATCTTATCCAAATTTTATATTATAGAAACAATTATAATTCATTGTAAATAAATGTGGATTTTATAATGAAAAGTTGGTAAATAATGATACATCCATATGAACAATAATGTGTTGTTATAATTATAATTGAAAAATCCAAGGACTGAGAGAGTAATTGGATAAAATAAAAATTAGACTCTCACACTAAAGCCAAACATTGTAAAAAAGTCCATTAGGCCTTATGCTTGTTTTTTAATCTTTTATTATGTAAGGATGAGAGTATATATTGACAATATTAGATCTTAACTGGTCGTGGGTGTTTATTTAAGATCAAATAAATTGTAAAAGCTTGAGACACCTACTTTTTCTCCCTTATAGAATATGAACTCGGTCCACAAGAACTATCAATTTTTATAATATAACTATATTCCCATTATTAGATCATATATTAGTGAAATATGGATAATATCAACTTATTTAATAATATATGTGTACCTACCATTGATGAAATGAATTTCTATGTCTGTAATAATAGAATGCTTCCATATGGTTTCCTACTTTTCCTTTATGTGTTGGATAAAAAGAAAATGGTATTTACACCTATTGAAAGATGTAATCATATCAAATTATTAGATAAAATAAATCTTCAAATAAATGGAGATCATATTATTTCCATTCATAATTCACTTTATAATTTTTTAACTATGTTGATGGGACAAGAAATTTCTCAGAATGTCTCGATAAATCATGAGACACCTTATAATAAAAATGTAAAATTAAAATATTACAAATTATAAATAATTAGAACAAGGATTTATGATTTAAAAAATGGGTGAGGAGGAAACCATTTATATATACAGTAATAGACTCTAATAAATAGTAAGTAATATTAGAGGTTGTAGAGAGAATATTGAATGATCCATTATTTTGAATAAACTCATAAGAAATTTCAATTTCATGTTTAATCCAAAATTCTAATATTCAGAGGATATATATGATCTTTGCTACAATTTGTTTCAAAATATAATAATTTAATATATAATTAATAATAAACCCGCACTCAAAGAATAATTGAATGAAATGAATGGATTCTGATTCCAGGAGAAATATCAAGTTGAAAAGTGGAACCTGAAGAATATATGGAGTGAAGATGATGGTGATATGGATGGGGAGTATAAGAGTTTTATGTCTATTATATCTAAAATCTTTAAGAAAATCATACGGTTGATACTAAGAAAATTAGTATCTAAAATGTTTCAAGAGAGGAAGCATATGAATTTTTGTATTGAACTATATGAAGAAGTAAAATTATTATTATGAGGTAGCTGAACATGAAAAGAAACCTCTAATTAAGAAATGAGGGAGGGGATCAACATTAGTGAAATAATCTGGTGGCACTATGAATAAATTTCTAAGAATAATGTGAAATTAAAAAATTTCATGGAACATGTTGACATGCATAATAGTTTTTGAGGTAGTGATATTAAAGAAGCATAGATGTAATACATAGAAGAATTGATAAAATATAAATTATAATTATGTATTGATAACAATAAAAACCAATATGGAAATTTAATTGATGAATAAAAAATATGTTAATAAATATGACTCAAATGAAGGGTTTATCAAAATATATATTATTGTCATTGATTAAATAAAATCATTCAAGATGAAATATATTTAGAATGAGATGATAATCAAATATCATGATTAAATACTATTTATAAGATGATTTTAATTTATCAGGTTAAAAATGAAATATCGTTCCACTAATAATGAACTAAAGAAGATACAATTGGACATCAAAAAATTAGATAAAATAAAGGATGAAACTTCAATGTAATTTAAGAATAAATCATATGTAATCATGATAAATTACTATATAGAAAATATATATCTAAATATTTATTTAATAATATTGTCAATATTATTTCAAAAACAATAATAATATACGAGAAAATAAATTATGAGAATCATTATCTTACATCAATTGAAGAAAGCATTATGAAATGTACGAATTTTTACCAACAAATGAAGGCAATTCAAAGAATTTTTCTTTAGAGATATCAAAAATTTAGATAAAAAATTATAAATATAAAATCAATTATTTAAGAAGCATCATATTTAATGGTAATTAAATAAGTTGTGGGATGTTTGGTAATAAATAATATACCCACTGATATAATATTTATACTTAATTGGAAGATGGTATGAATCATGGGGAAGATATTTACATAACCTGTGATCATCATGGTCATTTTGAAGATATTTACAAAACAATTTTTTATATTTAACATTTATATATAGAAAAAGTAAAGGTATATAGAAAAATATGGAAGATAAATATCTCATTGAGAAATGTTCATTGAAATCAAGTAATAGTGAAAAACCATAGATCTATGATAGAAGTTATTCATCACACATTTTTAGATACACTAAATTCATGAGGAAAATAGTAGAGTTTTATGGATGATAAATAACCACTGGAATTGAATATTCATTGAAAACCAGAGGAGTTATAATGATCTAAATTTAGACAAATAAAGTCAAATTCATGGAAATTATTTTTCTACATGGCATTTATCACAATCTACTAACATACAATTTTTTTTTGGGAATAAATTTACCATTCAGAACACCTCATTAATCTAGAAAAATTCAAAATTCAGAAGAAACGTTGTCTAAGGTGAAATAACAACTGGTATTTTTTTTCAAAAAATAAACCCAAGCAATTCATCGATCAAGAGTTCCCAAGATGAGAATAATCTAAAGCATAAAAACATGGAATCATTTTCCTAATGAAAATCATTAAGATTTAAAATTATATTTTTTTAGAGGCCCTAATCTATTTTTAAGATATAGATATGTGTATTTGAAATTTTAAAAAAGTTGTAATATAGTTCAAAGGACACACAAGATATTTAAAATTAAATTTACTAGTCCAAAAAACTCATTCATTCAAATATTTTCCCCCTAAGTCACAATTCACTCAAGAAAGATATATATTTCATTATATTAATTAACATAGAAAATTATATGAATATTGTTTTATTTATGGGGTAGAAGTAAAGAGATATAATATTTTTCTGAAACTTAAATAGAAATGTGGAGATGGAGATTAATGTCTATATTAAGCAAGTGAGATCAGATAAATGAAATTAATATAAAGATAATAATTTTAAAATTTTTATATAGAAGAATGAGATAAAAATACGCATAGAACAACATTGAATTAATAAAAATGGTTTAGTTGTTAATAAAAATTAGAGATTTTTTATATGTGGAGGAATATTCTTGTTAAGCATAACATTTCAAAATACTTATAAAGAGATCCATTCCATACTATAATGCACATTACAATTAGATGTTTGTTGAGAAATAAAACTAATATAAAACTATATAAGATGTGATACTAAATTAATCCAACTATGTACTAATTTAATGTCCTTGGTATCCTTTATTTAATTAATTTTATAGGCCCAAATCTATGTAAGTATAAAAAATATAGAAAAATTCACTTTCATGGGGTATATTCTAATGGATATGGATAAAAGTTATAGAAAACAATTACACAAAAACATTTTAAATGTTATGGTATTAATATAAAAAGAACTTTTATAAAAATATATATGTTTAAAGATGTATATGTATAAAATTTTAATGCCAAGAATTATGATTTTTTTGGAAATCTAAAGAGGATGAAGATAGAAATGTGCATATTATAGTTGAAATTGATTCATATATTATTGGTGGCGAATATTTGTTTTACATGAATTATATAATGATAAATTAGCTAATGAATAGTCATTTCGATTCAAAAAAAATATTATCAATACATATAAGCATTTACAAACAAGAAAGAGGTCAATATTGGAAATCTAAATGACCCTCATCTGACATTTTGAACAAAAAAAATTTCATATGAGTTTTAAGATGAGGAATGGGTCATTTATATGAGTGATAAGATTAATTACATTGAGAATAACTACACTTGTAATCATATTAAAACACCTAAATACAAAAAATAATTGTAAAATTGTTTGAATTAATGAATGAACTCAATTTAAATGATAAGTTATTAGGAATAATGAAATGATTGTTTGTAAAGGGAAATCCCAAATGGAATATGTTCATTTTGATGTAACATTTCAAGGTAGGGATAATAATATTAGTGTGTCAAAATATATAGAATATCATTAGCATTAAAATATCAATCAAATAAATATGAAATATGTATTCAATAATGGTGATATAGAGAAAGATGTTTTAAATGAAAAACATGAGTGGTTTATCCTTGAAAACAATCAAATCATGGTGTACAGAACTAAGAATGATTCATATATCTAGAAATATTCCCATAGAGTATATTATGAATGATGGATGGTTATTTTAGAGAAATAAAAATTTCAAAGGAAATGAGGATCTCAAACTCTTTGTGAATGTTATTTCCACCAAAACTCTTATAGTTAGTGTATATATTTATTAAATTATTCTTGCAATTGATAAACAGTTTCTTACTAAATATATTCTGAAGTATATGAAAATATATTTTGATATATTTATGTTATGTGTGATATTTTATTTTCAACATCTATTATTGTGAAAGGGATGGATTTTATATTTATATCCCAATAAAAATATAACATGGAATTATTGAAGATGATTAGAATAGAATATTTATAATAACTCTCCACACACATACATGTTGGAAATAAATTGAAAAAAAATTAAGTAAGAAATAGTTTGAATAAAAATTAATTTATAAAAATAACTTGACACCTTATATACTTGAAATATTTAAGGATATATATAGTGATTGTTGTGACTCTTTTTGCAAGATATTAGAGTGATCCAAATGTGTAGGATATGCTCAAAGCTAATAAAATCTTGAGATACATTTAATGATCATTAAATTTTGATATCCTATATAAAAACAATTCCAATTTGATCTTGTAGGGATTTATAGATGTAGATTGGGATTGGGGCAACATATAAAATTAGTCCACTTTAGACTGATATTTCATTCTTTATGAGAGAGATATATGTTTGTATAAAAATAATAGATATTTCATTTTCATTGATAATAGGTATGGTAAAATATATAGTAGTTACACATTGTTGTACAAATATTTTATGAATAAAAGGGAAACAATTTGATTCATGCATTGTTATTGAGAAGCTACTATGAATTTCATATGAAAATTAGAGTCATATTGACCTTTTAAAAAATAATATTCATCAATTAATAATAATTAATATCAACATTCTATATCATTTTATAAAATTGAATGTGGACAATGTGATGTGATGATATATTAGCATAGAACTAACAATTATATTTTATACATCTTGAAAATGAAATATCTTGAGAGTGTAATGATGAATTAATGTGGATGAAAAATATTGATCCCTCCCTTACAACTTCAGGTAGTGAGGAAATGAAACTCCACAATTCATTATACTATGTTATCCAAGGGGGAGAAATGGTGACACAACCCTTTGTAAATGTGGGAGAGAACCCATTTCAAATTGATTGTGTTCCCTACATGTTAATATAAAGCCATTGATATTTCCCAATGTGTTATATATATGAATGTGATACATAGAAATATAAATTGATGGAAATTTCATTTATATATTATTTAAATAGATATATTTTATTCCTAAAGTGACTAAAATATTTCAATATCACTAAATTATCCTATATTATAGTTTCAAGATGCATCTCATGTGAGATATGGTTTGATTTTGTGACACTTATATGGATTTTGTTTTTATAATATTTGAATGGAGGTTGAAAACATATCAAATGGGAGAGATTTAATTGAATTATGGAATTATTGAAATATATTTTATTTGGTTTCAACGACTTGTTTTTTATTCTAGGAATTATGTTTGATAATGTTAATAGAGTGTAAAAATGTTTATTAGAAGTGTACAAAGATAAGTTTTGAATGGTTATATAATTTTTTGAAATTTTTTACAAGGTAAGAATTTGAAAAATTGATCCAGACACTCTAATTAAAAAATGATTAATAGAAATAATTTCATAGTAGTGATTTGGGATCTCCATTCAATTCATTTAGTGTAATGGAAACCAGTTTATGAGTCATAAATAGATATCTTTGTAGGAGTCCTTAAAAGAGTCATGTGTATGAGTGAATCCTATGATATTTATTATTTAACACAAAAATATATGAAATGATTAAGGTTAATATGATACATTCCATGGATGATATTTTCACTATGTGAAATCAGTTTAGATCACATAAATTATCTATACAATATAAGATGGATGTCATCATAAGATTAATATTTCACTTTTTTCCATTTTCTCATAAGATAATAGTTGGTTTCATAATATGTGGGTCTCGTATGATATCTATAGTTTGTATGATGTACACTATTCTTATATGATATATGGAATCATAAGGCACTATAATTTTTTTATAATAAGTTTCACATGATATATTTTTAAATGATACCTTATCTATGTATTATACATAACTTTTTGAAAATAAAAAACAATATAGAATTAATTATATCAAGAGAATTAAATCTTAATGTTGCTTGAAACATTATTCATGGATCAAATCACTATAAATAATTTTGAATATATTATAATGAAGAAGTTTTAATGAAAATATCCGGAATATCATGATAATTAGTAACACCCCATGCTTCCATGGAACATTTCCCTTTGAATAATGCAATAGCTTGCGTTGTACGCAACTTGGTGTTTTAACACACCACGACCAATAAAAATAGTAGTTATGAATAGTAATACCCACTTTTTAAAATTTTATAAATTTTATTTTTAATAATGGACTTCATTTTTGGATTCAGAATATAAAAATTGGCCTTAGGGTGGATTTTTGGTATTCTCAGAAAACATTCAATTTTTTACGAATAGTGAAAACATTAAGTTATGGTTTGAAACCGACATTTTATTTAAATAATTAGTTATTTTATTTAAATTTATATTAATTAAAAATAGATACATAATTCCTATATAAGTTCATTTTAATTCATTAGAGTCATTTTAAAATAAAATTATATATAAAAATTTTTATTCAACTTTTTACCGTCTTATACCCACCTTCTAGGCGCATTTGAAAGTTTACATACAAAATAATTTTAACACTTTTGTGAATTGAATTTCAAAAATCTAAGAGAAAAAATTGATATTATTAAGTAAAATTGTGTTCAATAAGATGAAAATAATTTTTGTTGAATAGAATATTTTGACATTTATTTACCACGGTTAAAAGTTAATAGGGTAATTAAAGGTAAAAAAAATATATTTTATATACCATAACACATGTCATAATTATATATTATATGTGTATTAAGACCTAAATCAACTATAGGAATAAGATATGATCATTTTTTTCCACTTGGATTAGATTTTTACATTTATTATTATTTTATTTAAGGAAGAGTTAAAAGTGTTAAATTTGATGTTTACTAAAACCAATTTTAATATTGGGTTATAGATTATATTGATTTAACTATAAAATTTCATTAGAATTATAAAAAGAGTTCCAAAATTATGGTATTTTATTTTTAATTTTTAGACATTAAATAATTAAATTTATTTATGATACAATGATGATGCAAAAATTACCATATTGATGAATGATTAAAATAATTGATATTATTAATATCCAAATAAATGTAAATTTAGACTTATGATAAATTCGACTAATTTTATTAGTTAATATGTCATGTTAGGGTAAGTTAAATAATGTTTTTTCTATGTGATAATTTTTTTTGACTTTTAAAAAAATAAAATACATTATAGTGTCAAAATTGATATAAATGAGTTTTTAAAACAAATAATATATTATTAATTGATATAATAATCATAAAAATATAAGGATATTCCCAAGGACTTTTATAAAGTTATGTATATTTATAATGAATCACTTTTGGTGTTCATGTCTTTTTATATTATGTTTATTAACCATTTATTATAATAATACAGGAATACATTGTAAAAGTTAAAATATTTAACATTGAGTTAAATATAAATGATAAGGATAATATGGGGACCTAAACAATTATAAAACATATTGGTTGAGAGATTTTCGACCAATCCTTACTTTATACTTGAAATAAATCATTTTGGAGCCATTATAAACTGAATATGATTGTCTAATAAAATAATATTTCAAGCTCTTCCAAAAGTGACCCTCAGCTATCTTATTAAAGGTTACTTCCCCTTATATCAAAATCACACCTCCAAATCCATTTGGTTCCAAAAAACCCCACTCAAATATCCTCCCAAATACCGTAAATTCAACCTAGTTTACTTACTTATATTATAAAGCCAACCTATGGAGCACTTTTGATCAACTCAAAAGGAAACACCTGAATATGAGGTAATAATTTCATCACCTTTTTAATGATATTTTCTTCTTCCACATACCCTTTCTTTTTTTTTACATGCGATTATAATAACTCCTGTCCCTTACACATACTGTGGTTTTTTTATAAATATGGTAAAACCATATTCATTATTCTATCCATCCTATGAATGACAAGTCACAATATGTGCGTACGTACGGCTTACCATCTCCATGTCATGGTATAATTTTTTATTCAAACACTTCATTATTTGGATGAGTATAATAATGAGTATAACTGATGTGAATAATAATTGTATCATGTTACATTTTCTGTATATATGATAAACTATCCAATTATAAATGATTTCACCATCAAGAGAATGATATTTTCCGTCGTACATACGTACGGATTACCGTCTCCACAAACACGATAAAATTCATTCCCCAACATAACAATTCAAGAATAATATTCATTTTAATATTAAAAATAATTTTTAGGAACATAATATCATTCTTTACATGAATCAAATACATCCTATCCATTATAAACACGGCCTACGTAAACAAGAATATAATGGAAAACAAATCATTTAACACCCGAAATAATGATATTACTGAAATATTATTAACAAATAAATATTAGAAGATTATATATGATATAATATTTATATATTTGGTTATTGAATAATTTAATAACAATTATTTAACCATTATACGTGAGTTTAACATACCATAGATCAAGGAAAAGTACATGGTAAGTGTTAATTATAGAATCTCTTCATTATCTGAGGTAGTTTATACAAGAGAATCTACTGGGACCTCCTTATCATCCACATCTGTGTTTCGTAAAAATTTATTTCAAAAACATTTTACTATTTACTATATGATGGTTAGAAGTAATTTTTACCCTTATTTGACTTCTTTTAAAACATTTATAATGGAATATTTCCATTGTTTTCCAAACAAAGTCCTTTATGACCTTTTCGACAAAATTATGGAATGAATGTTATTTCAACTCATATGGAGAGTGTGGATATTTTCGGCCAATATGACATCTTCAAAGATTCCCTTACATGATTATAAGAATATTTTACAAATAAATGTTTTCTTTTATAATATTGTGACTTTTAATGGATTTCAAAATAGAAAGAGATATTTCCATAAAACAGTTGTGATTTCATCTATGTCAACATCCTTTGATTGAATTTTCAATTGTTTAGAGTTGATTAATTATGATACAATCATTCATATTGTATATATGGTTTTGTGATACGCTTGACTATGGGTGTTTTATTTTTATACCACTCCTGGTTTATGGATAAATTATTAACATTTTGTAGGCAAGTTTTAATATTAATTTTTGTGTTATGTTTTGACCTTTTCATATGAGGAATGCATTGTACTTAGTACATGATGGGTAGAGCCCATTATAGCTCCTCAATGCATTGGTATTTCTCATTATAAAAACTAGTTTCATGGCACAAGGCCTTGACAATATCTTATTTTTAGTATTGTTATGAGGCATTGAATATGGCGTCATGATGTCTGGTATTATGCATTCCATCGTTATGAAATTCGATATTGGTATTACATGTGATTATTCGACAAGTAGAATATCCATATGAATAAGTAAATGAAATTATTTGATTTGTCTTTTCGATATTATGCTGATGTTTATGTTTAAAAGTATTGTGTTTTAGTCTTATACGTTGACAAAAAAATTTCTGCTTATTTATGAATGTTTCCGCGCTATTGTTATCCTTATTGAGCACCCGAGCTCACCCCTTTTTATGTTTTATTTTACCCAGGATGTGTAGATGTATATTAAATCTGATATACAAGGATAGTCTAAGGGAGATGATTGTGTTAAAAGGAGACACAATGTTTCTTTTTTCATGATGTAGTTTAAATCTTATGTATGTATGTAGTAATTCCTAGGGTACTAAAGTGATCAGTTTTTTAGGACATGATTCCTTGTATCTTGCCAATGATATGTAATAATGCACTAACTTTGGGTAACTGGGGTTGGGGTGTTACATTTGTTATTAGATAATGTTTTTTATTGACCTTGTAAGCTAGATTTAGAAAAACACTAATTAAAGAACATTACACTAAGTTATAATTTGAGGATTAATATAGAATAACTTCCTAGAAATTTGTTATTGTAGTGATTTTGTTAGTTTTACATGAAATAAATCCATGTCTGGATATGATATGGTAGTGGGACCTCGGGCACAGATGTACCTAGGAGTAAAAACTCTATAAAAGAGTTTCAGGCTTGACTCGTGGTATCCTGGTACATGACAACATGCCTTGCTGCACTCATGGTTATGACACACCTTGGTGATATGTCTATGAAATTTCACAATTTCTTTACAAACCATTATGAATGATTTATGAGTATATACCTATTAAATTAATACATTTTCCGGATTATGGATTATATCCTTAAATTGTTTAATTTATGATAGGTTATTTATCATTTTATAATTATGTATTATGATTCATAAACTAATCGAGGGTATTCCATTGATTAGAAATAGAACCTAGTGGAAGGAATGGAAACTTTATCAATGCACGTAATTCATGTAGGGTTATCCCTCCTACTCACAATAATTATAGTTGTGCTATTGATACTACTGGTGCTGATCATCTTATCACCATACAGGGACAGCTAACTTAGGTTATGAATAATATCCTTACATGTGTAATTCACCATGATCCACAAAGTGGGGGATCAATGTTAGACCGCTTCATGATGTAATAACCACAAACATTCAATAGGACTACAAATCCATTTGTATCTGTACAATTGATAATTTCCTTAGAGAAAATAGTTTATGCATTGGGGAGTAGAGAAATGGAAAATGTTTTCATGGTAGTTTACCACCTCACAGGAGATGCATATTAATGGTGGTCATTAATTCAAACCACAAAGGAAGATGGAGAGGTATCATATATCGAATTGAAGGAGTTTAAATATCTTTTTTTGAAAAATACTATCCTCATGACCATCAAAAAGATATGGAATGACTATTTTTGAGTCTGATGAAAAAGGAGGGTGATAATGTCCCAAATTATGATGATAACATTACTAGGTTAGCAAGGCATGTAGCAGATTCTATACGTAACCTAGTGAGTAAGATTGATTGATACATTGAAGGGTTAAAACCATTTATATGTCAAGAATTAGTCTCACAATCCTACTAATTGTATGAATATATTGTCTTATGTGCTATCAAGAACGAAATTAAATTCCTTAAGTCGTATGACATTAACAAAAATCAAGAGAAGAAGAGATTTGTTGAACACTACGGAAATAGAAATAATGGGAATAAGTGACAATTTGAATTTCCATCACGATGTAAATATTGGAATAAACACCCTAGTACTTTTCATAAGGGAATGGGAGTCTATTACAAGTGTGGTAAAAAAGTCCACCAAGCTCGTGATTTCAAGGGAAAGAAAGAGTCTCTAAATGTTGAATTCTAAAATTGTATAGAAATGGGGAAATATGAAATTTAATTCCCTAAACTCCAGGAAAACATACCTCATAAAAGGAAAATGCACCAAGGACAATCTTAATTGATCTCCATTGCTGATGATGAAGCTATGAATGACGTGGTGGCAGTGAATTTAATGGTTTCCTCAATTTTATCCAATGTTTTATTTGATTTTGGAACATCACATTATTTCATATCTTCCCAATTTTCTAGGAAAATTAGATATTTCCAATTTAATTTAACAAGGGAGTTTTCAATCAATACTGTTAAGGGATGAATAATTGTAGCAATTTTTTGTGAATTAGTTCCCATTAGTGCATATAAATGTTATTTATATACTGATCTCACCATTATACCCATGATTGAATTTTATATAATCCTCGGAATGGATTGGATTTCAGACCATGATGAAAAAATTTAGTATAAGAAGGAGGATACAATTTTCGATGATGGTAAAGAGTACCTTATCTTGATAGCAGAAATGTCACCACTGGATTCTTATCTAGATCCACCCCCAACAGCTATATTAAATTAAATTATTTGGGGGGAGAGAATGAAATAACTATGGGTGAGTAAAAAAATTTAGAATAGAGGAAGTGCCTATTGTACAAGAATATGTTGGTATGTTTCCAGAGGATTTTCCTGGACATCCTCCAGAATGAGAAATTGTGTTTCCCCTTTATTTTATTCCTAGTTGAAGGCCCATATCGAAGACCCCTTATAGAATGGACAATTTTTAATTAGTTTTACTAAAGAAAAAACTAGATAAATTGTGTAATAAACAGTTTATTCACCCTAGTGTTTATCTATGGGGATCCCTTGTTTTTTATTAAGAAGAAAGATGGATCTATGTGGTTGTGCATTGACTACATGAAGATCAATGTATTAACAATAAAGACCAAGTATCCCCTACCTCTCATTGATGATTTGTTTGACCAAATTCCTAAAGATTGATATTTTTCAAAGATTGAACATTGATATGGATATCATCAGTTGTGTTTGAAGAAGGAAGACATTCGAAAAACATCATTTCGAACTAGGTACAGGAATTATGAGTTTATAATAATGCCTTTTGGACTGAGTAATGCATCCTCTGTTTTCATGGATCTAATGAATAGAGTTTTCATGGAATATCTTGATGACATTATAGTGTTATTTATTGATGATATTGTGGTATACTAAAAAATCTTCCAATATCATGAAAATAACTTGGGCACAATTCTAAAAACCCTAAGAACAAATGAATTATATGGGATGTTTAGCAAGTGTGAATTATGGCATCAGGAAATTTCTTTTATTTTCCATATTGTCTCTAAGGATATAATATTTGTTGATACTTATAAGACAATAGCAATACAATAATGGCCAACACCAACGAGTATAACTAAGGTATGCAATTTTATTGGTTTAGCAGTTATTATCGGCATTTCATCATGAATTTTTCTCGATTGGCTAACCCATTAACCTAGCTCACATGTATAGGGGTTAAATATGTTTGGAAAAAGAGTGTGAAGAATGATTTGATGAACTTAAGAGATGATTTGTCAAATCCTTTATCTTGACTCAACCATCGTGGAATGATGGGCTTGTTATTTTTAGTGATTATTCATTGAAAGGACGTGGTTTTGTCCTTATGAAAAATGATATTGTTATTTCCTATGAATCATGACAGATAAAAATTCATGAAAAAAACTATCCAACTCATGATCTTGAGTTAGTAGTTGTAATCGTTTCATTGAGGATGTGGAGACACTATCTCTATGGTGAAAATGTGAGATATATACCGATCACAAGAGTTTGATGTATATTTTCTCACAGAATGAACTCAACATGAGGCAAAGACAATGGCTTTAACTTCTCAAAGATTATGATTGCACTATACACTACCACCCGGGGAAAGAAAATAAGGTTTGAGATGCTTTGAGCAGAAATTATCATAGTGTTTTGAACTTGATGGGAGTTGAATGGGGTCCTATGTCCATGGATCTATTAAATATATATATGGGAATAATCATGGAAGGTGAAACATCAATACTTTTTCAAATGTTTTCTAGTTCAAAATTACATGAAAGGATAGAATTTTCTCGGTCTGATGGTGAGGATTTTAAATTAAAATTAAATCTATGCACTATGGGAGATTGATTGACTTCATATATGAAGATATAATTATGAAATTTGGGAAGTAAATTTGTGTTCCTGACATATCCGATCTAAAAATGTAATTTTTGAATGATGCTCATAGCTCCAATTTTTCTATACACCATGGTAGCACTATGATGTATAGAGATTTGAAGGAACATTTTTGGTGGGACAACATGAAAAGGGAGATTGTTGATAATGTGTCAAGATGTATGGTTTTTCAACAAGTAAAAGTTGTAAGACAACATCCTAGAGGATTCATGAAACCACTTCCCATACCTGAGTGGAAATGGGATGAAATTATGATGGGCTCTATCATGGGAATACCAAATACTCCTAGATGGACTGACTCCATATGGTTTATTGTTGAACATTTTACCAAGTCAACACATCTTATTACTATAAGTGATGATTTTCCACTTGAATGTCTTCCAAGACAATATATTAATGAATTTTAATGACTTCATGGAGTACCCCTATTGATTGGTTTTGATCGTGATCCCTATTTTACATCATGATTATGGAAAATTTATCAGAAGGCCGTAGATACTGAACTTTGGTTGAGCACTGCCTACCACCCTCAAACTGATGGACAATCAAAACGGACTATTCAATCTTTAGAATACATGTTCAGATCTTTCTCACTTGACTTTCAATGTATGTGGGATCAATATTTACCTATATTATAATTATCCTATAACCATATATTCTATTAATGTTTTCAGATGTCACCATATGAAGAATTATATATAAAGAGATGTCGCACATCAACTTGTTTGGATGATGTTGATTAAAGAAATCTCATAGGCCCCGAACATGTTGAGGAAAGAATGGAAAAGGTGACGGTTATTTGAACCCATTCAAAGTAGCTCAATGAAGGAAAGAAAATCTATGTCTATAACCGAAGGAATGATTTGGAATTTTAAGTCAGAGATCATGCATTCTTGAAGGAATCTCCATGGAAGGGTGTTAAACATTTCAATAAGAAGGTTAAATTTCATCCCAGGTATATCAGTCCTGTCAAAATTCTAGATTGAATTTGATTTGTACATTATAATTTGGCAATGTCGCCTTGTATCTACAAATTCTGTGATCTGTTCCACATATCACTATTAAGAAAATACATTCCTGACCCAAGTCATGTACTCACATATGATAAAATAGAACTACAACACGACCCATATTATTGTGAAGATCCTATCAAGATTTTTGATACCAGAGAACAAGTGTTGAGAAACTGAGCAACTCTTCTAGTGAGATATCTATTGAGAAACTATAAGATAGAAGAGGTTACATGGGAAACTGAGGATCTTATTATGAAGAAACACCCGAATCATTTTATGAAGTAATATATATGAAATTTCTAGGAAAATATTATTTGAAGGAGGGGAGAATGTGACACTCCAAGCATCCACAATACCTTTCATTTTGAATAATGCAATAGCTTGCATTTAACCCAACTAGGAGTTTTAACACACTACGAGCAATCAAACAATTTGTTAAGAATAGGAATACCCACTTTTTGATAGTTTAAATTTTTTTTTTCAAAATGGACTTCATTTTTGGATTCAGAATATCAATATTAGCTTCAGGTGAATTTTTTGTTTTTTTTTGAAAACATTCAATTTTGGATGAATAGTGAAAAACACTACGTTATTGTTTAAACCCAACTTTTTATTTAAATAATAAGTTATATAATTTAATATTATATTAGGTAAAAATATATACATAATACCTCTATATGATCAATTTATTTTATTACAGTCCTTTTATAATAATATTTGATATATAATATTTTATTTAACTTTTTACCATTTTTTACCCACATTCTAGATGCATTTGAAAATTTGAATAAAACTTAATTTTACCACTTATATGAATTGAGTATAATTAAATCTGAGATACACTGTTGAAATCAGTAAGTAAAATGTGGTCCAATAAGATGATAATAATTTTTATTGAATAGTAACTTTTCATTTTTATTTACCATGGTTAAAAATGAATAGGGTAATTAACGTTAAAAAATGATAGTATAATTACCCTAAACAATTTCATAATTCTATTGTATATGTGTTTTTAGACCAAAATTAACCATTGGAATAAGATAAGATTATATTGGTTCACTTGGATTATATTAGGACATTTGTTATTATTTTATTTTAAGAAGAGTTAAAAGTGTTAAATTCAATGTTTAATAAAACCATTTCTAATATAAAGTGATACATAAGATAAAGATGACAATAAATATACATTTTAAATTTAAAAATTTTTCCTACATAATTGAATTTTATATATTATTGTTAGACATTATAAAAATAAATTTATTTGTAATAAATGATGATCGATTAATTACATTTTAATTAACGATTAAAATAATCGATATTATAAATATCCAAAGAAATGTAAATCAAGACATATGAAGAATTCCACTGATTTTATAAATTAATATCACATTTTAGTGTTGATTTAATAATTTATTTTAATTGATAATTTTTTTGTTACTTTCACAAAAATAAGATACCAAATAGTGTCAAAATTGACATAAATGAGTTTTTAAAACAAATATTACATTATTAATAGATATAATATTACTAAAAATCTAAGAATTGTATAAAGGAATTAGTTATGGTTATATATATTAATAATGAACTACTTGGGGTTCTCATCTCTTTTTGTTGTTTGTTTGTTAACAATATGTTTATAATAATACAAGAATACATGGTAGAAGTTAAACTATTTAACTAAGAGTTAAATCTAAAAGATAAGGTTAATAGGGTGACCTATACCTGTCTATAACATATTTGATGAGGGGTTTTATGCTTATTACCACCTTATCCTATAAATAAATCATTTTAATGACATTATAAAACATATATGATTGTATAATAAAATATTATTTCAAGTTTTTCCTAAAGTGACCCTCACCTCTCTTATAAAAGGCTACATACCCTTGTCTAAGAATAACACCTCCAAAAACATTTGGCTCGGCCAACCCCAAATAAATATCCTCCAAACAATACCCACTTATAACTATATGCATTAATTTGATCTAAAAGCCATCATAAGGATCCCTTTTAATCAACTCAAAGGGAATCTTCCGAAGAAGCGGTAATAATTTCACCCCCCTCTATAAAAGTTATTCTCTTCCTCCACTTCATCTTTATTTTTTAATTCCATACCAAAATAATAATTCTAATACTTCTACATAATGTGATGTTATTATAAATATTGTACAACCATATTAATTATTATATCCATCCTATGAATGAAAAGTCATTATAAGTGTGTACGTACGACTTATCCTCTTCAGGACGTGGTGTAGTTTTTTATTCAAACACATCATTGTTTGGATGGGTATAATAATGAGAATAACTGAGATAAATAATAAATAAAACATGTTGAGGATTATTTATATATGATATACAATCCAATTATATATTATATCATCGTCAATATATTGATATTGTGCTCCTTCATATTTATAGATTACCGTCTCCCTGAACACAATGAAATTAATTCCCCGTCATAACCATTAAAGAATGATCTTCATTTTATAATTAAAAAAATTGTTTATGAAATTAATATAATTATTGATATGAATAAAATACATTCAATCCATAACAAACATTTCCTATGTAACAATTCATATAAAGGAAAACAAATCAGTTAATACCTGAAACAAAGAAACTACTGAAATATAATTAACAAAGAAAAATTAGAAGATAATATATAATATCATATTTATGTATATGGTTCTTTTAGAATTTAACTACAATGATTTAACTATAATAGATTAGATTACCAAACCCTCGTTCAAGGAAAAGTACAACATAAGGGCTAATTCATGAATCTCATCATTATCCGAGGTTGTTTATACGCGAGTATCTACTAAGAACCATTTATCATTCACATATGTGTTTCATAAAAATGTATTTCAAAATATTTTTACTATTTAATGGACTAAGGGTTATTGAAATTTATACCTCTTTTTTGAAATATTATAAAATTTTTATAAAGGAATGTTTCGATCGTTTTCTAAACAAGTTCATTTATGACCTTTTCGACAGAATTAAGGAAAGAATGTTATTTAACTTATACAGAGAGTGTGGCTATTTTACACCATTATAACATATTTGAAGCTTCCCTTACAAGATTATAAGAATATTTCCAAAATATATGTTTTATTTTATAATTTTATGACTTCCAAATTATTTCAAAATTGAAAGAGATATTTATCTCAAACCGTTTTGATTTCATCTATGTCAACATACTTTGATGGATTTTACTATTATTTGAAGTTGATTTATTATGATACCATATTCTATATTTTATTGATGGTTTTGTGGTATTTTTTTCTATGGATGTGTTATTTTAATACCATTTATGGTATATGGGTAAAGTGTTAACATTTCATAAGGTAGTTTTAATATGAAATTTTTTGTTATGTTTCATTCTTTTCATATGAGGAATGTATTGGACATAGTAAGTGATGGGTGGAGCCCTCTATAGCTTATCGATGCATCGGTAGTTCACATGAGACAAACTATTGTCTTTGAAAAGGGCCTTGAAAAAACTTATTTTTAGTCTTATCATGAGTCCTTGACTATGTGGTAATGATGTCTGTCATTATGCATTCTATCAATATTAAATTCTCTATTGATATTACAGGGGATTATTCGACTAGTAGAATATCCATGTGAATACGTAAATGGAATTATTTGATTTATCTTTTAGACATTATGCTGATTTTTAAGTTTAAAAGTCTTGTGTTTTAGACTTATACATTTCATTAAATGTTTATGCTTATTTAAGAAAGTTTACGCTATATTGTTTTCCTTTCTGAGCACCTGAGTTCACCATTTATAAGTTTTATTTTTCCCAGGATATGGAGAAGTATATAATGACTGACCTGTTGGGATAGTATAAGGGATATTATTGTGTCAAAAGGAGACACAATGTTTTTTTATATTTCATGATGTAATGTAAAACATATATATGTATATAGTACATCCATGTCTACTAAACTTATCATTCTTTCAAGGCATGATTCCTTGTATCATGCCAATGTTATATAATAATGCCCTTACTCCTGGTAACTGGGGTTGAGGAATTACATCATTAATGAGATCATCTTAATGAAGAATTTTTATATTGAATTTTATTTTTTCCTAGATAATACTCCATTACATAATTTCAAAATGATTGGATAATGATGATGTGTTATTTAGTAGTCCATTAGCCACATTTAATTATGCGTGTTTTGATTATAGATTTATTTTTTAGTGTGATGCGGATTTAGTGGTTTTTTAACAGGAGGTATTGTAATGTAATGAAATCCTTAATTCCACAAGATGGATATATAAGAAATAATAAAATGACATAATATAGTGGAATAATATGGATATATTACTTGTTGGTATTTATAGAATTCATAAATTTATTAACTTGTGAATTGTTTTGAAAGATAATAAAATATTATTATATTACTTTGGAATATTAATATTAAGAAAAAATAAAAAAACGGTATTATTTGAAATTATCTAGAGATAGAAGTTATATAGATAATATAAATATTTGATATCATAGAGACATTACCCTATTAAAAGGTGGTTATGGAAACATGGGTAGGATACCATAATACAATTCTATTATAGAAATCCACAATAATTTTAGCATGCACTAATTTCTAGAATAATCAAAATTTGAAATTATTTTGAATGAAATAAAATTTATAAGAATTTAAATAGTGGTATAAAACAATGAGATATATCATCACATTTCTTTATATCAATATAAATAAATATAAACATAACCTAATGCCATAACGTGAAGAAGAATGTAAATTTTTGACAACCCTGTGCATTTAGATGATTTTGTTTGAGAATAAGTATAAGTAGTTGATTGAAATCAATATCATCATTTTCCAATTAAATATGAGGTTTTTTTACTCTAAATAATTATAATAGACATAAATAAAGGAATTAGTGTACATGTAAGATCTATTTACCCAGAAGGGTCTTGAGGAATATCTACCTCAGTTTTTGGAGAAATATAGTTTTACCTATGATCTTTCTCATGAAATTTTTCTTTCATAATAATTAGTTGGATAATTTGTAAATCAGAGTGGAATTCAATTGAATTTATGGTGATGTTTGATACCTACCAACCCATTTTAAATTTATATTACAATTAATGTGTAAAAATCTATTGAATTTGATTGAAATTGAACCTAGTATAATGTAATCTCTCAAACTGTGGCCAAATCATGTGAAAAATATTATTAACCTTATTTTATATTATTTTATACATTCATTATAAAAGGGTGAGTTTTATTATTTATTATATAACATCATAATCAGTTGTTGGAGTTTATTTAACATATAGTAAATTTTAGATTGTTAAGACTCTTATTTCACACTCCCCCTCTCTCGTGTTCACAATCAATTCACATGGACTATCAACAGGGGATAATAAAAAAAAAGTACATGAATAGTTATCAAAAAATCCGTCATCTCTACAATATGACCTCATAGATCATCCATAAAACATAATGTATTTTCCCTTCCCTATATCCAAAATTCTGAAATCTATACGTCCACCAAGGTGCACCTAAAGGAAATAAGTCTAGAACATTGTGAGACACCCTTAAAAGACACTTAATATAAATCCAATATTATATGTGAGAGTATGTATGATATAGTAAATAAACATTTATAAACAATACCCTTGATTTGGGTCATTATGTGAAAACCATGCCACCCAAAACCTCAATCCTACCTTATTCAGTCAATGTCGATGGGAATAGTCATTATATACAATGAAAATAGCTAAAATATCCCTTATTATAGGGAATAATATAAAATTATAACCCCAATAATAATTTAACAATCTAAATAGTACGTAGGGTGAAACACAACCAATATCTCATTATGGAAACCCATGTTATATTACTTCCATTTGAACCCCAGATTCATAATGAATGGAAACATCATTATGAATAGTTAAGAGAGTGTATCAAAGAGAGACTACTGGTAATGAATAATATAAAGGGAATCATGAATCTCAAAAAAATTCCATAAAATATGTTGTAATATGATGGGAATCTGAAGCGAAATAAGTCTGTAAAAAATACAGTCACTCAATAATATTTAGACACATATACCAAACAATCCATAGAACCATCATCAATATGAGGAACTTAAGGCCCCACTATACCTATATAGGAATGGTGATTCATACCAATAAACCATTGTGTTATACACTACCTAATCGTTAATAGGGTTAGTATAACAAGTCATTGGAAAACATTATGTTATAAATTCTAACATTGAATTATATATATGTTTATGTTGATTATTTTTTCTATAATTATAAAATTTTTAAGGAAAGAAGGCATAGAGATTGGAAATGGTGGTGGTTTTCTTGGAATATAGATAGGAGTACTACAAGGTTCCAAATTTTACTTTATTATGTACCCGTTGGTAAAGGGATGATTCTAGAAACAACAATTCCAGCAACAAGATGGCCATTAGAATTTCCCCAAGTGGTTGATGGAGATAATATTGTTTGTGGTTATTCATATTCTTATTCATGGGTTTCATGGATTATTATGTGGATTTATTTTTTTGTAAATTTCATTTTAGAGGATTTTGGGATTTATTAATAATTTCGTATTACCAAAAATATATTATTCATGAACAATTTTTCCCAAATCTCATTCCCTATTCATAGTTTAATTTGTGGTTTCTAAACAAATGATTTTAAAAAAATTGATCCATTAATGGTCATATATTTTAAATGGTAGGATGATAATAAGAATCAACATTTATTTAGATCATAAATACAACTATTAAAACTAAGAGGGGGTGAATCAATGTTACATGTTTTAAAATGATTTCATTTGGGTTAACCTTTAAGACAAATTAAATTCATGATCCAGTCATTATTTGTTACTAAACCACACCAAAATTCACTAATAAATTATAGATCATAGTAACACCATGTTAGTACAAAATCTATATTTTATCTGATAACTAGATCATTTATATGATTGTTTAGACATCCCAATCAAGGATACATACAATATAATAGTACAAAGTTTCATCAGTGATCTTCGAAATCCAATTATCACATATTCCCACTATGATCCATTTATATAGTCCCACTAGAAAACTACTAATTAATGATAAAAACTAAAAATGCCTATAAAAAAACATGAATGATATCATTTTTTTACTATTAGTTAAATATAGAGAATGATAAAATGAAATTCTTCATCAATCCTTCTAAATCAATATATACGAGTGTAATGCACTAGGTTTTCAAGTTGGATTAAATTACCATCATTCTTACAACATTATATTAGTTGTGAAGAATACATCCTTTTAATATTAGGAACATAATTATGAGATTTTTAATTTTCAAAGTAATTTAAAAAAAATTGTGGATTTAAAATATAATTGAGAGTTTAAATGGGTTTTGTAAGTATTGGGCTCCAAAACACCAATTTTTTGAAAATGTATTATAGGGTGAACAATAAGTTCATGGTCTATCTAATCATGAATTCAAAACCATGATTCCAATTTTCAAAGGAAAATGGTTTGTTTTAACTATGTTTCCCATTATAGTCAATATTATGTGGTTGTGCACGTGTTTAGAGTCACTTTCACGGTTGTGGTATGTTTGTCAAACAGTGAATCCAAACCATTTGGGTTGTCTATCATCTTGGATAGTGAGAATAACATGGTTTGAACAAGGTTTATCAAACCCTTACATAACCATGAAGGGTTTTAAATTGTAAATAATTACCTTCTCAGACTATTCATTTAATAGTCCTTCTCCCTCATTTCTCTTTCCATGCGCACAAAACCTCCAACAAACATGGAGTTCACTTTCCCATTTCCCATAGCATTGAGCCTCTGTCTCTTTACAAGATAAAAACAAATATTTTTTATCTCATTGGATGTGTAGTGTTAATTCCTTAAATTATATTACATCCACTAATTTTATATATTTCTAAAAAGAAATATATATTTTTTCAAGGTATTTTCCTTATTTCTAGGTAGTTTTTGAAAAAATCGAATTTCTCTCATTTTGGAATGATTTAGAAAATGATATTAGATGAACGAGAACCAAAAATAAAAAGGTAGGTGGTGATATGATTTTTATTTATTTGTATGAGTTATATGGGGTTTCTTCTTAAATATATTGGTCAATTTTACTGGGTGAGACCCCTAAAATCACAAATGATTATCTTTTTGTCGTTTAATTAATGTTAGGAAACACTAATGGGAATGCTCTTTCTTTGTTTTAAATGGACTAATCTGGGAAAGGGTATTTTCACTAGGGTTTTAGGGTAGGCTAGTTGTTTATATTAAAATTAATTAAATTATATATGATTTCTATAGTTCTATTAGAATAAGACAGGCATGGACTAAGGAATTATGGAAATGATGATCACTGGGACTGAGGAGACATGGTTAATCTAGTTGGTATCATCTTATTTTACCTGGGGAAATAAATATCACTAGGATGAGGTGACATGGTTCGTCAATGTTTTTGAAAAGTTTTCATTGAAACTAGGTAATGCACACCGAGACATGACATTGTGAGGAACATTAGTATTTACCGACATGGTCAAATGGGAATGAGTTTCCTGATAACTTGTCTTAGGTTTTGTTGGAGATTTCAAATAACTATTCTTGGTCAGCGTGTTGTTGGAGTCAATGAACATGGAAAAGACTCAGAATAGGAGTCATTGAAAACTCATTAATTTTGGGTGCCACTATAGATATGGTAGTTTCAAGAACGTTTTAGACCATCAGTTGTGGAGGAGGTAGTCACCCAAGAAAAACATGGTTGATGGTGATGGACCATCAATAGATGGTGTGTAAACCACCATTTGGGTGGTGATAATATCCATTTTATTTGATTCATATAGGCTATAATTATGGGGGGACTTATATCATCATGCCATTGGACATTAGACTATTGGGCCCACGATGATTATTATATACAGGAGGACATACATCATCATGACATGGGATGTTTGGATGTTGAACTGACAATGACTATTTAGTGGAGGCATAAGGGACCTACGATGTTTTTTCAAGCATTCTTAAAGGTTGACTATACAATTTCAACACATGATATTGTTGGAATCAAATAGAATGTTGTTTCTGGTTATATATTAGGGGTGGAATCAGAGGGTTCACTTGTTACAATATTATTTATGAGATACAAGGGAATTAATACATGGTTCATCACCACTACAAATTTATATTTTGTAATCATGTAGTATAGTTTAGATATATATTTGGGGGAACATATTCAAAGATAAACATAATATATCAAATATGGTAAATTCTCACTTTTGGATCTTGAGCCCAGGCGGAGTAGGTAAATTATTAAATGTGTTTATGAATTCTATTTTCAATTATATTTTTCTTACACTATATATTATGGATGTAATATAGGAAAATTTTGGTGGTGGAATACTGAGTTAAAACTCATAACATACATCATTCCCTTAGGATTTAGGTATGATTTTTGGTTCTATGTTCATGAAAGGGATCTGTAATTAGAAGGACCTTAGTCATAATGTTTATACCACTTTTGAATAAGATTGATGGAAGTGGACTTGGGGGTTATTACTCATCAATTTGGACTTCCTTTTGTGTTATATATATATACCCTTACATATTCGGTCATGATTAACCGTTATTTTACTATTTTGATCACTTATTTGACTTTTTTTTTGTTTTGACACGTAACAAATGATGCCTTTTGGATCATTTATTACTACTTATTTTTTTATTCTTCCATTTTATTTACTCTGTTGTTTCTAATATTGTGGTTCATCTTCCAAAATTTTGTATATATACATAGGTAATTCCATTATTATTATAATAAAAAGATGTTATAGTCCCTAAAAAATCACCCAATCAGACACTCACGGCTTGTCAGTATCCTTAGAAAATTTTAATGTGACCATATGGACTAATGGATAACCTTCCTAGAGCACCAATTAAAAGGAAAACTAGGTTAGGTTGAACGAAATTGTATTAAAAGAGTTTATATTCTTTTTTCATCTTACTAATTTTTCATTAGTAGACATAATACTATGTTGTAGTCAAAAAATGGTAAATAAATATTTTGTAGGTTCCTAAAACTTCTAGATTGGGGGAATACCATGTTTTCATGGGATTTAATTTAATGCAATGTTGTGTGGTTTTATTATTCTTTGATTTTAACCACAAGTGTCACACTTTGGTGTGATATTATTGGAATATTTTTTTGAACCTGGTCCCATTATAGAATGGAAGGTATTTTATTGATCACAATTAACACATAGGGTGACATGAAATTAATATATATATATATATATGTTCCTATAAATATTTTCATAGAAGCTAGAGTACACTAAAAGTTGTTGGGTTATCAAAAATATAAAAAAAAGGATTAACAGAGTTATCCTATTTTTCTCTTTTGGTGGAATTATACACATCCAACCCCGGAATGTGGTTTTCGGGGAGAATAATAATTTATATATGGGATTGAATATTTCATGATATGTTAAAAATGGATTAATTAAATGGGGGTGATCTATTTGTGAAACCAATAAGTATCTATTTTTTTATGTAGCCTTCTAGTGGAACTCTACTCATCAACCAAAGATTGTTGACAATTGATATTTGTGATATGTGATTCTTGAATATATTATCGGTTGGAAAGGGTCCATGAGAGTGGATTATATATGATTTTTATACTAATATGGGTTGTTAAGGGGACTTGAGTCCGAATTTCATGTGATATGTGTTTTCTACGGGATTGTAAGGGCGTTGAGATGTACTGTCTGTTATTGAATTCCCTATATCTGAAATATATATTCTGTTATGATTGTTTTACCATGATTTTGGGACATCAATATGATTCCACCTATATGGAATCTGGCTAATATTCAGGAGGGGGTGGTATTATTCCACTCTAGCATTCATAGGATAAATCCCCAAGGGTTGGGATGAGGCCCCTGAGGGAATGTTTGATCATTATCTGTGAGTAAAATCTCTATTAAAAGAATGATATCCACATGATATGGTGTATTTAATTTGTGGATAGATGAGGAGTTCTGTGATTTCTTACTTCATGTCATATAGGGTGTTGATAGGGGAACTCAAGGATATATTCCATCTATAGATAATATATCTCATATATTCCCTTCTCAACACCCATCATTATTCAAAGGTGAGGGTGGACCACATGTTCCAAATAAATAGATCTAATATCTGCATATGATCTATGATCATCCAGATATAACCCCCTGTTAGAGGTGGAAGTTGGAAACATACATGTTAAGTGGACATGTAAAGAGCTGGCAGTATAATAAAGTGATGGTGGGTAGACAGGAGGGTCTAACATATATGGATTTTGAGGATATGTTCTTAACTCACATAGACATGTAGACTTTTTTGGTGGATCGTGCCAATGATTTCACGAACCTACAATAGGGTGATTCATTCATTATGGATTATAGGGCCAATTTAATAGACATATCTATATTTTCAATTGCTACGATAGGCAATGTCATGGTCTTGGTGGGAAAATTTGATGATGGTTTCTATCATTCCATGGAGGATTATGTTAATTTATTTAGATTGAACTCATTCTCTAATGTGGTAAATCAGGCATTGATTGATGATGGAAACATGATGGACATGTCATATTAGAGCCAGTTTATGGTCATAGGTTATCTTATAGTTTGTCCTAGAGGTATCACAAAGCAATGCCCTGAGGAGTAACAAAAGTGATGTTAGGCAAGATATATGGGTAATCCACCAATGATTGGTTCTTCTATCATGTGTTTATGTTTAGGGTCGTTGGGTAATTCATAAGATTAGTATGTGTGGGATCCAATGGAGTGATGATCATGTTGTCAGATGTCCATTTAGATAGAATCTATAGGAAGCCTTCTAAGATAGCTAGGATCTAGTGATCATGTTAGACTAATGGTTCTATGGTAGGATATGGTGTTGTACTAATAGAAGGTATCCAGGATAAATAATCACATGTAGTTTATTTCAAGGAGAGAGATACCCAATAGTGGGGTTAGTGGCTTGTAGTTGGTGCAGTTCAACATAGAGGTTAGGTGTCGGGTAGTTAGGCTTTAGTCCCGGTGCATCTATTTGATCTTATAGTTTTCGAGAAACCCAAGGTTCAAATGAAAATTACACGTACACTATGATTTTGGGTATAGTAATTTTTTTATATCATGGTCTTTTTTGGTGTACTTGGTGCACATTTTTAGTATATTGAATAACAAGGCATTGGTTAGTATGTGGGAATTTGTATGATGCATGATTTATATGTGGTGAATATGAATCAGTACTGTGATGGTCATGAATATATATATATATATATAAGTGTGTGTGTGTGTCTGTGTATATGTGTGTGTGTGTTTATATGATTTGTGATTATTTTTTATATTATTTTAGAGATGCATTATTTATGGGGATCCGAAGAGATATAGGTTTTAAGGAGTGATGTGTTTCACAGAAGTATGAGATGGGAATTTGATGAGATGTGGGACATTGTGGGTGTCATGTATGAAATGGCGAGGATTGAGAACATGATGTGGTGTAGGGATGAAGATATTTCATGGGAGGACCTGTTTTTTCTTTTATAGTTTGTGGAACCATTGGGAATTTAATTTTGGTTTTGGAAGTGACCGAGAAGATAACTATGAAAGTGAGGGGTACCACAAGTGGTTGACCATGAGTAATAATCAGGGTTTATTGGGTTGATGACTATGATATAGTCATGTTTGATTCCATATCAGAATAAATAAATATAAATGATGGATGATTAATTACATGGTAAGGATATAGTAATGTCTCAGGATTTATAATGGGATAGAATTCCCAACCTTTTTGTATATTTCTATTATTGGTTGTACGAACATCATTTTTGAGAGCAAGAACCCAATTATGTGATATTGAAAACTACATGAATTTTTTATATGTTTTTTTTAAATCTTGGAATGTGAAATGATATTTTTAAGGGGTTTCAAATGCATCATGCTTCAACAATCGAGATTCTAGAAAAGGATGATAGGGGTGCATTGTTAGAACACAATTTTTATAACCATGTCCCCTTAACAACAAACTTTTTTTCAAGTGGTAAATGTTTTTTAGCAATTTAAATTATTCCAATAATGATTTCATTGAGGTGTAGGGGTTAATAGTCACCCATATAGTTTGTGTATGGTTTTTCGAACAATGTGGCCAAACCATGTGAGGTGTTCATCCTCTTGGATAGTGAGGACTACAGGGTTGGTTCAGGTTTGCCTAATCATGCGATAACCATGATAATTTTTAAGGAAGAAAACATTAACATACTCTATTACATTGAGTGTTATTATCCCCTGTTTCTCATTTGATGTGCACATCCCCACCTCGTAGTGTCAAGCTCCCTCTCACCTCTCCCTAGTATTTAAGGCTCTGTCTCCATCCATGATTTGATTTGTACTCATTCGATCTCAATGTAATCACAATTGTAAATATTTCAATACTAATTATTTCCTCCCTTGTTTATCTTTCAATAAATAATTCTAAATATGTGTGATATATATTCCTATTTGAAGTTTGTTTTTATAAAACTATGGTGTCTTTCATTTCATCTCGAGATTAAAGCAAATATTCGACAAATGGGAACCTACAAGAATAAGTTAGGAGATTCGTAGATTTCTACTTAATTGTATAGGTGTTATGGGGTGAGTTCTTAAATACACACATTGGGTTGACTATGTGGGAAAAAAATAATTCTTATATTTTAATTGATTGATGTTTTCGAATATCAATGGACATGTCATTTCTTCATTTTAAATTTATTGAACCATTTGTGGCAATTTTGACTAATTGGGTGGCGTAGGATAGTTTTTTATATTATATTAGTTAAGTGATATATTATTTATATTGTTCCATTGGAGAAATAAATGAATTTCCTAATGAATTCAATAAATGTTGAACATTGGGACTTAGGTGACCTAGTTCGTTTGGTAGGGATTATCCTAAACACATGATATGATAATGATAAACATGTTCATGTAACATGGTTTTTCAGGGTTGATGTGATGAGGTCTTCTAGATGAGGGAATATATGAAGAAACGTGATATATTGGTGACCATTGGGACTTATTGATTTGTTTTCATGGGAATGATGTGTCAAATATTGTGGCTTAGGTTCTCTTGATGATTTTCACTTGTCATTGTTTGTTGATGCCCAATTAAATTTGTATTAAAAAAAATTGGAGTCAGTTTAGACAGTGTTTACCACTAATTTTTTGGGGAGCCTCCTTAAATTGGGCATCATAGGATATTGTTTTGATAATTAGCTATGGAGTTGGTTACCATCATATAATGTTAGGGATAATGGTGATGGCCTATCAGGATATGTTATTCAGACCATTAGATGGGGGATAAGGATCTCCATAATATTTAAGAACAATATTCCAGGATTATATGAGGATGAATATCTACAATCCCTTGGATGCAGGGTTGTTGATGTAACAATGATGATTATATATCTGAAGGAAATATCATCATACCTCGTGATGTTGGGTTATTAAGCTGATTGTGAGTGTTTGAATGTAGGTATGAAGGATATGGGATGTTTATTTGGGAATGTCGATAGGATTTAGGTACATTCTCGATACGTGATAAATGTAGTATCATATGGTATGTGTTGATGGGTGACATTTTATGGGTTAAACATGAGGTTTTACCTATTATGATAACCTTAATGGGACCCTTGGGCATCCATCCATGGGGATTTCTACACGTTAAGGATTAGTTATTGTTATTGTGGTGTGGTGGAGTTGCTTAATTATTAAATGTGTGTGTGTTCCTTATTTAAATATAATTTTTATACACTGTATAATTATGGATATAAGACACAAACATGTTCAGGGTGGACTACTGAGTTCAAACTCTCACCCTATAAGGTACCCACAAGATGTGTGTATACCTTATATTTTTGAGATTAGTTAAGAGATCAGTCTCAAGAGGTGGACCTTAGTGATCTGGGATGCACTTCTTTTCCATGGGATTCATGGTAGTGTCCATGTGGTTTATCTCCATAAGTGTCATTATTTTTCCAAACTACTTGATCCATTAGTGATTCAATGTTCCAATGTATTGAGTCTATTAATCTTAATTTTAATTATTTTATATTATAGTTTTTTGTTTAATTATTGTCATTAGTTTTTTTAATGGAATATCATTTTTATTAGTTATTCTTGTTCATTTTCATATAAATAGAAAATTATATTTATATTATTTAAATTTTTTTATTATAATATCGCATTGATACTTGATGGAAGGAAATCACTAATTATCATTTTATTGAATCAAATTCTTGTTCACAATTCAAACTCTCTTTCATACTTGTCATTTATTTTTCCATAAGATATTTAAATTTCATGATATCCTTTTCCAAAAATAAGTATTCTTTAAAAAAATTGAATATTTATAATCTATGAGTGCATGGATCCTTATAGTTGTTAATTATAGCATCCCATGTGGTGTGTAACAACTCTCACCACTTATAAATAAAATATGGTTCATGAAAATATCCACGGGATTTTTATTCATTGAAGAACAAAATGTAAGGGTTGTTTGAATTATTAAATTTTCACCAGAATATTTTATTATTAAATTCCAATTAAATTCATATTTTATTTTTCTAAAATTTTATTAAAATAACCTATTTAATGATCCTCAAAAAATTATAGAATCGTTATTATGAAGTGACTATACAAACTCAAAGATGTTCCAAAAATCATCCTTACAAACATTTGCATGATATATAAACAATTAGAAATTATCCTGACCCAAAATTGAATAGGTATCCAAATATTCATTATAGAGCTTAAATTATCCTTACTCATATAATGAATAAAACATTCTCTCACATGGATTGCTCATTCCTTATATAAAATATATTCATTTCAGTCCGAATTGATCTGTATCTTGTTCATAAACCATTTTTTAAAATCACTCATGAATTCCCAATTTTCATTCTTAACATAAAATATTAGACTTCAACCATAACGACTAAAAACCTATTCGAATATTTCCATGGCTTTAAAAGAAAAATAAATTAACCAGAAATATCAGATGATAATCATTAATCACTTCATAAAATAGTAGTAATTATTTGTGAATAATTATGGTATCTACATCAACACACATATTTAGAATGCTTCTTTCTTCCTTGATATTAATTCATTAATATCCTATTTAAAAATAATAATATAAACATTATTAAAATTTCGTAGGAGCACCAATTCTTAGTCATTAGTACATCTTAATAAACCTGAAGAATATTTCAACAATCATCCATTGTTATGGTTTCTCCTTGCATATAAACATCGGAGGAGTCAAGGAAAATACATCATATTCCTTCATCATTTATAATGGAATTGGCTTCATGCAATTTATATTGAATTTCAAAAAATATATTTTAAATTAAATGAAACAATATATTTACTAATATACAAGGGAACTACAATATTTCCCTTGTTCATTATTTTTAATACCCAATTTCCTTCCAAGGTTAATTTTTTCTCTCATCCCATTATTTAAAATAAATTAAAATAAATATAATTATAGGGATTATCATATCATCTTTATTCATCTTCATTGATTCTAAAAATGAACTTGTTTCTCCTAGTTCTCTTAGAATTACAGCATGGCCAAAATTATTGAGAGATTTATAGAACAACATAAATATTAACAATGAGACACAATTTATTAAACTCTAAGCCGGTGTGGGAAAGATATATGTTGAAAAAAATATATATTTTACCCAGACATCAAGGATTCCCACTAATATCGTATGCATTTAATAACATATCCTTTTTTCATGTTTGGATCTTTTAGAAATGATTTACCATGAATTGTGACATGTACTAATATTTAATAAATCAATCAAAAAACTTCAATTGAAAACCATACAGTCCCCCCTTTACATATCTAACAGATAATCCATCCCCCTTTGAAAATACATTTGATATAATCAAATAAATTCTAGTATTTGTGGCCTATTTTAAGTATATTAAGGTTTTATTTATATTCAATTTAAATATTCTAGTCCTGATAAATGATTTTTTAATAGCCTTAAATCCAAGGTTTCTCTACCACAAAATATCCACTATCCACTTCAAGATCATCGATTATTTTCATTTTTAATACATGATGTACACCTCTTATTTTTCTATTAAATAAACTAAAAACACATATATCACACCCTTAAGACATTAAATTCAATTAACTGCATGTGTACAAAATTAAATTAGTATATTGTGGAATAAATTAACCTATGAGTTCATCAGTAAAAGTATAAAATTTAAGAGTTTTATGACAAAAAATATGTTAAATTCAATATAAATTTAGCACTAGAATAGGTCTTTATTCTTACTTAAATTTAATCCGAAATCAAATAATTCATATAAATTTTCTTGATTTAAGCTATTTAATTTTAAGGAGTTGTTTTATTAACATTATCCATCATGAAAAATGAAATTATTGGGGACTTGATCATCTTTTTCATCAAATAAAATTGAGCTCATATGATGATCATATAACATTTCATATTGTGTCAAACATGTTCCCAACTACAGCTTAATTTTTTTATCGTTTTTGGAGAATAACATTTTGAATACCTCTCATTATAATTGATGAATTCTTATAAAAAATATCCATTTAAAACTAAAAATCATTTGTTTTTCGACATGTATATATTTTTCTAGTAGGTATAGATAAATATTTAAAAACTCTTTCTTTGATTATCTATGTCTCAGGGACTCTGACGTGATTTTACGGAAAAAAGAGAAAGGAATTATTTTACATCTTTTAAACACTAGGCTTCCTTCCATTTCACTACATATAGAATCAATCCATGTATTTTAGTCATGAATTTTTCATCAATATGACCCCAATTCTCACACCTACAACAAATTTATTATAAATAATAAAATCTATTTTCTTTTGGGGGATTTGATAAAATCATGATCCCATGATTCCATATTTGAAACATTTCACCAATTTTATCATAATGTATCATTCTAGGATCATGAATCTTAAATTTTAATGAATACTCTTACAATAATATAATTAATGTTAACGAACATCATCAATACAAAATAAACTATGAATATTTTTCCTTTTATATTGATGATGAATTTTTATTGAAAACTAATATTATTTCCCTTCTTTAACTTGAGCCTCAATTTGCCTAAGTGGTAGTGGTATTCATGAAATATTCATATATCTCTTTGAAATTGAAGAGTTTATATCATTTATCCTCATAATATAAATTGTTTTAGGTATGTATTCCAAAATAAGTGAATCTTTAAAATATTTACTTCAAATTTGTTTTGGAACTTATTTGAATTTCATATTGGGTAACATCCTCTCACCATCTTGTTAGGGATTAGCTCTAACTTCAACTAAAATGTTTATATCTTGTTTTATCTGTTCTAAAATCCTTTTCTTCATTTAAGACACACTGATTATGTCACATATAGATAATTTTCCATTGAAAATAGCTTTTCCGTAAGATATTTAACTATTTTATCATGATCATATCCCCAAAAAATTGTTTCTATATCTCATAAATATTATATTATTATTTTTTGACATACTCATTATTTAACTTAACCAACTTAGTCATTTCATTCATTAGATTCCTATTATCCTTCTTGGTCATTATGTTCTTCTAAAGGTATTTCTATAACACAATTTTTAACATGTATTCTAGAAATTTCATTCTCCTTCAACATCATCATGGATTGAGGTATCAAAACCCTTTTCAATATGATCCATAAATTTAATATCATCATATTTCTATTTTATTGATTAGTAGTCAACTTGTTCTTATTTACTAATAAAAAATTTATTTTTAATATAGATTACTTCTATTTAATTTCCAAAAATATTTTTAATTCTATTTAAAATTTTCCACAGTTTTTCAATTGAACGTTACTATAAAAATAATCTAAATCATATCATATATACTTATTCTATAGATAGTTACTCTTTAAATTTCCCAATCCCTTGTAGATATAGTACCTTAGTGGTTTTTTCTATTTCCATTCCATTTGCCTTATTCATATGTTGTTCAACATAATGAAACTATTCTCTTAATGTATTCATCATCTTCTTTATCATAAAAATAATTTGATTATACTTGAGTATTATCTTTGATTTTATTGTTTCTCTTGGATTCAAGAGGAATATGATAATAATTTTTCTTAAAAAATTTTAATTTTTTAATTTCATAAGGAGTTAGAATATAATATTGATCATATAAAAAAATATCTATCTTCCAATGCTGAAATATTTAGTTCAGACCTATATTGAATGTTTTCATCATCTATTTCTAAAAAATTGAATCATATATTCTTCATATAAATCCCTTATTATTACTGAAAATTATATTCAATCTATGGAATTTTTCATTAATTTTTTCTATATCATCTATATTTATATCGTAAAATATACTCCTCCAATTCTAAAAATTAGCTTTCTTAACATTAATAATTTCCACGTAACTGTTATTGAATTTATTCCATATTTAATGGGATATATGATGTCACATACTTTTTTTAAAAATATTTTTCTTAAAGTGACATAAAAAAAGTCCGGTATTTCCATCAAATTCCATACATATACTATCAGAATGTGATATAGGGGTTCTTAAATAATAAAAAAATATACAACTATTATAATATCTATTAAATTTAGGCCATGTAATAGAAGGTATGGAAACATATTATTCCAAAAACTACGATATATCTAATAATCAAATTTTTAACAACACTTACATTTATACAATTTAAATTCATTATACATAATTACTTATAGGATCCTTTATGAATACTTGGATTTTTTCTGATGCCACTTTTATATCTCCAGTCTATTTAGTACCACTAAGATGGAGGTGCATCAGTTTTATACTTATAATAATTCATCATTTAGGATTAACATATTCTATGAATCAAATTCAAGATACAATATTTATTTATCATTGAAACTCTCTCAAATTAATTATGAAAATAAGGAAAATGTGAATAATATATTATTTAGGGTTTTACATCAACCTGATATCCGACTAATTTATTTGATTAGGTAGAACCTAAATCATGGATTTTTATAATATAAAGCCTCAGGGTTACACTAGGCATTTTACCAATCACATAAATATAGAGTCTAAATGTAAAACTAGGTATTTAAATCACCTACTAAAAATGATCAAAAAAGAAGAAAGATATCATTTTTAATCATTGTCTATTTTACAACACATGAAATGGATCTTCCTCCTCAGGACTCCAATATCAATAAATTTTTATGTTCTCGTATTTTTAAGAAAATTTAATTGTTATTATCATAATCAAGTATACAATTCTTGCTCACTCATTCTATATTTTTAACAATCTAGTTATCTTGATCAGTATTCTTCTACATGATCTCACCATTATCTAACAAATATTCAATACAAAAAATGACCATGATTTCAATTATAAAATACCAATTCTCGACATTTCAAATTTTAGAGTTTATATGTTACTCTCATGTGTCAAAGGGAATATCATTTTTCTTTATCCTTTATATACACTTTTGAATTTATATAAATTTAAATTTAAATTATTTCCATATTCAATTTATGGTATCTCTTTTATCCTCATTGGTTGATGATATCTCATTAAAATAATAATTAATCCATGTAAATTCCTTAATTTAAAAAATACATAAGACTCATTATTTCCTTGTCATTATAATTTTCAAATAAAATAATTTTCATTTCCAAAAAAGTAACTAAATTATACTAATTTTAATTTCACATCCACTAGTGCATAAATCCATGCAGTTGAGATGTGGTAGCATGTCTTGCGGCTTGACACACCTCTCATCACTTCACGATATTACATCTTCTATCCCAAAAAACATAGTTTAATTTTTCTTCATTGATTAAATATATAATATAATAATCTAAATCGAACCATTTTCATAAAAATATATTTTTAAAGATTTTTTTTATTTTTTTTTTTAATATCTAATATTTTACTTAAATTCCATAATAAATGATTCTTATGGAATTATAAAATATTCTTTCTGAAGTATATGATGCTTTCTTATTAACTCTTATAATGATATTCTCATATGTATACAAATAACTACATAGATCTAGATAATCCTTATAAAGTGACATGATGTTCCTTATAATGTGTCGGAAATAATCATAATGAACTCTATAATATTTTCTAATAGGCCATAATGATCCTTATATAGACTACAAGAATTTTAAAAATATTTATTTTAGCAATGAAATTAGACTATCATATATATCAATAATCATCCTAATTCTCATAGGGATAACTTCTTACATTTTTTTCCATATCATCATTACAACCAGAATTGATCATTAAATATCTTAGCAATAATAAATACAATGATTTAATGACTCATTAAATTTTTTATTCTTAACCAATAGTTTCATATATAACTCAAACAATCTTATAAAATCTTATAATATTCATGGTGATTTCTCAATTTCTCTAAATAAAATCAATAAATCATTAAAAATCCTTCATCCCATAATATTGCTCCTTGAATTCGTGGTGATCAATGGATGGTCTATACATATTATCAAAAACATAAAAAGAATATTTATTACATGATATTCATTCTTCAATATAAAATTTATACAACTTCATATAATCATAATTAGAAATATTTTTTGATAATTCCATTTCCTGTCACCATTATGTTTTTTTATTCTTGAATAATGATCCAACAATCACCATGTGTTGTGGATTATCTATGACCATGATTTTTCATGTATTCCATGTATCGTTCCTGTATTCCAATCATATTTATAATGGTTGTAGCCTCAAAAAAATATTACTTTACTTCATAGAAAATATATTAACCATAAATAAAAATTTACCTCCAAAAATTCACTTGAGACAATCAATTTTGTTCAATGGTCTCATAATTTGACTACCATTATTTTATAATATTCATTTATTCTTCTAAGTTGATTTATTTATGAGTTTATGATGTTTTAGAGGTTTTAAAAAATTCTTCATGATATTATATTATTGTTAGAAAAGTGATTGGTGACATATTCTATCATAGAGACGTTTAATTGTGGGATTATATATGACATGTGAGATAATGTTTTTATTAAAAAATATGATTTAAAAAAATATTTTGAGAAATGAGTCCAATTTTAAGATAATGATATTAGATGAATTAGTATTTGTTATTCATGCGTTATAATTTTGGTTTATGTATTAAATTTTTGTTAACAATGATAAAAATTTTCAATATTGTAAAATATATTGTATGTAATAACAATTTTTATTTTCACATTAGTAATGTAAATAATATTTACTTTTTCTATGTAACATTATGTTTTTATGTTATATTTTGTTTTGAAGATTTAATTATTTTTATTTATTTAGAAATTTGTATTGGTTTAATATAGAATAATTTATAAGAATATAAGGAATGAAAAATGAATGCTTTATTTATTAATGTGCATGAGAACGTTTATTCACTATAATATATATATATGTATGTATGTATGTATATATATATATTTATTTATTTATTCGAATTAAGGTCATGGAGATAGTTTCTAATATATTGTGTTTATATTTGTGATTTTTTTATGATTTTCTATATAATATTTTAATGTATAATTTCTTGGAATTATAATTTATATTTAAATAACAGGATTATAAAAAGGAATGTTATTCTAATTGATGAAAAAGGGTAAATCCAAATTTAAATTCCAAGAATGGTGACTGTTAATTGGAATTAATTTATAGAATTTATATATTATGTTATGAGAAATGTGAATACGATTTCAATGATTATATAAGTTAGTTTTAGAGTGATTAAGAACCCTTGAGTGAAAATGTTATTAAATAAACCAAAAAATATTATACATAAACTGAACCATTTTTTTGATATATTATGATATAAATTTTAATATAATTTATATTACATATGTTGGGAGAACTTGATAGATGCTTTGGGGTTTATTATTAATTTCTAATATGAGATGAGATCAATTAGTTTCTATAGGAATTTTATTATTCCCTAAATATATATTATATTCGATGTGTTTTTTGGGACATCATTCTATGTGTTTGGATATTGACATTCTTAATTAAGGTTCGATCTTAAACTAGTACTAGATTATGTTGGAAAATGAGTTTCTTGGGGTGACTTTTTTAGAAACTTATCCATTTAAATTCATATTTATTATATATTTTTAAATAATAAAATGTCATCACACCATTCATATATAATTATATTATACATGATAATAATTTTGATGTTTTTTTGGGTTTCTACTAAGATAATTTTTCATACCCTATATGTATAGGCCTCTTGTACATATAGGTTTTTTATATAGTGATTTATGAAAATGAATATGACATTTAGATATAGGTGGTAAGGATAAAAGAAATTATTGAAATGATTTTTTTTTATATTTTTAGAGTCATGTAGAGAGTTTTTTTTCATTATTTTATAATTATAACACTTTTATCATTTATTAATTTAATTATTAGGTTCTATTTGTACCTTTTATGGATATATATTATCATTGGGAGTGCATGGGAAATTATATTATTGTTTATTATGGTATTATCCAATATTTTACAATTTAATTATTAATTTATTTATTTTTTATTAAATCATAATGGAAAATTAATGGGAAAATTACACCCCAAGAATCATTATTTTACCCTCAGAAGTAGTTGTAAATATATGGTGATCAAGGACTATTATATAAACCTATAAATTTCTCTCCTTATTTGAAGGGTCATTCATGGATGGGATATTAAAAAGTGGTATCAATGCATTTTTATTAAGATATATTTATATTTGGTAAATATTTTAGGAAGTATGTTTGATGTGAAAACATTGTATGAATTCTATTTGTGTGTTCTTACTGGTATAAAAATATAAGAAATAGATGTTTCTAGAGGATTATTAGATTTATTATTATTGATTTATAAATGATATTTAGGTTAGTTAACTCACTTGATGGCTTGTAGTTGGTCATTCATTCATTATTTAATATTTTGTGATATGGAATTTTTATTTTCACATGTAAATATATTTTATTAGTGATTTGGTTTTAGTTAAATCTTTAAATTATTAATAAACTTATTATTGTTTTAATGAATAATATTTTAATAATGATCGGTTTAGTAAAATTAGTTAGATGAATTTGATAATAGAATGATATTACATTAATTTTATTATTAACATATGAACATGTGTATAAAAATGATGGTTAATGTTTTTATTTTATTAAAAAAAATTCACTAAATGTTATATTGAGTTGTATAGAATCGGGTAACCTAATAAACATAGTGATTCTCATCACAGGAAATACGTGGATACAAATTGTTTTGATGAGAGGTATATTGAATGTGAATCTATAAATGTTTCTCTTGTATGATAAATTGAGATACTAATTGAGAAATGGATTATTAAAAGTGTACTTAATCTGATCCCAAACATTGAGGGAAGACCTTCATATAATATTATAGTTATGAACATTGATCCTTAGGAATTCTAAGAAGAATGTCCTCCATTATTTTGTGTATATTCTTTTCCCCATGGGGTCGAAGAATGGTTGGAATGCCCTTATAGGATATTTGAGTTGATTGAAACAACAAAAATAATTTATATTAAACTTAATATTTTAATTATTGAGGGACCCAAACTACTAAGAGGGACATTCTTATTTAGGAATATTTGATTGATGAATTGAAATGATATTCTTTTTAGGCTCTCTTAATTAATTTATTTTTAATAAATCATTGATGGATAGAAATGGAATGAAATTTATAAAGAAACACTATTGAAACAATTTACCTACATTATAAATTAATCCCCATCCCTGGTGGATAATGAGTCTATAAAAGCTCAAAATTTTGGGTTTTGATTAATGTAAGATCTACTCTTATTATTGAGGGACCTTTTTCCCTTATTTATGGATGTTTTAAAAAAATTATCTTATTATTGAGATGTATTTAATTGAATAAATAAAGGAATTATTGACAACTCAAATACCAAGATTCAATTATAAGAGGAATATAGATGATTATATTATCAATATGGAATAATCATGGACCCATAGAGTGAATATTTCTTCTTCTTATTCAGTATAGAGGACGTTATTGTAGTTTTATCACCGTGTTTTAAAAAACCATTCTATTGATTCATATACCATTGATAGTTAGAACTATCATTCATTTTATAAAACAAAACTTGTTATAAAATATTTACATAAGGGGAATGGAAGGGTAGATGATGAAATTCTATTTTTTCACATGATTATCATGTATTTTATACTGTTTTATTTTTTATTTCTAGTAATATGTGATCAGTGATGTATGGTCACAAGGGTTTCATGGATTCATAGGGATATATTCATTACTGAAATATAGTGAATGGGGATCAAACAACATAGGGGTTTGTGTCATGGTGATGGTAAAAGATAGTTATTTTTATGGAGAATATTCTATAAAATATTTATAAGAGATATTTTAATCTATAAAGTATTAGATTGGGTTTAATGTTTTTCACACTATAATATTTTATCTCAGTTCATATAATTAAAAAATTTAGTCATTTTTGGTATTTTATTTTGGAATATATGTTTTGTTTTTATTTTCTGTTTTGACTAAAAATACTCTATTGGGAAAGAGAGAATAACCCATTAAAGTATTCTTTGGTTGGTCCATTTTTATTAAGAAATCATTACAAATTTTGGTCTCCAATATTTTTTATACAACTATATTTTAACATGTTGTTAAAATCTATATTTTAACACATTTTTTGGTTGACATTGACTGATACAAGTGATGTTTAATGTGCTTTATATCTTGTGATTAATATAATGTTTTTCATTGTGTATGGTAGTATCAGGCTAGTAGGTCAAATATAGATTTAGAGAATCTATGGATAATCATATATCATATATAAGGAAGGGTTCGTGGAAATATAAAAGGTGTTATTGGTGCTATATATCATTCCATAGTGGATTAATAACATGACCTATTTTTAAGGATATTATAGGATTGAATCCAAACTGGATGATAGAGCTTGTGATTGTCTTTGTTAATGATATCAATCCTAATTTTATTCATATATACCAAATTTCTATAGCTGGGTTTAGACAATTGAAAATTCATTTTGAATATATAGATTCTAGGGGATTCCGTTAGAAATGTTTTTCAAATTGGCATAAATTTTTTATTTTTTCTAAAAATGCCTATAGAAATAAATTAATTTATTATTTTTAATGGATTAGTAGAGTTTTTAGTAACAATTGTTACCCATGTTTTGGATACATGATTTTTTTGACAGGAAATTTAGTTATTCATTGTTTTCTAACATTAATATTTAGATCGATTATAATTTACTAAAATTTTGGGTTCCAAATAATCCTAAGATATATTTTTGAAAAAATATATAATCATTTTGATTTTTGGTGATGAAATTTTGGGATACTATAATTTTTATAAAATAAATGATGTATATTTTTCATAATTTCATATATTAACTTTTTATTTTATTAATCAATGATATATTTTTATATTCATGATATTATACGTAGAATATGTTATATTAGGCTATTATATTATAAAAACTGTTATCTCAAAATCAGTATTATTTGATTTTGAAACTTTATTTTTAGATTTGAGGGGTCAAACTCTTTGGATAATATGTTTCTGAACCTACAATATCAATAGATTCAAAATATGTGGTAGTAGTGATGTCCTTTCCAATTCTATAGAATTATCTAAAAAATGTTTTTTGGGGATTTCTGGTTGTTAAAAAAAATTCCTATATAAATTATCTTATATATAAGATTCAATGATGATGATGAATAATATGGTGGTATAGTTTCATTACAAGGGTAGATATGATGTTACATTTCAAGGGTTGAAGAGTAGTTTAGCTACGGTGCATATACGCATTTTATCAATGATATGGTAGTGCTATAAAATATATAATGGTGCATATGATATGTATTTAGGGTGTGTTTGTATAAATTCTCGATGAAAATATTTATATTTTTCTCAAATAATTAAGCAGCATTAGAAGAATTATCATACACAAGATCTTGAATAGGTCATGGTAGTGCATGTGGTTAGCTGTCGGTTAAAATATTTATTCAGTGAGAAATTTTTTATAAATACAAATCTTTTGAGATTAGTGTTTAGATTTTCGTAGTAGTATACAGATAATGTACATATACTTTTGTTTGAATATAATTCACCATTAGATTTTTTGATGATTTATATTCCAAGGATGAGAAATATTGTTAATGATTATTTAAAAAGAAAATTTTAGACATATGCTATTTTTGAATCAAAAGTTATGTCAGATATTTATCCATTATTATTAGAATTTCATATTGATGTTTTTGTAGAAGAATTTTGTCACCACCCGCCTTCACCAAATGGAGGGAAGGGCCAGTAGAATGCTAGGACCTTCCTTCTTTAATTTGAAGGAGAGATAATGACCCCCGAAAACCACCTTCAATAGGTCCCGGAGTGGTGACCCGCACCTAGGGTATAGAATCTCACAAAAAATGGAAGGCATTACCCTTTTGATTTTTATAGGATCGAGATATAAGATAGGAAACCCAACAATGCGAAATCTGAAATTAAAGCTAAAACCAAAAGAAAACCATTCACATGTGCATGTTCAGAAGTAAAAGATACAAGTCACAAAATCTCCAAAGGTAATGTACAAACAAAAAAAAGAAAATGAAAAAAGAAAATGCCCCATGGTCCGTGCTAGTATGGTCCCGCACGATCCCTGAAGTCCTCTTGGAATCCTAAAAATAGTTTTATATACGTAGGGTGAGCATACAAGTAAACTCAGTAAGAAAAACCGAAGACTCTCGTGCACAAGTGGAGATGAATTCTAATGCACTCTGAGAAAAGAAAAACCAAAGCACCTAGCAAGGAAAAACAATCCAACCAAGTCTCACCAAGGCACACTACCCAAATAATGCAAGTAAAGTAATATATAGTAATAGCACATCTATATTTGGGTACCCCACACCACTTTCCTACTGGTTATTGAAGACATCAGATGCATCGAACCAATCCGGCCATTCTCACCATAGTCCCACTGTCAAACCCCGACCGCACACACCTGGGCCATAACCACACCACAATCCTACTTCCAAACCCCGCCCACACACACCTAGACCACAATAACCAAATTTAACCACACCCACAAACACCTGGTTCAGAACAACTACTACCATGCCCGAAGACACCTGGGCCTCATCCCGAAGACAATTGGGAAACAACCTACCCACAAACACCTGGGCTAACCACCACAAATACCCTGCCTGAAGATTCTTGGGCTGATAATGGACTTCAGGCCATCACTATAACACCCTGACCCCAGTTACCCAAAGTCGATGCATTTTGTTAATACATTGGTATGATTACAAGTAATCAAGTCCTGAAGGACTGATCAGTTAAGCAGTCTTGGAAAATAGATTATATACATGAATGTTAAATTACACATTATAACATACAAAAAAAAATACTTTATGAACACCATTATTCCCCTAGCATAACCCTGCATATCAATCATAATAAACTTATTGGAATCCTGGGAAAATAAAACATAGAAATGGGTGAGGGTAAACGCACAATAAGGATAATCAATACAGGGAAAACTTTCATAAATAATCATAAACATTTAAGGAAATGTATAAAATTAAAATAAATGCCTTTTAAACTTGAACATCAGCATAATATGGCAGAAATAAAATGAAATAATGCCATTTAATTTTTCACATGGATATTCTACTAATTGAATAATCTCATACAATATCAATAACCACTTTCATAATGATGGAATTCATAATGCCAGACCATCATAACCACGTAGCCATGGCCTTGTGCCAAGACTACAAATAAGATTTTGTCAAGGCCTCATTCCAAGACACTAGTTTGTCTCATGAGACCTAATGATGCATCGAGGAGCTATAGAGGGCTCCACCCGTCACTTACTAAGTCCAATGCATTCCTCATATGAAAAGGTCTAAACATAACATAAACATCCCTATTAAAACTAGAATACAAAATGTGAATACTTTACCCATAAATCATGAATGATATAAAAATAAGACATTGACAGTTAAACAAATCACAAAACCTGCAACATAATATAGAAGATTTGTATAATGATAAATCAACATCAAAACAATTTTAAAATCTATTAAAGGATTTTGACGTCGATGAAAATGATTTATAAAACTCTTTGAGAGAAATACCACATTTTCATGAAAAAATTTAAAAGTCACAACATTTGGAAAAGAAGCCATTTAAAGGAATTTTTGAATCAAAGTGTCCCATACCACTTTTAAACTTCTAAAAGTAATTAAAATTTTAAAAACATTGATGTCGATATAAATAAATCCTTAAAAACCATTTTTAAGACATGGACATTAATGAGAAAGATTTAAAAGAATAAATATTTAAAATATTTGAAATGATGTTTTAGTAAAAAGTCCCTTAAAATAATTCCTTTGGAAACACTTTCATAAAACCTGGACATGTATAATAAATATTTCCTAGTAGATACTTACGTAATAAAAAACTCGGATAATAAATAGATTGTGAAATTAACCCTTACCAATTTGGTAACATACGAAACATACACCCCATGAAAGAGGTATCGTATAATGAATATGTAAATACTCATAAATTAAAGTTTATTACACAAAGAATTAAATTAGGGGCAGTATATACACCACAAAAAAGGTAATAGTGGCAATATGACATGAATCTCATGGGAATAAGGAGTGAGATAAAAACCCTTATCTTGCACTTTACATTAGTCGAGGGTACATTTCGCCTCTTGTATAAAGACTATAGTATGTAATTAAATTTTAAGAGATCAATATTAATATTTATGATATCATACATTATCCATTTATTACTTTATACTAACCATTTAATAATAATTTCCATGTTATATTAATATTTCGGGTAATAATCGGTTTCTTTATCGTACATGTTTTAACTTGTTACTCTTGATTGTATCACATAGATCAGAATTTAAATACTTCAAAAATATAAAACATGATTTATTTATCATATATATTATGAATATAGAAAATTTATAATAGAAGTATATTTGAAATGGAAAACATAGTTTATGGAGACGGTAGTCCATACGTAGGCATAAACGTTGTTTCCATTTTCATATAGTATTGAACGGAAGTAAGTGAATAAGATATATGTAAGTACATAAATACTTATATATATAAATATATATATCCAATAGCATTATTATTTCATATATTACATACTTATTAGTAATATATATTTTTATAATCATTGATGAATGGTAACCTTTGAAATGAGTCTCATCGCGTCGTGGAGACGGTAATCCGTACTTACGCACGAGAAAAAATATCATTCTTTTGATAGTAATATAATATATAATTGGAAGGTATATAATATATACAGAATACTTATCATGTTATATTTATTATTTACATCAAATACACATCATTATTATACCCATCCAAATAAAAATTTATTGAATAACAATTACACCACGACGTGGAGACGGTAAGCAGTACGTACGCATGTATGGTGACATGTCATTCAAAGGGTGGAAAGAATAATGAATTTGGTTGTACCATAATTATAATAACATCAAAGTGTATAGAACATACTGGATTTATTATTTTATAATGGAAACAACAAAGAAAAATTGAGTGTAAGAAGAAAGGATCTTGAAAGAGGGTGGTAAAATCATTACCTCTTCTTCAGGTTCTTCCTTTTGATTTGATCAAAAGGGCTCCAGAGGATGGCTTTATGATCAAACTAATGACTCTAGGTTAAAGGTAGGATAGTTGAGAGGGTATTAGGTCAGGGTTTGACTGATCCAAATGGACTATAAGGTGTGAATTTGGGAGAAGGGGGAGTTCCCTTTTATAAGAGGGTGAGGGGCACCTTAGGAAAAAATTAAAATATTATTTTATAATAAATTCATATTTAGTTTATAATGGCTCTAAAGTTGATAATTTAAAGTCTATGGTCGGGATAGGTCGAAATCCACTCAACCAATAAGTTTTAGACAAGTTTAGTTTACCATTTTAACCTTATCATTTAGATATAACTATAAGTTAAATAATTTAACTTTTACCGTGTCCTCTTGTATTCTTACACCATATGTTTAATAAACATACTATATACAACCAATCTAACCCCAATTGGTTCATTAATGTCATATATAGTATTATATATGTCTTTTGGCAGTACCATAGAGCTTTATAACCATTATATAAATTAATAATATAATATTTTTTTTAAAAAATATTATATGTCAAATTTCACACTATTTGGAATTTGTTTTTTTTTAATAAATAAAAACATGATTACTTGAAAAAAATTCATTGAATCAATCCTAAGATGTCATATTAACCTAAAAATTCGTTTATGTCATAAAAATTTTTAAATTATATTTATTTTAATATTTATAATACAATTTATTTTATTCTTTCATGAATAAGGTAATTACTGCATCATCATTGTGTCATAAACAAATTTATTTATATAATATCTAAAAATTATAAATAAAATACCATGATGTAGAAAATATTTTTATCTTTATAATGAATATTTATAATAGAATTTATCTTATGAAAAACCCTATATTAAAAATGTGTTAGTTATTAAACTTTGATTTTAACTCTTTTAACTCTTCTTTGAATTAAATAATAATAAATGTCCTAATCTAATCCATGTGGACCTAAATGATAATTTTTTTTCCTAAAGATTTTTTCGGTCGAGATAAACTTGTCCAATAGAATTAGGACATGTGTGAGGGTAATATTAATATCATTTTTACCCTTAATTACCATATTTACTTTTAACCATGGTAAATAAAAGTAAAAAGTTACTATTCACGAAAAATTATTTTCATCACATTGAACCACATTTTACTCCTTGATATTAATTTTGTCTCTCATATTTTCATAATATATCTCACAAAAGTGGTAAAATTAAGTTTTATATGAATTTTCAAAAGCTCCTTGGAGGTGGGTAAAAGATGGTGAAAAGTTCAATAAAATTATTATATATATATAATTAATATAAACGGACTCCAATAAATTACATTGAACATATAAAGGTATTATGTATCTATTTTGACATTAAATAATTTAAATCAAATAAATAATTATTTAAATAAAAATTCATTTTTAAACTATAACTCAGTGTTTTTCAGTATTCATCAAAAATTAAATGTTTTCATAAAAATACCAAAAAATTACCCCAAGATAATTTTGATATTCCAAATTAAATAATGAAGTCAAATTTACCAAATTCAAAACATAGATGTTGCATTTATTAATTTAAAATTAATTCTCACAGTCAAAAAATGTGTGTTTTTAAGAAACAATAACTATCAAAAGATTGACACTTGTTTATGTCCGTTTTAAATGTGAAATTATGTCAAATGACCAAAATTGGATTAAATTGTAAAAATATTTTCTAAATAAAATTTAAAACCATCAAAATACATAATTTATCACTATTAATTATTTCAATTAAAAATTTTGTTTTTAATTAAACTTTAGTAATATTCGCTATTCATCAAAATATTAACGCTATCAAAAAAGTTTCAAAAATTCATCCTAAGGTAATTTCGATATTCCGAATCAAAAAATGAAGTCCATTTTGAAACATAAAATGTATAAAATTTCAAAAAGTGGGTATTATTATTCATAACAGCTAGTTTTATTGGTTGTGGTGTGTGTTAGAACTCGAAGTTTCGTACAACACACACTATTGTATTATTCAAAGAGAAGCGTACTCTGGAATCTTGGGGTGTTACAATCACAGCCTGCCCGAAGAGTCTTGGGGTATTCAGGAAAGGGAGTTGAAAAGGAGCTAATTACCAGCCACTCATAGGTGTGTTGGGAAAAACACCCTCCTCTTGAAATGGGGTGTTCGACATTAAGTGATCAACATGGGTGGGGCGCGAAGAAGAAACATAAAAGCTTCAGATATATGTATAGGTAAAAAACAATCATCCCAACCTAGGGGTTCCAAAACCTAAGAAAAAACATCGTTGTTACTATTCATTCACAAAAGAAGCAACGACACTCACGGCCAAGTCGCAACTCATTCCCAACCTAATTTTTCACTCAACCATTCTTGTTTTCATGTTCAAGTGATCCCATTATGGTGAATTCTACACTAGCGAGAAACTAACAGGCATAAACACAAGCCAAAAAAACTGCCAAACAACAATTTAAGCATTCACAACCAGTTCTCTTATAAAGTCACAACAGCAAAGGGATAAGTGATATCCCTCAAAGTACCAGAACCAATGAAATCCTCAAAAAAGGGATAAGTGAGATCCATCAAAGTACTAAAGACAAAGAAAACCCCGAGACACAGCCCCATGTCCCCAAAACCAAGAACGCACCATTTCTCAACAATAGAGGATTCCACCCGAGTTCGTGTCACAACAGAGCAACCACACAACTTCAAATTCCCAAACAATAATCGTTCCAAAACAGAGGATCCCATCCCCTTTCACATCTTCCCATAAGCACCAGTAATAACAACACACCCACCACCAAACAGATTGGAAAACATCGAGGATCATGCAAATCATTCATTAGGTTCTTCTCTCTGTTTGTTAACCGGGATGGTCACACATAGATTCTTGTTGTACTGAACATCCATTTAATCCAGCTGAGTTTACGTGATTAACCAATTTCTAAGTTATGTTATTTAATCATCATATAAGACAAAGGATTATTATTTCTCAAGGAAAGACCACCAACATCCATGATTTTCAGTGAGTATAGGCCCACACAATTCACAACACATACAGCATAAAAGTATTACAACAGAAACATCGATCACACCACCATTCATTTATTAAAAGTCCGTTCATTTTCATAATTATGTTTGGTTTCATCATTTCCCACAGAGACAAAAGCGTACCCACCCCGCATGATACATATAAAGGAGATGCAAAGGAAAACCCTACCTGATTGATCAAAGGTCAAAGTTCTTCTCCACGCACCAGGAATTTGGGAAAAGCACGACTCGTAGGGAAGGGAGGTCAGGAACTCCAAACGCACTAAGAAGAAAGGAATCCAGCCAATAGAAAGAATATGGTAGAATAAATTGTCATGCGATATATAGATAAGATCCAATTGTTATGGATATGGTAATTTTGAATGCCTGGAAATTCAGATCAAGATTTCCTACGCGGTTCGGCAGTTACGCACGATGGAATTATGTTGTTATTTAATATCCCCCATCAAAAAGGTTTCTTGGGATTTTTAGGAATTAATTAAGGGATTTTAAATGGGTTTGAACCACATGAAAAAAAATTTGAAATGCCAAAATGAGGCGTTACAGGAAAAACTGTAGAAGTGAAACCTGACAAGGCTGGGTGACACTGATCGGTCGCCCCGATCGGTCGCATGCCAAAATGATGTCCTACCACCTAGACGTCACCCCTTGGATCGGTAATTTGGAAAATGGATAGACTGTGATGGTCCAGTTCATCATAAATTTTACCATGTAACCCTTATCGATAACATCATCGTTAATGGAGCATGTTAAATATGGTGAGATATCTTATTTTAAATTTTGATTTTTTGATGATACAATTTATATTAGGGAGTAAATACCTATATTGATTATTGATTATTATTCACTTATATATTTTTATAAATTAATAATGGTCAGTCGTCCCTGATAATAAAAGTTATGATGAACATTCATGTGTCTCGATAGGTATTTTATCCCAATCCAACCAAGATATATCTCAATGTTCAATTACATTTAGTGGATTTAATTAAACTGGGATATGGATGGACCTGTTTTAGACTTCCATAGAATCTAAAAGGTAATGGATAAACATCAATGACCAGTGGGATACTGAATAACATAATTCCAAATATGTATACATGGTTTAGATCTTGGTTTTGGATGGACTTGGAAAAAACTTTGGGTACCCTAGTGATGTTTGTTATGCCTTACCGTCTGCAAACTGATGGGAAGTATAGAGAGTGCATATATATTCTTGGGGGTATAAATATTTTTTTTATGAATAATTTTTTCAGACATGGGAATATAATAATTATTTGATTGATATTTCCTATAAAAATATTTAATATGATTATTTTCACATGGCTTTATCTAAGGAATAATAATGACGGTTTTTTTGTTCACCCCAATATTAGATAGAAGCTAGTAAGGTATCTTTTTTTGACATAGATTAGTATTTGAAATTTTTAGTCCTTGTTCATTTTACTAATAATAGTTTGGTTATGGTTCAGAGTGGGCATAAATTATATTTCTAAAAACATGATAATTTATGGTATTTTTTATTCGAAATCATTTAATTCTTCCTGTCATACCACATTCACATCATTCACATATTAGAAAGATATTAAAATTCCCTCCAATATTTATTGGACCATTTTAGATGTTGAAGAATATTATAGAAACATATTATAATTTAGAATTGAATTTGAATAATACTAGGATCCATGATGTATCACATGTTTCATAGTAAAGGAAATACAATCCTAATACACCTCATGTACACCATTGTGAGGATCTGGAGTTAGATTCCAAAATATCATTTTTTGAGAGTCCAATGCATATTATTTATCATCTTATGAATATATTATGTGTAAAATTTATGTTAGTTGTATAGTTCTTTCACCACCTAGATCATTACATGAAGGAACATGGGATCAAAAGGTAGAGATGATAATTCAGTGGAAGTAGATAATCATTTGACCTGATTAGAGATGATTTTTAGGGATAATAATCCTTAAGGCTAATCGATTATAATATATTGGGGTATTTAAAGTCATTATAATTGCAAATTATAATTGAATATATTTTTATATTGATAAATTATGTTTACATTTTTAGAATATTCAATTTTGGAGTGGGGAAGGATGAAATGGTTGTGGTTTTTATTGAAATACAATAGTATATACAAATTATTGATGAAACATAGTATACCATTGTCACGACCCATCCTCGGGGCCCGTGCGGTGACTACCCCATGCCCGCCTTCGATAGGCTAGGGGCAGGCGACTAGCACCAAGGCGTAAATCCCGGTAAAAAGGGAAGGCATTCCCTTTGTAAGGTAAACAAACACCACAGTGAAAGCAAGCAGTAGAAGTAAACACTAAGTAAAATCTGAGTACAACAGTAAGTGCGAAAAAGCAAGTGGGCTAGAATACAAACCCAAACTGAAAGTAAAGTACAAATGGAAAGGGAAAACAACAACGGAAAAGTAAAGCCGCAGCGTCGAGCCATCCACTGGAAGTACCACCTGAAGGGTGAGTATAGATAGCCTCCACAGCTCCTCAGGTTCAACCATCCACTCTGAGTACGTCCCACCCAGTCGTCCACCTCCGGGTACCAACCTACTCCGCAAGCCTCAACCATGATCAGTGTTGTCCGTCATCTGCAACCAACACAATGTAGTGCGGGCATAGCCCATGCAGGGGTGAGTATAAAATACTCAGTAGGGACCCTGAGACCCCTGAAAGTCTCCCAGAATCCACAAATGAAAGATGCAATCACGATGTAACATCCGAAACTGCTTAGGTATATGCCCATACATATACCTAAGTCATCAATTCTCATTCGGCTCCAACATCCGAGCTCAAGTACAACCCAATCCACACAGGAATGAAAATGGTAAATCCACACAGGATAGCACAACACAATCCACATAGGAATGCAAAACGTAAATCCACACAGGATAACACAACAAAATCCACATAGAAATGAAAAACATGATTCTGCTCACACATTTATACTTCTTCGTATGACGAAAGAGATAATCAGATATAGCCACTGATACATCTAAGTCGTCGGGCACACAAAGGAATGATAGGTACTAACCCCCGCAATGACCCACAAAGGATCCGACCCACACATGATAGATAGGTAACTAACCCCCGCAATGACCCACAAAGGATCTGACCCACACAAGATCGATAGGTAACTAACCCTGCAAAGACCCACACAGGATCGGACCCACAAAGGATCTATAGGTGCTGGACCACACAGGACTGCTGAGCATTGAACCACACAGGATTGGACCCTCATAGGATCTGTAGCACTAATCCACGTAGGATCTCTGAGTGTTGTAGTCATCGCCGTCGAATCCACTGAGGATCTCTGTATAGTCATCATCGCCGTTGCAGTCGCAGCCTGCTCTAGGGTTCCCGCACACAACAAGCTCGTTCGAGAGGGCACACTCCACGAGCCGAGAGGCTTATACATCAACTGACACATAGTCCAAAGTTGATGTATCCAAAAGTTCCGTAACAGCAACATGAACTCAACGTCACAGACGACGCGTCAATCAGATGCCCGGTCTTAGAGTTATTGGCTTTTTCGTCCGAGGGGCCTGGGTGGTTTTTAAGTCAAAACCAACCCGACCGTACTCCACCTGCATCCAAACCTCGGGCGGAGTAAGCCAAACGATCTATCTCACTTAGAGGAATCCACCAAAGTCGACAGTACATCAATCGGACGTCTGGAGCTCAAGTTATGAGCGTTTCCGCTCTGAGGGCCCGATTGGTTTCATGTACGAACCAACCCGGCTGAACCCAAAGTACTCCGAAACCTTGAGTGTAATATATCGAAACGACTATCTCGATCCAAAGATCACATCGACGCTGATAGTGCATCAATCAGAGGTCCGCATCCCATGATATGGGAAAAAGACCGAAAGGGGTCCGAAAACGGGGGGTTTGGGCCCGGACCGACCCGGCCCAACACCCCCCCCCCCTAGTTGGCCCGAACCGGGTCGACCCGACCTGGGTCCAGGTCCGACACGACTGGGCGTGACCCGTGCCAGCAGGCACAGCCTAGCCTGGCCTGGGCGCGACCCGGCTGGCGCTGGACGGGTGGCCAGCGGGTCGGCTCGGCCGTTAGGGCCGCGCGAAGCGGGGGGTGCGCTGCCCCCACGTGGAGAGACCGCGGCCCTGCCTGGGGCCACCCTTTCTAGAAGATGCAGCCAATTTCCGCGTCCCGCTCCCTTCGGTCCCATGCGGTCGCGGGACTGCGGCCGGTCACCACGGGTTCAGCCGCGGCGGCTCCTCCCGGCAGCACGCAGGCAGGCCGCTCCGCAGACCACCGGACGAGTTTTGGTTGTTGGAATTGGGTGTTGTCTTCACCAATGGCCCTCCCAGGGCCCGTCCTTCACTGCGGGGACCTCACATCACCCGTGCGGCCTACTTTGTCATCTCCCGCCAATCCGTGCACCAAGAACGATGAGACAGTGGGTTCGGACTTGTTCGTTGGTCCGCACCCACTGTGTTAGCGGTTTTAAAAAGTTCTTCCGAAAAATATTTTAAACATATGACGTGGTTATAAAATCACAAGATTAGGAATGCACCATTTGAAATCATGGTGAGGATATAATTCACAAATAATTAAAAGAATCACAACCTCCTACCTAAATCGGTTGTTGATCGAGGATTGTCGCAGGGAAGGAACGTCGCGGAAGAAGCGTCGCGGAAGGAGGATCGTCGGCGTCACGGTACACGGCGTCGCGTTGTCGATCTCCGAGGGTTCGGTGCTCTTCGTTTCCCTTCTTTAGAGGATGGCGTTCTTCGTCGGTGATGATTCGTTCTTCTCGTTCTTCACGTTCTTCGCGTTCTTCAACGAAGGAGGATGAAGATCTTCAAGCTTTAGAGTTTCTTCAAATCCTCCAAACAAGAAACCCCTCAAAAAACCTCGTGTTGGTCTTATTTTATTCCCATGCCAACAATTAGAAAATCAATGATATGAAACGAAAAATTAATTCAATGAATTAATTGTAATTATTTAACCACCCAATTTAATGAGGCGTTTCTTAACCCAAATAAACACACAATTGACTTTATTTAAAAAAACGGGGGGTTGCGGCTGCATTACTTAGGAGGGATGAAACGGTGCGGCTCGTGCGAGCCCCACATAAAAAAATATCCTACCAAGTGGGTAGGATATTGTGGGTTCCACCTTATCCGCTTAACTTAGCTTAAGTTTCTTTAAGTGAAATAAAATAAAGTGTCGCACCACATTTATTTTATTTCTTAACTTAACCCCAAAAATTAAAAACCACAGCCGAGCAAACACAACTCTAGAAAAGGCGGTTCTAAACAAATACTGGTGTTGCGATTCCACCGGTGCCCTCAGAATTTGATTCCGAGCATTGGTTCAAAAGTTAGAAAACCCCGCTCGTTTGTTCACTAAACGTACTTGAGCTAAATTTTGGAAGATGATTCCAGGCACACAGGGCCTCAGAATCAGGTGCCCTCAGAAACTACGTTCTTGTAAAATTCCAAAGAAAATTAAGAAAAAATATTTCCTTCAATTTTACGGGTCTTTACATCAATCCCACTTCAGGGCATTATGTCCCCGTGAAGATACATCATAAACTAGGGAAACAAAAGTGGGTTCTGAGCATGCATCTGAGCCTCCTGCTCCCAAGTGCTCACCTAGAGGTTCCCGTGCAACCATCTGATGTGCACTAGAGAATTCGTCTGTCCACGTAGCACCCGCTCCTGTCAATCCTTGATCTCTACCGGGACCTCCGTCGAAGTCACATCATCATCAACATCCAGATCCCCTTTGTCAATGATATGCATCGGGTTGTGCACGTATCTCCTCACCTGAGATACGTGGAAGACGTCATGCACCCGGTGCAACTGAGGTGGTAGAGCCAGGCGATAACCCACCTCGACAATCCTATTGAGGACCTGGAATGGTCCGATATAGCATGGAGACAACTTGCCTCCTCGGCCAAATCTCCATAATCCATGTCGAGGTGAGACATGCATGAAGAAGTTGTCTCCATCCTCGAACTCATGTGGCCTCCACCTCCAGTCAGCATAAGACTTCTACCGGCTCTGAGCTGTCCTCATCCGCCCCAGGATGACCTGGACCTCCTCTGTCATGGCCTGGACCATCTCGAGTCCCACAAGTGCTGACTCCCCAGGGTCTGTCCAGGACAAAGGAGATCTGTAACTTCATCCGTACAACACCTCATATGGTGCCATCCCGATGGTGGAGTGGTAGTTGTTGTTGTACGCGAACTCCACCATGGGTAGGTGGTCCTCCCAACTGCAATAAAAGTCGAGGACACATTTGTGGAGAATGTTCTCGAGAGTCTGAATGGTCCTCTACGTCTGACCATCTATCTGAGGATTAAAGGCAATGCTCAGACGTAGCTGCGTCCCGAACGCCTCCTGCAACCCCTTCCAATGTCGGGAAGTAAAGCGAGCATCTCGATCAGAGACGATAGATGATGGCACACCGTGAAGCCGTACAATCTCCTGAACGTAGAGACGTACCAAGCTCTCCACTGAGCCCTGCTCTATGATGGGTAAGAAGTGTGCCGAATTGGTGAGTCAGTTAACAATCACCCAAATAGAGTCGTGACCTCTTGAAGTGAATGGAAGTCCAGTCACGAAGTCCATAGATATGTCGTCCCACATCCACTCCGGAACCTCCAAGGGTTGTACCAGGCCTGCTGGAACCTGGTGCTCTGCCTTCCCCTGCTGGTAAGTGAGGCATCGAGAAACGAACTCTGCCACAGCTTCTTCATGCCCGGCCACCAGTGCTATCGTCTGAGATCCTGGTACATCTTTTCCACTCCTGGATGTACCGCCAGGGGAGATGTGTGAAACTCTCTCAGCACCTCCTCCCGTAAAGCAACTCGTAGCAAAGAATTTCCTCTAAAAAGGACGTCGTGCTCTCCTCCTACAGAGAATCCATCTTGTGCATGTCCTGAGGATATCTGCGCATTCCGCGTCTACCAGTTGGCGTCCCCACGCTGTGCCTCTCTGACCTGCTGTAGTAGTGGAGGAGTGACTGTGAGAGACTGGAGGAAGGCTGCTCCATCTCTATCCACGAAGTATATCTACAAAGCAGCTATCTACTCTGTTGCCTACTCAAGTAGCCGAATACCCTTCCTCCTGCTGAGAGGATCATCTACTATGTTCCCCTTCCCAGGATTATAGACTATCTCAAAGTCAGAGTTCTGGAGGAACCCAAGCCATCGCCGCTGTCTCAGGTTCAGGTCCTTCTGAGTGAAGATGTACCTGAGACTCTGTTGGTCAGAAAAGTCTATAAAGTAGTCGCACATCAAATAGTGTTGCCATGTCTTCAGAGAAAAGACCACTTCTGCAAACTCCAGGTCATGGGTGGTGTATTTCTGCTCACGCGGCCTCAACTGATGTGATCCATAGGCGATCACTGCCCTCTCCTGCATCAGGACACATCCGATTCCGGTCCCTGATCTATCGCAGTAGACTACGTACCCTACTCCCTCCTCCGGCAACCTCAAGATAGGTGCACTGGTCAATCCCTGTCTCAGCTCCTGGAAGCTCTGCTGACATCTGTATGACCACACAAAGGGTTTATGCTTCTTCTTCAAAGCTGAGAGTGGTGCCGCAACTCTGGATAAGTCTTCAACAAATCTCTGATAGTATACAGCTAGTCCCATGAAACTTCACACCTCTGTCACGCTCCTAGGTGGCTCCCAAGCTAGCACTGCCTCGATCTTCGCGGGATCAACCACAACTCCCGTCTCAGAAATGAAATTTCCCAAGAAGTGGACCTCACGTATCCAGAACTGAAAATTCGATAGCATACAATAATTATGGTTCTCTCGAAGTGTGTCCAGTACAACCCGCAAGTGGTAGGCGTGCTCCTCCTCAGTGGTCGAGTATATCAAAATGTCGTCGATGAAGACCACGACAAATCGATCGAGGTATGGCTGAATGATCCTATTCATGAGGACCATGAACACCACTGGAGCATTGGTTATGCCGAATGGCATAACCATGAACTCATAGTGGCCATACAGACATCTGAAGGTCGTCTTCTACACGTCATCATCCCGAACTCTGAGCTGATGATACCCTGACCTGAGGTCTATCTTTGAGAACCACCGTGCTCCCTTGAGCTGGTCAAAGAGGTCATCAATCCTCGGTAGCGGATATTTGTTCCTCATTGTTACCTGGTTCAGGCGACGATAGTGAACACAAAGTCGCAAGCTCCCGTCCACCTTTTTGGCGAAAAATATCAGGGAAGCCCAGGGTGAAACACTGGGTCAGATGAATCCCTTTCCCTGCAAGTCCTTCAACTGTACCTGTATCTCTCAAAGCTCGGTGGAAGCCATCCGATATGCTCAGGTGGATATCGGAGCTGTCCCAGGGTACAGAACAATATAAAAGTCTACCTCTTTGCGAGGAGGTAGTCCTGGAACGTTGTCAGGATAGAATTCCGCATACTGATCCACCACTGCAGGAAAACTAGGACTCTGCGTGTCAACTGCTCCCAGGATGAGGCTATCCAACTGATGATTGATGGGTTGTCCTCTCCTATGCGAGAGTCCATCCTGTGCTGCGAAGGCTCCCTTCTTTCCGGTGAAGGTGAACCTGTTCCCGTCGGTGCGTACACATCGCACCTTGCGCCTAATACAGTCAATTTGAGCATGGACTATAGATAACCAATCCATGACCAAGATGACGTCGTAAGGCCTCGACGCCACTACAAGAAGATCCCAGCCGAAGCTCTCGTCACCTAGAGTATGCTCACACTGCCGTAACTAGTGCGTAATCGTGGATTCTACTCCCGTAGGAGTCTCTAGCCGTAAGGATCGAGCCAACGGCTTTGTCAGAATTTCCGAGCTCCGAACAAGGGCAACGTCTATGAAATAATGAATTTCTCATGTGTCTATAAGAACTGCATCAAGGGTGAAATAGACATAGATAGTACCTTGAATCAACTCGGGTGCGCCGTGGTTATAGGTCTCCGATGCTTGGATTGTGCCTGCCTCTGCCCGCCAGCTCCCTGTGGTCAGGGTGGACCTCATGGAGGTGGTGGTGGTGGTAGAGCCTCAAAGCGTTTCCCACCACATGCTGCTCAGCCAGTTCCTATGCCTCGTCCACTTGCTCCCTATGGACACCCATGGTCGACCCTCTGCCTCTGACTGGGTGGCCCCTCAACTGTATGCGGCTTCTCGGCACGGCGGGTCGGGTAGTCACGAGCCATGTGGCCCTACCCAGCGCATGCATAGAACTGTCTGCCTCTCAAATGTCTGGCTCCACACTGTGTACCCCACACTACTGAGCCAGAGTCCTGAGGTCATCTTCCTGAGGGTCTGGTCTACCTAGACACATGAGTCATCCGTTGACTGCATGCTGCAAAAGACTCTGCTTTTTGCCGCCCCGCGGTAGGTCACACTACTGATGTAGACTCAGCAAGAAATCTCTCGATCAAAAGGGCTCACTCTAGTACTCCTGCCTAAGTCAGATTATTGATGGATATCAGCGATGACCTGATATCATGCCTCAATCCATACTCAAAGGTCCCGGCCCGAAAGAATGGTTCGTGTACCATGTGTGTCGAGTAGCGCGAGAGATCGGTAAATCTCGCCGAGTACTGGGCGATCGTCAAGCTACCCTGCTACAGCTGTAAATGTTCCTGGATGCGCACCGCACAGAGGGTGGCTGGGACGAACTCCGAGAGAAAGAGGTTCTACTAGTCTATCCAGAGGAGAGATGCCTCATCGTGCACCTGGAGCATCAAGCTCCACCATCTGACTGCTGCCACATGCAGTAGGCTCGCTGCGAGGATCACCATGAGGTATGCTGGTGTCCTCCTTAACCTGAAAACCCGTACGACTACCATTAGTTAGTACTCGGCTGCCTGGGGGTCCATCTCCCCATGGAACCTGGGCGGTCGCTGGCACTGAAACTCATGTAGTGCAGTAAGGCGACGTGCATCGTCTGCATTCGGGGCTAGTAGCATCGGTGGCTCGGCGGGTAGAGGTACCGCTGTTGCCTCAACTGTCAAAGGGCCCTGTTCCAAGGCCTCGTCTCTCGGGGGGATATCGTCATGCACAACACTCATAACCCTAGTTGGCTACCGTCGTGGGGCCATCCTGAAAAAAAAAACAGGTGCACCATGGTCAGAACAGTATACCTGGTGAGATGACATAATGTAATCACAATGATAACTTGAAACACACATTCAATCAATGTTTTCATTCATTAAGCCAGAAATCAAAAGATATGGCCCTGGTGTACGAATACATCGGCCGCCACACCAACACTGGACTCCCTGGACTTATAACCACACTCAATACTCTTAACACTATTGCTTCACATAGAAATGATCAGAGTCCTGAGTTCTGCGGTAGAACTAAACTTCTCGTTTACCAATTTGTCATGACTCATCCTCGGGGCACGTGCCTTGACTACCCCAAGCCCACCTCTCATAGGCCAGGGGCTGCTGACTAGCACCAAGGCGTAAATCCCAATAAAAAGGGAAGGCATTGCCTTTGTAAAGAAAACAAACACCACAGAGCAAGAAAGCAGTAGAAGTAGACACTAAGTAAAAACAGATTACAATAGTAAGTGCGGAACATCAAGTGGACCAGAATACAAACCCAAACTGAATGTAATGTACAACTAGAATGGGAATAAAACAACTGAAAAGTAAAGCCGCAGCGTCGATCCATCCACTGGAAGTCCCACCTGAATGGTGAGTTCAGATAGCCTGCACAGCTCCTCAGGTTCAGCCGTCCACTCCAAGTACGTCCCACCCAGTGGTCCACCTCCAGGTACCGACCTGCTCTGCAAGCCTCAAACGTGATCAGCGCTATCCGTCATCTGCAACCAACACAACGTAGTGCGGGAATAGCCCATGCAGAGGTGAGTATAAGCTACTCAGTAGGGACCTTGTGACCCCCGAAGGTCTCTTAGAATCCATAAAGGAATGATGCAATCACAAAGTAACATCCGACACTGCTTAGGTATATGCCCATACATATACCTAAGTCAACAATTCTGATTCGGCTCCAACATCCGAGATCAAGTACAACCCAGTCCACACAGGAAATAAAAACGTAAATCCATACAGGATAGAACAACACAATCCACATAGGAAAGCAAAACGTAAATCCACATAGGATAGCACAACACAATCCACATAGGAAAGTGAAACATGATTTAGCTCACACAGGTATAATTCTTCGTATGATGATAGAGATGATCAGATATAGCCACTGATTCATCTGAGCCGTCGGACCCACAAAGGATCGATAGGTACTAAACCCTGTAATGACCCACAAAGGATCTGACCCACATAGGATCGATAGGTAACTATCCCCCAAAATGACCCACAAAGGATCTGACCCACACAGATCGATAGGTAACTAACACCCGCAAAGACCCACACAGTATCAGACCCACAAAGGATCTGTAAGCACTAGCCCACATAGGACCGCTGAGCAGTGACCCACATAGGATCGGACCCACACAGGTTATGTAGCACTGATCCACTTAGGATTGCTGAGTGTTGTAGTCGTCGCCATCGAATCCACTGAGGATCTCTGTACAATCGTCGTCGTCGTAGTTGCAGCCAGCTTTAGGGTTCCTGCATACAGCAAGCTCGTTCGGGAGGGTCCTCTCCATGATCCGAGAGGTTGATACATCAAATGACACATAGTCCAGAGTTACTGTATCCAAAAGTTCCGTAACGCCAATAGGAACTCAACGTCAAAAACGGCACGCCAATCGGACGCCCGATCTATGAGTTATTGGCTTTTTCATACCAGGGGCCCGATTGATTTTTAAGTCAAAAAAAACCCGAACGTACTTTACATGCGTCCAAACCTCAGGGGGAGTAAGACAAAAGATCCTTCTCACATAGAGGAATCCACCAAAGTTGACGGTACGTCAATCGGACGTATGGAGCTCATGATCTCAGTGTTTCCGCTCTGAGGGCCCGGTTGGTTTCATGTATGAACCAAACCGGCCAATCCCAAAGTACACCGAAACCTTGAGTTTAATATATCAAAATGACCGACTCGATCCAAATATCGCATCACTACTAATGGTGCGTCAATCGGAGGTCTGTAGCCCAAGATACGTTGAAAAGACCAAAAGGGGTTCGAAAACGGGGGGTCTGGGCCCGGACCGACCCGGCCCAACCCCCCCCCCCCCCCCCCCCCCCCCGGGTCTGCCCGAACCAGGTCGACCAGTCCCGGTCTAGCCGGTGCGGCCCTGCCCAGCCTGGGCGCGACCCAGCTGGCGCTGGCCGGGTGGCCAGCGGGTCGGCTTGGACGTTACAGCCGAGCGAAGCGAGGGGTGCACTGCCCTCGCATGGAGAGATCGCGGCCCCGCATGGGGCCACCCTTGCTAGTGGACAGGATCGGTTTCCATGTCCCGCTCCCTCCGGTACCACACGGTTGCGGGGGTTCAGCCGCGGCGGCTCCTCTCGGCAGCACGCTGGGTTCCGCCGCCTCCTGCCGCAGGCGCCGCCGTGCAGGCGGGCCGCTCTGCGGACCCCCAGACGAGTACCAGTGGTTGGAATTGTGTGTTGTCTTCGCCAATGGCCCTCTCGGGGCCCGTCCTTCACTGCGAGGACCTCACATTGCCCGTGTGGCCTGCTTTGTCGTCGCCCGCCAATCCTCTCACCAAGAACGAAGAGACGGTGGGTTCGAACTTGTTCGTTGGTCCACACCCACTGTGTTAGTGTTTTAAAAAGTCTTCCGACAAATATTTTAAACTTATGTTGTGGGTATAAAATCACAAGATTAAGAATGCACCATTTGAAATCAAGTCGAGGATATAATTCAAGAAGAATTAAAAGAACCGCAACCCCCTACCTCAATCGGTTGATGATCGAAGATTGTCACAGGGAAGGAACATCGCAGAAGAAGCCTCACGGAAGGAGGATCATTGGTGTTGCGGTACACGGTGTCGCGTCGTCGATCTCTAAGGGTTTGGCACTCTTCGTCGCCCTTCATCGGAGGCCAGCGTTCTTCGTCTGTGACAATGTGTTCTTCGCGTTCTTCGCATTCTCCAACCAAGGAGGATGAAGATCTTCAAGATTTAGAGTTTCTCCAAATCCTCCCAACAGGAAACCCCTCAACAAACCTCGTGTTGGTCTTATTTTATTCCCATGCCAAAAATTTGAAATTCAAAGATATGAAACGAATAATTAATTCAGTGAATTAATTGTAACAATTTAACTGCCCAATTTAATGATGCGTTTCTTAACCCAAATAAATGCACAGTTGGCTTTATTTAAAAAAGGGGGGTTGCAGGTGCGTTACATAGCAGGGAAGAAATAGTGGGGCGCATGCGGGTCACACCTCACAAATATCCTACCAAGTGGGTAGGATATTGTGGGTTCCACCATATCCTCATATCTTAGCTTAAGTATATTTAAGTGAAATAAAATAAAGTGTTGCACCACTTTTATTTTATTTCTTAACTTAACCCCAAAAATTAAAAACCACACCCGAGAAAACGCAACTCATGAAAAGGAAATTCTAAGAAAATACTGGTGCTTCAATTCCACTGGTGCCCTCGGAATTCGATTCTGAGCACTGGTTCAAAAGTTTGAAAACCCCGCTCATTCATTCACTGAACGTACCCGAGCTAAGCTTCGGAAAATGATTCCGGGCACACCGGGCCTCGGAATCAGGTTCCGTAGAAATTGTGTTCTTGTAAAATTTCAAAGAAAATTAAGAAAAAAAAAGTCCTTGAATTTTATGGGTCTTTACAACAATGTTCCTATTTTCAATGGAAATGTGGTGTTAAACACCTATTCTAGTCACTAGGTTGATGTTAAACTATTTATAGATGGTCAGTGGTTATTTAACATGTACTATGTGTGTATATAGTTTAGTTTCAAAATTGGGATTTGTTTTCTGAAAAATGTCATTTGGTTTATGGAATTAATTAAATTTCATCATTTTATAGTAAATTCAAAAAAATCCAATCTTAACTCTCCCCCCTCAGTTTAGTTTCCATCGGTGACTTATCCTTCATTTATTACATAAATTATGATTTATCGATGTTGGTTGAGTCATAATTCTATAATTATTGTATGAAATGTAATATTTATCAAGGAATAATTTGTTTTGTTATTATAGTTTTATATTCTTATATTCTACTTGTTTTTTTTGGATTCATTGAGCTTAAAAAAGAATTTTTTTCCTTTCTGTGGATTATTTATATGAATAGTGGTATGTGAACTCTCCTCTTGTGATGATGTTTATTTTGTTGTTTATATAGGATATGTGAATTTATAGAAAAATTAACAAAGTGTGTGGAATTAATGCACTCTTTTTTTATGTTTAATTTTGACATAATTGTTTTAAAAGAATTATTTTGTATCAATCATGGGTTTAACTTTTGTTTCATGGATTAAATTTATTATTCAAATTTATTATTTATAATAATTATAAAATAAATGTAATGTAATAAATATTTTGATGTTACCAATATTAGAGTAATTAAAAATTATGTTTTGTCTGAGGAAAATTACTACTTTGAAGTTATATGTTATTGGGAAGTGTAAAATTTTTGGATTTAATTTAACATTTTTATGATTTGAATTTAAATGAATAATTTTTAATATTATTTATGAAAAAATAATGGGTTTTTCAATACGTATTGAATGTTTTATTGAAAACATGAAATATATATATATATATATTGGTATCTCTCATTGAATAGGGTTGGAATAAATGTTTTTTTATTTGTAGATAATTTTTATCAATTCAATATGTTGTAAATTAATTTATAACTACGTAAATGTATTTTTTGTTTATATACTGGTAAAATAATAGGGAATATAGTTCATCATTGATGGAAAATGGTAAATATGAATTTAAAATCCGATAATGGGGAATTATGTGGAGGAATTTATTTATTAAGGTATAACAAATATGAATTATATTTTAATAATTGTGTAAGAGTTCAGATGGTTATTCGAAAGCCTTGAGTGAAATTATATTGGAAAAAATAATTTTATTGTCATACGGTAATTAAAACAAATTTTTATTATATTATGGAATAAATTTCTTTATTTCGTTTTAATCAATGATTTTAGATAACATATAGAAAGCCTTGGGTTATGCTATGTTATTTTAACAATATATTAGGGCCATAAGGTTTTATAATACTTCTGTTTGGACCGAAATATTAATACATACCATGAAAAATCTAAAGATATATTATATGCTATTTGTTAAATTCTTTTATATTCAGATATTTCCTCATCAATAACAAAAGTAGGAATATGTGTTACAAGGGTGTTTGTTTATTATATTATGTTTTTAAATTCATGTGATTTATAGATTGTTTGAATAAAATAATATATTTCAATCATTAATAAAAAATAATATTTGACCCCATGACATTCATTGGATGTAGTTATTTATATTAGGATTATTTGTACACCAAAAAAGTATACAGCTAGTGTTCAAGCATATTTAATTCATGAGGATGCATGAAAACTAAAGGGACAAATGTATAGGGGTGTTTATGGCATGAGATACCATGGATATTAAATTTTTTTTGGATTCAATTTCAGTGGATTTATATTTATCTAATTTATTATTATGTTTGTTATAATATTTTTATGTTTATTATATAGTTTTATTTTCACCTAGTTTGGATGAACACTTTAGGTGTTAATTTTTAGTACACGGTTTTACAGTTCTTATGGATGTTATCACCTATTTACTATACATATTATTATTATTTGAGTATTAAATATTATATTTTAATCATAATGAACCATTAGAGTGTAAATAACTCCCCTAAAATAATATAGGACCCTTGATTTTTTTCTTAAGACTCTAGTAATCAAGGATTTCATTGGATGGAATGAAAAATTTCATCCTAGTGGAAAAATCATGTATGTGTGGAAAATTATAGTCTCCGCACACCATAAATGGCCCTTAATATAACGTAATCCCCCCATCAATATGTTTTTTCCCATAGGATAAGATCTGTGTATTATACAATATTAACATAATACAAATGAGAAAACACTTATAATTTTCTAAACTACCAATTTTAGAGGGAAATTACACTTGTTGAAGTGATAAATTAAAAACCCAATAGCCCATTATCATAAAAATAATAATAAATTTATATTCATTTTCAACTAGTTTTAATTCCACTTTTATCTTCATTATTTTACCAAAATTTAGTACCAACTGGGGGGATACACTCAATACACTTCTTAGTGGTAGTAACCTCTTTTTAGTTACCACATAATATCCTAGAACATTACACATGATAACTAAACATTCATATAAAAACAAATATACATAAAAAATAATGAAAAAACATACATGAATTGGAAAATATTTAGGATCACATACATCAATGTTCCATGTGAATCCTTATCGATGTAATTCATATAATATTATATTAATCAACTCGAATTAAGGATCGTGACCAAAACCCTCTATATTTTGCATTTGCGCTTACGAATGAGTATGTAGTGAAATAAAAATAATATTTATTTGAGAGGAGTTTAACCATCCTATATAAGATTATTGTACATGGGGGATACTTATTCAAATAAAATATGGATGGAGGATCTTTAAATATGATAGGTGATAAGGGGGTGAGTGATACCCATATGAGTGATAGTGATAAAAAAAGAAACTTTAAAAAAAATGTAGGGTAAAAATTAAAAAAAACACCACAATCTACTTTTATAGGGTCTTGGATTCCTATCAAAACACCAGCAATCTTCCACCAAGAATATAGGGAATGGGTTGTTCTAAATCTACACTTATTGATCAAATTATAACTCTATGTGTGCCCACCAAACCTGTTGTGGGACACTTTCATTCCTCAGTCATTCCCAATGGTCTCTCTATCCACTTATTTTTTCGATATTGAAATCTAATAAACATTAATTTTTCCAAAAAGATATATAATTAAAAATAATTCAAAATTATTAGGGAAATAAAAAATCAACACCGTGGTACACTAATCATAAAGAACTACTAAGATTTCTTACCGAAAAATCTCATCAAATGAGATATCAAATTTCACTAATGCTTCCACATCCTAATATGAATGTGTTCCTGAGGTTACTACACTAACATGAAAATAACTCTCAAACCCAAATAAAATTCTCACTCTAATCCACTACCCATAATATGTGAAGCTTGAATGTCATGTTTTCCCCCAAAATAAATATTCCTATAGTCTATTAAAAAATAGGGATCCATCTAAAATATTCATATTTGAGAAGGATAAAATATAATATTCATAGAATTTTTATATGATGGAAGAAAAATTTTGTAGGACATAATGAATATATTTTTAAATATCTTTAATGGTCTCATTAATAAAATAATGAGATTCAATCCTTTCTTCACCTTTTCATGACCCAAAAATAAATACACCCATAACAACACCTTTTCATCTTTTGTAAAATCTAACAGTCATCACCTCTAGTTATAAAATGATCACTATCTACTCTGAGTATCAAATATCCACTTTCTAATCATCTTCGCCCTCTCTAATACTAGTCTTAGAATAATGATCATTTACTCCCATTCCTCTATAAAGCCTATTGTGATGATAAATTATCAAACATATAATTCCTCAACGATATCTATTTAAATATACTTATAATATCAATTATTTTCATATAAATCTTTTAGATCATTATGTTACACCTATGACATTCCAAAATCAATCATGTATTTCACTAATATATCATTCAGTATCCATATCATAATATTTCAATGTCCATTTTTCCTTATGGTGATAATTTTTACTCAACATTAACTAATTTATATGAATTTATAAAAATCCATATTAAATCAAAATGTGAAAAAACATCTTTATTCAACATAATAATTATGGGGGTATCATTAAGGAGAATAATATCTATCATATACATCTTACCTTTTTTATCTACTAAATAGTTTTCTTGGATAAGGTTAATGTTAAATACCATCATCCACATGTCTGAAACAAGCCACATAACATCATGACTCAGTGTAAATAATGAGGGAATCACAATAAAGGAAATTATTACCTCATATCACCTCTATTTGGCCACTATAAGCAGTTGAATAAATCATGAAGTGTTTTGTTCTATATGTTGAACATATGAGAGACACAGCATTGGGATTATTAACCTAAAATTCCCCTCATTTGTCATGTGCATAATATATAATTATTAATATCATGATACATCTTTCTCATTATTGGATATATTTCTAATCATTATTTGGGGGAGTCCCCCGTTAAATCCCTTATCATATATGTTAGCACTATCATTCTACCATCGATATAAAGAATGATGTCTTTATCCAGAGTTCATCCTCAAAAGCGGTCTATTTGAAATATATTATCTTGTATCATGAAATATTTTGAATCAGACAAAAGGATATCCTTTTATTAATCCAAAAATGAAATAGAGATTAAATAAGGGAAAATTCCATCATAACCATATACTCATCCAAATCAACAATCCACTAATATAAAAGGCTAATTAATCACTATTACTCACATGATTTTAACAACACCTTATTTTGGGTCATCTTTCTAAAGAAATCTGCTACAAAATTCCCGAAATTGAGACATATACATTATGAAAATTAAATTCTAAAAGGTATTTAATGTATATTCTCATTTATTTATTCAAATACCTTTATGAAAATTTATATTTTAGACTTTGAGGACCATGTAAACATCAAATATATCTCCAAAGTAATAATGGGAAAAAATATTCCATGCAAAATAGAGGCTAACTACATATCACAGGTAGTGATTTTTTCTCATGGGTTCATAGAGGATGAGGGGTATATAAAACAACCTAGTCCTCCTACAACAATACATATCATATACCTACTACAATGGTATCACTGTATATGGTAAAAATTTTACTATGATCAATTTAAATTAGAATCAGTGATGAAATGAGGCTTCCATTCATTCCGCAAATTCGACCTCACACTACTAAGTCCACTAGACATTGACTCCCTTTTATCCTAACCAGTTATAGGTTATTCCAATTAGATTACGTACAAACTAAACCCACAATAATAAACTTCCAATCTTCTAAAAAATATAATATAAAAAATATTCTTGTGTCCTATACAATATGTAATGGTCTATATGTTTTTCTTAATAATAGAGATTATTAGCTATGAGATAACGAGAACAATGAATAAAATCCCTGAAGTCCAAAAAATGGAACAATAAGAGAACATTATAAATACAATGTGCCAGAAGTAAAATCTGTAAAACCTTTAAATATTCCCCACATCACTCCCAAAACTAATATTATACAATAATATAATACATGAATTCCATGAAAAAGTTCTATAGGTAGGGTTTTAATGTCGTTTTCATGAGGTACATAAAAATAAATGATTATTTCATCAGAAAAAATAATATCACTGGATAATAAAATAATTGTACCAACTCATAAATATCTTCTATTGTATGTAAAACAAACTGACTCAAATTTCATGATATATTAATCCTAAATAAATTTTTTAAAACTATCATGAACCCTTAATAAAACAAATATAACATACATTATTTGAATTGGACACATTTTCTTCACTATAATCTAATTTAGCTTCAAATAATTTATAAATGGACTCCATATTAAATAACTTTTCTTAGAGAATAATCTTGGAGAACTCTATGGACGTTTAATCAGAAGATGAATCAATCACATAATGATACTTTGGGTTTCATCATTTGATTCCTAAAATAAAATTTTAATATATAATATAATGGTATTCATATGTGTTTAGCATTAGGAAGAATACCAATAATAAATAAAATCTCACTCTAAGGATGAAATTCTAATAAATTCTCAAGAAATACTTCCTAATAACAATAATTTATAGGAGGATGCCTAGGTAAAACTATCACATGAACATCCCCAAATTATATCCTCTACATATATGTTTTAATCAATCCTAATTTTCATGATTCTAGTATAAATGATCCATCATAGAAATCGTAATATCTTGTGAATGTATACTCATCAACTCTGAGTGTGAAAGTCATACTCATATTTAGTATAAATCCTTGTAATACATTTAATACGTTTGAAATACTATGTAAAAAATAAATATATCAATCACTATTGAATCCCATAAATAGTCATTGTCTCCTTCCAACATGGAAATTCATTGAAATCTCCTACCATCATCAAACTTCTTCCTAAATCTATATTTGTTTCTATAAATCCAAAAGAATCTTTTAATGCCAATTCCATATAAACCACTATATGAAATTAAATTAATGAATATGTTATCCCTTATCAATAGAGGATTCCAATAATGTAGATTTGATAAGGATGAATCCTCTCATGATCAATGTACCCTCACATCCATCAATTAAAATGTAATCCAATGAAAAAATATATCCCGAATATAACCCATGGAAATTTATGTAGGATCCCCAAATAAAAATTAAATACATACATCCAATTATCATCTAATGATGTATCTATGATCCAATTTCTTACCTCCACTCTATGAACGAAATAATGATCCATTACTAACAGTCTATATAGATACACTTAAACAATCATCAGAAGACTGAATCTAGTAATTTATTTTTTAGTTCTTAAATGGGGATTCCTTCATCAATTATACTAAAAAGATCATATCATTATATATATATATATATATCTCTTTTAGTGTGTGTGTGTGAAACTCACATTTCAGATATGGGAAAACATTGTGAATATGACTGAAATTACAGCACTAAAATATATAGTGATGATAACTCCTTAACATGGAGGAAGTGAATAACCTTTACCATGACTACTCTAATTATCTCTTCCCAAACCATTCCCCTCAACACTCAATGATTAAATACTATAATAGACAGCAATAATATAACTAAAATAAGAAATTATGTGTGATAACCCACTCTCCATAAATAAATTACTATAAATGATACCTTCTTGATAAAACTATGAATATAATATTAATAAAAACACAATAACCCACTATATACAATATGTTCATAAGATAATATCAAATAGACAGGAATTTTGTCCCTAATTCACAAAATAAAATGTAGAAAAATATTGTAACCATGTTAAACCATTAACATAATTTTTCAATGAGATCAGACAAAAATGGAGTTTTATGAATACACAATCATTGATTATCATATAATTCTGGGTAGAAAATTACATAAGTAATAATCTAGAAGGAATCCAAAACTATTCATCAATTCATATTAGTCTAAACTATAATACACCTCCATCACCCCACTGAACCCTATAAACTGAAATAGATATACTTCAAGTATGTATTTAAAATAATTTACTGATCCTCCCTCCTGATAATATATGGTTACCATATCTGAATCATCAACCCACCCCTATAATTCTCCACATGCAGTCATTGAGGTGTAATTGTCCAAAAAATCTAATACCTTAATACCAAATCATTTACAAAATATATTAAAATTTCATTATAAGTAAACAAGTGTAAGAATACACTCATGTAAAAATTTTATTGGAAGGAATAAATCAACATTACTAGTATCATCAGGGATTGAAATGTTTTATCCACCCACGTTACTAATTATTCATCCTATAGAATTTATCCGTACACATCAAACAATCATCAAGGGACCAATCTTATAGAGAATATTAAACCTATATATATCCTTATCAACGATTATTTCACATAAAATAATTACATAATAATATAATATTTTTATCAATGAAAATATTCTAGAGAAATCTCTCACAGTAGGTTGTAATTAAATAAAATAACACTAATTGAAAATGTGAAAAAAAATAATAACACTTTTTTAGAAATTAATAAATTAAAACCCAATTTTAAAATAAATTTTCAACCACACAATATAAATAATATTTTATTTGAGTTGAAATTCTAAATATGATTAATTTACCCAATCTACTCATTACATTGGCCCAATAGGAATAAAATAAAAAATATTCGAAAACCTAAATTTTCAATAAAATTCATAAACAAATATCATAAAAACATTCATATAACCATAAATATTGTTGTTCTCAATATAGGTGATATCTAGACATTAATATATCGTCCTAAAAATGTTATAAAAAACATATAACCATTATTCAAATAACCAAAATCATAAAAGAATAAATAATACGGTGATCTAATAGAATTTTATAACACCATGTCCAAATTTTCCTAGTCAAATAAGGAGACCCATGTGACTTTTAGTGTGTCCCATCACATACCATGGGATTCTATATTGTGTAAAAGTGTACTTATACTCCATAGAGACAATATTACCTTGATATCATACCCTTGAGATAAAAAAGTTACATGAAACAGAAAAATATAATATAATATAATATAATATAATATAATATAATATAATATAATATAATATAATATAATATAATATAATATAATATAATATAATATAATATAATATAATATAATATAATATAATATAATATAATATAATATAATATAATATAATATAATATAATATAATATAATATAATATAATATAATATAATATAATATAATATAATATAATATAATATAATATAATATAATATAATATAATATAATATAATATAATATAATATAATATAATATAATATAATATAATATAATATAATATAATATAATATAATATAATATAATATAATATAATATAATATAATATAATATAATATAATATGTAAACCCCAAACATATAAACAAGATCACTATGTAATAAGAACAATGATAACACATGATAGTAATACATCCAAAATCCAAAGATTGATCACCTTAGGTGGAGAATTATATATATTATAATAAAAAAGTATTGATACAATAGAGTCACTACTATTAAATTGTATTAGAAAATCTACTAACATAGTCTCCAATTACACTCTATGCATTATAAACTCAGCCTTTTAGAATATATCCTTTCACCTTCCATGTATCCTAAAGCATTGATTATATATTCCCTATAGGGGTAACATTGAAGGTGTTAGTGAAAACCAAAATAATATAGCATAAAAAACCATTAACATTAATCCATTACTATATTTATTTTTTCTGTACTACATTATAAATAACGAGATATCAAACATACATAAAAGATACATCATCATGTATTAATGGACCTGGTTTGGAACCAAATTCTTGGTCTTAGTTTTCTGGTCCATTTAATTATTTATTAAATTTGTAGCCCCTTTGGTAAATTTAATAAAATTATCTATCACTTTTTTATGGTAGATTAACCGTTGAGGGGGTGGTCTAACCGAACAAAGCCTATTTGGTGTTTTTTGTTTTTTTTTCTTTGGAACACCTCATCAGCTAACATGATCTATACAATAATTAATTATAGTCCTCTTAAATACCATAACATTATTCTTAATACATTTGGTCAATTTAAGACATAACGTGAGAGTAAAATCCCAATAAGTAGATAAAAAAATATGTAAAATGATATACGAAACAATATGAGTAACTGTGTTAGAATAATAGAGGTTATTATATCATAAAAAATAATCATAATCATAATAATAGTGAAACAATATGAATAATATTTTGAATAAATAACATTAATAATAATGAACAAACATAAACATATTTAGAGTTTATTGATAAGATATTATAACTTAGTGGATATAATCTAAGATCATTATATTCACACATAACATAGTAGACAATGCACACTGCATCATATTCTCACATAATTGTCTTATGAGATATAAATATTCACATAATTATTTAGAGGGATTTATTATTATAGGCCCTCTATTCAGATTATATTATTGTTAAAATTATGTCTTCCACAATGAATATAAATATTATAATACTCATACAACAATAAATTATAAAATCACAGATAACATATGTTGAAAAAGAAACATTATAAGGCCCCACCCATAAACCTTACTTAATCTTGAGTTATTACAAGATTACACATTGAGGATCTTTTCAGGTTTAGAGTTTTAGAGAATTAGATCATGAAAATTGCATTACATTCCACATTTAAACAAAGTGGTTACATAAAAGACAGTATTGATTCTTCCCATCAACGGAAACATATTTAAAATAAAACATGGATTCGTTCTTGACACATCCTCGACACTATCATCACATCATGTACCTTTCCCTTGACCTGTGAAAAACATTTCAAAAACATGGTATGAGCATAAAAATCTCAGTAAGGGTTATAAAAAAATATGGAATGGAAACATGAGTTCATATATACATAAGAATGAAATCGTAATTTACCCATAGAACATAGGCACTTTAACATACCTCATCAAACCATGAATAAATCATAGAAATCATAAGACATAAAGGTAACCTGAGGCATTCATAACATCCTTACGTAGGGAGTAACCCTCTTGGTTACGTTTGGAATACCCATCACAGTATATTCCCTAAATCTTTTCGGAGAAACCTTAACGTTTCACTCCTTCGCGTTACCCAATGAATTGGAGAGATATATTGGGCTCACCCGCCATTAGTTTATCACAGAACCACCCGTCTTCATAATAATTCCCAAGAACACCAACATAATCATATCACATAAAACATGCATAAAGGAAACATAACATTTCCACCTTTAAATCACAAGATATCAATACAACACATTGATATAAAAACATTATGAAAAAAATTTTCAATACCAAAATAAAAGAAAAGTAAAACATGGTATTAATTTTTCTTTTAAAAAGAAGGTATGGCTTGTAGAGGAAGCTGAAACTCAAATAATGGTCACGGCGGCAGAGAAGTCGTTGTCGCCGCATACGTACGACAAAACATTCCCTTTTGTTGTTTAGTAAAACGCTTCGTATAAAAAATATTCCTTTTGGATAAACATAAAAGTCAAAGGGGTTTATACACCATATAAAAGAAGGTTGAGTATAAAAAAAATATGCCTCAATGAAAAGAGATTGAGACGAAGTCCCATACAAAGATGTTATCCTTGAATTAAGGATAGATCAGTTACAAAACTATGTGTGACAAACGAATACACGAAATATAAGTGGGTATTAAGTGTAAAACAATCATAGTACATTCACACATAATCATAGAAAGACATATTCAAGGTGTAACAGTTTATCCCAAACAATCGAAATTGGGTTAAGATGTTCCCTTGCAAAAATTAGACAGCCTAACGGCTTCACTTCAAAATTCAGAAAAAGAGTTGATGAGAGATAAAAAGGGTATCTCATCACATGGACATAAAATTTACATCAATAAGGATATATAAGAACATATCCCAAAATAATATTATGTGAATTAAAAGACATAACAAAATAAGTCTTTTAAAAAGAGGAGGGTGAAAGGATCCCTTACCGACATGGGTATCTTTCGAAACATACGCCCCATGAAAGAAGGGCAATACAAAATTGATGTAAATACTCATAAATGAAATAATATTACACAATGAGTAAAATAATGGTCAGTACATACACCACTCAAAGGAAATTGTGGAAAATGTAGCATAAATCTCACAGGAATAAAAGTGAGATGAAAAATCCCTTACGAAAACTCGACAGCCTAACAACGCCACTTAAAACATCCGAAAATGGATTGATGAGATCAAATAGGTCATCTCATCACATTAAAATAAAATGTAAAGAAATATGAATATTAAATAACATCCCCCATCATAAAAAAGAGGAGCTTAAAAGAAGTTACATAAAGAAGAGTACTTAAAGAGAAAGAGAGAGGTTGGATCTCTTACGAAAATTCGGCAGCCTAACGGTGCCACTCAAAACATCCAAAATGGATTGATGAGAGAGAATAGGGTCTCTAATCATATGAACATAAAAATTAAAGTAAGAGTAATATAAAAAACTTCCCAATCACAAGAAAGATGAGCTTAGAAGGAATGACATAAAAGAGTGTACTTAAAAATAAAGAGAGGAGTAGGATCCCTTTCCTCGGGTCCGACTTGACTCGATCGTTCTTTAACATCCTGAATAATAAACTTGAGTTACTTTCCACTTTATAAAGAACCTTTTTCTAGTAAAATATTCCTTTTAGATCACTTATTTCAATGTTATAATCATTATTTAATCATTTATGTTAATAATGTTTGTTTTGTCGATATTTGGTTCTTAAGTCGAAAGTGGACTTCTTACAATTACATGTTGTTCGTGTGGTCAAATGTTCATTATATACAGAATTATATTCATGATTTGGATATCATATATATCATATATATCCAGAATATACATGTATTTATAATATTACATAATCATATAAAGGTAAGAAATGAAATGCACCGTTCATGGAGACGGTAAGCCGTACGTACGCATGAACGCTACTTTCATTTCTTAGTCATATTAATGGAACTAAAACTAAATGAGAGGTATGTATATTTTAATTCCATAATTATATTCATCATTTAAATGTATCATTCATCATATATATCCATTATATACATGTACTTATAATAGTACATTACATATGGGGATAAGAAATGAAATGCATCGTTCATTGAGACGGTAAGCCGTACGTACGCATGAACGCTACTTTCATTTCTATCTCATAATTTAATTGAAAGAAATAATAATGATATAGAGGTATATAATAATTCCAGTATAACATCATATATAATAACATTAAATCCATCCTTTATACATCCCACGTATGGCATTAACGAATCACATCACTTTGAGGGGGCAGTAGTCCGCACTTCCTAAAACGAAGATATCGCATATACCCATAATGGAAGCCATAAAGGTAAGACACAAATGAAAAATACAGAATCTTATGTAAAACATAAACATATTATATAACATATGTAAATATAGTGACATCTTAATGGCCACCTTTGAAGGTGTTAAAATAGTGTTGAACAATCATCGTTTCGGGAGGCATAAATTCGCCATCCACGGAAACAGTATGTTCGTTAACCATTAGATGTAGGTGTGCGTAAGTGTAGCTCAAATACATATTATAACAACATCCTAGTATATTTAGGATTCTGTAGTTGTTACAAAATAAAATAATAAAAAGAGTTTAGGGGGTTGGAGAAGAAAAATAAAACAAAAGGACTCAAAAGAAGACATTACCTTAAAATCGGGTAACTCCCTTTGGTTTGAGCTCAAAGGCTTCATTGAGAAGACTTCTGCCCAAAGTGAGGCTTCAAGGAGTAAGAGAGGGAAGTGGAGAGACAAAATGGGCAGGTTTTGGCCGAGCCAAAGGCTTCGGGAGTGTGGGTATGGAGGTAGAGGTGTGGGCCTTTTATAAGAGGAGAGGAGGGGAACTCTGGAAAAGTAAAGATAAGTTACTTTATATTAAAATGAGTATCGGATTCAAAAGGTCGCACATTGATATAATTCTAGGATAAGGTGATAAGGGTTAGAAATCCACTCATCCAATTGGTTTTGGCCATGTTTAGGTCTTAGTGTTTACATTATCTTTCCATTTTATTTAAATCCCTTATTAATGAGGTAATCGCTGCATCATCATGATGTCATAAATAAATTAATTTAGCTAAAGTATAAAAATTAAAAAAAATACTACGATGTAGGAAATATTTTTATCTTTCCAATGACTATTTATAATAAAAAAATCTGACTTGTATAACCCCATGTAAAAATTGTTTTAGTAAAACATCTCATGTGTGTGTCATTTTTACTTTAACATTAAATAAAAAGTTATTTATGTCATTTCCCAACCAAAGTGGCTCCATGGGGTCCTCAAGTTGACCCATGGCTTGTCTTGGTCGGACATGACACATCCAATGAGGTTATGACACGTGTCAAGTTCATTTCATAATATTAAAACATTATTTTTACCTTAAACTACACTAATTACCTCTAATCGCGATTAAAAATTTAATAAGTTACTCTTCACCAAAAAATTATTTTAATCTCATTGAACCAAATTTTACTTCTTAATGACAACCATGTATGTCGGATTTTTGAAATTCAAAACACAAAGGTGGAAAAATTTCATTTAAACGGAAAATCAGTTTTTATAAGTACCACTTAGTGGTTTCACTATTCATCAAAAATTGATGTTTTTTAGAAAATTACCAAAAATTCACCCTAAGCTATATTTGATATTCTGAAATAAAAAATGAATCCTATTTTACAAAATTCAAAACATATAAGTCACATTAATAAATTTAATAATAAATTCTGGCTGTCATGACAAATAGCATGTTTTTATGAAACAATAAGTATCAAACGATTGACACCAGTTTAAGTCCGATTTCAAAGTGAAATTAATTCCAACGACCACTATTAAATTTAATGGTAAAAATATATTCTAATTTCACATTAAATCCAATTCAAAATATAATCTAATCATATAAATAAATTATATTAAAAAGAGGTTTTGAATTAAAATACAACATTTTACACTATTCATTTAAAAATGAACTTTATCAGAAAGATACCAAAAATTTACACAAAGTAAATTTTGATGTCCCGATTCTAAAGAAGAGTTTTATTTGGTCCAAAAGAATCTATAAGAGTGAACAAAACTATATTTAATGATGGTTCTCCATCAAAAGGTAATAAGTGAACCTTTAGTGAAAACTAGGGCATATACGCCTAAAATTGAATTCTTTCCGTATTGTAATTTTTTATATTTTATTGGATAAAAGTAAAAACATTTAAAAACATATACCCTCATATTTTAGTTATTTTTATACATTCCTGCCAATACAACGGCTACATGTTAACTGCCATTTAAAATAATATTATTTTATTATTAGAGTGCAACATAAGATTCTCATGAAACTCACTGTTGCGTGTTGGGTACGCCATCGAGCATAGAGTCCCCATTAAAGTCATATTAATATATTATTCACAAATATGGATAAATATGAAAATGTCATATTCTTTATTTACCTGGGGTGTTACATCCTTCCACCCTTTTGGGAATTGCGTCCTCGCAATTTTTAAAATTGATCTTGGAATCATCCTTGAAAGTCCCACATTGGAACAAGATTCGGTAAAACAATTACTTTAAAATAAAGAAAGATAAGTACAAAGGTCACCCGAGTTAACCCATACTAGGTTCCATGTAGAAAAATATGGACATGGAGGAGAAAACATAGGGTCATGTTCTGATGGAGAGTGATAGAAAACATGTTTAAGAGAAAGTTAACCACAAGAAAATAAAAAACTTGTGATGGGTTAAACAGTATTTGATTCCCTATTAGGAAAAGTTAATAGAAAACATTTTTTTTAAGTTACTTTTTATTGAGGAATTTATTCATAATGAAACATAATCACTTATCATGTTGACTTTCAACTTTTACTAGATTCCTAAATTAAACTCATATTTTTTCCAATAGACGAGTATTTAGGGAGACTTGTTCGCAATAAGAGTACTATAATCAAATTCTAGAGAATCACCTAATCCACAATAGAGAACTATATGCTTCCCATGTATTTAGGCTCTAACCAAAACCAAATCCAAAAAGATTAGTACATGATCAGATAATCCAGAAAAGGATAACCCTTTATAAAAAAAATCTATTCTTAATCTCCAAAATTTGTCCAACAAAACCCAAAGTTCAACGAAGACCATTCAATAAACAATATGTCCATAAAATTCTTCAAAGTAAACCAAACTAAGATTGAAACCCAAATATTTGAAGTATTTAGTTACATAGTCTTCCAAGTTAAATCGTAGCATTTATATCCAAACAACATCAGTTGCTCCTAAAGTCTCGTATTGAAAAGTAATTAACCTAATCACATATCCTCCATGATAGGTTAATCATTTTCATAAATAACCCAAAATCAACTTACTCTTAATTCATAAAATCATATAACTAAAAATAATCAGTCAAACTAACCAGGGACTTCACGTAGTCCAGTGGTAGGCAATAAATACCATTCACACTTTGGTTGTGGGTTCGATTCCCAAAGCTTTGTCCGACGTGGTGGGTTGTCACACAGTATGCGTGTTGTCCTTTTTCCAAAACTATATAATTCTCAAATCATTCCCCAAAAAAGGGTTAAAATCATCAAAAATAACCATAACATAATTTAACCTCAATTTTATCTCATGCCTTTCATTTCCATCATATCATATAGTAACCCATAATTACCTCAAAAGAAAGGATCATATAAACTCTAATGGTTACCTTTATAATTATTACCTGAACTTCCACATTGATTGATCATCTTGTACATGATTCATTAAAGATCATACCAAGGTTCAATTGGTTGATCATGACTCCTTGATAGTTGGTTTAGAACAACCACGAGTTTCCTCATTAAATCCCCCATTTTATCTAGTATCTCAATCATAGAACCACCACAGTTTCCTTCAAACATGTTGTCTCTTTGCTGCCTGCTAGATCCATCCATTCACTAAAAACAGAAATGTCAGTATGAGTATATCAACAAAACCATCATGTACTAATGAAGAAGTTAAACACTACGATATACTTACTCATTCACTTTATTTAAAACTAGGACACTTTCTGAAATCCTAACCATTATGGTAATGTCACTTATGCTTAAATAATACCATAACCTCCAAAGTTATCTAAACCAACCTCTAATACCAACTATAAGGCCCGAGCCTTAAACCTTACTTAATCTTGAGTTATTAAAAGATTACATATTGAGGATCTTTTCAGGTTTAGATTTTTAGAGAATTAGATCATGAAACTTGCATTACATTCCACATTTAAACAAAGTGGTTACATAAAAGATAGTATTCATTCTTCCCATCAACGGAAACATATTTAAAATAAAACATGGATACATTCTTGACACATCCTCGACACTATCATCACATCATGTACCTTTCCCTTGACCTGTGAAATACATTTCAAAAACATGGGATGAGCATAAAAAGCCTAGTAAGGGTTATAAAAAAATATTGAAAGGAAACATGAGTTCATATATACATAAAAATGAAATCATAATTTACCAATAAAACATAGGTACTCTAACATACCTCATCAAACCAAGAATAAATCATATAAATCATAAGACATACAGGTAACTTGAGGCATTCATAACATCCTTATGTAGGGAGTAACCCTCTTGGTTACGTTTGGAATACCCATCACAGTATATTCCCTAAATCTCTTTGGAGAAACCTTAACATTTCACTCCTTCACATTACCCAATGCATTGGAGAGCTATATTGGGCTCACCCGCCCTTAGTTTTTCACGGAACCACCCATCTTCATAATAATTTCCAAGAACCTCAACATAATCGTATCACATAAAACATGCATAAATGAAACATAACTTTTCCACCTTTTCAATCACAAGATATCAATACAACACATTGATATTAAAACATTATGAAAACCATTTTCAATACAAAAATAAAAGAAAAGTAAAACATGGTATTTATATTTCTTTTAAAAAGATTGTATGGCTTTTAGAGGAAGCCGAAACCCAAATAATTGTCACGACGGCGGAGAAGTCGTTGTCGCCACATACGTACGACAAAACATTCCCTTTTGTCGTTTAGTAAAACGTTTCGTATAAAAAATATTCCTTTTGGATAAACGTAAAAGTAAAAGGGGTTTATACACCATATAAAAGAAGGTTGAGTACAAAAAAAATATGCCTCAATGAAAGGAGATTGAGACGATGTCCCATAAAATGACGGTATCCTTGGATTAAGGATAGATCAGTTACATAACTATGTGTGAAAAACGAATCCAAGAAATATAAGTGGGTATTAAGTGTAAAACAATCAGAGGAAATTCACACATAATCATGGAAAGACATATTCAAGCTGTACAAGTTTATCCCAAAGAATCGATATTGGGTTAAGAAGTTCCCTTGCAAAAAATAGACAGCCTAACGGCGTCACATCAAAATTCAGAAAAAGAGTTGATGAGAGATAAAGAGGGTATCTCATAACTTGGACATAAAATTTACATCAATAAGGATATATAAGAACATATCACAAAATAATATTATGTGAATTACAAGACATAACAAAATGAGTCTTTTAAAAAGAGGAGGGTGAAAGGTTCCCTTACCGACATGGGTATCTTTCAAAACATACGCCCCGTGAAAGAACGACAATACAACATTGATGTAAATACTCATAAATGGAATAATATTACACAATGAGTAAAATAATGTTTAGTACATACACCACTCAATGGAAATTGTGGAAAATGTAGCATAAATCTCACAGTAATAAAAGTGAGATGAAAAATCCCTTACGAAAACTCGGCAGCCTAACGACGCCACTTAAAACTTCCAAAAATGGATTGATGAGATATAATAGGGTATCTCATCACATTAAAATAAAATTTACAGTAATAGGAATTTAAAATAACATCCCCCATCATAAAAAAGAGGAGCTTAAATAAAGTGACATAAAGGATAGTACTTAAAGAGAAAGAGAGAGGTTGGATCTCTTATGAAAATTCGGCAGCCTAACGGCGCCACTCAAAACATACAAAATGGATTGATGAGAGAGAATAGGGTCTCTCATCATATGAACATAAAAATTACAGTAAGAGTAATATAATACAACATCCCAATCACAAGAAAGATGAGCTTAAAAGGAATGACATAAAAGAGTGTACATAAAAAGAAAGAGAGGAGTAGGATCCCTTACCTCGGGTCTGACTTGACTGGATCGTTCTTTAACGTCCTGAATAATAAACTTGAGTTAATTTCAACTTTATTAAGAACATTTTTCTAGTTAATTATTCCTTTTATATCACTTATTTCAATGTTATAAACATTATTTAATCATTTATGTTAATAATGTTTGTTTTGTCGATATTTGGTTCTTAAGTCGAAAGTGGACTTCTTACAATTACATGTTGTTCATGTGGTCAAATGTTCATTATATCCAGAATTATATTCATGATTTGGATATCATATATATTATATATATCCAGAATTTACATGTATTTATAATATTACATAATCATTTATAGGTAAGAAATGAAATGCACCGTTCATGGAGACGGTAAGCCGTACGTACGCATGAACGCTACTTTCATTTCATTGTCATATTAATGGAATTAAAACTAAATGATAGGTATGTATATATTAATTACAGAATTATATTCATCATTTATATGTATCATTCATCATATATATCCTTTATATACATGTACTTATAATAGTACATTACATTTGGGGATAAGAAATGAAATGCAACGTTCATGGAGGCGGTAAGCCGTACATACGCATGAACGCTACTTTCATTTCTATCTCATAATTTAATGGAAAGAAATAATAATGATATAGAGGTATATAATAATTCCAGTATAACATAATATATAATAACATTAAATCCATCCTTTATACGTCCCACGTATGGCATTAACGAATCACATCACATTGAGGGGCGGTAGTCTGCACTTCCTAAAATGAAGATATCGCGTATACCCATAATGGAAGCCATAAAGGTAAGCCAAAAATGAAAAATACAGAATCTTAAGTAAAAAAATAAACATATTATATATCATATATAAATATAGTGACATCTTAATGGCCACCTTTGAAGGTGTCAAAAGAATGTTGAACAATCATCGTTTCGGGAGGCATAAATTCGCCATCCACGGAAACCATATGTTCGTTAACCATTAGATGTAGGTGTGTGTAAGTGTTGCTCTAATACTTATTATAACAACATCCTTGTATATTGAGGATACTATAGTTGTTACAAAATAAAATAATAAAAAGAGTCCAGGGGGTTGGAGAAGCAAAATAAAACAAAAGGACTCAAAAGAAGACATTACAATAAAATTGGGTAACACCCTTTAATTTGAACTCAAAGGCTTCCTTGGGAAGACTTATGCCCAATGTGAGGCATCAATGATTAAGAGAGGGAAGTGGAGAGAAAAAATGGATAGGGGTTGGCCGATCCAAAGGCTTTGGGAGTGTGGGTAAGGAGGTAGAGGTGGGGGCCATTTATAAGAGGAGAGGAGGGGCACTCTTGGAATGTAATGATAAGTTACTTTATTTTAAAATGAGTTTCGGATTCAAAAGGTACCACATTGATATAATTCTAGGATAAGGTAACAAGGGTTCGAAATCCACTCATCCAATTGGTTTTGGTAATGTGTAGGTCTTAGATTTTACATTATCTTTCCATTTTATTTAAATCCTATATTAATGAGGTAATCGCTGCATCATCATGATGTCATAAATAATTTAATTTATATAAAGTATAAAAATTATAAAAAATACTATTATGTAGGAAATATTTTTATCTTTCCTATGATTATTTATAATCAAAAATCTGAATTGTATAACCCCATGTAAAAAGTGTTTTAGTAAATCATTTCATGTGTGTGTCATTTTTTACTTTAACAATAAATAAAAAGTTATTTATGTCATTTCCCAACCAATGTGGCTCCATGGGGTCCCCAAGTTAACCCAAGGCTTTTCTTGGTCGTCCATGAAACATCCAATGATGTTAGGACATGTTTCATGTTCATTTCATATTATTAAACCATTATTTTTACCTTAAACTGCACTAATTACCTCTAATCACAATTAAAAACATAATAAGTTACTATTCACCAAAAAATTATTTTAATCCCATTGAACCACATTTTACTTCTTAATGACAACCATGTATGTCGGATTTGTGAAATTAAAAACGAAAAGGTGGCAAAATTTCATTTAAATGGAAAATCAGTTTTTATAAGTACCACTTAGTGGTTTCACTATTCATCAAAAATTGAAGTTTTTCAGAAAATTACAAAAAATTCTTCTAAGCTATATTTGATATTCCGAATTAAAAAATGAAGTCTATTTTAAAAAATTAAAAACATATAAGTCACATTAATTAATTTAATAATTAATTCCCACTGTCATGAAAAATAGCGTGTTTTTATGAAACAATAAGTATCAAAAGATTGACACTAGTTTAAGTCCGATTTCAAAGTGAATTTAATTCCAACGGCCACTATTGGATTTAATGGTAAAAATATATTCGAATTTCACATTAAAACCAATTCAAAAGACAATATAATCATATAAATAAATTATATTAAAAAGAGGTTTTGAATTAAAATACACCATTTTACACTATTCATTAAAAAATGAACTTTATCAGAAAGATACCAAAAAGTTACTCAAAGTAAATTTTGATGTCCCGATTCTAAAGAAGAGTTTTATTTGGTCCAAAAGGATGTATAAGAGTGAACAAAACTATATTTAATGATGGTTTTCCATTAAAAGGAGATAAGTGAACCTTTAGTGAAAACTAGGGTATATACGCCTAAAATTGGATTCTTTCCGTATTTTAAGCCTTTATCTTTTATTGGATAAAAGTAAAAACATTTAAAAACATATATAATCATATTTTAGTTATTTCTATCCATTCCTTCCAATACAACGGCTACATGTTAACTACTATTTAAAATAATATTATTTTATTATTAGAGTGCAACATAAGATTCTCATGAAACTCGCTGTTGCGTGTTGGGTACGCCATCGAGCATAGAATACCCTTTAAAGTCATATTAATATTTTATTCACAAACATGTATAAATATGAAAATGTCATATTCTTTATTTACCTGGGGTGTTACAAACATGTTGCAACGAAATCCCAAATATCATTTCACAAAAAAATCATGTAGTGAATAGAATAAATACTATTAAATATAGTGGAACGATATAATAAATTATTAAGAATATTTATTTTTTATAAAAGATGTAATTATTTTACTACAAATAAAAGAAATTAATTCTAATGTTGAATTGTTTGGAAATAGAGGGAGGACATGACAAGGTCCTCTAAAAAATTACATAATGTTTACTGTAAGTATAAAAAATGTTCAATAATAATTAAATTTATTTAAATAATAGGAAAACAATAATGTTAAAAATTTAAGATTTAATAGAAATAACATTGAAATCTTCTGAAAAAATATGGTGGAAAGATGGGATTTTTAAATATTAGAGAGAGATTATTTAAATTTATTTATACAACATAAAATGGACAGTGGAATGAAATAACATTCCAAAATAGTAGGGAAATATTGTAGTCATAATTAGGTTATAACATAAATAATTAATGAAGAAAGGCTATGAAATATCAATTTGGCCCCATATAAATAATAGTTAGTGATGAATCACCTAACCATAGGTCTTGTATTTATTTATTGTGCCTATAAATATTGAATGATAATATTATTCATTAAAACGTCAACAAAAATATTATATTACATTAATTTATAATATTCTCAACAAATTAACATAATTTAAACTCAATTATTTGGCTTTTATTCGGATTAAATGACACACCATGATGTTTTTAGGGATTATTTCATTTTCCTTTCAATATTGTAGTGTTAATAATTTTTCTTTACTTATAAACTATATTAACTATTTTATTTTTAAAACACATGCAATTTAATATAAATATATTTTATATAAGGAACAATAACTATCCATTTAATACGTTATAAAAAAATAATTTACAATTCCTTCATAAGTAGTAAAACCATCCAATAACAACACTTATCTGAAGTGGGAGAGAGTTAATATATATTATAAACACCCCATAACAATAAAAAACTATCATAATAATTATTAAAAAATATATATTTACAAATTAATTACATTAGGGAGGATAAAATAGAATTAATAATTGGATAATTGATGAATAAAAATAAAATGATTGGAAATGTGAGTTACCACTTCCTCTATGATTACATATATCATTAAAGGACTATAGTCCTGGATGATTAGATTGTGTTGTGAAAACAATATCTCCAAGACTCTTAATAAGATTAGGAGGACTCAATTTTGTAAAATATTGGTAAATATACTTAATTTTGTATGTGATTTTCTCTGGTCGTGAGAGGAGTTGGAGGTGAGGGGGATTTTAGGTTAAAATTATGAGAAATATATTTTCATCAAGACCAATTCATTCAATATTTCTGTTTTTTTAAATTGTATATAATTTAATTACAAAATATATATTTTTATAAATTTAAATCCTTCTACTAAATAATTTAATTTTGTACACAATAAAAATAAATAAAACCAAGTACCTTTTTTAATTTAAGAGAATGTGTTTTTGTATTTTGTAAATTTATATTTACGTATGGAAATTGATTTTATTGTCTTTAAAATGATTATTAGTATTATTAAATATATTTTTTCTTGATAAATTCATTATAAAATTCATTTGGTCATTATTCCATTAGTATTATGTCCTAAATCATACAATATTTTAGATACTATATATGTTACCATTCACTATATAATTTTTGTTTTTTGAAAAATATGGAAAATTCACTCTATCATCATTTCAATGTGATAATTCATCAAACATAATTCATTTTACATAAATAATATTTCAAAATTTTTAATTACAATATTTAAATATCTACTTAATAAATTTGATTTTTGATTAAAAAATTTAAAACATAATTTATGATTAAAGCCCGCCTAATATTTTTTGCATTCACTAAGATGTATATTTATTATATGAAATTATATTATTTATATATAATTATTTAAATAATGGAAAATAATACTTACTAGTCGTTACACTATTTTAATGGCCATTTCATTATTTCTATGGTCGTGTTACTATTTTAATGGTCTTATTGCTATTCAAAAATTCTTGTGACCCCTTTAGTTCCAATAAGATTATATTATTTCCCATGTTCAGAATTCAAATAGATCTATATTAAAATCCTTTATACATTATTTATAAAATTAAATTGTAATTTTATTATTCTATTTATATTTCAAGTATTTTTCACTGCTATGACATTTTTGGGAGACCACCGCCCTAATTGTTTTCAAATTATACTCATGTTATTTAGTTTTTATTTATCCCTTTCTTCAATTGTAATTATATGAAATGTAGTTATTCATTGTATACAATTTATTTATTAATTTATGAAATAATAATATTTTTATTTTTATTATGTGGTTCATGTGATTTAATTATACTATACAACATATGTCTACTTGGAAGAAAATTTTCATATTAAAATGATTCTGTTATTATATAGATAATACCTAAAATGTGCAACATAAAAAATAATAACATAATAATATATACCGAATCATATGGTAGGAATATAAATAATGTTGGGTGGGTAATATATTTAAACTCTTGAGAAAAAAACCATTCACACAGTATGATATGACACTCATACCTACCCCGAGCATCCAAATGAATGGAAAATTTCTTCCAATAGTTTGTAAGGATTAACATGGGCAACCTCTCAGTAATGAACCACATAGTGGGAAACGTAAATATTATTGACACTCCCTAACATTAATAATAATGGTATGTTCATTTTAATATCAAGAAAGGATTAACATAGGCATCCAATCATTAACATACAAACACATATTCCAAATATTCCATACCAAAACCATCAATAAAAAAATCTAAATATCCATGAATACATAATTCTAGAAATAATTTGTTCTTGATAATCATAGATGTTATATACCAACTATGACCACACATATTCAGGTTTCCCATGGATCAACCTAAATATCAGAAAACTTTCACTTCAAAATGTTTATCATCGTACGATAACTCTTATGTATCACTCTACTAAATCCAAGAAATAATTTAATCCCTTTTCCATATCTAACTATGCACATTGGAAATTTTAATACTAAATCCTACATGTGGATATTACCACACAATTGTTCATTCTCATGATTAGACTTAATTTTTTACTCAATTACCCACTGAATACATCCTACTTTCATAGCCCTTAATCTACCACAAGATGGTTCCAATGACAGTAGTACACAACCAAGAAACATTATATGTGTATTTATCACTTTTTAAAGACCACATAAATACATAATATTTGAAAAAATTAACGGGTATGTATGTAAATAATACCATGATTGATTTAAGAGAGGATTTTTTTTCTTATGTAGTTATGAACAACACACTTTCTAAGGCATGCTTTTGATAATGGATGAGGATATAGGGGAATGAAACATTAGAGGACCCATGGGGGATAGGGCTCTATAAAATGGGTTTTTGGAGATAAATAAGAAAAATTAAATATAGGAAAATTGGTGAGATAGAAAAAATATTACCTCCAAAGTAGGTGTTTTCTTTTCCACCATAAAAATTATGGAAATCTAATAAATGGTTTGTGGTAAACATAGTACATTATGGTTCTTCATTGTGCATTTGGTGGTGGGGTGGGGGAAATAGATTCTAACACCATTTTACTCCCACCACACACCTAATAAGAGTCCGCCTCTTCCCAAAAATTAACTATGTTCCCACACCCTTATATGTTTTTGGTATACAGATCCACAAGAATTTTTCCTTAATTAGAGTATATATAATGTCACATAAAATTATATAATTAAAACTAAATATGTTACAGAAACATAGTAGGCCATTATTGTTAATTACTTATTGAATAATGAGGTTAAATTAAATTATAATGTTAATATCATTTAGATCATCATAATAATAAAATTTATATATAATTTCCTATTAAATATTCTGTCAATATATATTGAGAATTTTATAGTTTAATTGAAAAAGTTATCTTATCCTGAAAAATTTTAATTCCCTAATTAACACCCTATATTAGGGTGCCTATTATAAGACCATAATGGCTCACAATAATTTTATATTTAGTTATATCAAATATGGGTTTAAAATAGATCCTTAGATTAACTACAAATGGGGGAGTTAAATTACCTCATATATGTATAATTATATTCATATGACTGGGGGTATATTAAGTGCAGAAAAAAATAATGTTTTTATTACAATGGGTATGAACATGTAAATATATATTAATTAAATATTTATGAAAAAAAATTAATTTTTTATTAAGATAATTGTTCAAAAAATTATTTTAAAATCCAGAAGGATATGTTTTTTTACTATATGGTGGAATGCTAGATTATAAATTAATATAATAAATTTTTTTTCCTAAATTAAGGTGTATTTTTAATCAAATGATGATCTGAGTAATTTTTAAAGAAAAAGTTATATGTCGTGTTATAACCCCAACCCTAGTAACCCATAGATGGTAGTTATTTTATTTGATTAATACAAGATAAAATGGAACATATAAAAATGGATCACATAGTTTAGAAGTCTTGGGAGACTAGATACATTCATGTTAGACACATTACATTGTAAAAATTAATACAAAAAATTATAAAATTCAAGAAAAACACTATTATTCCTTTTAGAACATTATAGAATTTATTAAAATATCCAATTTTTATTGCCTGGGAAAAGGCAAAACAACGTGAACACAAATTTCCAGTAAGGGAAAACATACAAAAAAATCTATCATGGGTAAAATAAGAATAATAAATATTATAGAGTTAATAATAAACAAATGTTCTATATAACAAATATAATATGTGTGAAATTTGTATATGGATAATATATAAATTAAAATATCCTTATGGATACCACTATTTGAATTTATCATAATGGATGTTATAATGTCAAAAATCTTAATCATTAATCAAGGATTTAGAAAACAAATCATATTTTCAATCAAGTAATTATCCATGAAAAAATATATATCTTAAATTCCTCATATATAATATCAGGTTTACCATAAAGGGTATATAGAAGACATTATTAATTAATGGGTATGAATACACAGAATCCCAAAAATATATGTCTCATTTGATCTACAGATTCATCAACGAGAAATATAATTCTAGGGCCTACCCATCACATAATAATGTATAGATAATTCCTCATATAAATAAAAATAATATAAAAAAGATTTATAAAACACTTTCCATAGAAAACATTAAATACATGTACTTGAATAATAATAACATGGGATTTAAATACATTCCATGATCAATAAATCGAATTACTTGATAATAAGACTTCCAGAGAAATAATGTTGTTGGTTTAAAAAGATATAATCTAAATTTATAGATATAAAAGATTAAATTTTTTCCAAATTTTAAAAAAACTATAAAAGATCACTGAAAATTTACATGGATAAATATTAAGAAATACCAAGGCCATTTTTACTAAATTATCGTAGAAAATTTTTATAAATAAAATGGAATATAATTTTATTTTAAAAACCAGGAAGACTCTAAAAAAGGTTACTAAATAAAACATATGTAGTTTGAAAAATATTCAGTATTAGTAAAAAATAGTAATCATATTTTTTAAATAAATTCATTATTAATTGAACAAGAAGAATAAAAGTAAATTTGAAACATAATTTTCAATAATATAACCATATGTTTTTTAAAACATTAATAAAAATATAAACACATTAAAATATTCTATTGAAAATATTTAAAGGCCACGTCTATAAATTTGAATTGGTAGATAAAAACAAAAACATAAATATTATTTCAAAATTTCATTTGTGATACCTACATCAATAAAAGGGAATCATGGATACATATTGAACATTGGTAATGAAAATTATGATAGTAATATGAAACTATAAAAATTTTTATTTCAAAATAACAAAGGATATTATTTAAAATATTAATAATATAGATATCTTGGATAATGATTCCCAAATAAAGAGAAACTATATTAGAAATTAAACCCATATTAATTTTTAACATTTGAGTCAAAATAATTTGAAATATATAAGTTTTAATAGAAAATTAAACACACAAAATAAGTATATTGATGGTAAAATATTTCATTGTGGATGTATATGAAATATATACTATTAAATTTGATCACAATATAGAATATTTCCCAAAGAAAAAAATGACATGAAGAACCCTTTCAACATTGGTATCTATTTTCAATGAAAATATATCAGCTAGATGATTGATTGTGTGGTGTTTAATATAGTTTCAAACGTATTAAAACTGGTTCCACCATTTTTTTCATTATAGAAAACCACATGGAGATGGAAGTGATTTTTTTGTTTGGTTAGTAGGACCTTTTATGTTAGAAAAATATTTCCAAGTCATATTTTGCTGGTTTCCATCATGTTTTATTCATGGAATTAAGAACTCAAAATGGTTCCTGTTTTTGAGATGTTTCAATAAACTATTATCCATAAGAAGGTGGTCATTCGTAATGGGCTCCGATAATTATTTGGTGTTCAAATTCATTGACAGGATTGAAGGTTAGTCTCATCACACATTTTTGGGGTGAATTATTTCTACCAAGAGACTCTTTTAAATATTAAAGAAATATTATGAAATCCTTTATTAAATCCCAATTATTTAATGGGTCACCCTTATTTTAACAATAAATCATTATCATGTGTTTGATTTAAAATCATCTATATGTATTGGGAGTTCTCCAACCATGGAGGAATATACACTCAGATTAGAGGTTATTATATCATTTATTATTGGGATGCCAGTTTTATGCTACAAAGTTTGGTGATCAAGAATTTATTTTCATCCAATGAGATAGGATTTGTTTTGTTTTGGGATCCAGATCCCTAGAAGGGTTTCATATATATAATTATTAAATTAGTCATAATCCATGTTGTTTGATTCTATTTAATGCGACTCATCATTCCTTTTATAGTGATGTGACAAGGAAAAAACCATGTAGTTTGATATGATGTTGAAACTAAATCTTGGAGAATTTTTCTTAGTTATATATGTTGTAGGACTTATGTTGAAGCAACCTAGTATTCCTAGATGGGATACATCATCTATTCGTTGACATTACACTACTAAGAATATGGCCCAAATAAACAGAGGAGGATTTTGGGGTGTTGTGTTTAATTAAACTGTAGGATTCCTACATACCAAATTTAGATAGAGATAAAATCCAATACAGTTCATATTGTTGGGTATTGCACCTTTGGGGGTGGATCGTGTCATGGAGAGATGATTATTGGGAAATGTCCTCTATTTTGGGACAACTAACTCCTTTCCCAAGATTATTCGACCTTTAATTCTTACATGTTTACTACCCATGAACCTCTAGGTGGTGCGTGGTGTAAACACTGCCACAGAGGATTGAAAATCTAGAGACATAAGGGGTGTCTTGGTTGGGAATATGTAATATTCAGTTGGTGTCATTTTTTTGGGGATTAAACTAAATGAGAGTCTATGAGGAAGCTGAAAGAAAGATTCAAAAAATGGATTCCCCTGATGATACAGATATTAGATCATATAGATGTCATGATCGCCTAAAACCTATAAGGACAAATTATTCATGATCAGTTTGACAAACAAGTGGAAATGTAAGATATAAAAAACCATGCAATCTCCTTTACCCATTGGTTGATGAGGGTGGGGATATAGAAGGTGGGGTAATTTATTCAAAAGAAATTATTTGGGCTTACTCTAAGATGTATTATGTAGGTAGAAATTTTCTTCTCATTCACTAGTTGATGAGGGTGATGTCTTGATGGGTAAGTTAGGAAGATAAAAGGGATTAGATGTGGCTATCTCATCTATTGATTTCAAGACCCTGGGCCAAGTATTCTATATCCATATATATACATCATTATTCTTAACACATTTTTATGCATATTTATCTTACTCATCTAATGACCCAAAATCCATCATACCTATCTATGGAACCCTCATTACCATAGAAATGTATGATAGGGAATATTTTGTGAATCTTCCTTATAGTTTTTTCTTTTAAAATAGGATCTCAAATATAATATTAATTTAAGATAAAGAGGGAACATTGATGTACCCTATAATTTAATCACACATATATGAAGGATTTGGGGGAGGCATTGGCTTAGTTTCCCTTAGATGGGGGATCCATATATCATTGTTCCCTACCATTGATGACATGAAAGGAGGGATAAATTTTTTGGGTCGTGCAGGTGAATATTGGAGGTGGATCTCACAGTATGGGCCCAATTGATCAAAAGGCGGCTTGAACATGGCAGGATTGGGTGAGGAGAAAGGGAATCATATAGGGTAACCTTGAGTGATCAGAATATTGATCATGTTGGGTAGGCTTTAGACATGTAATGAAGCTATATGGAGATGAAATATATGAAAAAACACATGGGAGAGGCCTTTATATTGGATCTTAGGAAACCATCATGTTTCTTAGGATGAAAAGTGCTCATGTCTCAGACTCGAGAAGGGGATTTCTCCATATTTCTCACAGACTATATGGAAGTGGAAAATAACATATTTTTTTATTACACTATAAGGACTCTAATCCCACTATAGTTATTAAATTTCTCTAGTTTTGAGGATTTGATATTTAACTATAATGTTTTGAGAACTTGTTGAAAGGACTAGGGTGATAAAAGATTCAATTCTTCTTCTGTTCTTCCATTCGTGTCAAATAAGGGTCGCAATGGTTATATTTAACGAAAATTTTGGGTCATGGGTGAAGAAATTAAATCAAAATGATATTTCATCCACAATCTCAGGGATGTTTAACATATTTGGGTTTTATGGTAATGCATGATCATGTCATAGTGGCAATGTTTATGGGGGGAGATCTAGACTTTCATGTTGATTATTCTGCACATGGTCGACTTCTTTGATGATGATAGGAGTATGTGGTGTTCTTTCATGATGACACTAGTTGGGTATTGTATCAGATTATTTGGGCTTACAAATATCATTTATTATGTATTTTTATTTTATATTTTAGGAGGTACAAAACCCCCCTTAAAATGGGGTCCAATTAAAATAAGAGGGATTGATCCCGATGTATAATAATATGGACATTGAGGGATCCTTTATTTTTAACCACTACATGTTTATGTACATTCATGCTTGGTCTTGAGGAGAATGACAGCTTGAGTATCACACAAGGGATGTATGAACATATGGAATGTGTAGGTGTGTCATGCAGGTGGGTCATGATAGTCGAGCAGATAATCATTTTACATAGTTAAACAATGAAGGTATTTCCACGTCTATAAATTTTTTTATTTTATATAAGTTCTTCTTCTCACCTTCCCACTATTTATCCATAACATTTCACTCGTCACACATGTCTTCCTCATATGTACTTCCTCATGATTTTATTCTTTGAAGGCTTCCATCAAATGCTTTTCTCCCATACAAATGATATTCTCTTATCTATGAGACACATGAATTTATGTGAGGGAATTGCATGAGTCCACTTGGGTGAGTGACCTATTCAATGTCACTCATTTTCCAAATTTCAGAATTATTAGGTTTTTTTTTCAAACCAAAACATCAACTCAAATGAAAATATTATTATTTCCATGAATATTTAAAATGGATTATCATAATTATGATGTTTCTAATGAATTATGATAAACATATCAAAGAGATTTTGGATGTCATCTTACCATATTATTATGTAGCATGTCACACCACTGTTCTAAACACAGTGAATTATCTGAAGAAATATCACACAGAATTCCTTGATGTTGGCTAGATTCTAATCTATAGTCATTAGATCCTCAATGACATGGTCATCCAAAATTTAAATAATTACAGGATTATTTGTGGTTTTCAAGAGTATATAAATTTAAACAATTCTTACATATCATCCAAGGGTGCATATATCAACAATGTAACAATACCCTCCACCTATTTCTCATATTATAGTAGATATTCCAAAGATTTAAAAACAGAGACACATAATTAACTTTGTACTACTACACCTCAAAATTTTTTGCTTTAAAGACAGACTAGTTAAAAGGCTATATGGAAACTTGCGAACTCATCCCTGGAGAAGGAAATAAGATATAGTGGATCTGGGCTTAGTGGGTGCACCATACTTGTTATGTGGTTGAGGTATATCAAAATGGAGATTGAATTTATTAGGATATCTGGGTGGACTAGCTGTAGGTGAAAAAAGTATAGATGTTAATTAAAATTTGATGATCAGATAGATCACATAGATGAATGCATTACATGTGATACACTGATAACTCAACATTTATTTTTGGGATGTCTATATGGTATCGGGATTCCCAGTTCTTGGAGTTTTTTATGATGAAATTATCCCAACAAAATCGATGTGGTGTGATTCGGAATTAACACAAATTGTGTCTCATGATATATTATTGGTATCTTGAGATTTCATGATAGATGGCCATATTCAAATAGGGTATTTCTGCTCTTAAGCATGGATGAATGCATTCATGGAACCTGAGGGAGTGGTCCCCACATGAAAACAACAAATATGATGTCTTGTAATGGAAACGAGGATCATTCATGGTATATTTAGGGCCACATTGGATGAATTATAGTACATTTTTTGGGGGTACACAATAAATTATAACATACCCACTAAGAGATGCCTTGTTAGATTCTTAAGAAATTGGTGAATCATATACAAGACATTGGTTCATGAATTGAATGGCGATGTAAGGTTGGGAAATTTTTTTATAGTGGACATGTTAGAAGATATAATGGTCATAGGGTTGGATTGTCTCATATTTTCTGGGACTCACTATTGTTAACAAAATCTATATGCGTGAAGGCCACTTTAAAAATTTAAAGTCCATTTAAGAAATTATGGGGTTGGGATGTCGTACAACTGGTATTGGCTATAGTAATGAGTGAAATTAGAGTTCCCACATGCCAATTTTGTCAATTCCTTCATGATAGTTTTTTCCTTAAACCCCTTACAATAAATTCTAGAGAATATTTAATGAAACTAAACATATTAGTAGAATTATACTTCCAACAATATAGGGATCAACAAAGTAGGATTTTAACCAATGATAGAAAAGATGGTCATGAACTGAGATCATATAGGATTTACTTTAAGGATGGTGTGCTAGATGCCTTGACTGAGGGTGAGGTAATTTGTTAATCATATGTTCCTTATATAATTTCACTCCAATTAAAGGGCCAATATAAACCATCCATATCCCATCCTATGAACTTTCTTTCATATAAACAGTGAATGGTGGCCAAGAAACATTGGATCCCCATGGATTAGGAGGTAACTTGAGAGGTAATTAATCTACCTCTACTAACTACATACACTATGTTGATCTCTTGGTATGTAGAATCCTAGATCATATCATCCCATTATGGTATCTGGATAATGAGTGGACCTTGAGTCAAATATATAACTATTTTTTCATGTGGTAATTGTGTTAGAAAGGTTCAAACCAATCAAGAGACTGATAATGGTGATTTACCAATCTTGTTCAAGAGAACCCTTGAGTGGTTTAGTTGTCCAGTTAGGATCAAAAGTGGTGATATAGTAGGGTATTATCCTTGATGTTTAAACCACCACCTTCAAAAGAAAATATAGGATCCATATTCCCATCCTATGGCCTCAATAGAGAGAGCTAGAAAGCTATAAAAATCTAGGAGTGTTGGGTCTACTTCATAGTAGTTTGAACCAATGTAATATTGTGTATTGTCAAAGTAGACCAATTTTGGATGGAAAATAATTCTAATTCCATGTAAATCTGGTTATTTCTCCTCATGGGATTTCAAATTCCACAAAATGGATATGTTTGATCCCCAACAGACCTCCACTTTGTTGATAACCCTATTAAGTTTCGAATAAACATCTGGGAGTTAGAGAATCTTATTTATTCTACTGATTATTGCCACCCCACAATGAGGCATGTATATGATAAGAGTAATTAGGTTTTTACTAAAGGGGTTGATGAATAGTCACCTAGTGAATGATTTGAGTTCATTGATCCTCAGGATTTTAATTTCTCTTTATCTATTTTACATCATGTTCTATTCACTTTTTTCAACAAATAATCATCAAAGGGAAATTTATGACCATGATTTATATAAAGAATAGGGAGAATATTCCAGTAACGTTTTTTGGTATTTTCTTTGATAGGAACTCCTATAGGGGAGGATGGATAAACTCCAGAATCAGAGAACTTATCCTTTGGACATAGGATAATTTATGAAGAGATTATGGGAGAGTCTTATCAAATATAACCACTAGTATCAATATTTTGGGAGTAATGTGTTATCCTTCCTCTGTCAAATGTGAAGGAACAACAGATATTGAACCCCCTGGCCATGAAAATCCATTTTGGTGGTGATATTTCACAACATCATTTATCTTCATTTATATAGTTTAATTTTTTCATCATATTGTTGGTTTTTTGGATTCTCTTCCCTCACCATACTCGAGGGGTCCATATGTGACTCTCCAATAATTATGAAGGATATTCTAGTTGTGTCAAATTTTCTATAGGGGGGTGTCTTTCACTTCAAGTGGAGAAGATTCATGTGATGAAACAACATTTATTCTTGTTACTGTTGAGGGGGGGACCCTGGTAATTTCAAATTCCGATCATAAGTTTTCATGAACCAATCACTGTGTAAAATTATTTATGACATTTCATATCCATAGAATAAACTGGAGGACCCTATAGATACTACATTTGGTCCTATAATCACCCAAGTAAGGGATTTATGAAACCATATATCATTAAGTGAAGGTTTTGGAGCTAATGTGGATTCAAGGGGTCCCATAAGGGTTGCTCCTATTGAAATGAAAATTGATGATACTAACGTCGAATCCAATTTGATTCCTAAACCCAGTGTATGTGATGCCCCAAATGGTAAGGATTAAAAGATTCTTATAATGTTTTATTACTAAATAACAGAATATTATTATCATGATATTTATATTCTCGAGTCCCTAAAAAGAGATTAGGGACTTTAATAAGGAGTTGGAAAGACATGAGTTTTCCTGATTTTATATTTTCAAACATGGATGACATCCAAAAGATAGATGGATTAAATCAAAGATCTTGACATATATATATATATTCAAATAGAAACCATTGACAAGTTGATCTATGACCAGGGTTTCATGGCCCATCCTACTCCTTTTGTGGAAGGAGTAATAGAAAATGATCCTTACTTTTGGTATCCTCATGCAGGTTCCTTCATGGGGACTTTGAAAAATAAAGAGAATATTCCTTTTCCAGATGACATGGTTGAAACCAAAGGTCCTAGGAATGCTACTATGGTATCCAACCATTAAAAAATCTTACAAAAGGAGAGTTCCATAAACTAATTTTATCAAATTTTCTTCATTCTCTCTACTATCATCCAATATTGATGAAAAAGTTAACTATCTTTTAGTCCCATCAATCTCAATGGTTAAACCTTAATAGGAATCCTCCAACCCAACAATATGGAACATGAATGGTTAGGGAGAATTAATTATAGTAAGTAAAATAAAAGTTGATTCCACAATAGAACAAACTATTATGACACGTATTTTCTCGAACTTGCTTGACAGAAATCCGAAAGTATTACGATGATTTTTAGGCATTCCATTAGTAATATGGAAGGACATCATAAAGGTTTTTCCAAGACACTGATGAATAAACTACCTTCATAACTCTATATTCTCTCAATCATTCTTAGAAGGTCGGGGAATGGTGGATTCAACTTCATTATGGTCTTCCTTAATATGAATAAGATTGTTCATCGATGGTAATAAGTGAATGATCTACAATAGATCCATATCAAAGAATTAATTATCACAAATATTGATGATCCTTAAGAAGCATTATCCCAAGTGGTGCATAATCATGAAAAGAAATTGCAGTGGTTCATGAAAAATATTGATGATATATCCCTTCAGATATTGTTCATCCAATAAGATATCGATACGTCTGGAGGGGATCTCATACAACATCACTATTTTTTAGAAGAGGGTCAACCTGAAAGAAAAATATTTATCGAATCAGTGGTATAAGAGGTTTTCCTTACTGAATAGGTTGGCATTACCCAATTATCCACTATTTGAAAGGATTGAGATATTTTATAGATACATTTCATAAATTCAAATTTTTTATGGTCTTTTGTAAAATTTGATAGAGAGAACCTAACCTGTGGTTGCTCCTATAACTTTTTTGATATAAATGGAATGAATTTTGTTCCCAATCATCTAAATCATCATCCCGGTTTTCTTTTGTAATTATAATGTGACACCGAATATACTTTATTTAACTAAAAAACCTAGTGTCAATTTTCATAATCACAAGGATAGTAAAAGGAAGGTTCTTATGTTTTTCCTTGGTATTTGGATATAGTGTGCATAAATCAATTTTTTTATAAAATTACATAATTGATCCAAAATTTTATTGGGACTTTTATATTTCCAATATATTTTTTTCCTATATAAAATATAAATAATACATAGTGAGTGAGACATTAATTTGACATTGGCAACCCTCTTCATGTTTTCAACCATGCATATTTTAAACCACTCACTTTTCATTTATAAAATTTTCATCTAAAGTCATATAAAGCACATTTCTAGTTACCTAGATATCAGATCATTATTAGTGTGATCTTTTTGTTTATTCATAATTTCTATTAATACATATATTTTTATGGGTATTTTAGATTCATGAAACCTAGAATAATTCAACTGGTGATTTAGGTCAAAGAACGTTGATAAAGGCTTTTGTGTTTAACTACTCAAGCATGGCTTTTTTCTTGGAATGTCCGGACATTTTTAAGTAGAAAAAGTGACTTTTTAAAGGATGTTTTTTATTTCCCAATATGATTAATTGATATAGGAAAAGTTCAAAAATAGTTACTATATAGTAGGTTTGAAATTATATTTCCATCATAATGATTTTGGGGCTTATCAATATATAATGTGTTTCAACCACTATTGACGGTGCCTCTGGTTGATAAGCCTTTTGGGAAAAATTTCATCAAATCCTAACTAGGGAATATCAATGCATAGTAAAATAATGTTTTCTTTTAGTATCTGACATTATATTAATAATCGTTAATGGGGGTAAATGTCATTCCAACTTTCTCAAGACCATGGAAGTTGTTATATAAAGGGAATGTGTCTGATAATGAAGAGATCATCTAGATCAACACTAGACATGAATGAGAAACTGATCCTACAAAAATTTAGTTTTATTTATTGGAGGGGAATAACATTTTGATAGAATTCTTCAAATGGATGGGTATTTGGTGAAAATAGTTATTCTTTCCTATGTAGGGGTTGTTTTCATGAATGGGGGAACACAACTGTATTTGTTGTTGTAGAATCTGGTTTGATGATAGAGGATCTAGAAATTGCTATGTTTTTTGATGGAATTTTAATCATGTTGTATTAAGTTATTCATGGTGATTTGGTGGATGACCAACACAAAGAAGAAAGGATCCCCCCAATGATGGTTGTAAAATCATACTATTTAATGTCATGCAAACAAAATATGGATCATGTTATTTATCTTATAATGTAAATGATGTATTGTGGTACATATTAATGACATATAGCTTTCACTAAAATAATAGTGACTTAATATCTCAAATTGATCTGACCAAGAATGTTTTATCATCTTATTAGGCCTGATGATTGATGGTTTTAAGTGAAAATATGGGGGCTTCTAGATCCATATGGTGATAGGGAACAAGTACTCCGGGAATGGACATGAAATGTATTTGAAAAGATTTTCCTCAAATAATATTATTAGGGATTACTAAGGCATAAGGGGTTTCTCCTATGAATGAAGGTTCCTCTAGTTGACAAGCCTTTTGTGAGTGACATATGTGGTGTCCAACTAGGGAATATTATTCATAGTAAATAATTGTTGTCTATATGAATTAGTCATTCTATCAATGATTGTAAATGGAAGTTTATTGGGACTCGTATTTCATAAGACCATGGATGGTGGTTTTTGATTTGAAGGTGTCTAAAAATTGAAGCATAATTTCATGCTGAACCCACCCAAGGGGAGAAATGAATCATTTGAATGTCTAAACCACATCGAGGGATGAATATTTTTTTATATTTTTGTTGGTCTAGAAAAATTTTATCTGAATGATGATACATATATCATCACGATTAGAATCAATAAACCCATTTTTATATTATTTAATCCCACCACTGATCGAATTTCTCTATAGAGAGGGGTAATTTTTATTTAAATATAGGCTCATGAGTGATGTGAGAACCTATAATGGACACTCCTATAGGGATCTGAATCATAAATAATATAGGTGGGGTATTTTTATATTTTTCTAGAATAATATTTATAAACCATTAGTAATTATATATCTTCTCAATGATAAAATAAAGCCAGATGAAGCTCTAGGATGGTGGGGTGGTTTGAGTTGAAAACCCATGAAAGTGGTTCTATATGTAATATTCCATAGAAATAAATAATTTAAAGTCATGTATGAAATTTCAACCATGTATTTTAACTTCAAGAATTAAATAAATTTTATGTGACTATTATGGTCTTGTAACCTTGACATGAAAATTCTAACATGAGCTGATACTCTCTGATCAGGCGGGGAATAATTTACTGAAATTCCTAAGACTGACTGAAAATTAATTGTTTTATTACCAAAACACTTTTGAGGAAGAAAGTGAGAAACCACAAAATCAATCTGAAAGAACTCATAACAACACAAGCAGGTAATGAAAAACAAGAGAAAATAACTAGACCTTCCCCACCCCAACAATTGAGTCATGAATCCTGATACAACATGAGCTATGTTTGGTGTGAGAAACTAGGATTTGAAATTTATTGTTTCACCATATTGAGGGATGAAAAGAATAAAGGATATTGAGTTTTTATCATGTGGTTTTTGGACCAAGATGTTGGACTCAGGCATCGATTTGTATCTCATAGGGTCGAGAATCAAGCCGCCCAATGTTTTTAAGAACATTATAACATTGAATATGAAGGAAATTAACCATTACTTTTAGATTCATGTGATAAAAAATAATGTTGTCTTGTAGTATTTTTTCGCATGAATAATACTATAAATATTTAAATAATAATAGAAATAGGGATTATTGGGCATAGAATGCTCCAAAATACATATAAAAGGAAGAATGAAATTTCAAACCATGATCTTGGGGGGTTTTGGATCTGGAGAATTTGTGTGAAATATGAATTCAATGGGTGAACATGACGCTTATTATAAAATTGGATTCTTTTATGTTGTTATAAGAGATTATGGAGATAGAAGAGGTTTATCCTATGGATTATGGTGCATCTGGTTGATTAGTAATTTTGCAGTGTCTTATATAGAGAATGAAAGGGGAATATTATGAATAGTCAAAACAAAGTTATACCAAAGAATCGGAGATTCTATTACTAATGGTTGGGAAAATATTATGCAGATCCTAATTTCCTAATGACATGCAGTATGATGTGTGGATGGTATGTGTTCATGCCCAACAGAATCATTTATATCTACATTGGTCGCAGAGTGTGATGATCTCCTTATATAATTTTTTAATAAAATACATGTTGAATTTACCAATCATTGTGGATGGTCCCTTGATATATGCCTTGGGAATCACTATGTAACCCATTGGGATTGGAATCAGTCCTTGCAAATTTATGAAATGGGGGTGTTGTGGGAGAGAAGCACCGAGGATTGTGATATAGTTATTCATGGTCTAACATGTAGTATATTTTTAAATCATGCAACAGTAACATAAACACGACAATTTATTTCATGAGTAAAATAAATTTTCATATAGATTAACTTATGGTGTCCAAAATGTTAGGCTACGTAGTTTAGTTTCACACAGCTCATACTAAGGTTTCATGTAAATTTAGTTAATATTACTAGGGCCATATGTCTTGCATGTTATGGTCTTATGAAAAAACCTGTCATTTATGATTACTAAAAGCATTTTTGTGAAACCTTACATTGGTTGGGGTTGTAAAAATATCTATTTCCATCAAGATCATAGAATAATCTCTGTTTGAAGGTACATTTTTTATAATATAATACCCCTCCACTTTTTATCATAATTTTAATGTTTCTTCCCTAGTATCATCGAGGTCTATATGGCCATCACTATTTCTAATTATATGAATATATAGAGGAGAACATTCTTGTTGAAAGGACATACAGTCTAAATCTGGATAAATTCCATGTGATTCATGGTATGGAGTCTTTTCTAATCAAGATATTCCAATTCATCTAGTTGTTTTTGGGATTTATTTTCTACATATAGTAGATCCTATATGGAAATGTGATGTTATAGAAATTGGAACTCAATGGGAGAAACATCTTTTTTCCATATACTAGTTAATAAAAGTTAACATTTGTGGTGATGAAGGATTTATGCTGGAAAAAACACAATACATGAAAATGATTGTCAGTCCATGACAATTATTTCATTATCCACCCTATCCTAGAGTATATTTGATAAGGCCCTATTGAAGGGACCTATATTTCCATTAGCCACATCGTAATATTAAGATGAATGATCAGATTTTATATTATACTACTGATCATCCTCACCAATTTAGTATAACATAATTTGGTTCAATTGTTCATTAGTATCATATGGGGGAAAATAATATAGTTATGGTGTCAGATTTCAAGAGTATATAATTACATGCGATCCCTTCTTATTTGAGGGGTATTTCTTCATCCCATCTATGGAATTAGTTGGTAACAGTGAGGATTCATTTGAATTTCTCAAAAATAGCTAGAGAATATGTACCTATAAAATCAATTCCCAATATGGATATTGCCGATGAGTATTTAGTTGTGTTAAGAAACATAAGTGGTTGATGGATGAAGCTTGTGGGTACATGGAAGGAATGAAACCTTTTGGAGAATTTTGATTAGATATGTGTCATTGAATCCCCATGGTATCAAAGACCCTATATCTCATGGGAATGAATGAATCCTAATTTTAGGGAACTATATTCCAATATATATACTTTTTGTAAAACAGAAATATCTCATATATCAATTCACTAAATGGGGACCCCATGAAAGCCCTATTTAATGAATAATTTTAAGTGATTTTTTCCATCATAAAAAAATTTGTTCACTCATCATCGAGTTATCTATTTTTGTGATATTTCATATGGGATCACTCTATTTTGAAGGAAGTACATAGTGGTAAATATCTAACAATTTGTAGGACCATCTATTTTAGGGTTTGAATTAACCTCATTGATTTCCTCCTTGTCAACATGCATAAAAGGTGAAACCATTTGGTGATAGATCATTCGGATCACTGTTTCATTCAAGTATGGATCATCGAAATCCATACATGTATTTCACATTGAATCTTCGTGGGAATTTGGTGATCATGGGATATGGGTCAATTTCAACTATGAAGGGAATTCTACCATTAATCTTCATACATAGTCAGATAGGGGGACTATATTCTCCCTTTATGATGATATAATCACCATTAATCTACATGATTACTAAATCTAAATCACCTATTACCTTCAAATGATCCACATTACAATGAAGTTTCATTTATAGATATACAATGAGAGAATTATATTTTCCCTCTTTATTTATGAAAACTTTAAATAATAGGAAAGAATATGGTATTTCGACAATTTTTTTTGGGAGATGGGCATGACTCTCCACCCAACATTATTGAGCGTGGGGTATTCTACACTCTCCCATGTTAGGATTCAAGAAACATAGTAAAAAATAAATTTCTATTATATAGAGGATATATTTAATCGGGAAGATCTCTTCAACAATAAATTTAGTATTTAGAGATATTTTTTTATCTGGCAATTTTGTAAGGAATTAATCCAATTCCTTCCCATTTACCAATTTCTAAGGAATGAAATGAATGTTGAACTGCAACATGATGAACCCCGACTATGCCAAATATCTAGTATACACAAGATGGTGGAGGATGTATTGGTGTTGGTTTCATGAGATAATAAATGAGCATCATGTTTTTTTATGTAGTGCCTCCACTTTTGAACCATGAAGATTAATGATATAAATCTCTTCTCAATATATGAATAATGAGTCATTGTATCATACATAGTTTTATTATGATAATAGATGAAATTTACATTATCAGATTTATTCATTTTTATGAGGAAATAACTTAGTTATAGTTTCATGGATTTCATATAAAAAATGAGTGGTTTTCCCTAAACATGTGGAATTAGCACTGGTGGACTCAAAATATGTTTCTTGAAGCCATCAGATGATTCTAGAATGTTTTTAGTCCATGTATATGTGAACCACTTTTTTATTAACCCAATAGTGGGAAAACATTTTCATGTGATGTTTTCTTTAATATTTCAAATATAGGAATGGATTACTTGTAATCCCATCAAAACATTATGGTTTCTAGGAGGTTGAAAATCAAGGATATATTTTTTATTCTCAAGATCAACGTTAATACCATGATTGCATACAATGAAACAAAGAAAACATCCATTAGAAACTCTGAAGTCACCTTTCATGGGGTTATTTTTAGGCTATAGTATTATAGTTTATTGAAGATGATCTCAAGAGCATACAGGTGAATTGAATATTGATGATATTTATACACCACATATTTGACGTACAACTAAACATAATCAAATGGAATTATGAGAAAAAAACACACCCCTTGGGGTTATCTAAAAGTGGTGGATTGCACATAATCATGGTACATACTGATTTTTTATACCCTAAATATCCATCCATGATGGAATGGTTCTAATATTCACCTATAACATCAATTATTAGTATCATTATTAGAATTTTTAAATCATACCTTGGATAATTTTTATCAAGATATTATAAGTCAATAGAGACCCTAATTTACCATTTTTCATCATTATGAGGTGTATATTAGCTATCCATTTTGTATACTAGACATCCCAAATGTAATAATCCTTGATAAACTTATAAAATTTAGCCTCAATTTTGGTGGAAAGAGTAGTCTATGTTCACATAACTACCTATTTTTATCCAGAGTGATTTTCTAGAAATCCTAGATAGTGAGTGGCCACCTCAAGATAGAGGTATGAAATTTTCATGTAATTATACAAAAAATGTCACTAATTTTTCTTCAAATATATGGCATCACTAATCAATGTATGCCATGGGTGTTCCATTGTTCCAAGATTTATCGATATGAGTTCATTAATAGTGGTAGATACACCTTCACAAATTCTAAAAGGGAATCCATTAACATTTTCTCCTCTTCCTTATACTCTCCCTCTTCCACTTCCTCTTCCTCTTCTTCTTCCTCTTTTGATTCCTCTTCATCCTACTATTCATCTTCCACTTCCTCATCCTATTACTCATCCACCATACACATAATGGACGTATGTGATGATGAAAATTATTCAGAGTTATGATGGGAGTCAGAATTTGGAGAACTAAAAAATGAAGTGATTTCCTCTTACTTGACTATTGATGTTAGGTTTCATTGAAGCTCTAGGGATAGAGTGAGGGAATCATCACCCAATATTTTATCATTATTCTAAAGGACTACATAATTTTCCATGCTACTAGGATAAGTCATCATGATTGATATCGTGAGAATCTTTTATTTTATACCTGAATCAGAACTTGTTTATTCGAACTAATTAATTGGTGGTATGTTTTATTCACTAAGATATTTGAAGTGATTAGATAGGTGCACTTCTAGACTATTTAGGGAAGTGATAAGGGAAACACCAGTATTCATGGGTTGTTTCCTTTCCCTCTATTGTAATCCTACATTAGTATATTATGATTAAAAAGTTTCAAATTATTATTTATTATCATAGAATTTCCAAATTTAACCATTAATGAAATATTTAACATGTTTGTGGTATGAAAAGGGTACTGATATATGTTGATTCAACACATGAATTATTAGAAGAATATTGAAGTCCACGTCTTATTAAACAAAAAAAATTCGAGTTAGATACAAGTTCCACCAATAAAGGTCAAAGATTGATTCTTTTAATTAGGGGTTTCTCTTTTTTTTAGTATTCTTATATTAATAGAGTGGATGGGGAACATTTGGCCACTTTGGTACCTGGTAAAATAATTGATTATAATGTAACGATGTTGAATCCAGAGACATTATAATGAAATATATCCATATATCAATATCTTGTATCCACCATTACACATACAGTGCTATTATGTGACTTTTTATAATAACATATTTTTAAAGCTCTGGGATAGATATTATCATATAAATTTATATAGGATCCATTTATTTATTATATATTTTAGTATTGGAAACCAATTTTTAAAACTCCCATGGTCTCTCCAAGTCCTCTACGAGTTCTTCACGAATGTCATTCAAATCAAATAGAGCATCCATGATCATAAACCTACCCAATACCAGGGATAATTGATTTAAAATATCATACTTATCATCAAAAGGTTTTTGGTTTCCGACATAAACCTACAATTCTATGGGTGATTTAGGATATTAAATTGATTATATAGATAGATCAACCATTGGAATAGAAGTTGGGGGGATCTCCTGCCCTTGTCCGATATGTTGAATATTCCTACCATCTATCTGAGGTCGATCAAATAATTGCACCACCTATAATCAATATTTCAGGATGATCAGGTCAGGGAGACACCTAGAAAATGCGGGGGAACATTTCTACTCTTATTGGTCCAATTGGAGGTATTTCTAACAGTTTTTATAGAATAGGTTATCTTATAAGTTATATGGATGAGATATTGAGTTATGAAATAATTATGTTGTCCCATGGACTTTAATATCTAATGGACCCTTCCACTAGTTCCACAATTAGTTTTATGGAACTCGGGTGCATCGATATGTTTTACATGATATAATTGATCTGTTAAGTGAATGACATTAATGGAACCATTGATATATTCATCACCTGATTAGGATTCAATCTCATAGGTCAACTCATGGGGTACCATTTAGTGGGATAGTGCACATATATTTGAGAATAAAGGGATGATATTCAAGGGATTCAATGATAACTTCGTCCTTGGTATATTTTCATATTTTTTAATTTTTTTAATATTAAAGCCTTTAATTTTATTATAAGACTATATTTTGGAGGGATACCGTGCAAATGGAGTTAGTTTCGATATATAGATTGGGACTAGGGGGAATTTTTAATGTTTTGACTATGCTTAGTGTGTAGCATGAGTCTTGTGAAGTATTTTTGTAGTCTAACAATCATTGAAATTCTATAAATTTTTTCTAGTAACTTTATCTTGGTCACCCTCTTCCTCTATAGTTGTGGCAGAAAGACATACTGTAAGTGCGAGTGATTTTACCATCTCTACATTCCTATAATCAACTAGATTGTGTGGGAAATATTTGAAAAAAAGGTATGAATAGTTTCCCCCTATATTCTCTGAACGGGGAAATAATATGTCAGATCATAATGGTTAAAATTCATGGTATATTGATTCTATCCAATTGAAACTTTTATTTTCCAATTCTTCTAATAAGTATCAAAAGAATATTCACATCTTAGAAGGGGTGGACTTTGTTATTCATGTCTCCCAACTAGTAAATTCTAAATTATTTCCATTCACCCCTATGTGGTTTTTGTTTCTTTTTTTCCACTTGATATGGGGTTCCATTGATGATCGTGATGGATTTGGAATTCTAACAATTGTAGAGGCCCATTTTTAGGTAATTGTTGCTGCTTCCACTCTATGTTTCCTCTCCCCTTGAGATGTCATGGTAGGTCAGGATTCTATGGTTCATAAAATATAACATACCAAACTTTTTTCTACTATATAAGGATCCCAAAATCCACTTAGATACTTTTCTAATACAAGCTTTGTTCATAGGTCATCACAAATATTCTCAATGAAAACACCCAATAAATATTCTTAATGTTCATGAATGTTTCGAGAATAAGTCAAGTTATTACATTCGGAAATGAAAAATGGAACCCAATCATTTTCTAATTTCCTACACTGTTAGATAGTATGGACCATTTTTTCTATATCATAGTGTTGAATTGACTAAGTAATTGTTGACAAAGATCCTCTCACTCCTTGATTGATCCGTCTGGTAAATTAGTATACCAGGTGAAGGATGGTCGTTCAAGAGTCTATAATAAACTTATAAGATTAGACAATTTTTTTCTTCTATAAGGTTCCCATTATAGGAAAATACCTAGATAGAAAGTGCATCAGATTATATTTAAGATCCCTTGATCCATTGAATGGTAGGAATGTAGGATTCTTATGTTTCTTTGGGGAGACATTCATCCACCCATTCATGGTATGGCCTCCCATATGGTTTCACTATTGTGAATCATCCTTTAAAATCTTATAATAGATACTCTAGTGTTAATATATTTTAAATGATCTAGGGTTTAATGACCAACTAGAAAGGAGCCTGAGCAAGGTGAACAACAGGTTGAGATATTTATGGAATTTCTACTTGTAATCATAGTGGGTAACCTATATGGGATTGTCTATGAGTATGTGTCTAATGATGCTCTACTTGTGTACCCTAGGGATGGATGTATTGATATATAGATTTTTTGGGATCCAAAAATATTTTCTATTCACACCCCCACATTGTGTGGATGTTCTGGCCCCATTTCCATTTCCCCAAAAAAACATCTTTGTTAAGGTTCATCAGCTAGGATCTTGTGGTGAGACTCCTCTTAAAGCACATTCCCATTATATCAGATGGATCATAATATTTATTTGTTTGATTCTTCTCAAATCATCCATATCTTCTTATTATTGATAAATATTTCCTTGAGTGTGTGGAGTGGAATAACTTTTGCTGGTGGGTGAAATCCTTTTCTACTATAACCATTTTATATTTAAGTTGCCTAACAAAGATGTAGTAGTGGAGTAGTCAAGGGAATTTGAAAATATGTTGAAATAATCTAGTTTCATGTACTGGAACCTTCATTGATAATTTGTTTTGGAACTTATTAAGAATAGAAACATCATCCTCATATCCCATTTATTGACCTTGTGTTTTGTAAAATCTATAGGGGTAGATTTAATGACATTGAAAAATGTGTAATGAATTTTAGGCATTTCTTTATCCTCAGAATGTTAATTGGGTAAGAGGTATTGCGATATATTCTGAAATAAATTTCATTTCAAGGTAAATCATACCGTTGATAGATTTTTTTTCTATCCACCATGAGACCTTATCCTCTCCCTCAGTGGTCCGCTGGGAATCATTTTATAAATGATGATCTGAAAGGAATCCAAATAATTGTGTTTGGGCTTGTTCTAATATATGAAATTGGGTCACATCACTGGATGATCTAGGTTGATACTCTTTAATGTACACCCCCTAAATGGGAAAAGGGTGACATCCAATGAGGTGGAGGATGAGGTAAAAAAATACAACCCTATGGGTTGTGTCTACTCCAATTACATTTTAAAAAAATTTATGTTTGGTGCATCAACCTTGAATATTTTATTAAAAAATCACCCAGCCCTATGGGATAATGTTGCTATTGTATTACCATAGTAGATACTACAATGATAGTTATCATGATTTTACAGAGCTTTTTTTTACAAAGGCTACAAGAATTGTATGATTTTGACATTATCCACTTGGTTCCAAAGATATTGGTGATGCCTTATGATCAGATTCCATTATGAAAAAGGCTCGATAAAAATTTTAGGATTGTTGATGGATGAGTATTTTGATGTCTCACCCTCTTCTTGCCCAAAATCATTGAGACTCATTCTAGGACAATATTTTTTTATCAAAACATATTTCATGGTAAAATATTATTTCTGAAATCCAGACTAACAATATGAAAAATACATGATGTCACATTTGTCGGGATTTTATAATAGGTTTGAAATGTTAAATTCAATGCCCCATGTTTTCCCCATACTCTAGTATGAACACCATACAGGGCATCAATGATCAATTGATGCAACTATTTTAACACATTTAGACATGTACTATTAGTGTATAATAATTATTTTTGCAATCCAATTTATTGTGAATCAAAGAGTTTCACCAATTTGATTCAATGATTTATCTCTTAAATTACCATGATTTGGATCGGATATTTATTATATGGAATGAATTTTATTTTTTATTTTATGATCTTAATTCAATAAATTCATCAGAATTTTACAAGCACATTCTTTCAAAAAGTTATCTTGAATTTTCTATTAGGGAGTGGATGAAGGCCAGAAAATGAATAGAATATTATATTCATCCAACCGTTTACTCATGAGAAACATGTATTCATCATATTTTTTATGAATGTCCCCAACCTAATATTCCAAAAGTGGATGTTTCCCCATATCTATATTATAAATAGTAGGGTCAACATGGATTTACTATATCATATTAGATGGAACGATGTCCAATGGTCGTTAGAAGAATTTTTCTGTGTTGTGATTCCTTTCAGTTAAGAATGACTATCACTTTTCAATTATAATTCATTATCCATGACTTACCTCATTTCCCCAAGTGCATCATTATACAAGGGCCTTTTCAATGTTAATCCAATATGGCATGGCCCTTCTTGATGGAATAATGTGTCCCTATAAGAGGGAACATCATAGTGAATGGCACTATAGGGAGGAATACCATCATAGATTGATATCTAAATTTAATGGGAATTCCTACAACCTATACTATATAGAGTACCTTAATTGAAGATGATAGAATGGGGAGTAGATTCTTACTCTTTGATCTTACAGACATGAATAGGGGATGCATGATTTTTATTAGGTAATAAGATATCATGATCGATAAAAATATGGACTTAAATCATACATTCGTGGTAAGTTATCTAGGGAGGACATCCAAAATTGATTTTTGAAAAGTTACAGGGGGGATATTCATAAATGAAGCTACTATTTCCAAAAAATTATAAATGATGATTAGGTTTATAATCCTCCACATATTAACATATTAGGGATTCATGGACACTATAAATGAGGTGATTGGTATCATATAATGACTCTTAATTTTTCAATCTCCTTTGAAGATGCTTCTTGTTAGATTCAATATTGCTGGCAGTTGGGTCCACTTTCCTTTGATAGAAGTTTTAATATATGGTGGCCTTTTTTACTTGATCCCATGTTATGGTTATAATTTTTTGTTATAATTATAGTGTTTTTAAGGGATAAAAACACTCACTAGAGTAGGAATTTTGAAGGGCCAATGAAATCGAGTTGGAAAGAGAGTTTGGGATTGATATTGTTGTCCATTTATCATATTATTTTCCCTTGATACCCAGAGATGGGATTAGTGATATTATTATTCTATGGATTGAACCTTGTATTGTGTTTATGAGTCACCCCATCTGTATGGATGGTGTTTTGTTCCTGATATTCAACCACATATACTAACTTCATTATATCGTGATTTGTTCAAAGGATATAATCAGGAATTTTCATCTTCTCTTCATGCATTTCTAGTATATGATGAGTGGATTTTGTGGATATAATAGTTATATATTCGCATTCAATGGTTGTATCAGGGGTTTGGGCCTCATTATGTCATATATTTCCTATCAGTATGTACTAGTATTAATTATTCGAAGGGTAGAGACATGGGTCCACTCTTATCTACCCCATGTATTTACTAGATTGATTCTCCGAGTGCATCCAAACTAGGCTAGTAGTGATGGTGGACATATGAATGTTTGAGCACATTCTCTAATCTATCCTTCAATATTTATTGTAGTAATTTTATAAAGGGATCATAAGTATGGTCATGATCCATGTTGGATGGACATTTGACTTGGTGGTCTGTCTTGAGTGCCCGACCATGAGTGTCCTGAGCTGGAATCTGAAGGGTAACACCCTCATCATTTTTAGGGTTTTATTTGGGACTTCATTAGAGACAAAATCTACAGCTAAGAGCATCTTTTAAGAACCCCTATGTTTATGGGATACATTCATTAGTGGCCCTTGGGTTAGCCTTCCTAATATAAGGGAAGATTGAATTTATTCATTGTGGGGATATAATCTGAAAATTGTTTGATATGGAAACTGGTTCCACCAACTTCTTGGACACCAGAGCTCACTATTTTGATGTTTGGAAGGGAATCATCCATATGAAGGTATTATCATGAAGGCGTCATATTCATGATAATACCATTGAGGTATTACTTCTGAATCATCATGTTTTCTACCCTGTTATAAAGGCATTGGGTTAGAAACCACATTTTACAGATTAGATGACTATCTGTTTTTGAAATAGGTAAAACGATATATATTTTTAAAATGGTAAGACACTATTTTGATTGAAGTGAGATCTAGTGAATGTTCTCTAATATATAGGAAAAAAATACTACCCCATCAAAGATGTATTATAATAAGAACTCTTGTGTCATCGATTATTTTAGATTCTCATTTTTCTTGATTTCATTTACTAAGTGTGTGGAAGGGTCTTGAAACATGGCCAACATTGTCATGTTTGTTGTTGATCAGAATAGGTTAACCATTTTTGTTTCTGAAGAAATTCTAGCACCCATGCTATTGATTATGACTGGTTGAATATGGTTTCAAAATAATTCACATTATGTTCACAGTTTTTGTATCATTCATTAATACCATATTTTGATGGATTGTATTTTTTTTCAAGTGGTTTTTGTATCCTTCTATACATAGACTTATTTTCCATCCATTTTGGTTAGTTTACAACCTGTTTTGTTCCATGTACTAGAAAAAATTCATGGTTCCCTTTATCATGATATTTCAAAAAATCTTATTTCTAAAGGTAGGTGGTCTTTGAGAAATGTCCCAAATAATTCTTAGTAACATAAATTGGTCCAGGGGATGGGAGGTTTTCCTAATAAAACCTTTGGGGGGGGGATTTAATGACAACACTAGGACTCGATTAAAGAATTAATACATATTTATGAATCATTTATAAATTATAAATTTAGGTAAAGTCATCTATATATTAAAAAACATTCATTACCATCTATTGGATTTAGAATTAACTACATGTATATGTAGATCCTATTGATCAGGATATCTTTATGTCTATGAGGATCTCTATAAATTTATACATCTATACTCAGATTAGATATTCATCTGTAATTTATTATTATGATGCTTGTTTTATTCCATTTAGTGGTTTTTAATGAAATTTATTTTAATCGAGGGATACAAGAGTTGTTTGGTTGTCAGGATCGGTCCCCACATAAGGGCTTCCTTCATATACTTATACAAGAAAAAAGAATCCATGTATTTAAGTGAAACATATTGATAAGAGATCTTTGTAAATGTGTCTTGGTCAAGTATGGTGGGGACTTATGCTGATGTGGCCTAGAGGGAATTGGAATTGATGTATCCTCCTATGATTGATATGAACCAACTAGTAATAGGACCCATATAGAATTAGGGTGAGTTTAGGTTGTTGGGATTGAACCTCATCAAGGATTATTACATATCCAATTTCAATGGGAAACAAATCCTACATTGTTCAGAATGTTGGGTCTTACACCTATAGATGAGGCTCTTACCAAGGTGAGAGTAAGATGGAAAAAATGGATTCTTTCTTACAAGTAATTCATTACCCTCAATGATTCCACATTTAGGGCTTATATGTTTACATCCCATGCACCTCTATATGGGAAATGGTGTAAACACTACCATGGAGGAGTGGATATCATGAGGCATAAAGGGTTTACTGCTTGGGATATATGGACCTTTTATCTTGTGACACATTTTGGGACTTAAACAGAATAAGAGGCCCTATAAAAGGTGAGAGGAAGATTTGGAAAATGATTCCCATTATTTGAAACAAGTAAGAGATATGAAGAATCACACAGAATCTTTTTCTATATGGTTGATGAGGGATGGAGCTATGGAAGGTAGGATTATTCCCAATAATAAATACTTGCAGATAAAGATAATGTGTTCCCTATGATGAAATTTCTTCTTTATTCACTGGTATAAAAGGGTGAAATCTTTATGGGGTACTCAGTAAGAGAAACGGGGCCCAAATGGTCATGTTTTCTCTATTATTTTCATGCCCTATAGACTGTTCCTACATTAATATAGATACGATTCAATTTACATCACAATTCGTGATGTAGATGTTGATACCCTACATGAGGATCCTACTTCTTCTATACCTAGGGTTGAGACCCTCCAATTTTAATATATGATTGAGAATATTATAAGGATACAACCTATTAATTAGGTTAATAGTAGGACATCCATTACTAAGGGAATGGATGATCATGATGGTATTTTGATGCACCCTTCAATCTGATCAATCAAATATGGAGGCTTTGGGGGTGGTCTTAGGTTGGTCCCCTTAGATGGTGGATCCATATAATGAGGTTATCAACCATTGATGGCTTGAAATAGGTTATAAAATGTTGTAATTTGTAGGTGAGTCCTTGGATTACTGGAGGGGTATCGCAAAGGGTGAGCATGGATAAGTTGTAAGGGGTCACATTGGGTAGGCCTGGGTGAGAAGAAAGTTGATTACATTGGGTATCCTGGGGTAGGTGGAAGGTGTCTCACATGCGGTAGTATTGGGTGATTTGATGATTCCTTTGGGTATTTTTATTCCATAGAAATCACATGTGGGAGAGAACTCACACAAGGCTCTATGGGTCTCCACCTATTTCATTGGATTATTAGCCCTCTTGTCCTTGGATCATGAAGTGGACTTCTCCGTAGTTCTCTTATACTAGGGTAATGTTGCAACTCACAATGGTAAATTGTGTTTAGAATAATATTTAAACACTAATACCTCTACCCTAAAAAAATATCCACTTCATTTGACTCATGAAGATATACCTAGAATGTTCTGAGGATCTAGGTGGTGACGAGGTTGATAAAATATTTGAGCCTTCTTTTGGTCTTAATGTTGTATCAAATGAGGAGGACGAGGGTCCTATTAAGCATAAATTTTGGGACCGAGTTGATGGAATTAGATCATATATTTTTTTCACTACTTCTTTTATAGGTGTAACCATCATTATTTTCAGGATCACATACCCTAATGTCTGTAACATAAAACTGGGTGGGTAGATCTGGACTTATTCAATGATTATGATGTGATGGATCGACTAGTGTGATGACGCTGAGTTCATTGGATGGAATTGCCTGATGATATCAACTGGATCTTATAGAAGACTATTTGGGTGAACGTGGGAGACTATTGATGTCTCATATGTGGTTTCATTTTGGGATTATTTCACTTAATTTAGGGCCTTATCATTATTGTATGGATTTTCAAAGAGTTTTTCTAGAAAAATGAAGGATTTTAGATTAGAACAGAGGTGGAATATGATCAGTGAACACTGTGTTCCTAGGATTGGGGCAATTTCCAAGTTTCATTGGAATGTACCCCCACTATGAAGAATTTACAGCCTTCATCATGGATAGAGGTGTTCTATGGTTCGCACACTATTTTGAAAAATTCACGTCCAAACAATTCGGCCAACTAGATATTTAATGTTTTTTAATTTCCTAAACTAACCCTCCACTTTGTTAACCCCAACCCCCAACTAATAATCTCATTCATCCTTCCCAATCCTCGGTGTGCCTCCCATTTCTCTCATCCCCCATTATCTTCAATTTCTTGGTGGTTTTTCCCTTGGATCATCAAGAAATCTCTATTTAAGATTATCTTTTCATCTTCACCTTCTTCACCTTATTAAATTCTCCTTTCTCTCTTGTTTTATCCCCTATGTAGTGGTTTGGTTGACCCAATGTCGGATCAATCATATTTCATTGGGAATGATTTTTGTGGAAGTGATGTGTTCTTTCCTTTATAAGATATATATTTGGTACAGTTGTGTTTTCCAACTATTTTCCATATGATTCAAATCTAAATGTAGGTGGTTTGATGATTTAATATTAGTTGAATTTTTTATTTTTCTTTCTATGGTTTCTAAATGGGTTCCATGAACTATGGGTGTTGTTAGATTAATTTTTTAATATTTTTTTAGTGTGTGTAATCATTATAAGAAACTTTTCTTTCAAAAAATTGTTTTTTCTTATAGGTTACTATAATTGGATGTGTGTGTCTGTGTAAAAGGTGGTTCATGTGAAACAATGAATGAACTGAGAACATGGGAACCCATGTATCTAGGTGTGAATAATAGGTCTAGTACATTGGGTGAGTTGGAAAGTCCAAGTCTTAGTTACTCTATCAATGATGCATTTACAAAACTATCTAAACATACATATGATGGTGATTGAGGGCTCGAGTGTCACCATTTCATCCAAAATATAGTTTGATAATAAAGAGTACAATGATACCCTAACCACACTAACCATAGGACCATAGGTAATTCCTATGGTGTTAATGTTGTGTTTACTTCTCATATATTAATCATCTTTACTTTCTTTTTAATTTCCAAGAATGTTTTATTTTAAATTTTTTCACCATTTTTCATAAAATTGGCATGTTAATTCTTCATTGAATATAAATACATGGAATACATTTTGGTAGTATCTGATAGTGAATTTTTATAAGACCCTTAGGTGTATATTAACTTTGTTATATTTTCACAAGATATAGTCATTGTTAACCAAGGAAATGGTGTTGGTTCTATATGATAGAGGTTCTATGTTTTGAAGTTGATGGGGGAGGTGTCATGGGGTGTTGACCCACATGTTACAAGCCTGTTTATCTATATAGTGACAACCCTCCCTATTTTGTTATTTAGGGTTTTTTTGGATTTTTGTTGGAAATAGTTTAACTCAAACATGTTTTATGGATATTGTATTAGGATATTCCATTTATGTTTCTATGTTTTTTTAATATTTTATTTTATATGGTTGATTATCATTGGAGAAATCATTCCATGTGTTTTTCTGTTAATACCCGGGAGCATGTTACAATCTCATGGGGGTATGGAATGCCCATTGGTAATTACAAGCTACCAAGTCCAATTTTGCGTTGAATGGGAGCCCAACATATTTTGTGAAAAAATGGTATCAGTGGATATTTTTTCCATTTATTGTATAATATTTTTTGGGAGAGTATGGATTGATTGAAGCTTAGACTATTAGAGATTTTGGCTCTGGTTGTGAGTGGGGTTTCTAGCCATCACACATCGTGAGAGGCCTTGGGTCAATAGGTGATGATTATAATTTGGTTTAGCACCTCATCCAGGTAAGCTGTAATAGTTTCATACTTTGTATTAACAAAAAGCTAGGGTGGAGTGGTTGGGAATGTTTTTCTTCTTATTATAGTTTTTCTACATTTATGGATATTTTTGAAGATTTTTATTTCTAAAAAAATTAGTTTTTGTTTCCTTATTTCATCAGTCATGGTGATTGATTTAGAATGATGACTCCCTAGATAATTCATATGTAGTATAATGAAGAGGTCAAAGAGTGTTCTCTATTAATATTTGAAAATATATTAGTGGATTATATGGTTTTATTTTTCCATGCATTTCATTATGGAATGGGCTCTGGTCTTTTTCAAGTTAAGGTATCCAATCAGAGACTAGAAAGGGAAAAATATCAAGAGTTACTCAGGAACAAAACTTAATCCTATAGGGGTTGTATGGAATCCTAGGAGTAGATATTTGTATTGAGAATATTGAGAGTATTTTTGGTGTTTTTTGTTACTTATATGGAGATTAAGGTGAAGTGATCTTTGTTCATGTATGAAGGTCATTGTCTTAAGTGATGGGACACTGTGGTCCTAGATAGGAAACATAAGAAGATTGGTTTGAATGACTTCAGAATTCTACTGAATGAGAAAAATTTCTCTATGGACATAGACATTAACAAGACCCAACTGTTTTTAGATCTCCATCAAGGGGATCAGAATGTGATTGAATATTCAAATCATTTCATAGTGCTAGTCTGTTATGCACACAAAGTAGTTTTTAATGAACAATTTGTGGATCATTATTTTCAGGATGGGATTATGGATGAAAAATTTGTCACATGTTTTATTGTTCATGATGAATATATATACTGAGAGAAAGGATTTATACGCCAATGGTTGATGTTGATCAATCCAAATAGCCTAGTTTTTATGGTAGGTATAGCGGCATTCCATGGAGGCAGTGTTCTCTCAGAAAGGAAGAATAATCCAGATGAGAAACATAAGAGGGGAGGTGGTAGTTAAATGCATTATGCCCACCTATTTTTTTGTGACCACTGTTAGTGGATTAGTTGTATGATACCATTGTGGGAGATTAGGGAATGTGTGGGTATCATATCCAGTCACACCTAGATCCTTCCATAATTGTCATTTATTGGGACACTTGTAGAAGTTATATATGAGGGGTATACCAAATATTAGTGGATCAAGTTCATCATCCAAACAGGAATTACCTACTCAGTCTTGTGTTTCAAGTGATATTGTTTCTCATACTATTATGAGTGGTGTCATTGGTGGATTCTATAATGGGAATTTTTAGATGTTGGATGATCCGCATGTGTAACAACCCAATGTTTCATTAATGGATAATCCCTCTTGATCCAGTTAAATGTCTCTTTATGAAAAATGTTTTTATAAGATGTCAACTTCTTTGGTATTATTTTAAGAATTTTGACCATTGTTAATATAGCCGTTGAACAGTGATCACATGATTAGTATAAATATAGGACCTTAACAAATCCAATTTACTCAGAAAAAAGAAGTGATGGCCTCATCCAGTAGAATTTCCCCATACGAAGCCCATTTCTCGGAGCTTGGAAAATAGGTGGCATCCTTCGGCTTCTCCCTTGACCAAGCCCATGCTGAGCTTCACCATGTCAAGCTCGAACGAGACCATCTACGGGAAAAGTGGAAGTTGATAGAGATTAGCACTCGAGCGATGTTATCCGAGCCATCCCAAGAGTCTGTCACCATTACACACCCTACCCTTAGGTCTTATGCAGCTATTTTAAGGGGTTATGTAACAAATAAGTAGTACTATGTTGATGTACATTATTTTTGTATATAATAATGAATATAATTTCTAGTCATTTTTGATACATTGTAAATAGTTTTTAAAGTACAAATGGTGTTTTTAGTTATTATTTAATTAAGAAATCTATTTTATTAAAATAAATGATTTTTGAATTAAATAATAATTTAATAAAATAATTATATTACTATTAAATTAATTCTTATTAAATATAAATGATCTTATAATTTTATGAATGCAATTAAAATTTTATATTATGGTTTGAAAGCCATTACTATCAAAACCAATGAATTTTTTATAAATGTTGGTTTTTATTTTAAAAGTTAAAATTAACATATTTAGAAATTCTTTTACATAAAATAAATATCATTTCTGGAATAAGGACGTCGAAATTATCCAATGGTGGATTTTTCATAATTTTCTGAGACAGTCATATTTTTGGGTAGAAATTAAATATCGTTTAAATATATAATGTGTTTTATGACATCATAATGACCCAATGGTGATGTAATAAAATACCATAATCCATATGTTCGGCCAATATTTGTTTTATCATTAATATGATGTGATTTTGGGTTTGTTTGAATTACATTTCAATGCATTAATGGACCCCTCAAGACATATTCAACAATTTTCCTTTTTAAATTAATTTCCATGGGAGTGTGACTCTCTTCCACATAATCTACCTTATTATTTTAAGAGGTTTGGAATTGGGCATTATAAAATATTTTTTCCCATCCCTTTTCCAAAAACCATGGGCAAAAACCATGGGATGGTTTGTGGTTTGGATTAATTTAATGTAAGGGGACCCAAACCTAAATAATAAAGAATTCCCCCACCTTTCATATATAATCCCACCCAAGCTCCCACTTACTCCTCACTCAAATACCTTGTAGTTCATCCAACCTCTGCCCTAAACTCTCTATAATCCTCCCAAGCTTCCCCAATCTCCCACGAAGCCTCTCACAAGCCTCTCTCTAGCCTTTGGAAGCACACTTCCAACTTAGGGTTTTTTCTTCCTTTCTCATTTTTGTCCAATTTTCTTTAAGTTTTCTTCCCTTTTAATTTCTATAATAAATGTTGAGGTATGGTTTCAAACCTCCCTCATACTGCCCTCTTTATTTTTGAATGATGGGAGACCCTTTCTCTCTCATTAAATGCCTCCAATATTCACACGTTACTATGCTGAAATTCTGAAAGGAACTTCTCTCACCTCGTTTACATTCAAGCAATACTTTTAAATCATGAATATAATTTCCATAATAATTGTTGGTACATGTATCTATATGAACTCCTTACTATCCATTACATGTAAATATGATGAGGAACCCCTTTCTCTCTCATCAACCTTTTTTATGAATTCTTATGTCACGCCGTTACACTGCCGAAATCACACCGATTTTCTAAGCCAATGTCATTGTGTAGTGAATACCATGCCCATTTCTCCATCAAGGATATTCACCTTTATGCACATTTACTTATTGATTTTAAATTTTCATTTATGAATTCCACATTTCTTTATCGTGGAATAAATGATTATGTTTTATGAATCCATGTTTTATGATCCATGGGGTACACTTATACATGAAATGAAATGTTTATGAAGGGTGTGCCCTTATAGAGCTCCAATGCATTGGGTAAAGTATAGTATCATGATATGTCATGTGCAATGAGTGTTTACTCATGGTAATTCTAGTGAAACTAGGGTTTACTTGTGCTTCATGTGCAATGAGGGATTACTCATGCTCCATGTGTAATGAGCCTTGGCTCATGCTAATTCAATGTTAAGTGTTGTTGCCACATTTCCATGTTATGATTATAATGATTTATCATGCCTCTATGTTCATGTTTCTTTTATGCTCTATTGACATGCCTATTACCTAAAATTTATTGTACTCCTCATGTTATTCCATGTGTACTCCATTACTGGGCTTTATAGCTCACCCTTTTCTTATGCATGTCCTCAGGTTATCCCATGCAATGCTAAGTACAAGGGAATTTAGTGGTCATTTAAAGGATGTTTTAAATAAAGATTTTGAATTTCATGTTTTAGGTTTTTATGTAATGATCCTAATCCCCAAAGACACTAAACCTCTCGATCTTCTTTATTGTATAAAGTGAAGTTTTATGTAATAAAGCATGTTTATGTTGAAATAAAAAGCAGGGTAGTCATAGTTGGTATCAGAGGATAGGTTTAGTTATTTTTGGGACTAGGAAACCCTTGTAAAGCCTTAGATACAAGACTAAGTATAATAAAAACGTCCTTAAGTTTTGGTAAATACTAAGTGGTTTATCAAACAAATACATCCTCGTCTGGATACGAACAGGTAGAGGCGGCTCTGGCACAGATGTATCCTAGGGGTAAAACCTGAAAACACTGCTTTGAACTAGACTCGAACGGGAACTAGTGCACAACAATGGCCCTTGCTTCACTCTTGGTTACGACACTCCCCAGTGATATGTTTTGATAAATTCACAATCTTTGTATGAACCCTTATTAAGGTAAAAATTCCCTGAAGAATATATGTTAGAATATAGATCATGAAAAGCCTAGATTGAAGCCTATAGACTCATGACATATGGAAATAAAAGTTTGTTTTTGAGACATCAACTTTTGTCTTTGGATTAACCTTTATGTGTTACCCCTAACTCTCCTTTTATTCTAGCCAATGGTCGGTAATAGGAGGACTCGGGCTAACAACCATTGTGAAGATCAGTGTGATGATTGTACTAATGAGATGCCAAATCCAATGGGAGCGGGAATCGTGAACATTGTCACGCTTCTCTCTCAGCTAACTCACGTTTTGAATAGAAACACGGGAAAAGAGGAACGTTCAACCCCCCCCCCCTAAGAAATAAAAAGTCACTATCGAGAGCTTCATGAGACAAAGGCCTCATACTTTTAGTGGATCATCTGATCCCATGATCGCTGATCAATGGATCAACTCCATTGAAAAGATCTTCTCCATTATTCAATGTTCTGAACAAGAGAAGGTTCTTCTGGATTCTTATCGTATGGAGGGTGAAGCTGATCAATGGTGGACGTTGATCAAAAATACAATGCCTGAGGAGGAGATCGAGGATTTTGAATGGAAGGAATTCCGGAAGATGTTTTTCAATAAATATTTTCCGTGAACCCTTCTGCTTAAGATGGAAAGGGACTTCCTTTTCCTCAATAAAAAGATGAATAATCTGTTGGATCGTATGAGGAATACTTCACAAGGCTTGCACGATATGATTCCATCTTTGTCGTTACCCCCGAATGCAATATTGACCGCTTCTTTGGTGGGCTGATTCCTAGATTGCGGAAAGCATTAGCAATCGGTGACTTCGAAAGCTATGATGAAATTGTCTGATGAGCCCTCAAGGTCGAAATAGAGATCGGGGAATCACAGGGGTATCATAGGGACAAGAAGTGTAAGGTAGACTTCAATTTTGGTGGTTCTATGGATAAATCCAATGGTGCTAAGATGTTCCAGCACCCCACTTGCCAAAAGTCCGGAAAGAAGCACCCTGGATATTGCCTTAAGGGGACGAGAAAATGATTCAGCTATGGAAGAGAAGGGTACCTAGCTATTAACTGTCGGCAAGAAGGACCCATGGCTGCAACAGAGAAGAGGAACGCTCCGTTCGAACCTCAACGAGTTGTTCAATGCTACAAATTCAAGGAACCGGGTCATTTTTCCAATTAGTTCCCTAATCCAAGGGTTATTGGAGGCAACCAACAACCTCCAAGATAGAAAGGAAGATCTTTTGCCATCACATCTTCCAAAGTGAACCTCGACAACGAAGAGGTGATAGGAACACTAGTTATTCATTCAAGAATAGCGAATGTACTTTTTGATTCAGGTTCTGCGCATTCTTTTATATCTTGAATGTTTAGTAGAACAATCCCAGCACCACCACAAATCATTGAAGTAAAGATGTCGATGAGTACGACAAATGGGGAAATCATTTCATACCATGAGTATATGTCCTCCCTTGTTATAATCTGTGTATTGAATTTCCCAGTGAACCACATCATACTCTCTCTGGTGGAATTTGATGCAATTCTTGGGATGGATTGTCTTTCCTTATATAGAGTCAACATAAATTTTCAGGAGAGGTAAATCACACACCATATGTATAATCGACCCCGATTCTTTACAAGTGTCGGTAGGAAGATGAATCTCCTTTAGCTCCATCATCTCAAGCAAGGATATTACTACCTTAAGAGCACGCATATCTGGCTCATATGATTGAGTCCAAGGAAGAAACCATCCTTGATGAAATGCCTACTGTGAGGGAATTTGTGGAAGTGTTTCCCGAGGAACTTCTTGGTCTTCCTCCTAGATGAAATGTTGTGTTCTCAATTGAACTTATACCTGGGGAATTACCAATATCCAAAACTCCATATAGAATGGTTGTTGTTGAGCTTGAAGAGATGGAGAAACAACTACAGGAGAGTCTGGATAAAGGGTTTATACGCCCAAGTGCTTCACCATGGGGTGCACCAGTCCTCTTCGTCAAGAAGAAGGATGGGTCAATGCGGCTCTACATCGATTATCTTGAACATAACAAAAAAACAATAAAGGATAAGTATCCTCTCCCATGAATTGATGACTTGTTTGATCAGCTGCGTGGAGCACAGTACTTCTCCAAGGGGGTCTTGCGGTCGGGATATTATCAAGTAAGGGTAAAGAAGGAAGATGTCCCCAAGACTGCTCTACGTACAAGATACGGGCACTATGAATTCATAGTAATGCCTTTAAAATTCACCAATGCTCCAGAAATATTCATGAACTTGATGAATAGATTCTTTAGAGATTACCTTGAAAAATTTTTGGTAGTCTTTATAGATGATATTCTAATATACGCCAAAACCAAGGAGGATCATGAGGAGCATTTACGAACTGTACTAGAGACTTTGCGCCAGTAGAAGCTCTTTGAAAAGTTAAACAAGTGTGAGTTTTGGTAAAAGGAGTTCTCATTCTTGGGCCATATCATCACAAGAAATGGGATATCTGTGGACCCCTCCAAAACAGATGCAATTGAGGGATGGCCGAGGCCAACATCGGTAACGGATATCCGTAGCTTCTTGGGGTTAGCTGGATATTATCGACCATTTGTGAGAATTTTTTCATGATTGTCCAACCCACTTACCAAGCTAACTCATAAGGGAGTAAATTTTTCTTGGAGTGATGAATGCGAGGAAAGCTTCAAGGAGTTGAAAAGGAGGCTTATCATTGCGCGCGTGCTCACTTTACCCACAAGTGGGGAGCTTTTTGTGGTATTCAGTGATGCGTCAAAGAAGGGCTTAGGATGTGTGCTGATGCAGAATGATAAGTGATATCCTATGCCTCAAGGCAGTTGAAAATCCATGAGCGAAACTATCCAACACATGATCTGGAGTTGGCGGCTGTGATCTTTGCCTTGAAAATCTGGCGGGTTTATCTCTATGGAGAGAAATGTGAGATATATACTGACCACAGGAGACTTAAATATATATTGACACAGAAAGGACTTAATATGCGCCAGAGAAGATGGACAGAGCTCATCAAGGGTTATTACTGTTCAATACATTACCACCCTGGGAAAGTGAACAAGGTGGCGAATGCCCTAAGTAGAAAGGATCGAGTGATTCTATCAATGATGAGAATTGAGAAGGATCCAATCTTCTTAGACTTGATGAAGATGGTCATGGGAATCATAAAGAAGGGAACATTATCAATCCTTTCACAAATGATTGGTCAACCATCACTTTTGGAAAAGTTAAAGGATTCTCAAAAGGATGATGTGGGAATTCATGAAAAGGTGGAAGCTATCAAAAAGGGGAAATCCTCAGATTTTAATGTTAATGAAGAAGGAATTGTGTGGTTTGGGAAAAGACTATGTGTTCCATTATGTCCGGAGCAAATGAAGGATCTTTTGGATGATGCACATAGTTAAAATTTCCCTATTAACTCAGGGAGCACAAAGATGTATCAAGATTTCCGTGAAAAATTTTGGTGGGATAATATGAAGAAAGAGATCACCGAATATACATCAAAGTGCCTGGTGTGTCAGCAAGTGAAGGCAGAGAGGCAGATGTCTAACAGGATGATGCAACCATTGCCTATACCAGAATGGAAATTGGAAAACATCACCATGGACTTTGTCACCAGACTTCCAAAGACTTCCAAAGGCAACAATGCAATCTAGGTTGTTGTGGATCGTCTTACAAAGACTGCACACTTCATTGCTATTCAGGAGGATTTCTCATTGGATCAATTGGCGTTGATATATATCAGGTAAGTGGTAAGGTTGCATAGAGTACCACTATCTATTGTGTCTGACTGAGATCCAAGATTCACCTCTATGTTTTGGAAGAGTATTCAACATGCTCTGAATACTGAACTGAACTTCAGTATGTCCTATCATCCTCAAACTGATGGCCAATCCGAGAAGACTATCCAAACACTAGAGGATATGTTGAGAGCATGATCAATGGACTTTAAAAGAGAATGGGATCAACATTTTCCTCTGGTTCATTTCTCTTATAATAACAGTTTCCACTCGAGCATCCATATGGCACCATATGAAGCCCTGTATGGGAAAAGGTTCAGAACACCAGCATGTTGGGATGAGGTCGGTGAACATAAGCTACTTGGACCAGAAATGGTCAAGGAAATGCTGGAGAAGGTGAAAACCATTCAGCAGCATATCAAGGTAGCCCAAAGTCGACAGAAGAGTTTTGCAGATAATCATTGACGAGACCTTGAGTTTAAAGTTGTAGAAATGGTGTTTCTATGCATATCTCCGTGGAAGAAGGTCATCAGGTTTGGAGAGAAAAGGATGTTAAGTGCATGGTACATCTGCCCCTTCACGGTTCTTGATCGTGTTGGGGTTGTGGCCTATCGACAAGCACTTCCCCCTACTACGTCCAAATTACATGATGTCATTCATGTATCCCATTTAAGTAAGTACATATCGGACCCTTCAAATGTACTCTCTTTTGAGGTGGTACATTTGGAAGATGATCTTTCTTATGAGGAGAAACCAGTGAAGCTATTGGATCATAGAGAAAAAGTTCTACGAAATAATACAATGCCCCTCATCAAGTTATTGTGGAGAAACCACAAGTTTGAAGAAGCGACTTCGGAATTGGAGGATATGATGAAGTTGAGTTACCCACATTTGTTTTAGTGTGGGAAGAGGAAAATTTCGAGGGTGAAATTTCTTAAGTGTGGGATATTGAAACGACCCAAAGAATCATTAATGGAAAATCCCTCTTGGTCCAGTTAAACGTCTCTTTCTAAAATATGTTTTTATAAGATGTCAAATTCTTTGGTTTTATGTTAAGAATTTTTACCATTGTTAATATAGCCGTTAAACAGTGATCACATGATTAGTATAAATATAGTACATTAACAAATCCAATTTACTCAGACAAAATAAGTGATGGCCTCATCCAGTAGAATTGCCCCATACGAAGCCCATTTCTCGGAGCTCGAAAAAGAGATGGCTTACATGGGCTTCTCCCTTGACCAAGCCCGAGCTGAGCTTCACCATGTCAAGCTCGAATGGGACTGTCTACGGGAAAAGTGAAAGTTGATAGAGATTACCACTCGAGCGATGTTATCCAAGCCACCCCAAGAGTCTGTCACCATTACACACCTTAACCTAAGGTCTTATGCATCTATTTTAAGGGGTTGTGTAACAAATAAGTAGTACTATGTTCATGTATATTATTTTTGTATATAATAATGAATATAATGTCTAGTCATTTTGGATACATTGTAAACAGTTTTTAAAGTACAAATGGTGTTTTTAGTTATTATTTAATTAAGAAATATATTTTATTAAATTAAGGGATTTTTTAATTAAATAATATTTTAATAAAATAATGATATTATTATTAAATTAATTTTTATTAAATATAAATGATATTATAATTTTAGGAATGCAATTAAAATATTATATCAAGGATTGAAAGCCATTTCTATCAAAAACCCGTGAATTTTTATAAATGTTGGTTTTTATTTTAAAAGTTAAAATTAACATATTTAGATATTTTTTTAGATAAAATATATATCATTTCTGGAATCAGGATGTCAAAATTATCCAACAGTGAATTTTTCATATTTTTTTTAGAGATAGTCAAATTTTTGGGTAAAAATTAAATACCGTTTATATATATAATGTGTTTTATGACATCATAATGACCCAATGGTGATGTAATAAAATACCATAATACTTATTTTCGTCCAATATATGTTTTATCATTAAAATAATGTGATTTTGGGTTTGTTTGACTTTTTTTTCATAATGGACCCCTCAAGACATATTCAACACTTTGCCTTTTAAAATTAATTTCCATTGGAGTGTGACTCACCTCCACATAAGAAACATTATTAATTTAAGAAGTTTGGACTTGTCCCTTATAAAATATTTTTTTCCCCTTCCCTTTTCAAAAAACATAGGCAAATACCATGGGATGGTTGGTGGTTTGGATTAATTTAATGTAAGGGGACCGTAACCTAAATAATAAAGAATTCCATCACCTTTCCTATATAAACCCACCCAATTTCACACTTCCTCTTCAATAAAATCCCTTTTAGTTCATCAAAACTCTGCTCTACTCTCTATAGAATCCTCCCAAGGTTCCCCAAGCTCCCATGAAGCCACTCACAAGCCTCTCTGTAGCCTTTGGAAGCACACTTCAAATTAAGGGTTTTTTCTTCCTTTCTCTTTTTTGTCCAATTTTCATTAAGTTGTTTTTCCCTTTTATTTTATATAATAAATGTTGGGGTATGGTTTCACACCTCCCTCATACTACCCTTTTTATTTCTGAATGATGGGAGACCCTTTCTCTCTCATTAAATGCCTCTCATGTACACCCGTTACTATGCCGAAATTCCGAAAGGAACTTCTCTCACCTATTTTACATTCAAGCAATACTTTTGAATCATGAATCTAAATTCCATTACAATTGTTGGGACATGTATCTATATGACCTCCTTAATTTCCATTACATGTAAATATGATGAGGAACCCCTTTATCTCTCATCAACCATTATTATGAATTCTTATGTCACGCCGTTACGCTACCGAAATCACACCGATTTTCTAATCCAATGTCATTGTGTAGTGAATACCATGCCGATTTCTCCATCGAGGGTATTCACCTTTATGCAAATTTACATAATGATAGTAAATTTTAATGTATTAATTCCACATTCCTTTATCGTGTAATAAATGATTATGTTTTATGAATCCATGTTTTATGATCCATGTGGCACACTTATGCATGAAATGAAATATTTAAGAGGGGTGTGCCCTTATAGTGCTCCAATGCATTGGGTAATGTATAGAATCATGATATGTCATGTGCAATGAGTGTTTACTCATGCTAATTCAAGTACAACAAGGGTTTACTCGTGCTTCATGTGCAATGATGGTTTACTCATGCTCCATGTGCAATGAGACTTGGCTCATGATAATTCAATGTTAAGTGTTGTTGCCACATTTCCATGTTATGATTATCATGCTTTATCATGCCTCTATGTTCATGTTTATATTATGCTCTATTGACATGCCTATTGCCTAAAATGTATTGTACTCCTCATGTTATTCTATGTGTACTCCATTACTGGGCTTTATAGATAACCCTTTTCTTATGCATGTCCTCAGGTTATCCCATGCAATGCTAAGTACGAGGGAATGTAGTGGTCTTGTAAAAGAAGTTTTCAATAAAAATGTTGTATTTCATGTTTTAAGTTTTTATGTAATGATCCTAAGACCCAAAGAAACTAAACCTATCTATCTTCATTGTTGTATCAAGTGATGTTTTATGTAATAAAGCATGTTTAAGTTGTAATAAAAAGTAGGGTTGTCATAGTATGTCTATAATTTGTCTCAGTAATTTGTATAGATGAAGAAAATTCTTTTCATGGATGATGTTCCAATGGAATCAGATAAATTACATGTAATAGATTAAGGTACTGTTTTTATTTTATCTTATAGATATTTTGTTTTATTTGAAAAAGGTAATTCAAATTAATTTATTTATTCTTGTCTAGTGGACTTTTCAAAATTTCCAACTATGCTTAAACCCTATGGGATAGGGATGATAGTGACTCCTTTCATGATGAGAGTGTTGGGTTTCAAATTTCCATCTTGAACTCCTACTCTGTTAGGGATTATTTTGAATGATATTTCTTGGTTCAAATAATGGTAATCTCCACTTTTGGTCTTGGGAACCCACAATTTTTTGGTCTCTAATTTCTTTTTGGAGGATTATGCTAGTGGTTCTGAGGGAAGATTAACCCTAATAGTAGATGTTTTCACACAGGTGTTTCCTAATGATTTATGTGGGTTACCTTTAAATTGGGATAATTTGTTCATCATCAACCTATAACTAAGAAAATATTGGATATATGTGCCCCAATATTGTATTCCCCCAAAGAGTTGAGGTAATTATAGATACAACTGAAAGAATTCGAATCCAATGGATTAATCCACCAGAGAATCTCACCTTGGGCCTTCCTTGTGTTTTATGCTAAAAAAGTTGTATGACTCCCTATGGTTGTGCATTGATTACCTAATGTTGAATATGTTACAATAAATAATAAATACCCATTTCTCTAAATTGATGACCTCTTTAATTAGCTCAAGATGAAATTGTGGTTGTCTTAGATTGACCTACACTCTAGATAATATTAGTTCACATCAAAGAGTTATATTTTCGTAAGACATATTTCTATATAAACTATGGAAACATTGACTATTTGGTCATTCCATTTAGGTAGGAAAATTCTCTAATGGTTTTCATGGATTTTATTAATTGTTTGATTCATCATTACCTCGACTAATTCATTTCTGTGTATGTGTATGAAATCCTGGTCTACTCCCAGACCAAGGAAGATCATAAGAAGCACATGGGTATCTTTCTAGGATCTATTCAAGAACATCATCTCTATTTTATTCTCTCTATGCGTAGCATATGGATCTATGAGTTAAAGTTTATGGGACAAGAAATTTTGTAACCTTGGATTTTAATAGACCGTAATGAGATCGACGCAGTGATTTCATGGGAGAAACCAAGTAATTCTTTTGATATTAGGATATTTTTGTTCTTGGTGGAGTATTATAACATGAATTTTCTGAATTTATATCATCATTCATTACCAATGATTGCATGTACCAATAACAGGGAGATGTTTGGATGGATCTGATATGGTTAGGCTTCCATTGAAAATCTTACTAATTATTGGAACACATACCATGTCTTTACCATACTAATGTCTAGAAAGGGATACATGGTCTTATATGATTCCCTAATTATGTGCCTCTGGTGTGTGTTGATGCTAGATGAGCATGTGGTGGTTTATTGATCTCCCTAACTCTAACAATAGAATAGAAATTACCCAACCCATGACATACGACTAGCATTAGTGATTAATTCCTTGATGACATGGGGTCACTATATCTTCATAGAGAAATTTATGGTCATCTTGGATCATAAGAGACTGGAATATATTTTCTCCTAGAATGATCTGAATATAAGAATGTGTCGATGATTTTAGTATTTTTTGTGGTTTGAATTTCATATTGTCTATACCCTGGGGAATGTGAATGTGTTATATAATTCACTAAGATGGATGAAACCAATGAAATCAATAAAGGATTCCAGTGAAGAATGTACTTTGATGGTATTTTTATCGCATATGAATTTTGAATAAAATGAGAATAGATGATGCATATTATTGGATAATGTTTAGCTGATTCCCCCTTACTGGTGTTTATTACGGAAGAAGAGCTATGTAATGTGTTGTGCCATCATTATTTGGAGTTTTGAATGGGTGGGAAGGTTCCCAATGAATAGTCATTATCGTTCTTGGGAGTTCTAATATTCAATGGATACTCCTTGGTGTTGTTGTCTTTGTGGAATATGCTGATTTATGATAAAAACTAATATTAGTATGATTATAATAATTGAACAACCATTATGCTTTATGACATGTATATATGGTCTTATTGTCCGATTATAAGGTAGTAAATAGATGACTTCTTATCCATGTGTTATACATACAATCATGTTAAATCCAAACACTATAGAGAATTAGGTATGCTTTAAGCACTATGAATTCTGTATTGACAGCGGGATGAGGTGGACATGGACCTCATCATTGTCACACCTCATTCACATTGAGGATTAAATTCAATATGGGAGTTTATTGAACATCTAACCAAATTGGACCATTTCATTCTGATAAGGTATTCAACAATGTTTGATGAGTTGTGTCATTTTTATGATCAGAAGATATTTATTCATCATGGTGTTATATTAGCAATGGTTTCAAACAGAGACCCCCATTTACCGAATGATTTTTGGATTGTATTCAAAATGTAATGGTACCCGTGTTATGTTTAACACATCATTCTTCCCTTAAACAGATGTTTAGATGGAATGGTTGAATCAGTACAAGGAAGGGATGCCCTAAGAATGTGTGGTGGATTTTAGATGCCGAAGGTATTAATACATTTTATTGGTTGAATTTTATTTTTACAATACATACCAAACAATGATAAAAATGTATCACTTTATGTAGCTCTTAATCAGCTATTACAATCACCTTGGTGCTGCATAGAAGTGGGTGATACATCATTTTTGGGAATGATCTTAGTGTAAGAGACATCTAAAATGTTTTATTTGATTAGATAATCATTGATGGAAGTGAAGATATAGCATTATTATTTTTTCGATTAGAAGCACCATGAATTGGAATTCTTATTGGGTGATAGAGCATTTCTAAAGGTGGCCCCTCCAAATCCATTTTTTGTTGTATTTTTCAAAAACAATTTTAAAGGAATGGTGTGAACCCTAAGATGGCCCCTATCATTGGTCACTATAATCTTAATAAAGAAGTGATGTTGGATTATAAGTATGTCAGAACATTTGATATTAGCAATAGTATTGGAAATGTAGAATTATGGTTAGCTTTTACCACCCAATTAACATTGAACAATGATGTGTTCCACATCCTGTAATCAGAATCGTATTTTCTAGACACATTTAAAATATTGAATAGGGATATGTAGGAACTAGAACCAAATTTTTATATGTTTAAGAAATCAATATGGATTGTGAAATATTAATTTAATTCACACTGAGGTAAGTCCATACCATTGATTCAAATTCTATGGTAGCTTCAAAATGACAAGAAAGAGGCATGTGAATGAATGACTTAGGTGGAATATAATAATCCACATTTACACTCTGACTAAGATTCAGTGTGATTTTCTAAGGGAATAATTATTTTATGGTGGGGAAAACAGTCACATTAGTGGTTTAATTTTGTGTTATTTTACCATTATTTTATTGTTTTGTACTTATTTAATGTATTTTCACTGATTTGTTTAGATAAAAACGGATTTTGGTCTAGATAGGAGGTGGAAAATTGTCGCCTCACATTTATTAGAAACAATACAACCGCCTAGTGGAAACATTGAACCCTAGATAGTTGTATTATCTTGGTCACATGACTAGTAGAATTTAAATTTTCCCCCACTAGGAAAACAATGAATATTCTTTTTATTGGATAGAGTTTTTTTGTGGTCGGTTTACGTTTTGGAAAACCATGTAGCCAAGCCGTTCGACATGAAAGATTATGAAAATGTTTGAAATTTCTAAACTATAACTAATAGATTTTACCAAAAAATTCTATATAAACAATCACATTTTTACCCTCCATCTATAGTCACACTTCATTTTCTTATCCTCTTTACTGGGATTAAATATTTGGGTGGTTCTATCCTATCTTCTTCATGAAACATCAAATTAGGATTCTTATTTACTCTTCTCCTTATTCTTAGTTTATTTTCCTCTATATATAATGTTGTCCTTTATCATGTCGTTAGGTTTACCCAAAGTTTGAATAATCATGTTTATTATGTATGGATCTAGATTAATGTTGTGTGATATTTTTTTATAGTGTCTCTCTTCGGTGCAATTGTGGTTTCCAACCAATTTCTCGATGATTCCATGAATGTGGTAGGCGGTTCCTTGATTTAACATTCCATGATGATTTTAGTGTTATTGATATAATTTCTAAATTTATTATATGATTTATGTCGGTGGTTTGAATCATTTTTATCAAATGGTTTTTGGAATTTGTATGTGTTATATGACAATTTCCCTACTAAAATTTCATTTCATCATGTGTGTTCCTTTTTTGGAAGTGTGTGTAAAATAGGGGGTTCAATTGATATATGGAATAAAGTGAGATCATAGGAACCCTATAAATCTAGTTTATAAGGTTAGGTGTAGTTTTTTTATATTGTATTTATGGATAAGGCATAGTCATCAAAATAAGGATGACATTAAAACACTAAATACTCATACATGTGATAGGGATTGGTGGCTCAAGTAGTACAATTTCATTTGGGAGATTGTTTGATCACCAAGAGTATGTGGATCATATGATATATCTAACACTATACCCTTATGTATTTCCCATGATGCTTATGATATTATTATCATTCATCCTTTCATGAGGATTAATTACTTTATAATTTTAAGGACTGTTTTACATCCAATTGTATCTGCCTTTTTCTAAAATCAAGTATGCAATTTTTCCATCTAATGTTAATGCATGGAATCTATATTGGTTGTTTCCTACATGGAATTTGGTTCATACCCTACATAATCATTTGGGTGAATGTAGAAAATTTTATTTTTTCATAGTTAATGGAAATGTTTCTCATGTTGGTGGTGATGGTTCTATGGGCATGTGGTTCCTCATATGGCAGTTGTTGGTGGAGGTTTCATGGGGTTTTTACCCACATGTTACATAGAAAAATATCATTATAGTGGTTTCCATACCTGATTTGGTATTTAAGTAATTTTTTATTATGATTATAAATATTCTAAATAAAAATTATGTTATGTGTGTTGGATTATCACATTCCATTAACGTTTCTTAGTTTAATGTTATTATTTTTTATTGTTTATGGCTGACTCTCATGGGATAAATCATTAAAAAAGTTGTCTCTTGATCCCCACACACTAGTAGCTAGCCCATGGGGACCACTAACTTCACTAGGGACATGCCATAGGCTGGGATAGATTTCAGGTTGGATGGAAGCATTATATAGGTTTGGAAACTTGGAATATTTTTCTTCTATATTACATAACGTATTTCTATTTGAAACATGTCTTCCTGTAGTGAAAAAATAAGTTTCCATAGTAATAGATAAATTGGAATCCATTAAATGAATTAAAATTATATGGAATTTACAATAAAATTAATTACATGATTTTTGGGGTAATATATAGCCATTTGTATGTATATAAAATACATAAATAAAGAATGAGGTAAATACAGTTCCAAGCTAAGAAAATTAGAATTGATATTAGAACACTAAACCACATCACTAACAATATTCTTGAATGATATTTATCCTCCTACATAATAAAAAAACAACATAAATAAATTATTTTTAACTTTATTCATATATTTCAAAACTTATTATCCTCATATATACAAATACAATACACATTTATTACATTGTTATTGTTTATTTTCAGTAGATGTTAGTGATTTTAACTTTTTCATTAATGTTTCATAATGTAATTATTGGTTCATGATTATTGATTATAAATTCATTACTAAAAAACTATTCAATATATTTTTTATATTTTTTATATTAATTTTGAAGTCCAATTTTCATTCCATGTATTTCAATGATACGGTTTTTGATAATGTATTCCCCGATGGGATTATTTTTTTTAATTTAACAATATCTATAAGTTACATTATAATATCCATTAAATTTAGATATTGTTATAGAATTGTTGAAATGAAATATATTAATTCTAAATATCATAACATATTGATTAATCTATTCTTCACTACTATCAATGTTAGTAGGAGATGAAAAATGAAACACATCATCCATAGTAGATGTTGTCTTCATGTACGGATAATCATCAATTTCATTTTTCAATAGATAAAATGAAAAGATGATAAAAAATTGGTCATATATTTATAATAATGAATATTTCATATTTATCATATTTATTCATTTGAAATAACATTAGAAACATCCATTTATATTATTGATGAAAAATTAAGCATGTCATCTATGGTGGTACTCACCCACATGTACACACTGGTGATGATTTAATTTCTTTTGGATGGTCATGAGGAAGGTAGAAAATGAATATTATATAAATATAATAAAATATAACTATAATATTAATACTTATTTAATTTTTTTATTATTTATATAATATAATTGTTTTGGAGTTATAATATGTCTGAAAGTAATTGAAACAAATAATGAGTTTTTAGGAGTTTTTTTACATTACTCCTCAAGACAACTCATTGAGCCTTCTTATATTAGTCTATGGTGATACTGACACCTCTAATAATTGGAATGATATTTGGGAAGAGATTTATAACTAATTATCTAAATCCTAAATTATATGTGTGTGTGTGATGATAATGGTTGATAAATGTATCCTTTTATAAGTCAGATGGATTACAATATTGTAAATATTAATAAAAATATATTAAAGTCCTATCAATTTTCTATGGATGTGGGTCCAAGAGAAGAAAAAAATCAAGGCAATGATTTTTGGTTGATAAAAATCTCATAAATAAAAATAATGGATATGGTTTTGGAATATTTATGCCCTTACACTTAATTTAACTTTTTTATACAAATTTACTTCTACCATGGTAACTTATTTTTTAACCCATATATTTTATTTTTAGTCCCTAAATAAAATAACCATTATTAAATAATTTTAATATTATTTTAAAAAATTATTCATTTAAAAAATTATTTTTTTAAAGTGGTAAAAAGTAATTCTAAAATTAGACAGTTATAATGTATAAAAACAACTTTTTATAAAAATATTACTTTTGCTGAAAAATTTTAATCTGATGATTCTAAATTGAACCTAATATTTAAAAATAATAATAATAATTGTTAAATAAATAATTTATTATAGAAAATTTTAATCATTATTAAAATCCTCATTATGTTAAAAAAGTGATGGAAATTAAAAAAATGACATTTTTTATATTCTCCTAAAAATATATAAATTTAGGAAAAATCTCAGAAATTAACCCTAATATAATATCACCATTATGAATTATAAAATAAATTTCATTTCACCAAATTTAGTTTCGAAAATTTAAAACATTTTCTATTAATTGAAAATAAATAAATAATGAAAATTTTTATTTAAAATTAGTTGTTCAACTGTATGAATTATTAATATTATTTAAAACAAATTACTAAAGATAATAATATTAATATAATTAATCAAACATTATAATATTATATATTTTTAGAATAATTTTTTAAAGGTGTTCAATTTAATTTAAAGGGATAAAATACATAACACTTAAAAAATAGGTCATTGGAATGAAAATCATTTTTGACATTAAATACGTTTTATTATTTTTCTTCTAAATGTAATCAATTTTAGTTGATTAATTTTTTTATTTAATAGAGTATTTATTATTCTTATAATTTTCCTAAAAATATTACAATAAACTTTTATGTATTTTTCTAGTATAGTTTTACATGTTAAACTATCTAATCAATATATTGTTTTTTGATGTAGAATTACATATAGAATATTCAAGTTGTTTCATTCTCCCCATTAAATAAATTATATCCCCTTAATTTTAATTTTTTCATAATAAAATTAATATTTATTAAAAAATGTATAATCTCAATTGTAGATTTATCATGGCAATCGATTTTATGTTACTTCTATAAACATATTACGTTTTCAATTAAATATTTATAAAACCATGTATGTACCATTGTAATACTCAAAACATGTTTCCAAAATTGTAATTTATTTCCCACTAGATATCTTTTCTGACCTCCACATCCTTAGAGTGTTAGGGGATTATTCAATTAACTATTAAAAAATGAAGGAGTTCATTGTTATTGAATCAAATAAACCATTACCTGACATATAATTAATGATAAGTGTACATATGATCAAGTCATTTGGGGATTTAATGTTTGTTATAGTAATTTAATAATCACATACTTTAAAATTGGTAATTGTCTAAAGTAAATTTCCTTGACACTTCAAGGATTGGTTATTTTAGTACCCCATATCCTTAATGCTAAAGCGTTGATCCTTTATTTTTCCATCACGAGACATATGACCATTATATCTACACATGTAATATATTTTCATTAAAATTTTGAATATACCATGGTGCTTCCTTTCATAGTTATCACATGTTACAAATTCAACCCTCCACTTTTTCTTCAACACCACATTTCATTTATCCTTGATTCTCATCTATAAAATTCTCAGGTTTATTTGATTTTAAAATATATGGTGTGAATAATTATTTTCCTATATTTTTTCAACTTGATTTATTTTTTAATATGATTAATATTTTTGATATAGTAACAAACTTAAATTTGTTGGACTGAACCCATCAAAAAATATTTGATCATTCTTTATAGATTACATATGTAGTTTACAACATGATGTTTTAATTTTTATTCTATTCTTTATCATACATTTAAATATTTGCCTCTTCATTTTATACTAAATTCAAAAATTACATCTCTAAATAAACTCTCTTATCCAGATTATTGATTTTTTAAAAATTAGTAACTTAAAATTCACTCAAACTATACCATCTATAACCTTCACCTCCTTATGTTTTGAATTGTTATTCAAAAATGATCAACATATCCCCTTATACTATACACTTATTGAATTACCTTTTTATATTCAATACAACCCAAAGATAGAAATATATTTTCATTGGAAAAGATGAATTTTTTTCAAAGTAATGGACTAGTTGTTTAAATACAATATATAGGTTTCTATGATATAAATAATTTGAACATCATTGCATCCCGATTTGAAGTAATTAGATCCTAGATAAAACTGTGATTAGTTCACATAATTTTTCCCAAGAAATTTACAGTATACTAAACACAAACTATATTTGAATCGCCAAACTTTGGAGGGAAATCCATACATTGATTATTGGTCTTAGTACAATTTTTATTCTACCTACTAGTCACCATCTCTAATCAATGGCATATACTTATTTAGAACTCGATCGACACTACAAATTTTAAGTTGTACTATTTAATTTTGAGTCAGGTGAAATATTTATCATAAATATAAAATTTAAACAACAACCAATCCTAGAATAATATTCATAATGTATTTGGAAATATATTTCAACATCCATTGTATTAAAATGGTTTAAAAATTCTATGTGAATTTGAAATTTTCATTTAGTGGCAGGCCAAATAGAAATTGGAGAGTTAGATTGAAATTATAAGTTGTGGATCACTTAAGGATGATTGTTGTGGATACGAATTAATGAAATTTTTTTTTCATTGGTGATATGATGAGTTTTTACAGAGTAGGGCTCTAGAAATAGTGATTTAGGAAATATAAGGTGAGGTTAATGGTTTTCAATGGATAGTGGAAACTTCTTAATTCAACCATGTGTCCCTGTAATGGGTGTCACGCATTTTTTTCAAAATATGCACACGAAGCAACATAAGCATGCATATTTCATGGTTAAAATTTTAAAGGGAATTACATATCTTATAGATTATTTTTCAAACCATGTACCTAGATATGAGAGGGGGGGTTCACTTCATATAGTAGCGGCACATGGTTACTTGATAGTTTTTTAAACCATGCGAGAAAAACATGTGGTTGATTAAATATAGGAAAATGAAAATTTTTCTCTTCCAAAATTTAAATTTTCTTTTCCCATCTTCCCCCTAATTACCCCCATGTCAACATCCACTCAATATTCCCCTTAGTTTGGTCCCAATATTAGATATTTATCCTCTATTTAACCTCCATTTAATGAACCATTAGGTACAATGTAATCAATGAGGTTAGTAATATATTACTATTAATTTATTTCTTTGTATATATTATTATATATGGTGATATTTAATTGTGATCATAGGTGTATTATTTTATGGTAATTTTCTATTCATCTAATTTCTCTCAAACTAACTAAAATTAAATGCTGATAATGGAAAAATGAATCTATCATGGAATAAGGTAGGTGGAATATATTCATTAACATAAATGTTTGGTCATTTATAACATGTGTTGTTGTTCTGTGTACCAGACCTCCCATGAAATTATTATCAAATGTAAAATTAATAAAATTGAATGAATGGACCAAAAAATAGAACCATATTATGTGTTTGGAGTTTAACTACCTCATCCTATAACACAAATTAATGAAATTTGGAAAGAATTATATTAATGATTATTTTTTGTCTAATCTACAAAGCCACCACATTGGGTTAGTTGTTCTTGCCACTTCTTTGAGTTATTAATTAAAGGAATCAATTGAATAGTTAGATATATTTTTAAATTTTTATCACATAATTAAATTACTAAACATTATGTTTCAATATTTTTAATTGTACAAAAATTTTATTAATTAAATAAAGAGATTTTATATGAGGGTTAAGTAATACTCATTGGTATATGACCCTTTTACATCATCATAAAGGTTGTGATGGACCAACCTAAAGGGGGGATTATAATTTAGTGGTATGGGTTCTTCCCAAGACTATATTAATGATTATAAATTAAATTGAACAATTTTATGAATTAATGTTCCAAATGGAACAATGATGATGAATCATATATATTTTGGGAGGAATAATTCTCATAGACAATGATATACCCTTTCTGCATGTATGGTACCAACTATTATGTATAGTTCACCAATATGGTATAATTTATTTCTTTATTAATGTGTTGTACATTGAATATAATTTTTATAAAATGGGTAAATTGATTATTACACCCTCAATTAACCTTCTTTTCTTATATAGGAATGACTTTAAAGGTCTCTTGATTCATTAAAAATTACATAGATCTTCAAGGGATTCGTGGTTCCTATTTAATGATTTCCTCATATAAGGTATCATAGGGAGGGTAGATTATCTTATAAATTATTATTACTAAGATTCCTTGGTTAGGGATGGTGGACATGTTGTTCCACAATCCTTGGGACTAGGATGTTGGACAAGTTTCTTCACATCCTTATGGGTGGTTAGACATGATGCTTCAAATAATTTTGGGTTGTTATACCTGACACTTCACACATGTTATTTGGATGTTAAACATGATGTTTCACATCATTTGCTGATATTTTCAGGCATGGTTATATGAATCCCCTTTTCAGATGTTTGTTCAGGTAGACATATTTTCACAATTTGACTATTATATTATTATTACCATTATATATGGATTTCCTGGACATAAACCTCTAGTACTCACCTGTGCATGCATATATCTATATAAATATGTTACATGTATTTATAAATATACATGTTGTAATATTTATGGACATTATGGATTTGGTTGAAGAAATTATGGTAGTCTAAGTGCCCTTAAAGAGCATAAGCACGACAAGGTTTTATTTCATTGTTCAATGCCTTAATATTATACCTTCACAGATCATCATTTTATAATAATGGGAATGATTTTATTACAATCCATTGGTAGTTTCCCACTGATCAAACATTAAACCATGATTAGGATGTTTTTTGGTACCCAAACATATAGTTGGATTGCATGTTTGGTTCTAGAATATGGATTGTCCTCTTTTTAATTATCAATGTGAATTGGAAAAAAGAGAATGGGAGTAGTGTCTCATCATGTACTCAGGATTCCTTCAAGAGTTGTATTATTTTATTTATTTATTCCAATTTTAATCTATAAATATTTTTCATATTACATCTTTACTTTTTGAATATCATGAAAAATATCTCGACATCATCATGTATAGATGTTTTTTTATGTTCAGGTTAGTAGTTATTTTTATCTTCTTAATTTTTTTCTCTATTATAGCTTATAATATTTTATTTTTTATTACGCACGTCTGGGTGACACTCTGATCCAGAGGGTCTAGTATCCCACTTATACCTTTATTAGACCTTTTCATCGATTAATCAACCTTTATAGTATATGGAGTCACGTTTGAAGCCAGATAACAATACATCTTGGTGAACCATTTTAGTGGATCCTGGGATTGGATATTACAATTGTTTTTAAAATTTGGTTATCATTAGACACACTATCTTGATATGGAAGACCTGATATAAGAATTGTATCTTCACTTGGTAAATAGATCATTTTTTGGTCTGAAAAACCTACACATGGTGGAAAGACAACGTTTCATGGGATATGAAAGTTGTTCATGCAATTCATTATTATAGTTGACTATTGACGCACATTGGAAGAATATTTTACTTCATATAGATAATTATTTTTTTGATATATGGGATTTTCTTCTAGAGTTACTATGGAAATTAATTTTTTGTGTTCATTCTTCATTTTGAGAACCTAGGGTTCTGATGTAATGATCATGATTATTCGTGTACTAATTTTTTGCAATAGTTTTAATTTTCATCTATATTCCTCATTCTATTATATCATTCCTTGATTTTTTATGATATATGATTTTTTACTACAGTGTTTGCATCAACCAAAATATTTCATTCACGTATAACTTAATGGTGGAACATTAAATAAACAATTATGACTTGTTTGATCCATGGATCAATGGTTTCATGTGTTAAAAAATTAATGGTTGTGATAAAATGTGTTCTAAAATAAATTTATATAGAGTATAAGCCTATATTAATTTAAAATTATGACCCATATAACAAAACCATCACATATAAATGTTCTATATTCTAATATAAAATGTAGAAACTAGGTTAAAGTAACATAAATGTTAATTATAACTTATAAAGGAATGGAATTTTATAATTTTGGAATGGTAATCCATATAACTGAACGACATTTTTTTGCTAAATTTGAAATTCTCATAGAAAATTGTTTCCTTTATGAAGGTTATTACCTCTATATCTTGGGAATGACATCCCTTAATATTGAATTTGTATATTATTGTCTAATCCCTTGTAGGTGATTCTTAACAATATATGATTATGTGATAAACCTGGAATAATTTTATTAGAACCATGAATAAATTGGTGGGGACCCTATATGACTCTTTATTCATTATATTTTATGGTACATATCCTAAGGGGGATATTATTATGTTCAAATGGATGGTTATTTTAAATGTCAATATACACTTATACAGTGTTATATATAAATTCATGGTTTTCTATTATATTTCTAGAACCCTCAAAATGATAATGTTATATTATCTTTTTAAGGTTTATATTTATAACGATCCATTTAATTATAATTCCAATTACATCTTAAGGAATTTTTTTCTATATTTCATAGAATTGACATTCTCATTAATAGAGCCAGTATAGGAGAGATTAATAATAAATTTCTTCTATAAAGGTAAATTATGAGATAACATTCATATCACTTTATGGTGTCATCCAAATAATGTGTTATGTATAGTTTGGAAAAGATTTTCCTTTGTAATGAAAAATTGATATTGTATATTACTAAGAATAAATATTGCTTAAAATAAATGTTAGGATATGTACCATATTATATAATACTCTTAATTGTTTTAGTGTATTGAATACTACCACAATGTTTATATTTTGTTTTTCCTTGAGAGTTACCGTGGATGGGAATGCATTCATTTCCCATAGGTTTGAGTGGTATTTTCTTTTTCTTGAACTAAATTGGTATGGAGTATAACATAGTGAATTCTTAGATGATACTACATTTTAAGTGTGAACAAACATGGTAATAAAGGGGGGTTTTCCATTATGGTATCACCATTGGGAATGAGAAATTGCAAGACTTTTGATCCAAATTCCTAGGAAAGGTAAATGAGTACTATTGGATCATTTTAGTTGGGTATGAAATTAGTTAATAAAATAACACCCTGGGTAAGAATGTTGTTTTCTATTGAGTTGATCCTAGATGCGGTATTAAAATTTGTGGATAGATATTAAATTAAAGAAATTTATCCTTCTACAATAGCTTTGTTACCATCTCGGGTGAAATTAACCATGGGGATGCTCAGAGAGAGTTAGGGTCAGGTTTGTCGATGCTCAGAAGGTTATGTTGTAACACATTTTTGATAGGGTATGACCCTCAATAGATGGTGAGATTTTTATCTGCTTCTATTTTATCTCTTCGTAGAGAGTTTCCAGGATCCTTAGATTTCATGTGATAGATTCCCTTATGTGGGATATGATTCTCATAAGAGACCCCTTCGGGAATGATGGACATAACTTGAAACCCTATTTTTAGATTTGATCATTGAGGTTAGGTGGGTGAACTAGAATACATTGATGTTGAATCAAAACCATATTGTTTTGTGAGGTTTTTTATAGAGTTAACCTAAGAAAATGGTTGTCATGAGTTTTAAATATCCTTTCTATTTAAATGAGCATGGTTTTATTTTAATTTTGACACTAATACATTATAGGTTCTAGGGTTTTTTTATATTCAGGATTAGTCCTGAGTTTATAAGGATGAAACATGGGTTCCTGGATATCATAATTATATTTTATGAGAATAGTTATTTGGTTTCCTAACCCATAAGCCTTGAGGTTCCACAATTTATTCTCTAAATTTTAGAAATGGTACTGTGAGGTAAGTGGCAATTCAAAAAATCATGGAATAGGTGGGTTCACATTTTTAGAGATGTGTTCCATAGGATATCCTAAAGTGTTAATAATGACATGCCATGTGTCAAAATTATCCTTATCTCATTGAAAAATGACAATCATGAGTGTGATATGGGTATTCAATCAGGAGATAGAGGATGTACACCAACTTTTTGTGGCAATTTTAGTTCACATTAGTTGTTCATGATAAATAGTTAATATAGAATTTTGGTGAGTTTATAAGTGAAGGAGAAGTATAATAAGTTTCTATATTTATTATTATTGGAATAGTGAAAATGATATTTGTGTAGTGATGAAGGATGTTCCCTGGTGAAGAGGGATAATTTTAAAATAAACTATGTATTTTGAGATGGTTGACCTGGGGTTAGACCTAGATAAACATTTCTGGGATGCATGGTTTCAAGAGTAGGTTAAAATAAATGTACAATTTTTATGGTAGTGTGGATTAGAGAGAGTGATACATGCCTTTAAATGGAATCATAGTGTACTCTTTGCTAAAGGTGGTCATTCACAATATCAGGAAATTTCCTTGTGGCTGATGAGAGAGAGAAAACTATACACCAATGTACCTAAATTTATTTATTTTTTGTTTGATGGATAAATTACATGGGATTTATTCTTGAGGTGTTTATTGTGGTAAGCCAAATGTTTGGGAGCAATCCTTTTTTTATGATATTGATGATTTTCATAAGAAATTAAATTTCATAAAATTCCATGAGAAAAATTCATTGAAAACGGAATTGGTGATGTGTGACTTTTTCATTGGAACTCGAGGATGACTGAATTCTTTTCGTTACTAGAGTTCTTTCCATGTATGGATAGAACATGGTCTATTTTATTCAAGATATTATTTTGTTAATGAGATAACAGAGATACTTTTATGTTGGGGACTTGGATACCGGTGCATTATGGGAAACCCTAATGTATAAATGTTCAATTGATGTTGAAATCAATCATTGGGTGTTATTTTGGATAATTTATTCCAATATATAAGTGAATATTTATACATATGTTTTATTTATAAAATATTAGGCATGATAACATGGTATTTCATGTCATGTATTGGTTGTTATTCTTGAATTTGGATAGGGACGAAGATCACGATATAGGCATGGATTTTCCCCAGAGAGACATGGATTCATGAGTAAGAATACCTTGTATGGACACAGACACACTAGAAAAATCATTGAATTTGTTTCCTTATGAGACACCAAATCCTGGATTTTTCAATGGTTCTGATGTGGAGATGTCTTGGCTATGTACAAATGTTTCACACTTATACTCTGATTTGTGCAATTCCTTGGATTCAAGGAATTGAGAATCATTTATTTTGACACATTGGAAGTTAAAGATAATACTTTTTTAAATTATTCAACATGATTTGGTTTTATAAGAGTTATCTGAATAATGATTCTGTGAATATTTGGTAACTGCATCATAATCACTATTTGTGTATGATGGGTGCATTCAAATTGTGGGAAAGATATTTTCATAGAAAAACATGTGAGAATAGTAGGATATTTTATACTATATTTCAACCATTATAATTAAATTGGTAAATGGTACAAGAGAATAATTAAGATGCTAAGGATTAAATTTAATATATTTTTCTAATGGATGGAGTACCCTATATCAGAATTGGATGAGGATGGTAAAATACAATTGTGGGGAGCTCCAGAGGATAATTATTGAAAGGAGAATATGATGTGATTGTTTTTTGAGTTAGATAATGTTGAATATGCACCATCCTCACATTTAATTATGGTCAGTATATTTGGATCAAGGTTTAATGATTTAATTGATTCTTGTTTAAGGTATCAATTTTAGTTTTTAGGAATTCAAAACGAAATTTTATTATTTGAATGGGAAAATATATACCTAGGTAGGTAAGGTTTTGTTTTTTATCCACTAAGTATTCTCATAAATGAGAATCTCTATAGTGTAGAAATTTTAAAATCTCATGTTATGGACCATGTTTAAAATTTTGTAAATATACTTACATTTCATTTGGTGGATGGGATAAATTATAAATTGAGTTTTTTATGTGGAATTACGTGTGTTGGATCACATAAAGGGGATGTTTTTAGATATGGTTTAAGTATCAAAATATGTTCTGGGAGTCCATATGAGTGTCAGAAGAATTCGGCTTAGAAAAGAATGATATGGGAAAGATAGCTGACGGTGCAAGACTTGAAAATGGTTAATGAAAACCATGCACCCTTCCATGAAAACCTTTAAGCGGTTTCACAATATTTAACAAAAAAATACCAAGAGTCTATATGGAATGGTGTGTTTTGATTAGAAAATTGCATGGGGGCACAAATATTTCACAATGTATTTTAAAATTTGTGCTTGTCTTTGTGAGGCGGTGTCCCTCCAGATAATAGAACCTTGGGGTTGAATGATGGTTTTCCCAACCATGTGGCCAGACCATGTGACTCATTAAAGAGTTTCAGATAACCGTTTCCCTTCAATCCTTTAACATTAATTATTATATATTCACCCTCATTTATCCCACAAAAATAATCTCACAAGCATCCCCCTTTGCATCCACATCGGTTTGGATGGTTCTCCTATATCCAACCTCTAATTCATGAATAATATGGTCCATTGGAAGCATAACTGTAAGTCCTCAATTACTCTTCCTTCATTAAATTGTTATTATTTTCATATCAAATGTTATTTCCATGATATATTATATCTCCAATTTTAATTTTATTTTTTTATTATTCAAATGTCAATCATTCGAGCATGAATTAACACACAATAATGGATGAGTATAAATACATTTGTATAAGTTAGGTGTTCTATATGACTTTACATAAAAGATTCATCATCTGTAACATGCATCATTATCGTACACACAAGTACATTGTGCATTGCTTTTTAAACATGAAATTAATTAAACTAAATGGGTAGAACAATAACTAAAACCCTATTACTTGGTGTGAGGTTGATGACCATAACCCAAACCACCACATATGGTGAGTTCAAATAAATTATCCTAATAAATGTTTTTTTCTGTTATACTAGACCACCACTCTAGATGACTTATGGTTTCCAAATTCAAGTGAAATTCATTAAATAAATCAGATGAATTTTTAATTATATGTCTATACACAAGGTATGAAATTATATTATTAAAAATTATTATTTAATCCTTTCAATTATATGTGAAATATTTAAATTAAATGAAAAAATTTTATTGGGGGTTTAGATAAAACCCATTGGTCCTTTGTCATTTTACATAATCATGATGATTATAATAGATCAACATAAATTACTAATTATAATGTAGTGGAATGGACGACTCCCTTGACTACAGTATTTGTTATAAATTAAATGCCTTAATAATAAAAATTGAATTGAAAAAAATAATAATCATGATGAAATATTTATATTTCAGAATGAATAATTATCATGGTCTTTGATATAGTATTTTATAATGTATGGTGGAAACTAATATGGATGTTTCTCCTAGACCTTATCATTCCATAAAATTATTCTTGGGTAATCCTTTAAAAATTATGTGAATAACAAGGGTAAATGATTTACCTCCCTGAGAAAACCATGGGATCCCATGTATGAATTCCTTGGATGGGCCCATGGGATGATTGATATTACAATTTTCCTTGGGTGAAACCATGTTCCTATTTATTGAAATCCATATATAAGGGCTCATTGGGAATGTGAGTTAACATATACATGTTTATTAAAGATATGCCCTAGTTAGGTTAATTAGATATGACTTTTCACACCCCATCTAACTAAGATGATGGACATAACCCTTCACATCATATTTGGTTATTGGAAATGATGCTTCATACTAGTGATTATGATGGCGTTCATGATGTTTCACAAAATTGACTAAGATTTTTGGGCATGGACCTTTTCATCCCCTGTTCAGATTCATGGGATTGTACCCATATTTTTTCAATAACAATCTTATATTATAATTACTATTATATATGGATACGTTGGTATTATGCCTCAGGTTTTCAAAAGTGCATGTATATATATATATATATGAATAAATATAGGAATAAAAATACATTATTTCCAATTAATGAACATTATAGCCTAGGTTGAAGCAGTCATAGTCAGCTAAGTGTCCTTGAAAAACCTAAGCAAAACATAATTATATTTATTTACTCATCACAATATTTCTATACCAGCACACTACTTCATTTTATACTCATGTACTGGATTAGACTAGATTACATAGTTAGTGACCTACTAAGTATATATCTCACCCTTTTCAGGCAGCCAATGTATACTTTAATAGATATCTAGATTGCATGTCAAGATATATACTATGCTTCGTGTTGTTTTCCCCTGTGGACAACTACAAGAAACATGTTATTGTGAGTGGAGGCTAAACGTGCACTCAGGTAACCATACTGAGTGAGCGTCTATAGTTTATTTATTCTATTTATTATCCAATCCATGTTTTAAATATTACTTATTAAATGTCATTCAATATTTCATTATAACTCAACATGTCTATGAATGGATGTTTATTTGAATCCGGTAGGGTTATCAGTTGAAATTGTCTTCAATTGTAGTATCTTTATTACTTCATGTTTTTTTTCATTAACAAATATACACCAATGGGATCCAATCTAATATTGACTGTATTTTCTTCCTACAATACAACCATTACATCATCACCACTAGTTAACAACCAATCATATATGGGGAGGTATGCTTGAGGACTTTTAGTGAACCAGCTTGATGTACGATTTTAGTGGATCCCAGGTTGGGGAGTTATGATATTAATGTTAGAAGAATATTTTTTTAATCCCTCATAAGGGATCATAAATATCGTGTTAATTAACCAAATGATATCATTCAATTGTTTCAAATGAGTTGTGTAATAAGGCCAATTATTCATTCCCCAAGTGAATATCCAGTTAATACCCAACCATCCTTTTGAGGGATAATATCCTTATGCTCCCCATTTCTAATATCCAATTGTATATATAGATACAATGATTTTACTTCTTTGAAACAACACAATATACACTTTACCAAAATTTTAGGATGTTATCACTTTCTTATTTTTAACCCGTGATTTTACAATATGGTTATTTTCCCAAAAATATGTTTTCCAAAAAAATATTTCCAAGGACTATAATAAACAATATCTGGTGCTAAATGTTTCAACCCACACTCATATAACCCATATTCGATGGTTAGATAATATCAATGGTACAAGGTATGATAGATCACATAGTAAATTATTTCATTGATTATTAGTATTAAGATACTAAATACATACATGTTTTCAATATTACATTGTATAATAAATTAAATCATTATAAACTTCTTGAAAACTCTCTTATTCCATTTAGTACACCATTGAGTTCATTAAAAATATGTTCTTAGTACAGCAAGAAAAATGAAAAAAGAAATAACTGATACTGGATGTATAGTATGTGGAATTAAAAAATAAATGCTATAATGGATTCAAAATGAATAAACAATATAGTTAATAGTTAGTTAATGTTAAATATAATCAATATCTTTGGTATTAAATATATACATGGATAACATTCATATATAAGTGACGAAATGGTTAAAAAACGAATTTTATATTGATAGAATGCATAATTCTAGTCATTTAATCTTACAATAAAGTCCTTGATGATGGAATCATACATACAATTAAAGACTCACCCAATACATTATACTCATAGTTCAAGCCTTATACCATGCAGAATTCTTACCATCATTGCTATAGCCACGACATTATTAAAAATTGGTAAGGCGTACACCAAATTCAATAATATTTTATATCACATGACATATTGATTCATCGATGGGATATATAATTACATCCCCAACCAATAACATAATTATTTCCAAAGTGTTCAATATAAGAAGTAATTTAATATCAATACAACTTATAGTCAACTTTCCTTAGTAATCAATAAACATAGGTATTTGAATAATAGGAAAGCAATATTACAATACATCATCATGTCAATAAATGAACTAGCATGATCATAATGTAAGGAAATTAAGAAGGTGTGAGGTATTATTATATAATTTACTGAGTGAAACAAAAGAAACCTTAAATTATGTGTGCATAGATGAAAAACACCTTTCATTATAATTCAAATTGTACAAGGAAAAATAAAAATAAATACACATAAAAAATTTCATACCATTTATAGAAAAAAAAATTATAAATAAATGAGAATAGAACTTTCTTTAAAATCACATGAAATCATTGAGAGGATAAATCTTAAATAAATTTACTGACTGTGATTTTAAAAAGTGTTAGTATGGAAAATTTTTAAAAATATATTCCTTTATCATTTTTATTGAAAGTCCAAGTTAATAAAAAACAACTTCACAAGTAACTTTTATATGTCATTTTCAAGGATGTGACCAGAATACATTATATATAACTATTTCAAAAGACGAATGTAAATATATTGAATTTTTATATGAAATAAAGTATAATTCTAGAATTATATAGTTGTAGATAAAAGATAAAAACATAAATAATATATGAAAACATATTTATTGAAACAAACAACATTTAAGGACTAATAATGATTTCTATTGAAATTAGAAAAGAAAAATATGAAGGTAAATACAATAATAAAATTTTTATTTTAAAACAATATTGGAAAAATCTAGTAAAAAGAAGAATATGCATGTAGGGTAGAAAAATTACAGACCAAAAAAAGAATGATTGGAAACGAAACCCCTGTGAATTTGGTAACTTTTGAAAAAAGAAAACTGAAAAAAAAAGAATGAAACAGAATTTTATACACCATGATTAAATATATTCCTGGTAAAATATACTTAAGGTATATTATATTAACTATATAAATTTTTATATTTGAAAAATACAAAACATCTATCAAATAAGTAAATTTAGGTTGACATTCCCTTTTTCACCTAGACAACATTTAATTTATAAGTCATGGATGTTATGAAATTTCTATATCATTTTCTATATAATGAACTAATTGAATTATATGGTTTAATATAGTCATCAAGAAGTATATACCAAAAATATAAGAATATTTTGATTAATATAAAACATATCTAAACAAATGAAAATTGTGATAAGAAAACCATTACCTTTTACTCCTGAAATTCAAAAAATCTGACTAAAAACATAAAAAACAAACATATACATCTTCAAAAAATATTTTAAAACATTTTTTAATATTTTTTACTTTTTATATACTCTTTATATACTCATTTACTTTACATATATTAGTTAGTTAATGTTTATTTTCATGATCATATGTTAGATATCTCGAATGCTTAATTAATTTATTGTACTAGCTATGTTGTTTTTTGTTTATTGATAAATGTTTCAATGTTACTAGATTATTCAACATATTATATTATTTTTGGTTCAATTACTTATTAATTATAATTTTTATTCCATTAAATTCATTCGTATGGTGTGAAAAAAAATCTTTGACTTGTTTGTTTTGGGTAACTTACCTATTACAAAAAGTTACATTATATTAATAATTAGTTATTTTTTATCCTTATAGAATAATATTCACAAAATGTAATTATTATAAATATTATATTTATTTATCAAATACCATTTTAAAACTATCCAAGTGAGGTGGTGATAAAAAAACACATCATCCTAAGAGGCTGCATTCTACACAAATGCATGAGCGCCATTTTCATTTTTCCATTGATGGAAAGAAAGAAATGAATATAATTAGTTTTCATTACAGTAACATAATTTTATATTTAATACCATATTTATTACTTAAATCAGTTATTATAAGATTCATTTTATGGTGTTTATGAAAAAATGAAACACACCATCCCTGGTGGCTGTATTTGTCATGTAATATTGAGCGACGTTATGAATTTTTGAATGGTTGAGAGGATAGTAGATAATGAGTATTTTAAAAACATAATAAAATTTAATATAACTAATTAGATTATTATTATTGTTTTATTTAGTATTTAATATATTTGTTGTAGGTAGAAGACGAATTGAAATAATTTAAAAGAAAAATGAGAGATAATGATTTTTTACCATATTCTAATGGAAATATCAATAATTAATCATATATTAGTATTTGGTGAGACTAGTAGTTATAGAACATGTACAATAATATTTTTAATATATTAAAGTATATTTTTTTGATACAAAAGTATTTTTATATTTGCATATTTTTTTTGGTTAAGGGATCATTTTATAAGTGATAGGGATGAAAATTTTGTTAATAATAAATATATTATATAAAAGGAATTCCACAATCAAATTCATGTGGATAAAAAGTTTAAAATTTATGATATATGATTATTATTGGTCTATCCACTATTAATCCACAAAAATAATGGATTATTGTTTGAGATATAATGTAAATTTCCATTTAATTTAATTTTTTTCCTAACATTCTTTTTCGCTGAAAACTCAATATTAAACCCCAGTAACATATTTTATGAAGTAAAATAATACATCCATTATTAGGTAATTTGAATATTAATATTTCCAATATGGAAACTATTTCAAAATATTACAATTTTTAAACTGATAAAATCTAATTCTAAAATAATAAATGTATAATGCATTAAAATAAAATTTTGAAAATATAATATTAATTAATATTTAAAATTTTAGTCATAGGTTTATAAACTAAAATTAATATTTATAATAAATAAATATAAATATTAAATAATTTTTTATCATGGAAAATGTTTCATACATTTATAATTCATTATTATATTATTGTGATATCATAAAAGCCATAGAATTTTTTGAAACGATATTTTTCTCTATTTACATAAAAATAAGTCATTAAAATAAATAATCACCCAAATACTTTTTCACATATTGTAATGAAAAATGGCCATAATTTAATCGAATTATAATTCTAAAATTCAAATATTTATCTTTCAAATGAATATAAAAAACATACTGAAAATAAATTCATTTATATAAAAAGGATAATATAAACATTTGTACCCATAATCTTATTTCATATCTATTAAAAAATATGTTATTAATTATATTTTAGTTCATACATAAAAATATAACATTTTATCATAATAATATTTTATAAGTGGTATTTAATTTATTATGTTAAAATACACAACACTTCTCAAAAAAGAATCATTTGAAAAATAATCTTTTTTAACATCAAGTAATATTATATTTTATCCTGAAACTGTACCCATTTTTAATTGGATACAATATTTTATTTACTATACCTTTTATTCTAATCATAATTTTCCTAATTTTTTTCATTTAATATTTCATGACTAATTTATGTACCATGTTGTGGGTGAAAAAAGATATTAAATATTTTTTAAGAATAATTACTTGCTGAAATATCAAGGTGTTTCATGTTGTATTTAATCTAACATTGCATGTTATATTTATATCTTTCATGTTGAATATGTTTTCATGATGTGTATCATGAATTACTACTAGGTGATAGATGAATAATACGCTCGTAAAATATCATATATTTTTCCTAAAGAAAGTAATAAATAAAACTTTTCAAAGGGGTTATGATATTTTTAAAGAATATGAACAATAAAATATATATAAGGTAGAATATTTTATGGATAAAATGTATTATAGAATTTTAGAATTATATTCAATGAAGTTTATTGAAATTTATGAAGGAAAGAAATTGTTATAAATTATTTTTTCATGATTGTATATGGTAATGTTTTTGAAATATACATTACAAACATTAGTGAAATTTTTTGTTTATATGTAATAATGATCTAAATGATGGGTGATTAAAGATTAAAAATTATATAGATACATATGATCAATTTTTAGGTATTATAAGTGAATCGTTATAAATTGAATTTCCACATAAGAATAATGATTTTCAATATATGGGATGAATTGGTCTATGTGTTTTCTCCTAAGAGATATGTGAATGATCGACTGGATACATAAGTGGTACATTATGTATCAATAGGCTTCATACGTATGAATTAATAAATGAGTGGTTTCATATGTAATATTTTAATTATAAGTTGGATATATATGTGTTGGTGATGTCTAAGTGATGTAATATAAGAATTAACTATGTTTTTGAAATCTCACATAAGTGAAATTTTAATTTAGAAATGTAGATGTGACATCCTATAAGAATGGAATTAATTTTATAAATATCACAAAAGAAATGTTTAGATCATTGATTTTATATAAGAATTGAAGAATTAAAATTTTGAGGATTAATTATAGTATTTTCTAAATAAATTGTGTGAATGAATTAAATATGTAGATAATGAAATTATTATTGTAATGGAATTTAATAAAATTTTAAACAAAATATTATTCTCCAAATTTTAGTTGTTAATGATATGAAGATGTACCAAGGAAATAAAACCTATAATATTGATCAATTTAATTAATATATTATTTTCACATAATTATAAATTTTGAAAATAAAAAATACTGTGGATTTATGGAAGTATAAAGATTATATATATATATATATATATATATATATTTCAAAAGATAATAAAAAATGTAGATAGACATAGGAACATCATTGATATATTATGTAATGATAATAAAATTGTTTGAGAAATATAGATAGATGTTTTATTTTCATTGATATAATTAATAATGAAAAAATAGAGAATGTGTCTATCGTTAACATATTTAGGGAAAATAGGGATTGGTGTAATGTTTTGTAGAACAATTGGTAAAATAAAAAATTATACTATTCAATTTTCTAATGATGGAATGATAATAAACTACAATTATTTTTGAATACATTGGACTAATACTAATCCCATATATTTTTACATATATTTTGTGTGAAGGAGGTGGTTAATAAAAGAAATGAAAATAACATAATTTCTAAACCCTAATTTTTTCCCTGTTATTTAATTTATTTTATGGTCTATAATCTTTTTTTATTGCCATTTTCGATGAATACCAAGTGATATTTCACATTTTGGAGTATTTAATCAGTTTTTAACCCTCTGCATACTAAGTACCATTAAATAGAAACCATGAGACTATGATTATATTATAGGAGTTTTTATATAATTGTTATATTGAAAATTTTTAATAACGTTGGAAATACATTGTTGAGTCTGTACAGTGAAAGTAATAAGAGAACCCATTCGGAAGCATTGTGTGTCTGGGAGATCGAGCATGACCTGGGCACAATCAAAGGAAATAAAGCAACAATACTATGGGGGAGTCCTCATTTTTAGAATAAAAATTTTCATGGTTTCCTCATAGCATACAAAAAATGATTCCAAACCATTAGAGTATTGATTTTCTATATAATAGAAGGTTTATCGTTGGAGCACAGTTTAGTAAATTTTTTGACCAAAGTATGTTACTTTCCCAGAATTCCAAAAACTTGAATTCAAAATTATACCCATCCTAAAAATAAAACATCATCTGATCCTCCAAAACTACAACTTGATTTTTTCACATGAAGGGGTTCACAAACCCCTCTACCTTTTTTCATCCTCCATTATATGAAGAACCGCTATTAATTATAGGTTTTTTTCATTATATTAAGTATTTTTTTCAATATACTATTATTCCTATATTATTTTTTACGTCTTCCTTGTCTTTTTTTCTTATTGGGTAAACCCTATTGTAAGGTTTTCATTTTTTGGATTTAATATTTTGATGATAGGGTGGGATTTTGGTCTCTTGGATCTTATTCTACTTGATATTCAATGTTTCATTACATCCTCACATCATTGGGGGGGGGGGTCCATCAATATAGTCATGTAAAACAAGTAATGTTTCACTTGAGATTTTCAGAATGAATTTTAATTATTTTAATCACATTCATTAATTCATTAATTAGATTGTGAAAATTATTTATGACAATCAGTGGTCTTTGAAAGGAATTTTCATGGATCTATATCATTATAAATATATGGACTAAATTTATATTTATTCTAGTTTCATGATAAAATTTCCGTATGTCCTTTAAAATAGATTTTTTTTTAAAAACATTGTTTACCTTTTATGATTTCTTGAAATTGGTTACTCATTTGAATTGAGTTTTTTATAGATGATTTCCTCTTAATGTATTTTGTTCTTTTAAATGAGAAACTATTTTATTTTTTTAAAATTCTTCTTATATACATGTTTAATTAGACTCTTGAAATTTCTATGATTATCCATATATATATATATATGGGTTCTATGTGAATATCTATAAGTTCATGGGGTTCACTTAAATACTTTTCATTTATATGAATGGAAATTCCATAGAATATTTACTTTTAAAGACATTATATTATCAAAAGGATTCATGGTCCCTCAATATTTTTCATAATATTGTTTGAGTGGATCATAATAAAACATTCTTAAATAGAACTATGATAACATGAAAAAATGTTTTGATGAATTCCTTTTCATTCAAACTAAAAATTGTATGAATTTTATTTTCAATAGAAAAAAATTATGAATATAAAAATTAAATTCCCAATTGATACTTTTAAATTTGTTTCCGAAAGAGATATTGCCACTATATGATTAATTTAGTTAAAGCAGGGTCTTTATAGGTATGGTTCTAGGACGTAGGATTTTCATGTATGATGGTTTATAATTATTCACTATTAAGAGGTTACATTTGTAATTTCTTCCTCCCCATTCCTTTATTAATGTCCTGGGATGATAAAAATTATCTATAGGGTAGGGAGATGGTTACTATTATGTATTTTTTAGATATAGTTGATTACACATTGTAGGTAATGGGAATGGTTCTTTGTGAAACAGGTTAGGGTAGTTGAGAGTATCTGAATTGTTATAGAATATGAAATGCATCAATAGGATGACAGATGGTTCCACACTAAGTATATCTTAGATCACCTCTCAATATGTTTAATAAATTACACTAATGACATAAATTTATTTTTATAATTGTTTATTAGAATCTTTTATTTAGGTTTTACATTATTTATACATTAATGATGACATTTTTCTCTTGTGGTATTGTTCAATATAGTATACATTATATATAATGTTTTTTTATCATTGTTTCTTAATAACAAAATTGGTTTGTGCTTATTTCCATTGAATTGGTTTCTAAACTAGATTTTTGAAATGTAAATGTTTTCAAATGATAATATTAGATGTACCAAAAAAATAATATAAAAATAGTTGTGTTTGTTTTATTAAATGTTGAATACATAAATTATATTTATAATTTAGAAGTTGTTTTTATAACAAATTTTAGAAAAATTAATTCCTTGATTATATAGTGATTACCTATTATGTTACTTTATTCTCTCACCATACTAGTGATAATTTACATTGGTTGACTTGAATTATTTTTTAGGGTCTGGTTTCATCTAATTGGCACTCATCATTTATGTTGGTCACTATGTATGGATGGGGACCAAGAGGTCACAACGAGATTATATTTGGTTTAATTTTTTTATAGTATTTTTTATATATCATGTATCTAGATCTTGTTTTGGTTTTTTCACTGTCACTTAATTTATATTAACAACTTTATTTGTTATATTTATTTGTACAGACTTTATTTTTTATTATATATATGTTACTTATTGAGAGAATTAAACACCAATGATTTTTCTATAATACCTTCATTCTTAATGTTATCTAGTGGGGATCATGGAATCCAACTTTGGTGTGTCATGAGAAATATTAGGTGTCAGATTTATGGATGAACATGGTCGGTTCAAGAACAAATGGTATCAGAGAAACCCATTTTTTATTTGAGTAGTTATGTATATTTTTTAATTGGATTTTCATGACTATAGAGGTAGGTGTGAGAATTGATTCATGAACTGTTTCTCATCCCTAGCATATAGTAACCATGTTATTTAGGTTTTGAGTCTTTAATTTTGATATAATGTTTATGATGTTAATTCTATATCATTCATCAAATGTATTCATGTTTTGGTGGATGACAATGGGAGTGAATTGTTTTTAAGCGGTGAGCTTTCATGGCATAAAAAAGAATGTGGAGCCCCATGGCATGGTTCCATGTGTTCATTATGGTGGATGTGTACATATCACAAGGACATATAAACCATGTTTCCAAGACATAACAAACTACATATACTCTACTTAAAAGGATTTTGTGTAAGAATTTTTTTAGTTTTATTTGTATTATATAGAATGATTTTTAAATAAAAATGAATTTTGTTTTCTAAAATTTATAAAAAAGGATTAATTTTTTATTATAAATTGTTAATATTAATAGTAAAATTTGTGTTATGAAATATAAAATAGTAATAAGGAAAGTAATTATTTTATTTAAAAGTGGTCTGAAGGGGAAATTTGGTTTTAAAATGAAAATGTGTGAAAAACAGTTTTGGTATTTCTAATTGGTTTTAAGCGAAATAGATATGAATTTTGAATGAAAATTGTGTCTTTTAAAGGTTCATGTTGAACTCTGTTTTGTGTTTTGTTTTGCTTTTTGGAATTTTTTTTAGTTGAATCATAGTTCTATTTTGATTTCTTTTCAGTTTTATATTGATTTTGTTTTGTTTTTTCACATAATTTAGAATATGACACGAAAAATGATCCAGTAGGTATCTAGAGAAAATTTTACAATGTATAAATCTTACTAGACTACTAATCAAGTAGTGATATTTAGATTTTATTTATTGATACCTCTCATTTGAGAGTATTGAGTTTTTTCTAGTGTAAATTTAGTTTCTAGATTTAATTGGAAGGTTCTTTAGGTCTCTATCACCAGAAGATAATTTCCCATTAGTGGCGGTTTTTTCCATTTAGCGGCAGTTTAGACCACCGCTACATTGGTTGGCAGTGGTTTACAGAAACTGCCACTAAATTTGGTGTCAAAAAACTATTAGCGACTGTTTTTTACATTTAGACGCAGTTTAAGAAAAGCATCATAGCTTCCTCATTTCACGGTGGTTCTATTCACTTTAGCGGTGGTTTTTAAGAGCCTAAGATTTATTTTATTAGGGGTGGTTATAACCACCACTAATAAAATAAAATCCAATGGCCTTAAAACCACCGCTAATGTCACGAGAACCACCACGGAATGCACGCGGATGATGTGACTCCGTAGCGTCAGTTATAATAGCCGTGAAATGTAAAAATACTTATGTTTTGTGATGGTTAAAACCACCCTGAAAAGTAGACTAGAAACCAAAATTCGTCATCCACTTCACCACTTCCCATAAAAACAAATCAAACCATACACAATCTCATAAAATAACATCAACTAAATTATGTGATGGACCTTTCAAGTATGTTTTTGGATATATTGATGAATATTGGACTGGGATTATAGACATCCATGGGGTGTGACAATCCCTTGAACATGTTAATTTAGTTATTAAATGATAAATTGAAGGGTTTATGAGATTAAAGCAATTTTAGATATTTTTAGCATGTGAAGATGGAAAAAGTGGTTTATCATAACTTTTATGGTTAAATGGGTTATGAGATAACTAAGGGGATAAATAATGAATGGAAAATGTGGGAATATCCATGTTATAATATAGAATTGAAAATATTTACAATGGTTTTTGTTATGAAGGAATAATAAAATAGAATAGTTATGGAATTATGTTAAGTGCAGTGAATGTAATAAACTATGTTAATATTGGTGAAATGAAATAGGTTCACCCTTGATATTGTAATTTTTTAAAAATTTCAAGTGTGTTTGACCTTGTGGAATGTGTATTGATAGATTAGTAAATTATGAGGGACACAGTAGATCCCACCCATGGGTAAGAATTTTTTTACAAGGAATTCCTTATCTCTTATACAGGATGTCTAGACATGAAATTTAACATAATGGACTTGATATGATGTATATGGAGTTTCCAATTCTTGGATAGTGTATTGACATGGCTTTCTAGGCACTAAATCCTATGTGTATAATATGACAGGACTGATTAGTGCACCACAGTATATGAATTTGAAATAATTAATGAATTAACATTGTTGTTAATAAAAATGTAAAACCCATTTATACTATTTTATTACACTGGTAATGATGGTATATTATCCCCACACACCTCATTGGACCCTCAATACTAGTAGGAAGCCTCTTGTATATGAGAAGGAATTCCTATGGTCATGTGGCACATTGGTTTTGGGAACTAGTTTAGTGGAACCTAGGTAATGGCGTCACAATGTTTTATCAAATCCATTTTATTTTCTATTGAATAATTTTTTGGAAGGTTTAATACGATATTAAGGTTTTTCAGTCCTTGGTAATGTGTTTTTTGTGGGATTATCTAACCCATACATGGAGGGAAACCCCAGGTTCTCGGTTTGGGATTGTTGTTCTTGTTATTTGATGTCATAGTTGGATGTTATTTTACCTTGGGTGATACGCTAGTTGGGAGATATTATTGTTTTCTATGGTTTTATTCATGAACGACATGTAATTTTTTATATATTCATGAATAATTTTAGGAAATTTGGATTAATATAACATGAATCATATTATATTCCAATTGAAAACAAGGATATGTTTGTGATATGGAAAATGAAAATCATTTTATATTCCTTTCATAGAAAATAGTTCTTAATAAAGTGTTATCAATCCACATGTTTTTTTTATTCACGGTGTCCTAGGATACCAACGCCAGAAGGGTTTACCTTCATGGATGATGATATTGAATAATTACATATTATAATATTAGGCATTAAGAATCTATTCAACACATCAACAATGGGTTTAAATCCTAGTCATCCAAAATCTCAACTAACAATTCAATCACATGTCTAACTAGAATGATTTATAGCACACTTGAGGAATCAAGACAAAAAAAGAAACATCAGAAATCAATAAAATTCATCAATGGAAACATGAGAAATCAGGAAAATGTTAGGAAATGAAAATGATTGGTGGAAACTAGGTGACACACATGGTATAAATACAAACCAACTATTCCAATATTTTTTCAACACATCAAAAATACAACTACTCACTTTCTGAGGGTGCATCGTCGCCCTCCCAACCATCGTCACCCTGTCCACCTTCATCTCCTCTTTCTACTATCACCTGTAAGAACATTATATTGAAAATTAAATACTATTGTAGATTTATATTAAAATTTAAAACCTATAAATGTTTTCAAACTAAATTATTTTTATTTTTTGTGGTTTACCTGATGACCACCAGTTGATGCACTACCACCTGTGGTATACCATCTCAACTGCTGATGTATATCAGTCATCGCTTTCTGAAAACCGGATATCTAAGCCCCCTGATCGTGAACTATGTTTCGTAGAGAAGAAATCTCCCTCTGAGCATATTTGGGTATGGACTGACTATAACTAGGAGTAGATGCAGCTATAATCCCCGGTGGCATGACAAAGACCTCATATGGTACGGGTATGAAACCCATCTCACGCACTCTACCAGGGTGCTCCTTCCCAAGGAATTTAGCAAATGGGTCATCCTGGGAGACTGAGTAGGACTGCCCAGGATTGGCATCCCATAGTTCATTATTTTTTACCTATAAATCAAATATCAATATATATTAACATAGTAAAAACTAATAATATGTTATTATAATAAAAAATTGATTTCATAACCCAACTTCTTTGGAAGGCTCATTAACCAAACATCCTTCTTATTTTTTGTGAACATCCAACCAAAGTTCAGTTTGGGATGCTTCATGGCCAAAACTCCATGCCTGCATTAAGAAAAGATAAATAAACCATTCAATATATTAATAAGTAAATATTGTCTTAAAAATATTTAAAATAATTTAATGTTTAACAATGTCATTTATCTTCTAGAAAATATTTTGGAGCCCACAGTGTGAGGGATGACTTGCATAGCCCGGTTTGATGCATTCTGTCTTGAGAGATCTTGAAATAAATAAAATTAAATTTAATAGTAATGTTTCAATATCATCTCCTTTTCATATACATGTATAAATTTAAAATGAGGATCATATAATAATATATATTTCAATACCATCCGCTTCTCATCAAGTCATATGTCAACAAAAACATTCCACTGTTCATTCGGTCCCATGTTGTGTAGCTTCTCATACATTTGTTGCACGTTCAACAAAGTATTATTGATATCACACCACAATATCCATTTGAAATCTTTCCATTTTTACCTTGATTTTTCAACGTCCACTTCCATGCTATCATATCAGAAACTTTAATTTGGAAGAACATATGTATACAAAAATTCATTTTGAACATATTAGTAACATGACATTGAATTAAACAATAATGTAATAAAATTAACTTTATATGGGACTCAAAAATGTCATTTTTATGTCTAGGAGTCATATGTCTCCAATCATTATAAGAATTAGGAAGGGAAATGGGCTCCGCTGCAAGCTGCCCTAAAATATGACCAAGTAACCTCGTGGTGTCATTCGTAGGGACCCTATAAGAATCAAATGGATCGAATATCTTCTGGCCATTAATATTCCAAACTTCTGAAATTTTTATGTTTTTCTCTATGGTTTCTGTTTTTTCTTCTTCAAAGAGGAAACAATTGGTATAATCAAAATTCAATAATTTTATTTAATTAAAATTTGTACCAAGGACAGTGACACTCCAGTATGTCTGTGATGAACTGGAAGGAGTGTGTCGTCGCCCCACTACTGAGGCTTTTGAAGGAGGATTAGACAACTCAGTCTCTAATGGGACTACCATAGATGGTTTGAGAGATGGTGCATGGAGATATGGTGCAGGGGTGTAGGCAGCTGGTGCCTCAGATGCTATGGGGTGGGAGCCAGATGGATCTTCATCTGTCGCAGAACTAGATGAAATAGTGTACCGTTTTTTCCTTGGCAATCCTGTCATTTTATAAAATAAAATTTATTCCAGAATATATATATATATATAATTATGCAGAAAAAAATTATAAATGATAATCTATGACCATTAATAACATACAAAATATATATAACAATGATAATGAATCACTGCAGAAATGAAACAAGTGGTTGGTGAATGAATAAATAAATGTACATTAAGTCATTTTCCCTTTCAATCATGTTGGTTTCCGGCTCCATTTCTTCATACAATTCAATTATCCTTGCTATATTAATATTTTCAATATCATGATGGAAAAATAATTCTTCTTCCTGTTGTTGATGAAATTCAATTTCAATGGTCAAATCTTCCACTTCATCACCCATATCATACAAATCTCATTGTATTACATGAACCACTACACTACATAATTCATCCACAACATCATTCACATAATATAATATTTTTGATGGTGATGATAGGATATATGGATCATGCAATTCACGATCACCAACATCCATCATGTGAGAGAAGTTAAAAGAAGTAAATTGCATGGAATCTCTTTTAACACCTCTCATAATATCGACCCATTTTTAATTGAACAAAACAATATAAAAATGTATGTGGTAGTATAATCCAATGCTATAATGCATCATTCCATAATATCCCACTTCTGAAAATGTAAATTACCACTATTATGTGTTTTCAAACCCACTTCTTGATTGACTGTACGAAATCTAATGCCATTGACATTATAAGCGTCAAAATTTCTAACTTGTTTTATAGGACCACTAGAAAGAAACTTCAAATATTATGACATGTTTTCTCAAGGATCAGTATTCATGATCTGAAAAAGGAAATATAATTTAATTTATTTACAAAATTTATGGGTCAATCAAATATTTGTATTTATATCAATATTTGTGAACTTAAACGTCGTGAAAACCATTCTACATGCTCTTTATTCACACCATTTGTTATGTCATTCTCATTTCGGGGTTGGCCTATCTTTCATATCATTGTTTGTATCCTCAAATCTTCAATTAATGGATATGCAATTTCATTATTCCGCAGCACATATCTATGTGACTGTAAAAATTTCAGTTCTGTTAGTGTTACATTTGAGGTCCTCCCAACTAATCGGCCAATGGCAAGAAATATTTTTGATTTCTGATAAATTTGAGATTGGGTTCATGTGTTATCAACACGTCTAACTCAATTACATCTTATCATAATATCATCCAAATATCTTGAACAATAGGTAAGATACTCCTCATCCAAATATCGTTCAGTAATAGAGCATTTTGGTTGATCTTTATTTCTCACATATGCTTTCAAATGCCCAAGATATTTGTGAAATAAAATAATAATATTATGCATTTATTTAAATTCCAGATATTTTTTTATGTAAATAGAAAACATATAAAAAAATTCCTCTCAATTGGATACGTCCATTGATAGTGGACGGGGATAACTAATTTAGCTTCCTCAACCAAATGCACAGTTAAATGCATCATGACAGTAAAAACAAATGGAGGAAAGATCATCTCCATTGCACAAAGGGTCATTACTAACCTCTCTTGGAGGTTGTCAAGATGAAATGGATGTATATATTTCTCACATAATTGACTAAAAAATGTGCAGAATTAGAGTACAAAAGAACTAACCTTTTCAGGAAATAATGTACGCAATGTCAATGCTAGTAACTGTTGTAACAAAACATGTGAATCATGTCTTTTCAATCCATGTAACATACAATTATTCAAGTCAAGACACCTCAAGATGTTACCCGAATACCCATCATATACTTTCACATTCATTAAAATTAGTAGGAATATATCATTATCCCTATTTTCATTAAAAAATGTCTGGAGCATACTTTTCTTTCTCATCTAGCGAGACATCACGTTTTATGTTCATTACTTGTAAGGATTTTCAAGCATTGAGATGATCCTTCGACTTTCCATGCTCATTAAGTAATGTGAAACTAAAATTATCACAATCATTCTTCTAAATATGCATCACATTAAGATTATTCCAAAACAAATTAAATTCTCAATACGAGAGTTCGAAGAATATACTTTTTTTCTTTTATTATTGCGTTCTGATTTCACCTGACGATGCACTTCAGACCTGTTTTTCGCTATCATTCAAATGATGAACCTTCCCAAAATTTGTTTCAATATTTTCAAGTTGTGTTGATATCTTAGAACCAGTTAACAACTTTGGAGGTGGTCTACGATCAATATAACTATTAAATTTTGATATGTTCTACCGAAATCTATGAGATGCATTGTGAAATCATCAATGGAACAAGAATCACCATTTTCAACTATGAGGTAGCTGTTTGGGCTCAAAATCATAGTTAGAAACAAGACATGTCAAACCCATGTAAGTGTTCTATCCAAATAAATTCCCAAGCCTATGGAATACACTAATGGTCCACATTAAAGAAGCATGCATTTTGGACATTGTTTTAGAAGAGTCATAAAATGTCTCAACATAGTTACTTCATAACTCCTGCAATTCGTTAATCAGAGGCTGAAAGTTTACATCAATATCATTTATAGCAATTTTTTTTCTAGGAAAAATCATTGATGTGATAAAAGAGGTTTATTTCATACACATCCATGGAGGTAGATTATATGGGATCAAAACAACTGGCCAAATGCTATAACTGGTACTCAAAGTCCCAAATGTGTTGAATCCGTCGACAGCCAATCCTAATTGAACAATCCTAGGATCAGTTGAGAATTATAGATGTAATTAATCCAATGTCTTCCATGATTTGTAATCCCATGGATGTCCCATTAACCCATCATTTTTTTGTCTATAGAATCCCAATTCATGTGTTCAGTGGTTTTAGATGACATGAATAATCATTGCAATCGAGGATTCAAGGGAAAGTAACGCAAAACATTTGATGGTGTGTTTCTATTATTATTCTCCATGAAATTATGTTCATTCAGACCTCCAACATCACCCTTTGACTACCATCTAGAAGAAGAACATTTCTTGTAATTCTGTCTACTTGAATCCTCTCCCAAATATAGTATACAATCACTGGGACACGCATGTATTTTTATATAATTCAGACCAAGCTTGTTAATAAAATTTTTCATATCATAAAAACATTCTTGAATTTTTGATTAAGTAAATGCATCACGAATAAATTCCAATATCATGGGCATTGCCTTATTTTTAATTCCACATGGGCATTTGATATGGTACAACTTCAGTAGAAATGAAATCTTTGAATATTTCAAACACCCACTATACAACTCTTGATTTCCATCGTCAACTATATCATGAAATGCATTTTTCTTAGTGATGTTTTCTCTTACATTTGGCTCCAAAAAATCGAGAGGAGGATATAATGATATGTTACAATCTTGATCTTCTTGTGTTACAGTCTCAAAAACATCACTTGTCACATTGCAATTTTTAGTACCCTTGTAACGCCCTGACCCCAGTTACCCAGAGTCGGTGCATTATTACAAAACATTGGCATGATAAAAAAGGATCAAGTCTTGAAAGACCGATTTTTTTAGTAGTCTTGAAAACACTAGATATATTTATAAGTCTTACATTACATAATAAGTTAAAAAACTAAAAAAAATTCTTGTCTTCATATCCACTCATACTATCCCTTCAGGTCATTCATAAATTACTTCTTCATATCCTGGGAAAAATAAAAAATTGAAAGGGGTGTGATCAGATGCTCAGTAAGGATAAAAGTATAGAAGAATCATTCATTGATTAGCATAAACACTTAAATAAATGTATAAATAAAACAAAAGCCTTTTAAAATTGAATTTCAGACTAATAAAAAAAGATAAAATGAAATAATTCCATTTACTTATTCACATGGATATTCTACTTATAATGACCCATACATTACATATATTGTTAATACATCAAATTTGAAGCATACTTATTACAACATATTATAACCCCACTAAAGGACCGTATAAGTATAGTATCTTTAGAAACTTGGAAACATAAACAACTGGTTCATAAAGCATCTACTTTGCCTCCCATTTATTTCATCATATCAAGAGTCCCTTTTTGGAATATTCGACATAATAACCTTCTTCCTGACCTTGGGAAATAAAACATACAAAAGGGTTAGCTCAAATGCTCAGTAAGGGTAAACAAAAGAAATATCAATCACATCATATTCATAAGAACATAACATTTTTGAAATCTCAACCTTCAAAAGAGATCATAATTTCATAACATGGGATAAATCATAGTAGTGAAATGTAATCCCAATAATCATAACTTAAAAACATGAAACATTGTGGAATACACACACAATCATAGAGAATCATTTCATATTAGTCAAGACTCATTTCCAAGACTATCTTAGTGGACAAAGTCCATTTCTGAACCGATTCACCCTCGTTTTAGTCATGTTTCACTGAACTAGTATAACCTACCATTCCAGCCATGTCTATCTCATGAGATATAAAATCATTACCCAATTCATTGGAGGGAGATATAGGTCCCACCCATCTCATAATGATACCATTCTTATGTGTGCCACAAAATCATAAATCATACATCATGAATTAACCCATTTAATACAAATGGAAATCATGACATCATAAAACAATTCATATAAGATAAAGGAATTCATAAAAATAATTCCATTACAAAATAATCAAATCAATGTAATAATAGGGATAAAAACAGAACCCTTTATTATCTTAGATGCAAAATAATATTGATAAAACACTTGAACTCCATTCTTGAGGAAATATCTTTTCTTCTTCAAAAACATTTTCCCCCTCTTAAAATGTCATAAAAATTTAAACTAAAAGATTTGATTAAAAATAAACTTGAAAACATGTAAAGGAAGCTTCTTGGAAATAATTTTTTAAAAATCCATTCATTCCGTATAAGTTAAAAAAACATTCTTATGGTACTTTTGTCGGAAAAGTCAAAAAAGCACCTCGTACGAAAAACGACAAAAGATTCTTTTCATATCTTTTACTAAAAACTCACCGAAGGGTAAAATAGGATTTAATCATTTTTAGGTGGATGGAAATAATATTACATATTGAGGAAACATGGATTTGGATGATAAAATACACCCCAGTAAATACTAAAGTATAAACAATCTCGGATAAAAATGAGATTGTGATATTTCCCTTACCTTAGGTCCGTTTTGCTTCGTAAGTGTCCGAACCTCCGGTATAATGATTTAAATAATGTTGTTGACTTATTATAGAATCATACTTATTTTTATTATATCATATATGGTCATTTTCTTAGCTTCTTAGTAGTAATATTTCATTGCTACTTGTTATTCGGGTGTTTATAACTTTTTGTTCTTATGCATGTTTTGTCGAATAATTTCTTATTCTTCTCTTTAGGTTATAGATAACTCAATACCATAATGTTATTAGAGTAATATATATCATATTCATTCATTCAATTCATTTTTATAATCATAATGAATTGAAGATCATGTAGAACGAGTCGCATCACATCGTGGAGACGGTATTCCGTACGTACGCACGAGTGATGATCTCATTCCGATGATCGTGGAATTGTATTGGAGTGTATGTATACTATTTCAGAATCAGTATCACTTTATAATAGTCATATATAGTCATTATTTGCCCCATTATACACATCCAAGTAAGGTGGTGGTGGAAAATAGATTACACCACGGCGTGGAGACGGTATTCTGTACGTACGCACGCTCGATGATTTCATTTTCCGTAGGATGGATAGATGGTGAAATAGGGTTGTTTCATACATATAATAACATATCAGTATATGAGTGATACTGATGTTATTACTTCATAATGAAACAACTAATGAAGAAGAAGTGGAAGAAGAAATAAAGATAAAAGAATCGGTAATAGACATTACCTCTTCTTTGAAGTGCTTCTTGGAGACCGTCTTTTAGGGCACTAAAATTGGTCTTTGAAGAAGACCAGGACCTCTAGGATGTCTCTAGGGAAGTGTAGAGGAGGAATTGGCAGGGGTTGGACGATATTTAAGGCTCCAAGTGGTGTGAGGAAGTGGGGGAGGAGGTGCCCTTTTATAATGGAGGAGAGGGGAACCTTTGGGAAAACTAAAAATATTATTTTATTATAAAGTCATGTTCGGTTTAAAATAGCTCCAAATTGATATATTTCTATGATTAGGTTGGGATGGGTGGAAATCCTCTCATCCAATAGAATTTAGATAAGTTTAGGTTCCTATTTTAACCATAGATTTAACATTAATTTAAATAAGTTTACTTTTACCGTGTCTTCTTGTGTTCTTATACTATAAGGTTAATAAACATACTATAAGCAGCCAAACGAACCCCAAGTTGTTTATTATTAATATATATAACCTTATATAAGTCATTTGTCCGAACCTTATATATTTAGGAATAAAATAACAATTACTAATAAAAAAATTTTATTAAAAACTATTTTATGTCAATTTTGACACTATTTAGTAATTGATTTTTTGTGAAAATCATAACAGAATTATTAATTCGAACCAAATTAACTAATTCAATAATAACATGTCATATTAACCTATAAAATTAGTGGACTTCATAAAAAGTCTCATATTACATTTATTTAGGTGTCTATAACATTAATTATGTCAATATTTAATTAATAAGGTAATTACTACATCATCATTGTGTCATAAATAAATTAAATTATTTAATATCTAAAAATTACAAATAAAATACAATTATGTTCGAAATCTTTTTATATTTCTAATTAATATTTATAGTCTAATTTATCTTATTTATAACTCCATATTAAAAATTATTTACTTATTAAACTTTAATTTTAACTATTTTAGCCCTTCTTTAAATAAATTAACAATAAATGTCCTAATCTAATCAAAGTTGTCCTAAATGGTCATATTTTATTCCTAAGGTTGTTTTTGGTCGAATTAAACATGTCCAATAGAATTAGTACATGTGTTATGGTAATAATAATATCATTTTTACCTATAATTACCCTATTTACTTTTAACTGTGGTAAATAAAAGTAAAAAGTTACTATTCACCAAAAATTATTATCATCTCATTAAACCACATTTTAGTCCTTGATATTAACTGTGTCTCTCGGATTTTCAAAATTCCACTCACAGAAGAGGTAAAATTATGTATTATGAAAAATTCAGTTTTTTTAACTACCGCTTAGTGGTTTCACTCTTCATCAAAAATTTAATATTTTCAGAAAAATACCAAAATTTCACCCTAAGCTAATTTTGATATTCCGAATCCAAAAATTAAGTCCATTTTGAAAAATAAAATTTATAAAATTTAAAAAAGTGGTTATTACTATTCATAACGGCTAGTTTTAATAATATTTTAATAGCATATCTTTGTTTAGTGAAACTCGGTATTGCGTACGACGCAAGCTATCGAGGAAGGTCGCGATTTCGTGTAAAGCAAGCCAAGCAAGTGTTGCGTAGAAAAAGATTCCTTTGATGATTTATATAACATAAAAGTCTCAGGTTTTACATTACTACACTCTCTCTTACCACACACTCGGAGGATATACTTTGGATAATTAATGTTTTCTTTAAAAACCATATTTATGCATATATACCTCCTCAAAGAATTTTTTTTATGATTATGGATTATATCAATAAACAGTTAAATTTATGTTAAGTGTTTTACAATTTTGGAATTATGTATTTTGATTCATAAACTAATCCATTGTATGCCATTGTTTAGAAATGGAGCCTAGTTGAAGGAATAGAATCCATATCAACCCATGTAATACATGTAGGGATTTTCCTCCTACTCTAGAAAATTATAGTGGAGCTGGTGATGAAACTAGTGCTGATCTTCTTATCACCATACTGGGACAACTCCCTCAGTTTATGAATAATAACCTTACCCAAATGGATGGGATGTATCTTATTCATAACTATAATGATATCATATCTCTAGAAATTATTTTTATTCATCAAATGAAATTTATTCTTGAATAGATATGATGGGGAATGAATCTCTTCGCATTCGTGGAGACGGTAATCTGTACGTACGCACGAGCGACAATATCATTATTTTGATATTAAAATAATATATAATTGGATGGTATATCATGTATACAGAATCATTATCATGTTATATTTATTATTCACATGAATTAAACATCATTATTATACCCATATAAATAATAATATATAGAATAACAATTACACCACAACGTGGAGACGATAGGTCTTACGCACGCACATATGGTGACATGTCATTCAAGGTATGAAAAGAAAAATGAATTTGTTTGTTACATATTTATAATAACATCACAGTATATAGAAGATAATGTAGTTATTATTTTAGAATATAAATAACAATTAATGAAGAAGTTGAATAAGAAAGAAACTAGAAAGAGGGTGGTGAAAACATTACCTCTTCTTCAGGGTCTTCCTTTCGATTTGATCAAATGGGATCCTTAGGATGGCTTTATGATCAAACTAATGACTCTAGGTGTAATTGATGGTATTTGGGAGGATATTTGGGCAGAGTATGGCCGAGAAAAAATTCATTGAAGGTGTGAATAATTGGTTAGAAGTGGCGTCCTTTTATAAGGGGGAGGAGGGGCTCTTTAGGGAAAACATAAATTATTATTTTATAATAAATTCATATTCAATTAATAATGGCTCAAATGTAGATTATTAAAATACTATGGTTGGTATGGGTCTAAATCATTTCAACCAATATATATTAGATAGGTTTGGGTCATTATATTAACCTTGTCTATTAGTTTTAACTCTTGGTTAATTAGTTTGACACTTACCATGTCACATTGTATTTTTATATTATATAGTTAATATACTTACTATATACTTCCAAGAGACCACCAAGTGGTCCATTAAAGATACACCTATCATTATACAAGTCTTTTTTCCGATCCTTATATTTTTAGGAATTTAATAACAATTACTAATATAATATTTTTTTAAAAACTCTTTTTTTGTCTATTTTGACACTATTTGTTATTTCATTTTTGTGAAAATCATAACAGCATGATTACTTATAAAAAGTTATTTAAATCAATAATAACATGTCATATTAACCTATAAAATTCGTGTAATTCATTAAAATTCTGAAAAAATATTTATTGGGGTATTTATAATATCAATTATTTTAATATTTTACTAATAACGTAATTATTGCATCATCATTATGTCATAAATAAATTAAATTATTTAATGTCTAAAATTTATAAATAAAATACCATTATGTAGGAAATCGTTTTATATTTCTAATTAATATTTATAGTCGAAAATATAACATATAAACCCTATGTACGTTTTTTTCCTAAAAGATAAAAGCTTAAGTCATTTTTGTATTTACTTTAACTTAATTAATATAATGTGTCATTATCAGTTACAAGTGGATCAATGGGGTCCCAAAATCGACCCAAAGATTCCCATGGTCAGGTATGTATCAAAAAATAGGGTTAAGACACATTTTAGGGTAATTTATTATTATTAGAATATAATTTTTTCCCTTATTTACTGGATTTACCCTTTAACCATGGTAAATAAAATATTTACTGAAGTAATTATTCAAAATGTCTAAAAATAAAAGTTACCTATTTAAACAATTTGGAAATCATGATTCCAAATATGGAGTCCATTTTTCCAAATTCAAAACATAGAAGTGTCAGAAATTAATTTAAAATTAATTCCCACTGTAAAAACAAAAAGCGTGTTTTTAAAAGATAATAACTATCAAATGAGTGACCCTTGTTTATGTCTCTTTTAAATGTGAAATTATGTACAATGACCAAAATTTTATTAAATGGTATATATATATTGTAAATATACATTAAAACCACTCAAATAAATAATTTATAACTATTAATTATTTCGATTTAAAAAGTTGATTTTAATTAAAAATTAGTAATTATCACTATTCATCAAAATATGAAAGTTATCCGAAAAGTACCAAAATTTTACCCTAGGCTAATTTTGATTTTATGAATCCAAAAATAAAGTCCATTTTGAAATATAAAATTTATATAATTTAAAAAAAATGGGTAATACTATTCCTAACAGCTAGTTTTAATAGTTGTGGTGTGTGTGAGAACTTGAAGTTGCGTACAAAACACGCTTCTGTATTATTCAGTGAGAAGCATACCATCGAACCTTGGGGTGTTACATTCTACCCTCCTTAAATAAATTGCATCCTCGAAATTTTTAAAATTGCCCATTGGAATTTAATAGAATGTCCCACATCAGAAAAAGAGTGAATAATACTATCACATTAAAAGAAAGAAAGAGAAGTACAAAGGTCACCTGATATAACATATTCCTGGATTTCATGTAAAAAAACATGGATATGGATGATAAACAAAGTGTTATGTTTTGATGGAGTGGGATAGAAAACATGATCAAGAGTAAGTTAACAACAATAAAACCAGAAACTTGTGATGGGACAAACGGTCATTATTTTCCCAGTAGGAAAAGTAAACTGACAACATTATTATTATTATTTTTAAAGTTACATTAAATAATGATGAGGAATTCATTTCTGAGATTGACTAAAAATATAAAGAGATATACTTAATTTTTTAGTAAATATTCATTCTTTAATAAATTTCTACTACTGACTCATTTTTTGAAAAATGAGTATTCTAGAAGACTTGGTCACACTATAAGAGCTACAATAAAATTCTTAGAGAATCACATGATCCACGATGAATACACTATATGTTTACCTTGTCTTTAGAGATTAATCAAGACCAAAATGGTTAGTATAGGAACTGATGATCCCCCAAAAGGTTATTTCATTAGAGAAAGAAACACTATTCACAATTTCTAAAATTAAACCAACAATACCCCAAAGATAAATAAATATCATTAAAAAAGAATTGCCTTTAAAATGCTTTAATAAAATTTAAAATAATATAGAAACTCAAAACGTAGAGGAATTTGGTTATATGGTATTCCACGTTAAATGGTATCTCCAAATGACATCAATTATTCTTAAAGTCACATAATTAAAAGTAATTAACCCAATCACATATTCTCTATTATAGGTCAATCATTTCCATAAATAACCCAAATCACTATAAATCAACAATAAAAACATAGATAAAAATCCACCATTACTCTTCAAATGAAATCCCATACTATTCTATTTTCCTTGGGCATATAGTGTTCCCAACAAAGCGAACATCTTCCAAAATAACATTTATCACTTAATCACCAAATCATTTTCCTATACTAATGGTATTCATTTGATAAGACATAAGATCCCAAATCAAATTATTATTGATCAATAAAATCATTTAACTAAAAATAATAGTCACACTAACAAGGGACTTCATGTAGTCCAGTGATTGGTGATAAATTCCAATCACAATTTGGTTGTGGGTTCGATTCCCATAGCTTTTTCCGACGCGATGGGTTGTCACACGGTCTGTGTGTTGTCCTTTTTCAAAAACAATATTTTATAACATTATCAAAATGAGATAAATTCCTCAAAATATCGATAACATAATTTAACCACATATGTTATCTCATACCTTTAATTTTCATCCCAAATTATAATAACATTTAATTGCCTCAAACCTAATGATCATATAAAACCAAATGGTTATTTATAACTATATCCACAAGAGAAAAGATAATTCTTCCTCAAATATCAATTTCACATTTCAAACAGCAGGTTTAAAAATAGAAGAGAAAATTATTCCAAAGTAAATCCATCATCAAGGAGCACTAATACTTTTTAATTATTTCTCCAACCATTTATTTCTACATAGCTTCTTATTTGACAAAGAAAATATCCTATAGAATAGGAAATTCACTCAGGGAATGGCCAGGTCCCCTACATTTTTGGAAAATGACTATTAATGGATTCTTGGGACCATTATTATCTTCTTCCACAGTACTCTTCATTTTTCATCAGCAATTATTCACTTTATGTCCTTCCTTCATGCACGTAATGAATTTCTTTGACCCATTGAGACACTTTTCTGTGTGTCTACTTCCATATTTCATGCATGATGGAAATTGAGGATTCCTTTATTCGTGGTCTCCACTACTGGAGATCTTATAATTCATCACCTTTATCCTAATTGTTGAGTCTGGGAATTGGTTAATATATATATTTTTGATCATATTTTTGGAAAACTGATTTGGAATTAAGATGATATCTTTTACGGCTATCAAAATTCCATTTTGTTTCTCATTGACACCAACAGTCCCACCTTTTACATAATTCTAAAAGTCACTATGTCTTCCTTGGGAGCCATCCATTGACTAAAACCAGAAAGCATTATGTGGGTAAGAGTAGTCATAAAATAATTTAGAGAATATCATGTCACCATATTCTCAATTTGAAACACATTAGGATTAACCAAGGTCATTTACTCTCATCTTATATATAATATTTCAAATCGGTTTGTAAAGAAAATGTAAATTATCCTAAACATATCCCCGTGGAGTGTCGTAACCAAGACTGCAGCAAGGCCCGTTATCTTGCACCGGTTCCTGTTCGAGTCGAGCTCAAAGAGGTGTTTTCGGGTTTTACCCCTAGGTACATCTGTGCCAGGGCCGCCTCTACTGGCTCGTATCCAGACATGGATGTATTGGTCATAAAACTCACAAAATATCTACAATACCAAAGTTATAGGAAGTTCTTCTATTCTAAACCTCAAAGTCTATCTTAGGGCTATGTGCTCTAATTTGAGTTTATCTAAATCAAGCTCCCAAGGTTTGTACTAAACATCCTCTGATACCAACTGTAACGCCCCGACCCCAATTACCCAGATTCGATACATTATTACATAACATTTCCATGATAACAATTGATCAAGTCTTGAAATACCGATTAGTTTAGTAGTCTTGGAAAAACTACATATAACCATAAGTCGTACATTACATCATAAGGTAAAAAAATTAAAACAACATCTTGTCTTCATTTCCCTTCAGACTATCCTTGCAGGTCATTCATAAATTACTTCCTCACATCCTGGAAAAAATAAAACATTGAATGGGGTGAGCTCAGATGCTCAGTAAGGATAACAATATAGAACAATCTTTCATAGATAATCATAAATGCTTAAGGAAATGCATAACTAAAACAAAAACCTTTTAAACTTGAACTTCAGAATAATATGGCTAAGATAAAAGAAAATAATGCCATTTAATTATTCACATAGATATTCTACTGGTAGTGTAACACCCGAGATTTTTATGAGTAATATTTTGTTTTTATATATCATCAACGTAATATTTCACTACATACCAGCTTGGCTTACTTTACACGCAATTGCGACCTTCCTCGATAGCTTGCGTCGTACGCAATACCGAGTTTCACTAAACAATGATATGCTATTAAAATATTATTAAAACTAGCCGTTATGAATATTAATAACCACTTTTTGAAATTTTATAAATTTTATTTTTCAAAATGGGCTTCATTTTTGGATTCGGAATACCGAAATTAGCCTAGGGTGAAATTTTGGTATTTTTCTGAAAACATTCAATTTTTGATGAATAGTGAAACCACTAAGTGGTAGGTTAAAAACTGAATTTTGCATAAAACCTAATTTTACCGCTTCTGTGAATGGAATTTCGAAAATCTGAGAGACACGGTTAATATCAAGGACTAAAATGTGGTTCAATGAGATGAAAATAATTTTTTGGTGAATAGTAACTTTATACTTTTTTTACCGTGGTTAAGAGTAAATAGGGTAACTAAGGTTAATATGATATTACTATTACACTAACACATGTCCTAATTCTATTAGAAAAGTGTAATTCGACCCAAAAACAAACTTAGGAATAAAATATGACCATTTAGGCCCACTTGGATTAGATTAGGACATTTATTATTAATTTATTTAAAGAAGGGTTAAAATAGTTAAAATCAAAGTTTTATAAGTAAATCATTTTTAATATGGGGTTATAGATAAGATAAATTCGACTATAAATATTAATTAGAAAGATAAAAAGATTTCCTACATAATGGTATTTTATTTGTAATTTTTAGACATTAAATAATTTAATTTATTTATGACACAATGATGATGCAGTAATTATCTTATTAATGAAATATTGACATAATTGATGTTATAAACACCAAAATAAATGTAATTTGAGACTTTTTATGAATTACAATAATTTTCTAGGTTACTATGATATATTAATGTTGATTTAATCAAGTTTATTTGAACATATAATTCTGTTATGACTTTCACAAAAATCATATATCAAATAGTGTCAAAATTGACACAAAATAGTTTTTAAATCAAATATTATATTATTAATTGTTATTTTATTTCTAAAAATCTAAGGATCGGCCAAATAACTTAGATAAGGATATATATATTAATAATAAACAATTTGGGGTACGTTTGGCATGTTATAGTATGTGTATTAACCATATAGTGAAAGAAAACAAAAAGACACGGTAAAAGTTAAATTAATTAACTTAGAGTTAAATCTAATTGATAAGGTTAAAATAATACCCTAAACTTGTCTAAATCCTATTGGTTGATAGGATTTCGACCCATCCTCACTTTAGCTTCGAAATAAGACCCCTTGGAACCATTATAAACCGATTTTGACTTTAATATAAAATAATATTTTGAGATATTCCTAAGGTGCCCCTCTCCTCCCTTATAAAAGGGAACCTCCTCCCCCTCCTCCTCACAGCAATTTGAGCACTCAAGCTCGGCCAACCCCTGCCATTTTCTCCTCTCCAATTCCCTAGAATAATCCTAGAGGTCATGGTCTTCTTCAAAGACCAATCTTATTTCCCTAAGTGGAGGATTCAAAGAGGCGTTCCAAAGAAGAGGTAATATCCATTACCGATCTTTTCAATTTCTTTCTTCTTCAACTTCTTCTTCTTTAGTTGTTTCATGATAAAGTAATAACATCAGTATTACTTACATATTGATATGTTATTATAAATATGAAACAACCCTAATTCACCTTCTATCCATCCCACGGAAAAATGAAATCACCGCGCGTGCGTACGTACGGAATACCGTCTCCACGCCGTGGTGTATTCTATTTTCCACCATCACATTAAAAGGATGGGTATAATGGTGTAATGAGTAACTATTTATGATTATTATAAAGTAATATTTATACTGAAATAATATATATATACTCCAATACAGTTCCACGATCATAGGAACGATATCATCACTCGTGCGTACGTACGGAATACCGTCTCCACGATGTGAAGCGACTCGTTCTACATGATCATCATTACAAAGTAATTATATAAATGATTTGAATGAATAAATATGGTATATGTTACACTAATACCATTCTGGATATAAGGTATCTATAACCTTAAACGAAGAATAAGAATGTATTCGGAAAAACATGCATAATAACAAAAGGCAATAAAGACTCGAGTAACAAGTAACAATGAAATATTACTATCAAGAAGCTAAGAATATGACCATATATGATATCATATCAATATGTATGATTCTGGAATAAGTCAATAACATTATTTAAACCAGTATACAGGAGATTCAGACACGTACGAAGCAAATTGGACCTAAGGTAAGGGAATTATCACAATCTCATTTTTATCCGAGATTGTTTATTCGCAAGTATTTACTGGGGTGTATTTTATCATCCATACCCACGTTTCATCAATATGTAATATTATTTCCATCCACCTACAATTGTTTAAATCCATTTTTACCCTTCGGTGAGTTTTAGTAATATGTATGAAAGGAATCTTTTGTCATTTTTCGTACGAGGTACTTTTTGACTTTTCCGAAAAAAGTACGAAGAATGTTTTTTTTAACTTATACGGCATGAATGGATTTTTAAAAATATTATTTCCAAGAAGCTTCCTTTACATGTTTTCAAGTTTATTTTTAATCAACTTCTTTTAGTTTAAAATTTTATGATATGTTAAGAAAGGAAAAGTGTTTTTGAAGAAGAAAGTATATTTTCCTCAACAATGGAGTTCAAGTGTTTTATCAAAATTATTTTCCATCTAAGATAATAAAGGGTTCTGTTTTTATCCCTATTATTACATTGATTTGATCATGTTGTGATGGAATTATTTTTATGAATTCCTTTATCTTATATGAATTGATTTATGATGTCATGATGTTTCAAAAATCCCATTTTTGTTACATGTGTTATGAGATGATGTATGTTTTATGATTATGTGGCACACATAAGAAAGGATTAATTATAAGATGGGTGGGACCTATATCGCCCTCCAATGCATTGGGTAAAGATTTTATATCTCATGAGATAGACATGGCTGGAACGGTAGGTTATACCGGTTCAGTGAAACAGGACTGGAACGAGGGTGACTCGGTTCAGAAAGGGACTCTGTCCACTAAGATAGTCTTGGAAATGAGTCATGACTAACAAGGAATGATTTTCTATGATTATGTGTGCATGCCACAAAGTTTCAAGTTTTATGTTATGATTATGGGGATCTCATTTTCACTTCTATGATTTATTCCATGATAAGATATTATGATCTCTTTTGCAGGTTTTGATTTTCATAAAGATATGATATGATTTTTATTTCCTTTATTTTCCCTTGCTGAGCATTTGATCTCACCCTTTTATGTTTTCTTTTCCCCAGGTTAGGAAGATGGATATTATGTAGAATATGCTAAAAGGGACCCTAGATATGATGAAATAAATGGGAGACACTGTAGAAGATTTATGAACCAGTTGTTTATGTTTCCCAGTTTCTAAAGACACTATACCTATATGGTCCTTTGTGGTTTTGTCATATGTTGTAATAAGTGTGCTTCAATTTTGAAGTATTAACAATGTATGTAATGTTTGGGTCGTTATAGTTGGTATCAGAGGAAAGGTATAGTCAACCTTTGAAAACTAGGATGTGAAAGCCTTAGTAAGAACCCTATGGATAAGACTAAGAATAGAACACAATCTTAGTGTTTTAGAAATGGCCATGAATACCCTAGGATAAAACCTTAAGTGTGAAATTTTATCCTTGATTATGTGGTTTTCCTATTATAATTAGTGTTGCTCACACTATTCTTCTTGGTTTTAGTCAATGGCTGGAACCCGAAGGAACCGTGTTAAAGCGGAATGCGATGGGAAATGAAATGATTGTCCCCCTGAGCAACCAAACGATATGGGAGCTGGAATGCAAAATCTTGTTGCCATGCTCACACAACTTTCTCAAGCTATGTATCATGCAGGACTTCCAAACGATCAAAGGAAGGAGCAACATTCTGTTGAATCCTTTATGAGGCAGCGTCCACCTTCTTTCAGTGGGTCTGCTGATCCATTAGATGCTGAACAATGGATTAGTACTACTGAAATGATATTTTCAGTTCTTCAATGTTCTGAATATGATAAAGTCATCCAAGCAGTGTATCGTTTGGAAGGAGATGCTGATCAATGGTGGAATCTTATTAAGAATACGAGGAAAAGGGATGAAATTGAGTCTATGGAATGGGACGAGTTCAAGAACTTATTTTTCAATAAGTACTTACCTCGTTTTCTCCAAACAAAGATGGAGAAAGAGTTTCTTGAACTGAAGCAAAGGGATGATGAATCTGTTGGTACCTATGAAGCAAATTTTACAAGACATGCAAGGTACGCTTCTGGTATTATTATCCAACCTGAGAGTAAGATCGATCGATTCTTTAGTGGCTTAAAACCAAGTCTTCGAAGGGCATTATCCATAAGGGACTTCAATAGCTACGAGGAAATCGTTCGATGTGCTCTCAATGTCGAGATGGAGATTGGAGTAACCCATCAGTCACATGGGTTTGATAAGAAGAGGAAGATGGAATTCAAAGAAAAATCTAAAGAGCACACGGAAAAGAAGATGAGCTTTTCCTTATGCTCAAAGTGTGGAAAGAAACATGGAGGGAGTTGTCTTAAAGGGACAAGTAAATGTTTTAAATGTGGAAAAGAAGGTCATCGGGCATTTGAATGCCGTGATAATGGGAAGAAGATGTCTAATGACGCAAACAAAGGAAGGGATACACAGAATGAACCTACTACACTTCAATGTTTCAAGTGCAAGGAGATGGGGCATTATGCCAATCAATGCCTAAATCCAAGGGTTGATGATGATGGTCGACGTCAACAAAATCTTAAGGCTAAAGACAAAGGAAAGTCACATGCAATTTCTATCAGCGATGTGGAGTACGATAACGAAGTGGTGAAAGGTACACTTACCATCCACTCTAAAGTAAAAAATGTTTTATTTGATTCTGGATCCACCCACTCTTATTTCTAATGAATTTTCTAAGGGTATCACCGTATTACCTCAACAATTAGATGTTGATTTAGCTGTGACAACACCTAATGGCACAACAGTCGCATCAAAAGTTTATAATTCTTCTCCGATCGAAGTTTGTGGGAAAGTGCTTCATGCAAATCTTGTGATCCTTCCTTTAGTGGAATTTGATGTGATTCTTGGCATGGATTGGCTTTCTCTACGTGGAGCTCATATCAATTGCCAAAGAAGGGAAGTCACATTTCATATTCCAGATCAATCTACGATCGTCTATCAATGCACGGATGAACATAACCTTCCAGTGGAAATTCCTTCCATCTTATGGGTCTTGATTCCACTAAATGAAGGTTATTTATCTCAAATGGTTGGTGAGAAACTCACGATTAAGAATATTCCCATTGTACGGGAGTTTGATGACGTCTTTCTGGAGGAATTACCAGGTCTTCCACCAAATCGTGAAGTTGAGTTTTCAATAGAACTCGTACCGGGCGCTTTTCCAATTTCAAAGACACCTTATAGAATGGCCCCAATTGAGTTGCAGGAATTGAAGAAGAAACTCCAAGAGAATCTTGATAAGGGATTCATACGCCCTAGTGTGTCACCTTGGGGAGCACCTGTTCTATTTGTTAAGAAGAAAGATGGTTCCATGAGACTCTGTATTGATTATCGAGAACTTAACAAGATCACTATCAAGAACAAATATCCTCTCCCACACATTGATGACTTATTTGACCACCTACGCGGAGCTCAATACTTATCCAAGATTGATCTTCATTCAGGGTATCATCAATTAAGGGTAAAAAGGGAGGATATACCAAAGACGGCTTTCCGTACAAGGTATGGACACTATGAATTTATAGTGATGCCATTGGGTCTTAATAATGCCCCTGATATCTTCATGGATCTAATGAATAGAGTCTTTAGAGACTATCTTGATCAATTTGTGGTAGTCTTTATAGACGATATTCTTGTCTATTCGAAGATCAAGGAAGAGCATGAAGATCACTTGAGAATTATATTGAAGACCCTGAGAAAGGAGAAGTTTTATGCCAAATTTACCAAGTGTGAATTTTGGCTTCAAAAAGTTGCATTTTTGGGTCACATAATCTCAAAAGAGGGGATATTTGTGGATCCAGCAAAACTAGAGGTTATCGAAAGATGGTCGAGACCAACAACAGTAACTGAGATCCGATGTTTTCTTGGTTTGGCTGGATATTATCGACGTTTTTTAAAGGATTTTTCACGATTATCTAATCCACTCACCAAGTTGACTCGGAAAGGAGTTAAGTTTGTTTGGACAGAGGAATGTGAAGAGAATTTCAAGGAGTTGAAAAGAAGGTTATCCAGTGCACCTGTGCTCACGACAGTTGAAAATCCATGAGCAAAATTACCCAACACATGATTTGGAGTTGGCTGCGGTAATCTTTGCATTAAAGATTTGGAGGAATTACCTTTATGGTGAAAGGTGTGATATTTATACTGATCATAAAAGTTTAAAGTATATTTTCACACAAAAGGAGCTGAATATGCGTCAAAGAAGATGGTTGGAGCTGATTAAGGATTATGACTGCTCAATCCATTACCACCCTGGGAAAGCAAACAAGGTGGCAGATGCATTAAGTCGACAAGACCATGCTAGTTTATCCATGATGAGGATCACAAAAGATCCAATATTTATGGATTTACAAAGGATGGATCTTGGAATTATAATGGAATGGGAAAAATCTTATCTTTCTCAAATGAATGTTCAACCATATATACATGTGGAGATTAAAGAGGCACAGAAAGAAGATGTCGAGTTACAAAAGAATTTGAGAAATGTTCCTGAATTCAACCTTGATTGTGATGGGATAATAAAGTTCAGGAATCAGGTTTGTGTTCCTTCCATCCCCGAATTAAAGAAGGAGCTGCTGGATGAGGCTCATAGTTCATCATTCTCTATTCATCCTGGAAGCACGAAGATGTATAGGGACCTGAAAGAGTACTTTTGGTGGGATGGCATGAAAAGAGATGTTTCTGAATATGTCTCTCGATGCTTAGTTTGTCAACAAGTTAAAGCTGAGAGACAAAAGTCTAAGGGGATGTTACAACCATTACCCATACCCGAATGGAAATGGGAAAACATCACTATGGACTTTGTCACAGGACTTCCTAAAACATCCAAAGGCAATAATGCTATTTGGGTCATAGTTGATCGTCTTACAAAGTCTGCACACTTCATTCCAATTAGAGAGGATTTCTCTCTAGATCAGCTTGCAAGGATATATGTAAAGGAAGTGGTAAGATTGCAAGGAGTACCACTTTCTATTATATCTGATCGGGATCCAAGATTTACCTCGATGTTTTGGCGAAGTCTTCAGCATTCTCTGGATACAGAGTTGAGTTTCAGCACTGCTTATCATCCCCAGATAGACGGTCAGTCTGAGATAACAATTCAAACCCTAGAAGATATGTTGAGAGCTTGCTCTATGGATTTAAAAGGAGGTTGGGATCAACACCTACCTTTGGTGGAATTTTCTTATAATAATAGCTTTCACTCCAGTATTCAGATGGCTCCTTATGAAGATCTCTATGGAAAGAAATGCAGGACTCCAACTTACTGGGATGATGTTGGGGAACGAAAGCTATTAGGACCTGATCTCGTTGATGAAATGGAAGAAAAGGTCAGATCTATTCAACAACACATAAGAGTAGCTCAGAGTCGACAGAAAAGTTATGCCGACAACCAAAGAAAAGACCTAGAGTTTGAAGTTGTTGATAAAGTGTTCTTACAAATATCTCCCTGGAAGAGGGTTATGAGATTTGGAAAGAAGGGGAAGTTGAGCCCTAGATATATCGGTCCTTTCGAAATACTGGATCGTGTTGGAAAGGTAGATTACCGATTGGCGCTTCCACCGAATCTCTCTCAAGTTCACGATGTGTTCCATGTATCTCTCCTGAGAAAGTACATACCATATCTTTCACATGTACTCAGCTCAGAAGTTGTACCGCTAGAGCAAGATCTTTCTTATGAAGAACAACCGATAGAGATTCTGGATCGTAGCGAATAAGTCCTACAAAACAAGACCACTCGCTTGGTGAAAGTTTTATGGAGGAACCACCAACTTGAAGAAGCTACATGGGAGCTTGAGGATATGATGAGGGAGAAGTATTCTCATCTGTTTGTTACAAAGTGACGAATTTCGAGGGCGAAATTCTTTTTAAGGGGGGTAGAATGTAACACCCGAGATTTTTATGAGTAATATTTTGTTTTTATATATCATCAACGTAATATTTCACTACATACTAGCTTGGCTTACTTTACACGCAATTGCGACCTTCCTCGATAGCTTGCGTCGTGCGCAATACCGAGTTTCACTAAACAACGATATGCTATTTAAATATTATTAAAACTAGCCGTTATGAATAATAATAACCACTTTTTGAAATTTTATAAATTTTATTTTTCAAAATGGACTTCATTTTTGGATTCGGAATACCAAAATTAGCCTAGGGTGGAATTTTGGTATTTTTCTGAAAACATTCAATTTTTGATGAATAGTGAAACCACTAAGTGGTAGGTTAAAAACTGAATTTTGCATAAAACTTAATTTTACCGATTCTGTGAATGGAATTTCAAAAATCCGAGAGACACGGTTAATATCAAGGACTAAAATGTGGTTCAATTAGATGAAATAAATTTTTTTTCTGAATAGTAACTTTTTACTTTTTTTACCACGGTTAATAGTAAATAGGGTAACTAAGGGTAAATATGATATTACTATTACCCTAACACATGTCCTAATTCTTTTGGACAAGTGTAATTCGACCAAAAAACAAACTTAGGAATAAAATATGACCATTTAGGCCCACTTGGATTAGATTAGGACATTTATTATTAATTTATTTAAAGAAGGGTTAAAATAGTTAAAATCAATGTTTAATAAGTAAATCATTTTTAATGTGGGGTTATACATAAGATAAATTCGACTATAAATATTAATTAGAAATATAAAAAGATTTCCTACATAATGGTATTTTATTTGTAATTTTTAGACATTAAATAATTTAATTTATTTTTGACACAATGATGATGCAGTAATTATCTTATTAAGGAAATATTGACATAATTGATGTTATAAACACCAAAATAAATGTAATTTGAGACTTTTTATGAATTAAAATAATTTTCTAGGTTACTATGATATATTAATGTTGATTTAATAAACGTGATTCGAACATATAATTCTTTTATGACTTTCACAAAAATCATATATCAAATAGTGTCAAAATTGACACAAAATAGTTTTTAAATCAAATATTATATTATTAGTTGATATTTTATTTCTAGAAATCTAAGGTTCGGCCAAATAACTTAGATAAGGATATATATATTAATAATAAACAATTTGGGGTTCGTTTGGCATGTTATAGTATGTGTATTAACCATATAGTGAAAGAAAACAAAAAGACACGGAAAAAGTTAAATTAATTAACTTAGAGTTAAATCTAATTGATAAGGTTAAAATAATACCCTAAACTTGTCTAAATCCTATTGGTTGATAGGATTTCGACCCATCCCCACTTTAGCTTCGAAATAAGACCCTTTGGAACCATTATAAACCGATTTTGACTTTAATATAAAATAATATTTTGAGATATTCCTAAGGTGCCCCTCTCCTCCCTTATAAAAGGGCACCTCCTCCCCCTCCTCCTCACACCAATTTGAGCACTCAAGCTCGGCCAACCCCTGCCATTTTCTCCTCTCCACTTCCCTAGAATAATCCTAGAGGTCCTGGTCTTCTTCAATGACCAGTCTTAGTTCCCTAACTGGAGGATTCAAAGAGGCGTTCCAAAGAAGAGGTAATATCAATTACCGATCTTTTCATTTTCTTTCTTCTTCAACTTCTTCTTCTTTAGTTGTTTCATGATAAAGTAATAACATCAGTATTACTTACATACTGATATGTTATTATAAATATGTAACAACCCTAATTCACCTTCTATCCATCCCACGGAAAAATGAAATCACCGCGCGTGCGTACGTACGGAATACCGTCTCCACGCCGTGGTGTAATCTATTTTCCACCATCACTTTACAAGGATGGGTATAATGGTGTAATGAGTAACTATTTATGATTATTATAAAGTAATATTGATACTGAAATAATATATATATACTCAAATATAGTTCCACGATCATAGGAACGATATCATCACTCGTGCGTACGTACGGAATACCGTCTCCACGATGTGAAGCGACTCGTTCTACATGATCATCATTACATAGTAATTATATAAATGAGTTGAATGAATAAATATGATATATGTTACACTAATACCATTCTGGATATAAGGTATCTATAACCTTAAAAGAATAATAAGAATGTATTCGGCAAAACACGCATAAGAACAAAAGGCAATAAAGACCCGAGTAACAAGTAACAATGAAATATTACTATCAAGAAGGTAAGAATATGACCATATATGATATCATATCAATATGTATGATTATGGAATAAGTCGATAACATTATTTAAACCATTATACAGGAGCTTCGGACATGTACAAAGAAAATTGGACCTAAGGTAAGGGAAATATCACAATCTCATTTTTATCCGAGATTGTTTATTCGCAAGTATTTACTGGGGTGTATTTTATCATCCACATCCATGTTTTATCAATATGTAATAATATTTCCATCCACCTATGATTGTTTAAATCCATTTTTACCCTTCGGTGAATTTTAGTAATATGTATGAAAGGAATCTTTTGTCGTTTTTCGTACGAGGTACTTTTTGACTTATCCGACAAAAGTACGAAGAATGTTTTTTTAACTTATACAGCATGAATGGATTTTTAAAAAAATTATTTCCAAGAAGCTTACTTTACAAGTTTTCAAGTTTATTTTTAATCAACTTCTTTTAGTTTAAAATTGTATGATATGTTAAGAAAAGAAAAGTGTTTTTGAAGAAGAAAGGATATTTTCCTCAAGAATGGAGTTCAAGTGTTTTATCAAAATTATTTTCCATCTAAGATAATAAAGGGTTCTGTTTTTATCCCTATTATTACATTGATTTGATCATGTTGTGACGGAATTATTTTTATGAATTCCTTTATCTTATATGAATTGATTTATGATGTCATGATGTTTCAAGAATCACATTTTTATTACATGTGTTATGCGATGATGTATGTTTTATGATTATGTGGCACACATAAGAAATGATTCATTATAAGATGGGTGGGACCTATATCTCCCTCCAATGCATTGGGTAAAGATTTTATATCTCATGAGATAGACATGGCTGGAATGGTAGGTTATACCGGTTCAGTGAAACAGGACGGGAACGATGGTGACTCGGTTCAGAAAGGGACTCTGTCCACTAAGATAGTCTTGGAAATGAGTCATGACTAACAAGAAATGATTTTCCATGATTATGTGTGCATGCCACAAAGTTTAAAGTTTTATGTTATGATTATGGGGATCTCATTTTCACTTCTATGATTTATTCCATGATAAGATATTATGATCTCTTTTGCAGGTTTTGATTTTCAAAAAGATATGATATGATTTTTATTTCCTTTATTTACCCTTGCTAAGCATTTGAGCTCACCCTTTTATGTTTTCTTTTCCCCAGGTCAGGAAGATGGATATTAAGTAGAATATGCTAAAAGGGACCCTAGATATGATGAAATAAATGGGAGACACTGTAGAAGATTTATGAACCAGTTGTTTATGTTTCCCAGTTTCTAAAGACACTATACCTATACAGTCCTTTGTGGTTTTGTCATATGTTGTAATAAGTGTGCTTCAATTTTGAAGTATTAACAATGTATGTAAAGTATGGGTCGTTATAGGTAGAATAATTAAATGCAATATCAATAGCCACTTTCATAATGATGTAATAAATAATGCCAGACTATCATAACCACATAGCCAAGGCCTCGTCCCAAGACTAAAAATAATATTTTGTCAAGCCCTTGTGCCAAGACACGAGTTTGTCTCATGAGATCTACCGATTCATAAAGGATCTATAGTGGGTTCCACCCATCACTTTCAAAGTCCAATGGATTCCTCATATGAAATGTTTGAAACATAACATAATCATTCATATTAAAAATAGCATACAAAATGTCAATTCTTTTCCACAAACCATGAATGGTATAAAAATAGTACATCCACAGTCAAACATAAATAATTCGATACAATATGGAAGATTTTTTTGTAACAGATTAACCTCAATCGAGAATAATGAATGATATTTACATAGAAGAAATCAAAACTATTTGAGAGAAATATCCCCCTTTTTCTTGAAAACATTTAAAAGTCACATTATTTGTCAAGAAGCTGTTTAAAATGGATTTTTGAATCAATCTATCCCAAACCACTTTGAAACATTTAAAAATGATTTTAATTTTAAAACATTAATGTCCATATAAATAAATCCTTATAACCATTTTTAAAACATGGACATTAATGTGAAATATTTAGATGAATAAATCTTTAAAACATTTAAAATGATATTTTTGTTAGAGTTTCTAACCAAAAGGGAGACACTTGAATTCAAATAATTGATGTATTAAAAACATTTTAATATCATGACAATAAAGGGATTCCTGATATACTATATCAAAGTATATTATATTGACCATACAGAGGTGATTTGGTGTATAACAACAAAGAAGTCTCAATGGAATGTAAATTGAGATGAAATCACTTATAAAGATTGTATCCTTAGGTTAAGGATAAATCGACGACATAATTTTGTGTGAAAAATATAAATACACTCAACATGATTGGATATTCAGTGTAAATCAATCCGAGGACATTCACACATATTCTTGTACAAACAACACTAATGAATTAGATATTTAACTCAACAAATGAAGATTGAGCTAAAATTACTCTTATCATGTTCATATCGATGACTTGAGAAATTATCAGTGGAGTGATTATGCATATCAAAAGTATATCCACAGAAAGGGGAGTGGACATTATGACATAAGAAAATTAATAGTGATTCCATACATAATCTTTGAGTAAAATAATCAATGAATTATGCGTAAAGCCGAATGAGTGGAAATTCAAATTTCAAATTCCCTTATTGATTTGGTAACATATGAAATATACACCTATGAAAGAATGATAATACAATTATGATGTAAATATACATGAATTAATATATATTACACAATGAATACAAACATGGGTATTAAACTCACCACATGTAATAAATAAGTGGTGAACAATGGAAATCTCACGGAATTAAAAGTGAGATAAAAAACCCCTTACTTTGTACTTTTTCCTTGGCCAACAGTAGGTTAACCTCATATATAATGGTGAAATAATTGTTATTTAATTATAGAAAAATCATTCACATTAATATTATATCATATATTGTCTTTTAACATTGATTTGTTAATAATATCTTAGTATTATCGTCGTTTCGAGTGTTAACAGATTCGTTTTCCTTTATATTATTTGTTATGCGATCCATATTTGTTATGGATGGGATTTACCTTATTCATATCCATAATGATATCATGTCTCTAAAAATTATTTTTATTTATCAAATGAAATTTAGTCTTGAATGGATATGATGGGGAATGAATCTCATCGCGTTCTTGGAGACGGTAATCCATACGCACGCATGAGCGACAATATCGTTATTTTGATATTAAAATAATATAAAATTGGATGCTATATCATGAATAAAGAATCATTATCATGATATATTTATTATTTACATGAATTAAAGATCATTATTATACCCATTTAAATAATAATATATTTAATAACAATTACACCACAACGAGGAGACGGTAGGCCGTACGTACGCACATATAGTGACATGTCATTCCATGGATGGATAGAATAATGAATTTGTTTTTTCCATATTTATAATAACATAACAGTATATATAAGATACTAGAGTTATTATTTTATAATATAAATAACAAATAAAGAAGAAGTTGAAGAAGAAACGAACTTGAAAGAGTGTGGTGAAAACATTATCTCTTCTTCGGGTTCTTCCTTTTGATTTGATCAAAAAAGCTCCTTTGGATGGATTTATGATCAAAATAAGTCATATATATTGAATTGAGGGATTTTGGGAGGATAGTTTGGAAGATTTTGGATGAACCAAAATACTTTGAAGGTGTGAAGATTCGGTTAGAAATTGTGTCCTTTTATACGGGGGTGGAGGGGCTCTTTAGAAAAAACATAAATTATTATTTTATAATAAATTCATATTCGGTTTATAATGGCTCCAAAGTGTATTATTCAAATAATGAGTTGGGGATGGGTCTAAATACATTCAACCAATAGATTTTAGACAGGTTTGGGTCATTATATTAACCTTATCTTTTGGTTTAAACTCTTGGTTAATTAGTTTGTCACCTACCATGTCAATTTGTATTTTTATATTATATAGTTAATAAACATACTATATACCTCCAAGAGACCACCAAGTGGTCCATTAATGATACACCTATCATGATATAAGTCCTTTGGCTGAACCTTAAATTTTTAGAAATTTAATATCAATTAATAATATAATATTTGATCTAAAAACTCTTTTATGTCAATTTTGACACTATTTGGTATTTGATTTTTGTAAAAATCATAAAAGCATTATTACTTATAAAAAAGTCAATTAAATAAATTCTAAAATGTCATATTAACTTATTAAATTCGTATAATTCATTTAAAGTCTCAAATTATATTTATTTGTGTATTTATAATATCAATTATTTTAATACTTCACTAATAAGGTAATTACTGCATCATCATTGTGTCATATATAAATTAAATTATTTAATATCTAAAATTTATAAATAAAATACCATTATGTAGGAACTATTTTTATTTTTCTAATGAATATTTTTAGTCGAAAATATAACATATATAAACCTATGTAAAAATTATTTTTCTAAAAGATATACGCTTATGTCATTTTTGTATTTACTTTAACTTAATTAATATAAAGTGCCATTATCACTTACATGTGGATCCATGGGGTCCCGAAATCGACCCAAAGATTCCCATGGACGGATATTTATCAACCAATAGGGGTAGGATACGTTTTAGAGTAATTTATTATTATTTTAATATTGTTTTTTTACCCATGTTTTATGGATTTACCCTTTAACCATGGTAAATAAAATATTTACTGAAATAATTATTCAAAATGTTTAAAAATAAAATTTACCTATTTAAACAATTTGGACATCCTGATTCCAAATATTGAGTCCATTTTTTCAAATTCAAAACATTGAAGTGGCATAAATTAATTTAAAATTAATTCCCGCTGTCAAAACAAAAAGCATGTTTTTAAGAGATAATAACTATCAAAATATTGACACTTGTTTATGTCTAGTTTAAATGTGAAATTATGTCCAATGACCAAAATTTTATTAAATGGTAAAAATATATTCTAAATATACTTTAAAACAACTAAAATTCATAATTTATCACTATTAATTATTTTTATTAAAAAGTTGATCTTAATTAAAATTTAGTAATTTTCATTATTCATCAAAATATGAAAGTTATTTACAAAGTTCAAAAATGTCACCCGAGTCTAATTTCTATATTAAAAAACCAAAAATGAAGTCCATTTTGAATGATAAAATTTATAAAATTTCAAAAAGTGGGTATTACTATTCATAACATCTAGTTTTATTAGTTGTGGTGTGTGTTAGAACATGAAGTTGCTTACAACACACGCTACTGTATTATTCAGAAAAAACATACCATCGAAGCTTGGGGTGTTAAAACCATATTATGGTTGTTCTGATGTGTTTTGATGTGGATAGTGGTGTCTTGCAGTGCCAAGGAATCATTTATGAGTTTTTTCATTTCATTTTGTATTGTCGATGAACTTGGGACCTCATTCTGTGGATTATCATCAGTACTCAATCTTTATGTAATGTTCGATTCTCCATGGCAAACCCAACACAAATATTTACCAGGTAATTTCTTCAATATTAAATGTTCATAAACATCATCTCTTTTCAACCATGTTCTAAATTTACATTTAGTACATGGAAATATTATTCTCCCTTCAACGGATCAATTAGAAATTGAAAAATCTAAATACTCATTCAAACCCTTAACATACTGAGGTTTGTTACTCAGTAATGCGATCCATCTTTTATGTATGTATATCACAATGTTCCTACACAATAATAAAAAAACTAAAACACATAGTTACTACTAAATAGTGATAGATATTCATATATACGTTAGTGTAATATTACAGAATCATAATATAATAAACATGATCCCTGGAGTTATATATGAACCCTCTAGTGTTTGGGATATGGTTGTTTCTTTGGTAAAGAGAAAAAGTGTGCTAAAAATTCCATATTACTCAATTACCACATGGTCAATACTAAAATATATGCTAAACAGTATTCCTATCATGTTTCTCCCAAATCTCTAAATTTTCAACCATTGACTTTTGAAATCTTTTATAACATCAAAATATAATATTAGATAACAAAAATTAAGATAATAATAACTTGGTTGGAATCGCAGTTCATGAGGAAAACAATAATGTTTCCAATCTTGATTAAGAAGCATAGAAATAATAGGATGTAACCCTTAATTGGTCTTAATTATGTGACACTAAATCACAAAGAAAATAGTATGGATAAGAGCATATAAGTTCCATTTATTTAACCAAATTTTTCCCAAGACATAAAATAGTTGGAGAAATAACTACACATTATCAATATTCTCCTCTATCCCCATGATGATAGAAAAAAATTGGCACCAAACACATTTTATCACAACATTGTTTTTTACTGAGATGTTGGGATCCAAATACTATTTAACTGATTCTGTAAGTAGGAAGATAATGATACTCTAGAAGCATCTCTATTTTATCCCCCCATGAATCCACTATAACCAAAAGATAGAGAAACAAAGAATGTAGTTTCTCTAGGACAACTAGTAAATTTAGATATTGTTCAGAGTATAGAACATGATTTTGTGGAATTTATTAAGGGACCTATAAATGTGGAACTTCATTTGGTAAATCATTTAATAGAACATCTAAAATAGAACCCACTAACACTTTAAGGGGATTTTAGACCCAATAAATCAGATGTGTTTTCGTATAGGAGATCCAGTTTTTTTTAACATTGATGGGAAACCAGATGAGATAAACGTCAAAGTTGGAATGAATATTCTTGAGTACCCAATGCTAGAATGATTAGACATATTTTTTTTTCGATATGTTGTTTCAATACCTCACTAGGAAAGGATTTTTATACTTTTAATGTAAAATAATTATTCTTTAGAACCATTTGGGTAATAAATGTAGAATAATTTGTTAAATTTGAACATGTATGTGAATAAGAGATTAAATATAGTTCAAAATTTACTCAGCAAGTTCAATGTTCATGAGAGGCAACACCTAGAAAAGGACTGAATAAATAGATCATTATTTAAGTTATCAAAACTAAGGATCTATCAATATTTTTAATGTTCTATGTTACAAGACACCTAGAAATAGATAATAAGGAGTTTGTTGATGTAAGAGACCATGGATGGAATATTAGGGTAGGAGACACCATTGTTCAGTTATGTGAAACTAGCAGCATCAACATGGGATTTAAAAACAATATTTAGAATCAATTCTATGACAGTAATGTATGAGAAATCAATCAATGGGATGAGTTTCTTATAATCCATATCACATTAATTGACCAGGTTTTTTTAGTGCATCTTGAATTTACACATGAATAATAAATTCATATCACCACTATAGAATTTACAGTATTTTTCTTTGAATGGGAATCTTAAAAAATATTTTCATTAAATTATATGACTAGTTGGTGCAACAAGATCAACTCTACCTCTTATTTTGTATGATTAGATGTAATAGTCATATTAGAATAGTTATTAGCAAAACACTTGGGGAAACTAAGAGGCATCTATGAAAAAATAATTTTATTAGGATGGGACTCATTAGAGAAAAAATAACTATATTTTGACATTTGAGAAGTAGTTTTATACTTATGTGAAGGATATCATGAACAAGGAACACAATTTCTATATGGTTTGGGGTACCATTTGTCTAAATATGGAAATTATGGATATCATATATGATATTTTTGTATTGGATACTTCCATCATTATTTTATTGTTAATTAACATGGTGAAACTATTCCTCATACCATCAATGTCAACATACCTCATAGATATTGGTGGTGAGGAGGATTGAAATCGATAGAATTATACATGACTATTATTGTAGTATAATTTATCTAGTTTATTTAGATCATATACATGTATTTCAATGATTTAATCTTTTGTATGAACTACATGGTGGGATTTAAAGATTGTATAGTCAACCAAGATTATTATGTAGTGTTCACATCTCTATACAGGGATCTTCATGAATCACTTGAGATTTAGTTATAAATACAGTTATAAATAAAGATATACTAATTGTGGTTGGAAAAATCAAGGACTAGTTAGTGATAAAAAATTTGATTACTACTAATGAATCATGAAATTTAACTCTTTATATCATATTGGATTGACACACAAACAACTTTCAAAATGATTTCTCTAGGTTACCATCCAAGAATGAAATAATATATTATATCAATCTAGTTCAATGATCATTCCCATAACAGACTATTTATATCCTATTTATAATGAAGAACCCATTATCATATATTCCATTTATAATCACAACTCATTTTTCACATATATCAATTCCATACCTTAACCCATTTAACACAATCACATTATAGCCAATTCCCCCTTATGTTATGTCATCAAAAAAACACATTTATCACTAATTTCATTTAATAAAACAAGTTAACATGCCAACCTAATTGTCGGGGGTTCAATCTCACAAACCCATATATCATTTAAATGACTATGTTCTCAACAAATCTTTAAAATAAAATCATGGAATAAATCACAATTCAAGATACCCAGTTTAAATAATCAAGAATCCACCTTTTAAAAAATGATTCATTCTCTTTTAAAAACTCAACACGTCCCAAGAATTTCCTTTCTATTTACAACCACAAAATGGGATTTTAAATCATTTTCGAAAAAGGGTAACCACACCCTCATTTATAATCACCATTTGAAATATATTAAGATAACCCCTTTTTCCTATATCATTGAGGTCAACACCTACTTTTCAAAACAATACCCACTTTCAAAAAATTGTTTTCCTTCATGGAAAATCATAACCAAATCATTGTGAAAAATTCTTATTTTATTCCATTTCATAATCCAACTAGGAATTTCAATAAAAATACCAATTACATATTTCAAATATCCCATTAACCTTGACTATATAGAAACATAAAATTCTCTACCCATTCACTTTCATAATTATATTATTGCATCATTTTAAAAAATATTTCCCCAAGCATAATGGGTTTTCATAACCCAAGGATAGGCCTACGTACGATCTCAAACATCAATGGACCAAATAGCGTCCTTAGAGGGTTTCATATATAAATCTGAGTCCTAATATCACATTTCTTACTCAGAAACCCAAAAAATATTAAATAAGTAAATTGGAAGAACCACAACCACATATAATACATAAATTTTATGAGAAAAATCTTCAATACCACTTGGGGTCACAGGGGGCCTGGGTTGCAAGGGTCATGGGGTCACGAGGAGTCGGAGTCGCGGGGTCTCCGGGATCGCGGGGCACCAGTGTCGTGGGGTCACCGGCGTCATGGGGATCGAGGGGTCATAGGGTGACGAGGGAAGTGGGGGAAGCATGGAGAAGTGGGGTAGGGGGGGAAGGATCGACATCGTTAAAAAAATGTTTCACAAAAGTTTATAATAAACCACTGCAAAAAAATTTTTAAAAAACATATAGCAACAGTCACCAAAACCACCTCTAAAAACCCGCCTCTAAAACCAATTTATGTTGTAGTGTGTGAACTCCTGTAGCTTTGAGAGTTAGAGTTTTAATGGATAAATTAGTTGAACCAGTTATAGATCATTTGAATTTTTTTCATTCCACCATCTTTGAATGGATGGATGAATTTGGTGTCCTAAAAACCTACCTTAGTCTAATGGTTACATCCTAATGAATTAAAACGGATGAAAGTGAATGATCTTATGGGTGCTCTATAAGATTAATTAATAATAAAGGATGTGTTGACCAATTAATGAATATGGGCCCATTTTCTATAGAAGTGGTGTCTAAGAATTTTTCAAAAGGTCGTATCCTGGTGAATCATCCTCAATAAAATATTTGTGGACTTAATTTCCCATCTATTGATATCACATTTAATGATTTGGAGGATGGGTTATTTTCAGAATAGTTGGTTTCCATAGGGAATTATATGAAGGCTGTTGGCCAAATATCCATTGGTGGTAGTGATGGTATCCCATATAGTGAGGGTTGTATAATAAAAGAGAATAATTTGGAGGAAAATCCATAATAAATAAATTCTAATCTATATAGGTATCACTCATTCTTATAGTTCATTAGTGGATGATTTGGGATTTCTATACCATATTGTCAGTGTGTTCTAATGAATTTTCATTAGTGATTTAGGTTGGGGAATCATTATCAATTTTATTGGATGGGAGGATATTGGTAGAAAACATACGTGAGGATGACCACTTCATCTTGTCTGAAATACCTCTCCATATATTTTATAGAACTATTGATTATTTTTCCATGTTTTTTACTTATTCATATTATTCCTTATTTTTTCACACTTATGTTATTTGATTTTTGTGTTTGATATGGGTGTTTCATTGGGTGATATTATATATTCTGTCATTTTGGAGAATAATGTGTCATCGGTATTTATTAATTCATTTTTAGGTAGTTTTTTTATCATCCTTTATTTAAGTACAACATAATTTATGTAGGTGGACCCATTGAATAAAATTACATATTAAACCACCATTGTCATAGGTATTTAATAGTGTGGATATCCACAATGTACAACCTTGGGGTTATCACTTTATCTAGTAGGGTGTGACTTTTGGAATTAAGGGTTCACAATGAAATTATTGTTGTCAATTTATTTTTTGTTCAGTTTGGAGATTTGGTTCTAGGAATTATTTTCTTGGGATCGTGGTATTGGTTTTGTTTCTATCATGAACATGGTAAATTTATTACAGAATAATTTTTTATTATTGAGATAATTTTTACAACACTACTTAATTTTTTCAATATTATAATTTTTATTTCCTGTTATTTGATCTTTTCATAGACATTTATGTGGAATTCTAAGTAAAATTTCACATTTTGGAGTCTTGGCCAGTTTTTCCGCTCTACAAAGTTTGGGAAAATGGTTTTGGAAAAACTATGTGACTTATTTACATATGGGATGTTTTGAGAACAATTTCATCATCTATGGTATTTCAATATAATGTTTATGTTTTATGAATAAAACAATTAATTTTAAAAATATATTCCATAAAAAGGTTAAAAAATGGGTTTCTAGGTCACATACCCAAACATACGAAGATCCAAATCGGTGGAGGATATTGTTTTGAGAAACTAAATAATAGATTTTACATTGTCCATTCAAGTGGTTTTGTCCTTGATCCATATAGAAACATTGTTGACCATATGAAACATGTAATATAAAAAATAATATGGGGGAAGGGTATAAGGAAATTGTTTCCCAAAATATAAAAGATCTTTGTCCATATAAATAGATTTCTCAGTATTAAATTTATTTTGGAAATTAAACCAAACTTTTCAAAACTGGGACATGATTGATAGAACTCATGTGAGTCCTTAAATATTTAAGTCCATAATAATGTAGAGTCTAGGACCTTTTTTTAAGTCTTTTGTTATCCAAAGTGGATACCTTATAGGATTTTGTGGAAGAATACAAATATAGAATAATTTTCATCTTCATCAATAGATATTCAAATCAATATCTCCTTCCTAGTTTTTCAATGAATAATATTTTAAAAAAATATTAATTTGAATCATTTAAAGGATTCAATTTTTTATTCTTTTGATTCATTTTTCAGAAAACTATAATCAATTAAATATTCAATTGGATCATTACATTGTAACTTTTGAGTGATATATGACTGTTTTTACTGGGAAATTTTGGATCAATGGATTCACAATAAGAACAAGTAGAAATTCTACTTATGTGATGATCCATTGGGTTTTCATATCTAATTCGATAGTTGATATTAAGTGCAAAATTTTAGAGATATAGGGTCTATCATATTGACTAGTCTTTGGAATATTTTTTATTTCATATGAACATCAAAGAAGAATATAATATAAAGATGATGATGCTGCCACCAAAATGGTAGAGATGAAATTTATTGATGAAAAAACAATAGATAAATGTTCATTTTTAGTGATGTGTAATTATTTTGATTTTCATCTAGTGTTTTGGTGGCATAATAGATGACATGAGGATTATTTTCTATTATTTGGTGAATTAAAACCCCAATGGATATATTGGGAGAATAAAATATCAATTTAAAGGTTGAGGAATAATTTTGGGGATGGATTATCAATTTAGATGTAATAAAAACATTGATTTTAATAAATTATCTCCTAAAAGACTCAATAAAATGTTATATAACATCATTCTAGAGTAGCTATGTTCTTGAAAACATATTCCCATAAATGTTTTGGGTGAATCATCGATAAAAACCAACATATAAATATAAATTATCTAATTTATATTACTTATGTGGCTTTAAGAATTTATTGTATCACCTCTATACTAGATATATTAAGTCATATACTCTATTTATAACTTTTTTTTCAATAATAATGACATTTTTAACCATAAATTGATATTTTTAAATATTTAATAGATGGTTACGTTTGAAACATTCTTTTTACGATTAGATATAGTGAATAAAAGTTTGATTCAAATGATAGAGTATAAATGGTAATGTAATACATGATGACCTTTATGCAATGATCAATAAGTTATGAAAAGATATGCATCATACATCATTAGAATGTTTTAAAGGTATTAAATTGGAAAAAAGGAATTCTAATTTATGTGTATGTTCCAAAGGGGTAATTGAATGTAATATTTTCATGGTCCTGATGTGTTATTTTATAAGAATGTATCTATTGTATCCATAAAGAAGGATATAATGTGAATTTTCTACTAGTATATCAATAATTTTTTCCAATTATATTATGTGGGTACTAATCATTTCATGTTTCAACATTCAATTTTTGATAATCGATTCATACATGCCATTTTTTCACTATAGTTTTGACCACATATCTATGTACATTAGTGACAACAATTATCCAACAATTCTTTAAAACATCATGAATTTAACTAAACCATTCACTATTGAAAATTTGGTAGAAAAAAGCATCATGAAGAAGCTTTATTATTTCTTCCCTAATTACCTCAATTATGAGTGGACTGAATCTTTTTTTAGGATTTCTAATTTATTTGGATGATTTATCTAAATGTGTGTAATTAATGAATAGGGAGGGATTATTCCTGTAATATTATCTACGGTCCAATATAAGGCTATTTTCTAATCTATAATACCTAAAAAAGTTCTGACACTATGTTCTAGTATGTGCAGTTGATATATTGACTATGTTTGTTTGATCATAGAAAATTTATGCATACATAATTTTTGAATAATGTGGATTAAGATTTTTTTCATACCTTATTTATGTTTAGTACTACCTATTAATTGAGGATGGGATTCCAATTGGTTTTTATTCATATTACTTTTTATTTTCAAAGGTGTATAATTTGATATTATATGTGACATGACATTCTGTAGGGGGGTTTTAATCATTTATGTTTATAGAGCTTATAATATATTGTTCACTATAGAAATTGTCATTAATTACATGGTTAGTCATGGTGAAATTTTTTCAAAATACAATCACTTTATAACACAATATAGATGATGCAACATGGTTCAATACACTCTTCAAAGATTATTCAAAAGCATGGTTGTAGAATGCAGGGCAATCCTATGATGTGTATCACATGGCTTGAAAATATTTAATTTAGCCATTTTGTTACAAAATTCCATGGACATGATATTCATATAGACATAAATTTTAGTTATATGTGTCATGTAAAATGTTCTTCCTATAATTTGGGGAGATAAAAAAATGTATCACCTTCTTTTTCAAGAAAAAAAATAATATTGGAAGATATGATCATTGACTCAAATAACTGAACCATGGATTATTCCCTCAAAAATTGTAGTGAATCTATTATATAATTGGATGAAAACAATCATTCGGTGAATGTTACAAAGAATAAGGTTAGAGAGGCTTGATTTGGGAATGAAATTTGTTTAATTACCATATGTTAATGAATGAACCATAAATTATATAACTCTTTATATGTCATGGAATTTTAATGGTGCCTAGCTCATTTCAAATTATTTTAATGGACCACTAAGTAATGAAATTTTCAATTGACCTATGTTTTCTATTATATGTGGCCAATGATTCAAGAATCATTGCATACCTAATAAATTTTTTCATGGAATCCAAACTGAAAATTTTCACTTCAATATATTTAAATACGTTGAGAAATTATAAATCATGTTCAAAGAGACTCTTTCAAATCTATATGGATTAAAAAATGAATTTAATTCCATAGAGGGATCAAACGTATGGAATAAATGGATTCATGTTTTTATATATATTTATTTTTTGTCCCGTTACATATCAACATTTAAATGAGATTTATTAATGTGGAATATAAAAATATATTTTAGATAAATCTGAAATTTAACTTACATTACCCTTGGTATTGCGAAATGGTTGAGAGGGGAGTTAAGAGGAATTGAACTGTGGTTTCTGGATTAAGGGGGATGAATGCTATCTAATTTGATTTTCAATGATTTTATGGTCTAGAATTGGTGAAGGAGGTATGATCATTCAAATAACATTCCCATAAATTCATAAATTAATAGGTACATTATGTATTATTATTTACACTATTTTTTTAATTGTGATATTTATTTAATTTGTCTAGGAATTGAGTCAGATCAATATGATAGTAGAAACTGTTAGGAGAAGTGGGAGGATTACTCTTTTTTTATTGAGAAAAAATTGATATAGTTGTTAGAAATAAAAAAACCCAAAAAATATTGACAAAATATTGGATTGTGAGTAGGTAATTGAGGTGGGTTAGGAGATAATATTACCATACCTTAATCTATTATTGTCTTTCAATTTAGTTTTATATGTATTATAGAATGGATTATAGTGGGAATGGTTGGATTTTCTAATGATCTGGCCAGATTTTTCAGGGTTGGGGTTCCTCTGAGAAATTTTTGTATGCATATTTGTTATAAATAAAGAATATATTTTATAATAATATAGTTTTTTACATGTGTTAGTTTTATAAGATGGAGAGCTATATATTCTATAGTCTTTGTGAGGTCCTGTGGATTGGAATAGTAGGGATGATAAGGTTGGGGATTTGATATCCCTAAATTGTTTTCACCCAAGACCAGGAAGATCAGTTATTTTTTTGGTCTATATGGATTAATTCTCTAAGAATTTATTGACATGATTATGTTATTGATTATGGAATTGATACATTTTTATAGGCCAATTTCTTATGAGATCTCATGCATCATCATGATTTTTTTAAAAGGAAACTACCACATTTTGAGTCAATGTGAGTTCATTTTTTATCCAATACCCAATCGTGTAAGTATTAAATCAATAATTGGGTTTGTATTGGGTGTTCTGGGCTTGTTAACTCATTATTTCCCAACCTCACCAAGTACAGATGTAGTTATTAATTAATAAAAATTATGGATACCACTAATATCTTATATGATAGAAGTTGTTTGAGAAGTGGTAAAAAATATATAAATAGAAAAGGTCATTTTCATTCAATGAGTTTATAGAAATTGGATAGAGGTAGTATAACCAAGTGTATGTTATATCAGCTTCAGATAAAATGAATTCTAAAATATTGACATTTTATTATGAAATTCCTTGACTCTTCATAATAATGCATAAATTGAAGAACTCATTAAGGTGAAGATCTTCATCCCCATCAGCAAGCCAAAGGAAATGATAAATAAGATTATTGCAACCCGATTTCAGATCAAAATCATCCATAATAATTTTATTTTGAATACCATATAGTAAAAAATAAAATAATAGGTAATCAGTTCTTTACTATTTTCTTAGTTTTTTCCATATCTAGATCAATTTTACAGGAAATAATTAATCCATTTTTTTATGTGTAATGTCCCTCCATATTCAGCAAAGTGTTTTATAAATTTCTTAGTCAAAAAAATATGATGGATTGTATGGGAGGCTATAATAAATTTAGAGAAAACAAAAAGGGAAAGATGAATGAGGGGTTATAATTAATATTTTAATTATTTTAATATTTTTTATATGAATAATGGTTTTATTTTTTTTATTTTTGTTTTTGAATTTTTCAATTTTTTATTAATTTCATAATTGTAAATAACAAAAACTGACTACTTATTGAAACATCCAATGGAATGGTTCCATTGGAAGTACAGCAGATTATCTCATATTATCCATTCAAATTTTTGGCGCTCTATAATGTGGATAATAGTACTCATGTCGAGTTATCATTGATAGTACTATATTTGGGAGTCAATTGTTTTTGTTTTGTATTTTTAATAATAAGGGAGTTTTGTTTGAAGATATTAGATGAAATGATTGATTTATGAAATTAGTTGAACAATTTAATAATTATTAGGTGGAGTTAATTATTCGGGTTGTAACATTACTATCCTTAATTGTTTCAAAACATTACGTCAAATTAACCTCTACATCATAAGAATATTTCATTTGGAATTCCTAATTATTTTGGATTTATTTCAAGCCTTGACTAGCGTTCCAATCATTATCAATTCTCATTGATGGTAGGTTCAATATTCCATGAAATCATGTTTAAATGTTGTTCTAATAATCGATGTAATCGAAATTTAAAACAAAACTTTTAATTAATCGATAAAATATTTTCTTTTAAATACACAAAATTTAAATATAGAAATTTATATGATGTAAATATCTCAATAATTTATCATTTCCACAATATACCCCACCCTAATGGATGATTTATATGTCCATTTATGTGGTTATTAATATGAATTATGATATTAATGATGATGAGATAAAATATTATGAAAATAAATAATCAATGGAAATATTTTTTGATAGAGAAAACACATTAATGATAGAGATATCTAAACATGAACATTGAATTGAACGAGAATGTGAAGGATGGACGGTGTTATAATTTTTTTTTATGAAATTAATAAAAAATCAAAATAGTTTGGATTAGGAAACGATTTTATATAATGGAAACAATTCATTAAACTACATTGAAATGAAAAAAAACTTACATGATTACAATAGAAAAAAAAACTAAAATGAACTTGAAATTGAAAGTGGAAAAATTATATGTCTTATTGAAGAAAGAGTATGTAATGTCCTCAAAGGCCTATCAAAAGAATATTTTATTTCTAATTCGATTCCTTGAGTGGTGGTGCACCAACTCATTCATGAAGAATAGATAAATGTATTTATATCCCATGGTGGTGAATTGTGTGACTTCCTAAACATACCTACAAGCCAGATCGACAATTTTACAATGAAGAATTATCAATATAAAGAAATATTATTCTTTAAATTTTATATCAATAACTTTAATATAACCCAAAAAATATGGTAGCCGTTGTAATTTTGGATCCAAACCTACTATTGTATTTTTAAACCATGTCCTACTATAGAGAGTTATCCCAAATGTTTCTTATGTTGAAATTTTAATGGGTTTTAGGCTAGTAATATTCCATCATTAAAAAAAAAATCCAAAAGGTAATGAAACTAACTCTTAAACTTTTACCCACCAAACATTAGATCAACTAGGAATGTGTATTGGTAGATAAGTGAATAATAGTAATCTTTTCATCAATCCCGTGTGGAATTGTGGGTCGAACATTCATTAAAATATTGGGACCCATTAATGAATAATTAAGCCATTAAACATTTTATCCAAGTTGTATTGGAATGTCTATGGCCTTAAGATGAAGTATCAATGAATTTGGACTACAGTATTAATCCATAAAAAATAACATCACTTGTTGATCAGGTTCTTTGAAAAATTCATTGGGCCTTCTTATGTGGTCTATATAAGCCTTAAAATAGATGAACCTGTCAATTTAATAATATATTTATTTTTATTAATTGGAATAATGAACCCTAAATTTAATAATTATAAAATTATTATATGTATGAGTAGTTCTATCATTTAAATAGAAAATTGACTTGAAATTAGATTAATTGAAAATTTCTTGACAAATCATTTGTAATATTAAAACCTGGTCATTTCACACAAATTCTAAAAATTTCCTTGAAAATATATTAGTTGCATATGTAATAAATCATGAGAATGCTAATAACATTGGGTATCAAAACTGTGTGTCAAAACCATGTGAGGATTTCCATTCCTTTTATTTGAGGCTGTACAGTTGACACATAGTTTGGTAAAATGTGCGGCTTTCCATGTTTCCATAAAACATTAATTTCACAGCATAACACCCCCAAATGAAACCCAATTTTGAGTTTCCACCCCAACTCTCCCATTCAATTTTTTTTCATTACGGGGTTCTAAATACCATTTCCCTTTTCTTATAATCTATGAATTATACCTCCATCATTGATTATTGGTATGTTTTCTTGGTTTTTTTCCTTCATTTATCTCTTCTCTTTTTCCTCTTGGGTTTTCACTTCTTCCGTGGCTTCTTACCTTATTAATCAAATCATAGGGTGTGGGTCGTATGAATTGTGATTTTTATTTGGATATTAAGGTGCTCATTTAATCTCTTGGGCCTTATTCTTCATAATCTAAAAGGATTCATCAAATTCTCCCACTATTGAGTTAGGTGTTTCCACCCATTTGCTTTATGAAACATACCATGTGACACATGTACTTTTTTAAATAAACATTATTTTTTCATCATTTTCCTTTATTTAAAACATTTATAGTAAAAACTATATAGGATAGTGGGTTGATATAAATATTCCTTTATAGTGATAGCTATTTTTATAACTATATAGTTTCAATTTATATATATAATATGTGATTTATAAAATTTCCACATTTCATTTCTAATGGATTATTTTTTGAATTTAAATTATTTTTTATCCATTTTTTAGATTTTTTTTGAAATTGGGTTTCTAGATGAATTGTGTTTTAGAAAGGATTTCACCAAATTATGGATTTGATTCTTTTATTGGAGAAGTTCTTATGTTATTCTAAAAAATTATTCTATTTAATTTATTTAATGAGAATCTTGATATTCCAACTAAAATACATATATATAAAGTTATTCTATTTTAATATCCCCATGTGTATAGGGTGCACATATAGATCTTGTCATGTATATAAATTCAAATTTTACATAATTTTCCATTTAATAATCCTAGTCATCTCAAATAGTTTCTAAACTAATAAATATTTTTCCAAATATGGTTTTAGTGATCTATCACATAAACCATTCTTCAAATGCTTGTATGATATCCTAAAAATATGTTTTGAAGAATTATCTGGAATTGAAATTGGATTTTATATGATTTCTTCCAATAGGATGATTATGAATCTATAATATGAAGTACAAGTGGGTACTTTTAAACATTATCCTCAATAACTTCACACCATTATGGAATTCCTAATGATTAGAGAGTCTATTGACATATACATTTTTAGGTGTTTGTATTGGCATGTAAGATATTTTAGGTTGATTAAAAATTGTGATGTTCCAGTTGAACCCACTTCCTGACCTCCCCATTAGAAAATTCATGATTTTTTAAAAGGAATATACAGTATTAAGTGATATTTACTAATTTTTCATGATAATACAGATTTCATTCCCCATATTTAAGAAATTCCATGGTGGTTTGTGCCACCGTTGATCTAAAATCAATGCATTCAGTTGGTTATGGAAATAAAAATGCATCAATAGTCCAATACAAGGTTCTAAACAATGTACATCAGGGGTTTCCAATACATGGAACATTAGTTTTATGTTCTTCCTTGTTTAAATATCATTTTTGTTTTTCTTTCTCTTTTAATATTGTTCACTATGGAATACCTTTCTACTAATGTTTATTTTTTATCTCCATTTCATCCATGTTTACCAAGGCTATTCTTCATTCCATTTGGATGGTTTTTCAACAGAATTTTCCAACTGAAACTATTTTCAAAAGATAAAATTAAATGTCATTAAGGTAAAATTTGGATAGGTTAATTCCAGTTTTTGAATGATAAAGACCATGTTTCTTTCTTTTTCAAACAAGAGTTTATGTAATGATTTAGTAAATAAAATTAAGGGATTTTTTGGTACATACCCACCATGTTTTTATATGGCCACACTATTCTTGTGTCACTTGGTGTTAATATACCCATGAAATATTGAATGTTTTGGTTATTTTTGCGATTGATCATTGAGATCATCAGACATTTTTATGGATAGTGACCAAGAGGTGACATGATGATCATTTCAAATTATGTTTTTGTTTTTAGCAATTTTTTTTTATCTTTTATATAAATATTTTTTTGGTTTAGTTTAAATAACATCATTTATGTATAGTTAATTATGTATTCTCAAACTGTTGTGATATTTTTTTATTACTCTATATATATTTTTTATTAAGATAAATCATCTCCAATGATTTTCCCATGTTTCCCTAATGCTACTTGTTATCCCATGGTGATTAGGGATAACCCTAGGTTATATCTTGAGCCAACAATAGTTATTAATTCAAGGATGAACAGAGTTGGTAATCACATTATTCGTTATAACTATTAGTATATGATTTTTGACTACGAAAAATGAATTATAATTCATTGTAAAAACAATAACTAGAATTGAATTATATAATATTTCAATTTATATATATTTTTCAACATAAAAACATCATCTATATAAACATTTGAAGACACTCCCTTAGGTAATGTCTAAAGAGAGAGGAAAAGGGAGTTTCCCATGAACAATAGTGATCAATAGCTAATCAATTGTATAATAAGTGGTCTATGTTTTGAAGTTACCATTTCCATAATATTATAATCAAAATATTAATTATTTTATATTTTTTCACAAATATACTATCAAAAATATTCTCCTTTGATATATCATATTTTAGAGAACTAACTAAAACACATTATGTTCATTTCCATCATGTGATATTTTTAATATTTTTTATTTTTTTCCTAATAATAATTTATTTATTAAAAAAATTTCCTACTAGCTTGGGAAAAATATCCAATATAAATAAATAAATAAATTATTTATTTATTTTAAAATACAATCCATTCTGATTTACCTCACCCACCCACACGTGATGTTTTTTATGAATATAGAACCATCTTCTATATAATTATCTTATATAAATAGAACAAAAAATGAATCTCATAGTTATTTATCAAAAATAAAATGTCTTTGTATAAAACTAATATTTACTAAGGAACTCTAATAGTGTCATGAGAGTCCATATATTATCAGCCTCTATCATAGAACAAACTAAGATACAATAAATGAGGATTATAAAAATAACATCAAGATAAGATGTAATTTTTATCCCTCATTCTGTCTGGGTTGTTTTTTTAATTTATATTCAAGGTTGTTAATGTTTTTTCAATGAAATAGAATGATTTAATCGATGTCAATATGTTTAATAATTTACAAATAAGATGATACTAGAAATTTTGGTCAAAGCATTCAAGTTTAGTAGCAATGAGGATTCTTAGATGTATGAAAAATAAATAATTATATTCCTAAAGTATTTTCATATTAAGAATATTTATTTGAATATGTTTATTTTACATTTGATGATTGGGGATACATTATTAATTTCTACAACATGTGTTGTGTTTTTTTGGAGAAGATAAATTATATTCATCATTATTGATGCATCCTTAAAGATTTTCTATAATATTTTTGATAAATAAAGTAGATAATGTTTACTAAAAAAGTCTATTTAGGAGTTTTTTGATTTCAATCTAATTACGATTGTGCATGTGTTCATTTTATTGTAATAAAAACATAGTTTGATATGATGTTGATCATAATAAACTAATTTAGTGATATCAATTTGATCGAGGAAAAAAGATGTGGGTTTCAATATGAAAAATATGTTCATAAAAGGTTAATTTTATGGTTCATTAAGTTTCACCATGTAAGGGTTTCCATGTTTAACCAACAGACATAGGTTTTAGAACAATCCTGTTGGAAGGAGTTTCCATTAGATGAACCAAGGTATAATGTCAAATATGATGGTGGAAATTTTGGGAAACTATTGGGGAAATTATCATAGTTAACTTAGAACAATGTGAATTGATAATATCAATTATTGAAAAAAAATTATTTATTTATTAGATTTGAAATTTACATAAAACAATGATTATACAGACCAAGTCATACGTTGCAATGTAAAGTGTTATTCAATAATCAAAGAACACAATGTAATTGGGTTGTGATCCAAGATAATATTTAGAGAGGGTGAATGAACTTATTGGTCCCAAAACAAAGAACTATATGATTTATCATATATAAAATTTTAAAAATATTGATATGAAATGAAAATCAGTTTTAAAAATATCAAAGAGATGTTTTATAAAAATAGTAAATGTTAAAATGAAAGATGTAATGATCCAAAAAAGGGATTTATGAATGATTATAAAATACTTTATGATCCAACTCACATAGAAAATGTTTTTATGTAGGTTCATGGATAGAAATGTAGCTGTGATGTATATGGATAATTATTTTTAAATTATTGGAAAATATTTCCATTAAAATTTAGAGGAGACGTATGAATTACATCAAATAGGTCTAGTTGGATTTTCGTGATATAAGGTGTCTGATAGAAGATTCCATATTAATATATCAGACAGAGGATTCCATTTAATTTCATGAAACTAATGTATGCATGTAAGATGATCGAAAAGTGGTTATTATAGGTTCCAGAAAATTTTATCGACCATATGCTTCTACAAAATTTCATTATAAACAATGACACAAATGCATATAGATGTGTAATAAAAATTCATCAGTGAGAGTCCTAAAAATAATTCCAAAATATTAAGTCAATTCGATCATTAAGGGTTAATGAAATCACAGTCGATTATTGCCAATTGACTAGTCTAGGTTTCGGTGCTCTTCTAATGTGTATCACATCAATCAGGTTGAATCCTTAACAATTATACTTTTTAATAGTCTATTGTTTTTAGTTGATTGTATTCTGATTGGCAGGTGGGCTTGTTTGAAGTGCTTATAAAATGAGAGATTGATAAATATTAATTTAACAAATTGATAAATATTGGAGTGAGTTCATTATTAGGTATTTAAGCATATGATATCCTGGAGATTAGGTTAATATTTCATTTAAATTTACACCCATATCATAAGATAACGTTTATTGGAATTATTAAGTGTTAAGGCTTTAATCCAAGCCTTAACATATCTTATGGTTCTAATCTCAATTAGATCATTTTTATGTTAGTGTATTTATGGATGCGATAATTAATGGAAGCCACATGTTAAAAGAATCGTGTCATTAATCAACGACATCCTAAGTTTTACATATACAATGTTAATTTAAAGAATATCCATCGAGAAAATGATCTCAATCACTTTACATCCAAAAATTATTACTTATACCAATGATATATTTACTCATCCATTGTTTTGGTTAGTAATATGGTTGTAATATTTATGATGATGAATTATAAAAAGAAGATAAATGAAGAGATAAGAAAAAAAGTTGTGTGTCTAACACACACACCAACAATGAAAGGAAATAAATACCGACTTTAGATTAAATGAGGAAGAACAACATGGAAAGGGAATTCAAATATATTTAAACTATTTTAAGAACACTAATATTATTTAACATAAGATGGATGAGATTAATAGTTGAAGAAGAATAAACATTCTTTAAAATATAATTACAAAAAACAATGATTTACAAAATTACAACAAAGAAGAATAGAAAAGTAAATGAAAACAAATAGAGGAGGAAGGGTCTATCAAGTAAAAACTTTAGTATGGAAGGTCCTCCCAAGCCATTGGAAAGGTATTGGTCTTGCCAATTGATGCTCCTATATTCTGAGATTCCAACCCTTTTGAAAGGAGTGTAGGGGATGTATTTATGGCCAAAAGAGGTGGACAATTTTCATTCTTAACATGCCCCTCCACATTCATCGCCAATTTGGCCATAAAGAATTCTGAATCATGATATGGTCTCTTATTTAAAGTTGTGGATAAAATTTTGGATGACTAATCTCAAAATATGGATTCATTTGGACTTATGGATCCAATGTTATGGTATCTTCATTAAACATAGTTACACTATCCATTTCTATCCATGCATTTTCGATGGTCGAAATGTGAATGGATTTTGAATAAGAATATTACTTCAAATCCGAATTATTTATTCATCAAATTAGGCTATATATATCTCTTATTCCATAAAACAAAATATCAAATTAATATTATGACTATATTTGGAGACTTCTCATGAATACTGTACTGATTTTAATTTCTGACTAGAATGGTGGGATGAGTTTAAATGAATCAGTTGGGCCCCTTGTTCTTGGATTTGGGCATTGAAATATTTATCTAAGACTCATTAAATTGTCCCTTGTACATTGAAGTAGAATAAATAGAATTTTTAATTATAGATTAAACCCAGTAATTAGGTCATCATATTTGGTCCAATTTCATCATTAATTATTAGGGTCTTCTGGTGTGGTCCATATGACCTTTCAAATGGAAGTGTTGATCCGTGACGCCCCAGCCGAACCAGCCCGCACCCTCTCAGTGCCCTCCAGGTGGAGCCACCCACGCGGGGCCCTCTAGGTCTAACCACCCTCAAGCCGACATGTGTCCGGTCTGCATCCTCGCAACTGATCCGTGCTCTCACAGCCTGCTAGGCTGGGCCAAGCGGGTCAGGCCGAACCTAACGGGTCAGCCCGCCTAACGGGCCGGGCTAGACCCAATGAGTTAGGACGGGTCGACTTATACCATGTCAGCCCAGATGGGGTTGGTCCAGGTTAGTCTAACCGGGTCAGACTGGAGCCGGACCCACTATGACCCTTTACATTCTTTGGCCAGATCATTGGCACCGGGTGTCCGTTTTACAAACTGTCAGCGGCCCTGGTAATCATGGAGCATGATGGTACCTTTGAGAGTACCCCATTAGTGTTTTGGGTAGAGTTGATATACAGTCAGGTTGGATCATGCACGAATCCATCCGGTCCCACGGGACTAGAAGGATAATAACTCAAAGACGGGGCATCCAATTGACGCACTATCTGTTGTGTTGAGACCCATATGATGTGGCAGAAATTTGAGATACTACTTTGTGGGAATTTGTGATAGTTGGAGTTTTGACCAGTATCTCGTGGAGCGGATCCTTCCAGTGACAACAAAACAGAGTGCGGATACCTAGTAGCTGGCTGAGACCTGATGACTACTGACCAATTGACTCGGAGTGACTCGACTAGACAAGTGGGGAGGGCTTGGTGGTAGCGGAAGACCCACAGCAGAGGAGTGCCTGGTCATGGAGGTAGACCCACAGTACTCAACAAGGAGGAGTACCTCTGTAGGCTATTAGGGGGAGCACCTAGTTGTGGTGGAAGACCCACAGTTTGGAGCACCTTGGTGACATAGCTGACCCACAGTACTCGAAATGAGAAGTACCTTAGATATCCAAGGATAGTGGGAAGCACCATGGTGTCTTGCCAAACCCACATTACTCGATAAAGGAGAAGTTCTCTAGCAGTTGTGGTTTCGATAATGAGAATAAAAATCTTGGTTGATCTGAGTCTGTAACTTTTGTGTTTTCCTCATGATTGAGATGGATTAATTGATAACATAGGTGTATGTATGGGCATATACCTAAGTGGGATTATCTGTTGATTTTATACTTTTTGGTTTATCCTTGTTTTATTTTGTGAGACCTTGAGAGTCTCTACGTCCCTATTGAGTATCGTTATACTCACCCCTGCACGGGCTATGCCAGAACCTCTTTCTGTTGGATGCAGGCGACAGACAACACTGACAGAGGCTAAGAGTACCCGGACTGGATGGTACCCAGAGGTGGAGCTTATGGAGTGTCGGTACACGGAGCATACAGACGGACGTGGAGTGATAAGGATGATATCTATATGTACCCATCAGGTAAGAACCTCAGAGAACGACCCAGTGTCTATTTTTCCTATTTCCTCTGTTGTATTTGTACTTTCACTTTTTTGTACATTCCAGTTGGGCTTGTATTTTGGACCATTTTTACTTACTGTACTCACTTTTTGGTTATTCAGTTTACTTATGATCATATATTCTGTGTGTGTTTGTGTGTGTGTTTATAGGTTACAAAGGCAATGCCTTCCCTGTTTTAGGGAATTACGCCTTTGGTACTAGTCGCCAGCCCCTGGCCAATGGAAGGCTGTCTTGTGGTAGTCACGGCCCGGGCCCAAGGGGCAAGGTCATGACAATTTTGGAATTGCGTAAATTAAACCACAATAAAAACATGAAAAAAAAATATTTTTTCAAAACATATTAACATTATATCACTTAAAACAGCCAGAGATAACCTAGGGACATACATTACCAATGGGTGAGCTATAAATCCCATTATGATAGTAAACATGGAATAACATGAATAAAGTAATAAATTTTAAATAGTAGTCATATAAATGAGTAATAAAAGATTTGAAAATAATAAACATTAATAATGATATATGATATCGCATGATATGCTGAAGGAAACATGGTAAATTCTGAAAAAACATAGAATACTCCATCAAAATCAATGTTTGTGGATAAATGCAAAGACATCAGGATGGAAAAATTACCATAAAGTATAAGGAGAACTCCCTATCCCAACATGAATTCCCATGAGACTAACCGTCAAACAATTCATTGGGGCACTATATAATTTAGGGTACACCTGTCACTTTAATTTCATTCTCAGGATTAAGTGTGCGACATAGATCATAATACATATGTTCAGTCAACACCATATTTAATTCCACGATCAAGGAGCTTGGAATAAATACATTTAAGTCCCATTTAGAATAATAAGATGTTTATAAAGGTAAATAAACATGATAGGAAATGGGTACGATATTCACTACACAATCGGTTTGGCTGGAAAAATCATGATGATGTTTATGGAGCTTAACGATTTCACATAAAATTTCACAAAATGGGTTGATGAGAGATGAGAGTGTCTCTCATAATATGGACATAAAATAGGGAGTAATAGGGTCCTAGAATGACATGTCAAAATATTATTAATTTAAAATATACTGCTTAAGATTACAATGAAATTTGTATTACGATGAGAAGTTGAGGATGCCTTACTAAATTTCAGAATTGTAACGGGTGAAAATAAATGTTAATGGGAGGGATTAATGATTGTTAATGGGGATATTTCATCATTTTGAAATATAAGTAATGTTTTGGGGGATATTAAATTACATATATTTTAACAAATTAAAATTTCAGACATAACATAAATAAGGTTCTTAAATGGAAATGAGAAGAGAGAAATCCCTCAATTCAATGTTTGACTCCAAACGATTTGAAGGAACTTCTTGAGGTATTGGAGGCACAATGGGGGAATCTATAGAGGTATGGAAAAATTATGTACATTCTCAAGGGATTTTTAGTGAAGATAAATGGCATCTTGGGTGGGTTAATATATGAAATGTGATTGGGATTCTTTATTATTTCTCAAATATAGGTTTCAGACTCTTTATAACAAAATAACCAAAAAAATTAACATCACATGTTTTTTCTCATGAATTCTAAAAAATTGGATTAGTTTTAATTATTTTATAATTAAAATGTCCTATCATAATAACATAATACCCTGAGTTATATTTAGGTGAGTCATACTATTAAAAAATAGTTTTTCAAACCTTAAAAATACTAATGGTTTTGGAGGACTCATAAATGATTTATAAAATTAATCAAATCAAAATTTAATCTTATTATTGTAATTTTAAAAAAATTATTTTATCATTTATTCCATATATTATAATTATTACAATACTTTTGGGTCACTTTGATGTCATAATACACAACATAAATTTATATGGAATTTAATTTTTACCTAATAATTTTATTAACTCCAAAAATTATGAAAAATTGACCATTGGATAATTTTGAAAACATTATTCCAAAAATAGTATTAATATTCTTTAAATAGTTATACAAAAAATTAAATAATAATCTTTAAAACTATAATGAATAATTATTGAGAAACGCTGTGTTTTTTTATGACAACTATTTTCAAACACTTACAAAAATTATATTTTACTTTATAAAAATTATATGGTCATTTAAATTTGATAAAAATTATTTAATAATAATATTTTTATAAAATAGTTTTATTAGATCCATTAATTCATCAAAATAATTTCCTTAATTGAATTTAAATATAACCCTAAACAATTTGTTTTTTATTGTATCAAAATATAATTTTTATCAAAATATTTAATTTATAATTTATAAATAAAAAATAAGGATTAAATATAGTCATAGTTATAATGATATGGGATAAAAACATTAGGGTTAAATTTTTCTATTCTTTGTAAAAATATATTTTCCCTTAATAATATTATTTTCCTTTTAATTTGGAAATTAATATTTAGTACATTTACTATTCATATTTTACAAAACATAAGTTAAACTTATGAGCTAATATTAATTAGGATTATTCAAAATTCGGAATCCATTTGATCGAAATCAATTCATAAAAGTGAACGAATTTAAATTAATATAAAACCATCAATCATGATGGAAATGAGTTTCTAAAAAAATACATTTTAGGGAAAATAGGATTTAACATTAAATCTACAATTAATAATCATAATTATATGAACTTAAATTCATAAGGATATAAAGATAACATAAAATTTTTATTTATTTCATTTCTAATTAGGGGTTAATTTTATTATTTAAAATCCGGATACATTAATCATTATAAATCATTTTACAAAAAATATGTTTCTAATCCTAAAAAGACATATACTAGAATAGATTGTAATGATTATCCAAATGTAATTAATTGAATTTAGTATAACTAAAAAATAAATATGTTTCTTAGAAATAATATGAAAATAATAATAGTAATTTTAAAATATATAATTTATCTAAATAAATGACTATTTTACGTAGAAACATTCATCTTCACTATTCAATGAAAAATATATATTTTCTCCATAATTTTATATTTTTACCCTATGTTAATTCTGATTTTATGATATAAAAATTGATCTCAATTTAACAAATACTTTTTCAAATTTTTCTAGAAAATAAATATTACATATATTTTTTGAAAGAGAAATCATTTTTATGAAAATGTATTTTGAAGAACAAAAAGACAATACAAAAAATTAATAGGATATTTACTAAGAATTTATCAATATATTTAAGAAATGTGTTATTATTTTATAAATTTCTAAATCCTATTCATCACAAAATTAATGGAAAGATTTAAATAGTCATATTTAAATAATCATTTTTTTATGTTCAGTGTTGCATATCACACATGCTATGAAACATAGTTCTCATTTGAAAAACATGAGTCATTACAATTGTTCCCAATATAAACAAAATTATCCCCACCACATTAGAATCTGATATCAAAAACCAATAATAAATATTACATACCATAACCTCATATCACAATTCACCACCACATATCATAAAGGACTTCCTTAATATAGGAACTCCATCAACATCATCTTCATCAAAAACAACAAATAGATTTTGACCCACATCATCAATTATTATTTCAACCTAATTTGAAAATACATATGAATAAAATTACTTCATAGAGATAAAATAACAACACCATGAATTTATACCACATACCAGATTAGGTCTCCCAAAAACCTAAATCATAATATGTTAATCAAAACATCACTATCACTCCAAATATACTAGGTATGGATATGTAATTTATCATCTAAATTATACATCCAGTTTTTATAATTAAATTGTGAAATTAATTCCCAACTGAGTGATTCATTGTTTTTTTGTGTGGGAACTATTTTTTGGTTTTTTTTTGTATTTTTGGATGTTAAGACATTAAAATATATACAATTTCATACTAAATAAAGATAATTCTACATCAAATTCGATTTATATATTTTTTCAAATGTAATGTTTGTTGATAGATATCTCAGTTCATTCAATTCTTCATAATAAAGTTAATCAAATTTTATTGAGTATACGTAACCTTAATAAATTCTTGTTACACCCATAGTATCATTTTTATGAAAAATTTTATTTGACATTTATTTAATGTTTTCCTTTTTTCTTTATTTCCATTATTATCTAATGTTTTGACTATTTTTTGTAAAATATATTTATATACTTATGTTGTGTCAATATATGATAAAATTAAATTAAATCATGACACAACCACGGTAGACCATTGATTTTCTAGGGTGGTACATCACACTATTAAAAAGGGAGGTCTTTCCTCAACCCAATCATGGAAGATACCCCATTTTTAAGCTATTTGTGTCATATTGTTACAGAGGGAGGTCAAAAAATTCCTTAAACATTATAAAGGGAGGTTTTTATGAAGAGGTGAGTTACTCTGTGATTTGGATAGGTTAAATCATGACATATTTTTCAATGTTTCATTGAAAATTTGATTTTAGATATCTATCCCTCGCTTTATTTTGAATAGTTTCCCTCACATTTATCCCCCATTAGAGAACTCTTGGTATATAACATATTAATCCCCCCTTTTCCCCTCCTGGGATCTACTTTATGTGATTTTCTTACCACATACCTCTTAGATATCTGTTAACAAGTTGTTCCAACTATTAGAAAATTCCCCTTCTAATTCCATTCAGGATTTCATTCCTAAAATTAGGCAATAATGGATTAGGTTTTGTTCCACATAAATTAAATTGTGTAGAATTTGATGATATTTCCTATTCTATTCATTTATATGTTGTTACATTATTTTTATAGATCCATGGAATTATAATGGTATTTCACGTGACTATGGTAGGTGGTTTCAGGAGGTTATTTTTCATGGAAAATATAGTGGTCGTGATTGTTTACAAAAAACATTGAATTATATTTTAAATCATTCCAAAAAATATTTTAAATCCATTATATATAATATAGTTTTTTATAACTTCAATTTTTTTGTTATTTTTAATAAAATTTAATAAAAAATATTGTTTTTTATATCGAATTAGGTGTTGCTATATTCTGTTTGATGAAATTTACATTTTTAGGTAAATTGATTTATACTTATTTACATGTTAAACCTGAGTACCGAAATCACTATAGTTTTCTTGATAATATTCACAAACTCACATTAATGTGGTATAATGTATCCATGTATTTTGTTATTTAATTTTATTGTACCCCTCAATGGAATAATTCCATTTTGGGTTTTCATTGTTCAATTGATAAAATATTCAAATTTCATTCCTATAAGGGATACAAATAAGAAATATCATACTAGTAAAATCTATATACATGAGATCATGAGGTTATAAGGAATGTACTATACAACGATTTTAAATAGAGATATTTTGATTACCTCTTTATTTTTAAAGTACCACAGTATGTGATGAGATCCCAATGGATGTTGAGAGAAACCTACCACACCTAAATAGATAGCTATATAGTGTGGGTGATCTAAATATTAGAGTATATACATTGGGATAATATATTATATTTATGAGTCATCCGGGAAACCATCTAAAATTAATAAAATTTTCTTATAAAAATTGTAACAAATATCTCATCAGGATAGATGATTTTGTGATTTTTACCATCAAACATGTATGATGGCCCTATTATACCCAAGGAGGAAATTTATCATTGGTAGGGTTGAGCATTATGAAATATTATATGTGTAAGAAATGGATAATCTTGCTGCAGATACTGATGGATAAAAATCACATAAATTCATTTGTTGATTACCAAAACCATCCTTTGATGTTTTTTAGTATGAGGATGAGTTTTCTATAATGTAACTCTTTGATTGGGTAACCGATAGATTTAGAAGTAGGGGAATCTTACTCTGAGGTACATTGGACCTTGTGAGATCAGTTTTTGGATTGTAAATTTTGTGTATCAATCATCATTAGTCCTTTAGTTTACATTAATAAATGATTTCTTCCACATTGAATTGTTATAGAAGTATCACCCTAAAACCTCCCATGATTTGAATTTGAAAGATATAGAGAAAAATATAGTTGACAGGGGGATAAAGAAATGGAAAATGATTGTTGACTCTCTATATAATTTGATACATGAAAGTAAATTACATTATATTAGTTATTAGAGAAAAATTGAAATGATTCTCATAAGATGTGTGTTTGGGAATTTTTTTGAGAGGGAAGGGAAACCACATTTATCTAGGTCACCTATCTTCAAGAAGTCATTTTATGGTCATAAATGGACATAGTAGGGAAATTTTCCACACCCACGGTGTCATTTTTAGATATTTATTTTTTTAGATACATTATTTATTTACTTTATTACATTGTTCCCTTTCTTTTTATAGTTCCATTTTCAAGGATAACAACATTTATGTACTATAGTTGGGTCACTACACAACCAAGGGAGGTCATATAATTACCCAACCTCTTTAAATAACTTGTTTTTAAGGGATTTAAGTTCTTTCATAACCAATAGAAGGTTACACATAACTAATACCAAATAGAGAATCGATTTTTACCAGGAGGTGTGTCATTCCATGTCTAAGGTGGGTTTCTATATGAGTTAACCTCGTTAGAGGGGCTGTTTTTCTAGGTTGGTTTGTGGCACCATAATAGTTTTTTGTGACATTATGGCATATATATCAATACTCATTATAAACACAACTTATCTATCTTTCTATCATACATTCAATCCATTTTCCACCATTTATTGAAAAATCATGCTCTCTGGACCCCTCATGGGTGTATCCCCTCTTATTCTTTTTGTTTTATTGATTTTAGGTTGTATATTCATCATGTATCCACCAGATATCATCATGTAAGTGGTTCCTCCTCTCATCATTGGTTATCTTATCATTCATTTCATGAGTTCATTTCTACCCAAATTACATTGGGTCCTATGGTTTATTATACACAAATTTATTTTTTTTCTACTTCATGATAGTTCTTACTCTTTGCTTTCAAGTGTTCTCACTCTTTATAGCTTGTGGATTAAAACAACTAAAAATAAATTTTACTATAATAAGGTAGATTTTTTCCTGAGTTTTCTTTGATTGATAAACCATGTTTTATTTTTTATTTACAATGATCATTTTAGGTTGTTTTAAAGCATGTTACATAATCTTTGAATTCATTCATATGTTACATAATTGTTTGCATCCTCTCTCTTTCGATGTTGGCAATCAATATGATTTGTAAAGATAGTCTTCCATGTTAGTAGAGGTTTTATGTATTTTTTTGAATAAATGAAATATTAAAAAAATTCTTAAAATTATGAAATATGAATTCATTGAATATTGGGATTGCACATGGGAACCTTGAGACATATGTTATTATACTAAAAGGTACTACTAAGATTTACATTCCCTGCCTAACACTGGATTATGAAAAAATAACTAAGAATTATTGAAATTTAGATTATATGGTTGTCATACCATTATATTGGTGTCAAAATACTGATATTCTATGAAACGTCCATCCTTATTTGACCATGTATAGTTATAATATTATTGTTTTTTTATGGACCTAGTTAGAAGATCACATGGTTCCATAACTTTATCTACAATAAGGATCTTCCCATGGTGAAAATTTTATAAATATTCTAATGAAACATTTAATTATATGATTATAACTGTTATAAAAAAATTTATACATTTCCTTTATTGTAAAATATAAATAGAATATTTTCATATATTTTTTTTAAAATAAAATATATCTATTACCTATAAATGGTTTCTTGTGAAACTCATAGTGGGATCCAATTGGCCTATTTTTATCACTCCCAACCTAAAAAATGGGTGTATGTTAATTTTATATTTATAGACACAAGTAAAGGAACGTTGTCTATTATCAGTGGTGGGAATTCATGTTTGGGAATATTAGGTTAGATGTTGTGAAATATTGAGCATGATCACTCATGTAACACGTATATGGGTAGTGATATTTTGGATAATTATTATTTTTGATATAGACATGCACTTATGAAAAACTGATTACTCTTCCCATCCGACTTCCTTTCATACATATATGTTTGATCTATATTTTTGACCATATTATTTTGTTTCATTTTTTGTGCATGGCTAAATAAAATATAGACTTTTCAATACGTGCTTCTAATTAGGAAATTCTTAATGAATATTTTAATAAAACCAAAACCAATTTATATTATTGATTACTATGAATATGTTACCAACCTACGATGATCAGAAATTCCATTAAGGTCCTAACACATTACAGCTTTGATACTAGAGTCTGGAATAGCTCTTGTTGGTTTGTGATAAGGCATGATTGGTTTTCTATTTTTTAAATATACAAGAAGGATCATCCATACCCATATACTAGTGGTGTAAAATTATTTAATAAGATGAATTTATATATAAAGAAGTTATATGTTTTGTACGACACACAAAATTATTTGAGGAAGTATAGTTTTTTGAACTATTTAATATATTTTTGATAGACCAATGGAATTTATTCAGTGAAAAATAAGGGAAAAAAACGAGTCTTCAGTGTGATATATATCAATAAAATCATAGAGAATTTTGTAGTTAACAGTATTACCTTGATAGACCAGTTGAGGTAGTGTTTTCCTTTGACAAATTGGATGGATTATAATGTTGAAAAGATCAAGGTGAAATTCTCTCTATGGTGATTGAAAGGTAATAAAATCCAATATTACTATCTATTAACTATAGAGGTCATATATGATAGATAGGTATGGAAAAATGTTCTATTTTATTCCAAAAAAAATATATGGAGATATTGTATCTGGGGGGAGTAAGAGATTATATCAATCCTTATGGGGAACATCACCATAGAGCTCTTATCGTGGGAATTCATTATCGGATTATGTTATAATTGTTCTACGATTTGGGTGTCTAAAAGATATCATCTAGAAGAATTCCCCTTTAAATTGATCTATTTTTGGATTAGAAAATATATTAATCCCATGTAAATCAATTTTTCCATTAATATAAATGTTTTAGAGAGTCACCTAATAGAGTAGGACAAGCTTCATAACCCTGTATTTTCTATGTGTTGAGACTTTCTATTTATTTCATGTAATGTTCTATCATGTTTATTATACAAGAATGTTCTTATATGGGAGAATCATTGGGTCATATAGTGTGATGTATTAGGTTTGTTTCATCATCAATTATCTAGTACACTATATTGGAGGGTCACATTAGGATTCATCATGATTTGTAAATTATATTATACTATGGTAATATTTTATGGGTTTGAATTTTTTTTCATAGTGGCATGATAAAAACAGGAAATTGTATAAAAATTTGTCTAATGATAATAAGGGATGATATTTTCCAAACCATTATATAGAGTCTAGTTGTAAGACTGTTGAGTACCCCAAGTCACGTGGGTTTCTATGTTTTTGTGGAATATTATTGTTGTGTATTGTGATGCCACCTGGGTGTCTGAATAAATTCAAATTCCTATATGGTCATTAACTATAAAATCATGTTATATTAATGATGCAAAGTAAAAATATTTTTTGGCAGTCATTCTAAAGAAAATATTGATCCCTTATAATCTTCAATTTCAATTGGAGTCATTGTTTTCAAAGGTTAGTGTAGTGACATGTTAGGGTTTCACTGATGATCAATGTTAAAAGTTACATAATTTAGTGGATACTAGTTTCAAGAACTCTAAAAGATATTGAAGGATATTTTTTGAGTGATTTATCACGATTTAAATTTTATAGGAGAATAATATACTATAATGGGAATTCATTATGATATTTTCATAAATGTATTGTAAGGAGTATTGGTACATTATCCAGATTGTGATGAGCTTACCCAAAAATATGGTAAAAATATCTATGATCAAATTATGTTGAGGGAATAAAATATTGATGACATTATACTTATTACCCTATTTCACAAGTAGATTTTCTTTGAAAAAATAGAATTTTTTTATTTCTATATGGATTATAAGTTCTATTTTAGAAGGATTAAATTCAGAGGTTCTATATATAGTATATCAGAGAAGAGGTTATTTTTTATAACTAGTGTTCCCCAGCCTTTTTGATTCATGGAATTTGACTTTTTGGTTCTCATCACACAAAATTTGAAAATGAGAGCAAATTATTGTTATGATAAATTCACATGGGAGGTGATTTTTAATGTTATAGAAGGACTGGTTCCATCCAAACATGGAATAAACGAAAAGAGTGTGGCATAGTCCAAGAAAATTGAAAGATAACCCTGATGATCATTCAGATTATATGGGTCAATATCATGGGGGTAGGTATATCATCCATTTATAATATAGTATAAGTCCAATATTTTTCTCATGATGTTGTTTTCAAATGTATAATTTCATAATAGAATAATATTAATTTGAAATTGGTGGTTTTGGATTGATAATATTACTCATGTGGTTGTGGGAGGTAGACCTATTATATTCCATGAATGTGAGGAATTGATGAATCCAAATAATTTGTGTTTCTAATTATTCTCAAGGATACATTGTATATTTTCCCATATAAAATGGTTTTGAAGTGGTTTGGGTGTTTCTTCTTCATGAGCATGTTAGAGGTGTCTTTGAAACCTTCACCAAGATTAACCTTGAAGTACCAATTACTGTAAGTAATCTAAGAGGCTTTTGGACCTATATTTGGTGGATAAGGGAATTATGAGTACTTGGATCATTAGAATACATACATATGGAAGAACTCACTATTCTAAGAGACTAAACCTGTAACACCAGAGGTTTCCAAGGAGTGGATGCTGATGAAAATTGAGATTTTATTTTTATTAATAGTCTTAATTTATAATTTATATGGTTTTTGTTTTCTCATCAATCAATTCATTGGTAAGTAAACCTCAATATTTTTTAAGTCAATAGTTGGGAAACCCCAAGTCTAAAAAATGATTTTTAAAGGAGTGTTGATAAATATATTTTTTAATTTTTTATATATTGAAATCACTTTTAGAATGTTTCCAATGATTTGGAAGGACCATTGTAATTGTGGGTAAGCCTTGGTGGTCTAGGACTGGGCCATAATATAGTGGGATCAATGAACTAGTGCAATACTTGGTTGTGTTGAGTAGTGGTAACCTGAATATATTAGATAATCTTAGTGTAAGTTCATCAATTACATGATTATAACCAATCCATAAGATAATGGTTTTTATGGAGGTTAGTAATAATAAAATCACTGATGTTTCCAATTTACTTTTTCTCTAAACCGTAATGTAATATTGGGTTCTAAATAGTTAGATATATTTTTTATGAGGATTGGGACCATGAACACAGTAATGATAAAGTGTTGTTTGTGTGAATTCAATAAATTATAATGTAATATTAAACTAAATACATTGGTGGAAATTACATAGAGGCATTATGACAGTTTCATTTTTTCAATGGAATATGTTATCTATATTTACAAAACAAGGGAGTATATTTCATTTTAAATATCATATTATCAATCCCATTTAGTCTCCATGGTGTTTTAAATAATAGATGATGATTATTGGGACTATTGATAAATCCTTGAGAAATATATTGGAGTGGGATAATGACTGTCATATCCCACAAAACAATTCTCGAGTGGTATATGGATAGGTTTATTTGTGATAATTTTATTCCAGTTATGTATTAGGATTTATGGATATTATATGTCGATTATATGCACTTTGATCCTGTTTGGCATGAATAAATGAATTTTTGTGGAAATTTAATTAGAAATAAATGGGGAAAAGGAATTGTAAATTGAAGGGGAACGAGCTAAAAATTATGTTTGGAATGGAAACAAATGTTATGATGGTATATAAGTACACAATTATGAAATTTGATAACTATAATCAGCTTAAAATATTTTATATTAACTTCTAAATGATTTTTTTCATCCTTCATAATCGAGTATCATCCTTCTTTGAAACATGATATCCAACAAAAAATCTATTTTAGAACTTGGTTACAAATTCCCTAATATCCCATTAAAGCCCGGATCTTATTAATAAACTCCATAAACATGCTATCTAATATATATATTAAAACCGAAAATCTATTCCAAAAATACATATCTAATTTTTTTCCACTGATTTATGTATTGGAGATCCAAATTAGTTGGATAAATCATGTTATATAGTGAGAGGAACACACTCGTTGTAAGTAATGGGCTAGGGGGATGCATCAGAGGTCAGTTACAGTGGAAAGAACATTGTAACAAAATATAGGGTGGAGAAATAGACTATAATGGGATGACGATAGGTCACATGAGTATTTGAAAATGTAATTCAGGAATGATAACATGGTCGCATGTCATCAATGGTTAAATGGTTATAACCATCAATGGCATTATTTGAGGAGTCAGAAATAAATAAATGATCAAAAGTTTTGAAAGTAATGAAATAATATAATGGTAGATTAACAGTGATAGGGATAATTATATAATTTTTTTTTTCATTAATAGAAATTCCATTAATTATATACATTTTAGAAGGGAAAATAAATTCCATCATTTGGTACAATTTTAAATTATAATTGAAATCATTTTCAATGTACTCAATATACAATGATAGTTATTATTTCTCCATTTCTATGAATTCTATACCCTAATATATCTCCCCATAGTTATTGTTTTTATGATTTATTTTGATAATTTTCATTGGATTCTCTGTTTATATTTAGGTGTTTTGGATTTAAATTTTGAGTTTCATGTTTTTTTTTCACTTTTTTCATAGTTTATGTGCATGGTTAAGTGTTAACCCTATGATATCCTGATATTATGTCCATATTTAGTTCAATTTTAAAATTAATGGTTTGGTTTTCATGGGATTCACATTACTTGAATAAAGTGATATAACATTAAAGATAAATTGTGTGGTCCTTTCATTGTCTCTGGTCAAGGGTTCATGGTTTAAACATAGTTTGGAAAATCAAGCGGATGTAATCCACCAGGTTCTTAATTTTTAATAGAACCATTTCATATGGTTGGAAAACAAATTCCAAAATTATATTTAAAAACCTGGTGTTTTCCAAATGTACAAATTATGGGGCAGATAATTGTCACATGATTTTGGAAAATTTACTGCCAAATCATACATAGTGTTTAGTGATCATAAATTTGGAAAATTAATTTTATACCCTATTAATATATTAAGATAACATGATATTAATCCTCTCTCATATGGTTCTGAAAACTATTGGAGGTTCCTAAAACTGTTGGAGGCTTCTCCACTCTTCATCGTGAATATCACCTTGTCTCATGGTGATTCTATGGTTATTTATTCATATTTTGTGTGAGAATATTTCAGATAATCACCTTATTTATTCTTAATATTTCATTCTTCTTATATTATTATGGTGGTTCTTCTCCTATATTGGCATTTTCGGTATTTTTTTTGTTTATTTAAGTTCAAATTATAGATTTTCTATTTTTAATGTTCTTCTTGTATTCCATTTCGTTCTTGGTACCTTAAGATGTTGTTGGGGGTGAGTTGTTGATGATCTTTGTTTTTGAAGTAGTTTTCCATTTTCATTTTTCCATTAAATTTTAGTATCATTATTTTATATATATTTCATCTTATGTGGATATTTTTGAGTTATGTTAAAATTTTAAAAGGATTGTATGATATGAAATGAGGTGGTTTCCTAATTGTTTTAACGTATGTGGACTTAAATTTTGATGGAACGCACACCATGTATTTCATAAATTTCTCAGTTATATTTTTCAAGTGATTTCATATTTCTAAGGTCTCTTTTCGGTTTGGGGAATGTATGTGGATTCAAAAATTATGGTGTGAGTTTCTTAATATAATTTCAATGTTGTTTTGGATTTCTAAATTATGTATTGGTTTTCATTTTTAAATTGGTGTCCCTCAAAGAGTTTTTGAGAACCATTTAGTATTTTTATAAAATTGGTTTAATTGGAGAACACTCCTTGGATGCACATTTTTCCATGATTATATTTAATGGGATGGGAGGTCCTTATAATTGGTCTCTCTAGTGAATTATTTGTTATATGTCAATGGAATTTTTCATTGAAGTGCTTCATGTTGATGCTTGTGTGTGATGCTTGTGTGTGTGATTCATGTATATGTGGTTGGTTTCTTATTTGGTTTCGATTTGGATCACCACCGCTATGGACATGAAATGGGAACCTGGCATAGATAGAGTATTTTCTATGAATATTCATAAAAAAATTTAGTCTGCACACTGGTTTGTGGAACTTGCTATAGAACTGCTCTACTTTGGGATTGTGTCCCATAGTTAGGCCTGGTTTCGTAAGACCAAGAATTTATGGAAATTTATTTTATCAGCTGAGGCATGACTACTATATGATTCATGTGTTAATATTTTAAAGTTTACCCACTAATCTCATAGGTTCATCCATTTTCTACTATACTTAGTTATCTATGGTGGATTATTGAGATGCATCATTTAGTTGGTTACACATGTGTTCTATATTTTTTTACCTTGTTGTGTGATCACTTCTTCCACTGGCTATCATGGTGTATCTATTTTTTAAATGAGATAACATGTTTTAAAATTTTTTCAATGAAATGTTTTAATATTTTTAACACCCTCGTTTCTTTTTTAAATAATAACATTATTTTTTATTCTTTTTATGTCATCCTTTATTATGAAAATTATCCCATATTTGAAAAGATTATTGATATAAGTGAAACAAAAAATGGACATTATTTTATTTTAAAGAGAAAATGGGTGAAACCTATGTTCTATGTATTTTATTTCAAACATGAAATTGATGATCTTTTGTTAAAAAAATCACGGGGAAAAGATTTATTCAATAATTCCTACTATGTTTTTAATACTCACATCTATACTTTGTTACTCTCTATACATTATGGTGAAGGTTCTAGTAGGGAACATTTATCCTTGGTGATTTTTGGTTTTCGTATTGAATAGTGACCGTTGGGGTTAGATGGAGACTTAGTGGTCACCAGATTTAGTATGGATTTTGATTTTTAGCCTTTCATATTCACAATTTATGTTTGTATATATATATATATATATATTTTAGTATATTGGAAATTTTTATTAGGAATATATAGTTATTTTTTTGCTTTGATTTTATTATTTTTGGGAGAAATTATCCCCTTTTACTATTGTTGATTCCCTTGGTGGTTTTCCCCATCCTGGGAGGATTGTGAATGCCTCTCGGGCCTTTTCATTAGCCAAAATGGGTTAGTAGTTTGGGGTCAAACCAGGTTGGTTTGTGAAATTTTGTTAGATCCTAGGTTATTTAGAGGGCCTAGCTTTCATTGTACCCTTTTCTATTATGGATTTCAAAGTAGATTGAGTATGACTATTAGATCATTGGGTGTAGGTATGAAAAGGGTTTTGGCCAACACTTTTGATGATACATTGGATCACCATGGGAATTCGTCTTTTTCCTAGTTAATTTTGTTATTGTGGGTTGTTGGATGTTTGGGAAAAATAGACTGGGAGTCGGATCATTGGTCTTGATGAGCCCATAGGTCCTGGAAAGACATATGTACCCTGGGACATGGTAATGAAATAATCTCCATGATCATGTCGTGATTCTCATAACGATAAAAACTATATTGCCATTTCAACAATCCATAACAGTTTTTCCCTTGGTGATCATTTTTTTTGGCACTTCTTGATATTGGGGTCATATAAAAAAATTTGTTTCTAAATTGAGAAAACCCTGATTCTAAACTGTACGTTTTTTTATTTTGGAAATTTAAAATGATATTTTGTATTTTTTTAAAGAGGATTTTAAAAATCTATTTTAAATGAGATGATTTTTTCTTATAAAATGGTTTTTTAATCAAATTATTTTAGTTGGAATGTTATTTTTATAGTTTATATAATGGTTTTGAATTAGATGAAGTAGGGTTTTTTTGGAATTATTTGGAATTTTATTTTTTTTGCGAAATAAAATTGATTGATGTGTAGAGTTGGAAAATTTCTTTTCATTTGAAGGTCGGTGAGCATGAAAAGATATTATGAGATTTGAAGTGGTATTTATATTGAGAATATGAAAATTATGTTGATTGTTATAATTAAAATAGAAATATCATATTATGTCATTTATAAATTTTATGAGTGATCACATGTGAGGATGTGTGTGAGGAAGTCCATTGAAGGAAAAAAATAATGGGTTCTTGAATTAGCATATGATTATGCATATGTGAGGATCCATGGAATACCATTGGTGAGTGTGAAACTTATCATTTTGATATTACTTTCAAAGGTGATTTTTAGAGTAAAAAGGGTTCTATTTTGATAACCTGTGGTTGAGAACTGATTTTTTTTATAATTTTGGAATGTTGTTTTAGGGGAGTTTTGAGTTATATTTTTTTTTGTGAATTAGTTTTTACTGATTTCTTGGTTTTATTATGGTTTAGTGTAAGGCCCCCACTGATGACTTGATGGATATTTGAGGTGTATAGTTTGGTGTTTTAAAATTATTTGATCCTTCAGTTGATCAACCAAAGGTCGCCCTTCTTAAATTTCCAAAAAAAATTACCCTCCTCTTTTTTTCAAATATGATCCTTTTGATGAAGAAGATTGGATGCGTAAAATCAAATGGATATATGGTTTCCATGAGTTTCATGAGTCTCCAAAGGTTAATTTTCTTTACCATTGTGTTTGATGTACTGAGTTGGGAGTGGTGGAAGTCAATCATTTGGTTTATCCTTTGGGAAGACCTCTTGTGGGGATTGTTCAAGGATCTGTGTATCTAGATGTTTTTCTCTGAGGTTGTGTAGGTGAAGAAGTTGATGATTATTTTTTTTATTTTCCAAATGAAGATGGATTGATGTTCGAGATATTCAAAAAATTTGAGGATATAGTTTCTTTTCATCCAGAGTGGGTTGGGAACAATTCCCTAAGGGATCATCATTTTTGGAATGGGATTCATGCAGATCAGCAATTCAATGTGTAAGAATCCATTCTATCCTCCTTTATTGTCATGGTAAGACTATTTGTTCCAGATGAATTTGTGTTAGTGTGAGTTAATTTTGGTAGCTAATATTCCTCATATATTTATACATGTTTATGGTATTTTTTGTAAGGAATTGGGAAATCAGGTAGAATTTGTTGGCCCTAGTCACAAAATTAAAAGGTATTTAGATCTCTCAACAACTTATTCAGGGAATAGGACTGTGGTTTTTCATAAATGTAGAATTAATGGTCATAAGAGGCTATCTTATCCAATATCCCCAATGACCTACCAAACCTATGGACTCCTAGGTAATTTTCAATAGTTTGGTTTGAGTGTTTCCAGGAAATGATGTGGACCAACATCCACTCATTCAAAAGAAACCCCATCCCATTTACAGGATTAAGGTGCTTCTCTAGGTCCATTTTAGTGATTCTTCAGGTGTAAGGGTTATTTTTTTTATAATGGTAGTAAGGAACCTTTATTAATACAATTTTGTATTGGAAGTGTCTTTTAGATATTAAAATTTTTCCATATTGGGTGGAGGTGTGTTCCACGGTGTATTTTTTTCTTATCGCTTCCCATTTTGGGTGAAATATGATAATGTGTTTGACTATTTGAAATCCATATTATGGATGAAATAACATTTTAGAGTGAAACAAGTCTCATGGTATTTCATGTTCATTTGGTTATTCTAGGGATGTTTATGTGGTCATTTATTATTAGTGTTTCAGTCCTTGAAAGTGAGGATGGTTCTTCATAAATATAGAATTATATAATTGTGGGGAGTCCATACGGACCACCGATGTTGGTAATCATGATATGTATCTAGTGTTGGCCTATCAGAATATGGTGACCCAAGAAGTTTTCTAATTATGGTCATTTCTTTCAAAGTAGACGGTAGGATATTAGAGTATTCCTCACATATTTTTTTTATAGTAAGGTGGTTAATTGTTTGAGTTTTCTATTGTTTTTTTTTTTGAACAATGGTTTGGGTTAGATAGTTTGTTTTTGGTATAAGTGTTTGTTTTTTCATGGTGTTGGTTAATAAGAACATTGTTTTAAGGGATTAGATATGGTGGGTGAGTGAGACTTTTTCTCTCCTTTGATCAATTGTATATGTTATGTCTTTCAAATTGATGAATGTATAATTATGGGGGGAATTATATAACTGTGGTTTTATATTCTTCCATTATTTCAGTTTATGTTTTTTCTTTGGATTATATTTCGAGTTTCAGGCATTTCAGATTTAATTTTTTAGTTGTAGAAATTTTTTAAATTATTTCATTATTTAGGTGCATGGTGAAAGGGTAACCATGTGACAGTTTTATGATGTGTCCCTTTTCAGTTCATTTTTGACATTCATGGTTTGTGTATCATGGGATGCACATGTTTTGAACAAAACCATATGGATCCAAAGAGAATCTTGGTGGGTCTTTGGGTGTCTCTAGTCAAGGGAGACGTCTTATGAATTATTATTAAAACTTTGTGGAAGAATTTTTGTATTCTTTTACATTTTTGTAGAACCATGTAATGTAGTTGGGATATAGTTTCCCAGACATGTGTACAAACCATGTGGGTTCCCAATTTTTCCAGTAACGGGTGGATGATGGGAACACGTTTGAGAATCCTTGGGCCTAACCATCAACAATTTCCAGGTGTATTAATGTTATAAAATTGACATTCTACCCTCTTCATATATTAACACCTAAAGACTCTAGTTCTTACCCATTAGGTTTATATGCCCCTAATAAGATCCTCCCATCAATCTCATGCCACTCACCTACTCATATAGAAATTACGATGTCATTTCTTCATGTTTGGTGGTGGATATCAAGGGAATATCCTTTATTCTTCTTCGTCATCCTTTTTCATCCATTTTTTAGTGGTTCATATCATCCCATGGTATTCTGGGTATAGGTTTCTTGTTTTATTAATTTTTATTTGGGGATTTTGTGTTTTTATGGTTCCTCTTAGATTCACTTTCCATCATGGAACCTTTCATGGTTGTTTCAGGTGGGTGTTTTGGTAGCGCTTGTGGTTTAAGGTATGTTTTATTATGAACATGTCCTGTAAATTTAAGAATTTTTTATTTCTTAATTTTTGTGACATTTTTGGATATCCATGACTGATGCCTGAATTTTAAAATAATTTTCTATATGGAATTAGTTGGCATAATTCTTTTATTAATGTGTATGTAAAAATTTTGTGATGCAATAAACAAAAAGTGTTTGATAAATTTATCAATTAAATTTTACAAGTTATTTGATATACCTGTTGAATTGTTTTAATTTAGGAAATTTATTTGGATTGAAAATAGATGGATTTGGTTTCTTTAATGATTTTACCTGTGGTTTTGGAATTTAAAATGATTTTTTGTTTTTATATTTGAAGTGGGTGTCCTCTAATAGAGTGTCTGATGCCCATTAGGAATTTTTATAAAATTGGTTCTCTTGAAAAAAGATCTTTGGATGATCCACTTTACTTGGTTATGTTTAATGCTACGGGATGTCCTAGGTATGGGACTCATCAAGAATTATTAGTGTAAAATCACATGATTATTCCTTGGGGTGATCAACGGTGATTATTTTCTATGATTCTTCTATGTTTGATGCATGTATATGTGGTTGGCTGGTTATTTTTTTGATTGGATCTATTGTGACCTCAACCCCCAAATCCAACAAGTGGTTCCATATTTTATTAAATTTTCATAAGATGATTGGAATAAAATTCCATTGTATATAATAGTTTACTAGTCCTGGTGAGCAAGATAAATACATGTAATCCACAAAACATTTTTAAACATAAAATACTAGAAGAATTTCATTAAACCGTTTATTATTCACCCATTGTGTAATCCTAAATATCATTCATAATATAATTATTGGAATCCTATATAAATTTTATACTTGATAAATTTATGAACACAAATTCTTGGTAAAGGAAATCATACTATAGAAGATATGATTAAATATACCATAAATAATATGGAACGATAAACAACTAAAACACGTTCCTTTTAAAAAATCAAAATGTCCTAGGAAATAGAGCCATGTATAATCTACTAGATAAATAATCATGTAGAATATCTATAACTAATCTCATAATTTTGGAATTCATAATGGGGGACATATGAAACATATGATTAATGCCTTCTCCAAGAAATATTAAAATAAATAGGTAAGGCCTCGTCTAAATCAATATCTATTTTTTCACGTGATAAATATTGATGCATTGAGGGGATATAGCACCCATTCCAGCCCCTTATTATGTATAATTCATCCCCCCTATGAATTGGTTGAATCATTAACAACATATATATATGAAATTTAAATAATGTTCCCCAATTGGAAATCATAATCACTAACCATTCTGAGTAATATAGTAAATGATGTCCAAATAACACATCCACAATCAAAGTGATAACAAACTATTTAATAATATATTGTTGATGATATCATAAATTATCAAATTAAGTGAATCATAAAAATCAACCAAGTAAGTTGACATGGATGAATATACTTTAATAAAATCATTGACCATTCCTATGAGAAATAACCCTTTTTTACATTGAAATTGTTTATTTAAAAGGCACAAAAATTTTAAAAGAAATAATTTTCACTGAATGGATCCTTGTAAACATTAAAAGGATACTTCAAAACATTAAGGAATCAAAATGGTGGTAAATTACATTCCTATAATATAAGTAAAAAACATTTCTTTTATACATTTGTAAGAAATTTCATAATGTACCTTATTTGGGAAATGAAAATATGATTAATTTTAAATTTTTTAAATAATAGAAAAAGTAAAATTACTTACTTTAAAAAATCATTTGATAAAATTAAAAACAGTTTTAAAAACCTTTTTAGAAAATATTAACATTGATAAAGCTATGTGATAATTAAATCCTTAAATATTCATGTGTCCCATACCACTTGGATCAATTAAATAACAATTCATCGTTAAATAATAATATATATATATAATTAATAATATCATAAATTAATGAAATTATATGTATATGGGGTTATATATACACCTCATAAAAATATGTGGCTGTATAACATCATAATATGACTCAATGAAAGGATATTGAGATGAAGTCCCTTAACATTTTATTCAGTTAGTAAAACACAATTTTACCACCTTTATAATGGTTTTATTCATGTTATTAACTTATATGATAACCTTTTTCATATTTATGATATCATATATTATTGTATTATTTTATTTTATCACCTATCTTTTGGTAATATTTCATTGTTACCCATTTTTGGTGTCAACTGCTTCCTTTTCCTAGGCATTTTTTGTCACGGAAGTCTCATTTATTTTGAAAAAAAATTAAAAATATCAATAATAATATTAACATTTTAAAAATATTATTTAACAACTAAATAAATTTTAAGTTCAATTCTTTAATGTTGAAAATGGAAAATGAAACACATCATGTTTTGAAGATAGTAGTTCATACATATGCACAATTGACTGTAGCATTACATTAATAATTGAAAGGATAAGGATGTTTATGGTATATTAATTTTTATATAATTTATATCATCTAATAATTATAATATATATCAAATAATTTCATCATTAAACCCATCCCAGAAAAGTGGTGATGAAAAAATAATTACACCAAGGCGTGGAGACTCTAAGCTGTACTTGCTCATGTGTATTGTGTTCATCTGTCAAAAAATGGATGAGAGCTAGAATATGGTTCTACAAATAACAGAAAAAATAATAACATATAGTATTATAAATGATACTATAATTATTACCTTATCATGGAAACAACACATAAAGAAGTAGACGAAGTAATGAACTTAAAGAAGTTAGTAAAAACAATTACCTATTCTTCAGTGGACTTCCTTTAGATATATTCATAAGAAACCTAGGATTGGAATTTTTGTGATAACATGACCTATAGATATTGTAAAAGGATTTTGGGAATATAAATTATCAGTTTTTTATCAAGCTATAGATCACATTGTGGTGTGAATAAGTGCGGGAGTAGGTTCCCTTTTGTAATTGAGGTGAGGAGCTCTATAGGAAATCCTAAAAATATTAATATATAATATAGATATTTTTTATCCAAATACTTCAAAATGGACTATAAATTAAAATTATAATACATTTTATAACATATATTTTCCCATTTGAAATACTTTTTTATTTTTATTTTTATTTAAAAATTAATAAAATATTATTTATATAATGTACTATTATTTTGAAATTTGATAATATTAAGTTATTTTCCATTAAAAACATCTAGAAATGTAATATTTTGAATTTATTTTTATCAAACATCTATAATACATCTTATAGATAATTAAAATTATTAACTCAGAATAATTGATCATATAATATCAAAATTAATATTATTGAAATCAATTATTATATTTTTCTTTTAATTAAATAAATATTTTTTTACTATTAATGTAGATTTTAATATAATCATAAAATTTTTAAAATTCCGTGTATACATCTATAATTAAAATAGTTTCATTGATATCAATATAGACATTCATTTTCATTCATATTTATATTTTTTCATATGTGGACTCGTAAAAGATATAAAATACAAAGACAATGAATTCTTATTATTGTTTTTAATTATAATAATATACAAGTAATTTTTATGTAAAAGTGTCCATTAAAGACTCCAATTATATCATAAGTTGAAAGGGGTATAATACACTTCATCCAATAATTTTTTTTTTCAAGTTTAAATCACAGTTATACTCTTATTTGTTTGCCTTTAACCCTTAGTTAAACCCTTTAACACTGACAGTCACAACATGGTGTTTTACTCTTTATGGGTCAATGTAGTTAATATAAGATGCAAAAATACCCATAAATGAGTTATGGATGAAATATTATACCTTATTTAAATTGGATGGATAAATTTTATATTATTATTAATTTTAAATCATTTAAGAAAAAAATTCTTTTAAAATATCATTAATGACTTTTTTAAAACAATTCATAAATATAACTTCTAAAAAATATCAATAAAAAAGTTACCATAAAAAATAAAATTTAATTAAACTCCAATATGTTATGGTCATTAATAAAAACAGTGTTTGATATTAATTATGAAATTTTTTATTTATTTTAATACTATTAATATTATTTATTTAATATTTCTTTCAATTAAAAAATTATGACATCATTATTGTGAAAAAATTTAGGTTAACAATTTATTTTAAAAAATTAACAAAAAAATATCAATTATTAGTATATACATTCTATATTTTCAAATACTTTGAAATATTTATGATAACTTCTTGATAATATAGTGTTACAAATATTGTACTTATTAAAAATAAGATTATGTAATATTTTATCTTCCCTTGAATAAATCATTACAAAGGTAATATTCTCATCCAAAATCCCCAAACAATTTGCACATAACTGATCCTTTAGTAATAAAGTAAGAATAATAGTCATCTAATAAAATTGATGAATGTTTTATGTTCATTTTCTAATACTTGTAATCTTATTGTTACACTTAATTACCCGATTTACCCTTAACCGTGGTAATTAAAATATTACGGACGTTCCTATTCATATTATCAAAAAATAAAAGGGACATAGTTTCATAATTTATACCCTATAATTTCAAATATGAACTCAATTTTGTGAAATTAAAAAATTAAAATGTTTTAGTAATTAATTAAAAATTAATCATATTGACGGAAATATAAAACGATATTTTATATAGTGAAAAGGCTCAAAATATCGAAACAATTGTATATCCAAATTGAATGAGAAAATGATTATAATAACCTAAATTTTATTAAATAGTATAAGTTGGTCTAATTATTGTTTTAAATCAATTAACAATATAATTTGATACTATAAATTATTTAGATGAAAATGTAGATTTCAATTAAATTGAAATATTTTATCACTATACAAAGAAATATGAAACAAATTATAAAAATACTAAAAATTCATCCAAAGTAAAATTTTACATCCCGACCTAAAGGAATAAGTATATGCTTTCAAATAGTATTTATAAAAGTATAAAAAACTCATTTTAAAACATGTTCACAATTAAAAGGTAACAAAATTTACATATTAAAAATATATTTTTTTATGCATAAAATTATTTTTATTCTTATATTTTTCCTAAAAAATAAAATTTTATGTATTTAAAAACAATTTATTAAAATAAAGTACCTAAATATCATATTTTTTTAGTAATATTGATTCCCACTAATTTAATGTAAAGGTTATAATAATATTTCATTCTATGGTTAAGCTGGGTGTTGCTTGAAAAATAAGCTATCAAAGATATTAAATTTAAAAAGGGATATACCATAAAATCCTTGGGTGTTGCATTATCGCTGCTAACAAATTTCTTCCTTGCAGTTTTAAATTTCACTTCGAAAATAAATGGGTTATACATTAAAAATGATTTTTGGAAATATCATATCAGAAATAGGGTTAATATAACACCTTCTTAATAAGATAAGAGGGTAGATGAGAATTTTACCATTGAATTAGTCTTCCATATATGAAAGGCTTAGTGGAACGTTATATCCTGAACATTGTATAGAAATATAACTATAAAAATCTAATGGGGAGTGATATAGAACTTGATTATTAAAATATTAACCATCAAAAAAATGAAAATCATGTGATTGGTTAGTAGGTTATCGATTTCTTAGTAAGAAAATTAAATATATGATGTTTTTGTTCCAAAATATTTATCCTAAGGGGGGGGGGGTAATTATTTTAATATCTTGATAAATCACTCAAGAAAACATACTTGATTTTTTCATGTCATAATGTCATCCTTTGGTTATGATGATATAAAATTTCATTTCATATCATACACTTGGATATGGATAATGAAGATGAATTTTTAATCCTGAACTTGTTTTAATGAATAATAAGGTTTTAAAAAATTTCCTTCATCAACTAAATTGTTACTAAAAAAATATTAATAAAATTTATCGAAAAAATAATACTTCAACTTTAAATAATAACATACATTGTTCATGTTAATCCATTTTAACTATACGACTCATAAAAAAAACATCTATCCAAATTTACTGTTTATAATCAACTTCACATCATATTAAACACAAATACATTACAGTTATTTTTTGTCACAAAATAAATATATGAATGGAATTATCTCCTTTAAAACCATAAATAAAAATTTTATTCTTCCAAATCCTTAAGGAATAAGTACTACGACACATTCCTTATACATCTAAAGCATCATTTATAAAATTATTCTCGTATCCATATACATAATCACATTAATCATTCCACATCATTCTTAAACCATTAACTATACTTCATCATAATATTCCTTAATACCTATTTCAAATAATTTTTCTTTCTTAGTATCTTAATCAGTAGAGGTATAACCATTACTTCTTAAACCATTCTGATTCTAACCACTGACCAAAACCCAGATCACAACCTAAGAACCACAAATCAGAGTTATACTATGATGAAAAATCATTTATAAAAGGCCTAAATCATGAAATATTATTCTTAATATATGATTTTATTGGTTAGTCCATGATATTACCAAAACAATAGGATTATATCATATACGTAAACAGATCCCCATTATGATTCATAGGGTTAGTTTTTCTAATCTAATATTGCCTAAATCTAGTTCCCAATGTTGTGACTAAACATTCAATGATTCCAACATTATTAACCCTAGACTCAATAGCTCTGAAACAGAGCCTTACATTATAACATTTAAAATTATATACAAGGAATAACATCATAATTGACTAAATAGTTAAGTATTCTTGGTAATCTAGATACATAATTGAAATCTATATTTTATTTTAAAACATAAAATAAAAAGGGTTTCATTGAATCCAAAATATTCTTTCCTTTATGTAACCCTATATATAAGTAAAAATAAACTCCCTACAATCCTATGTAAATTGAATCATATAAAAGTGGTGAGATAAAATTATCATTACATGTAAGCGTATAATGGTAGCTATGAGTAAATATGGAATAAATAATATGCCAATGTAAATTACTGAAAAATATACCATTTAAATAATCACATGTTTTAGGAAACCTAACCATGTATATTCAAGTTGTCTAATGATAACATGGAATATCATTTAGTTATCTCGTAATGAAAAAATGCATAATTAGGGACATCTGAAACATACCGTTAAGGTCTCATACATGAAATATGAAAATAAATAGACAATTCCTCAGAGAAATACATATCTATTTTGTATCATGGGATATAACGATGCATCAAGGGGATATAGCAGGACCCAAGTATCACATACTAGGTCTAATTCATTCCTCATATGAATGGGTTGAAACAAAAAATGATATACAAATGAAATTAAGATATCATTCTCTAATTACTAAGCATAATCATAAACCATTATATGTAATATTGTGAGTATTTCCAAAATGGAATATCCATAGTCAAAATAATCATAAACTATTTAATAAAATATGTTATATGATGTAATAATAGTTCAACCACAATGAAACATATAATTCAAAAATGTATGTCGACATAGAAGAAAATACACTAATAAAATCATTGAAAATATTTAAGAGAAATATCCCTTTTTAAAAAATGAAATCATTTTTTTAAAAGGCCACGAAAATTCCAAAACAAAAAATAATCATTGATAAAAAACATTCAATAATTTAAATATAATTCAAAATATTAAGGTTACATGATGGTGGGGAATTTCGTTCAATCCATATAGGTTAAAAACCATTCCTTTTATACTTTTTTAAGAACAATCATAAATTACCATATTTTGAAAAATGATATAACGATTCATTTTTTAAAAATATTTAAAAATATAAGTTGAGTAAAAATGACTTTAAAATATGATGGGGTAAAAACAAAAACATATTTTAATTTTTTTTAAAGCATGGACATTGAGAAAAAAATATCATAATTAAATCTTAAAACATTCACGTTCCCTCATACACATTTGAACATATAAATATTAACTCCCCATGAAAGCATAACATTTTACAAAACATTAAATAACATTATAATTAATGAAAATATATATCAAATGGGATGCATATATATCTCATAATGATGATTTGTGTATAACATAAAATTATGCCTCAACGAAAGGAGAAATAGATGAAGTCTCTTAGCATACACTTCCTTTCGTTGAATGTGATTTGACCTCTCATATATTGGATAGAATCAATTTATAAAATTATATAATAACTATATTCATATTTATAAAATAATATATGATATTTTTATTTTTTTATCATCTATTTGTTGATAATATTTCATTATTACCCTTGTTTCAGGTGCTAACTACATCATTTTCCATTGCATGTCCGGTCAAGATCCCCTCAGTTTTTCAGAATATGATATATATTAAACATATCAAGAATTATATTAACATTATAAATATAATATTTAACCATTAAATACATTTTTATATCCATTATTAAATATTGGATATGGAAAATGAATCACATCGAATCATAGAGATGCTAGGTCATACATAGACACGAGTGATAATATTATTCCCTTAATAAGTGAATGGATAAGGAATTTTATGGTATACTAATTTTAAAGAATCTATACTATCTAATAATTATAATATATATCAAATTTTTATATCATTTTACACATATATGTAATTTGGTGTTGAAAACCCAATCACACCACAGTGTGGAGATGATAAGTCGTACGTACGCACACATGATGCTTTTGTTTTTTGTAGGATAGATAAGATGAGTAATATGGTTGTTCCATAATAAAAAGTATATATTATGATATATATAATATTGAACTTATTACTTTATCCTGGAAAAAACACACAAATAGTAAGTAGAATAATAATGAACTTGAATTAATTGATAAAAATGTTTACATATTCTTCTGTGGATTACCATTACATCACTTCTTAATGGATATAGGCCTGGTATTTTTGGAATAATAGGACCTCCTAAAAAAGTATAAAGATGTTCGGATTAGAAATGGATAGGGTTTCACTTAGATATATGGGGAAAAGATGTGTGCAGAAGTGAGGGTGTATGTTTCCTTTTATAATTAAGACGACTGGGACATTAGGAAATCCACAAAATATTAAAATATATTAATGATATTTTAGATACAAAGGCATTAATATTGATTCTAAATGAATAGTGGAATAAAATTGTCACCATATATTATACCATTTTAAAATATTTAATATATTTATGATTATTCAATAATTTAATAATGTATTAATTCTATAACGTACTACTATTATAATGTTTGATACTATTAAATTAATTTGACATTAAATAGATCAATACAAAGTGGGATTTTGAATATAATTATTTAAAAATATATAATATATCTTATAGATTTTTATAATTTATTATACATAATAAATAATCCAACATATATCAAACAAAATATTATAATAAAAAATTATTTTATTATTCTTTTTACTAAATAAATATTTTTTAGCATTAAAGATGATTTTGAGGTAATCATATAATTTATAAAAATACAAAATAAATTTACATAATGAAAAAAATAATTAATATGTATACAGAAATTTAGGTTCTTTAATATCAATATTTTGTTCTCATGTGGACACATAAAAGTCATTAAATACAAAGAGAGTGGAAATTGGTAACAGTCCTTCAATTAAATAATCATTATGTTCTTTTCATGGAAAAATTTCCATTATGTAATTTTTATTAATTTTAATGTGATAAGGCATGATTCCTCAATATAAAATTATTATTGGAGTTGTTTAGGTCATTTTTATATCCTTATTGTTGGGATTTAACCATTAGTTTAACTCTTTGACTATTACCATGATCACATGGCTTTTTACTCATTAAGGGTTAATATAGTTACAAGAAAATGACAAAGTAACCACAAATGAGTAGTGGATGAAATATTTAACCATATCCCAATAATTTGGATGAATTTTTAAATTTTATTTCTTTTATTTCATTTAATAAACTATTATTTATTTTAAAATATCATTAATGTCAATATTAAGACTATTCATTAGTTTGAATTTTCAAAAATATCAATAAAAGTGATAAATTCAAAAAAACCCATTAATGAATCGATAAAATGTTAATTAAATCTATAAAAATTGTGGATGGATTTAATAATGTCAAATAATATTTATTTTAATATTATTAATATAATTTATTTTATATTTCCATTAATTAATCAATTACTACATCATCATTTTGAAATCTTTTATGGGTATTAATTTTTCCCCAAAATTAATAATAAATTACCATGATTAAGGTAATCATATAATATTTACATATACTATTTATATTGTAAGATAAAATTAGGCTAATACTATATAATAAATGATATACTTTTTAAAAACATGACTATGACATGTTTTACTTCCCATTGAATATAAAATTAAAAAGATTATATTCAAATCTAAGGTTCTATAAATGGCACCATAACATATCCATTAATGGTTATCGATTATAAATACTCATATATTATACTTTTAGAATGTTTTAGTGTCATTTTCTAATATTTATAGTGTAATTTTTCTACTTAATTACCAAATATAACCTTAAAATGGTTATTAAAATATTGTTGACGTTACTATCCATATTGTCCCAATATAAAAAGGGACATATTTACATTATTTGGACCCACTAATTCCTAATATGAGATCCCTTTTTTTAAAATTCAAACACAAAATTTTCATTAATTAATATAAATATAACTCATAAAGGGAAGTAGAAAAGGGTTCTTAAAGTGAAAATGTTCGAAAGATTGAATGGTTTTTATGTAGAAATTAAATGTTAGATTGACTATAATATGATAGATTATATAAAATGATATAAATTAAGATAATTGTACATTAATATTTATTAAGAATATAATTTTACATCATAAATTATATAGATGAAAAAAAATTTCTCAATTAAAAATAAATACTTAATCACTACTAATCAAAACATGAAACATATCAAAAAAATATGAAAAATTAATGAAAAAATAAATTTTTATATAATTTTATAAAGGATGAAGTTTTATTAAAAAGAATTTATAGATGTGTCAAAAACTACATTTTAGAAAAGCGCACCATTAAATGGTGTAAAAATTTCCTTTGGAAAATATTGATTTTATGATTAAAATTGTGTTCATTATTATATTATTCCTATATAAATAATTTTTTCAATTTTGAAAATAATTAATTTAATATATAATATAGAAATTTAATAATTTTTTTACTGATATTCATTCCCACATATTTAATAACATGTTTATAATCATATTTCATTGTATAGATAAGTTAGGCGTTATGTGGAACGTAATTGATCGAAGATACTAAATTTTAAATTAGACGTATAATAAATAATAATGTTATCAGATAAACTGTATTTGAAAATGACCTGGGAACATAACCTAGCTAATATATTTCCCATTAACTCTTACAATACAAATTTAGATTACACATTAGCTAGTGTCTATTTGGATTAACCCTAACCCCATTTGTAATTGTTCCCTTCAGTTGTCTGGTTTGGATAAGAATGAGAATTTGGTTGATTTTATGTCATCAGTTAAGGCATTCCTATATTATTAGTCTGTTTATAGTTTTTCCTAGATTATCCACTGAGATCCAAATTTCTCTCATGTTTTTTGGCACATAGTTTTCTATGAAAGATGATTGAGATTCCTTGTTTGGTTAGTTATTTATGTGTCCTATATTCTATTTCCATTATTATATGATTATTTACTCTTCTCTTTTGTATTATGAACCTATTTTTAAAAAAATATAGTAATGAATTTGAATAGATTTTTGGGGAATTTTTTAAAAATGTTTTAGACACTCATTTCCTTTTTAAATAAAAAACTATTCTTTTTTCTCATTATCTCTAAAATTATAATTATAGAGATCTAATATTTGACAATAATATAAGAAAAAATGAAAAGAGAAATGAAATTTTATTTTTAAGTGAAAATTTGTGAAAGATTTTGTTCTATGTATTTATCTTCAACCGCGAAATTGATATTCTTTTTTAAAAGAAACTCATTAGGAACAAATTTATTCGGGAACGCCTACAGAGATTTTTATAATCATTCTTATACTTTTTACTGTTTATATCTTCTAGTGTATGTTTTAAAATGGATTGGATATTTTTTGAAAATGTCTGGTTTTGGTATCATAGAGTTACCCTTGAGATCACATATAGACTTAATGGTCAACCATTTTAGTTTCGGATTTCTGGTTCATTTTGTTATATTCACAGTTTGTGTGTAGATGTTGTCAAATTTTTTTGTATTATTTCTAAGGGATGTTGTATTTATTTCACCTGCTTAAATTTTTTATCCTAAAATCATTCCATTTGGTTCTCATTAAACCCATGGTTATTTTCACTATCCTAGGAGGATCTAGAATGCTTATAAAGCTTATTGAGGGCCGAATCATGTGTCGATTTCAGGGTTGACCTTGTGTGGCTAATGAAATAATACTGAATTCATCCTAGGTGAGACTAGATAGATATAGTGAATCATTACCTTGTATGTTCTAGATACTATAAAATCATTATAGATGAGTAGAAGATAGTTAATCAGTAGCAGTTTAGAGGATGATATTGATTGGAAATAGTAATACTTAAGATACTCAGTAGAATAAGTAGTAGTAGTAGTGGTGTTCACATATATTTTTATAGATATAGGATTTTAAGAATGAATGAAAATTTTATGTAACCACATTTCAAAGGATGGAGTCACATAGATAGAATATGTATGTTCTAGAATCAAAATGAATTCACCGGATGAAATGGGAATTGAAAGAATTGATTTACAGTTTAGGGGAAATTTCTAAGACCCAAAGGTCACATGTGAGTGTAATGATGAGGCTAAACTAAATTCTTAAGAGTGATTTGTAAGGGAAACCTACTATATTTTTTGAAAGGTTTAATGTTTCAATATATGTACTACTTTTGGTTGATGATTCCTTTGACCATGTGAATTAATGATAGTGATGATTAAATCAATATAGAATTATCTCATTGGTTATCAGAATGTGATGTAAAATGAAGTCATCAGCTAGATTATATGGATCTCATCTATAAAGGATTGGATGGGATAATTGGTTATATTAGTTTCCAAATAAAAAATGAGTAATTATATTACTAAAATAAGGGATTATGGGATTGTATCAATCCCTTAAAGGGGGAATTCTCCATATAGTAATTCTTATGGGTCTTCACATTTGGGATAAATTGCTACATTTAATCACGTGGGGGTGTTTGAGAGATATCATTTTAACAATTCCCCTTGTTACTCACTCTAGATAGGGTTACCATAATATAGGTCTCCCTTAATACATTTTTCTCCCTTGATGGAAAAAATTCATTGTGTTTTGTAATGGTGTATGATTAAAGTATGAACCACAAATATTAAAGGTGTTGTGAATTTTCTTTTATGTTTTCTTTCATTATTCTTGTTTATTATAGAATTATTTTCTTATTTATTGGAATTGTATAGTGTTATGTTCTGGTTGATTACATTCAACAGAACACAATACTTATTTCAGAAACACCATTTTTACAATCTCCCATTTTTACACAATCTTTTACATAAAAAATGATCCCATCAAATAAGATACAATACAAAATATTTATAGTTGAAAAATAGTAATGAAAATATGAAAACTCTATGGATTAGTGGAATGACCGTTGTGAAATACATCTTATGAATTTTTAACCATCTATATCTTATTTTAGCATCACCATGTGGAAAACCCCCATATTAATAGGAATGGTCCCCTTGAAAATAAATGCCTATTCGATTGTTGATAAACCGAAAAGAAGGTAATCTATTCTATAAATATTCATGAAACTGAGGAAAAATTGGAACATATCATAGTTAATGTCATTAATAATATCTCCTCACTCCATAAATAATGTTTCACATTATTATCATTAATTCAGGATCAAATTCACATACTATAGTCATAATATAGAATTTCACCATTAATGTGCTACAATGGAATAATAAATCAAATTATATAATAATTTAATATAGATTCCCAGTAACATTTATCAGTAAGTTCCACTATCTCATTTTCCTACTTTAATCCTCTTTATAATAATTCTGAATAATTTTTAATATTTACATCAATCATATTAACCTTTTATTCATAATTTTAATATTTCATTTTCAACATTATCTAATACTATCAAGGTTTATAAAACCATAGATGGATAAAAAATTATAATAAATTTATATATGGTATATTTTGATGAAAATATTTTGTAACCAATTTCAATTACATTATTATTTAAAATCCCCAACTATAACATTTTATTCATCATTTCATATTCTACATCCACAACCCTTCGATCAAACAAGACACACGGAATATAGAGGCTTATCTCCCATGACAAGATAAAATGAGAAAGGTGAAATATATTTGAATGATATTATGGATCGAATAATATATTAAAAAATTTACCTTCATCATAATTATAATAATACACTCCATTAATTCCATAAAACACTCTTATTTGACTTCTCCCTTTCATATTTACTATATAATTTACAAAAAATATTAATATAAATAATACTCTTAAATTATTTGACTAAATAATAGAAGTAATATGTTATTTCCTCCAATGTCGAGCATTGAACAAAAATTATAATAGCCAATAAATTATTTTTATGAAATATAAAAGAGTATTTATCATCTATAAAATGCAACAACATAACATAAATTTCATTTTACGACTTATAAGTTTACTATTTTCCCATCATAATAATGATTAATAAAATACATAGAAGAATTAATAAAACTATAAATTGAATAATTTACTAGTTTCTAATCCTATTTTAGTTTAGGATATTTATAAAAATAATATTAATTTTTTTTTATATTTTTCATTTTTTATGTTACAAAAAATTATTCATCAACTTCATAAGGTAAATGAATTGATGCAATCATCTAACACAATTGGTAATATTAAATATATCTATCACGAGTTTCCTAGTACTATCTAATATGAATGAATGAATGGTTTTTTTATTAAATTTTATAAAGGAACCCTAATTTCCATGAATAGAATCAAAATATTTGGTTTTATAAATAGTATAAAATATTACATTTTCATCTACTGAATTAAATGGACATTCATTAGATTCTACAGTCATTGAAATTACTATTTAATATGTTCATTATGGATTTTTATATAAAAAAATTTATTAGACCAGTCCTAGGATTTATAGTACGCTAATAAAAAATGAGAACAATCCTAAAAGGTCATATCCATTCATGATAACAAATAATGGAATACTTAAAGAATATAACAAAATAATGAAAACATTGTATAATATAAATATTTAATATATGAACTAAAATTTACAGGTATTATAACAATGGAAGCAAAATGATACTTTTATAAAATGTATGGGAATTAAAAGAACAATTGGTTTTAGTACCTAGAGTTTCTTAATAAGAAATGTCATGATGGTTCAAGGATATAAGGTATATATTTTTAATAAATTAATTTCTCTAAATCCAAATAATATCTATTAGATACTAGATACACAAATCATATTTATGGTGATACATATATTATCATATAATGGAAGAAATTTATTAATATACTGGTGGAACTATAAGTGGGATATATGGATAAAAATTTTAGTTATTTAAGGGGACAATGAAATATATAGTTCATAGTGTATTGTAATTCTTTTTGAAAATTTTTATTATGAACTACTAAATAAACATAAATTTATTTTTATATCCATCCTTGATATACAGGATTTTAATTTATATCAAATAATAAGATTTGTTGTATTTTCAGGATTGGTGTATTTTATTAATTTTCATTCATGATTAATGGTTTAAGAAAATTTGATATTGAGAATATCAAAAATAATATAAATAATGGGAATTTCAAAATTAAAACTTTAATTTACACTTATCATTGTCATTGCTTGCTAGTATATATAAAAAATAGGCTCAATAGATCCATAATAATGGTATTAATTTCACAGGATTATAAACCATTTTATTAATTAGAATATTGTTTGTTAAGATAAATGACCAAATAACCAATGAGGGGTAAATGTAAAAGAATTAATAATTTATTAGGATATATACATAGTAAACTATATGGTCTGATACGTGAAATTAATCAAATTTAATTTCAACTTTGTTACCTTTACTAATGATCTTAGTAGGTATGTGTGAGTATCTTATGAAACCTGGGTTTGAACCCTTTGAAATATTCAATGTTTTCAATCATTAAATACAAAATCAACATTGAATTTTTTTTTGAAACGCATTGATCTAAATACGGGATGGAATACGTGAGACTTTAATTTTATAACAATTGTAGAATTTTTCTAACAGTATGATAACTCCCACAAATCATTAAAAAATGTTGAATATTGTATAAAAATATTGGAACCGAAATTTCTTATACTTAGTTCAGTATATCATGAGTTAGTAAATGCATTACGTTTCCATTAGGTGTTATACTCTAAAGACCGATTCATTAACACATATATGGGTTCCATCATAGACTATTCATAACTAACCATATGATATTTATATTGTAAATCCTTCCAATTTTTCTTTTTTCAATATATAGGGTTTTTAATAATATATATGATTTATTCACCTAAGTGAAATTACAAGTGTATAATTAATTTTCGTTGGTAAAATTGAAACAAAATTAGAAAATTTTATATAGATTGGTTATCCCAAAGGGAAAGTGGATAATTATTTCTATAATTCATCATAACAAATGTATTAAGAAATTCTATCTTTTATGAACTGAAATTTAATTATGAAATAATTTTTTGGAGAATATTTTTAATTGGTGAAGTTGAAGATGAAAAAAATGATGATATTCCTGGGATACATGAGCCATAAACTCAATGAATTCTGGAAAATAAACATACACTTTATATATTTGAAATTCAATTGAATAATATATTATTTCATGAATCTAGGAGATAACAATTTAACATTTATGATTATGGTGATTTAATAGATATATATGTTGAAAAAATATATTACCAATGTGTCCATTCTAAGGTCAAACTCTTAAAAATGGTTAAAAACAAGTTAATATGATATAGAATCCTTGTATACTTATTGGGATTGTAAATTGGAATATCCATATAATTGGATGAAAATAATTTGTTTCATGTAGGTATTTCATATGGATAAAATATGGTATGGTATTTTACATATCGTAAAATTTATTTAATTTAATTTTTTTAAATGCTGGATTTTATTTTTATGAAACATGTTCTCAATTGGATATGATCAATTTTCATGATATCCTTTAATCAAATAAATATTATTATGATTATGAGATGTTTTCAATAGGAATTTGAACTCTATTCCATTATAATAATTTATTTGATAATTTATATATGATACAAAACAATTTTTTTAATAATTTATAAAAATATTTATGATTTTTATGAAAACAATTATGTTTTGAAACAATCTTCTCATTGTATTAATATTAATTTTTAAGAAACTATATATATGTTTTAATTTATTGAAAATTATTTTGATCCTTATGTATAAAAACATGTTAGCGAGGGGATTATTGTATTCTATATATGTGTGTGTGTGTGATATACATGATGTTGTAAATTTAATCATAATATTATAACTACTGATTTTTTCACCCCATGTAATCTACTATGTATGAATATATAATTATATAGATATAAATGAATGGTTGGTCTTTTTTTTAAAACATACATTGGTAATTGTTTTTAGAAAAATTCCCTGGAATATCAAAAAGGGTTTTTAGTATTATATCATGCTAAGATTCTTTCAAGATACATAATGATCATATATTGATGAATACAAACAACTAACGAGAATGATTTCATATAAATTAACTATTAGATCGATCATAGATTTTTTAGATATACTCATCCTTGTGTATCTTATTCACTAATTATAATCCTTAGATACTAATCAATTCACAGTGCTAATAACTAGGTAATTTTTTAAATATAGATAATTAATTAAGAATAAATAATGATTTAGAGGTAGTTAAGTGTTAATTATAAAGGATTTCAATAATTTTCGTTTCAAAATTTTCAAATATTATTGTAGATCACAGTTAATATTTGTAATTACCATGAATGGTTGAAGAGTGTGTTACAAATATTCTATATAGCTGTTAATTTTTTATTATGAAAAAATTTAATTCGTATAAGAATTTCCAATATTGCACATAAATATGTATATTTTAATAATATTTTAATATAATTTGTGTTCACCCAATAATAATGTTTCTAATTTTAATCTAATGTGATAATTGGGGATTGTTTTTTCATGATAAGGACCCATGTCTTTCTTGAGATCAAAATATATTCTATATAAATTCAATCTCATTCAAGGGATTATCCAAAACAGATATATTATTTTTTGCCATTTTAATATTGATAATAACATTAAAAATCCCTTAAAAATTCCATAATTAAATAATAACATAACGACCACACTTTGCCTTATATATTCAATACATGGTTGATTTTATTTCTGAGAGTGAAACATTGTTAGAGATTATTTCGCATAGTTAACTATCTAATGTTTGATTGCGGACATTCAGAATCATTTAATTCATATTAATGGACATAACATATCATGTATTTATCATTATTTAATATAAAATTGAATATCATAAGAAAATAACCAATAAAATATTTTTATTACCAGTTTATCTCCAATTGATGATCATTATGATGTGATATATTGATATATTAATATAAATATGAGTATGATCCCTTTTATGAGATAAAATTGATTGTTCATGGGTTACATGTTGTAACGACCCGAAATTTTGAATAAATCTTGTTTCCTAATTTCATGTGTTATTTTATTTTATTTTTTATACTCAACAAAAATGTTTTATTTGATAAACATGATTATAATTAAAATGAGACCATTGGCATCTGACTGTTATATGACCATCGGTCAATATGACCGCTGTGAACAAAATTTTTTGATTATTGTCTCTAAATACAAGTAATCTTGGTTAATTATTATAGAAAGAAGATTAGATGGCCTCACCTAGTAGTCTTGGACCGATCGAAGCCCATCTAACAGAACTTGGGATGGAGGTAGCACCATTGAGCTTTTCTCTGGACCAAACCCAAGCCGAACTTCATCATGTGAAGCTAGAACGGAATTGCCTTCGCGAGAAGTTCAAACTGATTGAAATTACTACTCGGGCAATGTTGGCCGAGCCTCCCTCGGACTCTCTCACCTTAGCACACCTTACACTTAGGTCCTATGCTGTTGTGATAAGAGGCTATGTAAGGAGACCGTAACTACCTTGTGTAATTCTTTGTTTTAAATAAAAATTGGTATTTCTTCTTATTATGAAGTTATGAATTTTCAAATGACCGGATAAATATAGTATGCATATTTTTGATGAATTTTAGAAAAAGTTTATTTTAAAAATGTTTATGCAAAAACTTAAATAATTAAATATGTGTAATGATTTTCAAAAAATGGTCTTCTACAATTATGTTCAGTACAAAATTTTGAGTCTAATAAGATCAACATGATTTTTGATGAATAGTAAATTATGAATAGCGATTTTATGATTACGATTAGTAATATGACCAAATGCATTAGTAATCTCACTTAAAGAAAGTTTTAAAATAATCTAGGCACCTCGATTAAGTAATGTGATTCAATAAAATGGTTAAATAACGGTTTCATAAATTATTATTCATGTATTAGTTTTTTTGGGTGAATAGTTTTTTTAATTAAAAATTAAATTGAAAATATTTAGAAAAGTATTTTTATAAAATGGATTTCATTTTTGAACTCAGAGCACCGATATTATGTTATGGTAATTTTTGTGTTTTTTCTAAAAAAATGAATTTTCAGTGAATAGTTTATTTATTTAAAAAATAAATTAAAAATATTTAGAAAATTATTTTTATAAAATGGAGTTCATTTTTGAAATCAGAGCATTGATATTTTATTAAGGTGAAATTTTGGGATCTTTCTGAGAAAGTTGAATTTTCAGTGAATTGTGAAAATACAGTTTTAGGGTTTCGGTATGTTTAATGACATCATAACTGTGTCATGATGATGTCATGAGATTTTTTAAAGGGTTGGCCGGCCAAGGGTGATGAATTATTTTGTGGGGGTCCCCATGTGGCCTAACTTTATGGGAAGTACCATGGGAGGGCCCATGCTTTTGAGAAAACCACTTTTGAGGTGTCCCTTGGCCATTAATGCCTTGTCCCCTCACTTTCCCAATAAATACCAAGCCCTCCTCTCATCCATTCGACTCCCCACTCTTCCCCAACGATGTTCTGGTCTCATTACCTCCCAAGGAGTCCTCCCATGGTGCCCCCAAGCCCTCAAGGTCCCATCCTTTGAGGTTTAAGAGTTACATTTTAAGATAAGGGATCTGACCCCTCTCTTTCTTTTCAAGTGATCTCTTTAATGTCATTCCTTTTATGCTCCATGTTCTTATGTTGGAGTATGTTCTTTTATACTCCTATTACTGCCCTTGTTATGTTCATATAAGGAGATATCCCCTCTTACTCTCATTATTTCGTTTTAGGAAGTTTTAAGTGGCGTCGTTAGGCTGCCGAAATTTTTGTAACGGATTCTTTCTCCCTTCTCATTTTTCAAGATCTATTTGCATGTAAAGTATTTCAAGTTCCTTTTTATTATGTTGGGGTACGATATCTAAATTTATCATACTGATATTTTATGATAATATGATGAGAGACCCCATTTGATCTCTTCAATTCAGTATTTTGAAGTTTTAAGTGGCGCCGTTAGGTTGCCGAATTTTTAAGTGGTTCTTCACCCTTCTCGTTTTGAAGTTCTACTTTCATGTCAATTATTTCAAGTTCCTTTTTGTCATGTTGGGGTATGATCTCTATATCTATCATACTGGACTCTTATTTTCATATGATGAGAGACCCCATTTGATCCCTTCAATTCAGTATTTTGAAGTTTTAAGTGGCGCCGTTAGGCTGCCGAATTTTTAGGGGATTCTTTCACCCTTCTCATTCTTTCCAAAGTTCTACTTTCATGTCAAGTCTTTAAAGTTCATTTTAAATTATGTTGGGGAATTATATCTATATCTATCATACTGAACTCTTATGTTCACATGATGAGAGACCCTATTTTATCTTTTCAAATCATTTTTGTTGAAGTTTAAGTAACGCCGTTAGGCTGCCGAACTTTCATAAGAGAAATCTAATTTTTGTCTTCCGTCCATGTTATTCATTTCAAATGGTATTTCCTTTAAATTCCATCACCATGTCCATATATACTTATTATTCTATCCCACTACTGTTTTATGGGTCAATTATGATTGTTAGACCCATGTTCCCTCTCTTTTCAAAGTTTTCTAAAACCTTGTAACATAGCCATTATGCTGCCGAATTTTCATCTCAAAATGCCTCTCTTTTCTCAAAATTATTTTATGTTATAAAGTGAATACTCAAAGCTCCTATTTCTATAGGGGTATTCACATATATATAAAAATGTTCTATTTTAAATTCTGGGATTTACATACATGATACCCGCTTTCCCTTTCCGTGGGTTTAAAGTAACGTAAAGATCATGTCTTTAAAGAAGTTTTTAAAATGTTATGATTATGAGATGAAACCCATATATTTTAAGCTATATGGGTTATTTATGAAATGTTTGATGATGATATATGTGGCTCACATGATAATAAAGGCAAATTTAGTGGTGCGCCCTAATAGCGCTCCAATGCATTGGATAAAGACTTAATCTCCAGAGATGACCATTTTTAACGACGCCTTGGTGAGTAACCTTGGTAATTTTTAACGACACCTTGGGGATGGACCTTGGTGAAACGAAACGATTGTCAATATTAAATGTTGCATCCACATATTCAAGTTATGAAAAAGTTTTATTTTTATTATGATATGCCTCATGATTTCATTTTCATCCCTTAAAGTTCTTTTCATGACTTTATTGATGTATCTCAAGTTCATATGTAAAATGTTTCACTCATTTCCCTTGCTGGGTCTTCTGCTCATCCTTTATTTTGATGTATGTCCCCAGGTTATGAGATGCATTAATGAGCCTAGGGTGAACATGAGGAGATTCCTTTCAAGTGTTTAAGAAGAATTTTTTTTGTTTCATGTTTTATGTTCCTTGTTTCCAAGACACTAAACCTTAAAGATCCTCAGTTCCGTGTAATGGAATGAAAGTTATGTTATAAAAAGACGGGATGCTATAGTTGGTATCAAAGGATGGTTTAGTTATTTGTGGAAATTAGGATATGAAAACATTATGAAGAATCCTATAGAAAAGATAACATATAGGAAATATTCCTGGTATTTTGGTGAGTATTGAGTAAGGGGTTGCCAAGCAAATACATCCCAGTCTGGATACGAGCAGGTAGAGGTGGATCTGGCACAGATGTACATAGGGGTAAAACCCGAAAACACCGCTTTGAGCTAGACTCGAATGGGAACTGGTACACGACAACGGGCCTTGCTGCACTCTTGGTTACGACACTCCCGGGGGATATGCTTTGGTAAATTCATAAGCTTAGTATGAACCATTGTTAAAGGAACAAAGATAAAATAAAATGAAGATTCACATAAGAATATATGATCATGGATAAACTAGATGGGAACCTAGGGGATCACAAGTTAGGGTATACTTTTCAACTACAAGTTATCCTTATATGCTTTAAGTTTCTTTTCTTGATTATTGGATATGTATTTAAGCCCCTAATTATAGTTTCTTTTCTTAGTTAATGGAGGGAAATGAAAGAACATGTCTCAACAACCAATGTGATAGGAAATGATACGATTGCCGTATTAATATGACAGAGATGATTAGGGGATTAAAATATGATTTTTATTTTGGAAGACGTTCACTATTTTGGGGACCCTATATGATCAAGGTAAATAGATTACAACGGTATTTTCATTGAGGAGTAAGGTTGACTTATATTTGAAGAATCGATGAATTTAAGGTGGATTTATAGAAATTTAGGTTACTTATGGGAATGATTAACCTATCTTGTGTTAAATATGTTTAGAATAGATACTTTTGTTATAAGATGTTAGGAGTGGTTTATGTTGTTTGGAGATGAACAATGAAGTTTATTTTGGAAGACTATGATATCAAATCCTTCTTGTATTTGGGTTTCAATCTTAGTTTGGTTTATTTTGAGGAATTTTAAGGACCGTTATTTATGGAATGGACTATGATGATCTTTGGGTAGTACCATGGAACTTTGAAGATTTAAAAGTAGTTTCCATTCCTATGGGATTCATTCTTTTTGAAGAGTTGTTTCACCTTACCCTTTCGGTTTTTGGGATAATGTTTAATGATAAAAGAAATAGATAGTTAATCTTTTGTGGATTATGTGATTCTCTAGAAGATGATTCTTGTGTTTTGATGAGACCAAGTAGTTTTGAATGCTCATAGATTAGAGAAAAGATTAGTTTTGGTTAGAAACTTATTAAAGGATGAAACTCTACATGAAGGTAGATATATTTCCTTATGTTTTTTTTCTATGTTGTAAATGAATTCCCCAAAGTTATGAAAAGGAATGTAAAACAAAAACGTTGTTGGTTTACGTTTCCTACTAGGTAATCAAAGACCGCTTGCACACATCATAATTTTGGGATTTTCTGGTGGTTAACTTCCTCCTAATCATGTTTTCTATCACTCTCCTTTAGGACGTGACACTTTGTTTTCTCCTCCATGTCCATGTTTCTAACATGGAATCCTAGTATGAGTAAACTCGGGTGGCCTTTGTACTCCCTTTTCTTTCTTTTAAAGTAATGGTGTCACATACTCTTTTTCCGATGTGGGACTTTCAATGAAATTTCAAAACCCAATTTTTTTAAAATTGCGAGGACGCAATTTCTTAAGGGGGGAAGATTTTAACGTCCCCAAATTTTGAATAAATCTTGTTTCCTAATTTCATGTGTTATTTTATTTTATTTTTTATACTCCACAAAAATGTTTTATTTGATAAACATGATTATAATTAAAATGAGACCATTGGCTTCTGACTATTATATGACCATCGGTCAATATGACTACTGTGAACAAAATGTTTTGATAATTGTCTCTAAATACAAGTAATCTTGGTTAATTATTATAGAAAGAAGATTTTATGGCCTCACCTAGAAGTCTTGGACTGATCGAAGCCCATCTAACAGAACATGGGAAGGAGGTAGCACCATTGGGCTTTGCTCTGGACCAAACCCAAGCCGAACTTCATCATGTGAAGCTAGAACGCAATTGCCTTCATGAGAAGTTCAAACTGACTGAAATTACTACTTGGGCAATGTTGGCCGAGCCTCCCTCAGACTCTCTCACCTTCGCACACCTTACACTTAGGTCCTATGCTGGTGTGATAAGAGGCTATGTATGGAGACCGTAACTACCTTTTGTAATCCTTTATTTTAAATAAAAATTGGGATTTCTTCTTATGATGATGTTATGAATTTTCAAATGACCGGATAAATATAGTATGCATATTTTTGATGAATTTTAGAAAAAGGTTATTTTAAAAATGTTTATGCAAAACCTTAAATAATTAAAAATATGTAATGATTTTCAAAAAATGGTCTTCTACAATTATGTTCAGTACAAAATTTGGAGTCTAATAAGATCAACTTTATTTTTGATGAATAGTAAATTATGAATAGTGATTTTAGGATTTGGATTAGTAATATAAACAAATGGATTAGTAATCTCACTTAAAGAAAGTTTTAAAATAATCTAGGCACCTTGATTAAGTAATGTGATTCAATAAAATGGTTAAATAACGGTTTCATAAATTATTATTCAAGTATTAGTTTTTTTGGGTGAATAGTGTTATTTATTTAAAAATTAAATTAAAAATATTTAGAAAATTATTTTTATAAAATGGATTTCATTTTTGAACTCAGAGCACCGATATTATGTTATGGTAATTTTTGTGGTTTTTTCTGAAAAAATGAATTTTTGGTGAATAGTGTATTTATTTAAAAAATAAATTAAAAATATTTAGAAAATTATTTTTATAAAATGGAGTTCATTTTTGAAATCAGATCATTGATATTTGATTAAGGTTAAATTTTGGGATCTTTCTGAGAAAGTTTAATTTTCAGTGAATAGTGAAAATACAGTTTTAGGGTTTCGGTATGTTTAATGACATCATAACTGTGTCATGATGATGTCATGAGATTTTTTAAAAGGATTTCCGGAAAAGGGTGATGAATTATTGTGTGGGGGTCCCCATGTGGCCTAACTTTATGGGAAGAACCATGGGAGGGCCCATGCTTTTGAGAAAACCACTTTTGAGGTGTCCCATGGCCATTAATGCCTCGTCCCCTCACTTTCCCTATAAATACCAAGCCCTCGTCTCATCCATTCGACTCCCCACTATTCCCCAACAAAGTTCTGGTCTCATTACCTCCCAAGGAGTCCTCCCAAGGTGCCCCCAAGCCCTCAAGGTCCCATCCTTTGAGGTTTAAGAGTTACATTTTAAGGTAAGGGATCCGACCCCTCTCTTTCTTTTCAAGTGATCTCTTTTATGTCATTCCTTTTATGCTCCATGTTCTTATGTTGGAGGATGTTCTTTAATACTCGTATTACTTCCCTAGTTATGTTCATATAATGATATATCCCCTCTTACTCTCATTATTTCGTTTTATGAAGTTTTAAGTGGCGCCGTTAGGCTGCCGAAATTTTTGTAACAGATTCTTTCTCCCTTCTCATTTTTCAAGATCTATTTTAATGTAAAGTATTTCATGTTCCTTTTTATTATGTTGGGGTATGATCTCTAAATTTATAATACTGATATGTTATGATCATATGATGTGAGACCCCATTTGATCTCTTCAATTCAGTATTTTGAAGTTTTAAGTGGCGCCGTTAGGCTGCCGAATTTTTAAGTGGTTCTTCACCCTTCTCGTTTTAAAGTTCTACTTTCATGTCAATTATTTCAAGTTTCTTTTTGTCATGTTGGGGTATGATCTCTATATCTATCATACTGGACTCTTATGTTCATATTATGAGAGACCCCATTTGATCTCTTCAATTCATTATTTTGAAGTTTTATGTGGCGCCGTTAGGTTGCCGAATTTTTAGGGGATTCTTTCACCCTTCTCATTCTTTTCAAAGTTCTACTTTCATGTCAAGTATTTAAAGTTCCTTTTTAATTATGTTTGGGAATTATATCTATATCTATCATACTTAACTCTTATGTTCACATGATGAGAGACCCTATTTGATCTTTTCAAATCATTTTTGTTGAAGTTTAAGTAACGCCGTTAGGCTGCCGAACTTTCATAAGGGAAATCTAATTTTTGTCTTCCTTCCATGTTTTTCATTTCAATTGGTATGTACTTGAAATTGCATCAAGATGTCCATATATATTTATTATTATGTCCCTCTACTGTTTTATGGGTCAATTATTATTGTTCGACCCATGCTCCCTCTCTTTTCAATGTTTTCTAAAACCTTGTAACATAGCTGTTATGCTGCAGAATTTTCGTCTCAAAATGCCTCTCTTTTCTGATAATTATTTTATGTTATAAAGTGAATACTCAAAGCTCCTATTTCTACAGGGTTATTCACATATATATAAAAATGTTCTATTTTAAATTCTGGGATTTACATACATGATACCCGCTTTCCCTTTCCGTGGGTTTAAAGTAATGTAAAGATCATGTCTTTAAAGTAGTTTTTAAAACGTTATGATTATGAGATGAAACCCATATATTTTAAGCTATATGGGTTATTTATGAAATTTTTTATGATGATATATGTGGCTCACATGATAATAAAGGAAAATTTAAGGGTGTGCCCTGATAGCGCTCCAATGCATTGGGTAAAGACATAATCTCTAGAGATGACCATTTTTAACGACGCCTTGGTGAATAACCTTGGTAATTTTTAACGACACCTTGGGGATGGACCTTGGTGAAACGAAACGATTGTCAATATTAAATGTTGCAGCCAAATCTTCAAGTTATGAAAAAGTTTTATTTTTATTATGATATGCCTCATGATTTCATTTTCATGCCTTAAATTTCTTTTCATGACTTTATTGATGTATCTCAAGTTCATATGTAAAATGTTTCACTTGTTTCCCTTGCTGGACCTTCTGCTCATCCTTTCTTCTGAAGTATGTCCCCAGGTTATGAGATGCATTAATGAGCCTAGGGTGAACATGAGGAGAAGCCTTTCAAGTGTTTAAGAAGAATGTTTTTTTTTCATGTTTTATGTTCCTTGTTTCCAAGAAACTAAACCTTAAAGATCCTCAGTTCCGTGTAATGGAATGAAAGTTATGTTATAAAAAGACGGGATGCTCTACATGTTTGAAAACTTATATATGAATTGACCCACTTAAAAGGACACTATATATACCATCATATATATGTCATTTTTGATCCTCAAGTGTGTTGAGTCAATGAGGTTTCCTTATGAATTTTTAATTCCACTATGTTTTGAAAATCAAAAACACTATATTTTAAGGAAAATGTTTTTTCCCTAAAATTATCTTTATAAGGAAAATTTTCATTTCACAAAGAAATTTTTTCATTATCTTTGTTTTTATTGTTTTTATAGATTCTATTATCATAATTCCTTATATTAATAAAGTCTAAAAAAAAATTTCATAACTAAAACCTTGGAATAATATAAATTCATAGATATAGAGTATTATTTTTTCAGGTTATGAATTCTCTAAAATTCAGATTTAGAATTCTTTGAAATTTATATACTGAATTCCATTAAATATAGATTTTGAATTCTCTAAAATTCTGATTATGAATTCCCACAAATTCAGAATCTGAATATATTGAAATACAGATTCTGAATTCTCTAAAATTCAGATTTCGAATTCTCTGAAATTCATATTCTGAATTCCTCGGAATTCAGACTCAAAATTCTTCAAAATTCAGACTCTGAATCCCTTAGAATTTTGATTCTGAATTCCTAAAAATTCTGAATCTAAATTCCTCATAATTCAAAATCTGAATTCTTCATAATTCGGACTCTGAATTCCTTTGAATTCAGACTCTGAATTCCTCAGAATTCTGACTCCGAATTCCTCAGAATTCTAACTCCGAATTCCCCAAAATTCAAATTCTGAATTCATCATAATTCATACTATTAATACCTTAGAATTCGGACTCTAAATTCATTGAAATTAAGACCCATAAATCTATATAATTCATGTATCGAATTCCATTGAGTGAAAAATTTGAACATCCATGTTTTATAGTTTAAAAGTGTTTATTTTTTTAGACTCTGATGTTTTTTTCCTTAGACTTCGAAAAATTTTATTTGACTATATAACCTTATTTTGATTACACTTTTTATAGTTATGAAATAATGTCATAATTTCTATTTATATCAAACCAATTTATGATTGACATGTGTAAAGGTCCCTCTGAAGTAATTTCTTGAGAGATAGGCTCTCATGCCTTGTGTGTACTAAACAACTTTTTCTGCTTGCTTTGGGTGACTCTGATTGTTGTTGGGTACAATCAAGGACTTCCAAGGAGAGGAAGACAAAGGTTCTAACTACCATAATGTTCATAGACCTCTGTGGATAAGAAGATAGGGGTTTGGACTACCTTAATGTTTTAGGGCTTGCGAGGATAGAATGACAGATTCTGATATTCCTTTAGAGGGCTTACCCTAGTGTGGGTAAGACATACTTTCTTGAAAGTATAAATTAGCGGACTTTTATATAAGTTTGTTGGATACCATACACTTGGGGATGAAATATTCCATACTTGTTACTTGTTTTGTTTCAAGTTTATATTCTGTTGTTTTTTTATAAAGTAACAAAGTATAATCTTTTTATACTTTCTGAATCTATTTTACTCTAATAAGCAAGATTATATACGCTTTAAGGTAGAATCTTTTCCCTGTAAACATTTATTATGTTTAATATCTAGAACAATATTTCCAAAACCTAGAGGGTTAGTCGAACTAAGTGGTATTGTGAATTCACATTATTTAACATTGTTAAACATAATTTTCTTTATGGTTAATAATGAATGTTTTTAAACATACAATTCATCCCTCTTGTTTTTGAGCAGCTACATTCATATTTAGATCCTAAAATTGGTATCATATCAGGCCTCTGAAATACTTATATTCATATATAAATTTTCATTGTTCTATATATTTTCCTTTATGAAAAGTTTTCTCCTTATTTACAAAATTTTACTATTAAAAAGTTTTGTGGAAAGATATTTTTATTTAGAAGGACGGAATGAATGTAAGTTCAATTGAAAATCTAAATCCTAATAGACCACCTATATTTGATGGGAATGATTATGAATATTGGAGAGATCATATGAAGACTTCTGTTATTAGCACTAGAGTGGAAAAGAAATGTTATGATTACTGGAGATTAATAGATTTTTGATAAGGAAGTCAAACTTTTACTAATCAATAAAAGTCATCATATCAACTCAAATACAAGGTACGAAATAGTTTGTTGTGTTCCATGACCTAGAATATATATAGTCAGATTTTTTCTTATGAAACTGATAACTATATCTGGAAGAAATTTAATGTTACTCATTTTGGTACATCCATGGTTTTAGAAACTAGAAGAGCTATGCTTAGAGCAGAATATCAAGGGATTATATTTCCTTATAGAGAACTAGTGTGTAATGTACAATAATGGTTTAGGACTATTGTTAACAGTTTACAATCCATGGGTGAGAAAGATTTAGATTATGAGGTAGTTTTGGAAAAGATCATAGACATCAAGCCTAATGAGTGGGAATCTAAGAGAACAACTATTGATGATAATAGAAAAGTATCTCAAATTACTCTTGATGATATTTTTGTAACTCTTCTTCAACATGTAAAAATAATTAAAAGAGTTACTGATTTGTGTAACAAGAAAAATGTAAATGGAAGTATAGCCTTTACTACTACTAAAGTCAAGACTCTGGAATGGGTTACAAGACCCCTATCAATGAAAGTCACTATTTTAACTAAATCAAGGGAAAGTGAACATTCTATAAATGAGATAGCTAATCTTCCTCGAAGGATGAACAAGATAGTTAAAAATAAATAATTTCATTATATATTTAAGAATAATGAAAGAAAATACAAGAATGACTTGGTAGTCACCTGTTCTGAATGTAAAACAGTAGGGCATATAAGGCCAGATTGTCCTATGCATAAGAGAATGGATAGAAGGGAAAATCATTCTGATAGGAATAAAAATAAGTACTTCAATGTTAAAGCTAATAATTCATTGAAAGCTAATGTTACCTAGAGTGCCAGAGGTGGAGACTCTTTTGATGAAACCTCAAAGTATTAATCATATAGTTAGATGAATCACAGTTTAATAGCCAGATTACCCATTGAAAATCATTGTCTAATGACTATGGCACACAATGATAAATAAATAAAAAATGATTCCTTAAATGAAAATTATAGTGATAATAATTATAATGAATCTTCAGATGAAGAATCATTTTCTGAGGAAGATAATACATTACCAACTTATGAAGAAGTTTCTAGGCTTGATATGCTTCTTGAGAATGAAAATTTTTTAGTCAATAATAAAAATGATAAGTAAAATCATAGAATTTCTATATTAACTAAATAAGTATTAGATCTTTTTAGATATCTTGATAATAAAATTTTTCATATTGAAATTATTTCAAAATAACATTAGGAATATAATTATAAGAAGGATAAACTTTCCCAAGATCTAGAATATTTAATTTCTAAGAAAAATATTTTAGATACTAACTCTAGTGCTAAGTCTAATATTTCTGAGGAAAAAAATTATTTTATTAAAGTAAAGTCAGAAATAGTTTCTTTGAGAAAGTGTTTTTCAATCATTACCTTAGTTTATGAAAATGTTGATAAGATGTATTCTCAAATTCATCATCTAAGGAATAATTCTTGTTTTGGTTATACTCATTCTAAACAAGTTTTTACTAATAATTATTTTGTTTCTCCAATTACTTCATTCTATACCAAATGTCAGTGTGGTGGGCATTGGGAAAGGAATTATTCTTTAAAAAAACTCTGTCTTTAGGTATTCACAAAGAATATTTTTCAAAAAAAAATATGGATACCTAAAATTTTTCTTTCAGATGTTTTCGAAGCCATGAATTTTTGGGTTTTTAAAGTCTAACACTCGTATTTTCAGAATAATAAAGAAAGTACGAACAACAATACATAGTATATTGATAGGGGATGTTCCCGGTATAATACTGGTAACAAAAACTTCTTTGAAAATATTATCAAGATGAAATGAGGAAAAGTAACATTCAAATATAATGATAATGAATAAATTATTGTTATAGGTAACATTGTTCTTCTTGAAAAAACATTGATTTCAAATGTTTTATTTGTTAAAGGTCTTAATTAAAACCTTATTATCATATGCCAATTATGTGATGATGGTTACCTTGTAAATTTTAGGAATTACAAGTGATTTGTACACAATTCCAAGGAAGAGTTTAATCTTTCTACCAATAGGAAAGAGAATTTATACACACTAAACATAGAATACATTAGGATCCAAGATCTAGCTTGTCTTAGTTCAATGGAAGATAATTCTAGGTTATGGAATAAAAGGTTAGTACACTGTAACCTTAGGACCCTATGTAAAATCTCTAACAAAAGAGTTGTTATGAATCTACAAGACATTAGATTAGTTTCTTGAAATTTTTATGATCCATGTCAATATATCAAGCAATATAAATCAGGTTTTAAATCAATCTATGAAGTATCTACTATTGATGCGTTACAATTGGTGCCTATGGATCTTTTTGGTCCAACAAAAACTGGACGAATTGGTGTCAAATATTATGTATTTGTCTTAATTGATGATTAAAATAGATTTACATGGGTCTATTTTCTAGAAAAGAAAACTAAATCTTATTCTTATTTGAAAATTTTTAGAGCCCATGTAAAATATGGGAAATATCATTCCCTGATAACTATTAATAGTGATCATTGAGGAGAATTTAAAAATTCTGATTTTGAAACTTTTTGTAGTATAAAAGGAATTACTCATTACTTCTCAACCACAAGAACCCCTCGACAAAATGGTGTTGTTGAAAATATAAATCCAGTTCATCAAGAGATAACTATAACAATGTTGAGTGAATTTTTGATATCTAAACACTTTTGGGCTAGAGGTATAAGTACAACTTTTTATACTATAAATAGAGTTTTTATTAGACCTTTTCTAATAGAAACCCTTATGAGTTATTGAATGGAAGAAAACCTAAACATTAAAACTTCAAGGTATTTGGTTTAAAACTATTCATTCTGAATACTAAAGATAATCTACATAAATTCACACCCAAATGTGATGAAGAAATTTTCTTAGGAAATTACAAAACCTCTATGGCTTATAGAGTTTTGAATAAAAACACTTGTTCTATTGAATAAATAGTACATGTCAAATTTGATGAAACTAATCCTTTTGTTTTTAAACAACCTCAACTAACATCTTCTAATGTGTTTTCAAAAGAATGATTATCAACCCACGATATAAGATTCATCAGATAATGAAAATCTTCAAGAAAATAATGCATTTACTCAAGAATATTTCCAACCATATGTTGATGAATTTTTTTTACAAAACCCAAATCATCTAGTTCTTAAGAATCATCCCAATTATAGTATCATTGGTGATGTAAATCAACCAGTAAGGACTAGAAGTTCCTTTAGAAATGAAGTAAAACATCTAGCATTCCTTTCTCAATTAGAACTTTAAAGCACTGATGAATCTTTAGGTGAAGATGATTGGAAAAAAGCAATGCAAGATGATCTAAATGAATTCGAAATGAATAAAGTCTTGTCCTTGGTTTAAATACCTATGAAAACATCTATTATTGGAGTAAAATGGGTCTTCCGAAATAAGTGTGATGAAAATGAAATCATATTAAGAAATAAAGATAGATTATTTGCTAAATTCTATAATCAACAAAAAAGAATATACTATGAATAAACTTATGCTCCAGTAGCTAGACTTGAATCTATTCGTATTTTACATGCCTTTTCATCATTCATTAATTTTAAAAAATTTTGAATGGATTTTAATTGTACATCCCATAATGGGTAAGTTCAAGAGGAATATTTTGTTGAACAACCTCCTAGTTTTGAAGATACAAAACATCCTGAACATGTTTTCAAACATACCAAGGCTTTATATGGACATAGACAAGCCCCTTGATCCTGGTATGATAGACTTACATGATTTTTTTATAATCAATTTCATCAAAGGAAATTATGATCCCACACTTTTTATAATTAAAGACAAGAAAATGTTTTGATTATCCATATTTAGGTTATGACATTGTATTTGTTTCAACTCAACTATCTTTAATTGATTTATTTTTGAATCTAATGAAATCTGAGTTTGAAATGTGTATGATGGGTGAGTCAATATTTTTCCATGGTTTTCAAATTTCCCTAAAACAATATAGAAATTTATATATCCCAAAATAAGTATATTAAATATCTTCTTAAAAATTATGGATATGACAACACTAAGAGTATATGTACACCCATTGGTACCACAAATTCACTTGATCTTGATGAAGCTGGGAAACTAGTGGATCAAACAGCATTTAGAGGTATGATTGGAAGTTTACATTACATGATAATGTTTTTAGTATGATTAAGTGAAATATTTCAATCCAATCCTAAGGAATCTCATTTAAAGGTAGTGAAATGTATATTTCACTACATAAAGGGAACCATGGATTTAAGACCCTTTTATATTTCTAGTAATGATTTTGTTTTGAAAATTTATTCGGATACTAAATTTGGTGGATTTAGAATGGATAGAAAAATTAAATCTAAAAAATTTCATTTTTTAATAGATTCATTATTTTCTTGGTCTTGAAAAAAGAAACAATCAGTAGCACTTTCCACTACTGAAGCTGAATATGTAGCAGCTGGAAATTGTTGTGCTCAAGTGTTGTGGATTCAATACACACTCACAGACTATGGTATGAGTTTTACCAAAATAAAAATAATGTGTGATAAAACTAGTTCCATTTCCTTAAGAAAAAAACTTGCACATCACTCTCCTGCAAAACACATAGATATAATGCATCACATTCTAAGGTATCACAAAAAAATGAGATATCATTCTTCAATTTATCGGAATGCTAAATCAACTTCCTAATTTTTTTACAAAATATTTACCCTCCAATAGACTAGACTACATTAAGCAAAAATTATGAATAAAAACCATAAAGAAATCTTCTCTGTTAACTTCATGTTAAAACCTATCTTTTAATAGAAAGAAACTCTTTTTTATAGGGGGAGTACATTTTCTTGTTAGTCAAAAATTTACATAGTCAATATATTTCATAGTTAAATTTTCGTAATCATATTTTTATAATCCAAATTTCATAATCAAATTTTTTTGTTAATTTTTTTTTAAAAATATCTAGAATCTAATGTTCTTCTAGAATAATTTTCCTCATTCTGGATAATTTCTCTAAGAAATCATAATGTATCTTTGCTTTCAAAAATTTTCGTAATCATCTTTTTACTTGTTCGTATTTTCATTTTGTTTTTTTAATTTTTGGGATTAATTTGTTAAATTTTTTCATTAAATATAAATTTTTATCTTAAAATCCTCAAAATATCGGAACCTATAAAAATAATTCTTTGGTTATCATCTCAACTTTTAGATTTAAGATGATGTATTTCAACCGTTGGATCAATCAAGGAAGTTGAACTATCACCCCAAATTCCTATAGACGGACCCCTCAATGGTTTTCCCACATCGTTCTTCAAGATCTGTCATGTTGAATCCCTACTAATTTACTTAAAGACATTCCTAATATTCATGGTTTTCTTAATTATGAATGTCTGTAGAATCCTCTCCTAAGAATGAAATGCCTATTGTAAAGGAAATCTCAGAGTGGAAAATATAGAGAGAGAGGATCATTGATCCCAAATTATTTGAAACTTATGATTCCATCGTTTCAAAGAATATCAAGTTGAATGGCTGGGAGATGCTATATATATCCAAACCAAGGGCATAACATCTAGTGTATCTGAAGTTGTGAGTTGAGTCCTATGAATCGATATTTCTTTTCAAAGAAGAAGGTAGATATATTTTCTCTTTTAAGAGATATGGGAAAACCTATTCCCTTTCATAAAATATGGCTTCCAACCAGATTGTAATTCCTTATGAGGGAGAAGCAGAGTCCTTCTCTCACAATTTACCTGATTTAGTCAGATAGTCTGACAAGGAGAAATCTATAGGCTCTCTTTGCTTGAAGGATGTGAAGACTCCGAAAAAAATTTATTTCCCTACAAATATTCGGATTATTCAGCTATGGGGTCATGGATTTATCATTCTGAGAGAAGGGGATATGGATACCCTAATGAAAAGTGACATATATGGTTTAGATTTTTTGTTGAATTTCAAAAAAAAGTTCAATTTAGTGATGTGTGTTTTTCTAAGAATCAATAATATTACGAATGGAACCCTAAACTTTGTATTATCATGTATCAAGATATTATTTTGAAGATTATAGTTCTTTGTCTTATGTCCTTCAAATTCCTTCTAGTTCAATGCTATAGAATTTCAATGTGATGATGTTGAGTGATGATACTATAAGGAGAATGAATGTTGGTTTTTCTAGTGACTTTAGAGAATCTTATGATTTTTTGGAAGCTGAAATCCAAGATCTAGAAAAGAAACTAGAGGTTGTTGAATCCACCAAGAAGGGTGGAATGAAGAGGAAGGCCATGGAACCAGAAATGATAGGAAAAACTCTTGTGGTTAAGGAATCTCCGTTAGCACCACCGAAGACAAAGAAGAAAAGGCCTTATCCTGATAAAGTAGTGGCCAAGTGGAGAGAAGACAACAAAAACAGGAAGGAAGGGGATACTATTTTTGGCTTGGACACTGTTGAGGAAAATGTGTTTAAGATAAAGGCTGCTGAAGAACATGAAAAGCAATAAAACGAGAAGAAGAAAAGAATGAATTTTTCTGAAGGTGAATTTGTTCAATAACTTCTCTAGGATACTGATAAAGAATCTAAACAAATCCCAGTACCAGAATCATTATTTATGGAAAAATCATTCTAAGACTCCCGGAAAGAAGGTGGTGATTCCAGATCCAAAACAAGAAGAAGAAAATGTTTAGGAAGAGGAAGAAGAAATATAAGAAGAAGAAGAATAATAATAAGGGGATGACACTGATGATGTAATTAGTCAATTTTAGGAATACATTGAGAATGAAAGTACGTATGTAAAATTATCAATCCAGACTTCTCACATAGAATCCTCAAAATATGTTACTCTAGGGAATTAAGTGAATGATTGGGAAGAAGTAAACAAACCTTCTGAAAAAGAAATCATTAATCATGATTTCGTTCATCTGGAAGATCAATTAGATGATGCAGGGAAAGATGATGTTGAGGAAGATAAAACTGTTCTGTTATCAGATAGTGAGAATGAATCACCTAAATCAAAATATATCATTCATAGAGATGATATGTTAAAGCCGGTGTTGGTCTATACACCTAAAAAACATGCAGTGAAAATGATTATTGATGGAGGTTCATCCAAGGGGAAATCTGATGAGTTTGAAAAATAATCCTCTCAAAACAAACATTATGATTAAGAATTATCCACTATTGTACATGGCATTGTAGTACAATCATTAAAAAAGTTGGTTGGTACAATACCTTTATTTCTTAGTATAGATTATATGTGTCAATTGATTTGCATTCGTTCAAATCAGAAATTAGATTCAGTCTCGATGCTTATGAAAAAATTACTCGGACATGAGGTAGATTTCAAATACATTATCATTGGATATAAGTCTCATAGAATGTCCTTCAAGAATATTACTATATGGTCAAGGAATATAGTCAAAAACCTGAGATCTTCAGATGAATTTTATGATGATGTCAAAGATTCATTTGACACCGATGATGGAATGCTTAATGAGATTTCTACATGCTTTGAGAAAAAGATGGATCTGAAATAGACTACTCAGAAGCTAGATGAAAAGGATCTTAATGGGAAGCTTAATTATTTGGCCATGAATTGGAAGAGGGAAAGGGATCTTATGATATAATTTGAAGACATGTTGGTTAAGTAAGAAGAACAGTTGAAAGCTCAAGCATAATGTCTTAAGGCTCAAGAAGAAAATATTAGAGCCTTGGAAAAGAAAAGTAAATATTGGGATCATCTATTTAAGTATATGGAAGAATATCACAAGGAGGACAAGAAGCTAAAAACCATTGTCAAACAGGTTATGCCGAAGGAGATAGAAGGATAATATTTCCAATTCTAATATTTTGTTGAATTTCATCTTTGTAATTTTTTTTCAATATTAATTGAATTTCTATTGTTTTTCATATATTTTTTGGATTCTTAGAAGTTATTTTTTAGGTGAAATTTTTTTCATTTCATCTATTCCTTTTTCAAAATCACAAAGCGGGATAATGGGATGATTTAAATAATTATATGTGAATAAGAGATTTCCCTAAGTAAGGGTAAGTTCATCTAAGGGGAAGTTCTTATTAAAGAAGATTTTTGTAGGCAAAAAAATGTTTTCTCATTCAAAAAATCAACAATATGATCCTTAGTATTTCTAATTCCTAAGTGGGAGTTAGTCGTATTGACTATGATCCATAAGAAAAATGTAGATAATTTTTTTATGTCCATAAAAATTTTAAGTCTATATATTCATTTTTGTAAGGGTGTTTGTGATTTTCATAAAAGAGGTGATTATTGAGTAAATAAGGTTTCCTTATGACTTTTTCATTCCTATAAGTTTTTAAAATCACAAACACACTATTTTAAGGTGAATATATTTTCGCTAAAATTATATTAATAAGGAAAATTTTCTTTCCTCAAGGAAATTTTATCCTTACCATTGTTTTTTTGTTTTTATAGTTTCTCTTATCTGGAATTATTTTATTTATGATGTCTAAAAATAAATTTAATATCCAACACCTCGAAATTCAATATATTCTTATATATTGAGTGTTTGGTTTTCTGATTCTGAATTATCTGAAATTCGGAATCTAAATTCTCTGAAATTCAGATTCTGAATTCTATGAAATACAGATTCCGAATTCTCTAAAATTCATCTTCCGAATTCTCTGAAATTCAAATTCAAAATTCTTTGAAAAATATATTATAAATTCCTTGAAATTCGGATTCCAAACTCCCTAAAATTCAGATTCTTAATTCCTCGTAATTTTTTCTCTAAATTCCTCAGAATTCCAACTCCAAATTCAAGAGAATCTAAACATCTAATTCATCATATTTTCGACTCTGAATCCATCAGAATTCGGACTCTAAATTCCTCAGAATTTAGACTTCGAATTCCATAGAATTTAGACTCTAAATTCATTTGAATTTAGACTATGAAATATAGTGAATTTAGGTTCCAAATTCCTTAGAGAATATAATTTGAACATCCATGTTTAATAGTCTCCAAATGTTTATTTTTTTAGACTCGGAACTTTTTGTCCCTTAGTCTCTAAAAAATTGTATATGATTAAACAACCTTATTTTTCTTACACTTGTTATAATTATAAGACAATGTCATATATTCTATTTCTAAATAATTATTGTATGATTGACAATTATATTGGTCCCTCTGAGATTCAATGAAAAATATGACTGTTGGAGGAGGGATCCGACCATTCGATAAATGCCTATAAATAGGAGCTCATTTGAACAAGCTCAAACAACTAAGATAATATTTATCACTAGAAATTATATGCTTCTGAAGTAATTTGTAGAGATATATACTCTCATTTAATATGTGTACTGAACATCTTGTTCATATTTCTTAATGTGACTCAAATTATTACTATGTACAATCAAGGACTTCTAGGCATAGGAATACAGAGGTGCCAACATCCGTAAAGTTCAAGGACTTTTGTGGATAGGAAGACAAAGGTTCCAACAACATTAAATTTTGAGGGTTTGCAGGATAACAAGATAGATTCAAATATTCCTATCGAGCGCATAACCTACTGGGGGTAAGATAGACTTTCTTGAAAGTATAAATCATGGTACTATTATACAAGGTTTTTAGATACCCTACTATTTGGGATAAAATATTTCATACTTGTTACTTTTTTTGTTTCATGTATACATTCCTCTATTTTTTTATAATGGAAGAAAGTGTAATATTCTTACACTTTCTTTTTCTTTTTTACAATGATAAGACAGATTCTATATCCTTTACGGTAGAATATTTCCTTGTAAAATTTTATTATGTTTTATTTCGGAACCATATTTCTCGAACATATCATGTTTGTAGAACTAAGTGTTCTTTTGAATTTAAATTTTTTAACATTGTTAAATATAGTTTTCCATAAGGTTAAAAATTAAATTTTTTTAACTTATAATTCTTCTCCCTCTTTTATTTGATCATCTAAATTCGTATTTCGATACTATAAAGTGGAATGTTACAATGGATCCTTCAACTCGAGGATTTCAAAAGGTTTTGACTATTTTAGATTCTATAAATTGATACCTATGTAAATCAAATTGTTATATTTTATTAAAATATGTTGATAAATTTTGATAATAATATAGTATTGGGAATTTATTATCTATCATGGGATGATTCCACCAATATTAGGGGTTTCTGAAATAATATCCCATGGTAGAGTTTTTTACTATGTGAAATTTCATGCCTACATAATTACAAGTTATTTAATTATAATTTTTTAATTAACTAAATAATTTCCAAAAATATTAAAGTAATAAAAATTTTACATTTTCAATGTCTTCTATTTAATGTTGATCTTGAGGAAAAAATAATATTTCAAATAAATATTGGGTGGATTGGATCACACTAAACTCCTATTTTATATTTGTGGACATAAAATGTCTCCTGATACTCCACTTATCTCTGTATAATGAATATGAGTCCTAATTATTTATAACATTATAAAGGTCCCATCATGTCATATATTATATAATTATTATTGGGGTTTTTTGAAATTTATATTTATCCATATATTAAATTTTTTATTTCTATGTGAAAATTCAAAATATTTTATTATTTTATTATTATTTAAATAAATAAATATTTATATAATATAAGGTAAATAATAAAATACATGTTATAGATACTAAATATAACTATAGAATCATTTCCAAATTGGATTTGAGCTTATGATTTACATAATTGTGTTTCATGTCTCAACACATAATAGAATTTATCATGCCCATTTAAGAGGCCATTTAAGCACCATCATTGATACAATAAAACCATTTGGAGGCTCACTAATTAAAATACAAATATTATTTAGCACCATAAATAATTTTGTTATCTATTTAATGCTCTAAATGGTTTTTGGTGGATATTTATTTCACCCACATTGGTGTGAAATGTAAATGAGTTTTGTAGTCTTCCTTTTTTTCTAGGAATGAAATGGTTGTTCGTGTAGTTTTCAAGAGTTACTAATTAGAGAGATTATATTCCTTTTATCTATACCTACTTCCATATTTTTCTATTTGATTTACTATAGTAACTTTAACATTGATATGATCTCACCAAGGCATTGGTGATTAACATCATCAATTCATACCAGTGGGGTACTGAAATTGATTATTTTATTTTTATCTAATTTATTTAATCCATTTAGAAAAAAGTTTTAAATTATTTTTATTATTAAGGTAGTTTATTCTATTCATAATGATCTTGAATGGGTTTTATATTCCTAAACTATATAATGGGAGTCAATGTCATACTAAACCCCATATAAAAATATGGTAATTCAATATGATGAAGTCCTTCAGTGTCCTCTCATTGTCTAAGAATATTTTTATCATCATTAAGGGATTATTTAACCAATGGTATAGTTTATGGAAGTGATTTATCATTAAATAACTTTTACAGAATGTTGGTAGTATATCATGATTTGTGAATAAAATATCTAAATTCATGATGATTAATATGTAATCAATTATATACATTTATCTTCCCAATATTATTCATTTCATGTCCTTAATTATAGTATTCACATATCATAGAATGTTTATTATGTTCCTCAATGAATTTCCAATCCGAAAAATATATCAGAATGACTAGAGATTCATATTCCACCCTCCTTATGAAAACAAAATGATAAAGGAAGTGATTTCTATAACACCATTTCCTCATAAATTTACTCAAATATTTATATCACTTTTTACTAGACTTCGTTAATCCATAAAATATTGTACACATTTTAATGACATAGTAATCTTAAGATACTAAATAAGATACAATAATTTTTATACCTTTAGGTATTTTAATATAAATATCTATATCAATGCCACAATATAATTTTTCAGTCATAACATCCATTAATGAAAATTTAATATTTTTTTGTATAAATATTAATTAGATAAAAAATAAATGAGAACCATTATATAAAAATATGATTCATAATATTCAATCACTAGTATTTAAAATAAATCATAAGAAACTAAATATGTTTTACTCATCATAAATTTATTTGTGTCATTTTTATATATAAATAACTACACATTTATAAAAAATAATAAAATCTCTAACAGGGTTTCCAAAATTGAACCAAAGATTTAATTTTTAACATTTATGTCTGTTGGGAAAAAATCCCTCAAGGCATCATTGAAGGATTTTTGAGGTGATTGTGTTTGTTGACAATAGATAACATCTGCACTGTGATTGTTGACAATACAATCCATGACATACAAATTTGTTGAAAATTAGGATTTCATGATGGAATGTCGAGTTCAAGAGCTGTGATTAATGATCCATGTTTGATTCATGAATGTCGACAAAGATATGGATGATTTGAAGGTGGTACAAAAGAACACATACAAGGTGGCACCGTTTTCTAGTGTTTGCCAAATTTTTGGGCCTGGAAATCGACAAATAAAGAAAAGTGGTTTTTGGGAAAGGGACTTGCGCGCCATGTACATGAAGGCTTGGAAACATGCACGCCATATGTTTTTCAAGATAAAATCATCAACATATGGAAATTGGATAAGGATCGCACATGTTTTGGTGAGATCGCGCAGGTGACATGCACGCCGTGAAAGATACTTGCACGCTGATGCCTTGGAAATTTGAGAACTTTGGAGCCTACGGTTTTACAAGATCTGAAAATCAAAATATGGAAAAGGAAAGAGGTTCATGCAAGTTTGGAAGTGGGTCGCACAAGTGATATGCAGGGGAAGAGACCTGCGCGCCGAGACTTGCGCGCCAAGGGTTGACTTGCGCGCAGTCGTGCAGGGTGGTCAGATTGCCTATAAATACTGGACCACTACTCCTTATTCTTTACCGGAGTTCAACACTTTGAGAAATCAGAGCTCTCGTCGCGCAGGTGTGGTGGTCGCGCAAGTGGTGTGTGGTCACGCAGGTGGAGTTGCTCGCCAGTGTGAGCAGTTGCACGCCAAATGAGGGTTGCGTGTTTGAGGTGGTTCAAGTGAGGATGGAAGTGAGTCGCGCAAGTTTGGAGTTGGAAAAACTTGTGTTGTGCAAGTGTTTTGAGGAAGAATTGTGCGCCAGTTGTGACTTGGACGCTGATACTTGCACACCGATATTGAATTGCGCACCATGTATGGTATGCTTCTGGCAGTGATTTCCAGGCTGCATGGAAGCTAGAAGTTTGCTCGATACCTTCGGTCCAAAGAGAAATTCAACTCCGGGAGAAAGTTGGGCTTCAACAGAGCATCTAAACACAGAGGAAGATGCATTCCATCATGCAAATGAAGAGATCTATAAGTCTATAAACTGTGAGTGGATTCCTTCCAAGAGCAGTTAGCAAAGGAAGAGAAAGAAGGTGATCCTCTCCACCGGTAGTGAGCCAGAGAGAGAGAAACAGGGAGTGAACCTTGGGAAAGCAGTGAGCTGACCCTAAACATGTAAAGACAGTGAGCCTGGGATTAGAAGTGATCTATCTCGAACCTTGTAATCCACAGCTAGTGAAGCTTAGTGGAATTTGGTATGACCGAAAACTTGTCGGCATATGCTCCTTGGACGTAGCCCTTTGCGGTGAACCAAGTAAAATTGATGTATCCTGTGAATGCATTAATTTCTATTTACGTTGTGAAGCATGAAAGAGAGATAAGAGCGTTTTACATAATAAAGAAACAAAAACTGAACGAGCTTTAATTTTAAATTAGTCATACCCTGATTCACACCCCTCTCAGGATATTCAGCCTTGTGGACCTAACAATTGGTATCAGAGGGAAAGGTTTACAGTTGTTCTTCTCTCAATGGAGGTCACTAATCATAAAGGTATTCCGATCTTTGATGGATGTAATTTTCAGATATGGAAGAATCGAATGCAACACTATTTCCGATCTTTGGGAATTGATGTGTTTTCTGCAGCTATACATGGTATCAGAGCTGATAATAATAGTGGTGCATTATCAGAAGCTGAACATAGAGAGTTGGATGCTGATTCCAAAGAAATCAATTCCATAGGGGGAGCCCTCTCCAATCCCATCTATAGAAAGTTGATAACATGAAAAATGTCACATGCCATGTGGGAAAAGCTTTTAAATATACATGAAGGGGATACAAAGGTGATAGAGACAAAGGTGTAAGTGTCGTGGAACAAGTATGAAGATCTTAGAATGAACCTGAATGATTCTATTGATGCATTCATTGATAGGGTAAATGATGTGGTAGAAGACATGAGGGTTCTTGGAGAAATTATCAAAGATATAAAAATATTGAAGCGCATATTGAGAAAACTTCCACCTCGGTTCAATCTGAACGTTTCTATTTTTTAAGAGAAAGACCCAAAAAACTGTCATTGGATAACCTACACAGCACTCTTGTTGCATATGAAATGAGAAACAATGATAACGAGACTGTAGAAATGGGGAAATTCAAAGAGGTGGAATTCAAGTCCATGAAGAAGCTCACCATTTAAGATTCTAATGAGGAAGAAGAGATAGATGAGTTGATTTCATTCCTTTCTTCAAATCTACAAATAGGAAGAAGAATGTTTAAAGGGAATCTTCCACTAGCATGCTTTCGATGTAGAAAGGTTGGTCATCTTGTTACTAGATGCCCCAAGAAGTTTCAAGATAATGATAATTATGATGATAATGTTGAAATTCCCAAGAAGAAGACTTCAACATTTGTGAAAGGGAAGAAACAATTCAAGAGAAATTTCTTCAAGAAAAAGAATCTTCTTTCACAAGAATTTGAAAGTTCAGATGAGTCTGACGATGAAGAGACTGAGGAAATAGAAAATGGTAGAGATTGTCGGGTAAATTCCTTAGTGGTGATTGTTGGTAGTTCTCAGAAAAAGGAAGAAGTTTACACTGAAGAAAAAAATAAATTGAAGGGAGAGTTGATATGGAAGCTGAATTGGAAGCATCTCTTGAGGAGATAGACGATTAGAGAGACAAAACGAAGAAAGCCAATAAAGTGGTTTGTGATGCCAAACTCTATATGTAACAACAGGATGCAGAAAAGTATGATCTATTAGAAGAAATTGAAAGACTAAAATCCTCAACACTAGAGGTCTCATAAAATATTGTTTAGTTTAAGCATAAAATTTAGGAACAAAAGAAGGAAATTGATTGTTTGACTAACATATTAAAGGAGAAGGTCAGACATATCAAAGTGCATGAAGAAGAAGTGGTCATTCTGTGACAAAACATTAAGGATCAAGAAAAACTCTTGACACCCAATGTGATATCAGAAAAGTAGGCCATTCAGAAGATAGAGAAGATGAAAGAGAAGGCTCGTAGTTTAGTAGGAGTGAAGCAGCAAGAAATCTCAAAAGCTAAAAATGAATCAGGGATTAATCAGAAACAGAAATCTGTGGTAGTTGAATTCAGACCGCAAGCACCCATCCCGAGATTGAAGGTGGATTTGGCCACAAAGCAGAATCAGAATATTCATAGATCCCAAGGGGAAGCTCATAGTGCTGAAGTAACACGAAAGAATTCACCTTATATCAGGTGTTATTGTTGTGGAAATATGGGACATTCACAGTATGTGTGTTCCATAGCCAAAAGATATCGAAGGAAACAAGAATAGAGATGGTATCCAAATAAAGAACGGTTTTCCAGAACATATTTTGAAGGACACTGTTTTTGGTGCGGGGGATTTGGGCATATGGCGAGGTAATGCACTTCGACCATTCTGAGAAATGTGTCAAAGCAGAATCAAAATGATAAAAAGTGGCATATCGATAAACCGACAATTGAGTTAAAAATGAAGAATAGATTTGTGGAATTTCAAGATGGAGATGGAACATTATAATCTGAGAATGAAGAGAAGCCTCAATCCATGCCGAGTATGAAAGAAAAAGTATGGACCAAGAAGAAGAAAATTGAGAAAGCTGTGGTTGCAGGGTTTTCCCTTAATGCATCAGATTGCTCTGGTCTGTGGATCCTTGATAGTGGTTGCACATCTCACATGACGGGTAATAAGGATCTTGTTACGGGCATAAAATATGGAAAAGAATGAGTTTTCAAATTTGGAAATGATGAAGGCATGAGGATTGTTGGATTAGGGAAAGCCATGTTTGGGGGCAAAGAAATGAGACGTGCTGATGTCTTGGTTGTAGAGGGTCTCAGTCATAACATGCTTAGTGTCAGTCAACTATGTGACTCTGGGCACTCTATCTGATTTACCAAGAAGATGTGTATTGTTAAAGGAAATGATGGATCAGTCATTCTACAGGGAAGATGAACAAATGGAAATCTTTACTTGGTAGGAGGAGTAGAAGATTTGTGCTTTTTATTTGGAGATAACGAAAACCAGCTGTGGCATAAGTGACTTGGTCATCTATGTCAACCATCCATGGAAGATCTGGTAAAGTTTGATGCTTCTAGAGACCTTCCCAAACTATCATGTGATCATACTCATACATGTGATGCTTTTCAATAAGGGAAGATCATCATAAATAAATACATGCCAAAGGAACAAAAATCAACTGGAGTACTTGAATTGGTGCATGTTAATGTATGTGGACCTATTTCACCTTGAGCTATAAATGGGAAAAGGTACTATGTTCTTTTCATTGATGATTTTAGCAGAATGGCCTGGGTGTTTGTCATTACCAATAAGACATAAGTGTTTAGCTGCATAATGCAGTGTAGGAGGGAATCAGAAAGGATATTTGGGCAGAATATTCTAAAGTTTCTTACTGATAACGGTATAGAATTAAAAAACTATCTGGTCAAAGACTATCTTGAGAAACACGGGATAAGGCACTAAGTTTCTTTAGTGAGAAATCCCCAATAGAATGGAGTGGTTGAAAGGAGAAATCAGATCATAAAAACATGCCCAGAATGATGCTTATTGATAAAGACCTACTAGAGAAATTTTGGAAGGATGCAGTTTTGACATCGATCTATGTTTCGAATAGGTCTCTCTTGTGTCTGAAGCAAGGGAAGACTCTATATGAAATGTGGTACAGAAAGAAGCCAATGGTGAAATACTTTTGAATATTTGGAAGTATGTGTTTGATTCTCAACAAAGAAAATCACAGGATGTTTGAGGCACGAAGAGATGAGGGGATATTCTTTGGCTACTCAGGGAAAAGAAAACAATATAAATGCTACAACAAATGGCTAGGAAAATTTTTTGAGAGCAATGATGTCACTATAGTTGAAAATGAACAGAATACTCAATGACCCTGTGGCCAGTTTTTGGATGAAAGTGATGAAAAAATAAGTAACACAGGGGGAGTAGAAGTGGTAGAGGCTAACTCAGAAGAAGATACTGATGATGAACAAGAAAGTGTCAAGTTTGTGTCTACAAGGAAGCCAAAGAGTTGAGATGAAATTGATAGGCAGAATATCATTGGTGATCAGACAAGTCCAGTTCAGACTCGAAGAATGAAATCATTACGACAAACATCATTTTTATCTCAGGTGGAGCCGAAATGTTTTTCCGATGCAGCTGAAGATGAAAACTGGGTTCAGGCTATGAATGAAGAGCTTGATCAGATTGAGAAGAACTAGACGTGGGAGATTGTTTTGAGGCCAGCAGACAAGAATGTCATCAGAACTAAATGGATCTATCGCAACAAGATGAATGAAGATGGAATTGTGATTCGAAACAAAGCACAGGTAGTGTGCAATGGATACTCCTAGATAGAGGGAATAGATGTAGATGATAAATTTTCACTGGTTGCAAGGCTCGAGACAATCAGATTATTTTTGGCCATAGCAGTGCAAAGAAATCTCAAAGTGTTCCAGATGGATGTCAAATCTGCATTCTTGAATGGGGTTATAGAAGAAGATATGTACATTGAGTAACCAGATGGTTATCTCATTTATGAGGATGAGAACAATTTTTGCAGGCTGAAGAAGGCATTGTATGGTCTGAAATAAGAACCAAGAGAATGGTACTCATGTCTTGATCAGTACTTGAAGAAGCTTGGTTTTCAGCATGGAAGTGTTGATTACAATCTCTATTTCAGTAATGACAGTAATCAAAGGATGATGGTGCTGGTGTATGTCGATGACATAATTTTTGGCAGATCATATGAAGCTCAGTGAAAACTGTTTTTCGAACTCATGAAAAATGAGTTTGAAATGTCAATGATTGAAGAGCTAACATTTTTCCTTAGTCTACAGGTGACACAAGCAAGGAATGGAACATTCATTTCTCAATCTAAATATTCCATGGAGGTTCTGAGAAGTTTTGGAATGGATAATTCCAGGGAGATGAAGACTCTGATTGCTACCCAGATTAAAATTATCAAAATATGAGGATGGAAAGGCAGTTAATATCACAGAATACCTGAAAATTATTGGAAGTCTATTATAGGTAACTACAACAAGGCCTGATATTTTTTTCTCCACATGCCAACCAGCGAGATATTATAGTAATCCCAATAAAAGCCACATGATTGCAGTGAAAAGATTACTTCGGTATATCTAGGGCACAATGGATTTCGGCTTGACATATACTGAAAAATCTCAGATAGAGTTATTAGGATATACTGATGCAGACTGGGACTGTTTAGCAGATGATAGAAAATCAACGTCAGGTGGTGTATTATATCTAGGTTGGATATGTATTGTTTGGTAATGAAAGAAGCTAGATTGTATTTCATTGATCACCGTAGAAGCTGAATATATTGTGGCCACTCGTGCATGAACACAGTTACTGTGCATGAAGCAGCAGCTTGAAGATATGAGAGTTGATGTGAAGTCTCCGATCAGAATCCAGTGCGACAACTCAAGTGCTATAAATCCTAGAAAAAATCCCGTCCATCATTCAAGGACAAAGAACATTGAGATTATGTATCATTTCATCAAGGATAAGGTGGAAGAAGGAATTGTGAAGTTGGAGTATGTGCCTACAGATTTACAGGTTGTAGATATTCTGACAAAGGCCTTACCCAAAGAAGCATTCGAAAGGCATCGACTGGCTCTAGGAGTTCAGTCGATTCCCCACACATAAAAGCGTGTGGATGTGGAACACCCCCTTTCCCTGAGGTACGATTTGTTTTTCCCGAATGTGCTGATATGTGTTCTCTACTGTGTTACATACTAAAAAGGAGTGACCTATGGGTACGTTGACAAAGGGGGAGAAAATAGTGATCGTTCAAGGGGGAGACAGTGTGGCAATTCGATAAATCATGATTGTTATGGAGAGAAGCTAAAAGGTGGAGAAGCCAGATAGGTGGAGAGCAATGAGAAAGGGGGAGAGTATTCAATCTGATGATGATAGCAGTGATCGATCAAAGCATAGATATCACGACAGTTGAAGATCATGATTAAAGAAGAAGAGAAGAGTGCTGGTGGAATGTGGAGTGAATATTTCCAAAAATTGGTATCAGTAAAGTATCAACAATTGGTATCAATTTGGCAATTAGTATCAGTTTGGTGTCAATAGTGGATGTCAATGTTGAAGTGATTCATTGATGTACTTTTCATTTACTCTTGTTTCTCATGTTGAGCATTGCTTATGTGGGCTTAGAGTATGTGTTGAGTAAATCCTTGATCGCTATCAGAATCGCAAAAGGAGAATGGTGGTTGAATAATTAATTCTGTATCTTTTTATGGAAGAGTTTTCAACAAACCCAAAGGGTGATATTGTTGGGAATGAATCTCTCACAGCATCATTGAAGCATTTTTGAGGTGATTGTGTTTTTTGACAAAGTGAACATTTGCGTTGTGATTGTTGACAATACAAACCATGACATACAAATTTGTTGACAAAGTGGATTTCATTATGGAATGTCAAGATCAAGATCTGTGATTAATGATCCATGTTTGATTAAATAATTTTGATAGAGAGATGGATGATCTGGCAGTGGTACAAAAGAATAGATTCAAGGTGGCGTCGTTTTCTAGTGTTTTCCAAATTTTTCGGCCTGAAAATCGACAAATAAAGAAAAGTGGTTTTGAGAAAGGGACTTGCACGATTTGTACATGAAGGATTGAAAACTTTCACGCCATATGTTTTTAATGATCAAATCATCAAAATATGGCAAATGGATAAGGTTCGCGCATGTTTTGGTGAGGTTGTATAGGTGACTTGCGCGCCGTGAAAGATACATGCGCATCGATGACTTGGAAATTTGAGAAAATGCGCACCTATGGTTTTATAAGATCTGAAGATCAAAATATGTCAATGGAAAGAGGTTCGTGCAATTTTGGAAGGGGTCATGCAAGTGACTTGTAGGGGAACAGACCTGCGCGCCGAGACATGCGCGCCGAGGGTTGACTTGAGCGTCGTCGCGCAGGGTGGTCAGATTGCCTATAAATACTGGATCACCCCTCATCATTCTTTACTAAAGTTCAACACATTGAGAAATCAGAGCTCCCGTCATGCTGGTGTGGTGGTCGCGTAAATGGTGTGTGGTTGCGCAGGTGGAGTTGCTCGCCAGTGTGAGCAGTTGCGCACCAAGTGATAATTGCGCGTCTGAGGAGGTTTAGGCAAGGAAGTGATTCGCGGATGTTTGGAGTTGAAAAGCTTGTGTCGCGCAAGTGTCTGAGGAAGACTTGTGCCCCAGTTGTGACGTGCACACCGATACCTGTGTGCCGAGATTTACTTGCGTTCCAAGTAATGTTTGGTTCTGACAGTGATTTTCAGGCTGCGTGGAAGCTGGAAGATTGCCCGATACCTTCGGTGCAAAGAGAAATTCATCTACCGGTGAAAGCTGGGGTACAACAGAGCTTCTACACACAGAGGATGATGCATTCCTTCATGAAAATGAAGAGACCTACATGTCTATAAACTGTGAGTGGATTCCTTTCAAGAGCAGTGAGCAATGGAAAAGAAAGAAGGTGATCCTCTCCACCTACAGTGAGCCAGAGAGAGAGAAATAGGGAGTGACCCTTGAGAAAATTGTGAGCTGACCCTAAACTTGTAAAGGCAGTGAGCCTGGTCATATAAGTGATCTAGAACAAACCTTGTAATCCACAGCTAGTGAAGTATAGTGGAATTTGGTACGACCGACAAGTTGTCAGTGTATGCTCTTTGGACATAGCCCTTCGCGGTGAACCAATTAAAATTATTGTGTCATGTGCCTGCTTTACATTCTATTTACTTTGTGCAATAGGAAAGAGATAGAAGAGTTTTTTGCATAACATTTAAACAAGATCAGAACGGGAGTTAATTTTAAATTAGTCATACCCTGATTCACCACCCCCCCCCCCCCCCTCTTAGGGTATTCAGCCTTGTGGACCAAACAAAGTCAAATTAAAATTAATTTTTAATTTTTAATTTTTCCATTTATGGTCTATCATAATATTCATCCCTTAATTTATTTTATTTATAATCATTATCAATATCAAGTGCTATATTTTATGAAAATATGTCACTAATAATGGTATCTTTTTAGTTCCAAAATCATCTAATGTTACATAATATAGTAGAAATATTATATTTATCTAAATATTCAAATTATGTTATATTATTTTCTTATGGAATTCTAAAATAAGGAAAAAAATTTCTCTTTTTATTTAATTTATCGACCATCATATTTTGTTTTCCTTTAAATGATGGGGATTTTCATATCATAAAAAATGGTGAATAGAATTTATGATGCATGTATTAGAAGAATTTTTTTTTGAAATATAATTCACCATTTTTGTAATAGATTTTATCATGTTCATTTATAATGTCTATTTATGATTTTCAACAATTTTTAATCATTGAATTAATTAGAAAATTGATTTTCGAAATTTGAAAATTTTATAATATTTTGATCTTGGAGTTTACTCATGTTTATATGATGATTATTTTCGGATTAATTGAAATTATAAACACTGTGGGAAAAATTATTAAACTAATATCTTACCCTGATAGGTTTAAATGAAATATTAATAAAATGAAAAACCATCATCATTACTTGTTGGTATTGTTTTCTTCGATAAAATGTTTGATGACAATATATAAAAACTCCAACCACCATATGTATTCCGTCAACTTTTTATATATTAGTGATGTGATTTTTTCATTAATTACTATATGACAATATTTATAGAAAATAACTTGTTGATGATAAGTTATAATCGATTATTGTAGTTTTTCAATATGAAATTTTCCCATGTTTAAAATTGATAAGGATAAATTCCATTGGTTCGCGAAAAGGCCATATTTCAATCAATACTCAAATAAAAGAATATATTATTTGAGAAACAAATATTTCAACATTAACTATATATCTTGAGAGAATAAGAATATATACTAAATTTTAAAAGTTTTATTGGTGGAATGGTATAATATGAAAATTATTTTGACTATAATGCAATTTTACCTGTATATCATCATGTCAATGTTTAGAATAAACATGTCGATAGAATGATGAATTTTTTTTATTAAAATGTCCCATTTTAAAATTAATAAAATGGATATCCTTATGTGTTTTCAATGGAAATTAAAAAAATGATATTTTTTGTGACTGATCATCTGATAATTTGGAACCCATAATAATATTATGAGAATATTATTCACATTATTATATTTTTGTCATTCTTATTAGTTATGTGGTGGGAGTTTAGGATAACTCTCCCTTTGAGGTTTGTTATAATAATTCAAGGCTGACATAAACTATTTGGAGGATTTTCAGAGGAAAATATTTATAGAAATATATATTAGAATTATTTAAGTCCATGAAACTATGGAACAATCTTAAATTATTATCAAAGTATTAATAAATGTATTTTTATATTATTTAAATAATTGGATATAAAATTGATACCAACAATTCCTTTAATGAAATTCTCTTATAATATTAGAAAACTACAGTATTGGTGATTCTATAATGAAGTAGGATATGTGATCTGGGCAAAATAGAGTGAGTAGATGGGGTGAGGAGGATAGCCTATTAATATTGAAAATTATGGGAGACTTATAAGTGGGGAAATTAAACATTCTATGATGATTCTACAAGAGTTATTTTGTTGAAAATTTAAGGATATTTATGAGGTGATGTTTCCTATTAAATTCAAGGAGGCAGAAAAAAATTGTGATATGGAGGACCAAATGTAAGACATTGTAAACCATGATTATTTTTTTCACATTATATATTATTATTGTGTTGTTATTAGTGTCATGTACATTTATGAAATCACCCTCCCTAACACCGTGAACAATGCCCCCCGCTTTCTCGATAAGCTTGTTGATTATTGAAACGCCATAGAGGCAAGGATATTAGTTTAAAATAAGTGTAATATAGAAGAGATAAATGATAACAAATAAGGTCTAAAGGATAAAAAATCCATGGACCTATTCTTTAGGACAACCACTTCCATTGGAACCACCTATAGGTCAACATTGATGAGATCTACACTAGCATCTATAGAAAAACCATCACCCCAATCTCTAAAAATTTAGAGATATCCATCAATAGATTCACCATGGTTGGGAATGTGGATGAAAGATCAAAAAAGAACCAATTTTTATTTATTTTTTATATATTATCTATAGTACATTATCATTTTTGTTTTATTTTATGATGAAATGATAGACTATATCTCCAGAATATTTAATTTTTATACAAATAAAATAAATTTAAATTTAAAATAATGTTCTATGATATAAAAAGGCATTATTAATTGGAAGTAAATACTCGGTTAACTCAACAAAATCTATCATATTACAATATAAATGATGCATGATGAGATTTTTATATTAATAATTTCTAGACATTATTATTTTGACATAATGTTTGATAGAAAAAGCTGTTTGTTCTGAAATTGATTCAAGGGAAAATATATAAAACAAATATAAGAATCATAATAAATCATTAATAATATTTTATATTAAAACATAATTATAATATTAGAGTTATAGATTATTATTTCCTTTGTTCACCTCTTTAAAAAGTAATCATAATATTTAGAATTAAGATAATTTTATTTATGAGATATATTTCCCCATTAAAAAATTAAAACGAATTAGACTAATATCTCATTTTCTATAAAATGATAATCTTTAATTTAATGTTACATTACATAACACATTAATATGAACTTATATTCATTAATTTAAATATTTATTTATTATGAATTATTTACATGAGGGGGTATTTTTTAAAAAAATAGAATAAGTTAGCATACAATAAAATTCTAAAGGGGTAATAATATTGATGATGAATCATGGGGGCCTTTTAAAAGAATAAATTGATATTATCCAAAGTTACATGACACATTGAATATGGTATGTAGATTTGATGTAAAAAAAATTATATTAAGGGGAGGGTATAATAGAAAGAAAATATAATATAAATATTTCCCTTAACTAATATGTGTAATATGATGACTTTTTTTACATGTATTCCATCATAAAAAAGGAATTTGATTATTGAGTATTTCCAAAAATAAATAAGTTTGAAAATATATTAATTAACAAAATATTTTATCAAGGAATAATTCATATAAAATATATACATTCAACATAAAAACTAGAAATTAAAATGGGTAACATATATAGTTGAATAATTTCAATAAGATTTATAAATCACTTGCATCATTGTCTCCATAAATATCATTGTTATAATGATCGTAATATAAATAAAGATAAAAATAAGTTATGGGTTGGATATTTTATAGTTTAAATTTATGAAACTATGAAATATTTTTATTTATTATGTGTTTTTAAGAAAATGAAAGTAAAATTTATATAAGTTAAAAGATATAATGTCAAAATTTGATGAACATTTGAAGGGTGTTGTGGTTATTAATACAATGGTCATTAGAATAGTAGTATCATTAGAAGGTAATAATTTATATAATCAAATATTATCTTGTTAAAATATATTAAAACCATTACAAATCATAGATCTGATATATATATACCTAAATATTTATTATGAATCCTTAAATTGTACTAGGATGTTTTTTTCATTGCACAAAATATTATTCATTTATTATAGTAAATGTATAATATCAATTCAATTCAAATGAAAGTGATTTTGATAAACTAGTAATTTTGAATAAAAAATAATTTTCTGTTAATTATATTATATTTTTTTAAAATGGGTTTCAAATTATTAATTCAGATTTCAAAATTCAGTATTGATGATGTTTTTAATTTTCATAAAAAGTTATAAAAATATTTAAATTTTAAAATGAACCACACCTTCATGTGTAGTTGAACCAAAATTAGGGTCAAACATCATTCAATTTGGTTGATTGGTGAATTTGAATTTTGGTTTGAAATCTATGGGGGGTTGTATTTTCCATATTTAGAATATTTAAATGATTTTTTAAATGTATAAATTTTTGTAAACAATAACGAAATGGATTTTTTGGATGTTCATCATTTAAATTGGAAAGAGAGGTGGTTGTATTATCCAATAGGTTCCCAATCCAGTACCAATATATACTCAGTGGACTAAAAATTGGGGCTACACAATATTATTTGATATTGGATTACATGTGGGAACATGTAGAGTATATGATGAGACACCAGGAACCTGTTGGAAGGCTATTAGGTACATAGACGACCCCATCAGCATTGTTCAAATGATTTTTGAAAATATTAATATTTATGTTTATTCCATGTGACTTTAATATGGTAATCATGGAAATAATTTAGTTTATAAATTGAATATATTATTTCTTGAGGTTCATAGATTAAATGGGTGTTAACCACAACCCTTTTATGAGGTTTTGGAATTTTTATGTCACCATTTTATCATTAGATCAATTTCTGTCAGTTCATTCTTAGGCTAAATAAATAGATATGTGATTATGTTTTGTTTCTATTATATATTAATAATCCTGATCATTGATGTGAATTTATTCTCATATGATGATGATTATTATTATTATTAGTATATTGATTATATGACATTTTATAACATCCCCCAATAAATGTGATGATATTGAATTGGAATAATAGTCACAGAACAAATTTATAACATGATAAATGGTTCATTTTGCAGTGTCTTGGTCAAAAAAATTATTATCCCATTTTATGGATTTTAGTTTTTGTTTTTTTTTATTTTAAATGGTTATATAAAAATTATAGTTTTACCTCTAAATTGGTGTTTCAAGGGTAATGGTTTAGTTTTAAAAAATGGATTTTTAGATATCTCTATTAAAAATGTTTTGTTTTTCAAAATAGTTTTTGATATGTAATATTCTATTTTAATGTGATTATAAAACCTTCTTTTGAATTATATATTTTTTAAATATTCTTTTTTTTTTGATAAATGATCTATTTTTATTTTCCCTTTGATGGTGATGCATGATTTTCAAAATCTGTTATAGTTGTCTGACTTTATTTTATTATGAATACTTATATATTATATCTTACTATATTTTGATGTGTGAAATCATGTGAACAAAATGAAAAAATATCCATTTGATGAGCTGTGGGTTAGACTAGGCTGTTATTTCTAGTAGTATTATTGATTATAATATAGATATAAAACAAAGATAGTTTCCATTGGATGGAATACATTCATGAAATTTTATATCCCTAATTCATTTCATGTTATGTAGTTGGATTCCATTGAAATAATTTGATCATGAATGTGGAATGATACAGTCAATGAATTATCTTGGGATAATATGACACAAAATTAATAGTTTCTGATATGCTTCTAGAGTTAACTAATCACCCCAATCCAGTAATTAACACTCTTATAAATGGTTACCCATATTTGTTTCATGTAGGATTGTCCTTTCTTTTAGACTCAAAAGTAAAAGAGTAATATACAACCCCATAATGATTTTAAATGTTGATTAATGATAAATTTCTTCGAACTAATCCCTTTTAATTGATGATTGATGAAATGGACTAGAATTTTGGGAAATTTTTGTATCAAATATGATTTAATGAAATTTTTTTCTTAATAATGTAGATTCTGTGATAGTAAAAGAATCTAACATAGAATATGTTAATATATTGTTAAAAATTAAACTTAATTTTGACCTTTTGGTCCGCTATAAATATAATGATAAAACATGGACATGGGGTAGGAATTAGTGGTGAAATTAAGGATCGTGATAGAGATTATGTTGTGTGTGTTTTTTTTGTGGCTTAATGGACATGTGATGATATGTCCATTTTTTTGTAATTCCACTCCAAGAAGTGTTGTTTGAAATGGGAATATTAATTAATTATGATATTAGAATTAAATCTATGAGGGATTATTCATTTTGTTGGTTCATGATAAAATTCCAACCATTGAATAGGTTTTTCTTCCATCACGATTCAATGGGTTAAGACAATGTGCATGGTTCACCAGATATTTAATAGTTTCGATGTGATGTATGAATTACGTAATCATTTTACAACTATAGTGATATACCATCATAATATGGGACTTCTACCTAATGAAAATTTGAAAAATATTAAATAGAACTTGAGGTTCTCTATGTGTGTTCTGACTAATTGCTTAGTTGATTATTGTTGATTTAAGATGAGGAAAGGAGTGAGAGATGGGGCTAATACTTGTTTTATCGAGGGAACATTATTTATTATTAACTTTTATATAATCATGAAATTATTATTCATATGATATTTTTTCCCTAACCCTCATTAACAACACTTTTTAGTGATTTATATTCATGGTTGGTCCCTACTTGATTTCCAAATGTTTTTATTATTGGAATGATCGATATTTTCAAATGATATTTTTTTTATTTTAGTCATTTATGATACATGAGGTAAACTTGGGATATGTGGGACATTGAGAGTTAGTCATTATTATTATCTGGTGAAACCACATGATTTTCAATGTCTATTTAGATGAGGGGGACTATGTGATATACATCATTGCCTTTTTTTGGTATTTCAGTCATTGGTTACAAGTAATTTGAACCTAACCTGATTCATATAACACTAGTACATGTTCTTATGCTATGTGTTTATGTTATTTATGATGAAACATAGATATAACATCACATGAGCTTAAATGATTTTCGTTTCTTGTTATGTTTAGTTTTATTCACTATTGACATTCAAATGAATCCACTTGACTGCTTTCATTTAGTTGGTATAGAAATGGGACGGAATCCTAATGGTAAATTGGATACACTAGCATTCTATATACATGGCATGGTAGCTTTTTGAATATGGTTATATGTTTTTGGTTCACTTTATGAAAAACTATCAATGTGGATCTTGGAACATGGCTCTGGATTAACGTTGTAGTGAATTTTAGTTATTTTGAATTATATTGTCTCATGGGTTATTCCAAATATCATTTTATTATTATTAGTTTCACATTATATATATTTCATAACCAGTCAAAAATTTATTCTTTAATTCTGCACCACTAGGTATACTTATTTTTTTCAACTCTATTTTATATTGATGTTTTCCATGAATATTGTTGTATTTTATTTTCAACACTATCGGACAACCTCTTGGATTCTGATTTTGCATCTATAAGTATTTATCAATGTCATTACATATATAGGGGTTGATAAATTTCCATAAAATTTTTAAATGTCCCTTATATATAATATTTGACAACATAGTCCCCTCATAATAATTCAATAGCTTCTCTACTAGTTGATAGCCTCTAGAATTCAGTGTGGCATGGAAGAAGTTACAAATAATCTATATCACAACCACTATTCATGAGGATTTTTCCAGGGTCATAAACAAGTGACTAATGAGATATGGAAAATTATAATAAGGTGGTATGTGAGTAAATGATCCCATCTAGCATGTAAACATGATATAAAATTAGGAAACATGAAATGATTAATTTTCTTTATCACAAATATAATAATAATTATTTTCTTGGATGAAAATTTATATTTTATTCATTTTTTACAAAATATATCCTCATATAAGTAATCACATCACCACCAAATTTATTTTTTGTTAGAATTTTATTTCTAATTGGAACCTCTGACAATATTTAACTATTTTATATAAAAAAATTATTTACTGTACTTTCAGATGTAATGCTCCGGTTTAATGAAAATTTGATGGAAATTAAATTTGTGGTTTTTCGGTTAGTGAATAAGGAACTCACGGTGGATGATAATGTACATAGGAAGGTAATATCCTTAGTCTCATTCATTATGTGATCTATGGCCCCATGAACTAAATTAGTTTGGCTCCACTAATTCAAAGGACAATGAACCATAAGTATTTTGGATTATACGAGTTGGTGCATGATATTTTTATTCGGTGGTGAGTTTTTGGTAGAATTATTTGAGGAATGCTTCACAGGGATAGTCCTTATGTAAAGGAACGAAAAGATCATGGGATGATCTATGCTACAGTGTGTAGAGTTCATTTGGAGGCTAGGAATAGAATTTTGGTATGATGGTCATTTGTCTGTCATTTTTATTTTGGACTATGTGAGGACTGTTGTGGATGAGCTTTCACATTTAAATCTGAACGAGATGTTTTCCATATATCTAAGGGGATTTCTTCCACGTATTATATTATATATTAGGGACAAAATTATCAGTTACAAAAGTACATATAACTATTTGAACCCTCCAAGCATTTTTTGATGCTTAACATTGATAGATATTTTATTTCAAGGGAGATGTAGGGATTTGGAATGGTTAGGGATGATATGGGGTTTATGGTTTCACAATTAAATGTTTTTATAAATCAGTAAATTCTATCATAGAGGAAGAGTGATCAATGCTCTACCACAGTGCAACATTATTGAATTGTTTTTCTATTATTGAATATGACTCCAAAAGTCTAGTGAAATTTATCCACGAGGTATCAAGAACCTCTTGATACTTGAATTATTTTATCATGAACTACTAGATGATTTTGAATCAAGTCATTGAGGTCAGTCATAATTAAATGAAATATAACTTTTGATTGTACATATTGGCTATAAATAGGAGTGATGATAATGGATTAATTATTTATTAATTTATAGGATCATTACTTAATGACTATAATCTCTTTGAATGGGTTGATTCACTTGAATTAAATATATTTTTTCCTCATAGTGTCTCTTGTATCCCTCACATTTTGGGAATAAAAAGATAGTTTTTGTGAGTGTTTTGTTATATTTTATTTTTAAATTGGTAAACCATATAATATCCATTGAAAAAACATTCTTCCATAGTGAAAATAATCATCATGTTTCTTTCCTTATTTATATCATAATATCCATTTGATTAAATATTTTTTCAATTATTAGTTATTCAACAATTTAATATATGATTATCAACATAAAAAAATATCTATTATTCACGGGAAAAAATTGACGATTTTTAAATACCCCATCCCCAATAGCACAAAGCCAGTGGATACATCACTAATTATTTATAAGATACAAGTGATTAAATACCAATGACTGAATTTTATAGTAGTATTTCTAAACTAAATTTTTACTTGAGTGTCACATTACAGTATAAAACCAAAATTACAACTTGCCGTATGTAAATATTCTGTATCACTGAACTAATTTAAAGAATCACCCTTCATATCCTTGGGAACATAAATAAAAATTTAGATTCTCAATAAGAGTTGGGTAATGTAAAATATACAATGGATACTTTAATAATAATCAATAAGGAGTAATAAATATGGAATTTAAATTATCTAAACCCAAATTACATTTAATCAATAAATTTATATCATTCTTAGATAAGGTATACTAATTATGGAATTGAAAATAACTAAACACACAATCCATTTAATAATTATTTTTTGAAAAAATATAATCCATACATGGAAAATATCAATACAATAATATAATGGAAAATAATAACTAAATTTATAACGAATGAAATTATAACCATCATATTCCATGATATCATACATCATGAAATATGTACTTCTAAGACCGTTCATAATATTGTTTAAATCTATATGTAAGATCCCATTTGTGCTATATTACTAATTTTTCTCATGAAACTATCGATGTAACAAGTGATATATAATTTTAGGACCCATCCATAAAGGCATTCCCCACACCTTCATCATATATCAAATGATCGATTAAATTCCTTAATAACATTCCTTCTCACTAATTGACTATAATTAAGAAATAGTAAGCACTGTAAATATATAACCATTAAATCATATATATTTAAAATATTAATCACCACAAAAAAATATTGTTTAAGTAATAATAATATCCATGAAATAAAAAAGGGATATTTAGAAGAAATTTAATTCCAATTGATAAAAATAAAGGGACTATGTTAAGGAGAATTTTAATATTAAAAAAAATAATTAAGAAAAATAATTTCAATACATTCCATAATCTAACTAAACATAAACCATCCTGATAAAGAATAAGGTGGTTATAATTACAGTATTTTTAAAATGGAGTATATTTTAAATCATTGGTTGTTGATATTGATGAATATAAATATTATAAAAGTACTTGTAAAAACATTCATTAGGAAAAAATCACTTAATTAATGAAAACCAATTTAAATCTATATGTATCTAGATTATTAAAAAATAAATTTCATTAAATAATAATTTTAAACTATTAAATTGTGATTCAATAAAATCAGATCTCATGATAGAGAACATCTTTTTTTCATGCTGTGTATGTTAAAAAAACATTCTATTCGTATTATTTTAAGTAAAGCCAAACGTACCTTGTCTAGAAAATAAAAGGATGTTTCCATGTAATTTTTTTGTATAAATCCAATTATTAGTAAAATACACATAAAAATCCTAATAAATAATTTTAGAAAACATTTTTAGAAAATTTGGACTTAGATGAAAGTGTTTTTATAGACGATACAATAAAGTAAAATTTTATTAAAAATATACTCAATAATTATATGTAAAAAAGTTAATTAATTGGTAATTTACATGAAAAAATAATGAATAACCAAATGAGAAGAAAATTAATGGTTTTATAATAATATTATCTAAACATTTCATTTAATTTAAATTCAAGGACAATCAATCCTGATGAAAATGAGATTAAAACATAAATATCTTACCATTATGGTAACGTTGGAACTGTAATCCCCATTAAAGGTATAACCTCAAATTAGTAATTAAATACCATGAATATAAATTTTTTCATGATATAACATATAAAATAAGAAGTACATATAGCCCATAATTTATGGAATGTGTATAATATAAAATATGCCCCACTAAAGACAATTTGAGAAGAGATCCCCTTACAATGACCCCAAAGTTGAAGTGAATATTATTAAATGAATCAACATTTTTTTATCAAATGTAAATCGACATAAAAAAGTGTAAATATAACATAATTTAATGAAAATTCATTATACGCATAATACTAGTATATCAAATCTATTAAATAATTAATAAGACCCAATTAAAATAAAATGAGGTTTAAAATTAATTACCACTTTGTATATTTTAAGTCAAATCACATTGGATTAAATAATTTAATTTAAAAATAAAAATACCACTAATTATTAAATATTAATATTATTAAATGAAAATTTGGAATTATATAAACCTTATAAATTAAATATGTTCATAACACTATAACATGCATCAATGAATGGAAATTGACACATAATCACATACCTCTTGATTCTCTATGGTTATAAATACATTAAAATCCAATATAATGGTTTTTATAATGTAATTAATTTATTCTAGAACACAAATTTGTTTATAATATCATATATGATCTTCTTACAATGTCATAATACCCATTTTTTTATGATCTTTTTTTATTATTACCAATTTAGGTGTTAATTTCATTGTTTTCGTATGTGTGTTTTGTCATGAAAATTCACGTTTTTTTTGTATAGTGTATAGTTACATAATATAAAGAATTATAATACTGTTTTAACTATAATATTTACTTTTATGGATTTATTTTAAAATCCATTTTTTAATGTTGGACATGGAAAATGAGTGGCATCGCTTTTTTGAGATGGTGGGCCACACATAAGCACGATCATCGATATCATTACCATTATAGTTCATTTGGTATGGAAGTGGATCATATATTAATTTTCATAAATTAATATCAGGTCATAATTATTATATGTATTCATTATTTCCATCAATATCAATATGCATGTGATTTGGTGATGGAAAACAACTTACATTTGTTCGCGAGGTTGTAGTCCTATATACACATGAGCAATGTATTTGTTTTCCATTTGATGGAGGAGGAGGTTGATAAATATTATTCCATACACATAATATCATCCAATTATATGGTATATAATTGTGCTATTAGATTTTATATGTTAATTCACAGTTTGATGTGTAAAAACTATAATTGAAAATAAATATCTTAGTGAAGCCAATTGCATCTTCTAAGAAGTACCTCCTTGGATCTCTCATTAAGGAACGTAGAGTTGGTTTTTTGAGGAAGCCCCAAACTAATATAATGTGGTGATGGATGTTGGGGATTTATTATTTCAGTTTTTTATATCCAAATGGATTGATTAGTTTGAATAAGTGAAGGGTGGTAGTTCCCTTTTATACATGAGGAGTGAAATTTTTGTAAACAACCAAAAAAAATATTCAATAATGGGAAGTCACTATCACCCCAAAGATCCTCTATCTTTTATTACTTTTACAATTTTAATTTTCTCCATGATAATTAATTTATTCAACCATGGTAATTTAGCCTTTTTGACTAAAATAAATTGTGAATTATTATATAATTTCAACCCACTAATCGTAAATATTAAAACATAATTTTTAAATAAAAACTATGTGTATGTGTATAATTAAATTTTAATAAAAATACATGCATCGCAAAAAAACCACATTTAAAGTTAAAGTGTAGTAAATAAATATTAAAATATTTACTCATCATTATGAACATAAATTATATAGAAAAAAAATATATTGATAATAATGTTTTTTAAAATGTGGAATAAATTTTAAAAAATTAAACTCATATAATGGGTAAAAATTAATTTCATATAAATTTGTAAATTGTGACAAAAAATGTTTTCAAGGGATTTATTTTTAAAGAAAAATATTTTCTTTAATTAACTAAATGAATGTGGATAATAATTATATGGATTTAAATTCATATATTTTAATATAATATATATATATATTTAATTTAAATCTTTCCATATTAGATTTGATTTTAATTAATTTAAATTAAACTACATTTTTCATTTAAAAACAATTTAAAGAAGTTTTTTTCCAGAATTAAAATAATCTTATACTGAAATTGGGTATAAATATGATTTGAATATAATAATTTCTTTAAATATTAATAAAATATAATCGTTTTTATTTTAAATTAAATTCATCAAATAATAATACATTTAAATATTTATTATTTTAATAATCATAATATTATATGAAAATTTTATATTTTTCACTATTCATTGAAAAATCACCCTTTTCCAAAAAACCCAAAACATCACCCAAATATAATATTGGATTTATTATATTAAAAAAAAGTATAAAATAAAATTTCTAATTATTTAATAATTTGATTACAATTCTATCCAAAAAACAATTTTTGTATGGATATATTTTTTAAAGCATAAACTGACTTTACTAAATATTTAATTTTTATTTACTAATAATTTATTAATAATATATCTATTGATTAGGGTAACAATATATATATTTCATAATTTTGTTGATCATATTCAAACCCATATGTATAATGGCTTTGTTGTAATGGCTGTGTTTAAATATTATCTCCCAACTCATTTAAGATCTATGTTGTGTTCTGTATAATCTACCAGACATAATGTTATTCTTTTAAAATATTGGGTTTTTGTGAAATAAAAGAAATCACGTAGATTAGATTTAATTAAATTAAATATAATTTAAACCCTGAGGGTATAACATTCCCCCCATAATTATTAATTTTTATCCTCATAATTTGAAATTTAATTTAGAAGACAATGTTTTGAAATTTGTATATTTTGTTATTCAAAACCCACATTTTAAAATGGGTTAAAAATATCATCTCTATAATATTGAAAAGGTGGTCTAATTATAATATATAATAACACATAACGAGGATTCTAAATAGGATAAATTGGGTTGTAGGTGAAAATGTGGACATGAAAGAAAATCATAAATAATTATAGATAAAGATAGGAACCATTGATCATGGAAACTATATCATCAAAATATTGTTAATGACTAAAACACATAAATTTGTGATTATTTAAAGTCAATTTTATTCAAAAATATAGTAATAGGATGGAAAATTGTTTGTATATCCCTTTTATAAAGTTGGGGAATTTATTTACTATCCAATAATATAATATAATATACATACTTTGTATTATTCTATTTCAAAATCATTATTTCATCATGTGGTTTTGATTTGATTAATTTACACTTCTTCTCTTACACAAAGAAATGTATATCCAAAAATTAATTTTTATTCCTAATGTGATAAAATTTTATTTTAATGGATTGGAATATTCAAAAAAATAATAATAAGTTACGGCCTTTAAAAAATAACTTATAATAAATACTGTTACAAATAAGATAAAATAAAAAAATGAATAATCATTTAAATGGAAGAATAATATATTTTACATAAAATTTTATAAAAATGGTTCATCTTTGAGTATTAAAAAATAAATAAACCAAAATCCCAATTAACCTCAATATTCATAATATTAAATAATGTTACCACTAAAAATGTGATCTCATACCTTTTAAAATAAATCCCTTAGAATTTAGTTTCATTCATCCCATATAATACTTTATGTTAAACATAATTTTCATATATTCCTCAACCCAATAAAATGTCTCCTTAAATTTTATAAATTATGTTAAAATCAAAAGTATTTGAACCTATAATATGTTTTTAAAAATATACATTATATGTCACCATTAAATTGATAAAGTAAAAAAACATTGTTATACTAACCATAGTATATCATAGAATAATTGAGGTGAAAGACCCTTGCCACCATTTGATTATGTGCTAAATCATTAGGGCCTAAATAGATTTGATGGGTTTCCACCCATAATATAGGTTTTCATTTTTCCATATTTACATTTATATATTACCAATAACATTCTTAAAAATATGATGAACACCCAAAAAAATTATAAATAACCATTAAATGAATTTTTGGACCACTAAATATTCATATACGTCTTATTCTTTCTACAAAATCAAATATTTTTAATTTATTATTATTACTTTAACAACAATGATCATATTAACCATAACTTACATCAATATCCTTAATCTTATTACCAAAAAATATAAAAGAATTATTCCTCAACTATTATCATATAATACCTAAGAATTTTAATTTCTTTCATTAATATTTTGATAAAACATACCCTTATCAATGTAAGAATAATTATTTTTAACAATGTTTATTCAGGTTCATCATCTATTCAAATATATAATATATTTTTTTAATAAAAATATTATTTATACAAAGTGTATCTCTACAAAGTGTTAGTTTTTTAGTGTGGTAAGGTTCATTGTTATATACCCACTGATAATCAAGTTAAATCCCAAAAAACACCTTCCAGAGTTATTACTCCTAGGTAAAAATATTATAGAACCATATCCACCACCAGTATAAACACATGGATGTATTTTTTTCAAAAACAACATAATCTCTTCCTCCCGAAACCATGGAGATGTTATTATATACTTATCCCAGTATTATATCATATGGTTATGTTCCCTAATATATGGTTTTCTGGATATAGTTTCCAAGGTTCATACTAAACATTCTTTTTTAACAAATGAAAAGGCCCTTACCCCAGTACCCCATAGCCAGTGTTTTCTTTAATAGATTATAATAATATCGAAGTGATTAGACCCCAAAGGACCAAATTTTTAGTATTTTTGTTAAACATGGAATACACATGATTCTCACATTATATTTAAAAAACTAAATTACAATATATAAAAATTAAATTTTATTCATTTTTGAAATTATTTTAATATTTATTGTTTATATAATGGGGATAAGAATAAAAAAATAAGGGTTAACTCTAATTCATAGTAATAGTTACATAAATAAGAATCTATCATGAATAATGAAACGATAATTGAAAATACATAATCAATAAGGAAATATAAATTTCTAACAAACATTCCATTTTATCAAAAACATTTCAATCATGATTAAATAATTCATAATCAATATAAACTTGTAAATTAAAAAACACACATTCAATTTAATCATCACTTAGAGCCTAAAATGAGTCCATGTATAATATAGAAAAAATAATATTAGGGATATGAATATGTGAGTAATTAAAAAAGAAAATGCTTAGTATTGGATGAATTGATTTAATATATCATGAAATATATATCATCGAGAACTTTAAAAAGATGGTTTAAAACAAAATGGAAGCCCAATTATATCCTAACATACTTATTTACCTAATAAAACAATCATTGCATTGAAAAGATGTATAAATTTAGTCTCCACCAATCACTGCAAGTCATGCACATTCATCATGTATTGAATGATCTATTTAATTCTTGAACAATATTATATACCAATAAATTTCCATATTCAATAAAGAATAATGAATATCATTATTTTCCCAACCAATCATTAGACTTTTGAATAAAATAATAATATATATATGTGAATGATAAATGTTTAATGTAATAATATTTTCCATGTTAAATAGTTGGGATATTTTGAAGAAATTTAATGTATGATGATCACATGGAACTAAATATTTTAAGGGAATGTTAATGATTGAAAAAATTAATTAGGAATAAAAAATTAATACATTACATGGTCAAACTAAACTTAAACTATCATGAGAAAAAATAATGATTGTATCATTACAAAATATCTCTAGTAAAATATATATAAAATGAAGGGTTGTTGTAATTATTGAATAAAAATAAAAAAATTAAAATTTAAAAACATTAATAAAGAAAGTTCATATTAACATTGAAATACATTTATAAAAATATAATTTTCTATAATATAATGGAAAAACCATTCACTAAAAAATAACCTATGAAAATTTTAATGGAAGCATAAAAGATACGAGTGCAGTTGATGGTGGGAATGTTCTTTTTATACTTAGTAAATTAAAACAAGCATTCCATTCACTATTTTGTAAGAATAGTCAAAAGTTATTTTTTTTGGAAAACTATAGGAGGATTCATTTTATAGTGTTTATTAAAAATAGATTTATTTCTAAAAATCTTATTGAACAATCATAGTTAAACAATTTTGAATTTTTTTAGAAAATAATAATTTTGAAGAAATGGATTATCAAACAAAGAGTTAAATGATGTCAGGTTTTATTATCAACACATTTTTATTAAATTTACAGACCAAAAAGATTAAAATTTTTCTATTACATCAAAAAATTCATGAATAAATAGAGGATAATAAAATAAATGGGTTTTATAAGAAAACGATAAAATAATTTCCTTTAATATAAATTCAAACATAAACACTTCTGAATAATATTAAATTAATACTCAAATCTCTTACTAATATGGATACATTTGAAATGTATTCCATATGAATGGAATAAAAAATGAAACGTTAAATAATATGTATATAAATTAATTCTTGATAAAATATTTCTAAGGATAATTAGAAACATTTAATAAAAGACAGTAGGTGTATAACATGACATAAATTCCAAAGAATACTATTTCAAATGAAAAACCCTTACAATGGTTATAAAGGTGATGTGTGAATTAATTAATGAATAAATTGTGTCTGTCATTTGTAAATTTTTATAATAATTTTTATATAAAACAAAATATAATTTAAATCCATTCCATACATAATCTCATGATATCAAACGTAATGATAAAGATATATAACACAGTAAAAAGAAATTGAGTTATGAAATTTATTTCAACTTGTTAATTTTAATGTCAAATAATATTGAATGAAATAATTCGTATTAAATAATAAAATTAATTTGGTTGTATATATGATACAACATGTCAATGATGAATTATAAATAATTTTTAAATAAATTAGTATAATAACATTACAATATGACTCAGTGAATGAAAATTGGGACAAAATCAATTACCTCAAACTTCTTTTTGTTGAACGATCATTAACCTCATGAATAATGGTTTTAAAAATATTATAAATTTATACCAGAACCATATTAATATTTATATTATTCAACATTATCTTTTTATAAAATCTTACCACCCATTAGTTAATAATATTTAATTATTATGATTGTTTCAAGTGTGAATATAATTATTTATCTCATGTGGGTTTTTTCATGAAAGGTCCATTTTTGTATAAGATATTTTGATACATAATATACATAAATATATTAATGATATGAATATAGTATTTATTTATAGGAATAATTTTAAAATTATTCTTTAATGATGGACATAGAAAATCAGTCTTATCGCTTCACAGAGGCAGTGGGTTGTACGTACACACGAATAATTATATCATTCTCTTAATAGGTTAAAGGGAAAGGAAGTTGGTGGTATATTAATATGAACAATTTATTTTCATGTAATATGTTTTATATATATTAATTATATATATCATTATGACAATACGTGTTTTTCTGTTATGGAAACAAATTACATCAGTTTATGAGGTTGTAGTCTTTTGTACACATGAGAGATGGATTTCATTATCATTTGATGGGGGTGGAGATGTAATAATAATTTTTACATCAAAATATTATAATTTAATTATATTAAAGATACTTTTTTTATTATACTATAATTTATTAGATATGGTTGAAGGTGTGAAGAAATGAATTAAAATGATATAGATTAGGGAAGAAAATTACATTGTCTTCAAAGAAAATCCTTTAGATATTTAATAAAGGGACCAAGGGTTGTTCTTTTAGGAATAAAATAACCTATAAAATTTGGATAGTTGTTTTTGGGAGATATTCTGGAAGGTTTGGGTTAATAAAAATCTATCGATAAGGGTGTATAAGTGAGGGGAGGGAATTCCCATTTATAATTGAGGTAGTGTTACATTTTTTTGTAAATTATCAAACCTATTCAATAATGGGATGTACCTCTCACCATATTTTCATACAAAAGTGATAAATAATATATTAAAGGTAGTAAATAGTTTCTCAAAATATCCACTATATAAAATTAAACGTGTTTTAAACATGTTCTTCATTATTATCTGTTGTTTCTTACATTTACTATTTTAATTTTCACCATGGTAATTTATTTATTTATCTTTGGTAAGTTATCATTTAAGTAATAAATTAATTGATCCTTATTAGAAAATTTTGACCCATTAATCATATATATAAAATGAAAATTTTCATACTAAAATTATATTTGTGTGTAAAATTAATATTAATATATAAGCGTGTAAGACACAAAAGATCATTTAAACCATAATTATTGTAAATAAATTTTACATTGTTTATGAATAATTTTGAAAAATAATTTTCTTTGAAATATTGGATAATATTAATTATTATAACTAAAATTATGGTATTAATTTTTCCAAATTAATCTCACATTAGTGTAAAATTTTAATTTGAAATATACCATCAAATTGTGTCAAAACGGTTTTTCAAGAAATTTATTTTCCATAAATAAAATAATCATACATTAATTATATGAATTATGATCATCATTAAATCGGATTAATTTCATATATTAATATATGTTACTCATAAATTTATTATATGTTTTTTTATTAAGGGTCGGTTTAATTTATTAAAATGAATGAATATTATGCATTTAATTTTTTTTCTTCAGAAAAATGTGTTTTTATGCATAAAAATAAACCATAAAAAATGGGAATAAATATCATAAAAATGTAGTTAATTATATTATATTTTTCTATATAATACTTTTAGTACATTTTAATCAAATTAATTACATAATAGAAATTTTATGTTACTTTATTTATTGAAAATATATAATGGTTTTCAAAAAGTCGACATCATTCACTATTCAATGAAAAATAATAATTTTTAGAAAAATCAGAAAACTTCACCGTAATATAATTCTAATATTCTACATTAAAAAATTATTTTATTTTTATAATGTAAAATTTAAAAAATTAAAATAATTTGATTATTATTTAAAACATGAAATTAAAAATAAAACCATTTTTGATGAATATTTCATTTAAAGCATAAAATTACATTAATAAAAAAATAATAATTAATTATAAGGATTTATTAAAAAAATTTCTTTATTAATAACTCTCTTGATATAATTTATAATTAAGTTAATCCATTTTACTCATTCCAATTCAATAGCTCGATCATAATAGTCATATTTAAATAGTATCTCATGGTTCATTTCAGCATTGTGTTTCATGTCACATACACTATCAAAGATAAGGACAATCATTTAAAATACTAGAATTATATATAACAAAATATATCAAAGAGATTAAATTAATTTGTAAATAAATTTAATTTAAAATATCAATTCATTATATAATTAATCATATATTGTAAATGAGTTGTGTAATGTATTAATGGTTTCATTTAATTGAAGTGTAGTACTGATGTATCCTGATGATTTATCACATTTTATGAAATATTTATATCATGTAGTCATGTATAAAATTATTATTATTATTTCATTAATGTTATGGATAATTTATTTTCTTAACTAGATCACATGATGTGGATAGTTTGATGTTTAGAACATTGTCTGTGTAGTGCTTTTGTGATAATATGGGCAATGTTGTCTTCTCATCGCTATCTATATTATATTTGGTGATGTAGAAAACATAGTGACCGCATGACTATCAGTTTAATGATTAATGTTATATGATATTAAATTTTAATTTTTTTCCTTTATCTAAAATTTATTATTACCTATTAAATTATCATTTGATGATATTAAAAGTAATATGAGAAATGTATAAGTATTAAATGGGTTTATTATCAGTTTTTAAAATGTTATAAATCATTTGTAATATATGTATTTTTTATAATAATATTTATTTATATTTTAAATATTAAATCATATCCAAAATTCAAATATTCATGAAATATTTTACATTATTATAGAGATTCAGGGAGAATCCATGGTTCTTGTAGAATAATTTTGAAACCATGGATGAAAAATATATCTCATGGTCCTGAATCTTAAAGATAAATCTCGTACATTATTTTCCTAAATTAACACCATGGTTTTAAAAGGTCATGGGAGTTCATGAAATCATAATAATGAGTATTCTAGGTAATTTAAAAATATATTACAAACATATATAGGAGAGATTCCATTTTCTATCTCCCAGATCACTCCTCCGCACTCTTATATCTAGGTTTTAAATCATCAACAAAAAAGGTCAATGATTTTTCTATAATTAAAATAAAAAAAAATTTATTCATATGTTTCATATAATATCTACTAATCATTTAATGGTATGGTCCAATGGAATTCGGTTTTGATGGTTATATCTAATATAATTGTCTAATAATTATCCTTATACATACCCAAAAGTGTTTTTAGATTTACATTCATCATATTTTGAATAATTTATTATTTTCATAAAAATTTCATTTATATGATGACATAACTAATATTAAAAGAATATTTGGTACTATTCTACTTTCATTGATAGGGAAAATTACAATGTCGTATCAAATCTATTTATCAAAAAAATGAGATGAATATTTTGAGATAATAATTCCCACATAGAGTTTGATATTACATATAGAAAAAATTTATTACCATAATATGATTATTTTTGGTGATTAGATTATATATTCCACATTATAAATTTCATTTCCATAAAATACATGAATACAATAATGTTTTTTACTCTACATGTGATATACATATGAATAATGAAATGGTTATTATGAAATCCATAATGAGTATGGAGGAAATGTTATGAATTTTTTGTGACATAAGATATTTGATTATACAAAACATGAGGCATAAATTGGAAACCACATTTACCACATCATGATTATAAAACATGGCTTTGGTACATCCCTTTTTAATCAAAAAATGTGCAATTATTTTATAGTTCGAGTAGCGTACATGAGATAAAATTATTAATGTAATATAATGAATTATTTTAATATAATTTATGTAATATTAAAAGTTAATATTAATTTTTTTAAACACATTAAATTTATATGGTATATTCTTACAATTTTCTAAAAAAGTGTTTATGATAAATTAATAAGCTTATTATAAAGAACATATAAATTAATTTTTTTTCTATTAAATATAAAAAATGATTATATTGTTAAAAAATGATCCAAAATATTTATATGAATAGTTATTATTAAAATAATTATTTTATAAACTTATTTAGAGCATTCCAAAGTAGGATTTGGTGTATTTGATTAGTGTTTTAAATATGCAAAAATATGTGATATTTAGATAGTGTTAGTTGATTTCATTATTAATATGAACAGTTCATATAGAGTAAAAATTGGAGAAATCATGTTTTAATAAATTAAATATCATAACATGAAAGGGTATATATGTATTTCAAGTTAATAAGGAAATATGAGGCGTTAATATTTTTTATAAAAATATAAAACCAATATCCCCCACCGACTTTTTTCACCACATTAAATATTTTTTACTTATTCTAATATGATAAACTTAATTCAGAAAATAAATTTCAAATTGGTAGGATTTTATCTAAATATTATGCGATTGAGTTTATAAATACAAATTAAATTTTAAAATGGATGTCGGTGAATATAGATAAGCATGGGAAACTTTGTTAGAGTCGTAGTATTGTGTTAATTTCTGTAAACAATAAAAGGTGAATAATTAATGTTGAATTTGAACATATTTATGTAATAATATAAGTATTATATATTTTTATTTAATATAATACATAGATTGAGATGTAATGAATATGGTTTTGGAAAAATATGATATCAATAATAAATTATAATGGAATTGTAAATTCTATAATAACCCGAGTGTTTAAGATTGATTAATAAATACAGTAATTAATATATAAATTTGAAATGGAGAAAAATTTTAGAGAAAATAAATTGGATAAATTATTCAGTTATATAAGAAACATAGAAAATGGTATAGATATTTAAATTTTCATTTCATTCAGAAACTATTATTACACTTACTGATTTGGTATGACATAAAAAACATTAAAATACTATAAATAAATCATAGAAACATTGAATGAGAAGACATGTAAAACATGCTAAAATATGTAAAAACACCCTATGATTAAGGAATTTAAAGCTATAATGTGTGATAGTATTCTATGTTTAATTAATTACAAGCTAACACGACATACCAACTAACACATATACAACATGATATCTTATAAAACAATTCATTATGTATTTTCACACTTATACAACAAGCCAAAATATCTTCTCATATTAAATATGTAAATCACTATTGATGGGTTCTGTAGTAGAACGGATAAATATTTTAATTATACTTAAGATAATGATATACAATTAAATAGAAAAATATACCTCATCATCAATTCTTATTACAAATTGATAAATATGATAAGATAATTTCATCACCCATAAATTTCGCAAAACAAAAATTTTATTTTTATCACTGAGAATATCGGTCTTTGAACTACTAAAATATTTTTTGATCAAATCGATATCAAATTTTCAGAAAAACATAAATAATAAATAAATATTTTCCAAAATAATAAAACACTGTGAAATTTTTTATATCATAATGAAACAAATGACTTTATTGAGTATAATTTTTTCATTATAAAATACTTTTTATTTCATCAAATATAAAATTATTAGACACAAAAACATGTTTTTGTATTTGAAAGTTATTCAGAACATCATATATACGAATTTAAAATTATAATTTTATGATATGATTTCATCACACAAATTTCTAATGTTTCGAACCCCTATATTTTTCATATAATATAGGCTCAAACAATGAAAGGGTTTCTAGAATTGCTTTAACATAGGAGGAGAGGGTTGAAAAAAATAAATTGTTAATGAAAATGTTAATCTTTATTCAGTTTTAATAAAAAGATAACATGCATTGAACATTTTATTTATGTTTATAATAAAAAAAATCTAATAAAAAAATTTATGTAATAAATATTATCACATGAAAAAACATCTAATATGGAAGATATTTGTCATCAAAAAAGAAATTATATTTAGAAAACAATTATCAAAGAATTATTAGAAGTCCAATACATACATGTTAAATAATAGTGAAAATTATAAAATATTTTAATTTATTTTTACGATTATTTTGGAATAAAAAAATAAGTGTAAAACCATGGTATTTTATGGTATATTTATTTCAAATAAATTAAATCTCTTTAATAGATTTATAATTATATAACCTTATGTTTCAATCAACAAAAATATAAAATATCATCATTACCTATACATTAAATTGGTGGATATTAATAAGATAAATTAAATTCTGAAAATAATATTTTCTTCACTTGTATAAAATGATTCCATTAGTTATTAATTGATTTGAAATAAAATTAATTTTTGAAAAAAAAGGATATATTAAAAAACCATTATTATTAGTGAAATCTGTTTCTATAATAATAAAATACATTATTTATTATTGGTAAATAAAGTAAAATATATTTAGAGATAATTTATTAAATAAAATATTATATCATTCATCTAATAATTTTTAGCACGAGATAAAATATTATATCATTCATCTAATCAGTTTTATCACATTGGGAACACATATTTTAAATTTAATTACCATCTTTTTAAAATAATTTGTTTTAAATTAATAATTTTATTTTTTAATTAAAAATTTTTAAATTATATTTGTTATAATTATTTATATCATTTATAAAATTTTATTATTTTTGTAGAATAATGATAAATATCAGCTTTTATTAACATTTTCATTATAATTTAACGAATATAAAGATTTATATTTTGTTTTAAAATTATTTTAAAAGTAACAAAAGTTAATTTATATCATCATTAATCATAGTTATCAAATTTTAATAAATTATGTTTTCTATTTGATATAATAACATTTTGTATTTTTGAAAAGTTGTCTTTTGAAATACTCATTTTCAACGTGCTTGTGTGATTAACTTTAAATTAATTATAATGAAAATATATAATTTGAAATTGAAAAAATGGATTATATATTTTAATTAATAAAAATTAATATACATAATATTTAAAATTAAATTTTTTTATAATTACTACTATAAGTAATAAAATTTATTTACTATTATTAATGATAAAATATGTTTGTGAGTGTTACATGTGCCTATGTTAAAAATAATTTTCCACGCACAAAGGCTTTTTATTTAAAACATTTTATTTAATAATTATAATTATTAGGTTAGAATTTTCTAATATGTATCATTTAATTTCTGGTCTAATTTAATGACGCAGAATTTCCATGTAATTTGTTTTAAAATAAATGGGAATTTTACAAGTCCGCGAAAATTGATGGCGCGTGATTTCAAGGCTCGGTGTGCCCAGAATCAATTTCTGATGGTTTGTTCGGGTATGTCTAGTAAACATATGAGCATGTTTTTATAACTTTTAAGCAAGTTATCAGAATTGAAATCTGAGTGCATCGTTGAACTCCGAGTGCCAGTATTCGCTTAAGGAGACTTTCACCTCGATGGCAGTGGGTCGAGAATGAAAGATAGTTTTGGGTTTTCATGGAAAATAATAAAATAAAATGATCTACACATTATTTTATTTTTGAGCCACGATGTGGAAGATAGAGGTGGGTTCCACCAGATCTAAACCTCCTTGTGGGAGTTGAAGTGTGGGGACCACCCGACCATAACCACCCATGAGAAGTTTTGGGGGTGGGGCCCACCCAAACCTAACCTCCAGCGAGAGGTTACGGTGGTAGTGACCACCCGGGACCAAACCCCCATTTTAATTGCAGAAAACCTCTCAACTCCCATTATTAAAGAGGAGAGACACTTTACCTCCTTGACCCAATTAATTCTTCCAAACGTAATTGCCATTAATCTACCAAATCCTCCACATAAATTAATTTAGCACATCATTTAATTATTATTTTTAAAAATTTATTAATTTTGTGCCAATAATTAAATAATAGAAAAACTTAATCTATTATTTTGGCTTGGGATATTCATCTTGGTGAAAACATTGGAGAGGACGACAAAGGGATAACTCTCTCCAAAGAAGAACTTCCTCCACGAAGAATGCCGTCAAGGAGCATATTTGGATTCCTCCTTGGAAGAACATTGTCAAGGCAACCGACGTGGGATGTCTTCGACGACTGACCTTCCCTCCCCATCGTCGTCAACGAACCCACGCATGATCTTGGATTGGAATTGTGTGGCAGACGTGACGATCGATGACAACTCCGTCTTCTTCCCCATGACTCCATTGAGGAACAACAATCAAGGTAGGGGTTTAATTTTATTTAATTATGATATTATTCCCATGTTACTTTTCTTCCAAAACAAAGAACGTGGACCAAAATATTATCAAGATCATCTGTATATGTTTTTCCTTGTTAGTTGGGAATATTTTTTTTAATAAGGGATTATGGTAATTGATGTTTTTAAGATATCTTCCATGCTCATTCTTTGCTTCATTCTTGTGGGCTAATTCCCATCACCCTAAACCTGGAAGGGTGTGGAGAAAACCAACGTGGTCCGACCCCTACGTCAATCTTTTTTGTGATGTTCTTCATCATGGGGATGAGGCAACGATGGTGACGAAGGAAACCTGCGCCACCCCCGCAACGCTCCGGCACCCCAAGCCGAACCGCACCGCCCTCCGGCTTCTAAGATGCCCTGGCTACGCTACCCGTCGACCGTTCCGCCCACTGGCCGAACAGACCAACCCTGCCACACTCCGGCCAAGTCGCGCTCTAGAAAGAACGCACCCCATATACCAGCCATAATGCCTACCATACCTCCCACGCCTCTCGTGACGCCCTCCCAAGCCCCGGACAATCCGAACTCTGCATGCCTGGCACGCCCCATCGTTCCCCCGACCGCGCACCCAGTGCTCTTCGTGCGCCCCATGCCGCCACTAGTCGAACTAGATAGATGGCTTCCGTGCACCCCGTGCACCAACCAGTCCCAGGCCCACTATGACTATTTACCTTCATTGGCCATATATTTGGAATCAGGCATCCGTTTGACGAACCGGCAGTGGCCCTAGTATTCTTGGAGCATGAAGTTACCTTTGAGAATACCCCACTAGAGTTTGGGGTATAGTCGAGATACGGTGAGGTGGGATTGTGCATGAATCTAACCAGGCCCCCTGGACTAAAAGGCTAATAACTCACAAACTGGTTGTCCGATTTACATGTTGTCTATTGCACTAGGAACTCTATGACATGGCGGACCATTGAGATACTTCTTCCTGAGACTTAGTGATAGTTGGAGTATCAAGTAGTAGCTGGTGGTGCAGATCTTTCTAGAGATGATCAGACAGAGTGAAGATACCTTATAGCTGGTTGAGACTTGACAACTGCTGATCGATTGACTCTGAGTGACTCGACTAGCCTAGTGGGGATCACCTAGTTGTGGCGGAAGACCCATGGCGGAGGAGAGTCTGGTTGTGGTGGCAGGCCTGCGGTACTCGACAGGAGGAGTAACTATGTAGGCTATTAGGGGGAGCGCCAAGTTGTGGTGGAAGACCCTCTGTTAGGAGTGCCTTGGTGATGAAACAAACCCACGGTACTCGACAGAAGAAGTACCTCAGCAGTCCAAGGTTAGTGGGAATCACCTTGGTGTCACGGCAGGCCCACTGTACTTGACGGAGTAAGAGTTCCCCAGCATTCATGGTTTCGATAATGTGAATAAATCCTGGTTGAGCTGAGTCAGTAACTTTTGTGTTTTCCTCTTGATTAAGATAGATTACATGACAACATAGGTATATGTATGGGCATATATCAAAGTGTGGTTATCTATTGATTTCATACTTTTTGGTTTAACCTTGTTGGATTTTGTGAGACCTTGAAGGTATGGGGGTCCCTACTGAGTATCATTATACTCACCCTTGCATGGGCTACTCCCGCACCTTGTTGTATTGGATACAAATGATGGACAGTGCTGACCAATGCTAAGAGTACCAGGACTGGACGGTACCCAGAGGTAGACCATACGGCGTGTCGGTACACGGAGGAGATGGATGGGTCTGGAGTACTGAGGAGGCGATCTGTACCTACCCTTTAGGTAGGAACCTCAGAGGATGACCCAGTGGTAGTTTTTCATGTTTCCCCAGTTATAATTGTACTTTCAGTTTCTTGTACATTCTAGTTGGTCTTGTATTCTAGCCCCTTTTTACTTATTTTACTCACTTGTCGATTATTCAGTTTACTCGTGATCGTATCTAATGTGTGTGTTTACAGGTTATAAAGGAAATGCCTTCACTGTTTTTGGGTATTACGCCTTTGGTGCAAGTCTCCAGCCCTAGCCGATGAAATTTGGGCTTGGGGTAGTCACGGCACGGGCCCCGGTGGACGTGTCGTGATACCTAAAGGATAAATTTCCTATGTAATCTAAAAAAGTAATTATTATTGTGAAAACTAAAATGGTAAAAGTAAACTAAAAGGACAAGGGAATAACATATTGAAAACATGTTTCTTTTTTTGGTTGTGTGTTTTGACATTACATATCCCCCAATCCATTTTTATCTATATTTTAGTTATTTTTTAAACACCATAGGATTTTAACATAAGAACATTATGTTTGATAGCCTATATGACACATAGAACCGTGCATAAACATCCCACTAAATATATAACTCTCATAACCAATACATTATGTTAGAAGGTTTAAATTGTATTAAATGAATTATAAAATATATATAAATTTATTACAAAATATAAATTTATTGATAAATTTTCAATAAATAAGAAGTTAATATTTAATAAAAAAATTGATTTACCAAAAAATATATTTCCTTAAAAAATAATTTTTAATTTTTTGAGAGAAAATGTTATTATTAAAATACCGAAATTTAGAAATTATATTTTACCAAATTAAAATTATTTTTAAAATTAAAAAAATATTAATTTAAGATAAATTTTTAGGATTTTTTTAGAAATTATTTATTTTGTAGGGAATAGAAAAAATTACTAATTAATTAAATAGACTTACTTATTTTAATAATATCAAGAAATTAAAAATATAAAGTATATTTTTGATTTATTTTTAAAGGTATATATGATAAATTTTATTTTGAATAATATAATTAATTTCATTTTAATAAAAAAAATTCATTATTTGGGTTTATATTTTTATGCAAAAAAATGTGGTTTTTTACAGACTCATTTTAAAATCATAAATATATACCATTTTTTATTAATTAAAATAACCTCTAAAAAGGAAATGTATAAATTATATTAATATCTTAAACTTAAATTTATATAAATTTACATTTATATACTTACTATTTTTACACATATTTATAATATAAGATCATTCATTGATTGAAAAAAACATTTCTCATAAACCTTTTTTCTAAACGTTTTGTGGGTTCAATTTTAAATTTTATCCTTCTAATTATATTATTTGTCTGTAAAAAAATGGATTCTATGTTTTAAATCATAATTATTTATATTATGTAATAATTTTACTGTAATTTTGGTTATAATGAAAATTAAAAATCGTAAAAACTAGTTACAATGGTGAAAAACTAAAAAGGCATAAACATGTATGCTTAGTTGTAAATGGAATAACATGTTTAAAAATTGATTCCTTTTTTTTAGGTCATTAAAAACTATGGAACCCCAAAAATAAATTATTCATCAATTATTTAGGCACTTTTATTAATATAAACATCCAATTAATGAATAGTTTTTTATATTTACAAATATTATATTCCTAGTAAATAATAAAAGAGATCTCCTATCCGCCCTTATTCACACATGCCAAGATATTTTCATCCAAAAACATTAATAAATATCTCCACATCATTATTAGTAACATTTTAGATATTTTTTTCTTCTATAAATACCAGCCTTAAGGACATTAATAAGATATCCAATGGATGTTGTTCTATGAAAAGTTACTCATATCCATTGATCTCCTTATTTTTTTACTTATTATTTTTTTAACTAAAATTATGTAATAAAATATCCAAAAAACTAAAAAAAGTATCTAATATATAAATAAATGTTATTAAATTTATGTCATATTATTTATACACCACCTCAACCATAGAATGGTAAATAAAACAATCATTCATGTGTAAGATGGACTATGTCCATGCAAGCTGATGTAATTATTTTTCAACCATAACCTATCACTTATATTAATCATGTTTTATTAGATATTTATATATTATATTAATTAAAAACTAACCATTTTTTTTAAAAAAATAACATATTATATACCTTCCTACATAACTATCCATCAATAATTTATAACAGCATTCATGTGTATGGGGGAATACCACCTCTTCATGTGATGTGATTCATTTTTTATTAGCCCATCACATGAATAGTATATATGTGTATCTAAATAAATAGTATGATATTTATGATATAATAAGAATTAGGAAAATAAAAAAAATAGTTAAATTACATTCATCATGATCATTGGAATAACTAAATGTTACTCAAATATATATATGATCAACCCCATCCATGATTGTAACATAGTTCATTTTTCATAAAAATACTTCATGGTTGGTTTTAGAATTATAATTGATCAATTAAATTTATAATAATTATAATGGTTATAATTAATATTATTAATAATGAATAATGGACTCTTTTACTATGGTCAACACATCAATAACAATTTGAAATTATGAATTGAGAACCCTCAAAAAACAAGATGTGGAAATAATTGTATAACTAATTAAATATGTAAATAAAATAAATGAAGTTAATGGTATAATTATAAGGGATTAAAAAAATAAAAAATATGAAAAATATAAAAGATATTTGTTTATTACAAAGGGGATAAATTAAATACACAACAAATTTAAACTCAAGGTAATAGAATTCCTATCTCACTGTTACATCCATGAGACATACGACATAATCACTAATTATTTAATTTTTTATGTGTATATAATACCCCTCTGACATATTATATCAAGAATAAAATTATATTCATGTAATCAACTATTTTATTTGGCATTATTTCAGTCATGGGGTTTTAATTCAAAAGATACCAAAGTTCAATGGGTTTATTTCACATTCTCATAATTATTCTAGATTGATAATATTTAGGTCTCCATTATAGTAATTTATTTATATTGATATCTTAAACTAGTATTTATTATTCTCCTATGCTATTTAATTAAATTTACAAGTAATAATACAATTTTATTCTTATCAGTACTAAAAATGATTGATAATTTTTTTATAAAAAATCTTAAGTTATTTCTCTCTTAAGTAGAATATATTTTCTCTCCCATGTAATTATTTTCCAAAATAATATTTTCATGAATTTTATTAAAATTTAATCAATGATTTCTTATTTTTAATTTGAACCATTATTTCATTTCAATTTTTTTGAAAGTAATCTTCTTGTCATTTTATGGAAGAGGTATATTTTATCCTTATTCCAAATTGAGTAAAACGAATTATTTTTAAATATATAATCCATGTATTTAATTACTAGTCATAATTAACAATATTTAAAAATTAATTTATATATTTTTAATATTTTTTTAATATTTTGTTTTCTATATCATTTTAAATTTATTTTTATATTTTTAAGAAGTTATTTTAATGTAAAAGTTCATCAATGATTGAAACCATTGATTATATGGATTGATTTTAAATTATGTATATATTTTTATCATAGATATAATAATATTATTCTACCATAATATTATGATGTAATAAATTCCATATGTTTGTATTTAAAATTCTATCATTACTAAATTTATTTCTTTTATGATATGCAACAAAATTATACTACCCATTTATTTCCATATCTAATTATTATGTTTATTCCCAATGAAAAAAAGTTAATTTTTGGTACACGTATTCATGAACATGTTATGATGTGGGCACCCAAATGACATTACAATGCCTTGGATAAGGATTTATTCTCATGAGATTTCATATATGGGATTTGGGAGTAAGCCTAATCCACTATGAGACTTTCTCCACCACATGATATTATTTAGATAGTTATCCTAGATTCATGTTTATGTTATGAAATATGTTACTATATCAATTCATATGTTTACATGATCTTATAATACCATGTTGTTAATGTTATTCTACATTGTTATTACTCATGTGATTTCTCATTAATGATATCATGTTATACCTCTGACTCACATGTTACACTTCCATTTATTGTTTTTCCCTTAATAGTATTTTTACAAATCCTAATTTATCTATGTAGTCCACAGGTTATACTATGCAGTTTTTCAAGATAACAAGGATTTAGACTCTCATTATGAAGAATAAAAAAAGACTTTTTTTGTTTTAGTCTCAATTTGGATTACTATAAAACTAGTCATAAAAAGATACTATTGTTAAGGATATTTGGGTTTTAATTATTAGAATTTGGGTTCAAAATCAAAGAATAATATATGATAAAGGATTGTGTCTCCATAGTGGGTATCATATTAGGGTTTAATATTTTTTTGGATAATTACTAGAATAATATATTGGGAACTCTATGGATAAATATTTTGATATTTCTAAGCATTGTAAAATATCATGGAATTTTTGTGATGTTTAGAGAATGTGATATCTAAAAATTTATATCCCTATAAAGATAAAACAAGTTGATATTGATCTTGAATAATTATTCCTAGGTTTAATAACCCTAAAAATTAACTATTGGGATTTGACTTGATGATGAATAGGTGCATGAAAATGGTCCATGATGCACTCCTAGTTTCACACTCTTTAAGTATTTTTTTTGGAAATTTCAAATCCCATTACAAACCATTATGAAGGACATGAAAACATTTTTATGTTTGAAAACCTAATAGAAATTTTACAATGGATAAACTATATTGACACCTAGAGACTAAATAATTTTAATGTACTTATCATTTTTAATTTATTCATTCTATGTTTATAAATGTCCCCTTTTATATTTTTATCTTCTCAACATGATTATTTTATTCATTTTATCTAATTACAAAAAATGGTAGAAATTATAATTAAAAACAATTTGATATAAAATTTAATGACTTACATAACATGATAACTAAAATAATCAGAATGAAAGTTATATATTTTTTATCATTCTAAATGAAATAGGTCAAATTTTAATTAACAACTAGAACATTGGTGAATTTATAAACACATTAATTAAGATAAGGATGATATATCATGGATGTTCAGTGTTAATGATGATAAATAAAAGGGATATAAATTTCCAACATGTTAAAAATGAGGGAAGGGGTATTAGGTAACATGCCTCAAAGGAACCAAAATATGAATTATTCATGGAATGATAGGACACAAAGTAGCTAATTACTTAAGAATAATGGATTTTATGGTTAATAGGATGCCTAGAAATAATTTTCAAAATATGTAAAAACTAATACTTGGATTTCATATATTCGAGGAACTTTGTCATTATATGATTAAATAAAATAATAAAAGTTTTAATGCCTAATGGAATGTGTTATGAAATCCATTTGAGGGGAATAATTAAAGTTCATAGGTGTGGTAACTCAATAATCATATTTTTGAGTATGTTTTATCAATAGTTTTGTGATTATAATAATCATGAATCATGTAGGGATCATTCTGCACTCATTTATCACTAGGGAATTGTAAAAATTTGTTTAATGTTACTAATATCCTATAAAGGTTATTTAATGGAAATGTCAAATTTTATAGGAAATAAATTATTGACGAATAGATAATATATGAAATGTTCATAATGTTAAGATAATTATAGTTAAATAACATTATTTGTATTTGGGAAAAATTAAGTATTATATTAGATTTTAGTGGTCAGAAACTAATTTGATGTTTTTTGTAATTTATATTATATTTTTTTAACATTATAAGATTTATAATAACATAGTTTTATAAAAATTGAAACCCACGTATTGTGAAGAAACTCATAATTTTTGAAAATTACATGGGATTAAAACCCATAATTGAAGGATGGTAAGGTTGTAATGCCTACCACTGGCCATTAAAATGTATTAGTTAGTCTGAAATTCCTTTTACATAATATTTTTATATATTACAATTAAGTTCATTTCATGAATCATATTATAGAACAAAATATTTTTATATTTTTATGTTTTTTTCTTGATGAATGATATTTTGGGAACCATTTAATTGTGTTGAGGTATATATAACTCATATGTCTAACATAAGTATTAAAATTATTAATTGGTTAGGAAGAACAAAATTAAAATTTTCAAACTTGAGGATATTTGCGATGTAGTGTTATTTATTTTGGAATATTTTATATTGAAAATTTGTCGGAAATTTTAGTAAAAAATTTATTATTTCTTTATATAATGGTTCATAAATTATTACCTTCTGGTAACTATTTATGTTTTTGTTGATATTTAATGATAGAAGGAAGAAATGTATTTTTATTATGAATATTATAATCTACTAAAATACAATTTTAGTTCTTATTTCATACCAAATTCATATTGTATAATCATTCATTGGAAATAGATATGAATTCAAAATTGGTCGAAGCAAAACGATTGTATGAAATTAGACTCATGAAATATAAAATATCAAGTAAGTATATTTTCTTATGTTTTTAGCATACTTGGTAAAATAATTAATAAAATCTCTATATATTATCTGAAAATGAAAATTTTATCCTTTAACTATAATGTTTTATGAATTTATGGTCTTTTAGGCCATTATAGATTTAGAATTTTATGTTTATGAACATTCCCATGAACATTGAATTTATTGTGATAAATGATATCTATCACTAACCGTAATTATTTGGGAATGATTATTTTATCCAATTTCTATATCTTTACTTCACACTAATTTTTTATTAATTAAATACTTGTTTATGTGTTATTTGAGATGACCATCATATATCCCTTCCTCTCTTATCAAATAGGAATTTTTATGCCTTTGTACGATGTATAATTTTAATGAAGGTATTTAAAAATATCAATAATTTTGTCCTAGGGTCATATTAACATTCTGATGGATTTTTTAAATGGGGGAATTGTAATAACCCATGATTTTAAATGAAGAATATTAACATCAATAATAAGTATGAAATGAAATAACAACCTTAATGGACTCACAAAATAGATTACCGGTATAAAAAATTGATTAAATCAACATTTTTGAGCAGTATTAACTGATTTTGAAATATATATAATTTTTTTATTCTATGAAATATTATATATAAATAATAAATAATTGAGTATTCAAGTTTTAATAATGATATTTTATTCTAAAAAATATCATTGTTCAAGATTGTTTTTAATTTTTTTGAAAGATTATTATATTTAATTTATAAATAATTACCAGAAGTAATTTTATAAAATTAATTTTTTTTTTAAATTTTAGTATCGAAATTTAATAATGTTTATTTTTTTATGAAATTATTGATTTTTGTGAATATAGAAAATTAACAGTTTTTTAATTATTACCAATTATATAATTTAAATCATGTAATATAAAAGTCACATTATATTTTGGTATTAGTATTAAATTGATTTTTGAAACATTTTATATCAAATAATATAATTAATATAATTTTAATCAAAATATTTCATGAATTTTTATTAATTTAATTTTTATCCTTAAAACAAGGTTTTCTACACACTGTTTTTAAATGCATAGAGTTTAAAAATTATTATTATTTAAACTAATCCCTAGTAAAGAAAATAATTGAATTAAATTAATAGATCATACATCTATTTATATGAAATAAAATTCATATAATGATTATTTTTAATAATAAAGTTAATATAAGAAAAATTATTATATAATAATGAATTTTTTAAAGATTATTCCATGACAGATACTGTAAGTGTGTTATTAAATTCAAATTATGACACTTATTAAATTTCAATTTTGTAAAAAAATTAACTATTTTTAATAATAATAATAATTAATATTTGGAAGTACATTCAAATTAATTTTGGTTATAATTATTAAAAAAACATTTAGAAAACTAGTTACCGTGGTGAATAACTATAATGTTAAAATTCATTAGGTGTAGGGGAAAATGGAATAACATGATTAAAAATGTATCTTTTTGAATGGTGGAGGTTTGTCTTGATAATATAACCCTTACAATGCCTAATTTATCGATTTTAGAGGCATGTGGATTGAGTCTGACTTTCCATTATTGAATAGTTTTAGGTATTTACAAAAGTTAAACCCCTTCTCAATTATAAAATGGGGCCCTTCCCATCATTTTTTCACAACTCATAATACATTTTTCTAGACCAACCCCAAACAAATATTTCTCAAATATTCTTATATACATTATAAATCATTTGTTCGTCCTAAAAGATCATCATTTTTATCCTTAATAATAAACCAAGTGTAATTTATTCTATGTTAAAGTAATAGTCTTCAACAGGATCCTTTTTTAACCTCTTCCTTTTCCAGCGTCAATTATCTAATGTCCCTGGAATGGTACACACTAAATAAAGAGCCTATAGTTGGGTTTCCACGTTACCTTTGGTGCGCCCCTCAACAAACCATTGGCGACTGACTAGAAGTGATGGTCAAATTTAAACGTTGGGAGACTATTCTATCTTTATTAGAATAGTAAATCAATGATAATAACAAAAATAAATAAAATAGAATAACCAATAACCATGCATCACAAATCTATTTCCCTAAAATAGGTACAATCTCACAACCCAATAGTAAAAATCTTTGTAAATTCTTAGTGTTTTAAGGGAAAGTAAATACCAAAACGTAGACAACATGAAGAAACCCAAAAACAGGTCACGACTCCATGTCTTTATCCCTCATCCATGAAAATGCCATGAAAAAATAAACCAACAATCACTATTCTTGTTCCCATTTCATGACCAGAAAGCATTAAGTCTGCTCGGGTTCCAAACAACGGCCAAAGCAGGGAGTGAGTATAACTCAGTAGGCCACCACCAACATTGTCTACAAAATATCCACTCCAAATAGATTGTGTATGGAGGTTCTAAATGAATTAAAAGATAAATGAATATTAATCTTGTACTATTAGTTGTAAATATTCATTTAAACCATTTTTATAATACATTGGATGGGTTGGGAATTTTCTCCATTAAACTATTCCCTATGTCATCCAACAATAATATATAATGGTATATGTTAAGTTCCATTTCTCACTATGGATAATATATAACAATAACTACTTCATACATACATTGGAGCGTCATTCTAGGAAGTCTCATGAAATGAAATCATTAGGGGCATAGAGCCTCATTCAAACTCCCTAATCCAAGTTATATAGGGTTGTGTTATAAAGCCTTAGTCCAACCCAAACTGTGGGCATATAACCTCAAGATAATACCTCACATACCACAAATCCATGTGAACATGATTCCATAACCATTTACCATATACAAAATTTAACAAACCATAATCATTAATTAAAAAAACCATTCAGAATTCATATTTTGTTCAACACATAAATCATCATCATCCCTTAACCCATTAACACATTTACCATTCAAAATTTATAACTGTAACACCCCGAGATTTTATGAAAAATATTTTTTTTAATTTTATTGATGTCTTGTGTTGTACGCTACAAAAAAGGAGTCTTTCACAACACGCAACCCTAACTTGGCTTCATTACTTTCAATCACGACCTTCCTCGATAGCATCTGTTGTATGCAATACCGAGTTTCACTAAACAACGATATGCTATTAAAATATTATCAAAACTAGCCATTATGAATAGTAATAACCACTTTTTGAAATTCTGTAAAATTCATCATTCAAAATGGACTTCATTTTTGGATTCAAAATATCGAAATTAGCCTAGGGTGAAATTTTGGTATTTTTCTGAAAACTTTTAATTTTTGATGAATAGTGAAAACACTAGGTTACTATTTAAAAACCGACTTTTTATTTAAATAATTATTAATTCTATTTAAATATATTTTAGGTCAAAATTGAAACATAATACCTATATAAGTTCAATGTAATTCATTGGAGTCATTTTATACTAATTTTAGATATATAAAAATTTATTGAACTTTTGACCGTCTTTTACCCACCTCCTATGAGAATTTGAAAATTTACATGAAACATAATTTTACCGCTTTTGTGAATTGAATTTCAAAAAATCCAAGAGACATGGTTGATTTCAATAAGTAAAATGTGGTTCAATGAGATGAAAATAATTTTTTGTGAATGGTAACTTTTTACTTTTTTTACCACGGTTAAAAGTAAATAGGGTAATTAAGGGTAAAAATGATATAATTATTACCATAACACATGTCCTAATTCTATTGGATAAGTGTTATTCGACCAAAAACAACCTTAGGAATAAAATATGACCATTTAGGCCCACTTGGATTAGATTAGGACATTTATTATTAATTTATTTAAAGAACGGTTAAAATAGTTAAAATCAATGTTTAATAAGTAAATCATTTTTAATATAGGGTTATACATAAAATAAATTCGACTATAAAAAATCATTATAAAGATAAAAGGATTTCCTAAATAATGGTATTTTATTTTTAATTTACATAATTTTAATAATTAAATTTATTTATGACACAATGATGATGCAGTAATTATATTATTAATGAAATATTGACATAATTGATGTTATAAATACCCAAATAAATGTATTTTTAGACTTTTTATGAATTAAAATAATTTTATTTGTTAATATTACATGTTAGTATTGATTTAATTAACTTTTTTCGAACTAATTGTTCTGTTATGATTTTCAAAAAAATGAATTACCAAATAGTGTCAAAATTGACATAAAATAGTTTTTTTAAAAAATATTATATTATTAATTGTTATTTTATTCTTAAAATGTAAGGTTCTCCCAAATGACTTATATAAGGTAATATATATTAATAATAAACAACTTGGGGTTCGTTTGGCTTGTTATAGTATGTTTATTTACCTTATAGTGTAAGAAAACAAGAAGACACTGTAAAAGAAAAATTATTTAACTTAAAGTTAAATCTAAATGATAAGGTTAAAATAGAAACCTAAACTTGTCTAAATTCTATTTTATGAGATTATTTCGACCCATCCCCACATTATATTCTAAATAACTCAATTTGGAGCTATTAAAAACTGAATATGACTTTATAATAAAATAATATTTTATGTTATTCCAAAGGTGCCCCTCTCCTCCCTTATAAAAGGGCATCTCCTCCCTCTCTTCCTCACACCACTTTGAGCCTTCATGATCAGCAAAACCCTGCCAAATTGTCTTCTCCACATCCCTAGAAACATATTAGAGGTCCTGGTTCTCTTCAATGACCAAATTTGGTGCCCTAAGAGGAGGTCTCAAAGAGGCGCTTCAAAGAAGAGGTAATGTTCGTTACCGATTTCTTCAACTTTATTTCTTCTTCCACTTATTCTTCTTTAGTTTTTTCATTATGAAGTAATAAAATCAGTATCCCTAATATAATTATATTTTATTATAATTATTAAACAACCCTATTTCCCCATCTATCCATCCTACAGAAAACAAAATCACCACGTGTGCGTACTTACGGAATATCGTCTCCACGCCGTGGTGTAATCTATTTTCCACCACCACCTTACTTGGATGGGTATAATGGTGTAAATAATAACTATATATGATTAATGTAACTTTATATTGATTCTGAAATAGTATACATACACTCCAATACAATTCCATGATTATGGTATTGATATCATTGCTCGTGCGTACGTACGGACTACCGTCTCCACGACGCGATGAGATTATTTCTCCATGTTAACCATTCATTAATGATTATAAGGTATATATAATAAGTAATCATGAAATATATGACATAATATTGATACTGGATTTATGTGTATATATATGTATGTCATCTACTTAATTTCATTCAATTAAATAATGAAACGAAAACAACGTTCATGTGTACGTATGGCCTACTATCCCCATTAACAGTGTATTTCATTTCATTTAATTGATTTATCAAATATATATGTATATACTAATATATATATTATATGTAAATCATGTTTTGCATTCTGTAATTAATTAAATCAGGATATAAGTAACAATATCAAGAAAAACAAGTCCAAACACGTACGATAAATAAAACGATTTAACCCAAAACGCTGCTTTAACATTGAACTTACAAAAGAACGGGTAATATAAAGTCATAAGTGAATGATATATGATATCATAACAATGAATATGATTTTTTAATAAGTCAATGAAATTATTTAAATCATTATACAGGAAGTTTGGAATCGTATGAAGCATATCAGACCTAAGGTAAGGGATAATTATTCAAATCACATTCTTATCCGAGATTTCTTATACGTAAGTATTTACTAGGGTTATATTTTTTATCCATGTCCCTATTTTCTAAAGATGGTTTCATGTATGATTAATGTACTTTTTACCCAATTTTGACTTTTACTACATGGTATGTATGGGATTTTTCTTTTATGAGGTACTTTTTGACTTTCCGGCAAATGTACGAGAAGAATGTTTTTTAACTTATATGGCACGAACAGATTTTTACAGTTTTATAAAGCCTTATTTTCATGAATAATCCTCCAAAATATTTCATGACTATTTTCAACAAAATCTCATTCTTTTAAAAATTCAAGAGGTTTTGTGAAAAGAAATTGATTTTGAAGAAGAAATGATATTTTACTCAAGAATTCATTTCATGTGTTTTATCAAAACCATTTTTCATCTATGATGACATTATTTCATATGTGTATGTTTCAAATATCATTTCTATATGGTTTACATGGTTTCACTTTTATTATTATGAAATGATATCCATTTCTTTTATATGGATTATGTGATGATGGGATGATGTTTATGAAACCCATTTTCTTAATTGGGTTATTATGAATGATGTATGTTTATTTTGTGGAACAAGTATGAATGATTTCATTATTAGATGGGTGGGACCTATATCTCCCTCCAATGCATTGGGTAAAGATTTATATCTCATGTGATAGACATGGCTAGAATGGTAAGTTAATTCGGTTCAGTGTTACAGGACTGAAACGTGGAGTGAACTCGATTCAGAAAGGGACTTTGTCCACTATGATGGTCTTGGCAGCAATGTCATGGCTACTATGGAAATCATGACATATGGTGAATGGTTTCCACAATTACATGTTTTACTCCAATGCTATTTTATCATGCTTAATGTTTCTTTATGATATATGCCTTACGTAATTCCAAGATTTATTTGTTTGCTCAATATTTTGATGTTTCAATTTCATGTTCACGTTTTTGCTTCCAAATGTTTATGGATTGTTTTATGTTATCTAGTTCTTCCCTTACTGAGCATTTGAGCTCACCCTTTTTAGGGTTTATTTTCACCAGGAAATAAAGAAATGTTTTAGGTAAGGAAACAAAAAGGGGAAGATCGTTATGGGAGTTGTTGAAGATATTTCAACATGATTAGAAGTTTATATTCTGAGTTTCCAAAGTCACTAAACTATTACGGTCCTTGTGTGTCTGTTTTTTTATGTATTAAGTATTCTGCAAAAGTAATGTAACATCCATGTATGTCAAGATTTGGGTCTCTACAGTTGGTATCAGAGGAATGGTTTAGTCATCCTTTGGAAACTAGGATGCGAAAATGATAGTGAGATCCCTAGAGATATTACTAAGGTATGACTAGGGATGTCCCTAAGGATAAGTATACGTATAGGATATAGTCCTATAACTACTGTAACGATCTTATAATTTAACATAAGATGTTAGATATTGAAGATACTCCCCCTTTATTATGTTGATTTCCCTAGCATGATTTTTTCCTCTCACAATGTTCTTTTTGGGTTTTAGACGATTGCTGGAACCCGAAGGAACCGTGTTGATGAATGTAATGGAAAATGTAATGATTTTCTTCCTAAACAAACAAATGTTATGGGATATGGAGTGAAAAATATTATTGTTGTAATTACACAAGCTATGAATCATTCTGGACTTCCAAATGAGCAGAGAAGGGAACAATATTCTTTTAAGTCCTTCATGAGGCAACATCCACCTTCTTTCAGTGGGTCTTCTGATCCACTTGTTTTAGAACAATGGATCAGTACCACTGAAAAGATATTATCAGTTCGTCAATGTTCTGAACATGATAAAGTCATCTTATTAGTATTTCGTTTGGAAGGTGAAGCTGATCAATGGTGGAATCATATCAAGAATGTGAGGCCAAGAGATGAAATTGATTCCATGGAATAGGTTGAGTTCATGAACTTATTTTTCAATAAGTACTTCCCTCGTATTCTTCGAACAATGATGGAGAAGGGGTTTCTTGAACTGAAGCAAAAGGATGATGAATATGTTGTTATATACGAAGAGAATTTTACAAGTCTTTCAAGGTATGCATCTAGCATTATCATCCAACCTGAATGTAAAATTGATCAATTCTTCAGTGGCAAAAACCAAATCTTCGAAGGGCATTAGCTATAAGAGACTTCAGTAGCAATGAAGAAATTTTTCATTGAGCTATCGAGGTAGAAATGGAAGTTGGTGTTACATATCCATATCATGGTTTTGACAAGAAATAAAAGATGGAGTTAAAGGAGAAATCTCATAATAACGGTGAAAAGAAGATGAATGTTTCCTTATGATCAAAGTGTGGAAGGAAGCATGGTGGAGATTGTCTTAAAGGGACAAGAAAATGTTTTAAGTGTGGAAAAGAAGGTCATCGAGTAGTTGAGTGTCGAAGTAATGGAAAAATGGGTTTCTAATGGTGTGAATAAAAAAAATTCTGCAGAGAATGCACCACCAACACATCAATGCTTCAAGTGCAATGAAATGGGGCAGTATTCTAATCAATTCCCTAATCCAAGGATTAATGATGACCAACATGAGAAACCACTTATGGAAAAGGAAAAAAGGGAAGTCACATGCGATCACTATTGGCGATGTTGAATATGTCAACGATGTGGTGGAATGATTAAGTGTTTATGTAATGGGATTCCAAAATAATGTTGTTTATAGTATCATAGAATATTGGAATATTTATGTATTGGTCTATTTTATAGTACCGGTAACCATGGAAAGAGATTGAGATATTTTTGGAAAGAAGATGATATGCGCATAATGAAGGGATTAAGAGAAATTAAATGTTTGACAGTATTTATGGGCTCATGACTGATATAAGGTAATAGTTATATCAGGGTTTGAGTATATATAATTTTGGGGTTTTGGTATGTGGAAAGAGTTAAATTTTGACAACACTCATGTTTTCACTAAGATTCAATGGGTATTCATTTTTCAAGAGAATACATGATTAAGGACTTCGAATGTTTGGAATGTGACCAACAAAACATATCTTATGATATATGGGGATCAACGATGGTACTAACATGCATGTTATATGAAATCTCTAGTAATCATTTTTACTATATTATGAGAGTGGACTGTAGTATTGTGGATAAGCCTAAATATTGGAATGGATTATGTTGGAAAAAAGTTAGTATTGTTTAAGGATAGAAGTTTTTTCGATATAATTGATGGGATGTTATAGTAATGTTGTTTTAGAAAAAGGACAACCTGCAGGATTGGTGACAGCCCATCGCGTCGAACAAGGCTGTGGGAATCGAACCCACAACCGAAATGTGACTGGCCTTTATCGCATACCACCGACCTACAGTATGTCCATGGATAGTAGAAACCTGTTTTATTTTATTATGCGGTATGATATATGAAGTATAAGTTCATTTTTGGAACCATATACGATTAATCTAACCATAAGATGGACTTATAACATTTGCTAATGTTTTGTTTGAAACAGATGGAATGACCCATCATTCTATCACATGATCTGCTAACATATCACGAATTATAAATCCAACTTCATTTTGTTAAGGGATGAAGTGTAAATTGTTCAATTCACGAACAACAGTGAAATTGTACCAAAATCATGTAAGTATTTCTTTTAATTTATCAACTTTAGGGAAATGATCTTCAAAACCAAAAATGTTATCCTAGTTCCCTTATATCTAATGAATCAGATGGTACCTTAGATCATCACAAATCTATGGATTTGTGATTGTTGGCTTTTTAATAGCCATGTTCTCTACCACTCTCCATCATAACATGATGGTTATGATTCTCTTCCATATCCATATTTTCACCTATGTTCTCCTATGTGGTAACCCAATGATTAGTTAATTTGGGTAACTGTTATGTTTCATACATTAGTTTTTAAAGATTGGTTTTGGTATTCCTTTTTATGATGTTGGTTTCTTTTAAAAAAACTTTCGAGTAGTAAACCATTTATAACCCCAATGAATTTTGAGGGAAAAATTCATTTCAACGGGGGTAGAATGTAAAACCCTGAGATTTTATGAAAAATATTCTTTTTAATTTTATTGATGTCTTGTGTTGTACTCTACAACAAATGAGTCTTTCAAAACACTCAAACCTAACTTGGCTGCATTAAACGCAATCACGACCTTCCTCGATAGCATGTGTTGTACGCAATACCGAGTTTCACTAAACAACGATCTGCTATTAAAATATTATTAAAACTGGCCATTATGAATAGTAATAACCACTTTTTGAAATTTTTTAAATTTCACCTTTCAAAATGCACTTCATTTTTGGGTTCAGAATATCGAAATTATCTTAGGGTAAAATTTTGGTATTTTTCTGAAAACATTCAATTTCTGATGAATAGTGAAAACACTGGGTTACTATTTAAAAACCGAGATTTTATTTAAATAATTATTTATTTTATTAAAAAAAATTTAGGTCAGAATTGACACATAATACCTATATAAGTTCAATGTAATTCATTGGAGTCATTTTATAATAATTTTAGATATATAAAAATTTTATTGAACTTTTGACCGTCTTTTACCCACCTCCTAGGAGAATTTGCAAATCTACATAAAACTAAATTTTACCGCTTTTGTGAATGCAATTTTAAAAAATCCGAGAGACACGGTCGATTTTATTAAGTAAAATTTTTTTCAGTGAGATGAAAATAATTTTTGGTGAAGAGTAAATTTTTTCATTTTTTTACCATGGTTAAAAGTAAATAGGGTAATTAAGGGTAAAAATGATATTATTATTACCTTAACACATGTCCTAATTCTATTGGATAAGTGTAATTCGACCAAAAACAACCTTAGGAATAAAATATGACCATTTAGGCCCACATGGATTAGATTAGCACATTTATTATTAATTTATTTAAAGAAGGATTAAAAAAGTTAAAATCAATGTTTAATAAGTAAATCCGTTTAAATATAGGGTTATACATAATATAAATTTGACTATAAATATTCATTAGAAATATAAAATTATTTACTACATAATGGTATTTTATTTTTAATTTTTAGACTTTATATAATTTTATTTATTTATGACACAATGATGATACAGTAATTATATTATTAATGAAATATTGATATAATTGATATTATAAATATCCAAATAAATGTAATTTGAGACTTTTTATGAATTACTATTATTTTCTATGTTAATATGACATGTTAGTACTGATTTAATTAACTTTTTTGAACTAATATTTCTGTTATGATTTTCACACAAATCAATTACCAAATAGTGTCAAAATTGACATAAAATATTTTTTAAAACAAATATTATATTATTAATTGTGATTTTTTTTCTAAAAATCTAAGGATCCTCCAAATGACTTATATAGGGTTATATATATTAATAATAAACAATTTGGGGTTCGTTTTTCTTGTTATGGTAAGTTTATTAACATTATTGTGTAAGAAAACAAGAAGACACGGTAAAATAAATATTATTTAACTTAAAGTTAAATATAAAGGATAAGGTTAAAATAGAAACCTAAAATTGTATAAATTCTATTTTATGAGAGGATTTCGACCCATACCCACCTTAGCTACGAAATAACTCTATTTGGATCTATTAATAACTGAATATGACTTTATAATAAAATAATATTTTTAGTTATTCAAAAGGTGCCCCACTCCTCCCTTATAAAAGGGCATCTCCTCCCTCTCTTCCTCACACCACATTGAACCTTCATGCTTGGCCAACCCCTGCCAAATTATATTCTCCACTTCCCAAGAAACATCATAGAGGTTCTAGGCTTCATCAGATACCAATTTTGGTGCCCTAAGAGGAGGTCTCAAAGAGGCACTTCAATGAAGAGGTAATGTCTGTTACTGATTTTTTCAACATTATTTCTTCGTCCACTAATTCATATATAGTTGATTCATTATGAAGTAATAACATCGGTATCACTCATATACTGATATGTTGATATAATTATGAAACAACCCTTTTTCATCATATATCCATCCTACAGAAAACGAAATCATCGCGTGTGCGTACGTACGGAATATCGTCTCTACACCGTGGTGTAATCTATTTTCCACCACCAACTTACTTGGATGGGTATAATGGTGTTAATAATAAATATATACGATTATTGTAATGTGATATTGATTCTGAAATATTATATATGCACTCCGATACAATTCCACGGTCATGGAAATGATATCATCGCTCGTGCATACGTACGGACTACGGTTTCCAAGATGCGGTGAGATTCATTCTCCATGTTAACCATTCATGAATGATTATAATGTATATATAATAATTAATCATGTGTATATATATGTATTTCATCTACTGAATTTCATTCAATTCAATAAGGAAACGAAAACAACGTTCATGCGTACGTATGGTATACCATCTCCATGAACGGTGTATTTCATTTCATTTAATCGATCTATCCTATATATATGTATATACTAAAATATATATTATATGTATATCATTTCTTACATTATGGAATTAAGTAAATCAGGATATAAGTAATACTTTCAAGAACCACAAGTCCAAACACGTACGAGAAATAAAGTGATTTAACCCAAAAAACTGCTTTAACATAGAACTTACAAAAAAATGGGTAATATAAAGTCATAAGTGAACCATATATGATATCATAACAATAAATATGATTCTGTTATAAGTCAATGACATTATTAAATCATTATACAGGAGGTTAAAAAATGTATGAAGCATATCAGACTTAAGTTAAGGGGTAATTATTCCAATCTCATTCTTATCCGAGATTGCATATAAGTAAGTATTTGCTGGGGTTATATTTATCATCCATGTCCCTGTTTTCTAAAGATGGTTTCATGTATCATTAATGTCCTTTTTACCCAATTTTGTCTTTTACTACATGGTATATATGGAATCTTTCTTTTACAAGGTACTTTTTGACTTTTCTGGCAAAAGTACGAGAAGAATGTTTTTTTAACTTATACGGCACAAAACGATTTTTACGGTTTTATAAAGCCTTATTTTCATGAAGCTTCCTCCAAAATATATCATGAATATTTTCAACAAAATATCTTTCTTTTAAAATTGAATGTGGTTTTGTGAAAACAAATTGATTTTGAAGAAGAAATGATATTTTGCTCAAGAATTCATTTCAAGTGTTTTATCAAAACCATTTTTCATCTAAGATGACATTATTTCATATGTTTATGTTTCAAATATCATGTCCATATTGTTTACCTGGTTTCACTTTTCTTATTATGAAATGATATCCATTTCTTTTATATGGATTATGTGATGATGGGATGATGTTTATGAAACCCATTTTATTTGTTGGGTTATTATGAATGATGTATGTTTATTTTGTGGCACAAGTATGAATGATTTAATTATGAGATGGGTGGGACCTATATCTCCCTCCAATTCATTGGGTAAAGATTTATATATCATGAGATAGACATAGCTGGAATGGTAATTTAATCTGGTTTAGTGTTACAGGACTGAAACGAGGAGTGAAATCGATTCCGAATGGGACTTTGTCCACTAAGATGGTCTTGGCAGCAATTCCATGGCTACTATGGAAATCATGACATGTTCTGAATGGTTTGCACAATTACATGTTTTACTCCCATGCTATTTTATCATTCTTAATGTTTCTTTATGATATATGTCTTGCGTACTTCCATGATTTATGTCTTTGCTAAAGATTTTCATGTTTAAATTTCATGTTCATGTTTTTGCTTCCAAATGTTTATGGATTGATTTAGGTTATCTATGTTTTCCCTTACTGGGCATTTGAGCTCACCCTTTTTATGTTTTATTTTCACCAGGAAATAAACAATGGTTTTAGGTAAGGAAACAAAAAGGGGAAGATCATTTTGGGTTTTGTTGATGATATTTCAACAAGATTAGAAGTTTATATTCCGAGATTACAAAGACACTAAACTATTACGATCCTTGTGTGTCTGTTTTTGTTATTTATTAAGTATTCCGAAAAAATAATGAAATGTCCATGTACGTCAATATTTGGGTCTCCACAATAACTTTTCAACCCATTAACATAATACCAAACTCCCCCTTATGACACGTTATCAATTAATCACAATCAAAATCAATTTCACATAAAATTCCCAGTTAAATAACTACATATAATCTATTGGATTTCCTTCATCAAAAGATGTTAACAATATAGAAATTATAATAATATGTTCAACTTTTTATCCTCTTAATTTTCATAATTAATATCACAATCCCATGTTCTTTAATATTTCACACCCTATTGGTATCCTCTATCCTAGTCCATTAAACCACAATTCATCCCATGGGGATCACAAGGGGTTAAATTAATAAATTAACCAAATAAAACATATAATATACCATGAAAACCCAATCATACAACATAAAAACACTATAGAACAACCACATACACATGAAAAATTCATTAAGACTATGGTATGTAACTTATAGACTACCTACCTCAATTTCAATGATGAATTCTCACTTAACAATATCCTTTGATTCATATTCGAACACCCTTTGAACCCCATTCTATAATCCAAAGGAAAATGAGGATTATAGTGATTAAAAAAGAATAACAACAAAAATATGCATAATATGGAAAATTGAAGGAGTTAGTGTATTAGTATCAAACAAAGATTTAATATGCACCAAAAAAACTCCATACAACTTATAAATAAATAAGGTCATTCATTGGGAATTTTTGGTGTGTCTTGTTCATCATTCTTACATATTTAGGAAATAAGAGGAATAAAATCAAATAATGGTTCATAAATACTAATGTGGAAAATTTTAAATTTCCCCCAACAGTAATAAATTGTATGGTTTGGCCACACAGTTGGCCAAACCACGTCCCAACCATGTTCCAACATCATTTCAAGAGGGTTTAAGTCACATAAATTCTTAAGAATATTACACAGTTTACCAAACTATTTTGTGACCATATGGATTTTCTCTTTCCATGTTCGCATGCTATAAAACCCCCTAGATTATTTTATCAACTATGTACAACACCACCAATAGAGCACTATTAAGGCACATGGTTACTACTAACTATTATTATTAACCTCTGTAGTGTTTTTTTAACAATGTATTGTATTTTATGAAACTAACATTTTTCTATAAGAATGTTTTTTGTGTCTACTAATCTGATCTAGTCCATCATAATGATATTTTTTAAGAAAAAAATTTTCTAAATGAATTAGATCCATTTTCATAGTATTAAGATCACAAAATCTAGAAGAATCATGGGAAGAATTATTTTTTTGCTAGATGTTTTCATTTTTCATAATCAAATAAATATATAAGTTTCTAATTGAAGAAGTCATATATATTCTCTCTGATTTTTATAGAATATTTTTATTTGAGGATCTAAATTTTTTTAATACATTCAAAACAAATTACATCAATGCTTTATGAATCATAATTTTCTCACAAATCATGAAAAAATATCATGATCAAATATTTTAATGAAATGGTTGAGGGGTTTGAATAATATCAATGTTTTAATATGGAGATTCCATAGGTGAATTTTTCATGCAACTAAAAAAATAAGAGAACAATAGAATACAAGTGAAAATCATTTTCAGCTAGAAATATTATGAGGAAGATCAGACAATTAAATGTGTGTTTATTGGATTGATAGAGAACATATTAAAAATATTGTATTCAGTTAGTCGGATTCTTGAAATTAGACTGAGGTACGTTTTACAGAGTTTTTGAGAATAGTTTGAGTTCTTCATCTTTTGAACGGGTTCATCTTATTGAATACATTGTATTGGGAGAATCAGATCAAACTCATTGTATTTAGAGAATCAGATCCAGAATGATTATATTGATAGAATTAGATATAGACTCATTGGATTGGAAAAATTGGATATATCCAAATTGTACTGAGGAATAAGACTGAGAAATAATGGAGAAGTTCCAAAAAATTCATTTATAATTTTGTTAGGATCAATTTTTTATAAGAAGAAATTGTAAACTAATGGGAGTCAAAATCATCTCTATCGAGAGATAGATGATGTCTAACAGGACTTGGCACAAGTTCTATTCACTTATTTAAAATAGTGTATTTCTATATACCCTTAGAAGTGGATATGGAAAGGATATTGGTTAACACGCTATGGTCGATCCCTTTAAATATTATGTTCTTTAATTTTTTTCATACTTCAATATGAATTATTATTTACTACAATTTGGTATAGAAATAAATCATAACATGTTGTAGGAATTACAAATATATATGTTTTGAATCATATGAAAATGAACAAATTATTCAAACCCCATTCTCAATTGTTATTAGATCATTTTGGAACATCAATTGGTATTAAAGGGTGGTTCCCTTGATTAATCATTATAATAGATAATTTCAATACTATTAATAATATAGGAATTTCAGCATTTGATGGAAAAAATATTATGGTTGGAATAATAAGATGATTTCTTACCTCCTATATCTTGTCTTGTAAGAAGATTATGTTTATACTATTTGATTTCCACCTATTGAGAATGATTACCAAACTACCATTACTGATAATTGAAATATATATGATTATGGAAAATTTATAAATTCTATTCTTATGTCCTTTTGAAAAAATATTTTTCAGAAGTTGATAGGTCACAATATTTCAAAAAGAATATTCGACAAGTTTGATAGTGTTTTCAAATGGAATAATAAAGTTAAGAATGAAAAAAATATGGAATAGTAATTATGAAAAACCCAGAATGAAATATAGATTAAAAACTGATGAATACATCATTATAGTAAAGGAAACTGTTTCCAACATTAGTGGATTATAAGATATCTTGGAAGATTATAAAATTATGAATAAACATATGTTACAAATTCAGGACATGTTTGATTTTAAAATTTACTCTTTAGAAGATATGCATGACTTATATCTTAATGAAATTCATTACATTATTCTCTCATATGGAATGAGGAAAAATCGTATGTTTAAAAAGTAGATAAAAGATGAAATGGATTTTGAATCTATGATAAAGATAAAAATTCACGATTTTAAAGAAGTTGTAACTCGTGTGTCTAAAGATAATGTGGCTGATGTGTTGAATGAAAAAATTAAGTCTTCTATATCGATGAACTAATGAAGAGGAAGCGGAATTTGTGGATATAAAGTTCTTCTCAAATGTTTTGAGTGAGGTGAAATCAAAAACTTTTATATAGATTTCCATAATAAAAAATTTATATTATATCTAGATGATTTTGATTAAATCACTCAATGGAATAATTTGGAAAAATGATTGAGAAGAAATGTCTTCCAACAGATACAAGAATAAAATTACTAGAAACAAAATAAGTAAATTGAGTAATAATTTTGAATTGGAATCAACTAAAACCATTCTTTTGAAGATTAATGTTCATAAAAATTCAGAACCTTCATTCCAGAAGTTTAGGTATCCAAATATTACACAGATATTGAAGAAGGTGGTGAGGAATCTTATAGAGAGTATCAACTCAGAGTAAAACATATTGCATATCGTGAAAAAACTAAAACTATCAAGAAAGAAATTATAGTTATGAAGAAATATTTTAAAAAGGCTTCTAATGCAAGAAATTATTTCATCAAATAGGAGGAATAATACATCAAGGATATTTTATGTTAAAAACATATAATTTATGAAAATCAAATGATTTTTAATGATCATTGTAATAAGATAGAATTTAAGGAAGAATAGGTTGACATGTTTTAGTCAAAACATATTGAGTCTGATAGTACATTGAGAAATAGGAATAAAAATTCCACAAACCTTCATATATAAAAGTTGAGACATATAAATTTTCTGAGAGGGCTCAATTCAAGAATCAGTTAAAATATTCTCCTACCAAAAATAATGTTCCAAATAATTATTTTAACATTTTGGGTTCTATAAAAATAATTATGAAATATTGGGTGTACAAGGGATGTGAGAAACATATCATATATTCAAAAGATTATAACTCCCTCAAAATAAAATATGGTCAATGTTCTGTGTATTTTAATGCTCAATGAAGTTACCAACCTCAATAGTGATTCAAAAAAGAAAGATCTCATTTCAATATAAAACCATGATTTAATATCTATTTTAGGTTTTTTGGAATCTATGGTCATAAGGAATTTAATTTTTGGAACAATGTTTCTCTACCTAGGAAAATATTTGAACAAAGTGGAAGAAATAGTGGATGTATAATTTGTAACATTCCTAGCTTACAGAAAGTGTCTAAAGATAATTCTCAATATGTTAGAAACATTCCAACAAAAAATTATTGTGAATGTTTGGGAGAAGTTTTTGAAATATTTTATGAATCTAGTAAACATTTTGAAATATGTATGACACTCCTTCTAGAAAAATATTATTATGATATAAAAGAGAAGGAAGCATAAAAGTAGAATGTTATGGAAATATCCATTGTTGTTGATACAACATTGAAAGAAAGTGATATAAAAAACCCATGTGTACATGATAGTGGTTGATATTAACATGTGATAGGTTATATGAAAATCATGAAACATGTTTATAGTCATGATGGAAGAGTAGTTACCTTTTGTAAGGATAGTTCCTTAAAAATTATATGAAACAAAACGACTGATATTGAAGTTGAAATGTAGAAATGTACGGAAGTTTTATTTATTTATCGGCTAAAAATAACTAACATAGTGTAAGTCAATATTATAATTTTCTAAATAATGTTTTTTTAGAAAAAAATCTTTTATCATCCAAAGTGTTAAAGTTGGAAAAGTTATTACAAAAGGAGAAGAACCTAGTGAGAATCTCTTATAAATAGTATAATTAAATAACTCAACTTACATTAGTATGGAAGTTGAAAAAAATTGTGGCACAGAAGACATTGGAACATTGGACATAAAAGTGTAAAAAAGCATTCAAATGTATATGTCATTCTGAATTTTCCAGAATTTAAAATAAGAGATTATAATTTTTGTAGTAATTTATAGAATGAAATGATAACTAACAAAAGTCAAAAGAGAATTGATATTCAATCTACCAGAACTCTCAAAACAATTCATTCATATATTTTTGGGTTGATGAGACATTGTTCAAAAATTTAGATTTATAATTTATCACTTTTATTGATGATTTCACTCAGATGAAAAACATCATGATTATGAATCAAAAGTCAGAGTCTATTGAAATGTTCAATTTCTTAATAAAATATGTTGAGAAAAAATAGGGGTTTCAATAAAGATGGTATGAACATAAATGATACAAAATTAAAAAAAAATACTTTTGAAGCTTATCTGAGAAAGCGTGGTATCCAACATCATTATAGTGAAGCCTATACTCAACAAAAAATTGATTAATAGAAAAAAAAAATAGGTTTGGATGAAATGGGATGATGTATGTTTGAAGAATACAAAATTTTTAAATTCAATTAGTGATCAGTTGTTAGTACCGATTTATATGTTCAAAATTGATTCCAGTTGAGACCAAAAACTCTCATGAATCATTATGAAAAGTGGTATAACAAAAAACGTCATTGAAATATTTAAACATTTTTGGAATTTAATTTTTTCTCAATATTAAAAATCTTTATTTGGGAATATTTGATGAAAAATTTGAGGAATTAAATTTTATGGTTTATTCACCAAAAGGATGAATTTGAAAATTATGGAAAAAATGTTTACAAACGTTGGTAGACTCATATAATGTGAATGTAATTGAAAATCAATGTTCCTTAAAAATATTGATAATTATGAGGAGGAAAAACAAGAGAATTCCAATAATGGTGATTGTAATTCATAAAATTTTTATCATGATTTAGAAGAGTCATGTGGTGAGGAAAATTTAACTTTTAATGAAATTTTGAAATTTAATAACTTACATAAACATGTTGAATCTAAAAAAATGGGAATAAAAAGGATTTGGTTCCGACTAGAATAATGTTGAGAATAGAAAATCAGACCTATCATGTCTCAAAAGTTGAACCGGAATCATTTTTTGAGGTAATTAAACACAAAGAATTGGTGGATTCTATGAAAAAAGAGTTGGATGAGCATGAGAAGAATGAAACATGGAATCATATGCCTTTTATATCAAAAACTTTATCAGAACAAAGTATGTTTACATAAACCAAATTAATGTGCATGGAGATGTTTTGAGAAACAAATAATGAATTGTTTGTAAAGGATATACATAAGTGGAAGGTTTGGATTTTGATGAAACCTTTTCCCTTTTTTAAAGGATTGAAATATCCAAAAGTTTCAGGGATTGGATGAAAATAAGAATTACAATGTTTATTAGATGGATATAAATTCAACTTTACTAAATGATGATATTTGGGATTAATTTTTCATTGAACAAACTGGTAGGATTATTCTAGATGATAATGAAAACTATGTTTCTAAATTGAATAATGATTTTTAGGGGGTGAAACAAGCTCCACTATCTTGGTATTTTAGATGTAAAAATTGTTTGAGAATGTTGATTTTTTATAAGGTAACTATTGATAAAATATATACGTGAAATATGTGAATCTATAGAAATAATTATAATTATTTATATAGATGATATAGTTTAATCTAGCGATATATATTATGGTTGAAAATCGTTTTTTGAGAGAGTGGAGAAGATTTTTGAAATTTATATTTTGGGATAATTTTCATTATTCCTTGGATTACAAGTTCAACAAAAGGAAAAATAAATTTTATTATCTCTAGAAATGCATGAAATGGAACTTTTAAAAATTATGGGATGATAGAATACAAATAAATTTAAACTCCTATTTTAGAGACCGCAAATTTTAGTGTTGATGAATCGAGAATAATTGAGAATCAGAATGTGTTTTTGAAGATGGTTGGCTATATTTTTATATTATAGCCTCCAGTCCTAAGATTGTTTGTGGTATGACTTTTTTTTTCTAGGAATCAATGTAATTGTAAAGGATCACAAATGATGGTAGCAATGAAAATTCTAATATATGTCAAAGGAACAACTTCACATGGGTTGTTATACAAAATAAATAATGGGATGAATTTTTAGGGTTATATTGATATCGATCAGATTGGTTATTATAATGATATAAAATGGACCTCAGGCGGAACATTATTCTTAGGTGAATTTTGTGTTAGTTGTAATAGTATGAAACAATGTTTAGAAACATTGCACAGAACCGAATTTGAATATATTGAAACAATTAATGCATGTTCCCATATGTTGTGGATGAATGTTCAATTAGATGATTTGAATGTAAAATTCTCAAAACCATTGATGTTACATATTAATAATGAGATTGTAATTGATCTTTACTAAAATCCTATCGAACATACAACCTCAAAATGAATTGATATAATGTTTCTCATTATTTAATTGAATGGTTCAATTAGAGATGTTTCTCTAGAATACATTTAAATAATGTATTAGATTATTGAAATCTTTACAAAATCAATGATAAATGAATGGTTTGTGGAATTGAGTCTTCTATATCAATTTCATCCCCCTCCCATGTCTTCATATACCTCATAAGGAAGCACCCCCATTGTGCATTGGATTATGTCAAAAAATAGGGAAAGAAATAACAACATCATACTTTTTAAATGTTTTTACTTACCTTTACTTTATTCATATAAATTTTTCGTTATCATAAAATTAGGTGGGGAGAAAAAGTGAGGGAAAATGAGATAAAATGAAAATTGAGCGAAAATGTGAGAGAGAAAAAAAGGTGGGGGTTGGTGTTATCTATAAATGGTTATAGAATATTCTTGTCACTAAGAGATGTAATTCCTTAAAAAATGTTACTTTATATAGTAGTGTGGTGTTAAAAAATAACTTTTTATAACATTATATGTTTTCATAAAAATTATAAAACATTAGTTTTGTCCCACTGTAAAGTTCTGAAAAACATTTAAGGGTTGAAAATATTGTTAACAAGTGTTGTCAACAAATACATATGGGTATACTGAAAAAATTTGTGGTGTTTTGTTTTAAAATTATTTTTATTTCTTGAAAACTAACTGTTTTGAAAAATAATGGGTTTGTTAACCATGAACCAAATCTAGTCCATCATAAGGTTCTTTTTTTAAGAATGTCAAACGTTTTGGAAATAATCATATCCATATGTATCACATTCAGATCATCTGATCCATAAGAATCGGAGGCAGAAATTTTTGTTTGATGGAAAATTTACTTTGTCATGATTATAGAGTGAATGATGTTGTTGAATGAGGAAGTTGTATATTTTCAGATGTGTTTTGAAATAATATTGTAAATCTAGTATTTAGAATGTTTTCATGGATTCTAAACAATTTCATATGATGTTGTTTTGTTAATAAATTTCTAAAAATTCATGAAAACAAAATCATGGTAATAGATTTTGAATAAATGGTTGAGTAGTTTGAATTAAATCAGAGTTAAAGTATGGATATTACATCATAATGGAAAAATCTATCATAAAGACATTTCCATCATAAAAGAAAATTTTATCATAAAGGTATTTCCATTGGAATGAGAAAATCCAACATTATGGGATTTCCATCACAATAGAAAAATCCATAAAAATTAGATTTCTATCATAAAGGGAATTCCATCGTAATGGTAATTCCATCATAAAGTGAATTCATTAAAAATTAACATAAAAAGAAACTAATATTGGATTCAATAATAATGAAAAAAGAATTTTGATTCACATAGAAAGAAATAGAAATCAAAATCACTGAGAAAAAATCAGTATTCTGATTCACTAACAATGAAATAGAAATTATATTGATCATATTATGAAGAAAACTCAAAAAGAAAATTCCATATGTTTTATGAAGAGTTGAGGAGGTAAAACTTAAAATGCAATTTTCCATAAATCATGGAGAAAAGTAAGGAGGTCCTAAGAAGTCATAGTTGATGTTTTTAATGTAAGATATTTTGTGAGTTTTTGAAATTTGAGGATGCGTGGATATTTTCATGTTTCCTAATTTATCTTTCTTAGTCACATATAAACACATACTCAAATTATTTCCTCATAGGTGACTTTTTCATACAAATGAGAAAGGTGAAGTGCTAAATAAATCAATTTTAAGTAATTTCTATATAATGATATCATGAAGATGGTTAGATAGATTAATATTATATTATTTAATTTAAAAATATTGTATTGAGAAAATTTTATTTAGTCATTTGGATTGTGTTAATTAGACTAAGGTACATTGTATTGAGTTTAGGAGTAGAGTTTGAGTTTTTTCGATTGAGAATGGTTTCATCATTTTGAATTCATATTAATGAGAAAATATGATCTAGACTCATAAAATTGAGAGAATTAGATCTGAACTAATTTTATGGAGGGAATCAGATCTAGACTCAATAGATTGAGAAAATCAAAACCATAAAATTCAGACTGAGGATTGGGACTCCGCAATTGTGGACCATTTTAAAAAATGTATTTATTGTTTTTTTGTCCTAAATGTTTTATTGTAAAAATTTGTAAAATAATGGGAGTTTGTATAATCAATCATTTAGGTAGATTTAAGGTGTCTAGTGGGAGTTGTAACAACTTGTATTCACATCTTCATAAAAGTGGATTTCCATAGACCCACAGAAGTGGATATTGAATATATGTTGGTTCTCACACAGAGTATGAACCATAAAAATCATGTGTTCATTACATTCATTCATACTTTTTCATGCATGAGTTTTTAAAAAATGTTGATAAGGAAATAATTATTAATAGGTTTCAATGGTTATGTTTCTAATTGTTTTGAAAATTATAATAAGTGAACAATGGATTAATCCCCCTTCATAGCTGTTTTTCGATCCTTTGAGAACATTACATATGCCAACCATGAAACATGAAATGGATTGACCCATTCTAACTTCATTCATATCTCAAACACCCAGAACACCCCTGAGCCTCCTCATTCACCAATAGAAGTTTCATCTACCATATTAATGATATTCATACCAGAATATAAACAATAACATACTTCTTCTGAAGTCATGGTTCAAAAAACCACACCAAAATACAATATATCATTCTTGAGATGTTTTCCAAAGCATCACTGGGTTTTCAATGTATAAAATATTTGCCCAATATGAATTTATACATATATATCTCTCTCAAGTCTCTTCCTGAATGATCACATGCTACAATAACACTTTATCTAAAGTAATAGTCCTACCTTACAATAGTTGGACACTATGATCGACAATACTAACCATATTCTACTCAATGGTCTCATCATCATCAATCTCCACATCATCAACATAAATCACATGATATGTGTTGGGTGATACTTCCACTGTTGTGACACATTAAAAATTTTATGCATTCCAACATACTATTATGTAAGATCCAATCAGTAAGTTAGTAGTCTAATACTCTCTGCAATTTCAAATGGCCTCATATACCTAAGTGATAAATTACCAGGTTTCAATATCTGATGGTTACCCAACAATGGATGGAAATGAAGGAATACATTATTTCCCACCATAAAGTCAAGAGTTCATTGATCCGGATAAGAATATGACTTCTTCCTACAATAAGATATAGTGATACATTTCAAAATAAATTGAATATTCTCTGTCATCTCTTGAAAGAGACTTTATGAAAGGAACTACAGTTTCCCTACCTCCATCCAACAAAAAGTTGATCTAAATGGACTATAGTATAGTTCTTTATTTGGTTCCATCTAAATAGTCCCATGTTAACTATTATTATAGGAGAACTCAAAATGTGCCCAATTTTTTCCCAAGATCAACCAAAATCTAGGAATCACTTCCTTTACATGTTCACTATAACCTGAATTATACTCTATGATGGCATGTCTATCAAGGGGTAGACGGTTGTATTGAAAAACATCTAGCTACAAAGAGCCTACTATAAAACGTTATAAAATAATGAAGTAAAATTTTGTTTATGATCTGAAAATATAGTTCATGGAACCCTATTCAACTTATCTATTTTCCTAATGTACAATGTACCAAACTAGTCTTCAGTGAAGGTCTCTCAAATCGGTAATAAATTTACCACCTTTGTTAACAAATCAAAAACTACATAGATCAAATCATTCTTCTAAGGAATCCCCATAAGACAGAACAACAACTCCATCTTCTTATAATAAAATTCACATTTTTTAATGGGAAAAGGCTTTAACAACCTCATTGGTGATTGATAAACATGCTTCACTTATTGAAAAGTGTATCATTTCATCACGAAACCCTCAGCATATTTCATCGTCCATAGCCACCAACTCCTTCAATGAAGATCATGATACATTTTTTCAAACCAATAACCACCACCCACATAAAAGCATGGATTTCATGCATCAAATATTACCATATAAAAGTATGAACGACAATATTTCCATGAACATAAAATCTCTCATGATCCACAATAGTCAAACTAGATGTTGACTCCCCTCCTTCAAGACATTACCACAGAGCTGAATAGTCATGATCCTTATACTTCATATAATTGATATGTCTCAGAATCCATTAATACACTTCCATGGATGCATGGATCATCTTCCCTTTCCCCTCATACACATCTAGATTCTTCTCTAAAACACCTACCTCTTACTCTAGTCAAAACTAGATTCCTGAACCGCATGTTTTTTATCCTTCTATATCAAAGCAACAAAAACATTGTTTCCTTTTCAAGACATGTAAAACTACTAAAGTTATAAGGAATACATGTAGTAAATCTATATTGGTTTTCAAATGTCTAAGATAAGATCTATTTAAGGATATTATGATCGGTATAACTAGTAAACCACTCTCCCAACATGTAATTCCACCATCATTGAAAATCATAAACCACTGCGACCAATTTGAGGTCATGTGTAGGGTAATTTCATTCATGATAGCTAAAAATATAGACACATATATCATAACTAGATCGTACTGAATCAACTCTTACCCTAGAAAAAAACTGATCTCTTCACTAAATAAGTTATACTCTTTATCATACTTGGGTAGGATCAAAATCGGTTCACTACTTAGGCTCTCCTTTAACTCATGGAAAGAATTCTCACATTCCCAAGACCATTTAAACATGACCCCCTTCTTTTTTAATCTGGGGAATGGTACTTCTAAATGCAAAAAAGTATTTTTCTGATCCTTTAATAACATCCTACCAAACCCATGATACTTCAGACAGAAAAAATATTCATGGGCTTCTCCCAAGATACAACAACATTCACTTTCTCTAGTTTCATTTCATAACCTTCCCCAGAGATGATGTGACCTAATAAATATAACTTTTCAGTATATAAATGTCCCATAGATATCTTGGAATATATCATATTATATATTATTTTACTTAGGATTATGTTAATAATTTTGGAATTTCCATCTTGAGTATTGGAGAGCTCTATGATTTCATCCACAATAGAATCTACAAAACGGTTTTGGTATGGGTGAATGATTTTATTTATTAGGGTCATAAACACCATTTTTGACCTATAATTCTTGAATAACATCACAAGAAACTCATATAAACCATAACTTCTTCAAAAATTATTCAGAATTATATTATAAGTTACCGCCCTTAGCTGATGATACCCTGATCTCAAATCAATCATGGAAAACCTAGAATAACCTTTCAACTGGACAAAAAGAACCTCAATTAATGAAAAATGTTATCAATTCTTAACTATTATTTTATTCAACTTCCTATAATCGACATACAACTGCATAGATATTTCATCTCACTTGGAAAACAACCCTAGAGATCCACAAGGTGATGTGCTAAGATAAATAACAGCTAGTTCTCGAGTTCCTCCATTTGATTTTAATGTTCCTATAATTTGTTCGATGCTATTCTATTTGGTAGGATAGAAATATGTTATTCTTCCTACAAAAAATTTATCAAGGACTCAACATCTCTCTTAGGTGGTAGCCCCATGAATTCCATAAGAAACTCATCCTGAAACTGATCCACCATAGAAAAAAATACAAGTTACTCTACTTCTCTATAATCATGAATAATATAATCCACTTGGGCAATGATTTCACCCAACTACTAACAGACTAGCCTTGTATGGAATGCAGGATATCCCAATCCCCATAGGGAATAGTAGTATTCCCTTCAAGGGATGTGAATATTATAATACGATAGTAATTATATGGACCCAAAATTATATCAATGGAAATTCCCTACTTATAATTATTGTATATATTATACATCACATATAATCACATAGAAAACACAATACCAAATTAATAAATTAAGAATTATTGAAATAAAAATTATTTCTATAAGTTTTGCAACCTACACCAATGGAATAGTTTCTTGACCTTTCGAATAGTAATGTGACCCATATGAATAGTCAATAGGCTAATATAATAGTAACCTCACTAATAGATGTATAAATAAAAATTTTATTCCTTATAAATAAAAATATGATATATCTATGTATTTAAATAATTAAATAAATATATTTGAAATGATAAAAGTTGTGATGGTATCACTACTAAAAAACTAGGTTTATCCAGTACAAGGGATTTAATATCACTAGCTAAAAGAAATGTCAAAGCCCACCTTCATCAATGCTAGGAAAATAACTCTTAAAGGGGGGATTTTAATATAGCTTTTTTGTAGCACTGTTAATTTGGATCATTAATAGTGCTAAAAAAGCGCTTATAAAGGGGGGTGTCTTTATCAGTGTTTCTCAAAGCAATGAAAAAGAACCCCCCCACCCCCTTATCTGAGCTTCTTTACAAGTGTTGATAAAGGGTATATTTAAAAGAATCATTTGAAAAATATATATATTAATATATAAATATATTTACATTTATATAATTATAAATATATATATATTGATACAAATATAAAATATATTTTTTGAATGTAATTTTGATAAGGATAACTATAAATTTACACTTAATATATAAGTTTTTTAGTGAAATATATTATAAGACATTATAAATTTAATAAATAATTCTCCAATTATTATATCATAAAATTTATTTTAAAACAATTTTAAAATAAAATTATATCAAAAGATTAATAAATGATCTATTATAAGTTGAAAATGTATCTCGAACTTCAAACAGCCATGAATTTTGATCTAGGTTTTTGTTTGGTCTATAACACATATCAAATTGAAGATTAAGAAGATCTCTATGCCAATTTTACCTAGGGAGACCCGATAACACGTCTTTAGTGGCCCAATAAGCCCACAATACCCCTAAAATTGATTTTTTAGTTAAGATACCCATATTTTTTAACCTTTGATGGAATTTGAGACACATTTAAGGAGGTCTTATTCACATTTTTTTAGTGTTTACTGAATTTATCATAGGTGTTACATTCATATTGATTTTATAGTTTTCAAATTTTATAGTTTTTATAATAATGTCTTATTTATAATTAAATATATTCATATTTTATTATATTTACATAAAATAAATCACATTTATTAAAACAAATATATACATATTAACATAAAAATGTATTTGTAAGTACATAAAATAAATATTTATTTTGCATTTTTTTTCAAATTAAAAAACAATCCACTTTTCTTACATTATAAAAATAAAATAATTGTATATAAAAATTTTATATATTAATTTGTGTCTTTATTATCAAACACACAATATATAAATATATATATAAATACTTATATTCTAATATATATAAATGAATACTAATACATAATATATTTAAATAAATATAATTTTATATATATATTAAAAACCCATCTCAAAAAATATAAATATAAAAAGAATTTTTTTTAAATATATAACAAAAAACACATAGCATAGTGTTGGGTATCCTTCTAGTACTATGGAAGGGTGTGCGGTGTGTGATGGTGGATGGGTAGTGGAAAGAGCGTAGAAAGGGAGTTGTTAGAACTATGAAAGGTGGATGATTTGTGTGCATGATATTTTTTTCAAAATTTTATATCTACACTTTCTTATAAATGTTAAAAGTAAACTATTATATGTGGTAAAATGTTATTAAAATATCTATTTTATAGAGTTAAAGGTGCTGTTAAAGGCATACTTTAATAGTATTGAAAAATAATGGCTTTATTAGTAAATTTTTAGCACTATTAAAGGGTTCCTTTACCAACAGTTTGTTTAGTGCTATTAGAGACCCCCTCATAATATCATTAATAATATCATATCTTTTAAGAACTGATAAAATATCGTAACTAACGATGTTAATGCCCTATTTTTTAGTAGCGTATTTTTTGAAGTTATAAATATTTAATAGAAATTTTATCATTAAATTATTATTGTAAAAGAATATTTATTTTAAAAAATATATTTATTAATTGATATTTTTTCTTATGATCAGATGATAACGTTATGTGACCTTAATTAGATATTTAATGATTCGTAAAAACTTATATAATTTAAAAATTGGAATTTTTCAAATAAATTATAAATTTAAATTAAAATGTTAATTCCATATAAATAAAAATTATTTTCATAAAATTGAGTCCTTTATTGAATTCTACGCTTCAAAAAAGGTTTGGGTTGATTTTTTGGATCTTTGTAAAATGGTTGAATTTTTTGTGGATAATGAAATACGATAATTTTTTCTATATATTCATTATAAGAAAAATACACTATTCAATAATTCATTACTTATTTAAGAACCTTATTTTCACAATATAATTAAATCAGTACTATATTTAGTCATTTAATATTTATTATTTTGTTCCTTAGTCAAAATAATAAACTAATGAAAAAAATTATGAGAAAACACCCCTCTCCTCCACTATTAATTCCACCCCTCAAAAAATATTCTACTCACAACATTAAAGATTTGAACCATACCCAAATTCATCCTAAACTACTTAGAAAACTTCTCCCCCATGCCCAGGATCCCATGGTCATAATAAAATACCAAATTCAATTGCCGCAAGGAGGTGAATTCAAGTGGTAAAATCAAATATCATGTTCATTTAATTTATTTTCAATTTCATTTATTTCTTTATTCTCACCTGCATCGCCTCATATATGAGACATAATAAATCAAGTATCTTATACATAATTGAATTTTATTATTTTAATGTAATATATTTCATCAATTATCTTATCCTATATCTTTTATTATAAAAATGAAAACATCGTTGGTGAGGTTTTATGTTTTCACATTCAATGGACACAAATTCTCAATTTCTTTAATTGCCATCAATGATGGTATTAGAACCATTATGATGGGAGAATAAAATTATAAAGTTAATTTTATAACTTTTATTATGTTTTTTAACTAAAATATACACATAATATTAAATAATAAACCAAAACATAATCATTATGATGAAAAACAACACAAAATATTCAAAACAATTTTCACTGACATTTTATCTAATGATTAATGCTCGCCTTAAATATAAATATATATATATATATAACCATATAATATTATGTATTTTCATTAATAACATCTAAGTTAAATTCTATATATATATTCCTATTTTACATGGACTTCCATACTCTTATACAAGTGTATGGATCATGTAAACCTAGAAAACGAACACTCCGGAATGATGAAATTAAACACTATAACACTTCAAAAAGTAAATAAATATAAATAATATACTCTATTAAATAAATTTAATGTAAAATGAATTCATGAATTATTAATTAATTAAAATTTATTTTATTATCAAGGACATTATGATCATGTCAAAGAACATTTCCTATATAAGGTAAGAGATTTTTCTGATCCCTCATTTTCCCTTTGGGTTATGCTTCCTCTATCTTTACCTAAATGTAATTATTCTATATTTTTAAGTAATTATTATACATACTTTTTATATGTTACAAATTACTGATTCCATATCAAATAATCCTTTTATGATTTTATTTTATGTCATCTAACACATGCACTATGTTTTCTAAATTCTAATTCTCTTACTATTCTTTTTACCTCATCACATTGGTTCATGTATTTACCCAGGGTATCCTTTTCCGATATAAGGTACCAAAGGGATTTAGGATATCATTATGATAATTAAATAAATATTTTATTTTGTAAATTATATTAAATTACATAACTAATCTTCCAAAGACACTTTCCATTACGATCATTGGTTTTATTTGATGATTAATTATGTTTAAAATACTGTAATAATATGTTTAAAATGATAGGGTCATTGTAGTTAGTATCATAGAAGGGTCTAGTTATTGTTATGGATTTGGAATAGTTAAATTTAGTAATAACCCTTGGAGTAATTCAATCACCTTGGATAATGAATATTTAAAATCATGGTATCATAAGATAGTATATACTTTTCATTTGTAATTTTATCCTTATATGTTCAATGTTTTATTATTATATTAATATTATATAAGTAATAAAGACCCTAATTTTATATATTTTCCTTTTTTAATGGTTTCAAATAGAATAAATAATTCCCAAAATTCAATGGGATATGAAATGTGAAGATTTCCCAAATGATATTCCAAATATAATGGGAATGGGTGCTCAAAATGTCATGATAATACTTTCTCAATTGGATCATGTTATGAATAATAACAAGAATCACATGGAAAAAACTTTTTCTCCTAATAAATTGAAAGAAATAGTCTAATCCATTGTGTGGAAAAGTCCTACCATATTTAGTGGAACTTTTAATCCACTCCTTGTATAAAAATGGATTAAATCCATTGATATGATATTTTATGTCATCCAATGCACAAAATAATAGAAAGTTGTGCTTGATGTTTATCGTTTTTATGGGGATGCTAATTAGAGGTGGAAAGTGAGGAAGAACTAGAAAATCTATAATTAAATTGATTCCATGGAATGTGAACACTTCAATAAAATATTTTTCAATATATATTATCCTAAAACCCTTTTACTTATGATGGAAAATGATTTCTTTAGAATAAATAAAAATTAATATTAGTCTACCAGGGCTTACAAGGAATGCATCCCAAGCATTTCATGATATTCCTCTAACATTGTCATAAAAAACAAAGGCATGGTGGTTCAATTATTTATCAGACCAAATCTGAGTCTACCAAATATTTTGATGATTCAATAAATTGACAATTATAAATTGATTTTCCATTGTGACCTCAATGATGATTGAATATCAGAGAATATTAGTTTTCTCAAGGGAAGAGTGAAAAAATTTGTGAAATTAAGATTAATATTGTAGGATTAACAAATAAATAACATTATAAGAAGAAGACCTAACATCCCACATGTCAAATTTGTGAGGTGAAGCATCCTGGAATATTCTTAAAGGGAACCAAGAGATGCTTCAAATGTGTAAGAGAATGAAATATGGCTATTAATAGCTGAAGGGATATGAATTGGACAACTAATTATTAATAATTATGGAAGGTTCCGATCAACACTCATCCTATATTTCATTTTTTCAACTCTATGAAACGTTGGCACCATGTAATATATTACCCTATTCCAAGGGTTTTTTGCGTCAATCTGCTACATCAACTTCCATGGAAGTCATAAACATCATTTTTTATCACTACCGCTAAGGTGTAGACCGAAAATGAAGTGTTGATTGGTGTGATGGTTATTCAATCAATAATAGTGAATTTACTATTTGATTTTCTTCTATACATTATTTCCTATCATACATATTTAGTAGAACTATTCAAACACCAACCCAAAATATGGTGGTTGAGTTATCTATGATAATAGAAAATAGGGAAATAATTTCTTCTAAAATATATAAATCATTCCATGTTAATATTTAAGGATTGAACCTCCCAAAAAATATTTTCTTTATTTATTTGATGGATTTTTATGCAATATTGGCCATGGATTGGATCTCTTTATAAAAATACAACATCGACTATCTATAAAAATATATATCTCTTCACATATTGAGGAATATGCCAATTATTTACATGTGTATGGAGGAAGATGAGACTCCTAAAAAACCATCATATCAATTGTGGATACATTTTAATTATGACCACATATAACTATTTAAAATGGTTGATACAAGTAGGATGATAATGTTTGAAGGCATTCCCATTGTGATACAATACACTAATGTGTTCCCTATAGAGTTTCAGTATAGTACCCCGAATCTAGATGTTGAGTTATCAATTTAACTTATTCTGAGAACTTTGACTATATAAATGTCACCATGTAGAATGTACACAATTGTGCTAGATGAATTGAATAAGTTATAAAATAGAATCTATAATATTGTTTTATATGCCCAAGTGTTTCACTGTGTGGTGCACAAGTAACTTCTTAATGAATAAGGTTGGATCAATGTGTCTTTTCGTTGATTATTGATAACTCAAATAGATCATGATAAGAACAAATTTTCCCAAAAATAGATAGATTACATTTTTGATCAGCCATGTGATTCTAGAAATTTCTATGATGTGGACACTATGTGTTCATACTAATTCCCTAAATACTCACTAATGTGGATGTACATAATAGATCCTTCACATGTATTGAATTCATTGGTTATACAGTTGGAAAATGGTCTCTCTTATGAGAGGAATCCAGTGGAGATATTGGATCATTGAGATAATGTTATACACAACCACACTACTAACCTCGTAAAACTAATATGATGGAACTATAAGTAGGTGGTGGTTACCTTGAAAATATATAAAGTGATAAAGGATAAGTACCCTCACCAGTTTTTAACTTATGATATAAAATGTAATTTTGAGGGAAAAAATTTATAACGGGGGAAGAATGAAACAAACAAAAATTCTATTAATGGAAATTCCCTTCTCTATATTATTCCATATATTATAAATCACATAAAATAACATGTATAACATAATACAAAAAATATAAATTAATAATTAATGAAATAATAGGAATTTTATGATTTTAAAAAACCTATAGAAATAGAAAAATAACATGACCTTCAGAATAGGAATGTGTCCGCAAGGAATATTAAATGAGATAATAGAACAATAAACTCACCTATATAAGTATAAATAATATTTGTGTATCTTATGAATAATAATATGATACATTATATCTTTGAATAAGTAAATAATTTTTTCTGGAAATGATAAATTATTTATTTTTTTTTTAGAAATAAATATTTAATTATATTTTAATGATAAATTTAATAATTTAAAATAATATTTATTTTCAAAAAATATATTCATAAATTAGTTGCTTTCTTATGATAAATAGATAATTTTAAGAGACCTTAATTATATTTTCAATGTTTCATAAAATCAGTTATAATTTTAAAATTGGAATTTTTCAAATAAATGATTATTTTAATTTAAAAACAAACATATAATATTTATTAAATTATTTTCATAAAATTGATTCAATTTTTTAATTTCATATGTCTACAAATTGTTATGGATAATTTTTGGTATTCTTCTAAAATTTTTAATTTTTTGGTGAAAAATGAAATGTGGTAATTTACCATACATATACATTATATGATAAATAAACTATTCCATGAGTCATCGTAAATATAAGAACAATAATATAGAACTGGAATTATATATTTACATTGTTCATTCATCTAATAATAACAAATTATTATTTTGAGAAAAAATAATAAAATAAATAATTAATTAATTAGAGGACACTCATCTTCTCCAGTATAAATACCATCCCTCACTACCTCTCCTCATATCACTTTTCAAGAATTTATCCTTCTACAAATTCATCCCAATCCTCTTCCCAAGAATATTCCCCAAATCCAGGATCCATTGGACTTAATAAAATACCAAACTCAGGTGCCTCATAGAGTCTCTCAAGGAGGAGAATGCAAGAGGTAAAATCCCCTTTATTTTCCTTTTAATTTTTATTCATGTTTTTTCATCTCAAATTCTATTCTCACATCCCCTAATACATGTTGAATAATAACTCCATTATCTTATATATAAATTAATTTTATTTTTTTAATGGACAATCCTTCATTAAATCCCTTCTCCTCTCCCATTTATTCTAAAAATGAGAACGTTATCTGCGAGGAGTTAAATTATCGTCATCAAGGACAGAAAACATTCATTTTCCATTACCGCCATTAAGGATAGTCTTAAAAGAATTATATTGGTTGAAATTTATTATAAAAAAAATTATTAAAAAATTCTATTTCTTAGTAAAAAATACATTAAATATGAAATAATAAAACAAAACATGTTTGTTATGAGCAAAAAGTAACCAAAACAATCCAAATGTTTATCACTAACATTTTATCTAATGATTCATCCTAATACCAAATAACCATATTAATTATATAACCATTTAATCTTTTATATGTACGTTAAAAATATATAACATCAAATTTAGATATATTTACTAATTTAATATGATCATTTATACTCTTATAAATGAAAACCGACCATTAAAAAAAAGAAAACGAACACATTCGAACGATAAAATTAAACTCTATATTCCATAAAAATGGAAATAAATGAACATAGTAAACACTAAAAAATGAATTAAAATTTTAATAGGTTATTAAATTAATAATTATTTTATCAAATTTCATTATCCAATAAATTAATATCAAGTGAAGAACAATTTCTAACATAATGTATATGATTCATTCTAAACCTCCATTTTCCCTTTGGGATAAACTTTCTCTCTCTTTACCCAAATGTAATTCTAAATTATTTTTATTTACATCTTAAAAATAATGTTTATATGTTTAAAAATCATGTTTCTAGATAATATCGTCTCTATTTTATGGGGATATACATGCTTTAAATAGGTTCCCTTCTCAATTCTTCCTGATAAGCAAACCCGAATCCGGGGAACTTCTCGATTTATTAACCATTATAACATTAAATCCATAATATCACATAATGAACTATTATATTTATAAAATCAATAATTCTATCCGGAAATACATTCTTAGAAAATTTCCTATTTTATACAAATAATTATGCCTTTTCTATTTTAAAAAATCATTAATACTTACCTTAAACCACCCTAGATTGTTATATTCATAAGGTTTTTATACCCTATTTTTACATATATTCACTTCATTTTGAAATTAGTTATCATGATGAATACCTATTTTCCTTTGTTAATATCAATTTATGATGTATATCATTTCTTTCATCGAAACTATTATTATATTCCTTTAAGTTATATCTTTTGACAAGATTATGATACCCAATTATTTCAATGGATAACCCTCCTATTTATGTTTAATTTCATATGTATTACTATTCATGTGGAACATATATTAATGTACATGATATCATGGTTGAAAAAAGTTTATTCTTCAATGCAATGGGTAATGTTTGGTATCATGAGATGTCATGATGGGACAAGTTGTGAACATGATTCCTTTATGGGACTTTTCCACCATATCATGGAACTATTCCTCAAATCATGTTTATGTCATGTTATAAGCTATTTCAAAATTCCTATGATGTCAATGTTATATTTTTCCATGTTATACATGTTATTTTTTTTTATTCAAGTTCCATGCCTTTCATGCTGACATATTATGTCTTTTCACCCTCATGCAATGTTTATTCCTATTCTTATTACCTAACTAGGCTTTTTAGCTCAACCCATTAGTTCATGTATTTCCCTATTTTATCTTATGATGATTTAAGGGAAAAATATGAGTTTGGATCTCATTGTATAGATTAAAAAATCATTTTTCATTCATGAAGGTTAATTATATACCTAATCCTTAAAAGACACCAGACATTATGATCCTTCATTGTTTATAATGCTTAACTATGCTTAAAATCTTATAATAATATGGTTATATGGATAGTGTCCCTATAGTTGTTATCAAGTAAAGTTCTATGTATTTTTAGATATTATGAATATATCACTTTAGTAAAAACCCTAATGCTAATTCTATCATATCAGATAACCTAGATTGAAAATTAGGGTATCATGAGATAAGATATAATTTTCATTTTGAATTTTATCCATATATTATCAATTATTTCTATTTATATTCTAATTAGTTATGTATTAAAGATCCTAATTGTACATTATTTTCTTTTTTATTGGATTTAAATAAATGAAATTGTGCCAAAAATCAATATGATATGAAATGTGATGATTTTTCTAATGATATACCAAATTTTATGGGAACAGGTGCTCCAAAAAATATCACAGTACTTGATCAAATAGAAAATTTAATGAATAATAACATGATTCATGTGGAATTTCTTCTTTATCTGAAGATATATAATGTTTCAGTTTAATCCTTTATGTAGAAAAGGCTTCCTATGTATAGTGTATATAATAATCCCCTTCTCAGAGAATGATGGGCTAACTCCATTAAAAAGATATTCTCATTACTCTAGTGCTCATAAGAGAAGAATGTTTTATGGAAAATATTAATTTTGAAGGGGAATAAGATCATTGGTGGAAACTGATAAAGAAGAAGAATTCCAAAAATGAAATTGATTCCATGGAATGGGAATATTTCATGAAAATATTTTTCAATAAGCATTTTCCATGAACCCTATATCATAAGATCGAAAAGGAGTTCCTTAGACTAAATAAAAATGAAGATGAGTCTATCACGGTTTATGGGGAAAAATTCATATGGCATACATGATATTATTTTCTTTTAGTATTGAACTTTGAAGTAAAAGTGGATTTATTATTTACTAGACTAAAAATAATTCTATATACTGTGTTGGTGAGTAGAGACATTGAATTTTATGATGAGGATTCCAATTTTTCCCTCTAGGTTCAAATGGATTTTAAAGACTCTCAATTGTGTTGTGGCCTAGTAAAAATGTGTAGAAAATAGTTTCTGTTATGGGAGGATTAACCATTAAATCCCATGATGGAATAAATACCCAATATCCCATGTTTTTTATTTATGGGAAGAAGAAACATGGAAACTACATAAAGGGAACCAATGGATGCTTTATATTTGAAAGATCAGGGAATATGGAACATAAATACCAAAGGGATATAAATAATCCCACTAATTTGAAAGAATAATGGTAAGTTTAGATCTAACCTTGGCCTATAGTGTAGTGTTTCAACTATAAAAAACACAATAATTATGCAAGACATTTCTCTATGATAGTGGTTGTTGGAAGAAATCAACAAAATAAACCTTTAAGGGTAAAAGGAATGGAATATTGTATCACCATGTATGTGGTGGATCTATAAAATGATGTGGGGAAAGGTACACTAGTTATTCATTTAAGAATAGAGAAAGTACGATTTGATTCTGGTTCTATGCATTCTTTCATTTGTATCAATTTTAGTAGAACTATCCAAATCCCACCACAAAAATGGAGGTTAATTTATCTATGAGAACAACAAATGGGAAAATTATTGCATCCAAATTATATAACTCCTCCCAGATTAATTTTTTTATCGATTTACCCTCCTATAATTTCATCTCATACTTCCTTTTGTGGATTTTTATTCTATTTTGATCATATATTGGATATATTTCTACAAATACAACATCAAATATTAGGAAAGGTGGATCATTCTTCACATCCCAGGGACACCTCTAATATTGTGAAATTTTATGTAGAAAGATGACTCTCCTTCAAAATCATCATCTCAATTTTCAATATTAATTTCTTATAACCAATCATATCTAGCTCAAATGATTTAGAAATTAGAATCATGCTCAAATACATTCCAATTATGAGGGACTACAATGATGATCTCCCCAAAGATTTTAATAGTATTCCTCTTAACCGAGAGGTTGAGATGCCAATTGAACTTATTCCTTGAACGTTTCCATTATAAAATACACATTATAGAAATAAGACCATTTTCCTTGAGGTTCTGAAGAAGCAGTTGTAGGAACATCTGGAAAAGGGTTATTAATTTCTGGTTTCTTCATCATGGGGTGTTCCAGTCCTCTTCACCTAGAATAATTATAGATCAATGCCCCGATGAATTTATTATCACGAGCTGAACAAAATCATGATAAATAAGAACTATCCCCTACCAAAAATTGATGACATGTTTTATTAGCTACATGGGGATAGATATTTCACTATGGGTGAACTTCGGTCAAGATATCACAAATTAATGATGGGGAAGGAATATATTTGAAAGACATACTTTTGAATAACTATTAGACACTACAAGTTCCTTGTGATTCCTATCGGACTCACTAATGCTCCAAATATTTTCATAGACATAATTAATTGATTATTTGGAGATTACTAGGAAAACATTTTTGTAGTTTTTATTGATGATCTCCTGATATACTATAAGAATAATGAGAAACATGAGGATAATTTTAATAATATTCTAAAAAAGTTGTGAACATAAAAATTATATTCAAAGTAAAAAAATTTCAGTATGGATGGATTAGGTAACATTCATGGGGCTTGTCATCTCTAGAAAAGGAATCTCAATAGACCCATCCATGAAAATGGAAATCAAAGAGTGGCCCATGTCAATATTTGTAACGAAGATATGTTGTTTCACTTGAAGAACTGAGTATTAAAAATGATTTTTGAATAACATATCCTGATTTTCAAACCCAATTACCACATTGGATCCCAATGGAGTATTGTTTTTCTGTACAAGTGAATGTGAAGTCTACTTCAAACAGTTAAAAGATATGCTTACCACTGCACCAATACTCACTCTTCCATCTAGTGGAGAACTATATATTGTGTTTAGAAATTAATTAAAAATGTATTATGATGTGTAGTGATTAAAAATTATAATGTGATATCCAAATCCACAATTATTTTTATGATTCATCTTTAAATCTACCCCATTCATGACCAAGAGTTATTAGTTGTGATATTTTCATTGAAAATGTGGTGGAATTGTCTCTATGGGTAGAAGTGTGAGATATATACTAATCACATGAGACTAAAATATATATCCAAACAAAAAGAACATAATATGAACTAGTAAATGTTGTTTTATTTTAATAAGTATTATAGCTTCTCAATCCACTATAATCCATGTAAGGAAAATAAGGTTGCAAATGCTGTAAGTAAAAAGAATCCTACATTGTTTTCAATAATGACTATTGAGAAGGATATAATCCTACTAAACCTAAAAAATATATACATGGGAATAATTAATGATGTAAAATCATAAATACATTCTCAAATGATTTTTAAAACTTCCATTATAGAGAAAATAAAGGATGTTCAATGAAATGATGATAAAATATGGATAAAGGTGGAAGCCATGAGAATAGGGAAATCCTTAGAGTTCAAAATGGATGATAAAAGAGTCATGATATTTTGTTAATTACTATATGTACCATCCAATCCATATATAAATAATGAGATTCTAAAATAAACATATAACTGAACCATCCTAATCAACCAGGGAGCAACAATATGTATCGAGATATTTTTTATCACTATTGGTTTGACAATGTGAAATATAAGATTGCTAAATATACATCAATGTGATAGGTACATCACCAAGAGAAGTATTAATTCTGAAATTCTATGTGGATGATGAAACCATTACACATACCAACATTAAAATGGGAAAAAATTATAGTGAAATTTTTCAATGGGCTTCCAAAGACATCCTGAAGAAATAACACGATATGGGTTGTTTTGGATCATATCACAACGATAGTTCACTTTATCGAAATTATATAGGAATAATCATTTTAGAAACATACATGGATATACATTATAAATTTTTTATGTATTTATGGAGTACCACTATCAATTATATCTGATCGGGATCTGAGATTCACCACCATGTTTTGGAAGAGTCGCCATCACACTCTAAACATAGAGATGAACTTCAGTATGGTATATCATCTTCAAACTGATTTCTAATCTGAGAAAACTATTTATACACTAGAATAAATGCTTAGATAATGTTATATGGAATTTAAATTTGGATGGGATCAACATATTCCTTTGTTTTAATTCTCCTTTAACAGTAGTTTCCACAATAGCATCCAAATGGCTTCATATGAAGCCCTTTATAGTAATAAATGGAGAATACTTTCATTTTTAGATGAAGTTAGTGCACATAATCTTATAGAACGTGAATTTGTTAGAGAAATGGTAAAAAAGGAGAAAAATGTTTAGAAACATATAAAGGAATACAAAATTTGATAAAGGATACATAAATAAAATCGTTAATAGGTGATGGATTTTATGGTTTGAGACATGGTATTCCTTAGCATATCTATATGGAAGATGATCTTGAGATTTGGGAAGATAGGAATGATGAGTCATTAGTACATTATCCCCATCATGGTCCTTGATCGTGTCAGAGTTGTATCGTATTGATTTTCATTCCAACTACCATGTATGAAGTACATAATGAATTACATGTATCCCTCTTAAGTAAGTTCCTACCAGATCCTTAACAGGTACTAAATTCATAGTTGGTGTAGTAGGTAATTGATCCCTCTTACGATGAGTGGCCAGTGAAGATCTTGGTTCATAGAGATAAATTTACAAACAATAAAAATACTCATATTGTCAAATTACTATAGTGGGACCACATATATGATGAGGGGTCTTCAAAACCAAAGGAAGTGTTGAATGAGAAATACCCTCACCTATTTTCTACATAGAATATAAACCAAAATTGTGATGGTGAACATTTATAAGGGGGAAGAATATATTGGCCCAAAATTCTATAAATTAAAATTACCTTCTTATTATAATTCCTTGTATTATGAATTACTTAATATCATGTGGATAACACCACCCAAATTATATAAATAAATAATTAATAAAATGTTAAGTATTTCTAGATGTTAAGGAACCTACACCAATGGAATAATAACTTGTCCATTGAAATAGTAATGTGACACTTAGGAATACAAAATCATCCAAATATATAGTGACATAACCTATAAAAGTATAAATAAAATATGGATGCCTCATAAATAAAAATATGATACATCTATATATTGTAATAAGTAAGTAAATTTCTTATGAATAATAAATTATGTGTAGGTATTTTCATAAGTTATAAATATTTAGTTATAATTTCATGAGTAATTTTATAATTTAATAAAATATATATTTTCAAAAAATATTTTCATAAATTTTTATTTATTATATTATGATTATAATATAATTTTAGGAGTCCTTGATTAATTTCTAAAAGTGTCATAAAACCAGTTATAATTTTAATATTGGTGTTTTCAAAATAAAAAAATTAATTTAAAATTAAATATCTCATATTTATAACATTATCTTCATAAAATGGATTCTATTTTTAAACTATTCATGTTGAAAAATTGTTAGGGTTATGTTTTTTACTTTTGTAACATGGTTGAATTTTATGGTTGATATTATATTACGGTAATTTACGATATATAAACACTATAATCTAAATAAACAATTCCTTGAGTTTTAACTAATGTAAGCACAAAAATATTGAACTATCCAACATTAAATTTATTTAGTAATGTAATCAACACTATTCTTTATCTTCAACCAAAATTATTAACTAATGAATCAATTAATGAGAAAACACCCTCTCTTCCACTATAAATATCACCCCTCACTAACCCTTCTCCTGAAAACATTCAATATTTTATCCGGGTCCAAATTATTCCCAATCCATATCCCAAGCCTCTACCCCACATTTATGATCCCTCAGTATCTTTATAATACCAAAATCAAATTACTCAATGAGTTTATTATGTATGAGAATTGAAGAGGTAAAATCTCATTTCTTTTTCTTTTTATTTCTTTTCATGTTTTTTATTTTCTTATTATCTCCTAAACTACCCTAAAACAACTGGAATAATAACTTTAGTAATTTATATATACTTTAATTTTATAATTTTAATATAATATCCTTCATCAAAACCTTTCTTATCTCCCATTTTTTCTAAAATTGAAAATATTGCCTTTAAGGTGTCAATTTACCACGTACAATGAGCAGAAATTTTCATTTTACATTTTAACCTTCATGGATGGTCTTAAAACAATTATAATGGTTCAAATAGATTTTTAATTCCATTTTTTTCCTTTTTTATGTATTTAAATAAACATATCCACATAATATAAAACAATTAAACAAAACAAAAATGTTGGGAGACAAAACATCCCAAAATAATACAAATAATTATCACTATGATTTTATCTAATGATTCTTACTCATACAATATAAACAAAAGACTTATATAACCATTTTATATTATATATTTTCATTATTAATAGAATCATTTATTTCTATATTTATATTTCCAGTTTACATGAACTTCAATATTCTTATACAAGAGAACTGATCATGAAAACCAAAAAAACAAACACTCCTAAATTATGCAATTGAGCTCTATAACCCATCAATAAGTCAATAAATGAATATAATAAAAAAAATAAGTAATATAAATGTAAAATATGTTCTGTAATTATTATTGAATGACTATAATTTTATTATCTAGGACATTTATATCATGTGTAGAACACTTTGGAACTAATGGAAAGGGATTCTTTCTGAACCTCCATTTTCTATCCAAGTTACGTTATCTCTCATTAATTATCCCAATGTAATTCCTCACTCATTTTATTTAACTATTATACTTTTTGTGTACATGTTCTAAACTCTTTTACCTAGATCCTTTCACCTATATTTGACTGAGAAATAAATTTTTTTTAAAAATCTTCCCTCTCAATTCACCACGATAAGGAAAACAGAATCAAGGGAACTTCCTAATTTCATACCCATTTTCATGTTCTCTTGATAATATTATTTAAAATACTATTATTTGTTATAAATAATTCATTTTATATTTAATAAAAATATTTTTTCTTTTTTTATTTTCTACAAACAATTATTCCTTGTCTGATTTAAATAATCTTTAATACTTTCCTTAAACCACACTAGAATTTTTTATTTAGAATGTTTATAAAACACTATTTTTAATATGTATTCACATATTTTTCACATCATTTATAATTAAGAAATCATATTTTCACTTATGAATTATGACTTATTATTTAAATCCTTTCTTTGATGGACACCATTATCATATTACATAATGTTATGCCTTTTGACATGATTATGAAACTCAATTCTTTCCATGGGTAACTTTTATGTTTATGTTTGAATCCTTATGAATGATTATTCATGTGACACACATATTTATAAAAATTTTATGATGGGTAAACCTATGTAGTTAATATTTCATTGGATTATTTGTAGTCTCGTGAGACATCATGTTTGGATAGGGAGTGAACTTTATTCCTTTAGGGGACTTCACCCACCATGTCTTGGAAGCTAGCCTTGACTGATGTTTATTCCAGGTTATATGTTTTATCCACATTCTTATGATGTCATAGAAATATGTTTACATGTTATTGATGTTATTATTAATAATTTTATTCATGTTCAATTCCTATTATGTAATCATGTTTTGTATTTTAACCACTATGATATGTTAATTCATAATTTTATTCCCTTATTGGGATTTTTTGCTCATTCCTTTGTTCATATTTATCACCACGTAATCCTATGAAGATATAATGGTTAAACTATAATTAATAGATCATTATAGGGATTAAATAATATATATTTTTATTTTTCTAATGATGTTTAATTTTCTACCTAATCTTCCAAAGACACTAGAATTTATGATCCTTGGTTGTATTGGATGGTTACTTCTGCTTAAAATATAGTAATAATATGTGTAAATGGATAGGTTTTATATATTAAATATCAATATGGGAAGGGTACAATACTTTCCAATCCATCCCAATTATCATTTCAAAACATGACATCTTCGATATAAACAATTCCAATAGGAAACAACACCTTCAACCTCAAGGTACAACCATTACATTGCTAAATGTTTTTTTCATACACTCTGAATGGTTTATCAATAAACATAACTCCACTCATATTATATTCCTATAGTCCCATAATATTAACAATAAATATAGATATTATAGAGTGTAATTCTCTTGTATCAAGTAAAGCACTGGAAATATTTGAAGCTACTAGAATCCCACCTCGAACTGTTGATTGTCTAGCCACACCACCTTCAAATGTATGTTGAACTACATGATGTTGACATATCACTCTACCCTAGGTTCCATTTTTAGTTTTTTGTTCTGCACCACCCTTTGGATAATGATTCCCATTCCTTGGGCAACCACGTCTGATACCTCAACAGGGAAGCATGTAGAGCTCTAATTGCCTACCCGATATTGGGTAACTGACCCCATGAATGCACTCTACATAAAACCTGATCATCCATCATTTCACAAACTATGAGGGTTTTTAAACAACCATACACATTCACTATCCTTCCACACACTTGACACTCACCTTTTGGTCCATGACACATACCTCTAATGGGTCTCGACCAACCACATGTAGGTTCCAGGCGTAGAGTATGTGTGTGATGGGTCATGCCCAGCTTTGATTTCCTTCACGATTGATGATGAATATGAGATTTAGAAAATGCTAAATTTCATGATCAATTTAATTTAATAAAATAATGACAAAATAGGTATATAACTACATAACCATGTGTGGGATAAATACATGTTATTTATTTTCAATTTTATTAATAAAATAATTTCATTGTGGGAATTCATTCATCTTTGATGTATATAACAACACAATTGTGTTGTATCACAATCTCATTATATTAATCAAGTGAATATTCTATCTGGTGGTGATCCATATGTGATCCAAAAATCTTCAAACATCATTGTAGGATTCTACGGGTGCTAGCAGCGAAGATCCTATTACATGCATCGTCCACCATTGATCTCCTTGAAAATCTATCCCATCTCATTATATATGGTCTTTATAGATATTAGAATGGTATGTTCTAGAATTAATATCTTTATTATCATGTTCATTCTTATAGAAGTGAGTTCTCTAGGATTATAGAGGATTCTTAAAATAAATTATGAACAAGAAGACAAATGAATAATTTGTCATAGAAAATAATACAATTGAGTTTATATAATGGTAGGGGTGGAAATAAATAAATTCATGTGTTCCAATTATTATTTATTTAATACAATAAGGATCCCCATGCCTATATTAATAATATTATTATTTTTTCAAAACATGCACATGGCTTCGAATTAAAATATAATTTCATTTCTTCATATTATATTCAATATATATTATTTGTTTCCAAACAATTAAACTGAGTCTCTCATTCCTCCAAAAAATTTATCTGGACTTAAATAATGAATATTTATTTATTAAATGAAGAAATTAATTATTTACTGATAAATAAATAAATTTTATACTCATTCAATATAATATTATATTTATTAAATTTTTTCTACATTTTATATTCTCTCAAATTACTCAAGATATAATACATGATATTTGGAAAACATCTATAATTATCAAACCACGTTTGGGAATAATATTTATTCAACTTTTTAAATACTAAATAATAACATATTATTTAATTAAGATTCTGGAAATACTTAGTATGCGACCCTCTAGACCACTTTCTTAGTGGAATTAGAAAAAGAACACTAAAGTCGAATGTTAGCTTCTAGAAACATTCCATGGAACACATTATATAAGAAGATAATAACACAACAACATAATATCTTATTTAGATTCTAACTATGCAATATAGTTCCTTTTTTAGGATATTTATAATCAAGTAGGTTCCATGCTCATGTCATCAACCAATGTTCTTGATTTCTATTTCTTTGAATTCTAGGAAATTGAAATTTTCTCTAGAACACCATGGACATTTATTTATTTATAATATATCATTTCCATTAAAGATCATGGCATGTCAACTTATGTTAAATAACATAAGGGAAAAATCATTTATCACATTATTCATTAATTCTACATTACTCAGGATTCTCCTAACATATCATACCATTTTGTGAAAATATTTCATCATTGTATTCATCAATACATGAATGTTCATAACACATAATAGTAATTATTAATCATATTCAATTCTAATGATCAAAACACGTGATCAAAGATAGGAACATCTAATGACACATATAAATGTGGATTTCCAACTAGCAGGTCTCATTATCATAATATCCTACACTGGATGTTACAAAGTGTGTACACCATGATAAGGTTCTTAAAATTCATATGAGTCTCCATCCATGATATGATGTATAGTTTTTTTCTATAAAATGATATTATCTGATAATAGAACATCATTTAAGAATATTTTCATTGAACATTCGAGTTTTCATCATAGTGGGGAACTTCAATGACCTTTTTAGTTTTATAGCAATTCTTGGGATATTATCACATGACATGTTAGCAAAAGAACTATCATGATGTGATGAGATGTTTATTACTTTTCAAAAATATTTATACATATCTTCATATAGTTTAGATATGTTGGTTCTAGGGAACCAAATTGAATAGACTCCGACTTAAACTATAGATAATTTATAATAACCTTCAGTTAGCTTGATATCTCATGATGCTCAAGATTTTTCTGAGATAGGACAGTAGTCAAGTGTTACTCCATTTTCTCTTCTCTAGGTAATATTCTAACATCAAATTTACCAATATTATAAAAATCACTCAAGATTTGATACTTTGGGAGTATATTCATTATCCATTACAGTGACCTTGACTCTTTTAAAAGATCCACCACTCAACTATTATGATTATACAATATGAAATGATCTTTACTTCTGAAACCAAATTAATTTAATGGAGAAAAATTTCATCCAAAAGGATTCCATGTCTATTTCATAAACCATTATATACTAAAATTACATTGAAGAATTAGTGAAAACTGGATAATTTGATGTCTTGAGCTCATAGCCTCACCGATGATATAGAAAACATATCGTGACTATGAATTCAGATCATTTTTATCTACATGAAAAACAGAATTAGTACAACCCTTGATGAACATAACCTGATATCCTTTATACACTAGGAACATATTCTTAGTTCTTCTCATGTATTTAATTAAATCCTTTGCAGCATAACAATGATGTTCTCCTGGATATCCATGATATCGGCCTGCCATTATTAATCAATAAGCAACATCATGTCTAGTACATAACTGGAAGATATTATTTATCTTCTTACTAATGTGTTTTGGTTCTTTCTAATTCCTCATTTATTCAACTGTGTTTTAGGAAACATTTTCATAGAAATATTAAATCCATCTGACACATGAACTAATCCACTATTGGATTGTTCCAGGATATATTTCTTTTGTATCATGTCAATATTTTTAATTAAACTTAGTCAAATAATAATATTATATCATCCATGGAAAATATAGGTCTTGAAAATATAGGCTACTTCACGTAAGTACTTCTGGGAGAAATGATTGTTTAACCAGTACTAAATAGATTTTATCACTTGTATGTCATTTCCAATAATTATTAGGTGAACAATATATTCTACTAGGATAAAAATTAAATTTACTCTAATTATCTAGTAGACACACTACCCAAATTTATTCTTAATGAAATCAAATTCTTTTATAGCTTAATCAATGAAATCTTCCACGACATCGATTCTTACTTAAATTCAAAAAAAATATCTATGCAACATGAAATTTTTTATGCATCACATATTGCTCAAACAATTATGGTTATTTTATATATACATCTTAATAATGGTTCCCATTAAGGAATGTTTTTTTTTTGACATCCATATGAATAATATCATAGTTATTTTAAGCTGCTATATCAAGTATATGTTTGATTGATTTGAACATGGAAACTAGTGGAATGATATCATCATAGTCAATTCCTTTATGCTATATAAAACCATTCGACACTATCATTTCATTATAGGTATTTACTTTATTTATATGTTTTGTTTTCTCTTTAATACTTATTTACACCCGATTGGATATATATGAACTAGTGCATCGACCAGAACTAAACATTGTCTAGATGCATGGGGCCATTTTAAAAATCATGTATTCTTTCAATCTTGTAGATTCAGATATCTCTAATCAATCTTTTTAGGATTGAGTTTCATCATTTTCATCCAATAATGAGTAGCCATCTTCTGTGACTGTAAAACCATATATATTTTATTCTATTACCTCTCTTGATCTCCTACCCATTACATGTGTTCCTAGAACCACGTAATCCATGTGATCTTTTAGAACCTGTTTCTATACCAACTCTTGTATATCTTGAGTTTGAATAACATAAAAGCCATTATTTCTTCCACTATACCATTGATGATGTGATCCCCTGTAAGAAATATAGATTTCTTGGTGATTGTTAATTTCACTCCCTAGGGTTATTATAGGTACATTCCCTTGATTCCTTCTGATACCCTAAAATGATACACCTAGTTCCATGGGGGGCTAGTTTGATGCCCAAGAAGGCCTTAACAAACACCTCGAACCCCTATACACATGTATAAAAATATAGGTTATTTTCAAACCAATTTCATAAAAAAATCACAATTTCTTATTTATTTAGTACTTAGTGTATTGTGTATAATTCAATTTCTAATTCATATCACCAAAATGATAAAGGTGGATCCAAATGACACATTATTGATATTAACATATCTAACAAGGAACAATTCCTCCTTTCACTAAAACCGTTACACTATTGTATATAAGGTGGTTTGAGTGTAGATATAATCCAAAACACCAGTATGATTTTGATAAACTCCTAGTAAAGATATTCACCACCTAGATCCGATTGAAATTTTCTATCTTCATTACAAGTTGATTCTCTAATTAATTATTTATTTCCTTGAGATTTTCAAAAGGCTCATTATTATACCTCACCATATAGTGATAACAATATTTATAGAGGTCATTAGTAAATTATTTGAATTAAGTATACACAAATGTATATATTAATGGAAATGGTCTACACACATCAGTGTGTACCAATCCTAGATGGTATGTTTCCCTTTCACCATATCCACCTAATTATGGGTTGGTCATTATTCCTTGTAAAAAATAAAGAAATATTCCATATATATTTATATTAAATGACCCAAAATAAGTATATTGATAGATATTTCAAAACACATATCATTTACATGATCAAGATGACAATTCAATGCCTATTTCTATATGATTTGTATGAACATGATTCGTTATCAATTTATAATACATGGTTTTCATAAATTAATACATAAATACAATTTAAATGTTTCACCAGAACAAATTATTCTTTATAAAAGAAAAGTCATTTATCTAAAAATATTAAAATAAACACACCTACATCTTGGAATGATATAAAAATTATGTTCTTGGGACGCATCAGTTTATAATCAAAATCTTTTGAGACCAATAGAGTTCATATTGAAAATGAATTGTGGTAGAAACTAATGGATATATCATACATTGTTACACTACTATCACCTCTATGATCAACCTATCCTCTAGAAATCATTCAGAATATACTTGGTTCATACATTCAGATATAAATTTAAGAACCATATTATATATCTAATACCCAATGTTTAGATATTGATTGATTACACTTGATAATGAATGCACATTTCCTTCCCTTTGTTTCTGAGTGAAGATTCACATTGAGTGTCCTATATTGACAAATTAAAAACATAATTTATCCTTTTGCACTGCATACCTCTAGAACATATTCTTCATGTATGTATAGTTCTTTGGAGATTTAAAATTATTATGAGTCTTGGGCCCCTTTTTCCTATTCATCATTTCATTATTCGCCATAAGGATCATGGATTTTTCATATCCCATGTTCATATATACCTAAAAAATCAAAGTAATAACTTCCAAAAGACTCTTCTTATTATGTACAATCGTTTAAATAATAATAAAAATAGATAAAGTATTGAAATGTTATGGAATTTTGATTTATATGTGAAACTTATTTTGGAATTTAAATCCAAAAAATATCTAAGAAATAAATGTATCCAATAAGATAGACTATATGAGTCACATATAGTTCATATTCTTCAAAATTATATGTAAATAAAGGATTGGAGATCTCATATATCTCTTGTCTCACATTCTCTTCATAAATATCCTTAATTAGAGCGATCATGTCATATACATCCACAATCTCTTATGGCTTCAAATGATTATTGGTTATAGATGATATCATAAAAAGTGAAAATATGTGGAATCTTTCAAATATTTCTCATAGAGATTTAATTATTCCTCACTTTCCATTTTACAAGGTTTATCATGAATATGGTCTTCCTACACATACAATTTCAATTCATGGAGAATGAAAAAAATGAAACTACCTTCCCCACTAACGTCAATTCATCCTGGTGAGAAGGTTATCCTTCTTTTGTATGGATACCAATGATATGTTTCAATCCATTTGAATGGTATTTTGGAAAAATAATATGAGAATATTTTTGGTACTTTATTGGACAGAACATAGGAACTTAAATAAATAATATACTTAGTAATATCCCATAATTTTATAGAAACCCAAAATTCGTCACTACTGGATTTAGAATATCTTGCTTCTCAGACATTCTAGTGGAAATGATCTATATTACCCTTCTCAATAACCAAACATTAGTTGTTCATGCAACATGAATGGTTTTGGTTTGGAATTCTATTTACCATCTATATTAACTCATAGTTCATTGATCTATTGCGTGGACTTCACAATATTGAAATATTTAAAATGTATTTCCTCAACCTTTCCCTCACAGTTACACAATGTCCTTATTTGGTAGTAAACCCTTTAGGTGAGCTATGTTATGTCTACCAAAAAATCATTTTATAATTCCTAGATAATTTAAATTACCCAGAATTTGGCATTTCATGCACATTAAACTATGGTTTCATTTTAACTAAATTAGTGGAAGGCTATACCAAATTAATATATAATTATGGGATTTCATCATTTATAGAGCTAATTCATGTTTTTTATCATATTACTCTTAATATTAAATTTATTTAATTAAGTTATTAAACATATATTAGATAATATTTATTCATAAATAAATTTATTTTAGTTCTATATTTCAATCTTGTTAATTTCATTAATTCATTTGTTCATGTAATATAATCTATAAAGAAATAGTAATGAAAATTGATTTTTTTTAATAAACAGTAATGATCATGAGATTTTACTAATTTTTAGTTAATCAAGTGTAAGATTAAGTAATAATAAAAATTGGGAATAAAACTATGAACCAATCAATGATTGGGTAACATATATCCACATGTCCAACTATATATCGATCTTTCATTTCTTTTTCCTTGGCTCCAAACACATTCCACCTCCCTTAGCTGAGGTTATCTATCCATTACATATACATTTACTCACGTGAATGTGGAGAGAAAGGTTTTACATAATAAAACCATGGGCTTAAATTTCTTTACAAAATAAGTGTTGAGAAGGAACGCATGCCGAAAAAATTAATTTTAAATTAAATTTAATGTAAAACAGCCACATACAAAGTCCATGTCTCTACTCTTGAACATACACATGCCTGAAAAGAAATAGGGATTTAATTAAACTAGAATTAATTCCATAGACATTCATATTTAAGATAATTCACACCTGAATCAATTATTTATCTTCTTCAATTAAACAATATTTTTATCTAAATGCTCACTTGATTTTTTTTAAATTCTAATAGAAATTAATTTTAATAAAATTATATAAATTTATTTAATATTAAATCAGTACAAAAATATAAATTGGAGTCAACATGATGAATATCCTTCTGAATATACCCAACATGTATTCTAATAATATCCAATTTAGTCATGTAACATATGGAATAAAAAACATATCACACACTTTTTGGATGTGTACTATCAACCCAATGATTACCTGGATTATATAATTTTTTTATACTGAATTATGCTTCAATGAATGATGAATAATATCTATAATATGAATCATATAATACATGAATATCAGAATGTTACATGGAAATTATTTACACACAAATAAATATGTGTTTATATATATATATAAACTCATTACATGGTGTTTCCTATCATGTTAATGACCACACACAAGCATATATCGATAAAGATTACTCAGACTAATAAATTAATTTAAATTATGTGTAAATTGGTATAAGTGCTTGGCATTTATAGGAATGAAACATGGAATTTATATATCTCACCATCTATCCTAAGAACACACCTAGGGACACAATGTGTAAATTAAGTCGTAGAAAGATTAAGAACACAACGTGTAGATAGGGCTATAATGAGTGTTGTCTTAGAGTAACACAATCACCAGTCTGGTAGGCCGTGTATAGATTTAAAAATCCCATTTATGACTTAAAAGGACTGTACACTATGCACGTGGGCTACACATCTTCTACTCTAGCTAACTGTTTGGCCGGTTGGCCTAGTCAACATGAGGTGTCAGATATTAAATGCACTAAAAGTAATCAGTATACATGGTTAAATTTAATTATAAATTAATTTAATGTGCATTGAACACAGTTAAATGAAATGTAACTCTGGTTACATGTTGTGTAATCTTGTTTTATCCATCTAGTATCCTCAAAACATCCAACTGAGTTAACTGATTTTATTTAATTAATAAAATTAATCATATTTATTAGATCTATGATTAATGAATGTGGAAAAAAATATATCACAATTCAGATTAAATTAATGATTAAACATTAATTTAAAACTAAATAATTAACATGTAAATCAATTAATAATATTTATATAATTATAAATAATTATGTTACCGCTATTATTTCAATTTTAGGTACCAGTTGAATCATAATCATGTGATGGGTTGAGCCCAAATTTTATTTTTGTCATGATCTGGAATAAATAAAAGATTTACACTAGGATAAATGTTGTTAGTAAAAAAAAATTTCAATGAAAATGATACAACAGATAGAATGTCAGAACTAAGCACATGAAACAACACAAATTACTTATAACAAATTTAATTTATTAATTAATTAGATTGATGGAATTATTTCTTGGTTGATGGATTTAACAATAGAATTGTGTGTACTATTGCGGTAGTGTAGGAATCAAGAGAATATTTCCTCTAGCAGTGACCCACATATGTTCCAAAAATCTACAAACATTATCGTAGGAATCATTGGTTTCCATCACAATAGTTTTATCACTTGTTTTGTAAACCTTTTATCACCATAATAATGTCTTCCAAACTATTCTCGGTGATATCTATATTTTTAAGATTACATGGTGGAGGAATATCCCTCTTCATTCTTAGTAGCATTATTGTAGAACGAATCTCTCTAAGGCTTGAGTGGACTCTCCCCATATATTATACACAACCAAAAAAATGAATTTTACAACATAGAATATAATATAGATGGTTTTATATATCACTAGGGTTATAAATAACTAATTACACAAGTGTAAATTATTATTTATTTAATCCCTAGTAGAACCCCACATCTATAAAAATAATATTATTAATATTAATCAAAATGTTCTTAACTTGTGAATTATAATAAATATTTTATTAAATAAAATAATATTCAATATATATTATTTCTCTCCTCACCATTAAAACCGTTATTCCATTACATAACAATAATTATTGGGCCTTTTTTTAATGAATATTTATTTAATAAATAAATATCAATGAATTATTCTCAAATATATAAATAAATATTTTTATTCACTAAATATAAAGTAGATATTTATTAATATTATTATCACATTATATTCTATAAAATAATTGGAGATATAATACATGAAAATATGTAAACATGAATAATTATTAAACCACATGCGGTAAGAATATTTATTCCACTATATAAAAAATAATTGACAATGTAATATTTAACTTTGATTCAGGAAAAACTTTTTTTTTTGACACTCTAGGCCACTTTATCAATGGAATTAGGTTATACATACTAAAATTTATTATTAGAATCAAAGAGACTTATAAGGAAGTGATAGAGAAATAAGTTAACTCAACAATGAAATAAAACCTCATACAGATACTTACAACAAATTATAATCCTTTTATCATGATATAACTAATCAAGAAGGATGTTTTCTTTTGACATCAACCTTTGTGCTCAATGTAACATTCTTCGACTTCCTTGAAATTTATCTTTCCATTAGAACACCATGTCCATTGATGTGTTTGGGATATATAATTTCAATAAAAGGTTATAACATATCAACTTATGTTAAAGAAAATAAGGGAAAATTTATTCTCCCATTATTAATTAATTAAATGTTATTCATGAGACACCAAACATATCCTACCTCTCTGGAAACATATGTCGAAAAATATTTCATAAATACATTAAATTACATGACTTATAAAACTCATTAATAATTATATTTATGTATAATGATAAAAAAATATTTGTAGATTGGATATTCCAATAAAATATACAAAAGTGTATTTTCTACTCATGGGTCTCATTATCATAATATTATAAACATGATATTTTTAAGGGATTACACCATGGGAAAGTTCATCAATGTCCCATGAGTCTCCACCAATGATAGTATGTGTCATTTTTCCCAAAAATGATATAATCTGAGTATAAAACATTTATTTAAAAATAGTGTCATATCATTTTTGGGTTCTCATCATAGTAGGGATTTGTTAAGACCATTTAGTGAGATAACTATTCATCGTAAATTTTCAAATAAAATGTTATATATATGAACCAACAAGATGTGATAAGAAATTTATTAAAATTCAAGACATTGAATTTATGTTATCATAAATGACACAAATGTTTGTTATAAGGAACCAAATCTAACACCGTACTAATACCAAAAAACTCGACCACTAGCACCACCTTAGTGAAAACTATCTACATGACACTTCCTATCAACGAATGTCTAAGAACTACATATCCCAACCAGAACCATATATACACCACAAGAATCCTATCATAATTTACCAAATGATATAATGGTCAAATCCACCACTCCAGAAAACCCCTTTATGTAAAATATTTTCACATGGGACTTGATCTATTGTCTATGTATATCCTTGAAATGTCTCACCAGTTTTACCTCATTCACTACCAAAACTAGAATGAAGCAATGAAATTCGGTGAAGTAGGAATCATACTCCATCACATTTAGGGTCCCATGAGTCAAAATAATAAAATCTTCACACTTCAACTACCTCAAGGTCTCCATATAAAAATATTCATGAAATGTATCTTGGTAATACATCCAAAAAATACCCTCTTCCTACTCATTTTGAACCAAGACATCCCATCAATGCTTTTCATGTCCTCACAAAATATAAGTGAATAACATGAATCTATTCTAATTTCATAAATCTAATTGATCTAAATTAATATTTATGTACTCTATTAAGATCTTGGCTACTTGGGGTCCACCTTCTCTACCATAATGTAGAGAATGTTGCAGGTGAAACACTCTAGAAAGATCAAACATACTAGGCACAACCATCCAAGTATCTCATTCAATAATATATATAATATAAGTCATGTAATCATTGAAATACCCCCCTTTAACACACTAGATCACTGGGGTTTGTTTCTACACATCTAGAGGTTCATTCTTAGAGATATCCCCTCTTCACCCAACCAGAACACACCTTTATGGTGACATTCTTCTTTAATTCCAAATGTGCATCACAGAATACATAAAAAAATTATCATTTTCACAAAATATGGCTATCCATAACCATAAACAACCCATTCCTCAAATAGTATCCCTACAGATATAGTCACATATCATTCACCACCCTCAACCATCCCAACAACGACCCATGGGCTGCTAGGGTAAAATAAATCGCCTTTTCAGAACCATTCATTTGACACCCATTTAAACCAATTTCACTTTAATTATAAAAATAATTCTTATTTATGAACATTTCAATATTTTACAACTCATAAAAACTATATTTTAACCCATTTATGACTCATCACGAGGTACTTTTCCATAAATATTCTATTAAATTCGTCCCAATTACCCATTTTCATCATCATCGTTATACACTATTTCTTTCCAATTTTCAAGAAAATTCAATACATTCTTTTTATCACATCGCATAAGCCTTTCGCATGAGTGCCTATCATGATGCATGACACCTATATCCCAATGATCCAAAAATTATTTGTTAATGTATAACTTTATAACATTTCATCCATGAGAAAAATATCATAAAATGTCTACATAAAACAATATGTTCTTCTCTCAATGGTGAAAGATCATTCAATTATAACAACACATATCATGAAAAGTAGTCCCACAATAGGTACATGGGTTTTCCCCCATACATGGTTTAGCTACTCCCATGCACGATCTTGTTTCCAAGGCCAACAAAATCATAATATCATGTCTTCCATCCCAAAATAGTATGAAAACATAAAATAAAACCACTCTAATACAACATGTTAATGCCCCAGTGTGGTAGCCACTAAATCTAGTGCCCTGATTCGGGTTGCCACCTAACCTCAGGAGCACTTACCCTTACACCAAAGTCTTGTGACTATCAATGAAGGTCTAATATTAACATAGGGAGACTATACCCTCTTTATCAGAGTAAGACAAATCATATAGCAAGATAAATATATAAAAAATTGTAACCAATATCCATACTTCCCAAATCCTTTTCACAAAACATTGTACAAGCCCACAACCAAATACTAATCATGTATTTTAATGTCATATAGTACCATGTGCAAGGAAATATAAAAATAATAACAAACTAATAATCCTAAAATCAGTCTATATTCCATTCCTATAACCCTCATACATGAACATACCATTCCCTAATCCACCATCTATCATCATTCCCTTCCCTTGTCCTGACCAGCTAGAATAAAATTTGCTCGGGTACAAAACAGTTTCTAGAAAAGGGAGTGAGTAAAACTCAGTAGGTCACCAAAAGTGGTGTCAACATAATGTCCAGTCTAAAAAAGTAGTGTATGCATGTACTAATTGAATTTCAAGACATAATAAAATAATATGGCTTCTGTTAGTTAACAATATTCACTTAAACAATCTTCAGAATATTTTCCAACATTTACGAATTTTGATCAGTTAAATTACAACATGTATTAGTCATCTACTATTTATAATTGGATATGTCAAGTTCGCTATATTACTAGGTAATTCATTTAATAAAAATTAAATCACACATACCATGTACCCTCAGTCCATGAAGTCTCATAAAATGAAACTATTAGGGGTATATAGCCTCAATCATACTCCCTGAACTATGCACTATAGCGGTGGGGTATAGAGCCTCACACCATCTAGAACGAGGGGCATAGAACTTAAAATAAATACCCCATATATCACTAATCCTTGTTAACAATATTATTTTAAAATTTCACACATATCCAATTTTATAAATCATACTAATTGAATAAAATCAATTCCCAATTAACTTTATTTTCAACACATAAATAATTTTAATACCTTAAACCATTAACACATTTACCATTTAGAATTTTAACTCGTTTAAACAATAACATTATACCAAACACCCCCATATGCCCTATTATCTATTAAATACAATCCATATAAATTTCATTTACCAATATATGTTATCCAACTATAAAAAATCTACAATATTTCCTTCATCAACCTATGTAAATATAATAAACCTAACAATAATAAGACCAGTCTATTAAACCTATAAATTTCATATATTAAAACTCAATCCCATGTTCCCAAATATGGTGAACCCAATGGGTATCCAATATCCTGGTATATTCAACATTAATGCATCCCATGGGTATCATGATGATTTCAATTCATCAATTAACAAAATAACACATAAAATATGTCATATTAACCGAAATTTAAACCACAATAGCACCGAAGAACAACCACATAACCTGATAAAAATCCACAAAACAATGGGATATAACTATTAGACCACATACATTCATTCCAAAGATGAGTACTCACTTAAACATAATATTTTATTTTAATTTGAAAAACCTTATAAGACCGATCCTATGATACAATATAAAAATATGGTTTAGGGATTAATAAATTGGAGATGAAATAAAAAATCCCAAATCTGGAAAAAAAGAGGGAAAATAAATAATCAAATCACCCTAATCATCGATATGCACACAATGGAAATCCAGAAGGCATTGAAATGAAAGAGATAAATCCATGGGATAATTAGAGAGATTATTTTATCACTCTTGGTATAGGAGGAGAAATTAGAAGGAAAACTGGGTAGGGGTCATAAATCTTGAGGGGGAATAATGTTCTATTTCCCCCATAATAATGAGGTGTGCATTTTGGCCATACGGTTAGCAAAATAATATTCCCACATTGTGCCACCCACTGTAAAAGAGGGGTCCATGTTGCATGGATTCTCTGGATTCTTTCAGAGTTTAACATCCCATGGGATTATTGAAAATTTTTATTATCCAAATCTGCATGGTTTCAACTCCACCACTTGCATGGTTTTGACAATTGTGCACTATACACTGAAGAATGCATTTTTTAGTGTGAATAGTTACAAATAATCATGCACTAATCATGAAACATTCACCATATAGAACCTGTCACCCTTATTTCTTATCCAGATCCACTAAAACATCCCTAAGACTCCACATGGACCTAGTAAATATTTCGTTCTCCATCTTAAAGGTATTAAAACAAGAATTTATTGTAGAACGTACCTCACTAGAAATCTAGGATATTAAAAATTATTTATTAAAAATTCCTATATAATAACACAATTTACCAATTATAATAATAAATTATTATGATTATGTTATAATATTTCTTTTCTTGTCCTATTCCATTATGTGGTAAATGAAACAACTATTCATGTGTGCTATGAACTACCCCCTCATGAACTAATGTAGTTCATTTACCATCACTGACTCACATGAATATTAATGATGATGGATTTAATTTTTATTTATGATATTAATGAAATAATAATACTATAAAATTAACATAATATATATATAATCATACCTATCCATCCATTTTAAAATGATAACATCAGTCATGTGTATGGTGGACTGCCACCTTGTGAAGGGATGTGATTCATTTTTTATTACACCACCACATGGATTGTATATTTTAGAGTATTTAATGAAATAATATGATATTTATGACATTATTATCATTTTATAAATAATAAAATAATATTTAACTTCTTTCCATTAAGATAATTTTAAAATAAACATATGGATATGTATGGCATATTGTCTTCTTCACTCTAACAGACATCATTTTTAAAAACCATATTTCATTGTTGGTTTTAATGGTTTAATTGATGTATACTAATTTTTATTATATCATGATTATTATTCTATTGATGATAAAACAATGACCCCATTTTCCATGGTCAAACCACTAATTCCTTTATGACATTATGAATTGAGCATCCACAAAACACCTAACATGAAAATAACTAAATAAGAAATTAAATATGTAATTAAAACAAATGAATTATATGTTTTAAGAATAATATGTAAAATCTAGAAATGGTTATATAAAAAAATTATATATGTTTTTTATAGAAGTTAATGAATATACATGATAAATCTTGATTTGAGGTAAGGGATTTCTTATCTCACTTTTACCTTTATCTGCCAACTCTTCTCTAACGTTCTTGTAAAATACTCCCCATTATGTTTTTCATGTTTTGTGTACTCCAATGGGATCATTGGATGTGATTTCCTTTTATCCCTTTATATTCAAAAGGTATTTCCATCATAAGATTATTCTCCTTTGATCCTGGGTGGCATTTATTTTTATAGAGTATTGGATGATGATTGATTGTTTGGGTGATCTCGGTGAGTTTTGTTACTCTGTTGGTTTGATGTTAATATCAGTTATGAGTGTTTTTTAGAAATGATATTGGGGTTCATTATGTTCTAGATCAATGGAAGGGTATAGTAATGATGATGGAATTTGGAGTGATGGTAGTGACATGTTGGTAATGAAAATGATGTGATGATGATAGAGATGTGGTGGATTTATCTATATTGTCATAATAAAAAATATCAATGCATTGTTTCTTGGGTGGACCACATTATTTTTAGTACTTTCCACTGATGTGACATTTCATGCTAAACATTATATTTTGTGATTTTATTTTAGTTTTTGAATTTTGAATATGTGACCATGTGCCTAAGAATTTTTCATTTGGACATTGTGAAAGTTCCCACTCTACCCTTAAAATTGTAATTATGAAAATTTAAGAATAACATATTTTTAATAAGTACCATTTTTCTCTCTTTGCTACTTAAAATTATTAAGAAATTATTTTTAACAAAACCTTACTTTATTTCTCTCTTTGTTTGAAAATAATTTTTCTTCTATATTAGTTTTTTTCGAAACAAATTTTCAATATTATTTTAAAAAATATCAAAATGAATTATTAAAAATATTTTTACCCATTTTTTAATATTTAAAAAATGATTTGAAATGATTATTCTTATCATATTTCAATTTTTTTATTTATTACTTTAAAAACATTGTGAATAGAATGTTTTTTAACAATACAACATGTATAAAATTACCCACCATCATTACCAAAGAATATTTATATGCATCATTTAAAATTTTCAATGGATATTTTAGTAAAAAAATTATATAATTGTTTTGATTTTTTATAATTTTATGATTTGATTTTAAGGGAAAAATGGAATTTTCCTCATGAAATATTAGATATAATGATATTATCATTAATGAAAACAAAAATTTTGATATTGATTACTTTTTAATTATAAATATATTTCTATAAAATATATAACTATTTTATTCTCTATTACATTAATGGGGAAATAAATCCCTTATGTTCATATTAAAAATTCATTTATTCAAATATTTCCATTTATTATGATATGAGACAAGATTATGAAACCCATTTCAATTCATGGATAGTTCTTATGTTTCAAAAAATATATTGATTCATATTTTTATATGACATAGTAATGTGCATGTTTTCCTAGTTAAAACAAGATAGTGATCTAATGCATTTGGTAAATATTTAGTCTGGTCTCTTCAGGCACCATGTACGGAATGAGGGAGTAAAAATAATACATTATTTAACTTTTTACAACTTGTGATATAATCTAGGAAGTTATCTTGGACTAATGTTTCTGTCATGTTAAATGTCACATCCACAATTCCTATGTTTCCATGATCTTATGACACCATTTTCATTATGTTATGATTTACTTTGATTACTCATGTACCTTGCCTTTGGTGATATCGTGTTATATTATTAACTCACATGTTATGTTTCTTTATCATATTTTTTCCCTTAGTACGATTATTCACTTAACTAGTTTTCATGTGTATTATATATGTTATCCCATGTTCTTATAGGATCCTGAAAGGATTTATACACTCATTATAGAGAATAAAATAAATTAGTTTTATTTTAGTCTCATATTGATGTATTATAATCATTTTCTACCAAATATACATGTAATAATGAATTTTGTGTTTTAATTATTTTATTATTATTCCAAAAATCATGGAATAATATCTAAAAAATTATTGGTTCACCATACTTTTGGGGGGAGTGGCTTCTCATTACTGAGTAACTTTTGGTATTTTTTAAAATACATGTATTCTACCATTATAAAATAGTACCCTTAAAGTCACTTATTTCGACCTCTCAATCCATTTAGATAAAAAATAGATTACAATTTTATATCTATATAAAACTTATCAAAATTTTATATCTTATAAAATTTCCAAAATCTAACCATAGGATCCACAATATGTGATCTAAAAAGAGGTTTTTCTATGTAAAGGAAATGATATTCACTATGCCCCATCATTTAACTTCATATTTTCCCACCATAAACTATGTTTTAATAATTGTTATATAATAAAATTTTTATATCACATATAATAAAATGTTATAATGTTCATGTAATACTATTTATCCACCTCCTTCTCCATAAAAAAGAAATAAAATCTATTACATATGTGTACATCAGGCTACCACATTTCGAACAGATGAAATATGATTTCCATTAAAAAATAACATGTATAGTTATAATTACATAAATAATGAATATATATGACACATAAGACAAGATATTAATTCTATAAAATAAATATTATCCCATTTCATATACATTCACCCCTTAAGGTAATGATATCTATGCTCGTATGTACGTAAGACCTACCTTCTCTATGAATTAGTTTTATTCATTTTCAGTATAAATATCTAGGGAATGTTTTTAAAATTATATATAATATATAAATGTATTATTTATTTAATTACAATATTTATAGTTATGATTTATCAATATCCTACTCATAATAAATGTATCTTCTATGGCAAATCTTGTAAGAGAAAATGAGGAAGTCAGCATCATAAACAATGATAATAAAAAACTATTATTAACAAACATGTGATAAGATATTATAATATGATCATATATGATATTGAAAAATTAATATGGTTATTTTTTAATTAAAAAAATATTTAAAATAATTATAAATGATTTTAAAGAATTATCATCTAAATATAAACATGAGGTAAGGGACTTCATCTCAGTTTCCCTTCTTTTCGTTGGGTTTTATTACATCTTCACTATCTATGATATTCTAAGAGTATGTGTATAATTAATTTTTTTTATATTATGTTGTATTTAAACTTGTTTAATGTGGATATAAATTCGATACACATACTAAATTCTTTAATTATTTCTCACTATAATGGTATGATCATTGAAATATATTTTGTCTCAATTTTGACCCCATGGGGTCATATTTTATATTATACTCTTTTTAATTTCTTTGAGATGTATGTAATTCCCTTTTGAAGTCTTTTTTCATGAATCTCTTTATATTGAGGTTATTTAATATATTATTTGTAGTAATTTATTTTATGGGGGCTATGATTCAAATGTTACTCCAGTGGTATGTGTTTATGATTCAGGATCAATATAATCAAAATATTTTGTGCCCGAATTTTAATAAGATGAAGTGATTTTTTCATTATATATTAAATTCCAATAATTTTATTCTCCCATGTTTATTCTTTGAATTTTTTATTAATATTACATTTTTCTTCCCTTTGGTAAATAAATTGATCCATAATTATTTTAATGAAAATCCAACAATATGTTTCTTTTTGGTCAAAAATTGTTTTCTTCTATATCCATATTTTCCTTAATTTATTTTATATAATATTTTTAAATTTCCCCAATGGGTTTTAAAAAAAATTTTACATAGTTTGTAAATTTTATAAAATGTTTTAAAAGCAATCTTCTTTTCATTTTCCAAATAATTTAATTTTTTAATTTTTTTTAAAATGTGAAAGAAATAATTGTTCTAACATACCATAAATGAAAATAATATTCCCACCATCGTGAAAATTAACTGTTTCAAATAATTCATTACAATTTGATGAGTTTGTTTTCTATGAGAAAGTGTATCATAATATTTTTTTGTATATTATTAGTTTTTAAAAGAGATTTTCATCATGAAAAATGATATTTTAAAAATAAACATTTTTTATGAATATTTTTGTAGTGTTTATTTTCATCAAAAACATAAACCCATTATTTTAAATACATTACAATATGTATAATGTTTAATGATAACATCATTATTCTCTATCAGGACAGTTTATGATCAGTGTGTCCAAGGAAGTTATTGACATTGACTTTCTTGATTAATTTTATTTTCATTAATGTTCCCTTGAAATGTTCCCATTATTTTGATAATTGGACAATACATTTCAATAATATATCTTATCAATGATATGATTGTTTATTAAAAAATATATCATTTCTAAATATGATGTCCTATTATGAATGATTTTTATTGGACGGGGAAACCGTTGATAAATATTTGTTCATTACACTATATAGATAATTTTTGAAGAAGACTAATATTCATTAAATTAATTTATCGATATATATATATATATGTAATGAATTTTACAAGCATTGATAGGTGGGGATCATAAAATTATATCTCGTTGATGCAGCAATAGGTCTAATGAGACAAATCAAAAAGCTATAATTAAATTCATTCATTTAGTATATCTATCAATTGATTAAATAGGATTGGAATATAGACCTGATGATATAAAAATCATGATGTCTAATGTCATGACTTCCAACATTAAACATTTTCTCCCTAGAGAATACAGCTATCAATATCCATCATATTACTTCTTTGATAATATCCATGGATGCATTTCATGATCATGTTATTGAAGAAATTAAATGTGTTTTTAGTTATTTATCATTCTATATTGACTATTACTTATTGATTCATGATTAATTACACTATATTTAACCTTTATAGAGCATCTGATATCACCATCTATTTTTTATGTCCCTCAAAAATGAATGATGAATTGTTAATTTAGTTCAAGGCTGCAGAATATTAACGTTCAAATCGAGTTAAATTATGAGATAAAATGCAATGTTATACTCACGTATATAACTAGTTTTCCAAGACTAATAAACTATTCAGTAGTTTGGGATGTTAATTCATGTATCTTATGATAATGGAAAAATGTATACACCAGCTCTAGGTTATATGGTTTGGGTTGAATGGAATTTGTATCAGAGCAAGGTTTAGTGTAATCCTTTAGAACTAGATTTAGGTACTAATGGATTAGGTACATAATCAAATGGATGACTATGAAAATAATTCTTTGTATATGATCACATCCTAAAGTTTTGTTACTATATAGATTATATGTCTTTCTTAGAAATACATACATGTTTGGATACAAAATTTGGTTGTGGTGTAGGAATAGTTGAACAAGGGATAATAACATCAAAAAGGGTTCATTGGGATTTGATTCCATTATCCACTGGTTCATGATTACAGGCCTTTATAGATACACTGTTTGACACTCTCAGAAGATATTCTTGGGTTAATTCACATTTTCATTATAAACATTCATGATGCATGTAAATAAATGATGATGATGAATTACCTATTTAACCCGAATGTGTTTTGGATTTAAAATAAAGAGTAATGCTTCTTACATTATAATAATGTTTACATGGTTTTCCTGCAATGATTATTATATCTCACAATAGGATTTCAGTTTTTATTCCATGGTTAGAACCCAACAGAATCTTGTTAACATTGAATAAGATGGTTTATATGGTTATTTTGAGAACCCAAATGGGATGATGGATGGAGTGAATCAAATCATGATGATTATTATTAATCGTTTATCACAATATATTTTTAACAACCGACACATTAAAAAAACTATCTGACTTAATGAAGAAGAGAAAAATGGAGTTCTCTAATAGATAAAGTGTAAGAGACAATAGTGGAAGGAAGGTTCAATTTCACTCATGTTAGAATTGATGAATGGAACCTGTAAGAGAGTATAGAAAAGGAATAGAAAGATGTTTTTTGTGGGGAACAAGGTGATTGAGTAAAAATATTATGATGAAATGTGAGGAGTTCAATGGATTGAAATATATTTCATCATAGACATTTGTTTATAGTTCATTATCTTCAATGTGGGGAACCTAATAATTATCTGATTCAATTCCCACTTTTAAAGGATAACTTCTAGTCAAAGGAGTAATATTCTATTGAAGTAAAATGGTTGATTTATTTATATATATAAGATTTAGGGATTATATTATAGAAGTATTTTTATCAATGGTATTTTGGTTATAATAATCATGAAACAACCAGGGATTGTGATATTTTATGGATTCATCTATGACCTCATCTAAGATGAAATCATGAATTATGGATATAATAAGGTGTTTATGATTTAATGGTTGGTAATATGTTCAATTTCATAGACATTCTTTTTATGGTTTTATGTGATGGTATTATCATTAAATAAATGATATTTTGGAGAAGTTTAATTTAGTTGAGGTAAATATAACTCTAAGGTTCAATATTTTGTATATTTTTATAAAGAATTCTATATTAATAAGTTGAAATGTAAAGACCCAGAATTTCCATGTAATTTTTTTTCAAATAAATGGGAATTTTACAAATCATCGAACATCGATGGCATGTGATTCTGAGGCCCTAAGTGCCCCTAATGAATTAATGAACATTATTTCAGGTATGTTTAGTAATCATGCGAGAAGGGTTTTCTAACTTTTGAATCGGTGCTCGGAATTGAAATCTGAGGGCACCGTTGAACTCGCAGTGCCGATATTCACTTAAGGAGACTTTCACCTCGATGTCAGATGGTTCAGGGTAAAAGTTAGTTTTTGGGTTTTTCATGGAAATAATAAATAAAATAAACACACTATTTATTTTATTTTTGTTGTAACCACCCTTCATGTGGATGTTCATGGGTGGGGTCCACTGGAACTAAACCTCCTCTTCATGTTTAATTGTTGTGGGGACCACTCGAGTTTTCAATAACCTCCCAAATTGAATTTAGGGTTGGGGACCACCTGACACCTATTAATGGGGGGAGAAGAAACCACTCAAACCCCATCTTTATTGTGGAGGATCCTCTTGATCTTCCTCCACATTAATTATGCCAACCCACCTTAATTAAATGTGCCAACCTAGTTGTTTAATTAGGCTATTTTGATTTTATTCCAATGATTAATGTTGGGGGAAACACATCAGTTGGACATTTTCATTTTGGTGGAGCCATGGGAGAAAAGCTCTCCAACGAAGAACTTTTTCTCCAAATGAAGAACTAATTCTTCCAATAAATAATGTTGATGAAGAACGCCAACCCTAACTTCAGCCTTCATCCTCGAGACTTCCTCCGACATAGGACATCTTCGACTATGATGAGCCAATGCACAAACCGATTATCGGGGAAAACGCCGACGACACCAACATCCATCTTTTTTCTAACGATTCGGCTTCCTCCCCATGACTCTATCAACGTATCAATCTTAGGTAATGGTTTAATGATATTTTTTATCACTTTTCTGGTAATCACTTCTTCTCTTTTGTGGGATTGGGAATGATTAAATTATGGAAGATCATGGTTGACCTTTTTTGTTTTGTTCCTATGAACTATATGCTACCACTCTAAACACGGAGGGTGTGAGATAAGATAATAGAGCCTGACCCCCCCTCCGTCTTTCTTCTTTGTGGTGTTCTTAGGAATGAAGGATGGAGACAAAGGCGATGAAGGCAACGGTGCTAGAACCTATGGCCACTGCGACATGCGCCGCCCTCGTGGTGCTCCGGCCTTCCGGCCCAACCGGCCCTGCACCCATTGGACGAGCCACCCCAACTGCACCGCCAGCTGGCCAAGCCACCTCGTCCGTCACCCAGCCGGCTGAGCCACCATGGCCATATTGCCCACTGGCCGCACCACATGTCGACTGAGCCACCTGTCGGCCCTTCCACCCACCAACCACGCCTCCCCAGCCGCACTGTCCGCCGGTTGAGCCGCCCCAGCTCATGCCATCCTTTGGCCTCCCTAAATGACCCACGCCCTTCGCAGTGCCCCAGAAAAACTAGATCGCACCCCTCGCAGTGCCCCGACTAAACCGTCTGACGTCCCTCATAGTTACATGTCCGAACCGGCCCACACCCCTCGCAGAACCCTCGCAGTCGAGCCACCCCGCGGTACCCACGAGCTCTACATCCCCTCATGGCCCTCACGGCCTACTGGACCTCCCAGCGGTCCGGGCCACATTATAAGCCAGGCCTGACCTTATGGTTCTGGCCAAGTCGACGCAAACCCGGTCGACCTATGCCAGGTCGGGCCGGGTCGGACTGGCCCTGGGCCCACTACGACTTGTATACTTCTTTTGGCCATAACATAAGCACCGAACGTCAGTTTGAAGAATCGTTAACAGAATTGGGAACCTAGGAGTGAGATGATCACTTTGACTAATATCTCACTACGTTTTGGATTGAGATGGGGTAAGGTCAGGTTGGGTCGAGCATGAATCAAACCAGGCCCCCAGAACAAAAAGGCTAATAACTAACATATCGGGCATCTGATTGGCACGACATCTGTAACGTTGAGACCCATATGACATGGCATACTTTTATCATACTTTTTGTGGGACTTCGTGATATTTGGAGTATTGACCTTTATCTTGTGGAGCGGATCCTCTCGGAGACGAGCGAGCATAGTGCGGAGACCTAGTAGCTAGCTAATAACTGACGAATACTGACCATTTTGACTCGGAGTGACTCTACTAGCCCAATGGGGAGTGTCTTGGTGTTGTGAAAGACCCACAGTGGGGAGCGCCTTGGTGTCACAGCAGACCCATGGTACTCGAACGGAGGAGTATCTCAGTAGGCTATGAGGGGGAGCGCACTTGGTGAATCAGCAGACCCACGGTGGGGAGCACGCTTAGTGACATAGTAGATCCACAGTACTCGACAAGAGGAGTACCTCAGCAGTCCAAGGTTAGTGGGAAGTGCACTTGGTGTCACGGAAGGCCCACTGTATTTGATAGAGTAGGATTTATACAATTGTCGAGGTTTTGAAAATGTGTCGGGTGATGTTACTTGATACTACCACTAGAATAAAATCTTTCCTTCAAATGAGTTAGTTTTTTCTATTTTTTCCTCATGATTGAGATGAATCTCTTGATAACATAGGTATATGTATGGGCATATACCTATGTAAGGTTTTCTTATGATTTCATACTTTTATTTATCCTTGATGGATTTTGTGAGACCTAGAGGGTATCAGGGTCCCTACTGAGGATCGTTATACTCAACCCTACACGGGCCATGCCCGCACCGTATTGTGTTGTATAAAGATGATGGACAGCGTTGAACGATGGTGAGAGTACCAGGACTAGACGGTACCCAGAGGTGGACCTTACGATATGTCGGTACATGGAGGAGACGGACAGACACGGAGTGCTGAGGAGGTGATCTGTACCTACCCTTCAGGTAGGAACCTCAGAGGATGACATAGTAGTTGTTTTCCTTTTTCTTCAGTTGTACTTTTACTTTCAGATTCTTGTACATTACTATTTGGATTGTATTCTGACCCCTTCGACTTTCCACACTCTTTTGTTATATAGATTACTTGGTGTTTCTTATCCAGTTCTGTGCTTGATTGTGTGTGTTTTTAAAGGTTATAATGGTAATGACTTCCCAGTTTTATGGAATTATGCCTTTGGTGCTAGTCGCTAGCCCCTGGCCTATGGAAGGAAGGCTCGGGGTAGTCTTAGCATAGGCCCCGGGGGATGGGTCATGAAAAATTTGTATCAGATGAGTTGGTTCTACTGCATAACTTAGGACTCCAATATTTTCTGTGAAGCAATAGTGTTAAGTGTAGTGATTGTGCGTTTTCAGTTTAGGGAGTCCAGTGTTGGTGTGGTGACTGACGTATCCATTCACAAGGACCCTGAATTCTGATTTCTGACTCAGTACATGAAAGAACTGATTGCGTGTGTGTTTTCAAAAGTTTTCATTAAGTTAGCTCACTAGGTCAGCTCAGCAGTTATAACATATAACCGTAGTGCACTTTCTTCCATTCAGGATTCATCCATGCAGACAGCCAGCTAGAGTTCTGAGAGTTGTACGCACTGATAGCCCACCGAGCGATGAGGCCTCGATGCAGGGCCCTTTTCCAGTGAAGGCACCAGTGGTACTTATCCCCATTGGGCCACTGATGCCACCAGCCCTAGTAGAAGATGATCCACACCCCTTGAGCACATTTCCCAAATCCTAGAGCCAATGGCCACCTAGGTTCAGGGAAGATACGGACCCGCAGGTAGTTGAGGATCAACTGGAGGCCATGGTGAGAGTTTTCTAACTGGTAGGGACACCAGCCGATCTCATGGTGAATCTTCCTGGCATCCTTCTATGGTCAACAGCAGGAATATGTTGGAGCTTGAGGCTACAAATTCACGATGAGGTGATTCTTCTCTGGGAAGACTTCGAGATCCTTTTTTGGGAAGTGTTTTTCCTCGCAACTCTTCACATTGTGCGCATATAGAAGCTACTTCATCTACAGCATGACAACGTGACTGTAGTTCAGTACTCAGCGAGGTTCACTGACCTCTCAGTCTACTCTACTAATATGTTTTGGGACCCATTATTCATGGATTAGACCTTCAATCAGGGACTTAGGTGGGAGATCTGGGCTTCAACGATCTAACATAGCATCTTGACATAGGTGGGGGTGTTAGAGAGAGCACTCTTGGTGGAGAGTTTTGTTACTGAGTAGTCATTAGTAGTGAGACCCACTACCAGTCATCATGTAGCAGAGTCTTCTTTAGCTGGTAGTAGATAGATGTCACAGAGGTCTAAGAGGACCATACCTACAGGTGGACGACCACATGATTCAATATCGGATGTGCGGGGCACCCAAAGCGGAGACATACATGCCATTAGAGGGTGGTGTTTCTCATGTAGGTGTCAAGGTCACATGGATCTTGACTGTACGAGCTTCCATTTGGATGATCAGTAGATGGTCGAAGGACCACCTAGGAAGAGACAGAGATTTGATCGAGGTGGTCTGCATGGAGAATTCGAACGTTGAAGAGGAGTAGGTCGTGTAGCTGGTGATTGGAGACAATTTGAGATATTACCTCCACCACCACCAGGAGGTCCACCCCGGCCAAAAGAAGAAGGTTTACAGATAAGATCTCATCTCCATGAAGTTGAGGCCTACGATCATGGCTCTGCAGAGATGATATGAGGTACATTCTGTGTCTACTCCACCTTAGTTGCAGTACTTATAAACACAGGTTCTAGTCATTCTTTCATTGGGACTTCCCTTGTTCGGAGCTCAGAGATTCTGGCGGAGCCATTGGATTGATCCTTATAGCTAGAGACTCTAATGAGAGTAGATTCTATGATTACACACTCGTGCGGGTAGTGCGAGCATACTCTTGGAGGTGAGAGCGTCTACTGGGATCTCTTAGTAGTGGTGTTGAGGCCTTATGACGTCATCATGTGTATGGACTACATTCCATGCTCAGATTAACTATTTTAGGCACAAAGTGCACTGTGTCCACACATATGGGATTAGGTTTACCTTCACCGGTGATAAGGGAGACTTTTCATCATTGGATGGAATTTCTAGGAGGAGATTATACTCGATCACTCATCAGTTGGCTAGCCTTACCCTTGGAGCTGTAGATGTGGAGAGTCTGAGTTATCCTATATTGGTGGACTAGTACATGGATGTCTTCCATGGTGATGCTTTGGGTCTACCTCATCATAAAGATGTGGACATTAACATTGACTTTTAGCCAAGGATGACACCGATATCTACACCAGTGTATCAGATGGCTACCATAGAGCTTCGTGAGCAGTGGGTACAACTACAAGACTTATAGGGGAAGGAATTCATTCAGCCCAGTGTTTCTCCATGGGCATCCCCAATTCTATTCTCCAAGAAGGAGTTTGGGATCTTGACGCTTTGTGTTGACTATCGGAACTTGATCCAGGTGACTATGAAGAAAAAGTACCCTCTCTTGAGGATTGATGACCTCTTTTATCAGCTGAAGTGATAATGATTGTTCTCAAAGATATACCTTAGGTCAGGCTATCACCAACTTAGTGTTCGAAAAGAGGATGTGCAGAAGATGGATTTCATATGTTGGTACAGCCACTATGAGTTCTTGGTTATGCCATTCAGAGTAACCAACACTCAAGTAGTATTTACGGGACTCTGGAACATGGTCTTTCAGTCATACCTTGATCGCATGGCTGTAGTATTTATCAACAACATTTTGATCTACTCAGCAACTAAGGAGGATCATGCCTATCATTTGCAGGTAGTACTGGACACACTCTGACAGCGCCATATTTATGCTAATCTCTTGAAGTGCGAGTTCTGGATCAGAGGGGTTCACTTTTTGGGACATGTCCTCTCGGTGGCTAGATTTTCAGTGGATCCAGCAATGATTCAGGCGGTACTTTATTGGGATTCACCCAGGATGTTATGGAGGTATGGAGTTTCCTGGATTGTATAGATACGACCATAGATTTGTACCATATTTATCCAGAGTTGTAGCACCACTATCAGCATTGATGAAGATAGGGAAACCCTTATTTTGGTCGGAGAAACTCCATGAGAGATTTCAGGAGCTGAGGCAGAGGCTGACTAGTGACCCCATCATGAGGCTTCCAGAGGAGGTCATAGGGTATATATTCTACTACGACGCATCAGGGACCAGATTCAGATTTGTCCTGATATAGGAGTGATCAGTTATCTCATTTGGTTCTCGGCATATGAGATAGCCTATGAAGAAATACACTACCCATGACCTGGAGTTAGCAGCACTGGTCTTCACCTTGAAGATGTGGTGACACTATCTGATGGGCAAGCATTTTACCGTGTACTTTAATCACAAGAGTCTTAGGTATATATTCTATCAGAAGGACCTAAACCTAAAAGATCGATGATGGCTTGAGTTCCTCTAGTACTATGACTTCGAGATAGTCAATTTTCCAGGAAAGGGGAACATTATTGCAGATGCACTCAGTATGATATCTGGTATACAGCTGATATGAGAGGCGATAGAGTAGATGGCCCCCTTTCAGATATCCTTTGTGGATAGAGATGGAGAAATTTTCCTTCATCCTCATACAATCACTCTCCAACTTCTTCAGCGAGTCAGGGAGGCATAGCTTAGAGACACTGACTACCAGGATCGACGTGCTCAGTTATCCACAGGGTAGACACCTGATAGATTTTATGATGGTGGGGAGAACGTCATCCTCTTCATAGGAAATACCTTGTCACTTTAGGATGAAGTGTTGAGGGAGTTCTACACATCCCATCTAGTGGTACATCTTGGAGTTGTGATGATATAATAGGATATTTTATGACAGCACAGGTGGCCGGGAATGAAGAAGGCAGTTGAAGAGTTTGTTTCTCGGTGCCTCACTTGTCAGTAAGTGAAGGCAGTGAATCTGGTACCAGCAGACTTGGTTCAGCCTTTATAGGTCACAGAGTGTAAGTGAGATTGGATATCCATGGAATTCGTGATAGGACTTCAACGTACATCCAGAGGAAATGACTTGATTTGGGTGGTTGTCTACCGACTCAATAAGTCGGCCCACTTCCTACCGATTAGAAAGCAAGGTTCAGAAGAGATCATGGGATTCCTCTATGTGCAGGAGATTGTGCGGAGAAATTTAGTACCTTCAATGATTATCTTTGATCATGATGTACGATTTAATTCCTAGATATGGAAGGGGTTTCAGGAGGCATTCGGGACGTAGCTTCGTTTGAGCACCGCCTTCCATCCTCAGATGGATGGTCAGACTGAGCGGACCATTCAGACCCTCTAGGGCATGCTTCGTGCATGTGTCCTCAACTTCAGTCGCAGCTAGGAGAATCACTTACCCTTGGTGGAGTGTGCGTACAACAACATTTATCACTCCACCATTGGGATGACACCTTTAGAGGCGTTATACGGGTGACCTTGAAGATAATATTTGTGCTGGACTGACCTAGGGGAGTCAGCACTAGTGGGACCAGAGATGGTATGGGCTAGCATAGAGAAGGTGCAGATCATCCAGGAGCAGATGAAGACTTCATAGAGCAGGCAGAAGTTGTATACTGATAGGAGACGGAGACCACTGGAGTTTGAGGATGGCGACCACATCTTTCTATAGGTCTCACCCCAAAGAGGTATACAAATATTTGGCCAAGGCGGAAAGTTATCTCTAAGGTTCATTGGACCATTTAGGTTCTCAGTAGAGTTGGAGAGGTGGCATACCTCTTAGCACTTCCACTTCAGTTGCACTGGGTGTACGATGTCTTCCACGTATCCCAGCTGAGAAGATACGTGCACGACCCTTCTCACATCGTCAACCATGGTGAGCTGGACGTCGATGATGGGGAGAATTTTATGGAGGTTCCAGTATAGATTGGGGATTGAAAGGAGCGGGTACTTCATTGATGGTTGATACCTCTTGTGCGCGTTCGCTGGTAGCATGGGATCCTCTAGGATAGCACATGGGAGCGGGAGGCTCAGATGCGTGCTCAATACCCCAACTTGTTTACCAAGTTTGAGATGTGGCTTATGGAAACGTACATCCCTAAAGTGGGAAGAATGTAATGACCCAGAATTTCTATGTAATTTGTTTTAAATATATGGGAATTTTATGAGTCAGCGAAAATTGACAGGGGTGATTCCGAGTCCCGGAGTGCCCAGAATGAAATTTTGAACTTTATTTCGGGTACGTTCAGAAAATCTGCGAGCAAGTTTTTCTATCTTTTGAAACAGTAGTCGGAATTGAAATATGAGGGCACTATTGAACTAGCATCACCGGTATTCACTTAAGGACACATTCACCATGATGGTAGATGGTCAAGGGTGAAAGTTAGTTTTTTTTTTGTTTTTTGTGGAAATAATAAATAAAATAAACACACGATTTATTTTTTTTAAACCACCCACCATGAGGATGTTCAGGGGTGGGGTCCACCAGACCTAAACCTCTTCTTCATGTTTAATTATGGTGGGGACCACCTGAGTTTTCAATAACCTCCCAATTTGAATTTAGGGGCAGGGACCACCTGACCCCTATTAATGTGGGGAGAAGAAACCACTCAACCACCCTCTTTAATGTAGAGAAGCCTCTTCATCTTCCTCAATATTAATTATGCCAATCCACATTATTTAAAATTTCCAAGATAGGTGTTTAATTAGGCTATTTTGATTTTGTGCCAATGATTAAATTTGGGGGAAACACATCAGTTGTCCATTTTCTTTTTGGTGGAGCCTTGGGAGAATATCACTCCAACAAAGAACTTTATCGCAAAATGTAGAACACGTTCTTCAAAAGAATAATTCCAATGAAGAATGACTACCCTATATTCGACCTTCTTCCTCGATATTTCCTCCAATGTAGGACTTATTCGACTACGACAAACAAATGCACAAACCGATGATCGAGGTAAACGTCAACGACACCGACATCTGTCTTTTTCCCAACGATTCGTCTTCCTCCCGGCGACTCTGTCGACGTATCAACTCGAGGTTGGGGTTTAATGCTATTTTTTTATTACATTATAGGTACTCCCTCATTCTATTGTGTGGGATTAGGAATTATTAAATTCCAGAAGATCATGGTTGACGTTATTTTTTTTGGTCGTTTAAAACTTATGCTACCACTCTAAACAGAGATGGTGCGGGCCAAACTAACATGGCCCAACCCCCCTCTGTCATTCTTATTTGTGGTGTTCTTCGGAATGAAGGAAGGAAACGAATGAGTTGATGGAAAATGCACTGCCACCCATGGCCCCCGCAACCCGCGCCACCCCCGCGGCACTCCGGCCTTCTGGCCGAACTGGCCCCGCACTCGCCGGCCGAGCCACCCCAGTCGTGCCCCCCGCAGGCGGAGCCACCCCAGTCGCACCGCCCGCCGACCGAGACACCCCGTCCACACCGCCCTATGGTCGTGCCTTCTATAGGATGAGCCACCCGCCGGCCACGCCGCCCGTCGGCCGCGCCCCCACAGCCATGTCGACCGCTGACCGAGTCGCCTCAGCACACGCCGCCCGTTGGCTTCACAAAAACGGCATGCGCTCTTCGCGACACCCCGTCCGAACTGGACCACACCCCTGCCGGTGCCCTGTCTGAACCGGCCCACGCCACTCAAGGCACCTTAGCCCATGTGGCCCGCACCCCTCACGGAACTCCCGTGGCCAAGCCGGCCCTACTGCCCCCGCGGGCTCCGCAGCCCCTCAGGGCCCTCGCAGCTTGTTGGACCTCTTAGAGGTCTAGGTTGCATTACGGGCTAGTCCTGACCCTGTGGGTCGGCCTGGGATGACTCGAACAGGGTCAACCTAGGCCAGGTCGGGCAGGGTCGGACCGGACTCGGGCCCACTATGACCAGTATAATTCTTTTGGCCATTACTTTGGCACCAGACATCCGTTTGACGAACCGTCAGTGGCGTTGGGAAACTTGGAGCATGACAGTCCCTTTGAGTGATACCCCAATGAGTTTTATATTGAGATGTGGTACTGTCAGTTTGGGTCGAGTAGGAATCCAACTGGGCCCCTGGGAATAAAAGTCTAATAACTAACAGACCGGGCATCCGTTTGACGTGCCGTCTATTACGTTAAGACCCCTATGACCTGGCGGACCTTTGTAATACTTCTTCATGGGATTCATGATATTTTGAGTATCAAACAGTAGCATGTGGAGTGGATCCTCCAAGGGACGAGCGATCATTGTGCAAATACCTAGTAGCTGGCTGAGACCTAACGACTGCTAGTCGTTTTGACTCAGAGTGGCTCTACTATCCTAGTGGGGAGCACTTTGGTGTCTCAGAAGACCCATAGTAGAGAGTTACTTGGTGTCATAGCGAACCCACAATACTCGATAGGAGAATTACCTGAGTAGGGTATGAGGGGGAGCGCGCTTGGTGAAGTGTCAGACCCACGATGGGGAGCGCACTTGGTGACAAGGAAGATCCACAGTACTCGATAGGAGGAGTACCTCATCAGTACAAGGTTAGTGGGAAGCATGCTAGGTGTCGCGGAAGGCCCACTGTACTTGATAAAGGAGAAGTTCTCCAGCTGTTGAGGTTTCAAAAAATTTACTGGGGATGTTACTTGATACTACCCCTAGAATAAAATCCTAGTTTGAGGTAATTCATTTATTTTCTATGTTTCTTCATGATTGAGATGGATCACTTGATAGCTTAGGTAAATGTATGGGCATATACCTAAGTAAGGTTGTCTATTGATTTCATACATTGTGTTTGTCCTTGATAGATTTTGTGAGACCTAGAGGGTCTCGGGGTCCCTACTAAGTATTGTTATACTGACCCCTTCACGGGCTATTCCCGCACCTTGTTGTGTTGGATGTAGACGTCGAACACCACTGACAGAGGCTGAGAGTAACAAGACTGGACTATACCCGGAGGAGGACCTTATGATGTGTCGGTACACAGAGGATATGGACAGAAGAGGAGTGTTGAGGAGGTAATTTTTACCTACCCATTAGGTAGGAACCACGGAAGATGGTCCATTAGATATTTTCCTTTTTCTTTATTTGTACTTGTACTTTCAGTTTCTTGTAATTTACTATTGGGCTTGTATTTCGGCCCCTTTTACTTTCAACACTCTTTTATTATACAGTTTACTTGGTGTTTTGTATCCAGCTATGTGCTTGCATGTGTGTGTGTTTACAGATTTTAAAGTCAATGCCTTGTCAGTTTTAGGGAATTACACCTTTGGTGCTAGTCGTCATCCCATGGCCTATGGAAGGCAGGCTTGGGGTAGTCACGGAACGGGCCCCAGGGGACAGGGCGTGACATGAAAGGTATTGATATCCTCTATATTCAATATTATTGTCAATTTTAAGGTAATAATATTCAAATTGAAATTATTTTATTTTATAGAAGAAATATGTCATATAGAAATCCCTTGTATTAAAAAAAGTAATTCATGGAATAATATAATTTTTTGAGTTGTTCATCACATTTTTTCAGAAATTAAAATTATTAAATTAATATGTTTTTCAATAAATAAAAACCATCATTCCATGTGAAAAATGGTCACATATAGTCAGCTTACAGGGCTTTAACACAAAACCAAAGGGTGACGAGGGTTTAACACCTACCAATTTCTTATATTATGTGCTTGTTAATATGAAATTTTTTTACTTAAATGATTTTAATGATAAATATTAACTTTATATTTTTGTGTTACTATTAAGGTATAGAGATGAAAATATTATATTGGATAAATCATGATAACCAATGTGGTTTTGGTAAATATGTATATACATATAGAATAACATTTCACACTTTTATGGATCTTATAAACTATTAAAAGCTAATTTTAGTGCATTATGTAAAAAAATAATATTTTATTTTCATTACGTGAAGTAATAGTTTAAGTGGAAACAGATCAAGGAGAAATGGAAGGATGATATTTTGATTACGAAATATAAAAATATATCACATGTATATATAAGTATTTAATTATTCAAGACAATAAAATTTTTTATTAACATAAGGAAAATGATCATAAAATAAAAATATATTAATTTTCTCTTTATTTCTAATGAATTCATGGTCTCATCATCCATTACATATTTGTGGTCTTGTGGTTGTTAAATTTCTATTGATAATGTTTTATATCACTCCCTATTTGTCCATAAGAAATTTTTTTCTCCTCCAAGTTTATATATTCACTTCCCACTAATTTGTTCCTAGTTGATAGTCATGTTTTTTGTTATTCTATATGACCCTAATAATACAATTTATCTTTTTCTAAGGGGAAGTTTTATGAAACATCTATATGATGTGTGTTTCCAAAAAAGGTATTTTCAAATATCAAAACTTTTTTCCATGTTCAAGTTAAAATTTAATTGATGGAATTTATTGAGTATGGGGAGAATATGACACCCTAATATTTTATATTATGTCTTTTAAAAATAAATTTAATCTTTTTTATTTCTTATGTTAAATGTATCCCTGAGTAAAAAATAAATAATAATATAATATACCATTATAACATATCTATTACATTTTTAGGTTTGAATAAGACAAACAAGATTATCGAAAGTATATTTTTATACATATATAAAATAAAATAATTAGTTATCAATCAATTTAAAATAAATATATATATATATCATTTCATAGTAAAAGATATATTTTTCTAAAAAACCATTTTTATGTATACAGAGTGTTTTTATATTAATAGGTATAATTTGTCACTATTGGTGATGATTTTAATGAAATTGATATATTAATTTAGTAAAAAATTTATTTATTGAATAAAATATTATTATTTGCAACGTGTTAAGATTAAAATCATTTATTTCATAAAATAATATTTTTATAAAAAGTTATTTCATTGCATTTTGAGCATGTATTTTAAAATAAATTTTTTTCATTTTTAAAAAATGTATTTGAAAAATTATATTACTTTTTGAAATCCACACACAATATTTATCTTTTACTATTTTTTTGATAATTTTAATATATTATAATTTTTTATGATTAGTGTAAATTAATGTGTTTAATAGAAAACATACATTTTTTAGGGAAATTGAAAGTTTCATTTTATCAGGAATATTTTTAAAATAAATACTAGTTGATTTATATTATGATTATTTAAAATTATGTCATTAAATCAATTTAAGGTAAAATTTTTATAATAAACATTTTTTTTATTTTGTGGAGCTTTTCTTTGAAAACATGCATTTTTATCGCACTTGTGGGTCTAATTTATTAGTGGGTTTTTCCACATATGTCAATTGAATTAGAAAAAATAAATTCCATATTTTTAATCAACATATAAATATTATATAATTAGTTAAACGAATTTTTTCCTATTAATAGTAATGACACTAAAATTTATTTACCAAGGTTCAGGTAAAAATATGGTTTTAACAATTACATGGTCCTATGTTAAAATTATTTTTAAACAAAAATATATTTTTTATATGATAAATTCAATATTCTATTAATAATAATTTGGCCCAATTAATTCAATATTTTCAATATATTTTTATTCTTAGTGGATAATTTACCTAAAAATTTTAAAAATGTAATTCCCATAGTGAAAACTAAAATACTAAATGTAACAAATCATAGAGTACAATGGAGTAGTATGTTTATAACTTGTTTTTATGAATTTTGGATCAACATTAACTTCCCTCTAATTAATTATTTATCAAACATGATATCATAGTGATTTCCAATTATTTAATAGTTTTGGGTATTGACATAAAATCCACAACTCATAAATTATAAAAGGTAACCCTCTGCTCAATTATCCAAAACTATCAAGTTATTTAACAATAAAAAAACCTAAAAATTATCTCCCTATAATCCTTATCCATAGAAAATAAATTATTTTATTTCTAAAATACATACCCTAAATTTCTAAATATGTGATCCAATAGAGGTTTTTTAAAGAGAAGATAATTTTCATAACTAAGTTCTAGGTTTTAACGTCTATTATCACTATCAATTATGAATTAAAAATTGAAACACAATAATACAATATTCTAACATATACAATTATGTTATTTTTTGTATTGAATAATCTTTATTTATATCCTTATCCATAAAATTGGAAACCAATCCATAACTCATGTATACATAATACTACCACCTCGCAAACTGATATAACTTTTTTCCATCACTGAATCACATGGATAGTCATAATGATGCAAATAATGAATATATATGATAAATATGAATATATGTTAACTCTAAAAAATTAATATATGATCTAATTCCATACCATTTCAATTATTAATGAAAAGATATTATCGCTAGTGGGTATGTACAACCTACCATTACCAAAAAGAGTTAAAATTAATATTCCATGACCTAAATTATATAATAGTTTTAAAAAGAAATTAATTAATAATTATTATATTTATAAAATTAATATGATTTTGGAGATGATGAATCTATATCCTATACATAAGAACGTGAACTACTATGAGAAAACATTCATTGTGAAACGAAGTTGTTAACACCCAAAATGATCATAATAATTAAATATTAGTACCAAATGGTTGATTGGATAATGTAATAAGATCCTATATAATATTATTGATATTAATATGGTTATAGTATAAATTAATATCTTGATTATAATAATTATACTCTATGTTAAAGTATGATCAACTATAGTGAAATGTGAGGTTTGGGACTTCATCCCAATTTCCCTACATTGAGGAAGATTTTTATGTTAAGAACCTAATTTATTTTATATGGTTTATATACATCAATTTTTCATGTAATATCAGGAATCCTTCATAATTAATTTTATCTTCATTTTATATTTTATTTATTTATTCTAACAGTATTTGACATGAATCTTAACAACTAGTATAGAATTTCATAACTCAATTTCTTTTCATTATGTTTTATAACTCAATAATTTTCATTGATGTTATTACATTATTAGTGTAATGTGTATTTTTATTTTGTGTTTTTCAATAATATTATTTATGTGTATTTATATTTTATAAAAAAAGTTATTACAATGATTAATCATTACTACAACGATATGATCATTGTAATATATTTTATCTCAATTTACACTCTATTGAGACATATTTGGTATTATGAAAATTTTAATTTTTATGAGGTATATATAATTCCCTTGTGGTATGTGATATCATTAATATAATTTTATTAATGGTATTTAATATAAAATTTTATTTTATTTCATTCATGGGGTTATGTTTCAAAATTTACTAACCGGTAAATGTTTATGCATAAATCTCATTTTAATCAAGATTGTTTATGCCTGAGTATTCATTGAAGGAATATATTTGATCAATGTATAATAAATCCATTACAATATCTTAATATATGGTTATTCATATAATTATCATGTAATGGTACCTTTTTTCACTCCTTTTTGCTTAAAATGATTGAGAAAATGATTTATAAGAAAATAAAATTTTATTTCCCTTTTCAGTCAAATATTTTTTCATCCATATCAATGTTTTCCTTAAAATAATATAATTTTTTTAATATTATACAATGATTAAATAATGAAATATTTACACATGTTTTAAATATTAATAATTATTTTAAAAGAAATATTCCTGTTATTTTTTAAATAATGTACTTTTTTACCTTTTTATAAAAATTTAAAAGTAATTGATGGATTAACAAACATAGAATGAGTTTTATATACCCCCAAATATTGATTGATCGCTGTTTGGAATATTTTTATGTAGGTTTGAAAGGTTATTTTAAATGATATTTTTTCCTTATATTCCCTATTTTTTAAGTATTTTAAAAGTGAAGATGGTATTTTTCCCCAAGAATGATTTTGATGATTTTTATGGTATTTTTATTAATAATAAAAACCATAAAATTATTTTACATATAATAGAGAGGGTATATGATGTAATTTTACCATATGTAAGCTTTATATTTATAGTTTATGATTATTTTTATGAGTGATCTTACTGATGTTCACATTCTTGATTAATTTCTTATTTCATGTATTTCTCTTGAAGTGTTCTCTTTCTTATGATCATCAGACATTAACATTCCAATAAATGCCCATATTAATTATCATATATATTCATATTATTTTAATCTTATATCATTTAAATATATGAAGTTTTACAATATTATCTTTTTGATTGGTGGGGGAAAACATTGATATTTTTTATTCTTTTACCCAATTTGGATATTTGATGACAAGTCACATTTTTCAGGAATTAAATTTATCATTTGGTATATGATTAATGCAATGGATATTATGTAATGGGACTATAATGGAATTATATATCCCATTTATGAATATATAATTATTTTGAGAAAAATTAATTATATATAATTAAATAATATTTTTTTGTTTATATTCCCATTGATTAAACTTTATGGGACTGGTGTACTAATGGAATAGATATCATGATTTTTTATATCATGACATCCATTTTTAATCATTTCCATTATTAAGATTTAAATTTCTATTAGAAATGAAATTACAACATTGATATTATCCATGGATTCATTTTTTCTCAATTTGTGGATTAAATATCATTTGTTTTTGAGTTATTTACCTTTTTATATTTATTATTTGTCAATATCTAATGATATCATTCATTGCATGAAAACCTTACATGGAATCTAATCTAACCCATTTTTTTTGCAATTTCCTAGGTTATGAATAAGGAATATTTAATTTAGTTCAAGGTTTCATAATATTTAATTTCACTCTTTTTAATTTATGTTTTCAAATGTAATGTATGACTTATGTATATATATAGTTTACCAACACTACTATACTATTAGATCTATTTGGGTATGATCACTTATATCTTTTCCCAATAAAATAAATTAACCATCGGTTATAGGATACTGGGATGATAGACATTATAAATAACCTATAATCAAAATTAATATTATGTAAATTCAAAAAATGTTTTCTAAAATAGAGATATTTAAATTAATAAATTTCCTGGGGAAATATTTTTCTAGATAATTAGTTCCTCATTATTACCCAAATGTTCATACGAAAAAAAATAATATGGTACAAAGAATAATTTTCAAGATTATTGTGTAAAAACCTTCAATACATGTAAAGCTCACTGTAATATATATTATACATTTCCCTTCATTTTTTTGTGTCAAATAATTTAAAATACTCCTCCATAAAAGATATCCTTGTAAAAATTGATAAATTTTTATCCTTAAATGAATAATAATTATGAAAAAGGATTCCATGTGTAGGCAAAAGTAAAAGTATAAATGAAATTTTGTATATAGTTGGGAAATATATTAATATTTTTAGAATGATCGTTGCATAATTATTGTCCAATCACATTTCAATACTTGAGAGATTATAGAAGTTCAAAATATAATTTCTCTAAGAAATGGTAGAAATTCATCCAAGACTGATATCGTTGTTCTGGATTCCTATCTCTGTGAACTATATCAATATGAAATAGAGCTTCTCTTCTGTCTCTTTACAGAAAACTCCGGAATTGTCAGATCCTAACATGTGAGTTGTTTTAAGAACAAAAAACAATACATGGATTATGTTAATCAGTGAACATGGAGTGATAACCTTAATGAAAAAAATCACTTTCATTATAATAGGTGGTATTTTTTCATTTGAGGACATTAAAATATATAGAAAACATGAGAATAAATGAATTAAGGGGAATGAAAGTAAAAAAGGAAACAAAGGAAAGTAAAAAATATAAAAAAAAAATTTTATAAACATATCACTCATTAATAACTATAAAAGGTTATTTTTTATGGGAATAGTAAATGAGTTTTTGATTTCCAAAATAAAAAATAAAACACCTTGAATTTTTCTATCTATAAATAATATTAAGGGTTTCAATATTTGACAAAAAAAGTTGTTAACATTGAAAATATCATGAATCAATATCATTCAATCCTAAATGTTTTTATTAATGCCTAATAATAGTCATTCTTTAGTACCCATATAGATTACTAAGTTCGCATTACATTTATATAAGTATAAAAATTAAATTATTTACCTTTAACACATCCTTGTTTAAAAAAAGTAATTGATTAAAGGAAAACTACCAACTATATAAAATTCATCAAGATAGAAAGGTACTCAGTATGGAATCAAATCAATTTTTATCCTTAAAACAAATTTAAATGAAAACAATACATTGTTTAGATCATCAATGCATACAAAAATATTAGAACCTGAAAATGAAACTTTATTTACATTATATAGTAAAATAATTATAATATATTTAATAATAGAATCTAATCTAATAAATTTTAGTTTTATTTTCAGTTTTATGTAAACATTTAAAATTATTATGAATTTTATCATTTTTAAATCTATGTAATAATAGAAATTCACAATGATGAATTTTAAAATAAAAAAACATTATTAAATAGGTGAAAAGTATATTCCCAACACCTTATATGGAAAAAATTTTGTATATTTGATTTTTATAAGTGATATATAATATAATAAGTGTTATTAAAAATTGATATCATAAATGTGAATAACTGCATTATTGGTAATAAAATTAGATTTTGTAGGAAATGAAAGTATCATCTCTAAAAGATATTTTATATTCATAACACATGGTTATTAGATGACTCTATTCTCAATATCATATTTTTATCATAGTTCACCCTAAAACAAAACATTCCAGGAAAAAACAAAGATTACATATAAAGGAATGAAAATTAAGGAATAGAAAATAAAAAATACATAACCAAAAATTAGTAACACAAAAAAATAATTCAGAAATGATATATAAATATAAAATCATAACGTCAATGTAAATAAGTGAATCTTAGTTCAATGATCAAATTTTTCATTAGGGCTCACCCAAAAAGGGATTATTAATTTCATTTCTGTAATTAAATAAATCCTTAAGTCATGTGAACATAATAATTATTTGGAGAATATAGAATATGAATGAAAAAAAATTTAAGAAACGAAAAATATGCAATGTTATGTTTATAAAACATGTTTAACCCCTGAATATATGCTTTCATTAAATTTTTATCATGATTAACCTAAAATAACATAGAAAATATCGATTAAAATACACAATGCGAGAAAAAATTAAGGAATATATAATACAACTGAAATGACATATAAATAAATAACAGTATGGGGATAAAAATAAGTAACAGAAAATGAAAATACTATCACAATAAGGAAATCTAAATATATAATATAGTAGATATATGAATAAATCTTAAACACTACTATGTTGAAATGATATGTATAGGTCTTCTAACAAGAGTATTTATAATGTTCATAGGCTTAATATCTAAGATACTAATACAAAAAATAAGGGATGTTCTCATATTTTAGAGACATTAAATAGGGGCTGAAATATATGTTTAAAAGAATAATATGTTTTTGGTTAGTAGAACTAATAGAAACTTATGATGGGAAAAAAATTGGTAAAGGGAATATGAACATAAACTAACCCAGAAATTATTATAATTCATATATCCTGATTTCACATTGTGAATAGTTAGTTATATTTTAAACAAAGATATTAAAATGAAAACTATCAATATTTGTGGAGAAAATTTTATTCTAAATAAAAAAAATTGTTTATAGGTTTAATATTATATATAAATTTAAACATGGAAGGAAGGAAAATTTTTTATGATAGAGTATTTTGTTTGTGCCTTAATTCATAAATAAGTATTATTTTTAGGGGAATATATAAATATAAATAAGATAACATTCAAATCATATTTATGAGAGTCATAATAATACAAATATGAGTATTTTTGTGGAAGGTTTTTTGACACAACACAAAAAATTAACGAATTAATGAAAATTAGAGTTCTTTTTTGAATAAAAATTTACCAAAATATAATATTTTTATAGTGTATTTCAATTAGGATTTTTTACAGTTTTTGAAGAGGAAAATGAAACACATAGGTGTTAGAACAAATACTTCATTAATGTAAATCATTGGATGAGGAGGGGAGCCTACAGTTTCAAAAAATCATATCATTGAGTATATTAAAGGATAGTAGGTAAGATAATGATAATCCTAAAAAAATCCCACTTTTTAAAAATGAATATGGGATACCAAAAATATAGCATGAACAAATGGATTTAGGTGAGGAACATTAATATTGTCCATTTATAAGGATTCAAAGGGAACCTGTAATGGAAAAGGATTTGTGGGTTTCTACTGAATTTTAAATCACTATAGTGTGATTGGGGACACCAACTGTGAAGAGGGGACTGGGAGTTGATGAAATTGGGATATTTAATATTAGAATAGAAATATAGAATTTAAATCAGTAGACATAGAGTGATAGTGAATCTGGAGACATGGATGAGATGACTGTAAAAGGGGGGATAAGGATAGGGAGAAAGAAAGTCCAATGTAGAGGTTAGGATGTGGCGTAGCTGATGCATGGGTGGTGTGGTAGAGGCTACTTAATAGTTATCTAGAGAAGGGGAGATTGATGATGGAAGATGAGTAGTAGTGAATGTTAATTTGGATACCTATATTCCAAGAGGTGTGGTAGTGGATGAAGATGGGATAAATATAGATAATATAACATGCTATGTTATTGGTGATTGAGGGGAAGTATGGTCAGTTTTCAGGGGTGATTGAAGTTTGACATCATGAGATGATGGATGAAGATGGACTATAAGAAGATTTAATGATATGAATGAAATCATTATGGAAAATATTGAAGATTAAAAATGATAAATGTAGAGGCTGAAAATATATTCAAAATTAAAAAACATATATTAATTATATATTTTTATATTTATATAATGTGGAATGACTATGTAAGGAACCATCCATGGACAACTTGACAAGTCACCAAAAGGTCATCCACTATGTGGTGAGACAAGAAAGATAATATAATCATGTATAGAATTAAAAAAAATACATAAATCAAGATTACAATATGGATTAAATTGATAGAAAATGACCCATAAAACTCAATACAAATAGAGTAGCCTATAATTTTTGAATATTCAAGATAAACAGGTCTCCTTGTTTCAAATTATCACATCTAACCCATCCCACTATGAGAGAAACAAAAGACTAGAGAAGCCATCATAATACATGATTTCCTACCTTTACCTTGAGTTATCAAAAACAATGTCTAAAATATCCTAGAAGAAAATGTTGGATGTGTGGGAAAATCCCATTTGTATACCCACCAATGAATACATTAAATTTCTAATTCCAAGAATTTTTATGTACTAGATATAAAACAAAATATTGTGCATAATTCATTTTAAAAAATAAATAATTTGTAAAAAACTCCTTTTATTATTATAAAAACATACCATATCAACAAAATAGGAATATATATGGTATAAAATAAAAACATGTAAATTGTACATTTGAAAAATTATCCATGAAATAAAAATCCAAGTATACAATACAAAGAAATCCATTTGGTTTATAGAAAATGGGAATATATACTAGACATAAAAGTCATCTAAACTAGGCCAATGGAATAGATATCGAATCATACCATTGACTATTGATACCATAAAATCAACCCATGGTAATTTCAAAGACAATAGAGACACCTATGTCTATTTCTCGACAACCCTAAGATCCCTACTGTGCTATGTTTGTTCAAAATATTTTCAAAAACCATTATCACATTTAATTAGACCAGTATTTATTAAATAATATCCATTTCAACAAGAAAATATATAAAATAAAAATTTGGAGCAACATTCATAGATCTACATACCTAAAAAATCATGGAAACCTAACTACCATCGATAATAGGAATTTAGAAACCATGGATCATCCATTGATAGAAAAGGGCTGAAAAGAAACTAAAAAGGATCGACATAAAATTTCCATCGATCAAAAATATAAAATTGAAATGAAGACAATTAACCTACTAATATAGATGGAAACAATTAAGGAGAAAGATTACATACCTTGAGAGATGTATCATGACAACAGTAATGATGAATCACCAAACATGGTGACCTGGAAGGATATAAGGTCCCCATTATCATTTGGGATAGTTCCTAGGAAAACAAAGAGTATACTTCATCAAAATAAGAAATAAAATTATCCATTCATTATTTTAGAACTCACCTTCCCAAAAAAATATATGTTAGCATATCCATTAATTTCATATTATCCCTAATTAAACAAGCCATCAAAAATTACATCACCATGGATTAAAATATCTATCCTGACCATTTTATGATTTGTAAACATTTTTCAGCATAAAATGTTTATCACACATTGAACCAAACTCACAAGAACTACCCAGTGACCAATATAGGATCTGAAAATGGTTCATGACATGTATTTATCATACCGACAATGAATATCCCAGATTCTACACAAAATCCCATATAACATCTAGTATTCTTTGAACTAATGGAGAATCCCAAAAATCATTTTACAAACATATACATTGACACCAATAATTCAAATAACATATATCCTTGAAATTTATGTCATATTATATATAAATGACTATCCATTCTCAAGAATCCAACGATACCACCAACACATCGGGACACCCAAAAAAATGTAAAGGTATACCTAACGAAATTTAATTTGGTGTTTGAATATCCCAAAAATGAAAACATTATGTCCTTATAATTTCCTCATGATCCTATCCATTTAAAAATGGGATACCAATATTGCCTCATAAAAAATCAGCGCTCCCATTTCTCAAAGATATCCCTTTTACACATCCAAATTAAAATGCCTAAATGAATCCTTTTACCTAGAAACACTCTATGTCACATGATCTATAATATGAACTAGTTTATCAACCATATTGATATCGATCTCATGATCAACATCCTCCCAACCTTTCACATCGTAAGGATTTAATCTATACCTCCTTGGATGGGAAACATGAAACCCTCATGAATGGAATTAATATTATCCCATAATTAAAACTAAGAGGACACCTTTCCTTGTAATCCAAATATCTCAAAGGCACTCACAAACTTCCGTTCCATGTTATCTAACATACTAAACTGAAATTTTACTAAGGGAGGTGATATTATTTGAGTGACCCAATCACAAACGTCAAAATCCATTGAATTATGATGATAGTTTTCATATTATTTATGATGACTCTATATCAGGATAAATATCTTCCAAGTCAACGGCACCATCTCCATCGTCTCCTAAAAAATGATCATCCCAACCAAGGACTTCTCTTTATACACATCCCAACAAAAGAGAAATATACATGTCCTCCCCTATAAATCCATGAAGTGAATAATATTTACCAAATCCTAATAACTAGTTTTATAGGAACACTAAACAATAGTAAAATTATTTTCCAATGATTCACCAAAATCATGCACACAGTCTTGGATAATATCCTCAACAACCAGGTTACCCCTATTTATTTTTCCATCCATTTGAAGATGATAAGTTATGGTAAATTTCAACTGGTAACCCATTGGATCATACAAACCTTTCCAAAACCTAGATGTATTCTGTGGTTCCTTTTAGATATCATTATATAGGGAAACCCATCCAGTCTCACAATCTCTCAATCATTCAATCCCCAATATATTCACCCTTCATATCCTACTTAATATGTACTAAATGCACGGATTTAACGATTCAATCAATTATATCTGAAATCAAATGTAAAGACCCGTAAAATTGAAGGGAAATTTTTTCTTAATTTTCTTTAGAATTTTACAAGAGCGCGGTTTCTGACGGCACCTTATTCCGAGGCCCGGTGTGCCCGGAATCAATTTCCAAAGTTTGGCTCGGGTACATTCAGTGAACGAACGAGCGGGAATTTCTATATTTTGATCCGGTGCTCGGAATTGAAATCCGAGGGCACCGATGGAACCGTAGCGCCGATATACGCTTAGGAACTCCTGTTCTGGAGTTGTGTTCATGCGAGTGTTGATAATAAAAATTGTGGATGTTTACTTTGTAATAACACTACAATTTTTATTTTACCCTAAGTGATATCTCTTGTTGGAAGTTGGGTAACCACCCAACCTCCCATGGGAGGTTATGAGGGTGGTGGGGCCCACACGAACCCCACCCCTTCATATCCTCTAAAACCCCCTCAACTCCCACTTAAATTATGTTAACTTAAGTTATAAACCTATGACTTAAATGTAATGAGTTAATGAGGTGAGTTGTGTGTGGTTATTGAATTTCAAACCTTTGAAATTCAAAGAGGTTGGGTTGTGTGAATAAAATAAGAAAGAGTCTTATTTTATTTTGTTAGAAATTTTATCTCCTTGAGAGAGTAGGGAAGTCTTCTTCATCTTCTTCAAACTTAACGAAGAACGCGAAGAACGCCGTTCTTCAACGAAGAACTTCTCCGCCGAAGATCACGGTCTATCCGCGACGCCGTATCCGCGACGCGACGTACTTCTTCCGCGTCATCTCTTCCGCGACGGTTTTCCGCGACGAACGCCATCAGCAACGACTCTTCCTCCGATGTCAACGGAATCGACACCGATATTCCGCGACTACGTCAACGTGCGACTATCGAGGTAGGGGTTCTTGAGTTCGTTGTTTTCTTTTTATTTGTCATTCCTTAAGACTTGACGTGAACGCTCAAGTTCCGACGAAGAACGCCGCCCCGCTCTTCTTCGTCTTCCGTGTCAACGAGAGAGGACACCGCTTCTTCCTCGGACAACCTTCGTCGGCGTACAAGTATTCGCCAACGACGTGTCTCTTCGGACGCACCCCTTCGTCATCGGATTTGACGAACGGCTACCGCGACGTCGTCTTCCGCGGAACGTTGACAAATCTTCGAACCTTATACCAAGGTAGGGGATTGTTGTTTTTTGTATAGTTATTCTATTCTTGATCATGAATTTAGCAAGTCTAACGTGTGGCTGTGAATTATTTAAAGTTGCGTTATTATTTTAACGTGAGGGGGCCGGACCGCACGAACACGGCCGAACCCCCTCCATCGTCCTTGCTTATTCTTGCAGGTGGAAGCAAGTGGCGTGGTGCCGTCGCACCACGCGGATAATCGTGCAAATATTTTGTGCGGCGCCGTCGCGCCACGCCGAGGAAGAATCTTCAAGAACGCGACGCTGTCGCGCCGCGTTGAAAAGAAATCAAGGCACGGCGAAGGGGCGCGGTGTCGTCGCACCGTGCCGGACGACGAACACCGCAGCCGGTTCCGGGCCGCGGCGGGACGAGGAGACCGCGGCCGGTTCCGGGCCGCGGCGGAAGAGAAGACCGGCGGCCGGGCCGCCGGCGTCGGAAGCCGAAGGGGGGACAGGAATTTCCGGTCCCGTTTGAGAAAACCGGCCGGCCAGCTGGCTGGCCAGATGTCATTAAAACCGGGGGAATTAATCCCCCGGCCTTCACATAAAACCCCCCTCTTTATGAGGGGGGAGCGGTTCCCTTGAGTGGGGGTAGGAGGCCCCCCCGGTTTTCCATGAAGCGGGCCCCCAGGAGGGGGGCCGTTGTTTGACAAAACGGCGCGGCATAGCCGCGCCGCCAATTGAAGAAGCGGGGGCTTGATTGCCCCCCGCGTGCCCACCTCGTGCGGCGCCAGGCGCCAAGCCGCCGCGGCCTCCCGCGCCGCCGCGCCGCCGCCGCGCCGCCCCAGGGGGGGGGGTGGTCGGGCCGGGTTGGCCCGGACCCGGACCCCCCCGTTTCGAACCAGACACGGTCTTTTGGCCATAACATGAGCCTCGGACCTCCGATTGAAGAACCGTCTGCGGCAACGCGATCATTGGATCGAGAAGGTCGTTTTGGTATATCGCACTCAAGGTTTCGGACTACATTGAGTTCGGCCGGGTTGGTTCGTTCACGAAACCAACCGGGCCTTCGGAGCGGAAACGCTCATATCTTGAGCTACGGACATCCGATTGACGTGTCGTCAGCCGTGTTGTGTTCCTCTTAGTGAGACGGATCTTTTGGCATACTCAGCCCGAGGTTTGGACGTAGGTGGAGTACGGTCGGGTTGGTTTTGCCTTAAAAACCAACCGGGCCCTGGAGACGAAAATGCCAATAACTCTCAGACCGGGCGTCCGATCGACGCACCGTCTATTGCGTTGAGTTCCTGTTTACGATACGAAACCTTTGGTATCCTTCGCCCGAGTTTTGGATACTGTTAGTAGTGGCCGGGTTGGATCGCACCCGAAATCCAACCGGGCCCCTGGAACGGGAAAGCTGATATCTTTCAGACAGGACGTCCGTTTGACGAACCGTCAGCGGCGTTGGTGGTTACGTTGAGTAACGGTCCCTTTGAGTATACCCTTTGGGAGTTCAGGGTACAGTTGTGATATGGCCGGGATTGGTTCGTACTCGAAACCAACCGGGCCCCTGGGACGAAAAGGCTAATAACTCACAGACCGGGCGTCCGAACGACGTGCCGTCTGTTGTGTTGAGACCCCTGTGACGAGACGGTCTTTTGAGTTACTTCTTTGCGGGACTTTGTGATACTTGGAGTATCGACCAGTAGCTCGTGGAGAGGACCCTCCCGGAGACGAGCGTGCAGAGTACGGAGACCGTGTAGCCGGCTGAGACCTGACGACTGCTTGACCGACACGACTTGCAGTGAGTCGACTAGCCCAGTGGACGGAGCGCCCGGTATTTGGCGGCAGACCCACGGCGGACGGAGCGCCTGGTAGTTGGCAGCAAACCCGCGGTACTCGACAGGAGGAGTACCTCAGTAGGCTATTTGGGTGAGCGCCCGGTATTTGGCGACAGACCCTCAGCGGACGGAGCGCCTGGTAGTTGGCCGCAAACCTGCAGTACTCGACAGGAGGAGTACCTCAGCAGTCTTAGGTTAGTGAGCGGCGGCCTCGGAGTCGTGACAGGACCACTGTACACTCTAGAGACGGAGCTCTTCAGCAGTTACGGTTTCGATAATGAAATTCCTGGTTTGAGCTGATACTTTTGACCTTGTGTTTACCTCATGATTGAGATGGGTTACTTGCTAACTTTGGTATATGTATGGGCATATACACGGGTAGTGGTTATCCGTTGTTTTCACAATCCTTTTGTTTCCTCATGATTGAGGTGGGTTACTTGATAACTTAGGTATATGTATGGGCATATACCTAAGTAGAGGTTATCTGTTGAGATCTTCTATGTGGTTATCCTTGTTGGTTTAGTGAGACCTTGAGGGTCTCGGGGTCCCTACTGAGTATCGTTATACTCACCGCTGCACGGGCTTTGCCCGCACTACGTTGTGTTGGTTGCAGACGACGGACAACGTTGACCTTAGCTGAGGCTTGCAGAGCGGGACGGTACCCGGAGGTGGACTGCTGGGTGGAACGTGCTCGGAGCGGACGGCGGGACCCGTGGAGCAGAGGAGCTATCTATGCCCACCCTTCAGGTGGGATTTCCTGTGGACAGCTCGGAGTAGCGACTTTTACTTTTCAGTTGCTGTTTTCCCTTTCGAGTTGTACTTTACTTTCAGTTTGGGTTTGTATTCTGGCCCTTTTTCTTTTCCGCACTTTCAGTTGTACTCTGCTTTTGTTTAGTGTTTACTTTCCGCTTGTTTACTCTGTGGTGTTTGTTTACTTTACAAAGGCAATGCCTTCCCTTTTTACCGGGATTTACGCCTTGGTGCTAGTCACCAGCCCCTGGCCTATGGAAGGCGGGCTTGGGGTAGTCACGGCACGGACCCCGAGGGCGGGTCGTGACAAATTGGTATCAGAGGTGGTACCCAGCCTTAAGTGCGCGGTGCACTGCCTGGGTTGAGATGTAGGGCCCACAACGAGGGTGTTGTGCCCTTAAGGGGGGGGGGTGATTGTAACATCCCCAAATGACAAAGGGTTAAATGACTAAATGATATGGCTCATGTCAACAAGGTGCACCTTCCTTTTCGGGAGCCTATCTGATTAGAACTCCACAGTTAAGCGTGCTTGGCCTGGAGTAGTGATCAGGATGGGTGACCTCCTGGGAAGTCTCCCAGGATGTGTGTGAGTGGGGACAAAGCACACTAGAAAGGACAAGTGTTGGCCTGTGGGGACTATCATTAGTCAGATGACCCGTTCAGTTATGTGGGTGGACCCTGGGGTGGGCCCCACATGTCTGCGGGGGCAACTGGTGGTACCTGGTGGGCCACTACCCGACGGCCATGTTAAGGCGGGGTGGTTGTGCTGTCACGGTGACCCGGTTGTCACAATTGGTATCAGAGGAGTTCGGTTCTACCGCAGAACTTATAACTCTGATGTTTCTTTCTGTGAAGAAATAGTGTTGAGAGTACCGAGTGTGGTTTTCAGTTCAGGGAGTTCAGTGTTGGTGCGGGCGGCCGACGTATCCATACACTAAGACCCTGACAACTGATTTCCGACTTTGTGCACAAAAACACTGATTGTGTGTGTGTTTTCAAAGGTTTTCCCCCTTAAAACAGCTCAAACCAGGTCAGCTCACCAGGTATAACCGTTTGATCGTGTTACGTTGTTTCTTTCAGGATGCCTTTTCTCGGACGACCAGTTAGAGCCCAGAGGGATGTGCGTGCTGACAGCCTGTCGAGTGACGAGGCTTCGGTACAGGGCCCTCTTGCAGTTGAGGCGCCAGCGGAGGCACCAGCGGTACTACCATACGTTGGGCCACCGATGCCTCCAGCCCCAGCAGTAGACGATGCTCGACGCTTGAGTGCGCTGCATGAGTTCCAGCGCCAGAGGCCACCCAGGTTCAGGGGAGAGACGGAACCGCAGGTGGCTGAGGATTGGCTGGAGGCTGTGGTGGGAGTCTTCAGGCTAGTGGGGACGCCATCAGACTTCATGGTGACCTTTGCTGCCAGCCTTCTTCAGGCAGCAGCAGGCAGGTGGTGGAGCCACTTGTTCCAGTTTTGCGATGGGATGGCTTTCACATGGGAAGACTTTGAGACCTTCTTCAGGGTGGAGTTTGTGCCAGTAGCTCTACACCCCGAGCGTGTTCAGGAGCTGCTGCCTTTGCCGCGTGTTTTTCGATCAGAAGTCGAGTCATCTGTGGGCAGTAGACAGATGATGCAGAGGTCCAGGAGGACCAGACCAGCAGTTGGGCGATCTCGGGTTTTAGGACCGGTGGTGCGAGGCACCCGGAGAGGGAACAGAGCTAGCCGTGCAAGGAGCAGGTTGTGTTACTCATGCCATGGAAAGGGTCACCTGGCACGTGACTGTCCGACTCCTCGATCCGCAGGCTTTGGGGGATCCACCGAGGATGAGGCAGCGACAAATGCTTGAGCAACAGTAAAGCAGGTGGACTGGAGAGGAACTAGTGGATACGTCTCTTGTACTTCTAGTTCCATGTTGATGTTGTTTTTGTGTAGCATCATTGTATTATGAGCTGCAATAATAAAAGACGCATACTTTGTGATGTTTTCATTCCTGTCCTCTTTTGTAATGTTACTAAGAGGTTCTAGTTGACTGTTGACTTGACCCTCACTTTTGAGACATCTACTGGAGGAGACCAGTTACCACACACTGATGCCGACAGTGTGACTCAACCCTTGGAGGCGAGAGTAACGGTTGGATCTCTTGGTAGTAGCGTCGAGGCCTTACGACGTCATCCTTGGTATGGATTAGTATCATCCATGTTAGGATTGACTGTATTAGGCAATAATGTGGTTCATCCTGGGGATGAGACCAGATTTCTCTTATCGGCAAAGAAGAAATCTTGCAGCTTTTGTGGGACCGAAGGTGGTCTGGGCCACGACAGAGAAGGTCCAGGTCATCCAGGAGCGGATGAGGACAGCTCAGAGCCATCAAAAGTCATATGCTGACAGGAGGCGGAGGCCACTAGAGTTCGAGGATGGCGACCACGTCTTCTTGCGGGTCCCACCTCGACGTGGTATTCGGAGATTTGGCCGAGGCGGCAAGTTATCTCCGCGCTCCAACGGACCTTTCTAGGTTCTCAGCTGGGTAGGCGAGGTGGTTTACCGTTTGGCCCATCCACTTCAGTTGCACTAGGTGCACGACGTTTTCCACATATCCCAACTGAGTAGATACGTGCTCGACCCCTTCGCATATCATCTTGACCATGGGGAGCTTGACGTTGACGATGGGGCGACTTTTACGGAGGTTCCGGTGGAGATAGAGGATCGACAGGATCGAGTCTTGCATGGGAGATCGATTCCTCTTGTGCGCATCAGATGGCAGCACGGGAATCTCCAGGAGAGCACATGGGAGCGGAAGGCTCAGATGCGTGCTCAGTACCGCTTGTTTCCCTAAGTTTGTAGTGAAGCTTTACGGGGACGTAAAGCCCTGTGGTGGGAGTAATGTAAAGACCCGTAAAATTCAAGGGAAATTTTTTCTTAATTTTCTTTAGAATTTTACAAGAGCGCGGTTTCTGACGGCACCTGATTCTGAGGCCCGGTGTGCCCGGAATCAATTTCCGAAGTTTGGCTCGGGTACGTTCAGTGAACGAACGAGCGGGAATTTCTAACTTTTGATCCGGTGCTCGGAATTGAAATCCGAGGGCACCGATGGAACCGTAGCGCCGGTATACGCTTAGGAACTCTTGTTCTGGAGTTGCTTTCATGCGAGTGTTGATAATAAAAATTGTGGATGTTTACTTTGTAATAACACTACAATTTTTATTTTACCCTAAGTGATATCTCTTGTTGGAAGTTGGGTAACCACCCAACCTCCCATGGGAGGTTATGAGGGTGGTGGGGCCCACACAAACCCCACCCCTTCATATCCTCTAAAACCCCCTCAACTCCCACTTAAATTATGTTAACTTAAGTTATAAACCTATGACTTAAATGTAATGAGTTAATGAGGTGAGTTGTGTGTGGTTATTGAATTTCAAACCTTTGAAATTCAAAGAGGTTGGGTTGTGTGAATAAAATAAGAAAGATTCGTATTTTATTTTGTTAGAAATTTTATCTCCTTGAGAGAGTAGGGAAGTCTTCTTCATCTTCTTCAAACTTAACGAAGAACGCGAAGAACGCCGTTCTTCAACGAAGAACTTCTCCGCCGAAGATCACGGTCCATCCGCGACGCCGTATCCGCGATGCGACGTACTTATTCCGCGTCATCTCTTCCGCGACGGTTTTCCGCGACGAACGCCATCGACAACGCCTCTTCCTCCGACATCAAAGGAATCGACACCGATATTCCACGACTACGTCAACGTGCGACTATCGAGGTAGGGGTTCTTGAGTTCGTTGTTTTCTTTTTATTTGACATTCCTTAATACTTGACGTGAACGCTCAAGTTCCAACGAAGAACGCCGCCCCACTCTTCTTCGTCTTCCGTGTCAACGAGAGAGGACACCGCTTCTTCCTCGGACAACCTTCGTCGGCGTACAAGTATTCGCCAACGATGTGTCTCTTCGGACGCACCCCTTCGTCATCGGATTTGACGAACGGCTACCGCGACGTCGTCTTCCGCGGAACGTTGACAAATCTTCGAACCTTATACCAAGGTAGGGGATTGTTGTTTTTTGTATAGTTATTCTATTCTTGATCATGAATTTAGCAAGTCTAACGTGTGGCTGTGAATTATTTAAAGTTGCGTTATTATTTTAACGTGAGGGGGCCGGACCGCACGAACACGGCCGAACCCCCTCCATCGTCCTTGTTTATTCTTGCAGGTGGAAGCAAGTGGCGTGGTGCCGTCGCACCACGCGGATAATCGTGCAAATATTTTGCGCGGCGCCGTCGCGCCACGCCGAGGAAGAATCTTCAAGAACGCGACGTCGTCGCGCTGCGTTGAAAAGAAATCAAGGCACGGCGAAGGGGCGCGGTGCCGTCGCACCGCGCCGGACGACGAACACCGCGGCCGGTTCCGGGCCGCGGTGGGATGAGGAGACCGCGGCCGGTTCCGGGCCGCGGCGGAAGAGAAGACCGGTGGCCGGGCCGCCGGCGTCGGAAGCCGAAGGGGGGACCGGAATTTCCGGTCCCGTTTGAGAAAACCGGCCGGCCAGCTGGCCGACCGGATGTCATTAAAACTGGGGGAATTAATCCCCCGGCCTTCACATAAAACCCCCCTCTTTATGAGGGTGGAGCGGTTTTCTTGAGGGGGGGTAGGAGGCCCCCCCGGTTTTCCATGAAGCGGGCCCCCAGGAGGGGGGCCGTTGTTTGACAAAACGGCGCGGCATAGCCGCGCCGCCAATTGAAGAAGCGGGGGCTTTATTGCCCCCCGCGTGCCCACCTCGTGCGGCGCCAGGCGCCAAGCCGCCGCGCCGCCCCAGGTGGGGGGGGGGGGTCGGGTCGGGTTGGCCCGGACCCGGACCCCCCCGTTTCGAACCAGACACGGTCTTTTGGCCATAACTTGAGCCTCGGACCTCCGATTGACGAACCGTCTGCGGCAACACGATCATTGGATCGAGACGGTCGTTTTGGTATATCGCACTCAAGGTTTCGGACTACTTTGAGTTCGGCCGGGTTGGTTCGTTCACGAAACCAACCGGGCCTTCGGAGCGGAAACGCTCATATCTTGAGCTACGGACGTCCGATTGACGTGTCGTTAGCCGTTTTGTGTTCCTCTTAGTGAGACGGATCTTTTGGCATACTCCGCCCGAGGTTTGGACATAGGTGGAGTACGGTCGGGTTGGTTTTGCCTTAAAAACCAACCGGGCCCTGGAGACGAAAATGCCAATAACTCTCAGACCGGGCGTCCGATCGACGCCCCGTCTGTTGCGTTGAGTTCCTGTTTACGATACGAAACTTTTGGTATCCTTCGCCCGAGTTTTGGATACTGTTAGTAGTGGCCGGGTTGGATCGCACCCGAAATCCAACCGGGCCCCTGGAACGGGAAAGCTGATATCTTTCAGACAGGACGTCCGTTTGACGAACCGTCAGCGGCGTTGGTGGTTACGTTGAGTAACGGTCCCTTTGAGTATACCCTTTGGGAGTTCAGGGTAAAGTTGTGATACGGCCGGGATTGGTTCGTACTCGAAACCAACCGGGCCCCTGGGACGAAAAGGCTAATAACTCACAGACCGGGCGTCCGATCGACGCGCCGTCTGTTGCGTTGAGACCCCTGTGACGAGACGGTCTTTTGAGTTACTTCTTTGCGGGACTTTGTGATACTTGGAGTATCGACCAGTAGCTCGTGGAGCGGACCCTCCCGGAGACGAGCGTGCAGAGTACGGAGACCGTGTAGCCGGCTGAGACCTGACGACTGCTTGACCGACACGACTTGGAGTGAGTCGACTAGCCCAGTGGACGGAGCGCCCGGTATTTGGCGGCAGACCCACGGTGGACGGAGCGCCTGGTAGTTGGCAACAAACCCGCGGTACTCGACAGGAGGAGTACCTCAGTAGGCTATTTGGGTGAGCGCCCTGTATTTGGCGACAGACCCTCAGCGGACGGAGCGCCTGGTAGTTGGCCGCAAACCCGCAGTACTCGACAGGAGGAGTACCTCAGTAGTCTTAGGTTAGTGAGCGGCGGCCTCGGAGTCGTGACAGGACCACTGTACACTCTAGAGACGGAGCTCTTCAGCAGTTACGGTTTCGATAATGAAAATCCTGGTTTGAGCTGAGACTTTTGACCTTGTGTTTACCTCATGATTGAGATGGGTTACTTGCTAACTTTGGTATATGTATGGGCATATACCCGGGTAGTGGTTATCCGTTGTTTTCACAATCCTTGTGTTTCCTCATGATTGAGATGGGTTACTTGATAACTTAGGTATATGTATGGGCATATACCTAAGTAGAGGTTATCTGTTGAGATCTTCTATGTGGTTATCCTTGTTGGTTTAGTGAGACCTTGAGGGTCTCGGGGTCCCTACTGAGTATCATTATACTCACCCCTGCACGGGCTTTGCCCGCACTACGTTGTGTTGGTTGCAGACGACGGACAGCGTTGACCTTAGCTGAGGCTTGCAGAGTGGGACGGTACCCGGAGGTGGACTACTGGGCGGAACGTGCTCGGAGCGGACGGCGGGACTCGTGGAGCAGAGGAGCTATCTATGCCCACCCTTCAGGTGGGATTTCCTGTGGACAGCTCGGAGTAGCGGCTTTTACTTTTCAGTTGTTGTTTTCCCTTTCGAGTTGTACTTTACTTTCAGTTTGGGTCTGTATTCTGGCCCTTTTTCTTTTCCGCACTTTCAGTTGTACTCTGCTTTTGTTTAGTGTTTACTTTCCGCTTGTTTACTCTGTGGTGTTTGTATACTTTACAAAGGCAATGCCTTCCCTTTTTACCGGGATTTACGCCTTGGTGCTAGTCGCCATCCCCTGGCCTATGGAAGGCGGGCTTGGGGTAGTCACGGCACAGACCCTGAGGGTGGGTCGTGACATCAAATCCCTACCATAAGGATTATTTGTTAAAAACTAATAAAATCCACCGAAATGTAGGCCCATACTCATACTAAAATGTGTATGGAATGAAACAATCCCACGTGCCTTTGATATTCCTCCATGATTCTCTGTCAAGTAAGACATTGTGATACAAAATATGCAATTGATTGCCTCATCCTTAGAAACTAATACTAACATCTCAATCCATGATACTTTTTTATAGTATATGGGTGTTTCAATCAACAAAAATGGTTTCAAATATCCATCAACTCTTGCTTATGGGAAATCAGAATAGCCAACATGCTACTGAATCCCAAAGCTCCACTAAGAGACTGAGACAACTCAGTTAAGGTATCCCTACATTAAAGGATTATACTAAAGTGTTTTATGTCATTTTCAATCCCATTCTTAATCTATAACCACTCATAGAAAGAATATTCATCTCTCATCAAAGATAATAACACTACTAACCAACCTCTTCCACTACCAATCTCATCATTGGAAACAAACTCATCATAGAACACTCTTCAACAAATTATTTAACAAATTGTGTTTATATTTTTCTTATCAATGCATCAGTGACCATATTCCAATTTACAAGACGTTAAGGAATATCAAAATACAATATTTAAAGATAATCTACCCATTTCCTCTTTCACAAGATCAGATATCACTAATAAAAAATATTTGTATCGATATTATGATCATAATATATTGTAAACCACATCCTAATGAGATAGTGATTCATTATTTTGAGTGAATTGGTAACCAATAATAACATAATATCATGGATAGGGTACTTCCTACCATGATGGGGTAACTTATGAGATCTATAGGATACAAATATTCTCACATGTATCAATACACACAAAAAACCCATTCTATAAACTTCATAGAAAACATCATAACTTGAACTCGATTTTGAATGAATCAAAATTGGGACTGAATTCAATCTCCATATTTATATATAAAAAGTATATAAGATACTTCTCTTTCCACTAATAATTTAATTCATTGTAGGGTAATACTATCAGAAGACATTAAATATTAGAGAAATCTATAAAAACCACATGAAATAACCATCCAATCCCATGATGCTTCAGATCTCAAACACATTTATGGGGAAATCCTAGTAAATAACTACAAGTTCATGTTTACAATCCACTGAGACCTCCCTCTACGATATAAAATATCCCAAAAATAATTAATTATTAACTCAAAATCTAAAATTTAGACATATTTCCATATATATTGTGTTCTCTTAATGTTATGTGAATAATACCAAAAAATGTCTAAGTTCTCCCAATTTTAATTAAAATAAACAAAAATATCATCCAAGAATACCACTAAAAAGAGTATAATAAGAGGGAGGATCTAGTTCATCATATCAATAAACACCACAATAGAGTTAGTTAGTCTAAATGAAAAAATGAAAAAATAAAAATGACCATACCAGCTCCAAAATGTTGTCTTAGGTGTATCCTATTCATGGACTCTCAACTAGTGGTACCCTAACCACGGGTAAATCTTTGAAAACAAATGATCCCCTATTTGTTGATAAATGAGATCATCATGTTATATGAATACAAAATTTGATCTTGATTTTCACTTAATAGAAAATTTAATTGTTAATAAATTTCGTTATAATTTTTTATTTCATATTAACAAAGAGAACTGGTTATTACCATGATGTTATTCTAGGATGAATTGATACATTATCCAAGAGTTCCATAATCTAGATTTTATGTTATACAAACCCAGATATTTTAATACCATAATATGATATAGAAATGGAATTCCTTCTAGGGAATAGGTCATTTAAAAACATTACCACTTTCTGTTGTGGTAAACCAAAAAAACCATTCATAAGGGCATCAGGGTATAGACACTCTTCCACATATAGCTGACTTCTTATATGATGGTAAAAAATATCAGGAAACTTCTCTAAAAATATAAGGTTATTACCAAAGAATATGGAACAAAATCCCCATCCATTCCAAGTATAGAGTCCCAATAACCCTAAAAACATGATTGACCCCATTAGTAGAAAATATCTAAACATAAAGATGATAATAGTTTAACTATGGTATAACACTAATAATTTTATACATTCCTATAATCATTTAAAAAAATCATGATTGAGCACTAATAAGTCCCACACCACAACAATGGAGTTTATCACTACCAAACATATCGGACACATGAAACCCAATATTGAACTTTTTATAAAACACATTTAATATTACAAAAAGAATGTTATAAGTTAAGAATTTAAACCCAGCACATCAAATAACATTGATGATATAAAAATGTGTAGCACATATATCAAATAATGTTATAACCATAGAAGAATAAATAAAACCCATACCTATAATTATTGTTGGGTATTTTTATAATTATTAAAGTGCATACTCTACTTTACAATGATACTAGGTATTATTGTATTCCTTTGATTTATTAGCCACAAGAACATCCAGTTTAGCCTGAGGATAAAACCCACAACCCATAGAATCATTAGTTTCAACCATTGATACCTTGAGGAATGAAGACCTAACCTTACATCCTTGATATATCCTATGACAAAAACCATTCATATGGACAGATTGTAGGAAATGATGACATGTCATGGGAGCCTCCATACCACTTGTCTTGGTTTGGCCAGTTCCCCCCACAATGGTGTTAGAAAATCTTCCACTGTCAAGAAGAAGATCTTCAAAATAGTATTAAAGAAAACATGATATAGTTCAAATCCTTTTTTTCAAAAGATACAACGTGGATACAAACGGTACCAACTAATGCTCCCACCAAACCTACCATCCTTGTTATATTTGTCTCATCCAATGTTAATTTTTCAACTGACCCTATAAAGGGCTGAGGCACATGATAATAAATGTTGTCCAAATACCATGAATCAGTCCCAAATCAATCATCCAAGACTTTATGTACTCATTAGTGACATTCTCAAGATCCAAATGCATCATCTTATAAAAATATCTATAATAATCTATAATGGTATACTCCCATTTCTCCAAGTATCGAAACTCTTTGGTTTTCACTATAGGTATTGTATTATGGTAAAATAACCGATTAAATATTTTATTGAAAGAAGACCATGTATGATCCTTATGCAACATAGTTGGCACAATCTATTCCCACAATATATTTTTTAGTCCCTCAAGCATATACATTGAAAAACCTAGTATATATTCCCTTGTATTCTTAAAAAATCTAATGAAATTATTTGTCTTATCATGAAATTATTCATATAATTATTGTCAATTTTCACCATAGAAGTTAGGTGGATCCTTCTTTATAAATTCATTATTGCGATCCACTTCTCATTATGGGTTCTTAAAACCTACATGACCAAGAGTCTAAATAATATTGGTTATAGCGTATAAAAAATAATGATTAACTATAATGATTTTCAATGAAACCATTCTTGTATCTTCCACTCCCATTTTTGAATATCTCTTCTAGGATCCTTTTTTTAACTATAAGAATAAGAAAAAACTATCATGGGAAGATTCCAAAATCATAGGACCAACTCTCAGAATTCATATCAAGGATTTAAAATGATAAAAAATTATATCTATTAATAATTACTCAAACATTGATTACAACATAAGAAGAGTAAAATTTCATTTAAATAACCATCACATATACTTCATTCAAATGACCTCAAACACCAAGTCTCAATCTTGATAAAAATATTAGGCCTACTCAGGGTAACTCAAGTTCAGGAGTATATATTAGCTGTCCTAGAACCATCCCACACATACTAACTAAATTCAAAATATCCTAGCTTCTTTTTAAAATTGATGCAAAACCAATCATAGGTATTTTTGACACACTTCATGATGATTATACATATAATAACAATTTTTAGTAAACTATCCTAGGTTAACTAAATAATTTGCCAAAGGTGGTCTACCATGTGGTGAGGTAAAAAAAGATAATAACACCGTGTCCATATGTGACCAATAGTAAGCTACATACTATAATATGATGAAGGAAACAAAGGACAAGAGAAACTATTATTCTACATAATGAAATTACATTTCCCTATGTCTAAAAAAGATGGTTTAAAACTAACCAATATAAAAATTAGTTTTTGAAGACAAATCCCTATAGCATACAAGTGTTAGTGTAGGAAAAAACATTAATAAAAAACATAAAACTATATTTAGGAAACTTGTGTTATTATATTGATATGGAATAATAATATTTGACCAATAGTAAAATGCATACTATAATATGAAGAAGGAAACAAAGGACAAGATAAACTATTATTAAAAATGATGACATTACCTTTCCCTATGACTAAAAAAACATGGTCTAGAACAAACCAATATAAAAAGTAGTTTTCGAGGAAAAACACCTATAGGATAAAACCAAGAAATTCATACATGTTCTAATACTACGGATTCATAAGATCATTATTAAAAAAATCATGTTTCTGATTAAATTTAATATATAAAATCATATTTAAACAATTTCTCTGATATTAATAGTCATACAGTATCCAATAAATATAAATATATCAATTAAAAATTATAAATAATTAAACTAAACAACTACAAAAATATCTGAGATATTAACCATCATGTGATAAACAATGTATAACATAAAAATCACACAATTTGTGCTCTAGAATTTGGGAATTTGTACTATAATGAGAATAAAACACTCTTAATTATCCATTACCCGGTCTTAACATAGTCTTTTGATATCACAAAACCAATCCCTTGTGGTTCGAAGACTGATATTGTGGTTCTGAATTCCTATCACTGAGAACTAGATCAATATGAAATGGAGCTTCTCTTCAGTCTCTTTATAAATAACTGCAGCATAGTTATATCGTAACATGTGTTTTGTTTTATGAATCAAATATAATACATGGATTATGTTAGTCAATGAACATTAAGTGATACCCTCAATTAAAAAACTCAATTCCATTATAATAAGTGGTATTGTTTTCATTAGAGGACATTGAAATAAAAAAAGAAAACATGAGAATAAATTCCTTAAGGGGAGTAAAATCTGAAAGGGATATAAAGGAAACTAAAAATATAAAAAAGAAATTTTATAAACATATCACTATGTAATAACTCTAAGGGGGTATTTTTAATGGGAACAGTAAACGAGTTGTTGATTTCCATAATAGAAAATAAAACAACTTCAATTTTTATATTTATAAATAATAATTAAGGGTTTCAATATATGACAAAAAAGTTGTTAACATAGAAAATATCATGAATATGTATCATAAAATCCTATACTTGAATATTAATTCCTAATGATGGTTATTCCTTAGTTCCCCTATATATTAATATGTTCACATTACACCAATATAAATATAAAAATAAAACAATTTACCCTTAACACATCCATATATAAAAAAGTAACTGATAAATGGAACACTACCAACTATATAAATTAGTCAAGTAAGAAAGGTACTCAGAATGGGATCATATCAATTTTTATCCTTCAAACTAATTTAAATTAAAAAAATAAATTTTTTTAGATCATCAATGAATATAAAAAATATTCGAACATGAAAATTAATATTTATTTATATAATATAGTATAATAATAATAATATATTAAAAAATTGTATGTAATCAAGGAAATTTTAGTTTTATTATAGGTTTTCTGTATCGTTAAAAAATTATTATTAATGTTATCATTTTTTATATCTATGTAATAAAAACAATTCACCATAATGAATTTTAAAATAATAAAACATTATTAAATAGATTATATGTACATTTCTGACACCTGATATGGAAATAAGTTTATAGATGTGATTATTATAAGTGATATATACTATAATAAGTGATATTATAAAATGACATCATATATATGAATTACTGCATTGTTGGTAATAAAAGTTAATTTTGTATGAAATGAAAGTATCATCTCTAAAAGGTGTGTTATATTCATAACACATGGTTATAAGATGACTCTATTCTCAACATCATATTTTCATCACGGTTCACCCTAAAAAAACATACAATGAAAAAACACATAATAAATAAAAAGGGGAAAATTGATGAATATTAAATAACAAATAACAAACCAAAAATTAGTAACACGGCAAACAATAATATAGAAAGGATATATAATATTAAAATCTGAACATAAAAATAAATAGATGAATCATAAATCCATGATCAAAAGTTTCATTTGGGCCCACTAAAAAGGGTAATTATAAGTTCATTTTTGTAATTAAATAAATCCATATGTCCTGTGAATAGAATAATTATTGGGAGAATGTAGAATATGAAAGAAACAATTGTCAGAAAATAAACAATATGTGATGTTATATTTATACCACCTTTTTAACACTTGAATATATGTTTTCATAAAATTTTCTGTATGGTTCGCCATAAAATAATATATAAAACATCCAAAAAATACAGATTATGAGAAAAAAATTGGAATATATAATATAACCAAAATAAAATGTAAATAAATAACATTATGGGCATATAAATACGTAATAGAAAAGGAAAATAATAACATGGAATGAACATATAAATAAATAATAGAGGAGAAATATAAATAAATCGTACACACTCCCATGTTTAAATGATATATATGGGTCTTCTAACAAGAGTATTTATAATGTTCATCGAATTAATAACTATGATACTAATATGAAACATAAGGGATACACATAAATAATATAGGCAACAAATAGGGGATGACATATATGTTTAAAATAATAATATGTTTTTGGTTAGTAGAACTAATAGAAAATGATGAGAAGAAATATTTAGGTAAAGGGAATATGAACAAAACCTAACATGGAAATTATTAAAATACATATATATTGATTTCACCTTGAAAATAGATAGTTATATTTTAGAAAAAATATTAAAATGAAAACTAAAAAAATTAGGGGAAAAATTTATTCTAAATAAAAAATCGGTTTACAGGTAGAATATTATCAATAAATTTACACATGGAAGGAAGGAAAATTATTTATGATTATGTATTTTGTATGGGCCTTAATTCAGAAAAAAATATTATTTTTTTGGGATTCTATATATATAACTAAGATAACATTAAAAGAATACTTATGAGAGTCATACTATTGAAAATAAGAGTAATTGAAACCCATTGGTTGTAGAACCGATACTCCCTTAAGATAATTCATTAGAGGAGGTGGGGACTTATAGTTTCAAAAACCATATCATTGAGTATATTGAATAATAGTAGGTAAGATGATGAGAATCCTAAAAAAATTCCCAATTTTTAAAAATGAAGATGTGATACCAAAAATATTTCATGAACATACAGATTTAGGTGAGTAACATAAATATTGAAGTTTTATAAGGATTCTAATAGAACCTGTAATGGAAGAGGATTCGTGGGTCTCTATAGATTTTGAAATCCCTATTGTGTGTTTGAGAACACCAAATGTGAAGTGGGGAGTGGGAATTGTTTAAATTGGGAGATTTAATATTAGAATAGAAATAGGGAATGGAAATCAAAAGTCATGGAGGGATAATGAATTTGGCGAAATGTATGAGATGATTAAAAAAGGGGAGATAAGGATGGGGAGGAAGAAACTCCAATGTATATGTTAGGAGGTGGTGTATCTAATGGATGGGTGGTGTGGTAGAGGCTACATGACGGGGATCTGGAGAATGGGATACTGATTATGGATGATGAGGAGTAGTGAACAATAATTTGGATTCCTATAGTCCATGAGGTGTGGAAGTGTATAGAGATGGGATAAATTTAGATGATATAATAGGATATGTTATTGGTTATTGAGGGGAGGTATGGTAAGTTTTTATAGGTGATGGAAGGTTGACTTCATGAGAGGATGGATGAGGATGGACTATAGGAAGATTTAATGATGTGAATGAAAAATTCATGCCAAATTTGGAAGTGTAAAAATGATAAACGTGGAGGCTGAAAATATATTTGAGACAAAAAACAAATATGAATTATATATTTTTATATTTATATATACTGGAATGGCTATGTAATGAACCATCCATGGCCAACTAGATAAGTCACCAAAAGGTTATCCACTACGTGGTGAGGCAACAAAGATAACCGAAACATGATTAGAATATAACAAAAAAAATACATAAATAAAGATTACAATGTGGATTAAATAGATAGATAATGACCCATTAAACTCAATATAAATATAATAATCTAGAATTTATGAATATATAAGAAAAATAGTTTTCTAGGTGACCAACTGTCACCTCCAACCCGTCCTAGTGTGAGTGAAACAAATGACTAGTGAAGCCGACACAATAAATGATTTCCCGCCTTTTCCTTGAGCACTAAAAACCCATGTCTAAAAAAACCCAAAAAAAAAGTTGTATGTGAGAGAAAATACCATTAGTATACCCACCAATTAATACATTAACATTCTAATACCAAGATTTTTTACATTTTAGATCTAAAAAAAATCTTGTTCATAATTATTTTTAAGAAATAATATGATATGTAAATAATTAATTTTATTTGTATAATAACAAACAATATCCACAAAATAAGAGTATATATAGTATAAAAGAAAAACAAGTAAACTAAACATTTGAGAAATTATCCATAATGTAAAATACAGTGTATACAATAAAATTTAGTCTTTTTTATTTCTATAAAATAGTAATATATACTAGAAATAAAAGGCATCTAAACTAGGCCTATGAAACTGATATTGAGTCCTTCCAATGCCTATTATTACAACAAAATCATCCCTTAGTCATTACACAAACAATAGGGTCACCTATGTCTATTTCCCAACACACCTAAGGTTCCCAATGTGCTATGTTTGTTAAAAACCTTTTTAAAAACCATTCTTACATTTAATTAGACAAGTATTCACTAGATAATATCTTGTTCAACAAGAACATATATAAAATAAAAAATTAGATTAACTTACATAGATCTACCTAGCTAAATAATCATGGAAACCTAACTACCTTTGATAATGGGAATTGATAAACCATGTATCAACAATTGATTGCCGAGGCCTGAAAACAAATTACAATGAATCAACATAAAATCTCAATCGATCAAAAATCTAAAATACAAATGAAGATAATTAATTTTTTGATTAATCATTACGAGTTTTGTTTCAGATTGGATAATTAATTGTTGAGAATTAATTATGGGTTGAGATTTGAGTTAACATATTAATTAATTTATTAGTTAATTAATTAAATTGTGGACATATTTAATTGTGGTGTTAACTAATGGATTTTGATATGATTCATTAATCATTGTAATAGTATAGGATTGAAAGTGGATAATTCATGAGGAAATTATTATTGATCCTACACTAAATAATTTTTTTATTAATTAATTAATGTTAATTAGGTGTTAGACATATATTTATAGAACAATGTTGCAGTTGGGACATGGACATGGAGTTCCTCCCAAAAAGATATCAAATGATGTATATGAATCAAAATGTGAGTGATAGACAAGGCATTCATGACATTTTTTGAAGTTGGTACATGGACATGGAGTTAGTTCCAAATAACTAACTAACTAGTTTGATATATGGTGTTAGACATGTTGATCTACACATGATGAGAATTGGAGTTTTAGACATTGTGGTCTACACCAATTGAGAATTGGGGTGTTTGACATGCCGTTCAAACACCAAATGAATGACAATAATGAATTATTAAATGAATGAGAGATGTAGACCAAACCTGAGTTAAGTGAGATTAAATAAAGATAGGTTGAGGATGACTAGAGTTATAGAATGACACAATGTTAGTATTGAGGTATGATAAACTATGGGATCCTTAAAGATAATAAATGATTAAATAGGTAATATATGGTAAAGTGTTGAAAGGTTTTTATAATTGATTATTATTCATATATTATTCTTGTACAGAATCATATTCTGGATACTATTCGAAGTAGTTATCACCCTCCGGTGTCCCTATGGAACCTGGATGGGTTGTTGGTTATTTATTATTTTCTATTATTTCCTTGTTATATCTACACACAGTGTGTTATATTTTATTTTCAAGATTGATCTATACAAATGGTGGTCCTGGTATACTAATATTTATATCTCCCAACCTATTTGAGCTTCCATTGCACTATGGTGCTTGGGTATACTTCTTATTTGAAGGATTGTGGACCATTGCGTGTGATTGTTAATTGGTCTTAGGAATGAGAAGAAAAGGACCCAGAGGGATCTCAAGATGCTTATGGAGACCACCCTTTGGGATTTTAGTTTTTTTGTTCCTGTATTGTAATGCAAAACAAGTTGTATTGTTTAATATTTTCTAATATGTATCACCATGACAAGCATGCACTGTATAACCTAGCGTTGGTCATTTTCATTATTATGTTGATTATTGTTTTATATCGGCTTCGGTTTTTTCCTGAGAATATTATCTATTTCTGTTATGCACTAAAAATTTTAGTGTATAGAATCCCCACTATCTATCCATAGACCGTCACTGCTAGTCTGTAGCCTTCAGTGTACAGGGATACACACTTGAGTTCATGTGGTGACCGATCCGGCTACTGGTTCAATAGTAAGCTGAGTCGAGATGTTACAAAGTTGTAATATAGGTTCATGTTATCTTTCTTTTCCATTATATTTCTATTTTTGGTTGGTATAATGGAGACTTGGAAAGTGTCGATGCTTAGATAATATTCATGCATGATACTGATCAACCCACATAGGGTAAATTACCCTGTGTCAAGGAATGAGAATTTATGTTTATGTTATTTGAGGATATAGTTGATATGACTTCACCTTAACTGACTTGTTTATTTTCCAATATTTATGGATTTTTATAATTTTGAAATTTTCCTTGTCCTGATATGGAAATGAAATTTTATCAAATGAATCATCTTAGGAAGTTAATTATTCACATGAAATTCATATCACATGCAATTTAATTTCATTAGAAGGATTCTATTTAATTTTGATCATGTGCCTCAGGTGGAATGCCATGTTTTTATTTTCATTAGCATTCCCATTAGATATCATGTTACGATGATAAATATAACATGATTTGGTGTTTAAATTCATTGTTCCCTCTGTTATTAATTTTTTTTCCATGACTCGATATTATAACATGTTGTTGTGTGACTTATTATGATAAGATGCTGGAAAAGATTTGAGGTGTAAATAGATTCATAAGTTGAAAGTCTATTTATTGCATTAACAGTGGGATCCTATTTCAGTTTTATGGTGTATGGGTGCCTTATAACATGAAAAGGGTAACCCATGTATTCAAACAATTTAAAAATTGGCTGCTAAATTTAAAATGTTAAATGGAAATTTTATGTGATAAATGGGATCCAAATTCTAGCGGTAAGGTTTATGGGAGGCTTACCAGTTGGTAGATTTCCAACCATGTGACTGAGCTTTGTATAACTATAGTGTGTTTGAAAGTTGTTATTAATGTAATTCTATTGAGTTTTCTGAAATTAAACTATTATAGGGTTACTTTTTGAAGAACATGGATGTTTTAAATAAATTGGACCCTCATAAGTCACATTCTAAAAATATGAATTTTGATTCTAAATTGACTATTTAAAATGATGTGACGTTGAATGTTAGGGTTAAAGATGAAGTTTGTTATTACTACCCTATTTTTACCATGTAGAGTTGTTTGAAAACCATGTTCCTTATTCTAGAATATTACATGGGGGATTGTTAAAATTTAATCTAAAGCATAGAAGTTGAAAATAATTGTATTAAATGGATTAAATGTAAAGGGGGATTTTGAGCCTTGTGATTCAGTTTTCCATAATCATGAGATAAGGTTGACGTGTATTCATTATAAGGGGATATCTAGTTGTAGGTATCACCCTTAGAGATTGAGATTCATTATTTCTGTTGTGATATTTTAGTTATTGTAACCATTAATTTTTCAGTTTCCTTGGTAATATTTTTTGGGATCGATTGTTTTAACACACCGATAGGTTTGACTTCTATCATTCATGAGAGATTTTTACATGGTGATCATGGTTCATGGAATGTCATATATTTATTTAATGTTTTTTTAACAAGAATGATTATGACCGAAAAATATTTTCTTCAATGATATGGAAACTCTTAAGGTGGTTTATGTCACATTGGTATGTTTTGGGGAGAGTCTTAGTGGTATGATTTATAGGAACAAGGATATCGTGTGTCATACAAGCATTGTGGTTTGGTTGATGATGTCTCAGCAAGAGAAGTCAATAATTTTTGTAAAGATTTAACCATTGATACATTGAATGATAATTTGGTGACCTGGGTTTACACATAGTGTTCTCTTCCAAATGATATGAACATGACCCCTATCATGAACTCGTCTTGGAGACACTAGGATAGCGTCGACCCTAGGCCATGAAAACAATTTAAATGTTTTAAAAAGTTATTGGACTAAACAAGTGGTTGACAATTGGTTTGTATGCATGATAATTGATTCATTGGGTTATCATTTTATTCATATTGGGAAATTCTATTTTTCAAGTAGCCTTGTGATGGCTTGACTTGGAGAGGTCACTGGAATTCGTGTGTGGGATATGGTTACAAGCTGTTTGTGATGGAATTGTTTTAAATGAACGTCACTGAAATATGGGTGAGTGTGGATTATTCATTGGAAATATCATTTGATGAGATGATGATTTAATCATGTATTTAGTTTTGTGGTCTATTTTATGTTCTATTTTGATGTTTTGGGTTTGATTCCAAGCTTTGGTTCAGGTTTAAAATGTTTAAGCTGTTGGGCTAGTGATTCGGTTAAAGGTGTGTTTGGTGTTTGGAAATGCAATGCAGCCATTCAAATGAGACATTATGACAATGGTGGGTTCATTGATGTTGTAGTAGTTCACGATGGATTCCTGGGGATGATAAGTTTTTGAGGTGGGTAAATTGTAATGTCCTGTGTTTTTGGAGAAGGATAAAATAAGATTTTTTTTAACTTTTTCATTTTTTGGATGAGACGATAATAAAACCAAGCGTTGGGAAGAAGGTTTGTGAGTTGGGATCACTTAAAAGTGTTTATATCTATATTGGGTAAATGTTTAAGAAGTTTCATGGATGGATGATTGGAATTAAGGAGCATCAGATCGGGAAAAGTCTTGTTAATAAGGAACAACAAAGAGTATATGGTTTGCGCACAACCAGTTAATCCTTGTAGCCTACTACAGGTAACCGTGAAGCTTAATTTTTGGAGACAGAGGCGCATCTACGATTTTTGAATGGATAGTAAAACTGTACGGAACAAACCATACGATGTGAGTGTCATAAACAGTTATGGTCACAAGGTCTCTGCACGGTTAGGAAAACCGTACAGGACAGACCATTCATAGTTTCATCCATAGATAGAAGGTTCCACATATTTTGGTCATGGTTTTCAAGACCGTTCTAGACAAACCATGTAGCTTATACATTTTTGGTTTTCTGATAAATTTAATATATTAAATTCCCTACTGAAAGGGATTTAATTAAATTTCATGGTATATGCATTTTTATTTAATTATATTCTTAATTTAGAGGTATTTTATTAATTGATATGAAATTGGGTAACATTTAATTATATTAGTTCATATATAAATTAATTTAATGATAATTGGTTGGAGTTATATTTAATTAAATCATGGTGAATGATATTTAATTAGATAAGTAATAAATGTCAAGTTGGGGTTTTATCTAATTAAATTCAAGGTTAGGCTAAATAAAATTATTTAATGAAAATACGGGTTTTATTAACTATATTAATGTTTATAAAATTTAATTAAATAATGATGAGTTGGTGAATTTTATATAATTAAATTTGTTAGAGGATAATTTCATTAAATGTTGTATAATGGGGAAGTTATAGAGTTTACCAAGGATATGATTAAATTAAATGATAATAATAATATGATTGTAATTATTATTATATTATTTCTTATAAATATAATAGTGGTTATTTTATGGAGAAAATAAGAGGGAGGTACACCCCATCTCCTTCCCCTACATGAAGCATGCCCCCCTCCTCTCCCATGGTGGAGGCACACCGCCCACTATTCTTGGATCCTCACCATATGTCATATCATTGTGGTTCATTCATAGATGTTGTATGTCTAATCGAGGAAAGTCATTCTCCACATGTTTCACTATTCACATCAACTTTCTAGGCTCTCCTGCACCAATTCTCCATTAGGCAGAAACCCTGAGGCCCAGGATTAATTTAGCTTCTTCCCTTCTATTGATTCAAGGTGGTGTCGATGATGTCTTGAGACCCATTGGTCCTTATTTCAACAACTGTTGCCCATGGTGTGGTGGTTCAGCTCAATTTTGTTCATCGTTGTCATATCCAGGTATGTCTTTATACCTGTTATTTGGTTTCACACCATTTAAATTAGGTTATTTTTGTTTATTTGAGTTTCGGTGAATTAAATGGATGTGCGTTGGTCCTACCCACAATAATTGTGGGTTCCAGTTATCGTTGTAGGGTGTTGCGGCCAATTCTATGTGCACCCAGGCTATTTTGGAAATGTGTGTGTGTAAGGGCACTACGATTTAAGTTAGAAAACATTGTCCTGGCCAAATCCTTGAGGTATAATCCTCAACTTTTCTTAATTAATAAAACATGATATTATTTTAATTGCTGTTGTTGATAAGTTTGATTGAAAATACAAAATGATTATTTTATTTGTATAAGTTGATTTGACATATTAAAAAATTACATTTTTGAAATAAAACCCCTCCAATAGAGGTGCACTACCTTCATGATAAAAACATAATTTTTAGATTGATATGTTCTTCTCCCTTGCTTTAATAGGATTTTCTATTTATTCCATTCTACATATTAATGAACATAGGTTATTTTATAATTATGAGTATTGGGAGGTATAAGTTGAGATAATTAATCAAGGAATTAATTATGATGTGGTGAATTAGATAAGTTAAGATAATTAATCAGTTAATTAATTATGAACCTAGAGGTCTGAAATTGAGATATTTAATTTGAGAATTAATTATTTTCTTTCGTCGTAATGTTTCGTATAATTAATTTTAAACAAATATTATGAAATGATGAGATTTATAATGGAGTAATTAAATGTGAATTATTTTATTCTTGAGTTTATAATATAGATAATTAATCAGGGGATTAGTTATGAGATCTGTAATTGGCTATGTTGAAATAATTAATGATGGTTTATTTATATTCCATGATGTTTTATTGAGATAATTAATTGAGAGATTAATCATTATGACTATTGTTTTGTATTGGATAATTAATTTTGCAGAAATAAGTATTGGATGAGATTTGTGTTAATATATTAATTAATTGATGAATTAATTAATGGAATTATAGACATAGTTTATTGTGTGGTTAAATAATTGTTTTTGAAATGTTTCACAAATAATTGGATTAGTAAGGGAATGAATATAGATAATTATCAAGGAATTAATTATTGAGTATGGATTAATTTATTTGTGAATTAATTAATGAATGAAAATTTGGTGCTAGACATGGCGTTCTAAACCAATGTAGAAGTTGGGACTTTGACATAAAATTCCACCATTATTTTCATCAAATTATGCAAACGAATGATAATGTGGGAGATGGACAAGGCGTTCATAACCAATGTAGAAGTTGGGGCATGGACATGTCATTCCTCCCTAATAGTTATATAAGAACTTAGATGTATGGTGTTAGAAATTGGGATTGACACCAGATGAGAATTGGGGTGTTAGACATGTTGATCTACACCGAATGATAATTAGGGTGTTTGACATGGAGTTGATACACAAAATGAATGACAATAACGAATTACAAAATGAATGAGATATGTGGATAAAACCAAAGTTAAATGTGATTAAATAAAAAATCGATGAGAATGATTAGAATTTCAGTATGAGACAAAGTTAATATTGATGTACGGGAAACCATGGGAACCTTGGAGATAATAAATAATTATATAGATAATAATTGGTAAAGTGTTGAAAGATATTTATGATTTATAAATAATCTTTTATTATTCTTGTACATGCTCTTATTCCAGTTACAGGTGAATCAGGTATCAACATGAGGTTTTCCTTTAGAACCTGGATGGGTTGTTGGTCATTTATTTAGTTCTATTATTGCCTTATTATATTTGTACACTATTTTATATATTGCACTTTATAGATTGATCTAGAAAACCAATGATTCAGGCCTATTAAGATGTATATCTCACACCATATTTTGACCGCAATTTCATTGGGGTACCCAAGTAGACTTCTTGTTTGCAGGATTGTGGCCATGTTATTTTTCCTTTCACTTGTACTTGCAAGTTAGGAGTAATGGATAGAGTGGGGGCTTGGGATGCTCATGGAGATCACCTTTAGGGATTTGAGTATTTTCTTTACTTTTATTATTGAAATGAAAGTCATTCTATTTTGTTTACTATATTCTGATATGTATCAATATGAAATGCGTGCAATGTATAAACTAGCATTGGCCTTTTTCATTATTTTGTTTCCTGTTATTTTAAATATACTTCTATTTTTGTTTGAGTTTATTATCTATTTCAATTGTGCACTCTGAATTTGAGGTTATAGTCTCCCCAATGACTATCCATGGACCCTCACTTCTAGTCGAAATCCTATGGCATATGGGGTGATGCTCTTGAGGTCATCTGGTAACCAATCCGAGTACTAATTCATGGGTAAGTCGGGTCGGGGCATTACAAAGTTTTCCACAAATAATTAATAATATATAAGGGAATCAATAATGACTAATTTAATTTAATCATGTCCATTATCTCATTTTCCAAGCATATTTATTTAAAAATTAGGTACATATTATGGGTTATCCTCTCTAAACCATGTTTTTTTTATAAAATATTACCTTGTCATTAAAATGTAATTATAGACCATCAGAACTGTTCATCATATTCTTATAAATCCACAACAAAAAAAGTATTCTGAATAATACATTCATATTTTATGATTCATATATAAAAAATCATGAATTAAAATACATAAACTCATTAATAACCCCACTACCTCCTCAAACCATTAACTAGGCTTTATATTCTTATTCTGTAACACCTCTTTTCAACAATTTGAAATATAAATCTTGTATTAATATTAATCAAAATAAATTTAATTGTGCTCCTCACTTTTATAATAAAAACACTATTAGAAGACCCCATATGTTTAATATTTCATTTATAGTCCCCTCATCACATGTAATGTTACCATTACTCATTCTAGCTTGGTAATTTTCATCCTAATATTTCTTCTTAGGAAATCTATTTTCATAATTCACATAATTTCTAAATTTGAATCATTCAACTATTGATGTTATCTTATGGTGACAATTATTCAATTTTATTATGTCAAACGAACTTTTTAGTTTTCCATAAAAATAAATTGAGTAGTTCCCTTCTTTCCTGCATTCAAAACATCCCTTTTTTCCGCTAATAAATCATCTCAAGATATTTTTTCATATGTTATCAAAAAATTGGAAACAAAATATTATTTCCTCTATGGTATCCACCAATTCAAGGTTTAATGTACCCAATTATTATATTATTCGATGATTATGAGAGATGGTTAATGTGTAATTTATTAATCATATATCATGATAACTAATTAGGCATAATCCCAATATCCTTCACTTTAGGCATCAACACATTTTGTTTCTCATCAAATCATTATCTGTCACATTAAATGTTAATGTATTTTCTTTTGGTTCCAACCATTTAATAAAACCAAAAACGTTATAGTTAATTACTATATTAATATATAGAAACTAAATAAACATGGAAAATCATTTGTAGTATGAATAAATCATGAAACCATAATTTAAATTTATGACACCTTATGTTTAACCTAGATCATTCATGGTCATTATTCAAATCCATCATGATGATTCATATGTAATTTTTAAACATTCAAATCATATCCCCATTGAGTTTCAAACAAGGTGTGAAAAAAGGCCCATTTTTGTGCATTATGTAACGACTAAGTTTATCTCAAATTGACTATAGGAGATAATACACATATGTAAATTTCCTCCAGATCCACATTAAAATATAATATCCACAATGGGATGTAATTTCATTGAAACCACTCACTCTATCCTTTACCATAATTCATGTATATTTTTCATCATATTAAATCATCCTTAGACTTATCTTTATACATTTCCCTTGAAATATTTTACAAATATCCCTAGGGATATCATTAATGGTTTCTAATCAAAAATTTTAATGCATAAGTAAACCAATACTCTAATAAAAAATATTTAGAACAAAACATTTCATTCATAGATATTAAATCATTTTGATGAATATTCATTACATTAGACAAACTAATTCACAAGAATCATAATGGTATAGCTCCATTGGAAAAACGGAAACATAAACAATAGGTTCTTAAGTTTTATAAATTATATCTCTCTTATTTCTTCATTACTACCACCATTCTCAGACATATGACACGTAATACCTATCTTCATAACCAGGGGAAAAGAAACTTTAGAAGGGTTGGGTGTAACACCCCAACCCCTCTAGACCAGAGCCAGTGCATTAATAAGTACATTGGCATGGTTAGAAGGAATGAATGTCTAATGGAATGATCATTTTACTATTCTTGAAGAAAATATATATAAATATTTAACTCAAAAATACATTGGAAAAGGTTACAAAATACAATACATAACAAAAACTAAAAAAACGGCATCCACATAAAATCAATAAATGATATCCTCTCCATCCCCTATTGAAGTTAAACGATGAAAGGGGTTTGAAAAAATTCTCAGTAATGGTTACAGATAACAGAATCATGTATCAATATTAACTAAATCTTAAACAACTAGGCATAGTCAACGTGGCATGGTGAATAAATGAAAAACACATGCCATTAATAAACTGATACTGACCATGCATCCATAGATTTTTTCATATTGAGAAACTCATGGATAGTAATAACTAATAATGAATAAAGGGAATTCTTATTAATTGGATGTCATGTTTCTAGCATATGATACTATAATACTATTAAAATGGTTTAGTTCTTTGGGTAGAAGCCTGCCTGATTTTTTGAATAAACATAAATGGCTTGTCGCCAAACAGATTGTCTCATGAGACCTTTCGATGCATCGAGGCGATATATCGGGCCCCACCTACCACCTAATTTCCAAATAATTCTTTAGAAATTGATTTAATTCAATATTAATATTCTTTTTCCATATCTATATAGTGTAGAGGATACAGATTCTGCAATATATCCAAAGTTAAACCAACATTCCAAATAAACACCGTATGTAAAATGGTAGACATTTTAGACAATAGACATATCCATGACACAATAATATGGATGTTTAATATAAAAATAATTGAAAATGAAAAGTGGAATCAAATCGGAAGTAGGTACACCACATAAGAATAATTAGGCTCACAATACAAAGTAAGTCACAATGAAACCGAAAATTGAGATAGAGTCCCTTACCACAATGTAATAAATCAAGTCTTATGACCAAAAACTAATAACCACCAAATGAAACAAAAAATAACATGAATATATTGAAAATCGTGATAATATATATCAAAAGGAGGTACACAATAAACCACGCACAATAAATCTGTGGTGAACAATGGAAATCTCCTGGAAATGAATGTGAGATGAGAAACACCTTACAAACAATTTTTCATGGTAACGAGTGTTCTTTTGGGGGATTAATGAGAGGTAAAGGGGAAACCCATTATTTATATATCATAAAGGCTATATGGGAGACGTTCGAAAAAATACCCCATAATTAGGAATGAAAAATTAATAGTGCACAACATAGGGGAAATTCTTGAAAAAAAGTGAGAGAGAGGATACCTTACCAAGAATGTATCATTATACTGAGGAAATATCAATGAAATAATTATGTCTGACAAACATAAACCCCTCACAATAAAAGTGGATATATATAATAAAACAAACATGTGTCATTCACATGTATTTTGGGAAAAGACAAAACCAATTACATTGATGTTTAACTCAATAAATGGATATTGAGTTAAGATATCCCTTACAAAGATTATATCTTTAAAGTGGGGAAAAATTTATGAAATATTTATGTGTCACAAATAGAAATCCACAAAATATAAGTTGATATATAGTATAAAACAATCAAAGGTCGCTCAAACATATTCTTGGAAAAATGTAACCAATGAAATAGATGTTTAACTCAACGAATGAATATTCGGTTAAGCAACTCCTTACCTTAAGCTCGAAGGTGTTCTTGATTGTCATTAACAACCTAAATAATAAAATTTAGCAACATTAATTAATATTTCTAGAACCTCATTAACATGTAATTGATATGGTATAACCTTATTTGGTTAATTCAGGTGAGAACCCAGATCTTCTTTCCAGGTATGTTTTCCATTTCTGGTCAATTTTTAGAAAAAGAAGAATTTCTTGAAATTTTGGATGTACACGCTTTGTACTTTATGAGTACAAACCGTGTACTCAGTTACCACGGGTAGACATGTTCTCACCATGTATCCTCCATGCACACGGCTATGTGGGGGTTACCTAGAGGCCACCTAATGCGGGGTACGGAAACAGCAAGTACACACCATGTACTTCAAAAGTACATGCCGTGTACTTTCTTCTTTTTAATTAAATGCAACAGGGTCATGTATGACGGACATAATTCCCTTCTACAAGTTCTCTTTTATCCGAGAGAACGAATACATCATCATTTCTTCCCCGAGCCCCCGATCCTCTGTTTTATCTCTGATTCGACCGCTGCTGATTACGTTGGGATCGCCTTGGTAAGCTCTCTCTTCTGCTTGAGCCTCGTTTAATGATTCCTCTTCTTTCTCATGTTATCCTCTATTGAACGTTTTTGACCTTTTTATATATCTTTTGTGTTCTTAGGTGATTCAAGCCTTGAGGATCTCATATAGTGATCTCCTAACCTCAAGGTAGGTGGATTCTGCCTTTTTTTGAATGTATTTGAGTTTTATGTGTAAATATTCCAATACCCATGAATGCGGTATTGTGTGTTTACCGTTTTATCCCTATTGTTTCCCTGAAATACTTGTAATCTTGAGTGGATGATAATTGATTATGAATACAGTAAATTTTTATGGTTTGGCTATGTTTTCCCCTGCATGTTTTTCCTATTTTGACCTTTGGGTCTAGTTTTCCTAATAGATGGAGGTTTACTTTCCCATGACCAGTGATATAGGATGGTGTGATTGTTGTCTTGTTTTGCTATTCTGTTGTAGAATGAAATCCAAGTAGTTCTTGAGGTTTACCTTGGCTGATACACACTTTTACACTTTCTTGACTTACACAGGGCCGTGAGAACCTAGTGTATAGACCATAGGGAGAATGGACATTGAGGGATTCTCCAGAGTGTCTTTATAATTTTACAATGTGAGACCATAGGGGGAATTGATGTTGAATACTTCCTCAGAGTGTCTGTTGTTCCTCAACGTGGGCCATATAGGGAATGTGACCGAAGTGCTTCCCTAGAGTTCATTTAGTTACGATACGAGACTATATGGGGAATTGACGGCTAGTGCTTCCTCAGAGAGTCTATGCTTAAGCAGAACTAGAGGGGTTAGAATAAGTGTACTGCCTAGTGGGTTGCTTGTATTTGTTAGGAATGACTAGAGGGGATTGGATGTGGGTACATCCCAGAGGGTTACCTTTGTGTTAGATGATTTCTTGTGTTGCTAGGTAGGACCATAGTGGATAGGTTGTGGGTACTTCTTTGAGGGTTACCTGTATGAGTTTATCTGCTTGGTTAGATGTTGATTGAAATTCAAATTGTGGATTGTTTACTATTGAGTACTTTCCTGTGTACTATTTCTTGTAATTTTACCTGCCATATACTATTTGACTATTAGGAACCGATCTAATGGTAGTTTCCTACGAGGATTTAGTCTCACACCCTGTTTGGGCCATGCTTTTGGGCCCAAACAGGTTATATTTTTGTAGGTATAGACAAGGGAAAGATTCGTTATACTTCAGGTACATGCCATGCTGTGAAGCTAGAGAGCATGGGACAAAGATTATGCTTGCGATGTTGTGGAGATTATTACTAATTTTCTTTTGTACTTGGTTTTTTACTCTATTCCAGCATATTTTGTTGTTTTACTACTTTCCTAGACATATGTATCATGCATCATTATATATATGTGCATCAGTTTATTCTATCAGTCTTCCATTGTTTATTGTTCTCTGATATTATTACTTCTTCTGATCGTGTATGTATTTTTTTACTTCCACTATGTACTTTTCAAATGAGGGCATAGTTTTCCCACTATCACACAAAAGGCCATCATTTCTACTCGGTAGCCTCTGACATTCGGTAAATGCACTTGAGGCAATGTGACTCACCGGGTATGGGGCACCTTTGGGTGGCTTCTGGAACCAGGAAGTTACAAAGTGGCATCAGAGTTATTATTTTCTCTTGACTTACTATTTAAAGCCTATAGTCAGGGATAGGATGGAATAGATACTTGGTAATAAACTGTACTCGGGCGTAGCTAACCCGAGTACAAGGAAAATCCAATCTACCTCATTAAGGCAATTTTATGGTTTTTCATGTTTATGGTTGCCATGATTTTCACCGTTTGGTGACTCTTATGTTTTGTGCTGGTTATTATTTATGTTATTGAGGTTTTATTTCTATCTCAACCAAATGAGATGGTGGTATTCCATCTCATGCATCATATAGGAACATAAAAAAATTCACATGTCATGCATTCTTACCATGGAATATAGGGTGCATTACCAATTGCATGTTATTGTGATCGATGTTGTGTAGAATATGCATGTTGTTGAGATAGCTTCCTTGATAAAATATCTATTATTTGATAGGGTATTTTTTGTGTAAGGATTTTTCCAAATGAATTCCAAACATTGGTTATTGAGGTGTTATGGGCCCACATGGACCAGAATTTGGTGGATCATTTCCTTGTTTATCTTGATTATAACTTGTATAAGATGCCAATCCTTGATTCACGGGGAGTATGGGCCCTCACAAATCAGAATTTTGGAACTTTCAATGTTTGATTTAGTATTTTTTGGGTTCTGGAGTAGTTTCTGAGGATTACTATTTGGAAAAACCCAGAATACAAACCGTGTAGTTTTGACTACACAACATGTGTTCTTCTATTCGGGAAGAAACAGTTTTTCTTACGTACATGTAATTAACTCTATGTACACTCCATGTAGTCTCTAACCATTTCATAGGATGAGTGGGAAGAAAAATGGGATGGGGAAAGTCTGGTTGGAACACGCAGTGTACTGGTCAAACATGACGGGTGGTGTTGACCCTGTCTCTGCACATGTAACTAACAACACGGATGGATAAACATTATTCTATACATGTCGTGTCAGGATTGAACACTTCATGTAGTCTTACCCAGGTACTTGGCTGTGTCACGAAAAAAATAGGTCGGTGTTACCCTTTCACGTACACTCTATTTCCATGTGGAACATTCTTGTTGTGTGAGTCGTGTGTCAGGTCGTGTCACTAACAACATAGTCCTAGTGAAGCATGTATAGTACATGTCGTGTCTACAGTGGACACGTCATGTAGTCTTGTATTGGGAGATCCATGTGGATTAACCATGTATAAGGAATCGAGAAGGGGAAGAGGATTCAAGTACACACCATGTGGTAAGAGAGTACTCCCTATGTTTCAGGTGTTACACAACTAGTTTTGTCAGAGGTACACACCCATGTAAATGAAATAATGGATTACGCCGTGTAGGAGTTGTACACGCTGTGTTGTCATGTTTTGTAAAACATGAGTGCTTTATTTCTCTTGTTCCCTTTATATGCTTCTAGTTTCAGTCCTTAATGGTATTGTTCTAAGGTGTGTGTATGCCTTATAGAGTCATGCCACCGAGAAGCCCTCGGGTTATGCACCAGTTTTCTATTAGTGATCAGACGCTGAACATGGCTGATCAGGGACTTCCAACAGATCCTCCTATTGTGTCATCCTTAACACCAGCTGTTATAAAAGACATAGGTGCTGATTCACATTTCAAGGAATGCTTTATGAGGATGATGCAGACCTTTCAGGGGGGAACCGCCTACTTCTCCGTCGATGGCTGATTTTAAGCGGGTCTTCCAGCTGTTGTATCTTCCCACTTTCTCTAGGGATAGAGGACCCCAAGCGATAGAGCCATTGCTTGTATCCATGATTATTATCTTTGAGCATATAGTGATTCCTCCAGAGAGGAGGGTCAATATCGCTACCTATATGGTTCGCGACTCCTCCAAGAGGTGGTGGGATGTGATCTCACAAGTGGGATGCCTGGAGGTTATGGCGTGGGACGAGTTTCAGCACATCGTCTATGAATACTTTTATCCAAAGACAATGAGGGTCAATCAATCTTGCGAGTTTATGATTCTAGAGCAGGTCACTCTTTCATTTATAGAGTATTCCTCCCACTTTACTGAGCTGGAATGCATCACGATTATTTCAGTAGGTGATCATTTGTTCATGTCAAAGAAATTCAAGGATGGTCTGAGGCACAACATCTGATCGCAGGTGAAAATCTTCTGGTTGAATTCTATCACTTCTATAGTCAACCAGGTGCTGATCACAGAGCACAATCTGAGGGATTCCGGAGTTGTGAGCCAAGGTGGCTCTGCATCTGGTTTTAGCATCCCTCCTACTAACATTAGGAAACGTCGCAGGGAGTCTTCGTATGGTGATACAAGGAGGAGAGACACTTCTTGTGGTAGCTAGGTGATGTGCTACCAGTGTGGGAATAGCGGGCATACAAGTCCACACTACCTGACAGACCCATTGGAGTGATGATCATGCGGCAAGTTGGGTCACCTTCATCGCTTCTATTAGATATTCTCACCACCATCTAGTGATGGGAGTTCTTCTATGACTCCGCGATCAGGAAAATCACAACCATTTTCTCACCATTTTGGGAACTATAGTCCTTTTGGTAGTTCAGGCCAACGTGGAAGTTGTGGTTGTGGTGTTCAGTAGATGTTCTTTCAATGACAGCAGAGTGGATCAGCTCAGAGTGGTCAGGCAGGGTCACAAGGCCATAGAGCAGGCCAGAACATTGTAGTTGAGCAGACCCAGCTGGGGCAAGATCTCGAACCTTCTATAGTTCGAGGTACGATCTTAGTTGCCTCAATTTTAGCTTCTTCTCTTTTCGATACAGGGGCTTCCCATGGATATATATCTATTGTGGTTGTGGAGAGCCTTGGGCACTGTATATTTTCTTCTGTTGATATCTTGACACTAGACATTCCATTGAAGACTAGAAAGATGAGTGTATGTTAGTGTAAGGAGTGCCCTCTAGAGGATGGTGGGTGTCACTTTTTATGGGACCTCTATGTCCTAGAGATGACAGGCTATAATGTCATTCTCTGAATGGACTAGCTAGTTCCCTTCCAGGCAGTCATCGATTATTATCACCGCATGGTGAGTTTCACATCACTATAGGGCATATCGTTTCTTCATAAGGGCAAGTGGGATTTCCAAGAGAGCAGAGCGGGTCCAGAGAATCATGGGTTAGGAAGAGTTACAGCCCAGATTGCTACTTTATATCTAGATGATCAGGGGACTTCTCAGTTAGACTTTCCTCTAGTGGTGGATCATCTCAGGAACGTCATTCCAAAGGAATTTTCAGGTTTGCCTCTAGGGTGTGGGGTAGAATTTTCTATTTAACTTGTTCTAGGAGTGGCACCGGTGTACATTCCTCCTTATATGATGGCTACACCAGAGTTGCAGGAGCTCAGGAAGAAGTTTGAGGAGTTGTAGGAAATGGTTTTCATCTGACCTAGTACTTCTCCTTGGGGTTCTCCAATCCTATTTGCAAACAAGGATACGGTACCCTCAGGATTTGTGTGTATTGTTGAAAGTTGATCTAGTTGACGGTCAAGAACCGATTTCCTCTACCAAGGATTGATGATCTCTTTGATCATCTTCGGGGGGCCCGGGTGTTCTAAAAGATTGACTTGAGGTCCTGTTATCATCAGTTTCCCGGTAGACCATCTGATATACCTCTTATTGCCTTCCAATGTTTGTATGATATATATGAGTACATGTTTATGTCATTCAGTCCCACAAACGCAGCTGTAGTTTTCATGACACTAATGGACCAAGTGTTCCATCCATACTTGGGTTCCTTCATGGTGGTCTTAGTGGATGATATCTTGGTGTACTCTCACACTTGACATGACCATGATACCCATATGGATATGGTTTTGAGTACACTAAGAGATCATCAGTTATATGTTAAGCTCTCAAAGTGAAACTTTTGGATGGATCAGATTCACTTCTTGGGTCATGTCTTCTTAGAGACAGGACTGTTAGTAGACCTTGAGAAAGTGAGAGCAGTAGTCTCCTGGGAGAAACCGAAGAATGTCCTTGAGGTGTGGAGTTTTCTAGGGCTATCTGGATACTACAAACATTTGATACAAGACTTTTCATGCTTAGAAACACCAATGACGGGTCTAACTAAGAAGGGTGCAAAGTTTTTGTGGATAGATTCTTGTGTGTCAGCCTTTTAGGAGCTGAAGGGGAGGTTGACTTTAGCACCGATACTAGTCTTTCCATAGCCAGACAGGAGTTATACTATGTATTGTGATGACTCAAGTATCAGGATAGGATATTTTCTTATGTAGGGGGAACGATTCGTTGTGTACGTGTCTCAGTAGTTGAGACCACATGAGAGGAACTACCTGACGCATGATATCAAGTTTGAAGCAGTTGTTCATTCCCTGCACTATTGGAGAAATTATCTTTCGAGTGAGAATTTTGTGGTTTTCACAGACCACAAAATTCTCAAGTACATCTTCACTCAACGTGATCTGAATTTAAGATAGGGGAGGTGGTTCGAGTACCAAAAATCCATTGACTTTGAGCTTGCCTACATGCCTAGAAAGGGAAATGCAGTGGCTGATGTGTTGAGCAAGAGGACTCAGATACAGGCAGTTCAGGAGGCCAACAATGAGTGTAAGCTTATGACTCTATTCTCTGAGATGCATTTAGAGGTTCTCAACAGATATGGGAAGACTTTTATATCCTCTATAGCTATTACCTCTACTCTCCTTGATTGAGTTTTAATGAGGCTACTATCATATTCTCAAGGCCTAGTCATACAGAAAAGCATTTCAGGAGAGGGCCCTATTCCTCGATGAACCATAGGTGAGGATGAGAGCTTGTGTTTCTAGGGGCGCGTATTGGTGGTAGCAGATATACATGTGTAGTTGATGTGGGACATTCATTCCTCCATTTGGGCAGTTCATCTGGGCATCACCAAGATGTATCATGAACTACTCCGTCAGTATTGGTGGTCAGATATGAAGAGGGATTTTTTTGGTTTCATCATGAGGTGTTGAACATGTCAGCATGTGAAGGCAGAGAATCAGTGGCCAGAAGGGCTTCTACAACAGTTACTCATTCCCGAGTGGAAGTGGAATGACATCACTATAGACTTCATGACTAGTTTTCCGGGGTCACCTCGATGCAATGACACAGTTTGGGTTGTCATTTATAGACTCATGAAGGTCACTCACTTCTTGTCGATCAAGGAGACCTTCAGTGTTGATGAGTTGTGATGGTTTTACATCTAAGAGATTATATGTGTCATAGAGTTCCACACTCCATTATTTTAGATAGGGATGCATGTTTTACCTCTCGGGTCTGGGAGGGGCTTCAGAAGGAGTTGGGAACACTGGTACTTTTCAGAACAGCATACCACCCTCAAACAGATGGCATATCCGAGCGTACGATTAAGGTGCATGAGGACGTGCTCTGAGAATGCATCCTGGATTTTGGAGGTTCCTGGGAGAATAATATACCTCTTGTGTAGTTTTCCTACAACAATATTTTTCAAGAAACTATTCAGATGGAACCTTATGAGGCATTGTACGATAGGCCATGTCGATCACCCTTATGTTGTATGGAGGCAGGAGAGGCAGATTTGCTAGGACCTCATCTTGTTCAGGAGACCACAGAGAAGATAGAGTTGATTTGGAAGAGGATTGATACTGCATAGTCTCATCATAAGTCTTATGATGATCAGCGGAGACGACCTCTAGAGTTTGAGGTCAAGGATCATGTTTTCCTACGTGTCACGCCGTGGTTAGGACACCAGAGGATTAAGAGATAGGGTAAGCCTTTGCCAAGGTACATCGGGCTATTTGAGGTGTTGAAGAGAGTTGGGAAAGTTTCCTATCGGTTGTAGTTACCTCATAGGTAATGGGCTTTGCACAATGTTTTTCACGTTTCTCAGCTCTAACATTACTTCTCAGACCCGTCTCATGTCTTTCAACCTAAGGAGGTTGAGCTCAAAGTGGATGTGTCATTCGAGGAGCATCCTATCCAGATTATTGATCATAGTACAATGGTTCTCTATGACTGGTTTTTTCCTCTAGTACGAGTGTTATGGAAGCATGGGTGAGTACAAGATGAGTCTTGGGAAAGGGAGGCCGAGGTACGAGCCCAGTGGCCAGAGTTGTTTAGGGTTTCTTCTTCTACGTCACGCTAGGGAAACTCATGGATGAATTTCATTAAAGGGGGATGTTTTTAAGAACCCAAAGATTTTTTTCATGTATGTTTTCCTTTTCTGGTCATTTTTGAGAAAAAGATGAATTTCTGGAAATTTCGTAAGTAATCGATGTTTTCTTTATGAGTACACGCCATGTACTCAGTTATCGCGGGTAGCCGTGTGCTGGTCGTGTAGTGGCCATGCACACGGCCAGGTGGGGGTGACCTGGAGGCCGCCTAATGTGAGGTATGGAAACAGAAAGTAAACGTTCTGTACATCAAAATTACACATCGTGTACTTTATTTTTTTTCATTAAACACGCCAGGGTCATATCTGAAGGACAGAATGCCCTTCTTCTAGGTCTCTTTCAACCGAGAGAACCCGTACGGCCATGTTTCTTCTCTGATCCCCTGAGCCTCTGTTCGATCTCCGATTCGACCGCTGTTGATTGCATTGGGATCATCATGGGAAGCTCTCCCTTCTTCTTGAGACTTGTTTCATGAGTCATATTTTTTCTCAAGTTATCCTCTATTGAACGTTTTAGACATTTTTGTATATCTTTGGCATTATAAAGTGATTCAAGCCTCAAGGTTCTCATATTGATATCTCTTAATGTCAAGGTAGGTGGTTTGTACCTTTCTGTTGAAAGTCTTTGAATTTTATGTGAAAATCTTCCAATACCCATGAACGGGGTATTGTGCATTTACTGCTTTAGCCCTTTTGTTTTCCTACTATGCTTGTATGCTTGAGTGGATGAAAATTGATTGCGAATAGGGTGAATTTTTGTTCTTTGTATGTGTTTTCCCATGCATGTTTTGCCTATTATGATCTACGGGTCTAGTTTTCCTGATAGGAGGCTATTTACTTTCCAATGCCCAGTATTGTAGGATGGTGTGACTGTTATGTTGTTATGTTGTATAATGATAGCCATGTAGTTATTGAGGTTTACCTTGGCCAATACATGCTGATACACTTTTTTGACTTACACAGGGTCGTGAGAACCTAGTGTATAGACTATATGAAGAATGGACATTGAGGGCTTCACCAGAGTGTCTTTATACTTTTATGATGCGAAACCATCGGTGGAATTGATGTTGAGTGCTTCCTCAGAGTTTATGTAGTTCCTTGACATGGGCCACAGAGGGAATATGACGTAAGTGATTCCCTAGAGCGCCTTTAGTTACAATATGAGACTATAGGGGGAATTGATGGTGAGTACATCCCCCAAGAGTCTATTCTTAAGCTGAACCAGAGGGGTAAGACTGAGTGTACTTCTCAAGGGGTAGCTTTTACTTGTTAGGTTGGACCATAGGGGATGGGATGTGGGTACTTCCTAGAGAGTTACCATTGTGTTAGCTGCTTTCTTGCATTCCTAGGTAGGACCAGAGGGGATAGGCTGTGGGTACTTCCCAAAGGGTTAACTGTATGTGTTTATCTGTTTGGCTAGTTGTTTCTTGATATTGAAACTGTGAATTGTTTACTGTTGAGTACTTTCATATTTCTTATTTCTTGTACTTTTACCTACCATATACTCTTTTCCTTTTAGGTATAGATCTCGCGGTGGTTGTCTACTGGTATTTAGTCTCACACCCTGTTTGGTCCATGATTTTGTGCCCAAACAGATTATGTTGTTGCAGGTATAAACATGGGAAAGTGCCCTACTACTTCAGGTACATGACATGTTTTGGAGATGGAGAGCATGGGACCAAGCATAGGTTTACGATGTTGTGGATTTGATTACTATTTCCCTTTTGTACTTGGTTTAGTATTGTATTCCAGCGTTGTGATTTGTTTTGCTGCTTTCCTAGACTTATGTATCATGCATCATTATATATATGTGCTCCATTTTATTCTATCATTCTTCCACTGTTTATTTTTTTATGATATTATTACTGCTTCTGCTCTTGTATGTATTTGTTTTCTTCTACTATGTACTCTGCCAATGAGGTCATAGTTTACCCACTATCACACCCAAGGCCCTCACTGCTAGTTGATAGCCTCTCGCGTTTGGGGAAATGAGTTTGAGGCCATGTGACCAACTGGGTATGGGGCACCTCTAGGTGGCTTTCGGAAATGATACGTTACAATTCAAGACCATTTTTGATGGGGTTAGGAGATTAAATTTTATTGTTTTGAAGCATTTTCTTCCTTTGTTTTCATGATCCATTTACTTGTATTAATGAATATAAGTTCATTTGAAATTTGGTTAAATATATAGAATTTTTAATATTTATTATTTGTTTATTAAAGAGATTAAAATTTTCTTATAATGATTCTGGTTATATACCATGAGGATGACTTATTCGACGAGTTAATGATAAATGCTAGGATTTGGCTTGGCAGTTCTGTGTACAATGATCTTGTTTTGTATTATTATTAAACATTATGAGTGTGTAAGGATTATAGAACACTAAAAAAGATAAAATAAATATATTAAGATATTTTTAAACCATTGAAAAGGATTCATGACCAGTATTGAAGATAGTAATGCAAATTGGAAACCTGTCTTCCTTGACTGTGGGAAATTAACAAATCAAAGACAGTGTTTGCATTTATAGTATAAAAGGAGGGGAAAAGAGAGATTATAATGAAAAATTCCACTACAACAATGAAACAATAGTAAATATATGTTAATTAAATTATCATGGAATTATAATGAGGTGAGGTATGAAGAGAGTACAAAATAATGGATCTTGTAAATGAAATTTAATGAAAAAGGAAGAGAGGTTCACCTCTTGAGTACTATTCATTGAGAAACTTCTTTTGACCATTGATTTTGGCCTTTTCGTGATACTGGTAGGCCTTGGTCATGGGAAGAGGTCTTGGGAAGATTATTTAGAAGAATTTAGGCATTACTTGAAGCTTGAGTCGTGTGGGAGGAAGAGGGGGTGAGGGGTGGTTTATATTGTAGAGGGGAGAGGGGATTTCTCTATATTATATTCATTATTTTATTATTACTCCACAATACAAAGAATAGTGAGTCTTCCATGACCAATAATAGTAATTGTATCATTTGAGTCTGAATAAATTGGGCTTCAATCAGTAGAACATCATACATGTCTCTATAATTAGTGTATTTAGCTTATTCTGTTAATTATGGTATTTCATTATTCATAAAAAATCCAGTATTTCAGAAAAATACCAAAATTTCACCCAAACCATTTTTCAAAATGTAGAATCCAAAAATAAAGTCTATTTTTAAAAAATAATTTTTTAAATATGATTAATTAAATATTTAATTAAAATCATTATTTAATCGAAAATATAGACACTTAAAATATTAATCATTATTTTAAGGTGCCTAAATTTATTTATAGATTCATGGGTGTCAATACCATTCATTAGATTCATATTACTATTCATAAGATTATGTTACTATTCCTAAGGGTTGGTTACTAGTCATAAGGGTAGGTTACTATTCATCAAAAATTTAGTTTTTCTTATCGGACCCCAAATAACTTACTTATCGTAAATGTGTATGTCAAATTTTCAAAATTCACATCCTTGAAGTGAAAACTTATAATTACATGGCTAGGTTAAAAAAATGGTGTTTTAGAGTCTTTGTGATCTATGAATTCTATAATAAATATATTTTATAATTATTATGATGTTACATTATTCGCATCTTCTGAAATTTCGTCCTTGAAATTTTATTTACTTATTAAAATGTGAGGGTACCTTGATCATGGTGTCCATATAGTTTCATAATCTTCTTGCTCATGTATATAAAAGGTCCATGCATTGCAACAATGATTTAGAGTTCCTTCAAAATCATTTTCTTCCTTCATCCAGATACACCATGTACAACATGGGTCATATGGGTGTTCACACAAAAATAGTTTCAGTAAATAATAATGTATAACATATAATTTCAAAAAAACTGATAAAACTTTTTTTTTGAAATAGTAGAATTGTGTTTGAGTTAAAACTTTCAATCAATGGTTCTTTTAAAATTCCATAAGTATGTGCTGAAAGATTATATTTTAAAATCAAATATAAATTTGTTGTGCAATGGTCTCCTTCTTCAACACCTTTTTCAAAATCCTAATATGCTTCAAAATCCTGTGATAAGGTAAAATATTTGTAAATTCCTTGATAGTATTTACCTTTATTGAAAATATGATAATATTGAGCAAATAGTATTTGATTAAATAAAACCCCTAATCCATGATGGTATCGAGGTATAGTGGAGATTTTGGTTTCTCTAAAAATTTCTTACAAGTGAGTTGTATGTTATAAAATGATTTAAAATTGTCCGAACATGACTTTGAAATAATTATTTCAAGAAAGTAATCAGTAAGGGGTAAGAATGAGATTTGAGATCCACCTCCTTCCATTGTTACTGAAATTCCTTGATCTAAAAATTTATAAAACAAGGATTTAACTTAAATAATATACATAGAGACTAACAATATGTTTAACAAAAACTCATAATACATAAAGATATCTATGATTATTGCTTCCCTTTCTTCCATTTTATGTAATTAGTAAATAATGGCATACAATAGATAAGGTTATGAGTATAAAATTGAAAAGCACATAACATTAACAGAAATTCTATGCATATCTAAACTAATAAACATGGTTTCTTCGAGGAAAAAATTACACTAACATCCTTAGTAATGGATTTTAAAGAAAATATGAATTATCCTAAAGATATACCTTGGGAGTTTCAATACCAAGTGTAGAAAGGCTCGTTGTCTTGTACCAGGATACCCCAGGTCAATTTTGAAACTCCTTGTTGGGGTTTTCACTTCTAGGTACATCTGTACCAGAGCCACATCTACATGTTTGTATCTAGATAGGGATGCATTTTCTATAAGAATCCCTATAATAAATTCCTTACCAAAATACCAGGATATTATTGTATTCTTACCCTCAAAGACTATCTTAGGGATTTGTTCCCCAATCAACTCATTATAAATCTAGTTTCCAACTTTTCTACTAAACATCCTTTGATACCAACTGTAACACCCCAACCCCTCAGTATCGGAGCTGGTGCATTACTAAGTACATTGGAATTGTTATAAAGAATTAATGTTCTAAGTATCTATTAGTTTAGTAGTCTTGAATAAACTAGATTCATATATGTAACTCAAAATTACAATCGAAAAGGTTACAAAATACTATACATAACAAAAACTATAAAATTTCATCCACATAAACATAATAAATGATATCATCTTTATCACTTGTTGAAGGAAAACACTGGAAGGGGTGAGCTCAAATGCTCAGTAAGGGTCACAAATATTTTAAGCATGAATCAATATTAACATAATCATAAACAACTTGACATAGTCAACATGGAATGCGGAATAAATGAAAAAACACATGCCATAAATAAACTGATAATGAAAATGCATCCATATATTTTTTCATAGTGAAAACCTCGTGAATAGTAATAAATAATAATAAATAAATATAATGCTTATTAATTATATGTCATGTATCTGGCACATGATACCATAATAATGTTAAAATGGTTTAGTCATGTGGGTAGAATCCCATAAGATTTCTTGAAACAAACTCCAAGGGTTTGTCGCCAAAATGATTTTCTCATGAGACCTATCGATGAATCGAGGGGCTATTGCGGGACCCACCCACCACTTAATGTCCAAATAATTCTTTATATATTGATTTAATACACAATCAATATGAATTTTCAATATCTTTATAGTGTAAAGTATACAGATTCATCAATATTTCGAAAGTTAAACCAACATTCCAAATAAACACCATATGTAAAATTGTATTCAGAATAGAAAATAATCATATCCATGACACAATAATATGTATATTTAATATATATTTTTTTCAAATTAAAATTGATAACAAATGGGAAGTAGGTACACCACATATGAATAATTAGGTTCACTATTCTAAGTAAGTCACAATGAATGCAAAAATTGAGGCCAAGTCCCTTACCACAATGTAATCAATGATAAACCCCTTACAAACATTTTGGTTTGGTAATAGGTTTTATTATGAGGGATTAATGAGAGATAAATGGGTATCTCATTATTTATATATCATAAGGGAATTATGGGGTAGTTGTGAAAACATACCCCATAATAAGGAATTAAATATAAAAGGGCACAACATAGGGGAGATTCTTGAACAAAAGATAGAGAGGATCCCTTACCAAGAACGTATCATTAGATTGAGGAAAAATCAATGACATAATTATATGTGAAAAACATTAAACCCACACAATAAATGTGGATATAAATAATAAAACAATAATAGTTCAGTCACACATATTCTGGGAAAATACCAAACCAATGACATTGATGTTTAACTCAATGAATTGAAATTGTGTTAATATATCCCTTATAAAGATTATATCATTAGAGTGGGGATATATTAATAAAATATTTATGTGTGATAAATAAAAGACCACAAAATATAAGTTTATACATAGTAAAAATTAATTAGTGGTCATTTACACATATTTTTGAAAAAATGTAACCAATGAAATAGGTATTTAACTCAATGAATGAAAATTAAGTTAAGCAATCCCTTACCTTATGGTTGAAGGTGTTTCGGATTGTTCTTAACGACCTGAATAATCAAATTTAGCTTCCTTAATTAATAATTCTTTAACCTCATAAACATGTAATTGTTATGTTACAACCTTATTAGTATCATTTATGACATTTTTGATGGGTTTATGAGATTAAATTTGATTGTTTTTGGAGGCATTTTCTTCTTTTGTTTTCATGATCAATTTACTTGTATTAATGAATGGAAGTTCATTTGAAATTTGGTTAAACATACAAAATTGTTAATATATATTATTAGTTACATTAAAGTGATATAAATTCTGTTATAATGATTATGTTTATATACCATGAGGATGACTCATTCGATGAGTTAATGATAAACGCTTGGATTGGGCTTGGCGGTTTTGTGCACAATGAGCTTGTTTTGTATAATTATTTCACATTATGAGTGTGTAAGGATTACATAACACTAAAACAAATAATATACATATATTATGATCTATTTCATCCATTGAAATGGTTTTATGACCAGTATTGAAGATAAAAATGAAAATTTAAAACTCATCTTCCTTGAGTGTGATAAATTAACACATCTCGGACAGTGTTTGCATTTAAAGAATAATAGGAGGGGAAAAGGAAATATTTTAATGAAATATTTAATTATAACAATTAAAATATACTACATTTATGGTACTAGAATTACAATGTCATTTGGATGTGGTGGGGTGAGAAGTGAGAACAAAATAATGGAACTGTTAAATGAAATTGAAAGAAAAATAAAGATAGGTTCACCTCGTGAGTACTCATCTTTTAGAAACACTTTAAGAACTTTGATTTTGGCCTTTTGGTGAGACTAGTAGGCCTTGGACTAGGGGAGAGTTGTTGGGAAGAGTATTTTCCAGAATTTGGGCAGGTCTTAATGCTTGAATGGTGTGTAAGGAAGAGGGGGTGAGGGGATGTTTATATTGTGGAGGAGAGAGGGGATTTCTCTATATTATATTCATTAATTTATTATTTCTCCAAAATACAAGGAATAGTGAGTCTTACTTGACCAAGAATAGTAATTTTATCATTTTAATTTGAATTAATTGGTCTTACATCAGTACAACATCATACATTACTCTATAATTAGTGTATTAACTTATTTTGTAAATTATGGTATTTCACTATTCATAAAATTTCAAGTAATTCAGAAAAATAAAAAAAAAACCACCCTATCCATTTTTCGATGTGTATAATCAAAAAATGAATTCAATTTTTCAAAAATAATTTTTTAAATATGATTAATTAAATATTTAATTAAAATCATTATTTAATCAAAAAATATAAACACTTAAAATAATCGTCTTCATTTTTTAGGTGCCTAAATTTATTTATACATTCATGTTTATGGATACCATTCATATGCTTCATTTTACTATTCATAAGGTTAAGATATTATAAATATGGGTTATTTACTATTTATAAGGGTAGGTTACTATTCACAGAAAATTGAGTTTTTCTTATCAGACTCCAAATAACTTACTGATCGCAACCGTGTATGCCAAATTTTTTAAATTCACATCATTGATGTGTCAGAATTATGTTTACCTAGATAGTTTATAAGAAAGTGGAGTTTGTAGAGTTTTTGTGATCTATTAATTCTATAATAAATCTATTTTAAAATTATTTGGGTTTTAATAGTGTGATTGGATGATCAATAAGGGAAGACAAGGATTATAAAATCATTTACTTAGTGGTAGGAATATAGAATCATTTAGTTAGTAATAAAGGGTCATTTAAAAATATATCATCATGGAAGGGTTAGCCAAACCAATCCATCATATTAGTCAAGATTCAATCCCAATAATATCATAGTGGATAAATTCAATAATTGAACAAGGTTAACTACCCATTCCAGTCTTGTTTATCTCATTAGATATAAATATTTATATAATGAATTATACAGAGATATATTTACCACCCATCGCATTATAAAAATCATACATATTCATACCATAAGATCATTAATATTCAATCTCATCAGAACCCATTAAAATAAAATGGTTTCATAAACATTCCATCGTAATATATCCTATAGAAAAGAAACTAGTTTCATAAAAATTTGTTTATTTTATCATTTAATAACTCATGAAGAAATAATCATGGTACATATGTATTTTTTAATAGTATAACCTTTGAACGACAAATGATTTTCATACAAATCTTGTCACAAAAACCCAAAAACATCCAGGGAAAGATTAAGAACTGTATCCCTGGATAATATCCCCATTAGAGAATAAGTAAGATCAAAAGATTTTATATTAGATGGAAAATTATTTTTAATTATTACATTGAATATTTATTCTATAAAATATCCTTTACACTTTTAAAAACACATTTTAAATCCCAAAAACATATTGAAAATAAATTTCATAAAAAACCTTAGAAAATTATAAAGGATGATTTAATGTTAATTCTCAGAAAATGACTAAAATATAAATTATTTCAAAACATATATTTGAAATTAATTGTTCATAAAACCATTTTGAAATATTTTTATTTGTAAATAAAATTTGGAACATATAAATTAATCATTAAAACCATTTAAAAATTTTGTTGGGGAAATATCCTTTCATTGAAAATATATTTTTAACTAAAAAATCATTAAATATTTTAGAATGATATTATATATAAAATAATATTTGATATTTGTAAATTAATCTTTAAAAATTGAGTAATCATGATATATGAAAATACATTTCATTCCATACTTGATCAAACAATGATTCCCTTCACAATTTCACCAAAATCCAAATGGGAAATGTTTTGGAAAATGTCATGAATATTCATTTAATTTTTTAAAAAAAGTCAAACATCTGTAAAATTTACATCATTATATCATATAGATAATTTTATGATATTTATTTTATTTTTTTAGAAAACATGGGTTTGGATGAAAAATGGGTCTTTTACTAAATAGTGAAACAAATATTTTTTTCATAAAAAAATGTTTTGACCTATTTAGTACATACATACAATAAAAAGAAGGTGAAAATATTATTATAAATAAAGAAAAATAAGATTATACAATTAATTAGTTACTTTATAGGGGTATCAAAATACGTTATCATTGGGAGCATAACCATAAACAATCTCATTAAATGGTGAGATTTTATCATCAAATTCTTACCACTTTGGTATTCTTGGAATCATAGGAACCATTATATAATATACTCAAATAAAACATTAAATTTAATAAAAATAATGTTACACCTTATATAAAATTAAAAAGGGGATTTTCATACACCTCAAACATGAATATTGGTTCAAAATATAACTTATGTATCAAAGAATATAATTTGAGACACAAATACATTACCGCTTTTGTAACTTTTATACAGTTCAACCCCGTGAAATATAAATCCTAGAATGGATATGAAATCAAAATAATTTTTAGGATAAGAATCATAAAATAAATTCTTGGTAAATATATACACCATATAAAAGAATCATTTAGTGAATATTGCATGTGTGTCACGGAAAGTAAAAGTGGGACATAAATCTTTTACCTTTAGTCTCGATTTCCATCGAACACATTAAAAACTAATATATAATAAATTTACGTTTAATATATATATAATAAACATAATTATATATAAATAACCATATATTATTTAATTTTAACCTTTTATTACCAGTTTATTAAAAATTATAAGTTATAATTGTGTTTTATTTTATAACTAGTTTGTTTTTCACATTTACTTTGGTTATATATATTTTTTTCAAAATATATTTATAATTTTTATTTAATATCAAAAATTATATAAATTATATAAATATAATATATATTCATTATGTCTTTATTTACTATAATCCATTAAAGTTGGAAATAAAAAATGAAATATGTTGTTCATGAAGACAGTATGTCATACGTACGCATGAATGATGATTCAATTTTCTCAATAGATTAAACGAATGGAAGTTAAATTATATATCATCATTCTAGAATATTTTTTATATAACTTATATCACATTTTTTTGTTAAACCCGTATTTATTACTATCTAGGTAATGTTTAAATGAATCACATCGCTTTGTGGTGCGGTAGTCCACCATACAAACAAACGACGTTATTTTATCCCCCATAGAATATAAAATAAGAAGATATATGTGATAAAATTATTTTAAAAGTATAATTATGTTAAAATTATTATATATATATATATTCATTTATTTTATCATAATAACCATCCTTGTAAATTTTAAATGGAAAACACATCACATCTTTTAATGAGGTAGTAGTCCTTCGTACAAAAGAGCAATGTTATTGTATTCCGAGTAGGCTTTGAGGAAAGATGGTTGATATGGTATTCAAATTAAATAGGTATAATAATATAATAAATATAATATATAAATATTAAATCCACCATTATATTCATATATGATATGGGGTGATGAAAAATGAAAAGGAGCTGTTTTGGAGGCGGTAGTCTGCCACAAATAAAAATAACGATTTTATATCCCATTTAATATTAGAGGAGATAGATATAGTTCATTAAAATAACATAAAAACATATAAAAATATTAAATATACATAAGTGGTTATACAATTATGTTTTAATAATAATTGAATGATTTTTAGGAATAAATAAAATAAAACTCTCACTTATGGACATTAACTCTTCTTCAGACAACTTGATTTTCATTTCACAAAAGTGATTACATGTTTGAAATTATATATAAAAAAGGACCCTAAAATAAAAGGACCAAATTAAGGATTTTATTAGATTTTTAATAGTGTAAGAAAAAAAGGCATTAAATTTGTGATGATGATAGAAGAGGGGTGGCCTTTAATATAAAGGTGAGTGACACACTTGTAATTTCTCAAAAAAAGTGGTGTACCCATGTTTTTCAAATGCGATCAGGATCCAAAATAGTCTTTTATTGAAACTAGATGATATATGTTCTACATATTTCCATAAAATGTGTTTTTTCATCTTTTTGTTTCATTTTAACACTTATCATTTTATTTAATCTTTGGGTAAACACATTGTCAGCTTACCGAAATAGTATTTGTATACTACTTGTACTATTGATAATTGTCAATAATTGAGTAAAAATTTTTACATAGTATGAATTATGAATATTCTTAGCATGAAATAATTTTTTTCTATATTCCATTTACTAAATTGGATAATTTTAATTTAAAATTAATCCCATAGAGGTGGGGAAAAATTAGTTTTCCAATGTGTAATTGTTTAAAATATTAAAATGTTATATTAAAAGATCAAAATAAAATTTATAATAATTAAATAAATCTGACTAATAATTATATAATTGATTAATTTTTAACAATACCATTTTAAAATAATTCCTATAATTTAAAATTCATTAAATTAAATGTCAAATCTTAATAAAAACAATTATTTTCACTATTCATCAAAACAATATCATATGAAAAAATTCTAAAAAATTAACTCCAAGATAATTATAGCATTATGATTTCAGAAGTTGAGTTTATATTAAAAAACCTATAAATGTGGAAAATTTAATTTTAAAATAATCGTGAAAAATGGGACAGAAATACTTATTATAAAAATATTGTTTTTAGTGTAAAATTTTATTTTTATTTATATCATCTCTAGAAAAAACATAACATGAATCTATAACATTTGATTGAATATATAATAAAAAATTTCATTAAAATAATTACCCAAAAATAATTATTTTAATTTATTTATGTAAATCATCATTCTGTGCATACAAATAGTTTTTTTGATAAATATTTCATTTATTTCTAAATGGTGTTTATTTTAATTTCTAAATAATTGGTTGCTAAATAATTATTTATATATAATATTTTAGACAACAATTTTTAAATTTAGATATTCATATACATACTAACCATTAGAATGGCTATGTCAAACCTTTTATAATAATAAATAATGATTTAAAAGTATGTAACATTTGGTTTAAACCTATGGTATCTGGTACTGAAATCTAATATTGATGAGTATAACAGAAGATAAAATAGATGTTAAATTTAACTCAATATAAAATTAGTGTTTTGTATACTAAAAAATATAAAAAATATTAAATTTAATTTTAAAAAAATTCAATATATCTTGGTTTGTATCATTTTCTCTTAAAAATTTACCTTAAGATAATTATCTTGATAATAAATTCCATTTTACATTATTTTGTACCAAAAAATAAAATAATAATATATGAAATAAAGTTATTTTAACATTATAGTGTTGACCACATGTTACTATTTACATTTATCTGTATCGATATACAATAAATTCCAATTATGATATTATATGACAATCACTTTTATTTTAGACTGGAATGTTAATTTTTTAAAATTTTACTTCTTTAGGTTTCTGTACACTCCAACTGGCCTCAAAGAAAATAGATCTTCTATATAATATCCTAAAATGATTCAAAACTTTTTTATTCTAGTAAATAACACTTATTCCATATATTTTATAAATTTATCAAAATAGATATTAATATATATATCATTTTTTACTATATGTTATTTGATTTCTATTCAAGAAAGATGATTTTATTCATCAAAATATTCCAATTAAAAATTTTGTGATCATGTCATTAATATTTCAAAAAACAAATGGATAATCTCTTTTATCCAAAATTAAAAAAAATTTATCATTTACTAAAAAATGTAGATAAATTTTATGAATCAAAAACCATGTATGAAAACATCATCTTTCATTTATTATTACATATTTTTATTAATAGGAATCATATCTTATCATATAATATAAATAAGATGAAAAAAATATTTTATTTTGATCCTTATAAGATCAGTAATTTTAAATTCATTTAATTCTTTAAATTATTGACCATTTACATTCTATATTGATTGAAAAGAACAATATTATAAAAATTATACCATGATTTTGAACTCATGTATACTTAAAACATTTTTAAAATATATATGTTTTATAATATACATTTTAAATTTGAAGATTTTATTTCTATAACAATTATAAATTACAAGGAAACAATAAGGATTTTCTAAAAACAATTATTTTATTGTGAATAATTTTATGGCATATGAAATCCTTACTCCAACTTCTTAAATTGCTCTTTAGTTTAAATTCCAAATGTAGAATATTGTAGAATTACAATCTTCATTATCCAACCCAAAGCTTTTCCCTATTATAATATAAAAAATATTAATGTAATAAAAAAAATAAAAATTTGAGTTCTAATATCCTTACCAATTTGAGTGAATATGGTAAACATTCATTGAACACATTAATTTTTTTGCTAAAAAAATTAGAACAGTTATCCAAAAATGAGTTCTTAAATCATATCCAACATTAATGAAATCCTCCATTCTCATGAAGTCATTAGTATACACAATATTATTTGATATATTAGAAGAAACATATGTTCTAACAATTGTAATTCATGTAATTCCATTGGAACAGGTACTAAATCCTTTTATGATTATCTTGATCATCTTGATTTATTCATTGAACAACATCTTGATCACAGTTTTTATGAAGGGTTTTTATCTAAAATATAAAATCACAAATCTTTTATGAGAATGTTTCATAAGGTACCGATATAAGAAATCTTTCCCAAAAATATTAAAATTTATAAGTTTCATCTAAAAAATATTATTATTATGATGTAATGCATCTTTAATATAGATCAATTGATCATTATGTTTTACATTCATTTAGTAAAAAAATTTATAGAATGTAGTGCCACTAATCTGAGGAATCCATTTTAAAACATCACATCCATTAGTGGCTAAGATCCATATTTAACTGTATAATGATTCAATGTTAGTTTTCAAATCCACAATTCTCTATTCAGTAAGATCATTAAATTCATCATACCATATATGTATATTACAGGGTCTTGTTGAAAAATAAAAGAACAATCCATTTGATAGAGAAACTCAATATCGTTCGTATGGTACCTTGTCATATATGGTATTCTAGCTGAATGTAAAAAAAGAAAACTAAAAATACTAGAACCTAATAGTATTTGGGTCACCAATTACTAGATCATCATTCATTAAATTATCCATGGTAACCTAAATTTTTCATAAACATACCAGATTATATGATCGAGGTATTAATATTATCAACTTTAGATAAACTATTCCACATAGTATTTTAGAATGTGATTTAATCTAAAAAAACATCTCATATATTCCATTTTCATGTATTGATGCATCTAAATATTTATTTTTGAACTATATTCCTTAGAAAAAAATCAACAAGTTCAAAAAATATTTATGTGTAACACTTTACGGAACTCATAGAATGTCTTTCTAACCAAAATTAAAAGACCACAATTTTCACATATATCCAAATTAATCTCATGAATATTTCTTTAAAACCCATTTATGTAAAATTTATAACCATATAAAATTGAAAATAATTGTAATAGTATTATTTGAAAAATATAAATCCAATCCCTAATTTTCTAAACAAGGTATAAGCCTCCAATCCATTTGGAAATCTGAACTGAATTCCCTCTACCTAAGGATAATTTACCAAAGAGTGACCTCAATTCCACCAAAATTATTACACCTAATATGTATAAAATCTAATAAATAGTTATTTTCAATCTCATAACCTAATATAATTTAAATTAAGGGTTGAATGAAACTAAACCAACTATTATACCTTGTACATACCTCTATAGATTCATGTAAAACAATTTATAATTTAAATTTAACACATTAAATAAACAATACTTCCACATGAAATATTTAAATTATTTTATTGAATATATAATAGAAAAAACAAAAAAAATTCCCAAATAGTATTTTTAAACTTGTGGTAAACAACTTATAAATAATTTATAAATAAATAAATTTAATTTAATTTATAATTTAGATTATATTATGGAAATTTCATAATTATATAAATTTACACTTTCTATTATTTTCTAATTTAAACTCATTAATGTACTCCTTAATAAGGTTTTCTTTTTAAATACTTGATATTGAAAGTAATATTAAAACCTAATATTCTACTGATGAAATATGTTTAAAAAAACTTAATATCTTATATTTAATATTACTTAAACAGTTATCATGTAAATTATCAAAACATCTTATTCTATAGTTTAATTAATTTTCAAATAGTTACTTTAATTTGAACCCAAATGATATCGATTATCATAAAATAAACACTATATATTCCAATGGGGTATTTCTTTTCATTCATGTTTAGTGGTGGCAGATATAATGTACTAAGATAAACATAATTAACTAAAAACATTTTGTAACTATTTAATTTAATTATATTTTATAAATTTAATTAACATCTGACAACACCTATTTAATAATTTATAAATAAAATAAATTTAAAATAAAATCTCGAATTTTCATAATGTGTCTTTTTGTTTATGTTTTCACTTGGACCTATTATTTTTGGCTTGATAAGTGTTTCCCCAAGTCCTTGATAAGGCTCGGGAGTGTTTTGAGGGTTAGGGACGTGGAAAATGGAAAAAAGGGCCTCTCTGGGCAATCCACATTGTTTGCACATGGTTTGGAAAATCGTATGAGGGGACACCATGCGGGAAGTATAAATATACATGGTAAGCACAAGACTTTGAAAAGTGTGTGGAGTTCCCAGGAAATCATGGGAGGGGGTATTCTCAAGAAGTATCTTCTGCATGGTTTGCGCGTAGTTTAGAAAACCATGTAGGTAAACTATGTAACCCAGAAAAGTTGTGAAATTTACAATATTTCCACACCGCGATATTTAACCCAAACTCAGGATTCTCCACTCTTTCACCCCCTTCAACCCTAGGGATGAACATGGACTACCCAAACTTCCAATTGATGATTATCCTTTGATTCTAGGTCATTTGGAGATCTGTTAGTAACTGATCAAAGCCCTGAGTAATTCTAACACTCTTCGTGCTTCTCTTTTTCAGATTAGGGCCTGTGGTGTCTACCATCTTCTTCAGAAACACTAAAACCCTCATTTTTATGGTGGAACCTAGGTTGGGGCTTCAAGGTATGTATTAATCCAGATCTAAGGCCACGATTAAGTGTGATTTTATCTTCATATTCGATTTATGTGGTCTATATGTATTATCCAATAGTTTTATGTTATATTTGTGCATTGAATTTTGTGTTCTTGTCTTCCCGTTTTTTTCTTTGTTCTGTTGAGTCGTTTGAAAAAAATTGGTGTATAAGTAACCAATTGAAACAGTCAAGATCCCATTTGATATGTGTGGAGGAGTATTGGACCAATTTAGGGCCACTCATTGGGTGCACCAGAAATCCCAGACCTAGAGTGTGGTAGGGTTATGTTAAGCGTGTCAGATAATAATATGGAGCCCGTGTAGAATATGTATTAATGGTTTTTTAAGTTTTAAATGGAATAATGATAAATATTCCATGAGTGATAAAGGCATACAGTGTTGTTGTAATGACATGAAAATGGGTAATTGGGTTGAATTAGTCCATGTCGATGGATTAACGTAATTTGGATAGATTTTCCTAAGAGGAATTGTGCATATCAAATGGTGAACTTGATATTTGGTAATTGAATGGGTAATGTATAATGTGTTAATGAGATTTAAAATATGAATGGTTAGACATATGGGATAGTTTGATACATGATAATTAGGTGGTACACCTAAATGATTTAATGTAGTAAATGTATTGAGTTATGACATATAACAATTATACCTGAAATGAATTAGTGGGTAAGTTCTTGTGAAAGGATAAATTGGATAAATGGGTTAATTAAAGAAATGATGAATTTGGATAAGTCATAGGGTTTGTTGAATACACATAATGGGTGAGGGAATGAGAATGATAATTTAGTTAAATGGATATGAATTGAAAATAGTAATTGTATTGTTTGGTTATAACATAATAATAATTCCCATATTGTTGTTATGAATTTTTATATCAAATGTTATTGAATATGCTTGGGTGTATTATGGTATGGTTTTAGTGATTTGATAAATAAGCAAGTACACATGGCTTGGTATAGTTGGTTACTAACATGAGGTTCTACACCCATGGGTCGAGTTGGACTAACGCTCTAAACTCCACCAAAAACTGCACAGGATAGGGTAGGGGATGAAGGCTCTATTTCCCCAACTGTTTCATTCCACCCAGACTGACGCTTTGAGGAGACGATAATGGGTTTATTTGATATGTGTAACCCTAGTGAGAAAGGAACATTATTTTAATCCCCATATGCATTGTTGATTATTACATTAGACCCATGGGATATGGTATTTATGCCTAACCAATAGAAAATTTCATTAAACAGATTTAGGAATGAAGTTGGGATATATGCTAGGGATAAATTAATTGAGTTTTCTAACTTATGGAACTCAAACTGTCCCTTGTTACTTTTCCATTTAATTTTTTCTTGCATGAACTATCTATTTGACTAGATATTTTTTAGACACCAATGGTGGTGGCCTACTGAGTTTTGTACTCACACCATGCTCGGGCCGTCGTTGGGTACCAGAATAGATTTCTTGGTTGCTGGTCAGCAAAATGAAAATAGACCTACTCTAAGATATTTATTTGGGTTCAGGATTTTCATAGAGTAGAATCCAGACCTAGAGTGGGGACTTCTTGTGAGTTTTGGTTATTTACATGATTTTGGGGTTTATTCACTTGAACTGTAGCAAGACAAGGAATATTTACGATTGTATATGATTGTACCTAGTTGTTTTTTGGGATTGGGTCATATATTCATGTTGTTGATTGTTTTCTATTGTTTTATTTATTATAATTATTATATTATTGGGCATACTTTAGTAAAGAGGGTATAGTCTCCCCACGTGGCACATTAGACCCTCGTTGCGAGTCGGAGATCTCTGGTAGACATGGACATGTGCTTGAGGTCATGTGATTACCTAGGTCAGAGCATCTGTTTAGTGGATTTTGGGTTGGGGATGTTACAAAGTGGAATCAGAGGAGTTACATTCTCCTTAATACTATTTGGGGGTGGTATAAAGAATAATAGGATGTGTGAGGCTTTGGTAATGATCTCATTCTAAGGAGTAGCAATCCCTTGTATGAGGGAAAAACCAAGTCACCCTAGGTGGTAATTGTTGTTATGGATGTGTGTTATTATAGTTCAATGATATTTGACCATTGGGTGATGCCCATGTTGTGTCATTTGACTAATTTATTATATATTATTCATTGTTAGAGTGACATGAGGTTTTTCATTCATGCATCATTTTAGGCACCTAAGGATATAGGTGGCATGCATCATTATGGCCACTCACAAAAGAGATGATTGTGCAAGGAATAAAAGAAGAATCCATTTTACATACATGACAAAAATGAACAAAATTATTCTTAGTAATGGTAATGGAAGTGGGTGAATAAAAGTAATAAAAATTAATAATGAAAAAAATATTTTGAATAAATAGATGTTGTGACCAGGATACATTTTTGGGCTGTGATTACTTGTAATGGTTGTTTTAGTGCCTAAAATAAAAAGGGTTCCATAATTCCAGTAAAACTATTATTGAATATTTTCCTAATTAAAGTTGTAAATTATTTAAAATTATGATTCTAACATGTTGGTAAACGAAAAATGTTCCCGAGAGGAAAGGGGCATCTTGAAAATAAAAAATTGGTTTGAAGATGTGTTGACAGAAGACTTGTTATAATGTAAATTTGTTAACCCATGTTGACAATGACCCAAGGTATGTATAGTACAGGGTAGTGATAAAACTGTAATGATTACCATTGTGATGGAAAATGAAGAATGGTTCGTTTACGTATGATAGAGTGAGTCATTTTCCACATGTGGTTAAATTCTGTCGGTCATTATTCAAAGTGTCAAGTGAATGATAAGTTTAGAATGAGAATTATTTGGTTAAAAGGTTGTATCCTTTGTGTTGTCAGCTTTTCCCTTGTATGTGTGGGTTGGGGTAGTGATAGTGTCAAAGTTGGGACTTTGCGTTTGATTGTGAATCCTTGCTGGTTGCGGTATGTCATAGGTGGTGTGTTTCAGGAACCCTTGGTGGTGTTGTGGCCTTGGGGTTTTGAGGCGTTGTTTGGTAATGTGGGTGAGGAAACTCTCGTGGATTATGATCGTATGGAGTGTATGTAGTACCCTAAGGATAGTGCCTACGTCTTGGTGAACATTTGATTTGAGACCTTGAGAGTTGTTTCTTAAATCCTAGAGAGTATTTTTTTTTCTCATAATTCAAAAAAATCTGTACAACTTTAGTGTGTAACCAAGAGTAAATGTTTTTTTTGGTACACTACATATAGTGTAAATTGGAACTATGGTGAGAGTTTCTTGTATGAGAATTTATTTTTTATTGTCATGATAAGTATGGTATGGATAGAGGACCAATGGATTCTTCTAATTGTAACTCCAGTCAGAGGAGTTCATATCATTCAACCTTCAGAGTGACCAGAGGGAGAGACCAGACATGGTTTCTAGTGATTTTGGGCGTGTGACAGACATGTAGATGTTTTGGACGTCGATACTAGATATTGATGTGTTTTATGGTGTGAGTTCAGCCAAAATGGATATGTGGGAACGTTTATGGTTGGTTGTGCCACTCGAGTTGTGGTTACATGATGGTAGTTTTTCAAAATAGAGGGTGACCATTTGAAAAGTTAGCTCTTCCATGCAAGTGCCTTGGAATATAAAGCATGAGATATTCAACAGAGATGGTGTCAATGCATACTATGTACTCCCATGTTTTAATGAATGGTATTGGTGTGCCCAGTTTCTTCATAAGGGCACCATAGTGTTTGTGGTAGGAGGTGAGAATTGTTTCGAAGGTTTATATCATATGGATACCTGAATAACCTATCAGATGATGATTAAGTGTGGTCTTGGAATTATTTTTTTGAAGAATAGAAAAGAGTGGTAGATGTATAGTAATATTATTTCTCTCGATGGTGACACCCGAGGTGAGGGTGGTCACAAGGATGAACTGGTTAGTGTGAATTTTCTGGTCATTGGGTGAGAAGCGGAGGCCACCTCAGGTTTGATGAGACTGACTAACTAATAGACATTGTCAGGAAACAAATATGTCAATGGGATATATGAAACTTAACGTTTTTTGAGAGTATTATGGTTTGATTCATGTGATAGACTATTGTGTTTTGGTTGTTACTTGGTAGGGTCACATTAGAAGAACACGAGAGGTGTGGTTGAATAAGTTCTGTATGAAGAATTGTTTCATGGCTTCTTGGTGGTTTTGATGTCAGGAAATGGCTAAATCAGGTTAGAAATCACACATGAGTGGTGGTGGTAAAGTTTTGATGAGACACATTTAGTAGTGGAGCCAGAGATCACTGGCAGGTCCTAGTGTCTCATAGCTTTGTATAAGAAATTGATAACTTGTTGGTGGTGTTATTCGACAACTTCTTAGTGTACGTGTAACACCCCGAGATTTTATGAAAAATATTTTTTTTAATTTCATTAATGTCTTGTGTTGTACACTACACCAAAAGGAGCTTGCACAACACGCATCCTTGACATGCCTTTCATTACAAGCAATCACGACCTTCATCAATAGCGTGTGTAGTACGCAATACTGAGTTACACGAAACAATGATATGCTATTAAAATATTATTATGAACTAGCCATTATGAATAGTAATACCCGAATTTTGAAATTTTATAAATTTTATCATTCAATATAGACTTCATTTTTGGATTCGGAATATTGAAATTATTTTAGGGTGAAATTTTGGTACTTTTCGGATAACTTTCATATTCTGATGAATAGTGGAAATTACTAAATTTTAATTAAAAACAACTTTTTAAATCGAAATAATTAGTAGTGATAAATTATTAATTTGAGTGGTTATAAATTATACATAGAATATATTTTTACAATTTAATACAATGTTGGTCATTTGATGTAATTTCACATTTAAACCAGACATAAACAAGTGTCAATCTTTCGATAGTTATTATCTCTTAAGAACACGCTATTTGTTTTGACGACGGGAACTAATTTTTAAATTAATTAATGCAACTAATATGTTTTGAAATTGGTAAAATAGACATCATTTTTGAATTCATAATATCAAATATATCTTAGGCCTAATTTTTGGTATTTTTCTGAAAACATTCATTTTTTGATGAATAGTAAAACCACATAGTGGTAGTTAAAAAAACTGAATTTTTCATAAAACTCAATTTTACCGCTTCTGTGAGTGGAATTTCGAAAATCTGAGAAACACGGTTAATACCAAGGAGTAAAATTTGGTTCAATGAGATGAAAATAATTTTTGTTGAATAGTAACTGTTTACTTTTTTTTACCACGGTTAAAAGTAAATACGGTAATTAAGGGTAAAAATGGTATTATTATTACCCTAACATATGTCTTAATTCTATTGGATAAGTGTAATTCGACCAAAATCAACCTTAGGAATAAAATATTACTATTTAGTCCCACTTGGATTGGATTAGGAAATTTAATATCAATTTATTTAAAGAAGGATTAAAATAGTTAAAATCAAAGTTTAATAACTAATGCATTTTTAAAATAGGGTTATAAATAAGATAAATTCAACTATAAATATTCATTAGAATGAAAAAAATATTTCCAACTTAATGGTATTTTATTTGTAATTTTTAGACTTACAATATTTTAATTTATTTATGATACAATGATGATGCAGTAATTATCTAATTAATGAAATATTGACATAATTGATGTTATAAATACCCAAATAAATGTAATATGAGACTTTTTATGAATTACAATAATATTATATGTTAATAAGACATGTTTTATTGATTTAATTAAAAAAATTCGAACTAATCATTCTGTTATGATTTTCACAAAAATAAATTACCAAATAGTGTCAAAATTGACATAAAATAGTTTTTAAAAAAAATACTTTATTATTAATTTTTATTTTATTCCTATAAATCTATGGTTCGGACAAATGACTTAGATAAGGTTATATATATTAATAATAAACAACTTGGGGTTCGTTTGTCTTGATATAGTATGTTTATTAAACTTATAGTGTAAGAAAACAAGAAGACACGGTAAAAGTTAAATTATCTAACTTAAAGATAAATCTAAATGATAAGGTTTCAATTTAATCCTAAACTTGTCTAAATTATATTGGATGTTATTATTTCGACCCATCCCCACCTTAGCTTCGAAATATATTAATTTTGAGCTATTAAAAACCGAATTTGACTTTATAATAAATTAATATGTTTTGTTATTCCAAAGGTGCCCCTCTCCTCCCTTATAAAAAGGAACCTCCTCCCTCTCTTCCTCACACCACATTGAGTCTTCAAGCTCGGCCACACCCTACCAAATTCTCTTCTCCACTTCCCTAGAAACATCCTAGCGGTCCTTGTCTTCTTCAAAGACCAATTTTAGTGCCTTGAGAGGAGGTCTCAAAGAGGCGGTTCAAAGAAGAGGTAAGGACCGTTACTGATTCTTTCAACTTTATTTCTTCTTCCACTTCTTCTTTTGTTGTTTCTTAATGAAGTAATAACATCACTATCACTCATATTCTGATATATTATTATATGTATTAAACAACCCTATTTCACCATCTATCCATCCTACGGAAAACGAAATCACCGCGCGTGCGTACGTACGGAATACCGTCTCCACGCCATGGTGTAATATATTTTCCACCACCACCTTACTTGGATGGGTATAATGGTGTACATAATAACTATATATGATTATTGTAAAGTTATATTGATTCTTAAATAGTATACATACACTCCAATACAATTCCACGATCATGAGAATGATATCATCGCTCGTGCGTACGTACGGACTACCGTCTCCACGACGCGATGAGATTCATTCTCCACGTTAACCATTCATGGATGATTATAAAGTATATATAAAAAGTAATCATGAAATATATGACATAATAATGATACTGGATTTATGTGTATATATATTTATGTCATCTACTTAATTCCATTCAACTCAATAAGGAAATGAAAACAGCGTTCATGCATACGTACGACCTACCGTCTCCATGAACGGTGTATTTCATTCCATTTACTGATTTATTATATATATGTATATACTGAATATATATTATATATAAATCTGGTTTTATATTCTGGGATTATGTAATCATGATCTAAGTAATCATATGAATAATTACAAGTCAAAGCACGGACGACAAATGAAAAGATTTTACCCAAAACACACTTTAACATGGAATTTACAAAAGAACGGGTAATATAAAGTCATAAATGAACCATATATAATATCATAACAATGAGTATAATTCAATGAAATTAATTAAATCATTATATAGCAGGTTCAGACACTTATGAAGCAAATCGGACCTAAGGATATAAAGAAAGGTTTTAGGTAGAAAAAAAGGATGATCTTTATGGGAGATGTTGATGATCTTTCACCGCGATTAGAAGATTACGTTCCGAGTTTCCAAAGACACTACACTATTATGGTTCTTGTGTATCTGTTTTTGTTATGTATTAAGTATTATGTAAAATTAATGTAATGTCCATGTAGGTTAAGCTTCGGGTCTCTACAGTACGTCATCTAGTGACAAGGATTTTCAACATCATGATATCATCCATGTACATTGAGAAGATCTGGATCATGCCAAGAGACATGAAGGTGTTTGGATGGATGAGGTACATCATTGAGTTTATGCTCATGGGGGTTGTAAGTGTGATGCCTGATGATGGGATGTAAACCCTTAATGTCTTTGGGATAGGTCCTTGAAATAGAACATGTGTTGAAAATTTTCTTTTGTTCCTTTCACAGAATCCAGGAATGTGAACTGTGTGAAATTTATTTTCATATTTTAGGAAAGGCGTGTTGGCCATATCTATGTTTGGTGTTTGGTTTGTGATTGGTTATAATATGATGTGCTGGAAATCCCTCTTGAGTGTAGTGGTGACAACACTCTTAAGGTGGGGAGTGATGAGTTTGTCCTACATATGGAGAGGAGAACATCTAGATGATGTGGTGGCACTAAAATGTCGATTTTTAACTTGTAATGTGTATGTTAGGTCCCTCAGGGAGGCAATGTGGGATTTAGAAGAGGTGGATAATGATCCAAGTGTGGGCTTGAGATCATGGTGGTTCCAAGGGAGGCTTTTTGTATCTTTGCTGAGTCATAAGAGGGTGTGAGTGGACATGACAACAAGTTGTGGTGAGAGAATATTGGGTCGTATAACTCCAGCAGTGATTGGAGTTAGACTCTAAAATTTTTCCATTGTGTGGTCTTGGAACATCGTGAAGTTGAGAAGAACTTGGAAATGTGATGTTCTATCTACCAAGGGTGAATCCCGATGACTATCTCGAGGGTGCTAATTCCATGATAATGGAAATCTAATGGAATTAAAGAAATATCCTCAGTGGCTGTGTAGGATGATAATGATAGGATTCAAGTCAGTAAGTACCTTGGGAAGCCCATAAATCGGTACTATAGCATTATTTGGAGGTGGGTGTTCTGGGACATTCTATTCAAATGTGGTCCGTCCTGAGATGGTAATCATGAATGGGTGCAGTCAGAGTGACCCGCCTACGGGTTCATGTTGTAGTGTAAAGCACCTTTTGAAATGTTGTTGTGCATATGTGAGGTCAATTTGATCTTAGTACATTGATGGATAGTGCAGGAATGTCCTCCGGAATGGTTCTAACAGTATAGTCGGATTCCAATGTAGGGTAATTCCCTATGGATGCTTGGGCGTGGTGAGTTAGAACATGTTAGGTTATGGGGATGTTGGGTTGAGTTCTGGTGGTCCTTCTTTAAGGGGGGGTGGGTGTTCCATGTAATTGGAAATGGTGGAGATAACCATAGCGTATAAATGGTTGGTTGAGTACATTATAAGAGATTTGGGTTAGAAGGACTTTAGTGGTCACTTTTCAGGTGACTTGGTCCTGTTTGAGAGCTTGGTAATGGTTTAACTAGTCAAGTATTTGATATTTTGGAGTTGTTTTTGGATGTATAGTTGTGGAATGAAATCTTCAGGAAAAATGGTTGGAAGAATCATGTGTTTTACTTCTGTTGGTATCAGGTTTGGGTCATCGTTAGAGTTTGAAAAATAGATGAAAATGATGCCAAGTGTATTGTGTCATGAGTTGTATAGAGGATCTGGCTGATGAGACACTGATTGGTTCCTCCATGATGATGTGATGTTGTGTGTTATGTTCCTTATGTGGTGAGTTAGGTTTTTTCTTCTATTATTCCCCCATGAAGATCTCATCGTGGGAATGGTTGAGGTGGATGCTTCCTTGAAGATTTTTTAGCTCGTTTTTTGGTTGTAGCGAGGAAGGCTTGTGGGTCAAGTTCATGACCTTGTTTCATGTTCGATGGTATTTGTGATGTGAAATTATAAACATCAACAACCGAATGGATAGGCTATCGAAGTGGAATAGTCTTTAGTTGTGAAAGCTTAGTGATTCCTCAAAGAGGGGCACAAGTACGAGCCATTATAAGGCAGAGAGTTTTTAAGGCCACAGATTTTCTTAAAGTGTTTTTTGTTTATATTTTGGATTGGGCCTCGTTTTAATGGATATATAAGAGTTTTCCCATGTTTTTTAGAAGGCTCTCTACCGTTCCTAGGGTTCGGTACATGAAAAAAGAAAGAAAAGGCTCTCAGGGAAATCTGCACGGTTTGCACACAATTTAAAAAATCATGCGAGGGGAGACCGTGCGGGTAGTTACAATCTACATGGATTGTGCATGATTAAGAAAACTATGTAGAATTATCAAAAAAATGTGTTAAGAGGGGGGATTTTCACGTAGTTGCCTCTATAGAGTTTGGGCATAGTTTAGAAAACTTTTTAGCCCATAAAATTTGTAAAATTTACAAAATTTCAACTTCGAGATTTTTATCCCCAACTTTGGTTTATCCACCCTTTCACCCTGTGAGACCCTAGTAAAAAACCTAGACAACCCAAGATTCAAATTGGTGATTCTAAATTGATTATTTTCTATTTGAAGCACTGTTGTTTGTGGATCGAAGTCCTAGGTAATACTAATGCTTATCTTCCTTCCCTTTTTCAGATTGGGCTTGTGGTTTCTCCAATATTCTTCTAAAACACTAAAATCCTATGTTATAAAAGTGGAACCTAGTTTGGGTCATCAATGGATTCTTTTATCGGGATCAAAGGACAGGATTATGAGGGTGTTCATTATCATATTTGATGTTGGTGGTCTATATGTATTATCCCATAGTTTTATGTTATATTTTTGCATGAATGATTGTGTTCTTTTCTTCTACTTTTATGTTATTGGTTCTCTTGATGAATTTGTTAAAAATGGGATTTTAAGTGAAGAATTGAAACCCACATGATCCACTTAGGATGCATGGATGAAGACTTGACAATTTTAGGGTCACCATTTGGGTGCGCCGGCAAACCCAAACCTTGAGTGTTATAGGGTTATATTAACGGTGTGGAATAATAATATGGAACCCATGTAGAACATGTCTTAATAATGTTTTAATTGTAAATGGAATATTGATTAATATGACTAGGGTGATAAAGTAATAATGTATTATTTTAATGAAAATAAAATGGGTAATTGGGTAGACTGAGATTATCTCAATTGTTTAACAAAATTTGGTTAGATTTACCTAAGAGGATTTGTGTATATCAAATGGTTAACTTGTAATTTGGTCATGGAATGGGAAAGAGGGAATGTGTTAATGGGATGTAATAAGTGAATGGATGAACTTGTGGGATGCGTTAATACATGATAATTAGGTAGTACACCTAACTGATTGAATGTACAAAAGGGATTTTGTTATGAGATATGAGACTTGTACTTGAAATGCATTAGTGGGTAAATTCTTGTGAAATGATAAATAGGCTAAATGGGTTAATGAATAGTCATTGATGAATTTGGATAATGCATAGGTGGTTTTAAATACACATAAAAGGTTATTGAATGAGAAAGAGAATTTGGTTAAATGGATTTGAATTGTAAATGGTAAATGTATTAATGGGTTATGGAAAGTATTATTTCCCATGTTTTTGTTATGAATTTTTATATCCAATGGATTTGAATATGATTGGTTGTGTTATGGTATGGTTATGTTGAATTGATAAATAAGCATGTGAACATGGTTTGGTAGAGTGGGGTATTGACTTGAGGTTCTACGCCCATGGGTTGAGTTTGACTGAGGCTCTAAACTCCACTCGAAAATGCATTGGTTAGGGAAGGGTATGAAGGCTATATTACCATAATGGTTTCATTACACCTGGACTGAGGCTTCAAGGTGAGGATAATGGATTTAGGTGATATGTTTATCCCTAGTGAGATGGGTACTTTATTTTTTCCCTATGCATTATGAATTATTTATTTAGACCCTTGTGTAGATTATAAATAGGCCCAAACTATGGAAAATGTGATTATAAAAGTTATGGAATGAAGTTGGGATAAATGCTAGGGAAGAAATAAATGAAATTGTTTTCTTGTGGCACCCGGACTATCCCATGTTCACATACTCTTTATTTTTTATTGCATGGACTATCTATTAGGTTAGTTATTTTGTAGACACCATTGGTGGTGGACTACTAATTTTTGTACCCACACCCTGCTTGGGCTTTCGTTGGGTACCTGAGCAAATTTCCACGTCGCAGGTCAAGAAAATTACAAGGGCTTTAAAATAAGATATTTAGTTAGGATTGGGATTTACCTGGAGAAGGATATAAACATCGAATTGGGACCCATTGGATGTTTTGTAGAATTAATTTAGTTTTATTTTCATTCATTTTCACTATAGCATGACATGAAATATTTAATGTTATATATGATTGTACCCATTTTTTGGGAATGGGCCGTTTATGCATGTAGTTGATTGTTGTCAATTGTTTCTGTTATTAAAAATATAATTTATGCTGGACTAATTTGGTAAAGAGGGTATAGCCTCCCCACGTGACTCATTAGTCCCTTGACACTAGTCAGAAACCACAAGAATACGGGGAGGTGTGCTTCAGGTCATGTTACAACCTGGCTTGAAACACCATTTTAGTTGCTTCCGGGTCAGGGATGATACTGTTCTATAAGTATATTAATAATTGAAAGTATAAAAAATAAAAAAATTCCTTGATATATCAAATTTTATGATATGAAAAATATTATTACCATGACTCAAATCATTATCAATCATAATTTATGATGGACATTTTATATCCTACAATATACCATTTCATTGAATATGACTTATATTTTATTAGATGAATATGGTTTGTGGGTGATCAGAGGATCTATTTTCCATATTAGTATTGGTTCCACTGTATTTGATGACTCCATATTATATGTTATGATATAATTATTCCAAATGATTTAATCTAAATAAAATACATTGTTACCAAACATCATATCATATTGGCTTATAACATCTTATGATATAAAATATCATATTTATATCAAAAATTAAAATTCTAAATCATTCAAATGATATAAAATATGAGAAATAAATTATATCAAATTATTCTTCAATACAAGCATGATTTTGAGATCCATGAAGCCTGGTGAATCTTTGACACCATTATTAGGTTTATAAGGATTTAGAAAAAAAATTCAGACATAAAATGAAAAAAGAAACCATAAATCTAAAAATCACCATCAATTTCTATGAAAATCATATTAACTATACATTGATAACATAAACCGTACACCAAAAAATATTCTTGTTGTTGACTTTGATCAATGCTTGATTAAGATCATAGGTAATTCCTAACAGACACTTTCATTCATTGTGTATCAATGGAAAATATTGGTTATGATTATTCTAAAAAAAAGAATGAAAGTATCACACAAGAGTTAATGAATGAATATGAAGAGGTATTGGGAAATTCAGAAATAGGATTAATGTAACACCATGATATTTTAGAAAAAAAACTATGTTTGGCATTGTATTCGACAATCAAAACTATTCTGAAACAACACACAAAATGCATAATGTTAATATCATAGCCATTAAATTAGAAATTATAAATAGTATTAAATAGATTATGATATATATATCTTACTGAATAAAATTCTTTGACATATATTTAGTCAAAAATTAATTAGTTTTTAGTAATGCGATTTTTATATATAAAAAATATTATTTCTTAAAAATAATTATTTCATTTCATGAAAAAATATTATAATTAATTTTAGTAAAATTTAAAAAAATTATTTGATAAAATTATATTTTTGTTTGAAATCATAATATAATAATTTAATTTTGGTAATATTTTTCAATTTTTATGAAAATGTATATTTTATGTGAATAGTGAAAATACTGATTTTTTTTAAAATGTCATTTAATTTAAAAAAAATTATGAAATTTAAAATTAATTTATTTAAATATAATTTCATGTAACATAATTATTATTCCATTATATATTATAAACTTATTTTTCTATTAGAATTATATTTTATTTTAGTAAAATACCTCTTTTATGTTTAAAAAGAATGTTTTTCTTAAAGTATTTTTAAATTTTACAATGTTTCTACTATATGATTAATTAAAAAACCATATTAATGAATGGGGTAAATTTAATTTATATTTTATATATCATTAAATAATAACTTATGTTCATACAATCATTATTATTATTCATAAAGTTGACAAAACCCCATCTTTTCCTTGAAAAATACACGTCTTGAAAACACCTTTCTTCATCATATATGGGGGTTTAATTTAAAATTTAATTTTTCAAATTATTGGAATTGAAAATTATAAAATGGATTAAATAATTTTAATAATTGTAATTTATATTATCTACTATTTTTAAATTATTGATTCAACAAATTGAATAGTGAATCCACTAAAAATAAATTACCACAGTTAAGGTGAATTTTTTTTTAATGAGGGTTAAAATAGAATGTTAATGATAAAATAACATATAAACATGTATGAAAGATATTTTATGGAAACATATTAGCCTTATAATATATAAGTATAAAAAATACTCTATTTTGGAGCCTCATTCCCTGTAAAAAACATGGTTACACATTTTTTTTTTCAAAAATTACAAAAGTGCCACTCACCTAACTTATAAACATTTACCCCTATCTTTTTTTCTTCATAAGTTCAAACTTTTTTTCGACCAATAACTATCTAAAAAATATCCCAAATTCCTTCCTCTCATTCCATAATTATTTTTTGTTTTAAATTCATTTTAAAAATACGTGAGGTATTATCCTAATAAGGTGGTCTGAGTGGTGGTAAAAAAAATAACTATGAATTTTTGTTTTATTTCTTCGTCCCCCTAATTCAAATATTCATCATTTATGATTATAAAATAACACCAATATTCCTAATATAATTACATTTAATTGTTTTATTGTCCTGATCTATATATTTAAGGGATTAATATTAAAAATTCCAAATTATTGAGTTTTTAATATAGAATTCACATTTCTAGATCTTTTAAATTTAGTATTTTAGTGAATTTGAAAAACACATAAAAAGTAAAATCATACATTAAAATTGGAATATTTTTTACTCAATATCCATTTTTTCCAAAAATAATTATAAAATGGAACATTATTTATTTCCATTTTATCTTGTTTCATCCTTGTCTCTAATCATCCATTAACCCTATAGAAAACATTTCACATCATGAGATGGGCCATAAAGGTCAATAGGGGACATAAAAATTAATAAAATAATTAGTCTAGTAAAATATAAGAAAAAAAATTTAGTTTTTATGGTGTGACTAAAACAAAACATTTTCACATGCAAAACACAACTATATTTTTCACAATGAAAATAACTAAAACAAATAGAAAGATACTAAAAGTCCTTTTTCTGAAATATATCAACATATATATAAAACCCTTTCAATAAAAATTCAATTGGGATAAACATGTGGAAAACTTAAAGTATTATTATTACCCAATTAATTAGAGATATATAATGGGGATCACCCTTCATATAAACTATATTGGGCCCCTTCATTTTTCAGGAGTTGTAATGGGGATCAACTTTTCATAAAAGCCATATCATGCTCAACCATTAGTTATAATGGCGCTCAAAAATTTGTATAAGATGTATCGGGGTCCATTTTTTCATATACTTCTAATGGACCATTTCATGTATAACTCAAATTCATCATAAAACCATTTTTAGAACTTATTTAACACTATATAAAAACACTTTCATATAAAAATATTTTTTTTATTTTAAAAACCAAAATTTTTGATACCAAATAACCATATTCAATTAAAAAATAATTCCAGTACAAAAAACCGAAAAAATAATAGGTTTTTCCATTTAGTAAAAAGTTCAATCAAATAAAGGAAGCTATATGTTAAATAATAGTCATGAAGGTAGAAAATTTATTATAGAAATGTATGTTTGTAAAAGAATATTCCTCTTGTCATTTTTAAAAACATTCCATATAAAACGTGTAAAATGATTTATTTTGAAACCCTTTTAATGAACATAAAAATAAGCATCAAATTTATTTTATAATCCTTTTATATACAAATATATAATATCAACAATATTGACAATGGTAAAAATATTTTTAAATTAAATCATTAAACATTAAAAGTGTCCTATAACTATCTAAAAATTTATAATATACCCCATGAATGAAAATTTTTTAAAAGACATTAAAAAATTATAATGAATTAATTATTAATATTATATTTCAGAGGGATATGTGTATAAACCATATAAAATAAGGTGGGTGTATGACATAATAATATTCCTCAATGAAAGGAGATTTAGTTGAAGTCCCTTACCGTGAGTCCAAATCATCCTATAAAATCATTATATTTCTTAATAATAAAATTATGTTAATTATTTAATTATTCATGAAAATTTAAATTTTATTATTTCGTTTATATCAGTTACTATCATGTTATAACAATTATTTATCTATTTATGTACATGTTGGAAGTTTTTACGATATTCTACACTTGTGTCCCAAATGACATTGTTATGATGTCTATAGTCAACGTGGTAATTAGTATGTAATATCTACAATAATATTCATCAAATAATAAACACCTTTAAAAAAAATTATATTTTTAAATCCATCCATTAAATACAGTTATGAAAAATGAATTATGTTACAATCATTGAGATGTTAAGTCGTATGTATGCATGAGTAACATTTCCATTTTTCAATGATCATTATGGAAAGAAGGTATGAATTAATTTATATTACTAATTGATAATAATAAAATTAATGTGATACTAATCATTTCTATATACTAATATATATCATCCAAGTGATGTGGTGATGAAAAACAAATCACATTGCTTTGTGTAGGTGATAGTTGATACGTACGCATGAATGACGTTATCATTTTTATGTTCATGGAAAGGTAAGAATGTAAATGATATTATATAATTTAGGAATGATAATTATTTAATTAATATAATATACAAACCTAAATTCTGTCCTTATAACCAATATTTATAGATGGTAATTAAAAACAAATTATATCTATTTATGAAATGGTATCACTCTATACACACGAATGATTAATTTATTAACCCTTTGATGGATGTTGGGATGGAATTTGGTTATTATATAAAAAGAATAATGTCACAATTTTTAGGATATTGGATTTATTAATTATTCATTATTGAATAATATTTTGAGGATGTAGAAAGAGAAATAAAACATAAATACTTGATTAATGAGGATACCTTTTCCTCAGATAATCTTTATTTCCTAACACCTTAAGACCACTAATGGTGGAGTTCTACCTAAAATAAGATATCTATAATGTCTATATAGAATATAAATACATATTTTGGTATATATTTTTTTGACCCAAATATTTTTTTAATTTTCATTAAGACAAAAGAAGAGGTTCTCTTTTTTAATAGAGTGGAGAGGCACTCATGGTATTCTTCAAAATAATAAATTAATTTAAATTTTGTTTCCATCCTAAATCAATAGAAATTGATTTATATTGAATATATTATTATTTTGGGTATAAATATAATCATTACATTGAAATTAGATAAGGTTTGATCACATTATAATCCTTCATATTTTTTAAAACTTATTTAACCTCTTTAACTCTAACTGTGACAACCAATGTTTTTAATCCTTGATGTTTAAATAATTATAAAAAAATTACAAAAGAATCGTAATTGTATCATTGATGAAATGGTAAACCTTATAAAAAAATTATAGAATTTTATATTTTTATGATGTTTATATGATTTCATATTATATTATTTATTTTAAAATATCATAAATTTCAATTTTAACCGTATTCATTTCATGGATTTTTAAATTAACATGAAAAATAGTTATATTATAAAAAACACTTTGAAAACATCAATATAATATCCAAATTATCTATAATTGTTTTATTACTCTAATTTACCCAAATAATATTTATTTTCAAATTTTTAATATAATTTGTTTGATTTACTTGTTAATTAAATAAATATTTTACTAGCATTGTGCAAGAAATTAAGTTAATTATTTTATCTAATATAAATTACAAATAAATTACCATGATGTAGAAATATATTTTTATCCTAAAAAAATATTTATATTTTAACATATCTCTTAAAAACGTTCAAAAATGAACTGTGTTATAATTATTAAATCATAGGTGTGACCTCATTGAATTTTCATTAAAATAAAATATTATAAATGGCATAAATTCATTCTAGTGGCTTCATGTCGTCTTAATATCATTAAAAAGTAGAATCTGGTCTAAAATTAGTCATCCAGTAAAATAATAACAAGTTTTAGATTAATTTTCTATTATTTATAACCTTATATTTAATATTAATTACCAGATTTACTCATAACCATTGTAATAAAAAAATTACTAACATCACTATTCATATTTTCCAAGAAAAAAGGAACCTATTTAATAAATTTAGACATTATGATTCCACATATGGAATCCATTTTTCAAAATTTAGAACATATAATTTTCATAAATTCTTTAAATATTAATATTTCAGATTGGGAGAAACAATTGGGTTTGATACTAAAAATGCTCAAAAGATATAAATGTTATTATATCCAAATTAAATATGAAATTTATTATAATAAAATTAATTAGATTTTATGATATAATTTTTTTTGTAATTATACACTAAAACCAATCAAAAATAAAATTTATTAGTATAAATTATTTAGGGTTTTCAATTAAATTATTGTATTTTTTGTTATACCTAATAACTATAAAAATATCAAAAAATAACAAAAAAATAAACCAAAAAAATTATATACCAATTTAAAATAAGAAGTTTATTTTTCAAATATAAATTATTAATGTTTCAAAGTTTAATTTTAAACCAATAATTCCATTAAATTTCTGTAAAAGTGAATATTAAAAATATACAACTTTTTATGCTTACAATTCGATTTTTTATAATATTAAGCCTACATAATTTAGTGGATGAATTTAAAAAAATTTAAATTCATAAAATATAAATTTTTTTTATATCTTCAATAAATACTATAAAATTTCAGTCTATTTGTTAAAATTCCATTCCGGTAACAAAAATAGTTTTCAATAAAAAAACATCTTATATATTAAGTTAGTTTTTGAATTTTTTTTTATATTTAATTGGTAATAATTTAAATCAATTTATAAACTTGTTTATAACATATTTTCATAATTTTATAAATATGGTTAGTATCCTCGTTTCTAAATTATAGGTTAGAACGATTACATTTTAATTATAATATAAGTTTTTCTCTTAAGCTCGATGTGGAATATCATGTATGATATCAAACATAATGGTTCCATTTAAAGACTGGGGATGTAGAATTATCCCCCCTTAATAATTGAATCATCACAGTTTGAACATGGGATTGAAAATTTGGGGATTTATTTTTTTAAAATACCATTGTCGAAATCCCCCATCAAAAAAGGATTAAGGTAACATCCACTTTAAAATAAAAGAACGTATAAAAGTCATCTAATATAACACATACTAGGGTTAAGTTTAAGAAAACATGTGAATGAAAGAGAAAACCAACTATCACTTTTTGATAGAGATTCATAAAGAACATGGTAATTATAAATTTAATAATGACAAAACCATAAGCACGTGATGGGTAAAACGGTTAATAATTTATTAGTAACAATAGTATATGAATAATAGTATTCTTTCCAAATAATTTTATTCGTATTGAGGAATGATTTTACTATTTATCATCATAATAAAAAATAATAACATGTTATATTTAAATTATAAATGCACAGTTTCATCCTCATAACATTCCTAGAATTATGATGTACATTTTTAAAAATATTATTAATCATCAAAGATCATATGTACCCGAATATTTATCAATAACCTAAATCTCATATAAAAATGTATTGGCATACTTATCTTTAAAAAAATACATACATAAACATAAATCCAATAAATAATCTCCCCAAAATTCCTTATTAACTTATGATCACATCACATAAATCATCATAAGATGTGCTTAAAACCTTTAACTTATGGTTGAGCATTGAAAAAAACCAGCTCACATCAGCTTCCATCACTTCTCCAAATGTCTCTATATCAACATAATATGTAGAAAAAAAATCTAACAACCTTTTTGTTTTTATCTTGATGATTTATACCCCATGTAAGTTACATTAGACTCATATGTGCATAATACCACAACTCAGCAATACTAAATCAACATAAAATTGAATGGTAATATGTTATCACATTATTTTATTATTTATGAGTCTTTTTCATAATGTCACAAACCCTGTGACCAAACATTCCAAACTGAAAACAAAACATATATCCTAACATACACTCTAAAAAATGTATTTTTCCACATATGGAACAAGTTTTAGGGTAACCTTAATAATTCTTAGTCGGTTTATTCACTATTTACTACCACTAAGACCATTTGATTCACTTTTAATTTCATGGAACATGATCTTTTTCATACTCCATTTCATCATTATCAACACAAAAAGAGGTATTTCATAAATTTTAAACTCATTATAGGACAATTATATTTATAGATAGAGTTTAAATCCTTATTAAAATATATTAATTTTACTATCAATGAATATAACTAATTTTGAATCATACCTAGAAAATATTGTGATGTTTTCTTCATATGTAGTTACAAAATCAATATCCTTGTTCCTCAATTACAAGAATAATTTCTCTATTCGAAGCCAAAAAACCATAGCTAAACATATTTGAAAGAACATATTACTTAATGTGACCCATTATATAATATTAAGATCAAACATCACTCTATTTTTTCTTATCCAAAGACCACAATTTTTCAATATCACCTTCAAAATGATAGATATAAAGGGTAACATTTTAAAAATATAAACATCCCATCACTTCAAATATATTCTCCAGCTAATTGATCCATATATTGGATACCACTAGGTCTGATGATCCATTAAATTATGGGGTATGTTGCCTCAAAAAATTCTCCACTATAAATATGTTTATCTCTAGTACATCATGTTCCTAAATATAATCGACACCACAACCTTTTGTATATTTTTTCAACTAATCAATCCCTTCAAAAAACTATTTTTTATAACTATCACCATATTGAGATGATGATTTGGACGAATATTTTCATCTTCATTCCTTCTTAGTACATATTCCATGTTTCAACAATAAAAACTCAATCTGAATAAACATAATTTAGATGAAACAACATGGTAATCATGAAATCCCACATCATTTCAACTTATCCATAAAGTTAAATCATTTATGGGAATGTTGTTAACAATTGTAACCTATAAATTTTTCTTAACCACCATTTAATAACAATGGTAATGAATATACCATAAAAATGACACATTCATGATTTTTTGATCTTAAATTAAAATTTGAGGACATCTTCAGTTTAGAGTTTTATATAATTAAGAAACAAACCCTAAATGGTAAGCCCATATCTTATAAGTTAACACTTTTACTATGTATCTATTGTTTCACCAAAAGAATCATTAAAAAATAAAACATGGTTTCTTTCCATGATATAACATCACAATTTTTATCTTTTCCTCATACATATCATTATTATCCATTTCCTATAATTTTTTTAAAATAAACATAATGAGAACGAAGATCTTAGTACGAGACTTGAAATAGAAGGAAAGAAATTATTCATTTGAAAAAAATTAAAATCCCTTTAATTTTCATTGAGCTATGGAAACAAAACATTTAAACATTAAAAACACATATATGTTTGTCTCAAACAAAATCATTAAAACCAATTGAAAGAAACTAAAAATGGTTTAGGTGAATTTGAGAATCATATAAATAAATCAATTCCAAAACCATTTTATTTCAAAAAAACATTCGTTTGATTTATAATAATAATATTACCCAATGCATTAGATATCAATAATAGGGATCAATATTCATATAATATGTATCATGCCCACCCATTTTCATTATCTATAATGGGGATCAATACTTCTTATAAGTTGTATCAAGCTCACCAATGACCTATAATGGGGATAAACCCTTCATATAAGATATATTATTATCACACATTTTATATAATTCTCATGTACTATTTAATAAATAATAAACATTCATAATTTAACTATTGAAACAAAATCTACAATTACATATGAAAAACACATACATAAAAAATTCATTTAATACACATTTTTTAATACCAAAACAAACTTTTCCATGAAAAAATTTTCAAAACCAAAAAACCAAAAAAGTATTAATTTTTTTTCATTTAATAAAAAATTTTATCGTTGAAAGGAAGCTATAAATTTAATAATATTCAAGACCATTGAAAAGTTATTTTCATAGCAAATGTTAATAAAATAACACTTCTTTTGTCATTTGTGAAAACATTTCTTATAAAATTTATCAAATTCTTCCTTTTTAAAATCGTTAAATACAATTAAAAAAAGACAAAAAATGTCGGTTATAATACCTTGAAATCCATATTACTAATATCAATAATATTCACATGGGGAAAAGATTTTTAAATAAAATATTTATACATTCAAAGTGTACCATACTAAGTGGAATATATAAATAATAATCCCCAAGAAAGATTTACTTTTATCTAAACATTAAATAATGTTTTAAAAAATAAATTAAGTATATGATATGTCATTGGGGGATTTATATAATACTATATAAAATTATGTGGTTTATAACATCAAAATATTTCTTATTGAAAGAATATTGAGATGAAGTCCCTTACATGGAGTCTGAATCAAACCATAAAATATTTATCTTCCTGAATTAAAAAAGTAGTTTAATTATTTATTTCATGAAGACCTTATTCAAATTTATTATTTTTTTATATAACATACTAGAATTTTAAAACAATTACTAAATTATTTATGTCCTTGTTGGATGTTTTGATGATATTTTGTACATGAGTCTGAAATAACTATGGTATGATGTCTATAGTGAAAGTGATAATAATTCCATTATGTATAGAATATTATTAATTAAATAATTATCACATTTAAATATAAATTATACTTTAAAACCCATCCATAATTCATGGATATGAATGATTAACTACTTTAAAATACTGTTGATGATAAGTCATATTTATGCGTGAGTAACATATCCATTTTTCAATGATCATTATGGAATGATGGTAAGAATTATTTTAAAAATATATACAGATATAATATAATTAATATCATATTAATATACTAAATATACTTTTATATATAATCAATGTGATGTGGTGGGGATAAATAAATCATATTACTTCGTGGAGGTGATAGTTCACCCATATGCATGAACGACGTTATATATTTTTTGAATGGAAAGCTAAGAAATTATATGAGATAATATTATTTAATAATGATAAATATGTCATGAATATATTATATAAATTTTAATTCAACCATTATTACTAGTATTCAGATACGGTTATGGAAAATAAATTATATTTTATAATGAGGTGGTAGTCTTTCTTACATAGGAACGATTAATTATTTTCCCATTTGATAGAAGTCTATATGAATTAACATGAATATTTTGAAATAATAACATATCATTATATTTATTATTATGTTTTTATTATTTATTCATTGTTTAATAATATTTTAAGGAAGACGAATAAGAAATAAAATTGAAATACATGATTTAAAATGATAAATTTTCTTCAGATAATATTCTTTTCCTAAGAGATTATGACCACTAAGGGCAGTGCTATAACTATACAAAGAGCTCTATAATGAAGTTAGAGATTTTTGAATGAGAATTTAGAAGATCTTGTTCAAACCAAATAGGTTTTTAAGTATAAATAAATCACAATAAAAGTATCCCTTATATAAGAGAGGCTAGGTCCACTCTTGGGATTAATCAAAATATTAAATTAATATAAATTAATTTTTCATTATAAAATGGCTCAAAACTGATTTACATTAAATATATGATTACTATGGACAAAAATAAATTCATACAATGCATATTATATAATGTATCACAATATTTTAATCCTTAAGGTTTGGTTTAAACCCTTATTTGGCCTCTTTAACTCTTACCGTGAAAACATTTGTTCTTACACATTAGAGGTCACTATAATTTCTATACATTTTAAAAAGAATCATATAAGGATAATAGATGAAATTTTAAACTTTATAATGATATTTTTTTTGGAAATATTGGTTTTTTATGAATTTTATATCATTTAATATAAAATTATTTTTATTTAAATACAATTAATGTCATTTTAGACACTATTAATTTCATAAATTTTTAGTAATATCATAAAAAAAGATATATTCAATAAAACTATTTCAAAACGTCACTAAAAAATAATTTATATATATATATAAATCATTTTTGACATTAATCATGACAATTATTATTTATTTTAATATTTTTAATTTATATATATTAATTAAATAATTATTGCATCATTATATTCAGAGCTTTTAAGTTAAATAATTTATCACTTAAAAATTATAAATAAATTACTAGGGTATATATAAATTTTATGGATTTAAAATTACTATTTATATTCAAATATAACTTTTAAATAAACCTATATAAAAAGTGTTATATTTATTAAAACATAAGTATGACATCATTGACTATTCATCAATATAAAATAATATTAAGGACATAATGTAATTCAAGTGACTCCAATATTCTAGTAAATTTTCCCAAATAGTAAATTATTAGAAAGTCACTAATGTAATAAAATAATGATAGGATTTATAGAAATTTTCAAATTTTTATTATATTATTTTTAATCTTAATTTCTAAATTTACCCTTAACCATGGTAATTAAAAAAATAATATAGTTACATTTTAGAGTGTCCAAAAATAAAAGGGATTATTTCCAAAATTTAAACCTTTTGATTCTAAAAATATGGAATAAATTTTCCAAAATTCAAAATAAGAATGTTTCATAAATTAAATATTTGTTAATCTCATATTTGGGAAGAAACAACAAGTTTTTAAAGTAAAAATGATCATAATATTGAAATATTTATATAGAAAAATTTATTGTGAAATTTATTTTAGTGACCTCAATTGTATTAAATTATATTTTAATTATATAATTATAAAAAAAACTAATGAAAAATATAATTAGTCACTATGAATTATTTAGATGAAATTTGTTTTTCCAATTAAAATCCAGTATTTTTTGTTATTCATCAAAACATGAAACTTATCTAAAAATTACTAAAAAATAATAAAATGAAAATTTTGATATTTCAATTTTAAATAAAAAGGTATCCATTTTGAATAAAAACAATAAAAGTGTAATAATTATGTTTTAAAAAATGTCTTCCATTAAAACGTAGAAAAATGGAAATTTAATAATATGAAACTTTTTATTCATAAATATGAATTTATTCTAATCTTTATCCTATCATCATTTTCATTTGAATTTACAAATATTTCTTAAATTAATGAAATATAAATTGAATTATTATCATCCAATAATTGTTATTAATTTAATTTATTACGGTCAAACACCATTTTGGTCGTAAAAATATTTTTTTATAAAAAAACACTTGCGTTATAATTCATTAGTTACTTTTTATATTTCTAATTAATTGTTAATAAATGAATTCATTATAAAATCATTTGAATTAAATAATTGTATAATATTGTTAATTTGTATCATACCTACCATTCTAATAGCTAGGTTGTACGGGTAATATTTAAATACTAGTATTTAGTCATTTGTTTAAGCTCAAAGTGGCATATCATGTATGCTACCAGACATATTATTTATTTTTTAAAAACTAGGTATCTTAATGTATCCATATACTAATCACTGAAATGCAAAAAAATAACTTTGGTTTCATTTTAGAAGGACTACCACCTCACAAACTAATGTGACATGTTTTCCATGAACACCTATTAGGATGGGGTATGATGGTGGATATAAAGTATATATATGATATTAATAAAATAATTATACAAATATAGTGATTATATAATATAAATAACATTTTAAATTTCATTTAATATGGGGTATAACAATTTCACATGTGTGAATGGCACACTACTGCCTCACAAAGGGATGTAATTCATTTTTCACTAACGCTTTACATGGAAGATAATAAGGATATAGTCAATGAATATATGTGAAATAAATGAAATAATTATGATATTAATGAAATATTTATAATTATTAAAAGATAATATATCCATTTATTTATCACTTTTTCACTCACTAAATAATGATAATTTGGTTCACCTATATGTGCACTACCACTTTCATGAAATAAGGTGACTCTCTTTTCCTCACCATGCCAAATTCGTGATATATAAAATTTAATTTAATGGAATAACATGGTATTTATGATATTATTATTATTAAATTTTAAAATAATACTTACATACTTTTCATAATGATTGTTTAAAAATTGAAATGTTACTCTTGTATACATACGGCCTACGGTCTACATGAATGTAACAATGTTTATTTCTCATAACAATATTTAATGCTTGGTTTTAAAATTATAATTAACTAATAAATATGATAAATATTCATTGATTTTTAATCTATTTATTTTGAGACAATGATGTCTTTGAACATAACCAATACACTAAACCTGTTTTGATATAATGAACATAACATCCTCAGAACACATTACGTTGACTTAACTGCTCATCTATTAAAATATGTCATTAAAAAAATATAAATGATTTAATTATAAGGTGATAATCTTGGAAAATTTTCCTATGAGATAATATAATTAAAATAATCTTATAATACATTATATAATATAAAAACAATGGATTTCTAGACCTAAGGTAAGTGATTTCTATCTCACATTTTTATTTCTGTGAGACACCTTCCATATTCTATGCGGATTTAATTTATTTGGTGTATATAATTCCAATGAATTTATTTTATGATGATTATAATTAACATTAATTGGATTTAAATATCTTTTTTGGGATATATATTTAATGGGTTTAACGGTTAATAGTCACTAATGCAGTTGGGCAGTTTTGTCTCTATTTGTCTTTTTTAGGACATACATTATGTTATGCACCTATCATCTTTTATAAGGTAAACATAAAACCCAATTGGAATATAATATCATCAATATCAAAATTTTCAATATATTATATATTTCATTTAATTTTATTCTAACATGTTTCTTATAGTTATAATTTATCAATGTGATAATGATTATATGTTACATTCTAATCATTTAGGAAGATTGTTTATGATTATGCTGTTGATAATAAAATATCATGATCCATCTATAAAAAAATATTAATTTTAATCACCTGTGGTTATTTTTTGATAATAAATTTTTCCCATAATTTTTTTCCTTATTTACTAAATATTTTAAAATAATCATTTTAGGGAAACTCATCTTTATTTATCTCTTTGGATGAAATCCTTTTTGCTTCCAAAATTATGTTTTATAAAAATGTAATTGAAAAAGATTTTAACATTAATAAAAATATTTATCAAAAAAATGACCCATATATTAATATTAAAAAAAGTTAAATGAACAATCATATCATATTCCAATCAATTCCAATTTAGATTTTACCAAAAAATTGAATGTAATGTTTATTTAAACGTGTATAGTATCAATGGAATTTACTACTATCAAGAAAATTATTTTCATTTAATATTATATTATATGTTTTCAATGTTATATTCAAATTAAATTATATAAATTTTCTATGTTTTAAAAATTATCATTTCAAATGGTAAGATATTTTTCTCTAGAAATTTTTTAAATGATTTTAATGATTCCCTTATATGTTTCAATTGTTCCTTTGAAAAAAAAGTATTTGAAAATATGTTTTAAATTTTTTTGGGAATATAATTTTCAAATGGATAGTTTTATTTTCTTTAATATTTCATTAATGATATTTTAATTGTATTTTAATTTGTCAATATCAATAAGAAATTTTGTTACATTTTCTCTAATAGGAATATTTTGTTCTGATACCATCCTCATTATTTCTCTATATGGATTAAGATTGTTTCAAATAGATTGTTATAGAACATATTTCCTTTACATGGGTTAATTAAATTTAAAATAAATTTTTATGGAAGACATATAATTTCCCTGGGTTATTCTAATTTCAATGAGATTTTTGTGGAACCCGTTCATTTTCAACAGGTAAATCATGTTTCAAAGATATTATTACAAAGTATGTTTATCTTCCAAGGTTTAATCATGTTTCAAATGTATTTTCATGGAACCCATTTATTTTTCATGGTTTAATCATTTTATGAATATAATAATTATTGATTTATGAGTTTTATAGTGAAAATAAATCTCTTTGTAATATATTTGTGGTTTCTGGATAATGTTATGTGATTGGTGCATCCTAATTACATCATGTTAGCCTGATAAATATTATATGTTGGGTGAAACCTTATAATTCTCTAATTAATTAGGTGATTATTATGTTTTAAATATATTTATATTTGATGTTATAAAATAGTTATTGTAAATGTAAGGGTTATGTAAGAGTTTTATAATAATGATATTCTAAGATACCAACATGTTTTATCTATTCTTTCCATGGGTTTATAATTATTTCTTTGATCAGGATTGATATCACATGCATAATATTTATTGATTAAAATGAATAATGTCTTTTTTAAAGTCTTATTTCATGATTCTTTATTGATGACTATAGTATTTAGGTGTTTGAGTTATTTTATGATCCATTGATGAAATCTAATTATATTGGCATACCCTTGTGCACCTCCTATTCCCATTGATAACATTAAATTTATAATTTTTTTTATCCTTTCTAATATTTTCGTATCACCATTTTTGAATTTCATTTTCCCTAATTAATCATTAATTATGATTAATGGATTATATTTATATGGATTTCATATGGATGGTGTTGATAAATAAAATATGAAATAAGAAATGTCGGGTTAAGTGGGCTGAGTTCTCATTTTAAGGCATAAGTTTTATTTATATAATATTTAATAATAATTATCATTAACACTAAATGAAAAAGGTCATGAAGAATGTATGTGATCCAATATTTTATTTTGGAATTGTAAATTTTGGATTTAGACGATTTGGTCTCCTTCATTAGTTTCAAAATTTAAATTTAATTTTTATGATTTCAACACCTGATTCGGAAGTGTGAGTTAGATATTATTATATATATGAATGTATGAATCAACACTATTAAAATATATTTTTCATTTTTATATTGTAATTGTGACACACAAAAAACTTCTTTTAATTTACGCATATGTTACAAAATGTATATATAAATTGATATTGTCACAAATCTATGTAACCTTTAAACATTCATATATTTTTCATATAAATCTTTTTTTGATTATCCGAAGTGTAAAAAATATTTATTATATTTGAAGTGGGATATATTATAATGTTAATATGTAATATTATATGATATTTTATAATTATTAAAAATGACTCATGCATATCAATTAATTATGATATAAATATATTATATGATATTATGTGGAAAATATCATTATTATATGATATCCTATATCAATTCCAATTATATACACTTATGGAATATACAATACCTTTTTTTAAATGGAAAGAGCATAATAAAATATCATTATATTGTTTAATGTAGTATATCCATAATGTATCATATGTATTTAGGATTGATGGAATATATGCATTACTCAAGTCATTTATAACCACCCACAATAACATATTATATCAAGAAACAAAAAAAAAACATGTATAACAGAAGGGGAATCATAGGGACCATATACATTGAATTCATAAAATTGTTAGCATCTAATAACATTATGATATATGTCTCTAATTAATGTTAATCATTATTCTATAAAAACCCAAAATTAGGTGTTAATGATAAAGAAAATTAAATCAATTTTAGAAAACTTCAATGAACTAATAGAGAGTCTTAGCCTTACCCACAATGTTATAATGGGATTAAAGATAAAAAACATATGCTCAGATAAGGGGGATATCAAAAATGTAAATAAACAGTAAAATGTTTAAAGGGGATACAAACATGGATATATCTAATAGAGGAATAAGATGATTGATATAAAATTTTAGAAACAAATATATAATTTTACAAAAATATTAAATATAAACTAAGAAAGACACCAACATGTTATAGGTGCAACCTCACATGGTATATGGTGTACCACTGGACACCTATTTTTGAGAAATAGCTAGCTAGTGGTCCACCTGGTCTTACTTCTCCAACTATTTCACAATAAAGTATCAAATACCATTCCACCAGGTAGTATATCATATATATAATTATTAATTTTTTTTAAATTATTCCTATTTATAAAAAAATTTCATTTTACCTCTTACAACCTCACTCATAGTACAATGTTACAAAAAATATCACTATAAGGCTATATTTAAATCCAATATATTCCATAGTTAATGTGATAAATTACAAAATCTTAATTATATGACTTATTGAATTCTAAATTCATAATTGAACCTTATCAGTGGAAATATCTATCTATTGAGAATAAATATATTGTTAATGATCCCAAGTATCTTCATATGTACATCATTTATGAATCCTTATATGTACCAGGGGCATCATCATCCAAAAAAATTAATTCTCTTTTTGGTCCAATATATATAATTATCACTCATAAAATGTTCTATCAAACACATTAAAAACAACATCTACACCAATAACATTAATGAGGCCCCGATGATATATTTAAATATGAGATTTATAGAATAAATCATTCATCACACTATATTATTGATGATACACTAAATAGTACTCCATAGTAGAAGTCCTCTACAAAATATTTAATGATCCTATGAATTTGGTTTTCAAATACCCATATCAATCATCCTAAAACATACCGACATATGGGACACACCCATTAATATTTCATTTCCTACCCATAACTCATGTAGTCAATGTTATCAATGTTCACATGATTATTATAAAATCAAATTACTTTATATCAAATTTTAGATCACCTAAATAAACTCTAATATATATTGTATAAAGATTTTACAAATTATCTATATCTCCCCTATCTCTAGGTAGCACAATGGTGATTAAAACAACCTAACAAACAACTCATCAATAAGTATCAACTAATTCAATGAAAAATAACTATTATTATAGGTAAAATATATATTAAAACGATAATAATCCCATGTGACACTAAAAATAGAACATGTTCATGAACAATATCCTATAACACTCATGATACTATATCTATACCTTCAATTAGTCTAGAGATGGTATGTTATACTAGGATTCTTCTAAGTACCATGTCCTTTTTGTAGCCCAATCCTGATAGGTCTCCTTTTATACATCATTCATTTTATAAAGATACTTTATGATATTTAATCAACATACCTACCATTTAATATATATATATATATACCACAAAATGGTATCCCACATTCTTGGAATTATTTAATATAATACATAATAATATCAAATTGATTCACTTGAGTAAAACGCAATATAGAGAGTTTTTTACCCTAAGTATACCTCCATATACCTGATTGGTCGTCCATTTGTGATGTTGGTGTATCTATATTTTGGGGATACTATATCCTTTTCCATATAATCATAATAAAATCAATTATAGTATAAAAAATATTGAATATAACCAAAAAAATATTAATATTAATGTTTTGATAATACCATAATAAAATTTCACAGGCTATGATAAAAGATTATCAAAGTATAAATTTCATACATTCCAGTCAAAGGATTCATGATTTTTCCATGGGGAGATCATATATAACATATAAGATATAATATACAAGGTAATAGAAACTGAGATATAATATGGATCCAATAAACAACAAGAATTTAGGCCCACTAAAGTTAATAAACAGGGTCTGAAATATATACTAAATAAAAAACATCAAATGGTTTCCTTAAAATAAAGAAAAAATAAATATGTTATATAAAAATTTAATATAGTAACTAAAAACTCACAAAAAAAAATCACATAATTTGCTACTCATAAGACATACTGATGAGAAACCAAACTTACTTAATCAAATATATGTGTTGAGTCTGAACCTTTCACATCAAACCATGGTGGGTAGTGAAATAAACACAAATAAGAAAATAAAATAGTAACCAATTATTTAGGTTGACATAACACACTACCATCCCAAAATAGTAATTAGGATTAATGAGTTATCATAATGCCTAACTTTTAGTAGAAAAAATATATACCACATTGTTAGTTGGTAATAAAAACCACTGGATCACCACAGTCAATAGATTGGCTAAAATAATTCCCAACAACTCAATAATGTCAAAATAATGGTGTGAAACTATAATGTTATTCATATTTATGTGTTGATGAACCAAAAGTAATTTGGTAATCTAGTTAGTTTAGTGAATATTTTAATTTTAATTTTTTTTATGTGATTCATCCGACATAATTTTTTTTCCATATTCTATATTAAATATTCCTATTTTAGCGGTGAAAATATATATTTTAATACCTTTAGATAATTTCTAGAATGAACTTAATTAAACAGATAAATTGATGGTGTAGATGGTACTAATGTGTGGAATGAAATTATTATTTTTATATATTTATTAAATTTTTGTGTTATAAATTTAATGTTAATAGTTGGAGATGAAAATTTTATATTTTATTGATTTCCTATAATGTGTGGATAGGGTTAATAGTCTGTTAACTTTTCTTTTCAGCCACTAGGTTTTAACATTTTTTAGAGAGTTTTAAATGTAAATTTAGTGAACGGTCAATATGATCATGTTAGAAAACTATGAAAACAATTTAAAATGGTAAATTTGTTATTTGTAGAATATAAATTAAATTTATTTTCACTCATTTATTCTCCCCATTTCTCTATAAGCCTCAATGAATCACCCCACATGAACCAACATTCTTATGTATTGATATTCCTTTCAATAATTGTGTATATCCATAAATAATTATGGAATAAATCATGTAATATGACACAATATATTATATTTATCCAATAATTATTCTTTCTATGTACTCTTATATCATACGAACACAGCGTTCTTTAGTTCTATGTTCTCTTAGATTTATGTAAGGATTCTTTGTGATATTATTTATCCCTAATTTCATTGGTCTTTATCTCTACTCATTTAGTTGAAAATTTTTCCATTCCTATTTATTCGATTATTTTTTTAAAGGGAACCAATTACATTACATTACCACTATAAATCCTGATTTCAGGAGTAATTTAAATGTATTTTTATTAGTAAGAATTCTATACCAAATATTTCAATATTTTTTATCAATGATAATCTTGTCACGTAGTTGTTTCCAATTTTAAAATCATGGGTTGTGTTTCAATTTTTATGATTTGTTTTTCTAATTATAATTAGTATATGGTGTACATGAAAATTCATATTCTTTATTTCATTAAATTAAATTGTGTTATTTTCAATGAATATTTATATTTTAATAATAATTATTTAATAATTATTTTTTTAACGATTTTAATAGTTAATATTTTTTAGGAATTTAGGATAGTTGTTTCATTATTATAACCATCCCATTGATTATTCTTTATTAATTTTTGACCTTATATTAATGAAATTGCTTCCTCGATAGGAATATTTGTTAATGAATGGGGTAAATTCCTGAAATAATTTGTGGATCATAAAACCATAAATAAGTTAAAACATCATACAAGAAAACATTTGTTACATAGACGATACATTGGTAATTGATAAAACAATGTTATTATGAAATAATCATTTTATTATGACCTCTTAGTTATGATGATGATTACAATATTATGTATATTAATGAAGAAACTCTAACTATTAATGTATGGGATTCCCATGAGTTTAGGATGATCATATTTTTAGTGTTTTATGAATAGATGGAGATGGGTAGACATATAAATATAAATATTATTATGGTTTTGATATTCATTATGATCATAGTATTGTGATGGTCATACGATTTCCCCGATTGAACCATTGGTAATGACCTATGATGATATATATTATTAAAATTGTATTTATATTTGTATTTTAAACCATACATATACTAATCCTTTACCCCCAAAATATTATAGGAGGTATTGTAATTTATTTAATTCATAAAGACATGAATTATTATTTTTTAATTTCATTGAATACAAATTTTGTGGAATAAAATTGGGAATGTTTTTTTAAACATTTTAACAAAATAATATGGGTACCGGGAGACCATATTTTTACTGATATAATTAATAGTAAACCACCACTCTGAGATTGTGGAATCTTCATGAATTTTTACCAGGGTTCAATGTGGTGATAGGTTGACTGAAAAAAAAATTAAATGGATATGTTTATTATAATTAATTTTTATATAATTTTAATCATTTATATTATTCAATAATCATGTATAATGCCACATCAGCTTCAGATACCATTATCCATTAATTTTAACCATACATGACTCTTTTATAAATTACTTTCCTGGTTATATTCATGTTGGTTATGGTTATTATAATGAAACCAACTATAGTAACCCAATTTTTTTCCTATATTATTAAATTGTAACTTGATACAGTTGATCATGTATTAAGGGATGAAATAGTTCAGTATAATTACCGAACAAAATATATACATTATGGTAACCCTTTCCTTTATTAAACATCAATTCATGATCTATAACATAAGAACAAACATTATACAACCAATAATATTAACAATTATGGTGTATTTAAGTACTTAGTTACATTAAATAACATCATGAAATGCAGATGGGTACATTGGAATTATTGAAAACTACCATAACATGCTCATGATTTTCCATCATTCTTAAAATTTTGTGGGATAACCTGGGGACATATATAAAAAACATGTGAGATATAAATACCATTAATGGAATAAAAAATCATATCATGATGAACATATTTTATTATAGAAATTAATACTTCCAATTTTACATAACATGGGTTATAATCCTAACCATAAACAATTATTAATGATGTACTATGACAACAAAATTGAAACATGGGAATGTGGTAACATTAAACCTGATATTAGAAGCATAAGTCAAGGTTACCCACCCAGATATCACAAAATAATGTTATTAGTACAACCTACTATGAACCACACATGGAATATAATAATTATAAAACATTACCCACATTATTGGATCACTATCTGGGAACACACATCAAAATCATATCATGAACATGAATAAGTGTTCTATATTTATCATATAATAAATCATGTATTTGATCAGATTTAATCATACGACTATTGATTGTGGTTTTCCCACATGGAATTAAAAAATAAATGATGTACAAGAAAAACTAGGTGAATGAATTTTTTTTAAAAATGTGTATGGGTATACACATCACAAATGTTCAGTATGGAAAATGATAGGGACATTTTAGCAGTGTAGTGGTTGTATATAAATATTCAGAAACCGATTCAATGAATTTGAAAGGGTTATCTCATAAAATGGATATAAAAACGAAATTAATATGGATATGTTCGACTATAATACATGTGTAACACCAAATACTTATCATATTTTCCTTTTATAATAAATATACTTTTTTGATGGCTTACCAATGCACACATGATCAGATTTAAACGAAACCCCACTTTTTCATTTTTTGCAGAGTTAATTAAATTATAAAACGTTTACATAGTTTATATAGTATATTTATTTATTATATATACAATTAAATATTTTACATTCATTTAATATGTTTTATTTTCATAATATTATAAAAAATAAAATATTGCATGTAAAATACAATATTTTAATAAAATCAGTTTCATCACCTTTTAATGGATAACCTATATTATATCTAGTTTTGTTGACTTATATAAATTCAATATGTTAATATAAACTCCATATTTTAATTATAAACATAAAAATTATATTAGGATGTAATTTTTGTATTTTTCTGTGAGGTTTTGATGTTTAATGAGTATTGAAAATACTGTATTTTACTTCAAAACTCCTTTTTTGTCTAATTCATTTATATTGATAAATAATATTTTAATGTACCTATAAATTCAATTTATATCTTTTATTTATCAAATTATTCATTTTTAGGAAATCATATTCAATTTCACTATGATATTGGTTATAAAAATATAGCTATCTTTTAGATGTTTTAACATTAAAACCCCACATTGTCGTCCTCTCTCTATGATGAAATTTAAATTATTTTATATCAATTATGAGATTTTAAATTTTAAAATTGAATTCAATATTTTTAATAATAATAATTTCAAATTTCTAATAAGTTAATTTTAGTTTTTTACAAAAATTATTTAGTAAGAGTAATTAATATTAATTATAACTATTAAGGAGAAAATAATCTTTACTTGGGACAAAACCATATTCCTAAGAGAAAAATGACCTAAAACCTAATAGAAAATCCATTGAATAGAAATATTTAGACCCTAAACTCCATTTTATATAATTTTTTATATTATTGTATCCACATTCAAAAATAAATACGTTGGTGGAATTCTTTTTTTAAAATTTACAAGAGTGCCACTCCTCCTCCACTAGAAAAGGCCTCATCTCTTCCCATATCCGCACACCTATGAATCAACTTTCGATAAAACAACATAATCATAAATAGATCTTAAACATTCATCCACTCAAACCAAAATCTTAACCTTTATATGATATAAAACCAAGGAATCGCTTTGGTGAAAACCAATATGTGTTACCCAAGAAGAGGTAAAATTTTTCCTCAATCCCTTTAGTGTTTTTTGCATTCTCCTCCCTCTCAAATACTCTTATTAGATGATTATATAAAAAAGTATCCTAAAAATACTAATATTTTTATGCTAGTTTTTTGACCTACACTAACACATACCTTCTCATATGGGTAAGGATTTTACAGTTCTTATGTATGGTGAACTACCGCCTCCCGATGCAAGGTTGTTCATCTTTCCTTCACCACCTTTAATAGTGGTAATTATGGTAGAAACTATATAAATATATTTTATATATGATATTTATAATTAATTTATACTTCTATTACTCTTTCAAAATGGGTACCTTTATAAATTCTATTTTGTGGGAATACTATTACCTCATTTGTTGAAATGTGGACCATCGCCCCTTCAATGTTGTGTGATTCATTCATGCTATACATGAAATGTATAAATGATAGTTTTAATGAACCTATGTATAATATCTAAAGTAGATATAATACTATAATTATAATATATATTTATAATTTAATTTCCATCCATTTAATATAAAAAAAGGAATGAAAACTAGCATTCATGTATACGTACAACCTACCATCTCCATGAATTATTCATTTAATTAGCTATCAAATAATATTATGGATTATTATAAGTGAATATACAGTATATATATGATATTTCACTCATGGATTATGTTTTGTATATGATTAAACTATGACTTAATTAATGATAACTACATGTAACATGTTAAATGATACTCGAAAAACAAGGAAATTGACAACCAAAATAGAAAAATATCATGAAAGGTTGTTATCAAACAGGTAATAAGAAACTATAGATAGATAATAAATGAGATTATAAAAAATTTATTTTAATTAAATAAATTATTGAAACAAATAAAAAAATAATATAGGAGTTTAATTCTCATTCACATAACACAAATGAGAAGTTAAGTATATTCTTCACAATTTACATTCAATTGAGAATTATTTGTTTTTATGCACCAATGTACTATTATATGGTTTATATACTTTAATTTGAAACGTTATATCATGAATATCTACATTCTGATGGTATTTAATGTTTAATTTTATGTCATTAATTCATGGGGATTGGGATTATAATGATCCAAAGTGGTACGGGTCACTATGGAATGTTTAATGATTATTTTCCTCAATAATTTTCTTAATGGTTATCCTTTAAATATAACTAAATTTTGTGATTGTAAACATTCTAATGAAATAATCATTTAATTTTAATAAATTTTCATTCATAATTTACATGAAAATCTGTAATATCATTTAATGAATATTTTTATTTCCTGAACCATATATCATGATTACATATGATGTTCACATTGATAGATGGTTAATTAACTGGGGAAATATTGATAAAAAATTGTTGTTTATTCAATATGGATATTTGAGAGGGCATATTATTTACTTTTATTATTCTATATATAGAATAATTTGTACTGGAAATGATGGGTGGGGCCTGGACATTATATATCCCCTCGATGCATTGATAGGTTCTCATGATACAAATATATTGGCTTAATTAAATGGGTTTCAATGAGGAGTTTTTAATTGTCTTGTGAAAGGTCTCAATGATATATGTTTTCATGTCCCTTGAAAATGATATCTAATAATAAAAAATTTCTTTCATTTTGATTTAGTTATTTTTTATCTATGAGAATTTCCATCAACATATCTACTGATACATTCTATTCCATGTTTATTGATTAAGTTGGATGTGTTTAATTTTATTACCTTTCAATATAGATATTTCTTTATCTAGTTTTTTGAATGGATTTATTATTAGTTATTTACCTTTCCCTAATTATTTTTTATCGTTGATTCATTATTTCTTCCACTTTACATAACCTTACCGAGAATTTGATCTCACCCTTATTTTTTTCTTTTCCCTCCGTTGTGGAGAAGAAATATTTGAATATGCTTTAAAGGATGAAGTTTATTTATTTTTATTTTCTATCATGGTAGTATTTCATATTTACCAATGTATTATGGTAATATTTTAAGTTATATAGCCTTCTGAGATTTCTAAATTGAACAACCATTCTAGATTTTATTCCTTGTAATCATGATAATGTATGGAAATATTTCACTAGATCTGGGATTCCGATGGAGGTGTGTAATAGTTGGTATCAAAGGAATTTTAAAAACAGCCATAGAAACTAGATTCATAAAACTTATATTAAATAACATAAGATTAATATAGAGTTTGAGGATAAGTATAGAATAACATTCTAGATTTTTTGTAAGGTGAATATTATATGGGTATTCCTAAAAAGATATTTCACTTGATACTAAAAGTGGTATCATAAGTATTAGAATCATAAAATAATGTATCATTGTATGTGGTTCTAGAATAGATGTACATACGAGTAACAACTCTGAGAATTTGTGTCTAGCATGAATCAGGATAACCTGGTACATGACAATTGGCCTTACTATACACCTAGTTAGATACTATCATGGGATATTCTAAGGGTAAATCAATTTTTCCTTAGAAACAATTAATGAGGATTTAAAAGTAATGATGTCCCCAAAGAAATTTGATTTCATGAATCAAACAATTATGATTTTTATATTTATGTAATGTGTTATATCATATTTGAAATTATACGTTATTATTTATGAGATAATCCTATATATTTCATTTTTTTGAAATAGAGCCCGAAATGAATAATGGTATTAATATAAGTGTGAAATATAGACATTTCCTACTCAAGAAACCAATAACGATAATATTAGACCAGGTAAAATTATGTCAATATTGTTGATATATAATCGGGGTATGAAAACTATACATTTCCAAATGGAGAAACCTATTCCAAAGGGAAAATTTCCTATGTTTCATCTCTTTATGGGATATAATCCCTAATAGTTTAGTGAGACTACTAACACAATTGTAGCTGATCAATAGATTATGTCTCTATAAAAAATATTTAAAAACATGGGATGCATTGAAATGGAAAATGAAACACTTGAGGTCTATTTCCACAAAAGAGATGGGGGTCAATAGTGGGCATTGATCCCAAATACTAGGGATATGGAACAAATAGACCTCATGTAATGGAGAACTCGTAAGAACACATTCATGGATAAATTTCACCTTTGTGTCCAAAAAATTGAGTTGAATAGAAAGTAACATATGTTAAATAAAAAAGAATAAGAGAGTGTTACAGATTATGAATCTACATTTACAAGGTTACAGAGGTATGATATGGATTGTATATGAAATATAGAGTGCATCATTGACCACTTCATTGAATTTTTTAATAAAAACATCTTAAGGGAACTAGTTTCTTTGGATTTTTAATCATACTAAGAAATATTATTATGTGACATTATGACATAGGATAAATTTTCTAGAATTAATATATTCGTTGGAAACCAAGACAAGAAGATTTTATCTTAGAACCATGAAAATTGGAATGAATAAAAGAATAATAAGGCTTTTGAGAGGTTTCAATATTGTTAAAATTGTGAGAAAAACCATCCAGGGAAATTTTTTAAGGGACAAGGAGTTGATATAAATGTAGATATAGTGGTCACTAGGCTCATTAATGAAAGGGGGAGAATATGATCAATTTTTTATAGTGTTTAGTTATAAATATATGGGAAATTAAGAAAATAAATTCCCTTATAATCATTGTAATCATCCACATAAGAGGCAGAGGGGAGATGGCTAAGCGTATGTGATCACTATAATAGAGGTTGTAGTGCCAAATGTCATGGAGATAGGTACGCTAATCCTATAGAAATTTTTTTTCAATTTGTTATTTTATTCTAGATCATTGAAATATTTTATATCTACCCAATTTTCTAAGAAAATTATGTGTTTACCAATTGAATTAATATGGGAGTTTTCAGTAAAAAAATCATAAGGAACGTATCATTGCAAAAAAAGTTTCATGCAACCCCCATTATGAAACATAAACATGCATTAATTGTTGAACTTATTAGCATACACATGGTTAATTTTTTTTATCATTATTATGGATTGATCCCAAAATATTTTTTAAAATAATTTATTGAAAGATGAATAAAATTAAAATTTTTTAGGAAGTTGCATAAGCCATTATATTTATAGAAGAAGATTCCCCACATGATTTTTAGCTTGATCAATCCCCATTAGTTTTACTAAATTGAATTTTCTAGAAGAATATAAAGAAAACCCAAGTGAAGAATAAGATAATCTTGAAATTGAGGATGTACATATTTTTCATGAATACATTAATTTATTTCCTATGGAATTACCTAGACATCCTCCAAAGAGTGAAATTGAATTTTCTATTTATCTAATCCCAAATAAAAGTTTCATATCAAAGACTATATATTGAATGGACACATTGGAATTAGTGTAAATGAAGAAAACACTGGAGGATTTGGATAATAAAGGATTTATTCTCCCTAGTTTTTCATCATGGGGAGATCCTATCCTCTTTTTTAAAAAGAAATATGGAACGATGAGGTTTTGAATTGTTATATGTAAATCCATTATAATACAGCAATGAAAAATTATCTATTACCTTGAATTGATAACTTGTTTGATCAACATCATAGATCAGAATATTTTTCCAAGTTTTATCCTCTTTATGGATAACACACATTGCTAGTGAGGACGTAATACATTCCAATGATATATTTTTAGATGAGGTATGGACATAACGAGTTTACATTAATGGAATTTGGACTGACTGGTACCCATCAAATTTTTAGAGATGTACTAAACTGATCATTCATGGAAAATATTGATGGTTTTATTATGATATTCATTGATGATATTCTGGGGTATTCTAGAAGAAATGAGGACCATGTGAGTCACATGCAGATAACTATTAAACACTCGTAAGGGAAGAGATTCATGTTAAATTTAGAAAATATGATTTCTTGCATCAAAATGTTTCTTTTCTTGTATATATTGTCTCTAAATATGGAGTATCAGTTTATCCAGAAAAGACAAATACATTCACAAAATGATCTACACTAATAAACATAACTAGGGTACATAGTTTAATTAGTTTAGAAGGTTACTATCAGTGATTCATTCAGAATTATTCCTAATTATCAAACCCATTAACCAATATTATACATAAATTGGTAACATTTTTTAGGGAAAAGGAATTTGAATTCTGTGTTGATGAACTAAGAATAATGTTAGTAAAATCTCTAATGTTTATTCTATCATATTTAAGTAATGGGTTTTTCATATATAAAGATTAAATGATGAAATGAATTCATTGTCAATTAATGAAAAATGGTAATGTTATTCCATATAAATTATGTAAATTGATGACTCGTGAATAGAACTATCCAACCAATGATCTTGAGTTAGTTGTTGTAATCATATCTCTATAAATATGGAGAAATTTTCTTTATGGAGAATTATGTGTTACATAAATAGATCATAAGAGATGGAAATACATATTATAAAAAACGGATAATAGAATGAGACATGTTCAATGGCTTGATCAACTAAAATATTATGATTTCTCAATACACAACCACTGGTGGAAAGCGAATAAGGTAGAAGATTGTTTTGAGTAGGAAGGATAACAGAATTTTAACCGAAATGAGTATTGAGAAGAATCAAATATTCAGGGATTTCTTAAAGATGGATATGGGAAATTATAAAGTAGTTTTCATATCATTCATTTTTCAAATGATTGAAAATCCATATTTATTAGAAAGGATATAAAATTATCAATCTTTTGAAAAGGACTTCTAGAATGAAATTAAAGGAGGGCATGGAAGAAATTAAATAGATTATGTTTGTGAATATGGTGTTCTAAAATTTGAAAATAGGTTATATATTCAATTTTTACCTGAGATTAAAATGAATTTTTGGATGATTCTTATAGTTAAATTTTCCCTATAAATCATGGGACCAAAAAGATGTATAGATATTTGAAGGAACTTTTTTAGTGGGATAACATGAAGCGGGGAATTGGTGATTCTATATCCAGATGTTTTGTTTTTAAATAAGTTAATGTTGTGAGGTAGCGTCTAAAATCATTCGAGTAATCCCTTACCATTTATGTGTGGAAATTGTAGGAAATTATAGTAGTCTATTTTTTTGGACTACTAGAGACTAATAGAAATAATGATGAAATATGATTTATTATTAATATCTTATTTGAATATGAACATTTACTTGAAATAAGAGAAGGCATACCTCTTGATTTCCACACAAGTATCTATATTAATTACGTTGTAAGAATTAATGTCACACCTCTATCAATATTTTACTACCTGATTACCCTATTTACATCAAAATTATTGAAAAGTCTTTAGAAGGCTCTTGAAACTAAGATTTATTTAAGAACATATTACCATCCTCAAACTACAGACCAAAAAAAACAATTCATGTAGTGGATGATATGTTGGGGTCATTATCACTCAACAGTCAAACTATGTTGGATATTTACTTATATTTTTTATATTTTTTCAACAGTATTACTTTTTATTTTAGTATTCAAAAGAAGTTGTATGAAGAATAATATATAAAGAGATGGTGTACTGTGATATTTTTAAATGAATTTAGGGAAATGAAACCTATATTTCTATAACATGTTGAAGAAACCAAAAAAATGTAATGTCTAATCAGGTCTACATTAAAACATCTCAATGTAGGTAGAAATGTTATTCTTATAATGAGTGAAAATATTTAGTGTTCCAAGGGGGTGATCATTTTTTCCTGAAATTATCTCCATTGAATGGTGATATCATCATTAGTAATAAAGGAATAATATGTCCCATGAATATTAGAACCTTGAAAATTCATGAAATAGTTTGATTTGTTTCTTATCGTTTAGTAATGCCTCTAAATATCTCAATGATAAATGATGTGTTTCATAAATCTATGATAATAACATAAATGTCAGACCCAATGCATGTTATCACCTATTATGAAATATATTTTGAACCCAAACATTTATAATGTGATGAAATCATTGATATTCGTGATTCTAAAAAGAAAGTATAGAGGAATTAGATGAGTTTTTGTGTAACATTTCTTTGGAGAAATCACAAAATGGATGAACAACCCTAGGAAATAGAGAATTCTACGAAAGAGAACTACCCACATATTTTTTATGGTACTACCCATATACATTCAAGGAAATTTTTTTGAATTATGGATGAATGTTTCTCCCCCATACTTTTCCATAATTACCTTTTAGAGTAAACATAAGTTTTTTGATAACATTGCAATGCCCAGAACATTCTAAAAAAACAAAATACTATTTATTCACATTTGTCATTGTAAATTAAATTATAACACTTTTTGAGAGTTTATATAGTTTATATATATATCGTATATCTTGTATAATATTTTTAAATTCATTCAACATAATTCATAATTATAAGACAATAACAACCCCAATATTGAATAAGAAATTCAATATTTTTATAAAGGTATTTTTTCTACATTTTAATGGAGAACCAATTTTATGTATCATTTTTAACCCATTCATAAATTTAATATGTTAATATAAGCCTCATATTTTAAATTAAAAAAATGTTGTAGGATGATATATTGGTATTTTTCTAGGAAATTTTATTTTTAATGAATAGTAAAATATAAAAAAATTTAATTCAAAAATGATTTTTCAGATAAAATAATTACAGTGATATATTAAAGTTTATATTTATTTTAATGTAAAATTATATATATTATTTATTTAATTATTTAATTTAGGTGATTATAATAAATTTCACATTGAAATGGGGTATAAAATCTTAACAATCATTTGGATGTTTTTACTATAAAACATCGTATTATCAAACCATCTGTAGGATTAAATTTAAATTAATTTCTGCCAATTCTATGATTATAGTTAAGAAAAATTGATTTTATATTTGTAATCATAAAAATTAAAAATGTCTAATCAGTTAAAAATAATTTTTACCAAATATATTAGTGAATGTAATACAATTTAATTACAATAATCAAGGAGAAATTAAACATAAAAATAGACTAAAATTCAATATAACAGCCAAAATGTCATTCAAACTTGTTGAAAATCCATTTCATTTCCATATATTTATCTTTTCTACCCTTTTGTGGACTCTCTTACCTTACTTTATCCGCTTAAATGGGGAAAACGCGGATGGAATTCTCTATTCCAAAATTTTCAATTGTGTTCAACCACTTCAACTATAAAAGGCATTCCCTCCTCCCAATTCCACACACCTATCATGGCATATTTGCTCGACCAATATATTCCAAATTATATCCTCAATATACCTCCGTGAAACATATAATCCTATCATTTGGAATAAATCTAAATAAGGAATCCCTTTGGTGAAAACCAAAATGTGCTACTAAAACTCATTTGTTGTCTAATTTATTTCTATTAATAAATAATAATTTAATGTAGCCATAAATTCAAGTTATATCTTTTATTTACCAAATTAATCATTTTTAGGAAATTAGATTCAATTTCAGTTTATATTGGTTATAAACATATAGATATGTTTTCGATGTTTTAATAACAAAAACCTACCTTGTCGTCCTGTCTCTAGGATGAAATTTAAATTAATTTATGTCAATTATGTGATTAGAATTTTGAAAAATGGATTCAATATTTTGATTTATAATAATTTATAATTTATAATAAGTTTATTTTAGTTTTTTACAAAAAATATTAGTGAGATTAATATTAATTTATTACAACGATTAAGGATAAAATAATCTTTACTAGGGAAAAAACCTTAATCGTAAGGTCCAAAATGACCTAAAACTAATATAAAATCCATTGGAAGGAAATATTTCGACCCTAAACTCCATTTTATAAAATTTTTTATTTTAATGTATCCACATTCAAAAATAAATATGTAGGTAGAATTATTTTTTCTAAAATTTACAAGAGTGTCACACCTCCCCCACTAAAAAATACTTCATCTCTTCCTACATCCACACACCTCTGATGCCACTTGGGATCAAAAAATATAATATTAAATATCTCTTAACAATTCCTCCACTCAACGCAAAATACTCACCTTTATATGATAGAAAACCAAGGAATCTTTTTGGTAAAGAAGAAAAGGAGTTACCCAAGAAGATGTAACATATTTCCTCAAGCCCGTTAGTGTTTTTTCCATTATCCTCCCTCTCAAATCCTATTATTAGATGATTATATAAAAAAAAGTATCCTAAAAATACTTATATTTTTTATTCTAGTTTTTTTGCCTACACTAACACATACCTTCTTCAAATGGGTAATGAATTTATAGTTCTTATGTATGCTGAACTACTGCCTCACGAAGTGAGGTTCTTCATATTTCCTTTACCACCTTTAATGGTGGTAATTATGAAAGAAACTCTATCAATATAGTTTATATATTATATTCATAATTAATTTATAATTATATGACTCTTTTATAATAGTTACCTATATGAACTTTGTTTTGTGGGAATACTATAACCTCATTTGTTGAAATGTGGACCATCTCCCCTTCAATGCAATGTGATTCATTCATGTTATACATGAAATGTATAAAGGATAGTTTTAATGAACCTGTGTATCATATCTGAAATAGATATAAAACTATAATTATAATATATATATATAATTTAATTTTCATTCATTTAATATAAAATAAGGAATGAAAACTAGAATCCATGCATACGTACAACCTACCATCTCCATGAACTATTCATTTAATTACCAATAAAAAATATTATAGATTATTATAAGTGAATATATTTTATATATATGATATTTCACTCATGGATTATGTTTTGAAGATAATTAAACTATGACTAAATTAATGATAACTACATGTAACAAGTTAAATAATACCTGACAAACTAGGATATTTTCATCCAAAATAGAAAAAAAAATCATGAAATATTGTTATCAAATGGGTATGAAGAAACTATAAGGAGATTATAAATAATATTATAAAAATTAGTATTTTAATTTAATAAATTATTGAAACTAATAAAAAAATTATATAGGAAGTTAATGCTCATTCACATAAAACAAACGAGAAGGTAAGGATTTTTGTCACAATTTACATTCCATTGAGAATTATTTGTTTTTATGCTTAAATATACTATTATATGGAGTATATACTTCCCTTTGAAATGTTATATCATGAGTATCCTTATTCTAATGGTATTTAATATTTAATTAAATGTCATATAATCATGGGGATTGAGATGATAATGATCCAATGTTGTATGGGGCACTATGGAATGTTTAAAAGATATTTTCCTCAATTATTTTCTTAATGGTTATCCTTGAAATATCACTAATATATATGATTGTTAAATTTATAATAAAATAGTCATTTTATTATAATAAATTTTCATTGATAATTTACATGAAAATCTATAATATCATTCAACGAAAAATTTTATTTTCAAAACCATATAACATGATTACATATGGTGTTCACGTTGATAGATGTTTAATTAACTGGGGAAATATTGATAAAAAAAGTGTTGTTTATTCAATATGGATATTTGAGAAGACATATTATTTACTTTGATTATTCTATATGTAGAATAATATGTACTGGAAATGGTGGGTCGGGCCTCGACATTATATATCCCCTTGATGCATCGATAGTTTCTCATGATACAAATATATTGGCATAATTAAATGGGTTTCAATCAATAGTTTTTAATCATATTTTGAAAGGTCTCGATGGTATATGTTTTCATGTTCCTCGAAATGATTTGTAATAATTAAAAATTTCTTTCATTTTAATTTAGTTATTTTTTATCTATGAGTATTTTCATCGACATATCTATTGATATGTTCTATTCCATGTTTATTGATTAAGTGGGATATGTTTAATTTTATTACCTTTACATATAGATATTTATTTATCCGGTTTTTTGAATGGATTTTTTATTACTTATTTACCTTTACCTAATGATTTTTTATCATTGATTCATTATTTCTTCCACTTTACATAACCATACCGAGCATTTGATCACGCCCTTATTTTTTTTCTTTTCCCTTGGTTATGGAGAAGAAATATTGGAATATACTTTCAAGGATGAAGTTTATATATTTTTATTTTCTATCATGGTAGTATTTCTTATTTACCAATGTATTATGGGAATAATTTATGTTATATAACCATCTGAGACTTCTAAATTTAACAACCATTTTGTATTTGATTCCTTGTAATCATGATAATGTATGGAAATATTTCACTAGATATGGGCTTCTATGGGAGGGGTGTTATAGTTGGTATCAAAGGAATTTTAGAAAAAACCATGGAAACTAGATTCATAAAACTTATATTGAATGACATAAAATTAAGTTAGAGTTTGAGGATAAGTAGAGAATAACATCCTATAATTTTTTTAAGGTGGATATTATATGGGTATTCCTAAAAAATATCATTCGCTCAATACTAAAAATGGCAACATAAGTAATAGAATCATAAAATCATGTATCATTCAACGTGGTTCTGAAACAGATGTATGTACGAGTAACAACTCTGAGAATTTGTGTCAGGCATGACTCTGGATAACCTGGTACAAGACAATGGGACTTACTAGGAACCTAGTTTGATAACCTTTGGGGATATTCTAATGGTAAATCAATTTTTCCTTAGAATCCATTATGGAGGATTTAATAATAATGATGTCCCAAAAAAATTATTTTTCCTGAATAAAAGAATGATGATTCTTAAATTTATGTTATATACTATAACATATTTAAAATTATACACTATTATTTATTAGATAATCCTATATATTACATTTTTTAGAAATAGAGCATGAAATGAACAATGGTATTAATATAAGTAGGAAATATAGATATTTCCCTGCTCAAGATACCAATACAGATAATATTGGACCAGGTAAAATTATGTCAATATTGGTGAAATATAATCAGCGTATGAAAAAAAACATTTCCCGAATAGAGAAACCTATTCAAAAGTGAAAATATCCTATGTTTCATTTCTTTATGGGATACAATCCCTAATCGTTTAGTGAGACTACTAATACAATCGTAGCTGAGAAATATATTAAGTCTTGAAAGAATATATTTAAAAACATGTGAAGTATTAAAATGAAAAATGACACACATGAGGTCTATTTCCACAAAGAGATGGGGATAAATAGTATGCCTTGATCGAAAATACTAGGGAGATAAAACAAATAGACCTCATGTAATGGAGAACTCATAAGAAGTCATTATTGGATATATATTACCTTTGTGATAAAGAAAATTGAGGTGAATAGAAAGTAAATTATGTTAAATCAAAAAGAATAAGATATTATTACATATTATGAATCTCCATTTACAGGGTTACATAGGTCTAATATGGATTATATATGCAAAATAGAGTGCATCACTGACCATTTCATTGAATGTTTTAATAAAAACATCTTAAGGGCAGTAGTTTCTATGGATTTTTAATCATACTATGAAATATTATTATGTGACATTAAGACAGAGGAAGAATTCTCTAGAATTAATATATTCGATGGAATCTATGACAAGAAGAGTCTATCCGAGAACCATGAAAAATAGAATGAATATAATAATAATAAGGCATTTGATAGATTTCAATATTGTTAAAATTGTTGGAAAACATACAGGGAAATGTTTGAAGGGACTGGGAGTTGATATAAATGTGAAGATAGTGGTCATCAGGCTCATGAATGAATGGGGAAGAATATGATAAATGTTGTATAGTGATTTGTTATAAATATATTGGAAATTGTGAAAATTGATTCCCCAATAATCATTTTCATCATCCACATAAAAGGCCAAAGGGAGATGGCTAAGCGTTTGCGATCACTACAGTAGAGGTTGAAGGGCCAAATGTTATGGAGATAGGTACACTAATCCTATCGTAATTTTTTTCAATGTGTTATTTTATTCTAGATTATTGAAATATTTTATATCTACCCACTTTTCAAAGAAAATAATATAGTTTCCTTTTGACTTAATATGGGAGTTTTCTGTCAAAAATCATAAGGAATGTAACATTGCAAAAAAACATGCAATCCCCATTATGAAACATAAACATGCATTACTTGTTGAAATTGTTATCATACACATGATTGATTTTGATTTTATCATTAGTATGGATTGATCCCAAAGTATTGTTTAAAATAATTTATTGAAAGATGAATAAAATTACAATTTTTTAAAAAGTTTCATATTCTATTATATTTATAGAAAAAGGTTCCCCACAATATTTTTAGCTTGATCAATCCCCATTAGTTTTAATAAATTATATTTTATAAAAGAATAGATATCAAAACCTAGTGAAGAATAATATAATCTTGAAATTGAGGATGTACATATTTTTCATAAATACATTAATATATTTTCTGTTGAATTAACTAGACATCCTGAAAAGTGTTAATTTGAATTTTTTATTGATTTAATCCCTAATATAAGTTCAAAATCAAATACTATATATATAATGGACACATTGGAATTAGAGTAAATGAAGAAAACACTTGAGGATTTGGATAATAAAGGATTTATTCCCCCTAGTTTTTCATCATGGGGAGATCTTGTCCTCTTTTTTAAAAAGAAATATGTATAGATGAGGTTGTTAATTGAGTATATGGAAATATATTATAATATAGAAATGAAAAATTATCTATTACCTTGAATTGATAACTTTTTTGATCAACATCATAGATCCCAATATTTTTCCAAGATTTATCCTCTTTATAGATAACAAACATTTCTAGTGAAGATGTATGACATTACAATGATATATTTTTAGATGAGGTATGGACACAATGAGTTTACAGTAATAGAATTTTGATTTAATAATTCCCAACATATTTTTATAGATGTAATGAACTGATTATTAATGGAATATTATGATGATATTATTGTGATATTCATTGATGATATTCTGGTGTATTCTAAAAGCTATGAGGGCCATGTGAATCACATGCAGATAATTATTAAACACTCATAAGGGAAGGGTTGCATGGTATATTTATAAAATATGATTTCATGTATCAAAAAGTTCCTTTACTTGGTTATATTGTCTCTAAAGATGTAATATCAGTTGATCCGGCAAAATAAAATACATTCACAAATCTATATACGCTGATAAACATAACTAGGGTACATAGATTAATCAGTTTGGAAGGTTGCTATCAATGAGTCGTTCAGAATTATTCCTAATTATCAAACTCCTTAACCAATATTATACATAAATGGGTTGCATTTTTTCGGGAAAAGGAATTTGAATACTGTGTTGATGAACATAGCATAATGTTAGTAAAAACTCTAATGTTTATTCTATCATATTGAAGTAATGGGTTTTTCATATATAAAGATTGAATGGTGAAATATAATCAATATTTATTAATGAAAAATGGTAATGTTATTGAAATATGAATTATGTAAATTGATGAGTTGTTATTAGAACTATCCAACCAATGATCTAGAGTTTGTTTTTTTAATCATCTCTCTATAAAACTGGAGAAATTTTAGTTATGGAGAATTATGTGTCATATAAATGGATCATAAGAGATGGAAATACATATTCTCACAAAAGGATCATATAATGAGACATATTCAATGGATTGAGATACTAAAATATTATGATTTCTCAATACACTACCACTTGTGGAAAGCAAATAAGGTAGAAGATTTTTTAGAGTATGAAGGATAATAGAGTTCTAACACAAATGAGTATTGAGAAGGATCCAATGTTCAGGGATTTCTTAAAGATGGATATTGTAATTTTTAAATTAGGTTACATATCAATAATTTTTCAAATGATTGAAAAAAATATTTATTAAAAAGGATATAAAATTATCAATATTATGACAAGGACTTATAGAAGGGAATTAAAGGAGTGCATGGATAAAATTTAAAAGATTAGGTTTGTGAATATGGTGTTCTAAAATTTTGAAATAGGTTATATATTTTATTTTTACATTAGATGAAAATGGATTTTTTGGATGATTCTTAGAGATCATTTTTTTCTATAAATCATGGCACCAAAAAGATGTATAATGATTTGAAGGAACATTTTTGGTGGGATAACATGAAGCGGGGAATTGGTGATTATGTCTCCAGATGTTTAGTTTTTCATTAAGTTACTATTGTCAGGTAGTGTCCAAAATCATTCTAGTAATCTCTTATTATTCATGTGTGGAAATTGTTTGAAATTATAGTGGACTATTTTTTGGGACTAATAGAGACTACTAGAAAAAATGATGCAATATGGGTTATTAATAATAGCTAAACTAAATCTGAACATTTTCTTGAAATAAGAGAAGGCGTACCTCTTGATTTCTACACAAGGATCTATATTAATTATGTTGTAAGAATTAAAGTCACACCTCTATCAATATTTTATGATCTTAATCCCCTATTTACATCAAAATAATCGAAAAGACTTTAGAAGGCTATTGAAACTTAGATTTATTTAATAACATCTTACCATCCTCAAACTACAGTCTGAAAAAACAATTCATGTAGTGAAGGATATGTTGGGTTCATTATCACTCAACAGTCAAAGTAAGTAGGATCATTACTTATATTTGATATAGTTTTCCAAAAATAATAGTTTCTATTCTATTATTCAAAAGAAGTTGTATGAGGAATTATATGGAAAGAGATGGTGTACTGTGATATTTTTCAATGAATTTAGGGAAACGAATCATATAATCCTATAACATGTTAAAGAAACCAAAAAAAATTAAAGGCTAATCAGGTCCATATTATTACATCTCAATGTAGACAAAAATGTTATACTGATAATTAGTTAAAAGATTTTGAGTTCCATGGGGGAGATCATTTTTTCTTGAAATTATCTCCATTGAATGTTGATATCAAGATTTTAAATAACGTAATAATGTGTCCCATGAACATTAGAACCTTCAAAATTCATGAGAGGGTTGGATTTGTTTCTTATCATTTGGGAATTCCTCTAAATCTCTCAAATATAAATGATGGGTTCCATAAATCTATGATAAGAATGTAAATGTCCGGCCCAATGCGTGTTTTCACCTATGATGAAATATATTTTGAACCCGAACTTTTATAATGTGAAGAAACCATTGATATTCTTGATTCTCAAGAGAAAGTATTGAGGAATCAGATGTGTTTCGGTGTAACATTTCTCTGAAATAATCACAAAATGGATGAAGAAACCTGGGAAATAGGGAATTTTATGAAGGAGAAATACCCACATATTTTTTATGGTAATACCCATAAACATTCAAGGAATTTTTTTTGAGTGATGGATGAATTTTTCTCCCCTATACTTTTCCATATTTACCTTATAGAATAAACATAAATTTTTGGATAACATTGTAATGCCCATAACATTCCATTAAAACAAAACACTATTTATTCATATTTTTCATAGTAAATTAAATTATAACACTTGTAGAGAGTTTATATAGTTAATATATATATCATATATATTTTATAATATTTTTAAATTCAATCAACATAATTGATTATTATAAGACAATAACAACCCCAATATTAAATAAGAAAATCAATATTTTTATAAAGGTAGTTTTACTACCTTTTAATGGATAATCTATTTTATGTCACATTTTTAATGAATTCATAAATTTAATATGTTAGTATGAACCAAGTATTTTAAATTAAAAATAAAATTTATCTTAGGATGATATTTTGGTATTTTTCTAGGAAATTTTATTTTTGATGAATAATTAAATGTACTGAATTTTAATTCAAAAATGAATTTTCAGATAAATTAATTATAGTGCTATATTATAGTTTATTTTTATTTTAATGTAAAATTATATAAATGAATTATTTATTAATTTAAATTATGTAATTATTGTCAATTCACATTGAAATGGGGTATAAAATCATATCAATATTTTGGATGTTTTTACTTTAAAAAATTACATTGCCATCCCATCTGTAGGATTAGATTTAAATTAATTTCTGTCAATTATACAATTTTAATTTGGAAAAATGAATTTCATATTTGGAATCATAAAAATTTAAAATTTCTAATATGATAAAACTAAATTTTTACCAAATATATTAGTGAATGTAATTCAATTTAATTACAATAATCAAAGAGAAATTTGTAACGCCCTGACCCCAGTTACCCTGAGTCGGTGGATTATTACATAACATTGGAATGATCACAAGGAAATCATGTCTCAAAAGACCGATTAGTTTAGTATTATTGGAAACAAGATTCATGCATCTGTTCAAATTTACATCTTGAAAAGAAATACAACGCAAATATATTTCATTAGAAACATGCAAGATTCCTAGATTATGCTTGCATGTCACTCATAACTAACTTCTTCATATCCTGGGAAAATGAAACATAAGAAAGGGGTGAGCTCAAACACTCAGTAAGGGAAAGTAATACAGCGGAAAAAGAAATAAATATTAAGCATGGTGAATTATTGAAACCACATTCCATTACCAATAATAAACATGAATATGTTTATGGAAAGAATATAAGCTGAGTAATTAATGCCATAAAAAACATAATCATGGGTATTCTACTAGTCTAATGACCACATTAACCATCAATATTATTTCCATAATGAGGGAATGTATAATGTCGAACATTCTGAAACATTTTTTCAAGGCGTCGGCCAAGACTTCTAAAAATTATTAAGGCCTCGACCAAACCCATATATCAAATTTGGAAAGGGCCTCAGCCAATTCCACGTCTAGTTATCTCATGAGACCTACCAATGCATCGAGGAGCTATATAAGGTTACACACATCACTTACTATGTCCAATACATTCCTTATATGAAAAGGTTTAAACATATCATAAACATTCATATTAAAACTAGCATACAAAATGACAATACTTTAACCATAACCCATTAATTTTATAAAAATAGCACATCCACATTCAAACA